>JALPQD010000067.1:1652877-3142877 GCA_023101885.1 Typhlomys cinereus | reverse complement strand
TAATAATTTTTTTTTCTGCTTGAAAACCAGCTCAGCCACTTGCCTAATTTCCTAGCTGAACACCTAGGGCGGGGCACTTGCTTCTAATGGGAGCATCCCTTTTGAGGTCTATCATGGGGAAAGTCTGAAGCAATGACCCCTGCTGCCTTGGTGGCTTTATTAGCTGATTCCAAACTCCCCTGCGTGTGGCAGAGACCTCCTGACTATAGAGAGATTTTATGATTTTTTTCTTTTTTTTAAATTAATTTTATTTTTACTCTTTTACAACTTCGTACATGTAGACACTTTGATCATAGTTACCCCATCTCCCTCTCATTTCCCCTTGACATTTCCATAGCATGTCCACGACTTGCCTTTATGTGCTAATTTTTTTAATTGAACAATACATAATAATATATAAGCAATAAAAGAAAATACATTAAGGATGTGGATAGTCAGGATTGAGCTCCCAGTTCCACATGGTTAAGAACACATGATAAAGCTGAGCAACAGCAGTTCTGTCCATCTTCTAAGAAACTAAGCTCATGGTGTGAGCCCACGGAGCCCTGGCCCACAGGAGGCTGTCCCCATTGTGGGCACATGGAGACCCAGCTCCTGGAAGACCATCCCACCTGTGAGCACACAGGAGGCCGTCCACCTTGTGAGCACACAGAGCCCCAACCCAGGGAGACCGTCCACACTTGCATATGGAGCCCACCCCATGAGAGGCCTTCATGTTTTGAGTGCACAGATATGGCGCAGGGTTTTGGCAGGCAGTGTGGTATGTCAGGCTATTAATCCTGTCCACAGATCAGAACACCGAATGCAGAAATAGTCTCATCTCCTCTCTGCCACCATCTGATGCATATGGGACACAGCAGCCACATGTGCAGAGCCTCTAGTAGGAACAGCGGATTTTGTTTTAATTTAAAGTGGACACTCCTTTTGGATCACAGTAAATGGGTGATAGAAAGTATAGTCATGAAGATGTGCCCACTTGCTACCTAGGCAGAGAATGAGAGCTCTGAGTCCCGGAGGAGACTTCTATTCTCCGTTGAGGTCAGCAGATGAATTTTATTTTATATAACAAGACTTCTCTTCTACCATGTGTTGACTCATTTAGTTAAGAGTCTAAGCCAAAGAGTAACACATTGTGTGAAAGTCATAGTGTAGCGGGGGGTGAATGTGGGGCTGCAGACCATCCCATTTGTAGAAAGAAATCTCTATAATCTAAAGGAAAGCTACATATTTTCCCCTTGAAATATATATTAATATATTTTTTTCAGATTTCATCTTGTTTCACATTTATCTTTAAAAATGATCGTTTTCCCCCACCCCCGAGAGATAAGTTACATAAACTTATGGTGCAGGCAATTAAAGCTATAGACCTTAAACTTGTATACTTTTTGTAATTTAGTTCAGTTAACAAATTTCATTGACTATCCATTCAAATACAGTTTTGTGATAAACTTGCATTATAGAAAAATATGAGATTGCTGTCCTCATGGGTTACAATGCATTAGTATTGCAGTGGACCTCAGGAAACGTCATTCATCTATCCACTCATAAGTTTTTTCCATGAATCAGTTGTTCATTGTTTCATTCATTCATTCACTCATTCGTTCAGCAAGTATTGACTGAACCTTTACATCAAGACATCATTGTAAATTAAACATCAGTTAAGTGACTATTAGTGAGAAAATAATATTCTCCTCCTAAGTAGCCAGTTAATTACACAATTATATTTAGTCCTTTGATCCATTATCTCAGTAAAGTTCCAGAGATGGCTGGAACACAATCGGATGCACAACTTGGTCTTTGGTTCCCCCAGAGGGCTATTGGTTCTTGGTGACAATGTCATGAGACCATTGCCTCAGGTTTTTATGACCTATGTCAACAGGAAGGAAACAAATGGGATCGAGACTGAACTTGCTCAAGGGAAGAACTTTGCAGACGGCAGGTAGGTCCAAGGATCTCAGTAGCACCAAGTCTTGGCAGCACAGCAGGCTCAGAGTTGGGGACCCCCAGACATTTTCATAATGTGCCCATTTATGCTCAGATGTTTTAGGGAGCATGATCAGAGTGGCTACTCACTCATGATTGAAAAATTGCACTTAAGCATTTTTCCCGCTGTTCAATGTCCTATGCCTTACAATGAAAAGACACTCCTCCTCAATGACATCACACTTCACAGCCCTGGCTCTCAAACTATGTCACTGCCAAGTTGACTGCTAGTAATTGGTTTTAGGATTTATGCAAGAAATATTCAGTCATTTTTCATGGTAGAAGTAACATCATGGCTTACTTCATATTATTGCATTAATTTAAAGTAATTATGTGCAAATACCCATTGAGTGGTTTAAACAGAGAGCGTGGCACATGGCAAAGAGCAGGGTATTTCCAGAATGGCATAGGCCCTGTGAGTCACTGCATCCCCAGAAACCTTGTGTATGGAGCAAATCTGTTTTTCTCCTATCAGAGCTACACAGAAATCTTTCAAGCCACAGAAATATCAGGACTAATAAATGCACTTGGCATGCATTTCATTTTGTTCCTCACAGACTTTCCCTGACTTCCAACATCAAATTGTGAAAGATCCTAAGAGAGAATCGTCCTTATGTGATGGCTGTAGGTTTCTGAAATGTCATTCCTCTGTCAAGATTCTTTCACTCGTTGGGGGTATGTTCTGGGAGTTGGGGGTCATCACACGCAGGGCCTTGCAACTACTAGGTTCTAGTCCAGATCCAAGTCCTATTCCAGGACATTTTTAAAGTAAAGCACTCTGGAATCCTTTTTCTGAGGAGTGTGGATGGATATTTACCTACTCAAATATTGGAGGATTTTCTCTTCACTAATATTTATCCAAATTACCATATTTTAACAACAGAGTTCTGGGAAGACAGTGCACACACTTCAGCACCCCCCCTTCCCAGAGATGAAATTCTACAAGCCAAAAGATCATCGGGTCAGAGAGAATGAAAAGGAAGAGAGTATTAAGGTTGCATTTGACATTTCCAGTGTTTAGTTTCTTCTTTTAAGTAATGTTGCCCGATGATTCATCAGATCAAGGTGTAAAATGGCAAACAATGTCAGAAAATAGAGCAAAGGCGCGAGACTGTCGGATTATCTTCCTTTGTGTGCTGATGATGTTTGTGCTGTATTTAGAAAAGAATCCTTTGAGTGCAGTTTAATGGGAAAAGAAGGAACCCTCAGCTTGTTCCCTCAGATGCCGAAGATGTTGAGAAAGATGATTATTTTCACTGTTCAATTGCAGCCAGCACTGGGTTTAGCAGGGATTACCCAGCTTAATCTGCAGTTACTCTGCTATGAAGATCCTATCATTATCCTTCTCTCACCCATACTTAGCAATATTATCTCAGCAGCTTCTTTACTTCCCCCACTTCTAAATCATGTCCTTTCTTACAAAAGAAGCATGCTTCCGTATACAAAGTGTCTTCTTGAGAACGAAAACTTTTTAAATTAACAAATGTAACTAGAATTTATTTTTAAGACGTGTTAAGAAAAACAATGCTTAAGTGCCCTATAATTAGGAATCCTTGAAATTACTGATTATATAATCTTTGATGCTCTGTTGCTGGGTAGCCAATTTCCAAGCACTCCATTGCTGGCAGACACCTTTCGGATTTGTAAACATGCAAGAGAAATGCTACATGAAAAGAAAAGAAAAAAAACTCTCTAAAGTGTGTGAAACACATCGGGACAAATGGCAGTGGAGAGGAAGAGCAGTTACATTGGAGAGTGGCCAAAAGTGTAGAAACAAAGCTTGAACACTATTGACAAGTGAAAACACATTCTGAATGAAGCTAAGTGGAACCTAGGGCGCTTTCTTTGTTCTGACTGATGCTAACTCAATTACTTCTCAGGCATCAATGGAGCAATTATGCAGGTGTGTCCATTAAGACTATGGGCTTATGTGGTTAGCCTGTTGGCTGAAAACAAGGAAGGTAGAAAGACTGGGAGTCATTACAGGTTTGGGTTGTCAAAGGTACAAATATTATAGTTTCAGGTATAAGGGTACCTCAAAGGCATGTTCATGTTCTTGTGCATAATCTAGATGAAACTGTGAGATTTGTTCCAAACACAATTGCATAAGATTGCTTCATAATCTGACTTTATTACTAGGCAATTCTTCACTGTGGTATTGAAAGCACAGTGTCTGCCACTTTCCTCTTCATTCTGCTTCTAACAGGGACATTTGTTAAGAGCAATGAATGTTTCCATGTCAAGCTTCTCGTTGGTATTTCCTGTTTCCTGCCTTGCAAAACATCTCAGTTACTGCCTCTCTTTCCCAGAGCTTGGCACATAACTCCCAACCAAAAACAATCTCGATATAAACTTAACAAATTGGAGATACATTTACACAGCAGAACTCTTTTGTGTTTAAAAAAAGAAAAGAAAAGAAATCCTGCCACAGCAGGTGATTGCCACATGTGGAGAGCACTCATTCCGGACCAAATATCCAAAGCCCAGTTTCGTGCCGATCCACATCTGGGCACTGTCGGAGGCTAACAAAATCAGCTTTTGGGACTCTCTTTCTCTGAACAATCTAGTGCACATTCTCTGATTTATCCCAACTTGCACAGGATGAAATAGCAAAAACTGAGGCAAATTCTTGGACGTTCCAAGGACTTCATGCAAGTAGATCCCTGGTTCACATGCAAAAAAATATGGGGGAAGCTTTGGCTCTGGTCAGCAAAAGTATTTTTGGACAATCCATGTCCTCTTGTTCTTTTGTCATGTTGGCTTAAAGGAAATGCATGTCAAGTTTTTCAGGACATTGGTAGAAGAGTGATGTTCAGACAGTCTTGAAGGGCATTTTGGTTGTTTGAAAATTCCTGCCAATGTTTAGAATGGACTAAAAACATAAGTCTCTCCAGCTTTCTCTCCAAGCACAATGATATGGGCAAATAGTCAACCTCAGTTCTGCTGTTTGAAGTTTGAAACATTGAGACAAATCCATCAAGGGAATAAAGACAACTCATCACCATGGTGGTGAAGAATATGTGGCCAGATGGTGGCAAATGTCCTTGGTACCACAGGGCTCTGTTTTGCAGTTAGGCTGGTGCCATAGTTAGATACAGATGTCAACTTGACAATTAAAGGCTGGAGCTCTGGGCACATTTGGAAAGTATTAGTAGTTACGACTGGAGCAGGCCTGTGGAGAGGACCACACAGTCCATGGCAGGTGGGACTAATCCCTGAACAGGTAAATAAGATGGAAGGAATTGCTTAAGGAAGTTACCATTCTTTGTTATACTGGTCTGGCAAGTGGGGATTGTCCCTCTTTTAGCAGTCCAGTGGCCAATTCCCTCGGCCCCTGGTGTTGGTATAGACTCTCCTGCCAAGCTGAACAGACATTCATCAGCCAAAATAAAGTCTCTTGTTCCTCCTTAAACTGTTTGGTTGTAACTTGCTTAAAATCGTTTATCTTTAAAAAAAAAAACTTTGCTAAACTCAAATCTTATTGAAGAAATTAAAACTTCAAAAGATCAATAAGATCGTTCATGTTGCTGTATTCTTGTGATAGAATTCACCAAGAATATGTTGTAGTTAAACAAACAAAAAAAATCACTAATTTAGAGAAGAAGTGTAAATTTGTTTGATTAATAGAACATTTCTATGGTGACTTAGTTTGCCCTTGGATCGTGTCTTTTGCAATCCCATGTTAATTTTTTTCTTCTTGTGCCAGGAATTGAATTCAGGACCTTGCACAAGCTGGGCAAACACTTTGCCTCTGAGCTGTATTGTACCCATGATGGTCATTTTCAAGAGCAAGCTGTTTGGTTGCAGTGTGGGTGGCAGGCAGTTGACAGATGCTGGAAATGCTTTAGTTGGAAGGCAGAACTGACAGAGCATTCCAGTTCAGCCACATGGATTCTTCTGGGATATTTGAGATGGCTGTTTTCTCCTCATGTGCTACCATGCTAATTGGCTTGACCAATTCAAGCTTACTCCCAGCCAACTCAGGCACAAAGGGCCAACCATAAACGTTGTCCACAAGAGCTCTAGAGCAGGGCAGAAATCCCTTGCTCTGTGAGTGGGAAGGGACCTGTGACCCTTTTTAATGGAGAAAGACCAAGTCAGCAAGGCAGCATCAACTGCTGGAGATATGTCTTCTCCCGCAGGAAAGTTCCCCTTTATGAAAATAATATGTGAGCTTTCAAGAATAGGAAATAAGACCCAGCTAGCTGGAATAGAGTGAAAGCCAGGTGGGGCATGATGTGTGTGTGTGTGTGTGTGTGTGTGTGTGTGTGTGTGTGTGTATGTGTGTGTGTAAGCAGTGTGATCACGGGAAGACTTGAAAGGCATCTCGAGGATTTGCTGTTTCTCTGAGTAAGGTGGGAGAACTGGTTTTGAGCAGAGAGGCAGAGCACACTCTGATTTAAAGTGATCCTCCACTTTGTTGAGAATAAGAAAATAACGAGCAGATCTCAGTGCAGGTGGGAGAGGACCGTGCCCTCTGCTCTGGTGATCATGGCGGAGGTGGCCAGAATGGCTAGATCCTGTACACATTCTGAGAATTTGTTGACTATAAGTTGGATATATGCCTGAAGGAGGAAATAAATGCTAATTCTTGGGTTTCTTGGTCTAATCAACGAGAAGAAATGGAATTGTTGCGTTTTCATATTCATAGTCCACATTTGGGTTCCTTGTCCACAGTACCAGGATAGTTCTCCTGTATGATAAATGTGAGAATGATGTTGCCTAGCAGGCAACATGGCCAAGCTCAGCGGACAGCCCAGCCACCCTCAGAGCTGACTCTTCACCTACGTTGGCTGTTACAACACATGAATATCCCAATGCTCAGAAATGGCACCTGGATATTTCTTGTGAAAGAGATTAGATAGGAAGTGAACATGTGTGCTTGATGCAGAAGTTGTCTGAATCCATGGGGACCTGGGTCTCGTTCAGGATGTTCTCTTAGGGAAAAGGGACTCTAGATATAGTCATGGATGCTTCTTTGTGTAGCTTGTTTCTCTGTCGAGCTGTAGGTTAAAAGACTTTATACAAGACTGAGCAGGGTACAGGCGATCCTAAGAAATGGAAAGGAGGAGAAGATGTGTAATCAACTGAAACCTAGAGGAGGCGTCCTGCAGCCAGTGAGGATTGCCTCAAGGGAATGTTCAATTGACTGTGGAGAGCTCAGGCAAGCCCAGGGAGTTGCTTTGTGGGTTTGAGTTAGATGAACAGAGACATGTGTTTGGATCCCTTTGAGAAACCTCCATGCCCACCAGAAGCATGTCTACGGGTGTATGTGAAGCTCAGACCTGCACGTATAAAATCCAGGGTGCCTTTTCCTAGGACATTTGTTTGATACTTGAGCTCACTTCTTTTCTGCTGTTTAATTTGTTGTTGTTGTTGTTGCTGCGATCTCTTCACAGATAATAGTTTTACACATGAAAGCTAAAGAGTTTCTCAAAGGTCCACAACAGACTTACGGTTCACGGCATCGAGCCAACTTGTGGATATTTTTACCTTTAGGGGGTAATGGACTCGTTAGAGAGTATAATGAAGATGAACTATTGTACGGGAAACACATCAAACACATCAAAATCCCCATTTGAACCTTAGAGAAAGGAACCTGGACTGCTTATGGAGAACCCTAAACCCTTGTATTTGACATGGCATCTTTTGATAGCAATTACGTCTTCTGGAAAGTGGACATTAGAAAAGAGTCCCAGTAGATAATAAAATCAGATCCACTCATTACTCTTACATAAAGGCTCCTAAGTAATGAACCAAACCAAAGATGATTGATTGGCATATATTCTTACAGCAGGAAAAACAAGGGTCTGAGGGACCAGAAGTTTATCTCTTTGTGATAGTTTCTGAAGGAGGAAAGAAAGAAAGAGCACTGGACATTGACAACTTAGAACATTTGATCCTCACTTAAAGGGGCAGCTTACAATCAAGCAGAGATTTTCCCTCCTATTTGTTATCAATTCGGGTCAACCCCTTTTCCCATCCTCTAGTTTTAAAAAAAAGCTTTCTAATATTTATGTATAACATGCACCAAACTTAAGGGAATATGCATTATTTGGGATCTCAGACACGATAAAAATTGATTATTTGGTATAATCAGGTAGGACAGAACTTTTGGTCCCTATGTTATCATACGAGAAAGTAGGGGATGCTCCTACAGGGCCTTTCTGTTCTCAGGGAGTTAGTACATATGCAAGTTCATTCACACATTGCACATGCATACATATATGCATATACGTGCATTTTATTAGTGATGATCTATTTCACTTCTGATACCCTTAATACAAGGATTTCAAGCTTACATTATTGGTATTCTCTTCTGAGTTTTTAGCATGTTCTTTATCATTTTTAGTGAATTTAATGTTCTCCATTCCACTAAAAAAGAAAAAGAGAGATAGAAAAGAAGAAGAAGAAGAGGAAGAGGAAAAGAAGAGAGGAGGAGAAGGAGGAGGAGGAAGAAGAGTAAGAAGAAGAAGAAGAGATGTGCACTTAACAATCCATCAGTGTGACCATGTCTTGAAAAAGAGCCTTTGCAGATGTGATTAACTTTAGGATCCTGATTATCCAAGAGAGCCAGAAATCTGAAGCAAAAGATTTTCAGCAGAGTCAGGAAGGAAGGCTGACCAGGGAAAAGTCCATGTGGGTCGAGGCAGAGGTTGATTATGCCAAGGGAGATGTGCAACCACCAAAAAAAGCTACACAATGGGGGATTCTCCCCTGAAGTCTTTGGAAGATCATGGCTTGATAGCACCTTGATTTCAGATTATTGGATGCTCCACAAATAGGAGAGAAAACATTTCTACTTAAGACAACCAAAGTTTTGATTATTTGTCACAACAGGCCCAGAAAAGCAACATACCGTTATACTTCATGAGTCAGTAACGTACAAAAGTAAGAGGGTGATAGTCAGTTGAAATAGTTTGACTCGCATTGGTCAGTGAGGGTTACCCTGCTGCATCTGCAATCCAGAATGACAATATTCCCCTATGATAACTGCTCTGAAATGTAGCCATAAGCATCTTGTCTAGAATTTGTTCTTCTGACTCACAGAACAAGGCTGTTGCCTGTGCTCTTTTTCATATGCTGGATGACTTCTGAGTCTTCTTGGGCTGTTATAACAAAATATCACGCTGGCAGATTCAATATCACTCATCGACTCACCATTCTGAAGGCTGGCAAGTCTGGATCAAGGTGCCAGCAAATATAGCTCCAAGTTTATAATCTCATCTAGACCTAATTACCCTCTAAAGTCTCTACCTCCAAATTGAGGATTAAGGATTGCACATAGAAGATTTTGAGAAGATATAACCATTAGTTCATATGCTGACCTTTACTTGCTCTGAATTTTTTTATTATTTACCTGGGAATGTAGGGAACACAGATGTAGCTCACCAGTTAGAGTATGTTCTTTGAAAGGTCAGCAGAAGCTTCTAAATAGTAAATAAAACATTTAAGCTTTATCATATTTTTCACATGAACTGTAGGAATGGCTATATCTGTTCTCTCCAGAATCATCTTCCTGAAAGGTCATCTGGCTCCATGATGGATTGTGTAAGCTACTGTTCCCGCTTCTGCCAGGTTCCTTTTGCACTTTCCATTTTACCTTTTCATTTGGAGCCTTCAGGTTCTAGTTCTAAATGACTGGCGGTAGCACTAAGTAGGCAGCAGTTAGTCCTGTGAAAGTCGTTGGCATTCAGATTACTCACAAATCCAGAAGTTACAGACAAGTTTTTCACCAAAAAATGACTTTTCACATTCTGTTAGAATGACCAAAGAACCTATACCATTTCAAAGTTGTAAACTTGGCGTCTCAACTTGAGAGTTAAAAGTAAAAGATCTCTCAATCCACTCTGTTTGCATATGGCTATGGAAGGTATTCCCATTTTATTACAGTATATTTATGGTTTTTACAATGTGCTCAATATTATGTCACTTTTCTCTAACAAATAATAATAAGTAGTCAAGCACCAAAAAAATCCCTTAATAGTTAAATATTTGCATTCAGGTTTGGTCTTATTTTTCTTAATACATATTGTTTTCTTAATATGTTTTCTTAAACATATTGCTTCACCTTAAAAACCTTAATCTAACTGCTTGGTGATTAGAGAATCAGAGTTCTCAGTCTTGGGACAACAGAGCCCATTTGTGAACAGATCATATAAGTACAACACAACAATTTTATATGTCTTTTAAAAATGCACATCTATGATAATAAAGCTTGGTGAAGCCTTTTGGATCAGTGGCATAGTCTGCTTTGCCTCTCTTTGTCATTACAGAGGTGGAAAATATTTCTCCACACCTTGATAGAGACTGACTATTGGCTCACTTGGCTAGTAATTGCATTGGAAGTGGCTATAGCTGGTTCTGAACCTCGGCCTTAAGTTTTGTGTGTCCACTTCCTCTCCAACACTCTCTCGCTGCCCTAAGCATCGACCTACATGGTCTCCTGGAGGGCTAGAGACATTTGAGACACTTGAAGCCGAGGCACATTTCTCCGGCAGCTTCTGCTGATTTCCAGCCAGCCCCTTCGAGGGTTGAACCCAGGCAAATTCAACACCATTCCCCGATTCACCCTGCTGAACATGAGCAATCCGGGATGGTAGCAGCCCCAGAGCGTCTGCGACTCCTTGCTGGAAGGAGCGATTGTGGCCATAGATAATCAATACGCAGCCAGCAGCGCTCAGTGTGAAGGAGCATCATTGAATTCTATTCGCCGTTGATTTTCTTCTTGTGGCCCCATGGAAAGGCGTTTGGGTCTATGAGTTCATTATTGATATAATTATCTTCACTTCTGTCAACACTACATTAAGGCTTGGTGTCAAGGGTTTTTTTTTTGGTTTTTTGAGGGTTTTTTGAGTTTTTTTTTTTTTGAGAATGAGGCTGCATACAACTAGATCCTTAGAACAATTATTTTACTCTTTTATTCTTGTTGCATACGTGGCTAGCGGCCCTGCTGAATCTCAGGGAAGCTTAAATTTTTCCGTTTTCATCATAGCTCACAAAATCACCTAAATAGATTGCATCTGCAGTATTAGCACTCAGGATCAGCATATAACACTCCTCCTGCATTTCTCCCTCATGTGTATATTACACATATTCCTCATTTGTGAGCCATACGCCAGTGGCCGTGTCTAACTACAGGATGAAGTATCTGCTCGCACACATTTCATTTACTTATTCGACAAACATTTGTACAGCAGGTGCCCACTGCCAGGTGCTGTCTTAAGTGTTTCATGGCATTGATACGCTAGATTCTTAGGGGCCTTACAATAAGTATTGTGGACATTCTGATTTTACCCACGAGGAAACGGAGGCCCAGTAAGGCTTAAATGCCTTACCAAAGGTCACCTTGGTATCGAGTGGCAGGGTTGGGATGTGGAGTCTGGCATTCTGGCTCTTGGGTCCCTGTTCTTCATCATAACACAGGATAGTAATTACTCATCTGCACCTCATGTCATTGTTGTTAGGTGACACCCATGGTGCCATTTGGAAAGGGAGCTTCTCCAGTGGCTCTGGTGCTTTCTTGCCAAGAAGCGAATGTATCACTGGCTTCGCAAGCCAACTGGCGGTACTGCGATGGGTTTGCTGCAGACAGGGATGCTTCAGCTCAAACCTCTGTGCTTTGGGTCTTGCCTATGTCTTAGCCACATGATGGTAAATTCCTCTGTTCGTTTATCAGGAGGGTGGTTATACTGTTTAAAAATAAAGGAAATGATCTGAGTTGTGTTGTGACCCAATATCACAGTTTCATAACAGATAATGTTTTTGAGATGGGGTGATGGATAAGCAATCTTATAAAATCTAATTTTCAGATATTAATTACTCTGGCTTACAATCACAGCCCGTGTACTTACATATGTTGCATTTGCATGTGAGCTCTGGTGACAACTTATGTTTATATTATCCTAAGTTGTACATTATGTTTTTTTTTCCTTCAGGATGTTTTTCTGATTTAATTATACAAAGTTGAGGAGATAAGTTTTGCAATCTAAAAACATTGACTTATTAAAACTGTATTAATACTTTAGTAAACTATCCCAACAGCATATGAGACAAACATGTACATTTATAGAGCTACATGTCAGGCCAGAATCCTGCAGGGGAATTCCCAGCATGAGGTCTGGGAGGATGCAGAGCAATCCTTGTTTAGACATACACCTTCCATTGGGATCAGCCTTCCACTTCTTGATGGTTTCCATCTAGGAATGTGTGTGTCTAGCAATGTGTGCATCTAACATTCTGCTTCTTTTAGCATAGACCTTTACCTTCCTCATCCACCAGCCATTGGAGGGGGGCTGGGGCCAAAAAATGATTGATTCAGCCAGTTCTCCAGGGAGGGTTTCCTGGCGGCCTTCTTCTGTCATCCTATCTGGAATCAGATGAGCTTTCATAGCCTCTTCTTTCATATCTTGCTGAAGCAGGATTTTGAAAAAGAGAACTACATATTCTGCTATTCCCCAAAAGAATCTGTTATCAAAGATAATCTCCAGCTGTTACAGTATCCTGACATGAAAGCTTCACATTGCCAACAAGAAAGCCATTTCTCCTGACAACTTAGCTTACGTTGTTAAATACAGAGTTTTATTGAGATGTATTCATTTATTTTTCAATGAAAAGTTGTTTTCTTTAAAAAAAAAAGATAATCTCCATGGGGGCTGATTCCGGCTGTCCAACACTTGTCCATTCCAGAAAATGTGAACAATCTCCCCCAGGTTCCCCTTTCCCAGCCTGGCCCAACTCTGTGTCCCAATCCTGCCTCTTACTATAAATCTCTGCGTATTTATTCATTCTTTACTTTTTATATTTTAGTATGCCACTTTAGGGTATGAACTGGGAATAAAATTATACAAAGTAGGGAAACAGCAGAGTCAAAGTTTATGGATTCACATTGAATTGCCTGTAGTCAAATTGTAAATCCAATACCTATAATTTATAGGATGATGTGTATAATTTATATAAAATGCTAAATGATGATATTTTAATTACACTATAGTTTCTACTTAATTTCCATTCAATTCTCTAATCAATAAAATGGAGTTTAGTCATAGACTAGTGAGGATTTCAGGAAAAACAATTATATGCAGTGGTAACCTTAGGGGCTAGGGCCAGACAGGTGAAGAGATGTTACCTTATCAGTGAATCTATCCTAAAAAGGGTCACCTGGTCTGTCACAGAGGCCTGAGCCTCCAATAGAACAGATAATTCAAAGGGAACCCTGAGGTCCACAGAAGCAGACAGACAGGAGGGTGGGAGGGAGTGGAAGGGATTAGTGAAGGGAGGAGAGGGTGGGAGAGTACGAGGGATGGAGGGGTCAGAGACAACTATCCATTATGTTTATAAAACTAGCAAAATATAAATTTTTTAAAAAATTACTAAACTAAAAAACTATATAATTTTTGTAAACTTCCAATATGATATAATAAATACATGGTAAATATTTTCCACCTACCAATTAAAATATATGAATAACTACAAAAATACAATTTTAACTATTGCAAATAATAGCATGCAAAGATAATAGAGAATCGTACCATATTGACTTTCTGGAATCCAGTGGGACATGTGGAACCTTTAAGAACATAATAGTTGTCACAGACTCCATGGGAGTTTTGTGAAAACTATATTTAACCTTGCTTTGTAAATTTGTAATATGAACATAAATCGAAGTTGTCTGGGTTGGGGAGGTGCCTCACAAGCAAAAGGACCCTGAGTTCAGATACCCAGATCCCAGCCCTGGAAGGCAGAGCCCAGGAAGCCTCAGAGCAAAGCAATAAAGAGGTAGAGCAACAAGTTGATTCCTAATGTCACCCTTGGGCCTCCACAGGCACACACACTCAAGTGTCCTCTTACACACACACACACACACACACACACACACACACACACACACACACTTATAATTGTCTGCTTGTTTTTTCCTCTGAAACCATAAACACAAATGTTACTAATTGCTATATAACCAATTGCCCCAAAGTTTAAACAGTTTGCAAGAACCTTTGTGTTTTGTTCAAAATTTTGAGGAAAACTAATTTGGAAAGAACTCACCTGCGAGGCTTGTTTGGAATCTCTCAAGCAAATACAGCAGCAGTCGGAGGCTGATGTCTAAGGTGATCTCTTGGGCCAGCACAAGGCCCTAGTCATTGTGATTTGCCCACTGGAGGAAAGAACAGCATAACACAAGAGGAGCAGTAGAACATTGAGAAGAACAACATTCCCAAGGAAAGGAAAACGGGCCAGAGGTTATTCAGTGGTTGCTAGGAGCAGTGATCAAACGTCACTATCATTAACATTTATCATGTAGTCAATGTATTTAGAATCAAGTTTCTCTCTTTCTCTTTCCCTCACTTGCTGAGAACAACCAACGACAATAATTAACCCTCTTATGTGGCTATCATTTGACTTGGCTATCAGCTGGTGTTGAGGTGGGGCTGTTGACCAGGGGGTCTAGACATGCTCTCTGGCATGGCAATCCCAGGGGAGTGTGGTGGGCTACACAGTGGCTGACTTCTTCCAGAGTAAACATCCAAGAGGATGCTTGGACATGTAACTATGCTTCTTGGTTCAAGTCAGGCGAAAACCTGCCCAGATTCAAGAGCAGACTTGTTGACGATACTTCTTGAGAGGAGGAATGGCAAAGACTTTGGGGGGGATGGTTGTCTGCTTTTAAATTGCCACTGGTCACATCATAGAACTCCAAGAACTACTACAGAGCTGCGGAAATATTCCTCTGTGATGTATGTGTTAGAATGATTCAACCCTAGTTTCTTTAACGTTTTCTCAAAGATCTAGTATGTTGCCCTTGGGCCAGTCAAGGAAGATTATCCCTAAGCATTCTGTTGTAGAACTAATGCAGATCTGAACAAGGAGAGCTCTTAAGGGCAAACAGATGAAGTCCCTTGACAATCATGAACAGCGATGCTCATCTCTCATTGCTCTGTGAGTACCTTAACTGTGTAGCCACGAGACACTAGAAAGCATCCCTTCTAAACTGCTTTAAATTAGCTTGGCTTTCACTTAGGCTTAAAAATTAGCAATTATATTCAGCCTAGAAGTCTTCTACAATAGAGGCAGAGGATTTCAACACCCTGACAGGATGCAGCCTAGGGGAGTAGAAGAGCAGTGAAGTGGACAGCAATGGCCAACCCACAATGCAGAGTACTAGTGACCTAGCAAAGTTCACCCAGAATCAGACCAAACCAATCTCTTCCAATCCCAAGGCTTTGGGAACCTTACAGAAGAGGGGGTGGTGAGATTGTAAGAGCCTAAAGATGGGAATGTTCACGGTTGGACATGACATTCCATTCAAGGCAAGACTGCTGCATCTAGGAACTCACTGTCCTTACCAGACCTGCATAATGACTGACATACCAGCATAGATGGTAGAGGCCCTCAAGAGAGATAAGAACATACAGTGGAAATCTTGAGGACTAAAGTTGGATGGGTGGAGGAAATGCTCATATCAGTTGGGCGGCCTGAAGAGAAGCAACGTTGTATGCCACAAGAGGCCTGAACCCCCACAAGAGTAACAAGGCAGAGGTAATCCTGGAGTCCATAGACGCAGACAGGCAGGAGAGTGAAAGGGAGGTGGGATGGACGGAAGCAGAGATGAATACTCAATATGCTTGTAAAACTAGTAAAATAAAATAAATTAACTTCTTTTTCAGCCCTCCTTGTCCAAGTGACTCTGAAAGAAATTTCCCCCTTCAAGTCACGTTTTCTCCCCCCCCCCCAGCAAGAACGCCCCAAGCCATGTGGGCATCTCCCATGTGAAGGACCATCCCAAGCTTGGAGCTTCCTTTGTTATCAGCAGGGAAGTTCCCGTTCCAGAGTCTCAAATGTGAGGGCACTACCCACAGAAAACAGGCCGAACGCAGCTACTCAAAGAAAAATTGTTCTTAAACGAATCCATATGGAAATTAGCCAAAATCCACAGCTGGGGGAGATCTGTTTTCAGGTTTGGAAATAGTTTGCTTTCTAAAAGTCGACATTGTCCGCAGGACAAGTACATTTAGTATCTTCCGTTGCTACTGAGTCGGGGCACCTTTGAAAAATATGCTCAGGGCCAAATAAGAAAAAGAAGGCCGCGGCACCCTCAGATGAAGCCAAAGGCTGGACTTGAGCTCAGTGGAGGTTCTTTGACTCTCACCAAGCAAGGGTAGAAGAATCATGAACGGGGAGGTGGCTTAGGGGTTAAAGACTTTGCCTCATAAGCAAAAGGACCAGAGTTCAGAACCCTAGGTCCCACGTAAAAATGCTGGACGAATATGGTGGCAGCCTGTAATTCCAGCACTGAAAGGCAGCCTGGGTACACCAAAGCAAAGCAATGAGAAGCAACAGCAAGGGAGGATGATTCCCAATGTCACCCTTGGGCCTCCACAGACACACACACTCAAATGCCCTCACGCACACATGCACACACACACATACACATGCATACACACATACGCACACGCTCACATATCCTCAAACACACCACACACCGTCAAACACATAAATTTAAAACAGAGAACCATGAATAGATTTGGCTCATCTTTTTTTAAAATTTTTTTTATTATTTATTCAATTGTGCACGTGTATGTGTGTGTGTGCATGTATGTGTGTGTGTGCGTGTATGCGTATATGTGTGTGTAGAACCACAGACGAACTCGGGAACCACCACAGACCGCCTCCTCGTTTACTCTGCCCCGGGATTCACAGGCTCCGCCCTACCAGAACCAGAAACGCAGGCCGCCCCCGCTTCCGCCTGGCGTCTATACGTGGGGTCTAGGATCCGAACTCAGGACCTTCCGCCTGCAAGGCAGAAGCTTAACCCCTGAGCCACCTCTCCAGCCCGATTTGGCTCATCTTTGAAGGCACCGTCTCTTACAGTTAAGAACATCTTCGTTTCCTGCTCTTCCTCCAACTGCAGCTACTTTTTCCACGTGAGACAGTTTCCCTGAAGCCCCAGCGCGGCCAGGCATGTCACTCTTGCACAGCCGTCTCTGTGACTGTGAGCCCCAAGGCCACTCCTGGATTCCAGCCCACAACTTTGAATGGAATGACCCTGAAGGAGTCAGAGTTCACCGCAGCCCCCTTTTCAGGTGCCTGGCTCTGTGCAGCTTGGCATCTCGAGGCGTTTCCTTGCAACCCTTTCTCTCTGGGCTGCGGTTTGAAAGGGCTCCAGAACCACAGGCCAGAAGCTTTAGATATGAACGCGGCTCACTGGCTGTGCCGTCTTGAGACCAATCCCCAAACCCCTTTGATTAAAAACAAAGGAAGGGAGAAGGGGATAAGGCTTTCTTGCAAATCAACCAGCTCTTCAAAGCGACCTTTTTGAAAGTGCTGATGACTCAGAGCAGATGGAGTCCGTTTACCCAAGAGCGGAGGAGAGGAAGCGGAGATCAAGCAGCCCTGTGTCTGTGGGTTTCCCCGCTGCGGCTTCACGCCAAACGTCCTGCATCCTGCCTTCTCCCCTCTTGCCTTGGCTCCAAATGCTACTGCCCTACAGTTTTTCAGAGAACCTTGGCTTGGATGGCCTCAGACTTCAAACCAGCAACGGATTTCTTAGACTCCTCCCATTATCAAGAAGAAAATATTGTAGAAGAAAATATATACAACATAAAATTTATTCTTACCAATTATTTTGTTTGTGCTCTGTGTGTGTGTGTGTGTGTGTGTATACGCGTGTGCTCATGCACATGTGTGCGCATGCATATGTAGGTGTGTATACCAGAGGGCACTTGAGTGTGTGTCCCTGTGGAGACCTAAGGGTGACATCAGGAATCATCCTGGATTGCTCTACCTCCTTATTGCTTTGGTCTGGGGTTTCTAACGCTCCGCCTTCCAGGGCTAAAATTGCAGACTGCTGCCATATGTGCCTGGCATTTTTACATAAGAGCTGGGGTTTTGACCTCAAGTCCTCTTGCTTGTGAGGTAAAGGCTTTAGACCACTGTGCCATGTCCCCTACCCCTTATTCACCTTTTTAAAAGCTACACAGCCCAGTGGTTCTAAAGGCATCCATCCGTTGTGCTTCTATCAGGACTACCTATCTCCAGGAGACTTTTTCTCTTCTTCAACTGAAACTCTGTGCTTTAATTAACTATGATGCCCACTGTTCTTCCTCTTAGCCCCCGGTAACTCCCATTCTATTTCCTGTCTCTGCTGGCTTTACTCCTCTGGGAGCTTCAGGAAGTGGAGTCACATAACAATTTTCCTTGTGTAACTGACTATGTCACTTAGTTTCAGTTAAGTCCGTGCTGTAATGTGCTAGGATTTTCTGTTTTAAAGCTAATGAAATCCTATGTAAGTGTCTCCGGTATTTTCCTTATCTGTTCATCCTTTGGTAGACACTTGATTGCATCTACCTTTTATTATGAATATTGCTGTTATGAACACAGGGGCACAAGTATCTCTTCAAGATCCTGCTTTTTTAGGTAGACACTCAGAGGTGGGAATTCCTGTGTTGTACAGTAATTCTGTTTTTCATCTTTGAGCAATGTCCTTATTGTTTTCCATGACATTGATATTTACATTCCTACCAGCGCTACCAAGAAATTCCAATTTTGGGGAGCTGGGAAGAAGGCTCAGTGCTTAAAGCCTTGGCCTTGCAAACAAAAGGACCTGAGTTCAGATCTCTAGACCTGTGTAAAAATACCTAATTTTGAATACCCACATCCCACGTAAAAATGCCAGATGCATAGGACAGTGGCCTGCAATTCTGACCCTGGAAGGTGGAGCCTGGAAATCCCCAGAGCAAAACAATAAGGTGGAAGAACAATTCAGGAGGATTCCCAATGTCACCCTTGGGCTTCTACTAGCACACACAACACTCAAGTGCCCTCTTGAACACACACACACACACGCATGCACACATGTGCAAAACACACACAAACACATATATATACCCTCATAAACACATACATGGGAAAAGGAATTTCATTTTTCTCACAGCTTTGCATCCTAGTATTATCTATTTTTTAAATGACAGCTACCTTTATAGCATAGAGTTATATCTCACAGTTTCGATTTTCATTAGTTTCCCTAGTCTTTTCATGTAACTGTCAGTCATTTGTTTTGGCTTCTGTGGAGAAACATCTATTTAGGCCTTTTTGCTCATTTTTAAATCACGTTCTTTTTGGCTTTGAATTGTACTCCTTTGCATTTTCTGAATATTAAGCTCATAGTAGATAAATGATTTGAAAGTATTTTCTTTTCCTGTTTCATGGATTACTTTTTCACTCTATTCTTGATGTGTTCTTTGATGCACACAGTTTTTAATGCAGTTTTGATTTATCTACTTTCTTTCATTGCCTATGCCTTTGGTGTTATATCCAAGAAATTGTCAATTCCAATACTATGAAGGTTTTTCCACATGTGTTGGTGCAAGTTTATAGATGCACCACTTTGATCCATTTTGAGCTAATTTTTCCATGTGAAGCAAGGTAAAGTTCAGTATCACTCTTTTATATGTGAACCTCCAATTTTCCTGGCATCATTGTTTAAGTGATTATTCTACCTCCCTTGAATGGGTTTGAAACTGTACTGGTCTAAATAAGGAAGGGTTTATTCCAAGACTTCGTGCACATGTATGCCTGTGTGTGTGTGCATGTGTGTGCATGTGCACATGCGCGTGTGTATGCATGCCAGAGCTTTGTGTATATTAAGCATGTGCTCTACCATTGAGTTCTAGTTCCTAGCCACATTTCTGAGCTCCTTGAACATAGCAGGAATCTTTTATCATTGAATTCTGGCAGTAGCCTTAGAAATAGATGTGAGCTACAATCATCATTTTACAGATGAGAAAAACTGAGCCTCAGAAAACCAGGATCTGGCCAAGGCCAACTGAACAGTAAGGTAAAGTCTCCACCAGACTGGGTTACCATCTCCGCAGACCCTTGTGGAACAGTAGGAAGCAGTTATCTCTACTATGTGGAGGGCGTGGGTCCGTGGGGGCAGCGGCTACTACATTTATCTTGATTTTGAATCATTCATGTCATCCGCAGTGGTTGCTTCTGTCTCCTGTCACTCTCTGGCTTGCTCCCACGTAATCAGAAGCATCATTCACAGAGAGGCAGCAGCCTTAAGAAATTCTTCCCTTGTAGAAGCAGCGGCTCCACCAGTTCTTCTCAGAAGCCTTGGTTGTTTGATGTTCTTTTGCCGGGTGAGGGCTGATTAAGAGCCAGGCCTAGAGAGAAGCTTCAGAGCGTCTTAGCCCTGAAAGGATTCCTTGACCCCAAGCAGCCCGGCAGCTGGGTCAGACACAGCCACTGTGATTTATAGATCCATAAACAGCCTTTCCAATCCACATGTTCCCTCGTTCAAGGGAGCGAGTTATCAGCTTTCTAAGTGTGAAACCTACTTTTCCTAGAATATTTTTGTTTGCTATTGGAAAAAAAAATAAGTCTTAGTATTTGAGCGGGAGCAAGAACCAGGAATGACCTTCAGACATTAGAGGGGGAGACCTGAACAGAATCCCCACGGGACCGAGGCTCCACACAGCAGCTTCCCAGGCTGCACCCTGTCAGATGCTTCTATTCGCATCCATTTTTTCCTCCCACAAATCGCGTTTGCAGGCAGTGTCTCTTGGCTCATGTGTGTCCCTAAGGAGAAAAATGACACACGTGGGAAATGAGACCCCCCCCCATGCACTGGACCTCTCACCATTACCCCAGCTTTTTTGAGCTACATGATGCAATGTGATTTTCATTTTTTTTTTTCTGGACAGAAGAGCAGCAGTTGTTTCTTTCTCAACGAATTTCTGTTCCAAGACCTCACAAGACGTGAGGAGAAAAACTTCCCAAGTCAAGAAAGCATTCGAGTGTCTTCATGGAAAGGAACAAATCCCAGAATTTGGTGGGAGGAGGGTGGAGCCTAGCGGCAGAGAGAGCGAGACAGCGGCTGCTGCAGCAGAGGAAGCCAGGCCAGCGCCTTGTCTTTCCCTTCCTCCCTCCCTTCCTCTCTTTCTCCCTCCCTCTCTTCCTTTCTTCTTTCCCTCCGTTCCTTCCTGTCTTCCTCTATTCCCTTCCTTTTTTCTTCCTTCCCTCCCTCCTTCTCTTTTTCCTTCTTTAGTTCCTTTCTTTCCTCCTTCCTTCATTCCCTTCATTTCTTTTTCCTGTCCTCTTTTCATCCCTTCCTTCTTTTTTCCTTCCCTTTTCCTCCCTTCCTCCCTCCCTCTTTCCCCCTTCCTTCCCTCTTTTCTTTTTTACTTCCTTTTTCACTCTTACCCTTCCTTCTTTTCTCCCTCCCTCCCTACTTCTCTCCTTTCTTCCTTCTTTTTCCTCATCATTCCATATGTCTATAAAGAATTCTCTAGACTTTACATAAGTGTAACTCCCTTGAGTTTGAGAACAGTATCACAACATTCCTTCCTTTCTCTTTCAGAGATCCAGGTCACTGACTATAAAAGGTGGGAATATGGAAGGTCTTTAGGAGATATTATTCTAATAAATTCTAGTCTGACCTATTGTGTTGTTAAACCATAAATTCTATTCAGGTATGTTTTCCTCCAGTTTCAACTCCAGCAAGATTTTCCCATATAAAATACTCAGGTTACACACAAGTGAGCACTAAAGGAGAGGCAGGGTGGGAGTTGGGGATAGATAACAGTTAGACATTACCTCCAAAGCAATCCCTCCAGCCGCGGGAACCCAGAGGTAGACTGAGCGGGCCCCCTGGGAAGACCATTGGTCATGTCAGGATGTCACATGAAAAGGACTTTTTGCTGGAGTTATTTGTCAGTCAAATACCTCACAGAGCAGATGGTATTTCATCTTGAATTGGGTCGAGGTCATCTGGCAAGTAAAAATCGGCTGTTTCTTTCCATTCTTACTCTTCCTGACAGCTGTCGCTTCTGAAGCTTTTGCCTCAGTCTCCTCTGACAAGTTCAGAAGAATGACCAAATCCAGATTCTCCCAGGAGCACGTGATTCATCAGGGAAGGCCAGATCCCTTGCTAAATGCTGATTTTTCTCTTTAGGGTTCAACTTATTCTCCTCCACCTCCAGTCCTGAAAGGCTCTGAAGTCGGGTGACTCCTGTTGCAATCCTGCATTCCTTGGAGAGATTGGGAGCTCACCACAGAGGAACAGAGGAAAACCACAGGAGAAAAATCCCGGTCTTGCGTTCTTGGGAACAAATGGATCATCCTTAGTTAATGATTAGCTCCCATGCTGGGTAGTGTGTCCTTGCATGAGAGTTCATGAGCAAAACTTGACTGGTGGGAAGGCTGAGCCTTCATATAACTCTCTCTGTGTGCTGTGTGAAGGTACTCTGGGGTTCCTGGGCCGCCTGGGGCACAAATGGCTACAGGATAGAGTGAGGTGCTGTCCTCCACGGGTGACACATGAATTATGTTCCTGATGTTCTTCCCAGGTATCACGCCCCCTCCCCCCATTTCCAAATGCTCAATGCACCTAGGAGCAACAGATTTCTTTCTGCAACTGCTTAAAGTGCCAGAAGGCAAGAGAAATTTAAACAGACCTAAGATCAACATTGTGAGTTTACTTGCCTCCGCTCTAGCAACACTGCCATAACGTTCTTCGACTTCTTAGTTGGGAATTTAAAAGGTCTATAGTCTTGGCAAGGTTTACACAACAATGCTTCTTCTGTGTGGATTATAAATTTGCAAAATCTCAAGCCATGTGGGTATCATATATGGCCAGTGGATCAACACAGGAAGACAACGGGAAAACTCAACACCAGGTCCATTCGAACACTATCCCTGGGTTTGGCATGGTGGGTGGGAACAGTTTGGTTGACTCTGTCTCTGATTGGACCGGGACCTGACACTTCAGTGGTACTGTGGACTGACTGCCTTCCCAAGGGCTTTGCCACATCGAAAGCCTGTTTGCTGCAGTCCTTGAAAAAGCCAGGGGTCCTAAGCAATGTGGTCTTGCCAACCAGCCCCCCCTTAGAGAGCCGAGTCAGAGCTGGTTTGTGCCAGTTTGGATGTGGGAGACCTGGGGTTCATCAACCAGGCTTGTTGTATCAAGAGGGGTTTTGTGATAAAACAGTGACCCTCCTTCACGGCCAGACCACGTGTTCCCCTTCCAGATGACCTGCTGTGCATGTTACGTAGACTTCTTTTTCCAGTCGTCTGGCATTGGCATGAAACTGTCTTGTGCAGAAATAGCACATGGATCTTAAAAGCAACTTTGCTTCATGGGCAGTCAGTTGTCCTTCAGAAAAAACTAGAAGCATTTCTGTTCTAAGTCTTGAGATCTGTTCAATGATGCTTTCTGCCTCAAAGCAAGTTTCCCGCCTGTTAGTAGGTCTTTGAGCCAAAGAGACTCCACACTAAACCAGACTCTCGTGGTAGAATGGACCGCATTAGGAGCTGAAAGCTAATGTGCGTTAAAAAGTGGCCAGGAACTGATTGGTTTCAATCTCATCGAGCAGCGACGTGACATGTGCTTCCAGTCACCATCCAGGAGAGCAGGAAAGAAATCCCAGACAGTAAATCCAACCAGTCACAGAAGAAGCTACTAGTGTTCCTGACTTGCCTCAAAGAAGGAGCCTGCCTTCTCATTGAACAAGAAGGAAAGGAAAAGATACAATTATCAAAAGGATACAAAGACCCAGAGAGAAGACCCTGCAATATAGTATTTAACCAAATGAGACATGTCAGAGAATGGGCTTTTGTGATTCTAGTCCAGACAGTAATCAAATCAAAAGACTCCCATTGGAAATTGATCCAAGACTCTTTATGAGTCATTAATCTCACCCCCTAGAAATGTTATTTAGATCCCTATATGAAAGAAAAGAATTAGTGATTAGGACTACAGTTCATTTTTTAACTAACTTGTTTTGGTTACCATGGATTCACATTCTTGCCCAAGTTGGTCTCAAAATTGCAGCAATCTTCCTGTCTTAATCTCCCAAGTACTGGCATTACAAGTGTGTACTTTGTTCATTTAGATTGGAAGTTTTAGATTTTATTTTCAGCAGTGGACATTGAACAAGATTCTAGTACACAAACAGTTAAGAGATGGGGACGTGGCTCAGTGGGTAAAGTGCTTGTCCCCGAAGCTTGAGGTCTTGTACAAATGGCAGGTGGATGCGGCTGCTGATCAGTATCCCAGCCCCCAGCTTGCCTAGTACAAGCTGTCTTTCTAGATTCCCTGTGTCAGGGAGCTACGGGTCAAGCAAGAGCCCTGGTCTCTAGCTGTACAGTCCACCTCTGGCCTCCACATGCGTGTTCACATACAGGATTTGCACCTGCACACAAATGTGAATGCACATACTCATCCATGTATGCTACATACACACAGACAGGCCAAGAGCGATGAGGCTGAAAGTGGAAATGTTTTGGTGGTGTTCATCACACTGTCTGTCATCTTGTTTGGCACGGTGTTTCTTCACTACGGTGCAAACCGGGCCAGCTAATCTGTGAGTTTCTAGGGATCTTACCTGTTTTTTCCCCCATTGCCTCTCATTGTCCATGGGTGCCCTAAGATTACAAGCGTTTATGCTACAGTGTCTGGCTTTTACTTGGGTTTGGGGGATCCAAACTCAGGTTATCAGGGTTGCATGGTAAGTTCTTTACTCAATGAGTCACTTTCCAAACCCCAAGATAATTAGTTCTACAGCTGGTCATTGGAGACAAGATATCCTCAACAAGAACCCCAAGGAGCCGCAACCTAAGAAGTGTTTATTCTTTTGGAGATGAAGTATCAGGTCTGACTTTGCTGTGAATGATCATAATAGCGACAGAATTAATGCCACATATACTATCATTTCCTGCTTCCTCTTTTAATACAGAAGTTGCTCTAACAGCAACATCACAAGGACATGAAAACTTGGAGAAAATCTAATCTCTTATAACCTCTCCCGTATTGGGACAGGTGCAGCAATCCCTGATTTCTGGAGATTTGAGGTCACATGATTAAAAGGTTTAGGAAACAGGGTTTTTTTTAAATCACAATTCTGCATGTGGAAAATGTTGATCATAATTTGATAATATTACACTAGTGGTATTATTCTGAACCAAAATTTGTTTTGGCTTCCAGAGACTGCTAGCAAAAAAAAAAAAAAAAAAAAAAAAACAATAAAAGAAGACATTGAATATTTCTTCTGACTTCCTATATGCCCGTTCCTGAGGACTAAATGTCTACACTCCTAATTTGGGATGTGATTAAAATAGATTTGCTTTCGAATCAGATCCCTCTTGCCCCATGTCAGGCCTTGGTTGAGCATATGATGGATTAGTCAGCTCACCTTCTGTTCCACATGCTAAGCCAGCAGCTCTTAAAGCCAAGTTCCTATGGATCTTAGAAATATAGTGTTAGTCTTGGATTTGGGTTGGCTGCAAATGAAGTAAAGAGATTGTCCATGGAGGTGTAAATTTTATCTAAAAGTTTGTACTTCTAGCATGGGTATTTACTTTCAAGTTAGTGTGGAATCAAACTTATTTGGGTTATCACTCTCCAAAGGTGGGTCATTATAAATTAGATAAGAGTGCATGATTCTTTCATATTTAAAGTTCTGTTCAACTTGGTGAGAAAGACATGGCTAGTAAGAAATGAATAAAATTTCATTTTATGTGATTCAATCCCAAAATCAGTATTTAAGGCAAGAAACGTGTATAGTCTAACCATTCATGGAAAAATTCTTATAGTAAACACTACCCTTTTTAAATATGGTAATATGTCTGTATACCATCTTAGTTACATAGTAAGACACAATGTATAACCAATATTACTTATGTAAGAAAACAGTTTAAATATGTCTAATTCCGTCTGAATCTATGTAGCTGAGTTGTTATTGTAAGTTAACATACATGTATGGCCTGCTTTCACAAGTGTCTGTGTGGCTCACCAGGGTATCCAAGTGCCACTGGTGAGTAATTCCTCTGTATTCACATGCCTTCACTCCCAGAGTATGCTTATCTGCCACTCAGTGCTGTTTGTAAAGTTCCTACATTTCCTTGTGGTATCTTTCTGGTCTGTGATGTACTTGTGTTGAGAGATGCGGTAGATAAGGATTGACATTATCTATCTAGATTCATTGTCTTGTATTTACCACCTTCTTAAAGGAAGCACTAGCATTATAATGTCGGAACTCATCCTTGTGAAATAAAGACAAATGTAATGTTTGGGCCAAATGCAAATGAGTCGGTATCAATTTCTGATCGTTTCTTTCTCCACGTTTTGGGTGAGTGAGGTATGGAAAAGTGTCATGCTTTTTTATGTCTTCTGGGGTTTGATGTGTTTAAAACCATTTTTCAAATGTGTCTGAAAGTACACCTCCAACGACTCCCTTACATTAAAATTCAGAAGAATTATTTGATGTCTCGGATGAGATTTAGCTTCTTGGATTTTTGAGAACAATTGGTTTGTCACAGTTTGCCTGCATGTAGCAAACAGACTCACAACCAAAGAGCTTAAGGTAACAAGGGTTTTATTTTTAGCTTGCAATTGTCTGGTTGCAATTTTTACTCCAGCATGGCAGGAGAGATCATACCAATACCAGAAGCTGAAGGAACTGGCTACACCACGGCCACATGGTTGCTGAAAAAGGGACAAACTTCATTTGCCAGACAGCATGTCTGTCCAAGCATGCTGATGTATGCCAACTCCTTCAACCAGCGCCTTCCATCATATTCACCTACCCAAGGAAAAGTCCCACCTACCACGGGCTAGATCTTCCCTCATCGGTTAGACAATCTCTTCCAGGCTTGCTCGACTACTAGTTCTTTACAAATGTACTCAGAGCTTGAGTCTTCAACTGTCAAGTTGAGACCTGTAGTTATCACCACATGGTTTAAATAAGCTACATGTGCACTGCTGGTTTTTCCTTGTTTCTCATTATTGACCTTGCCATGTTTTTGTTGCTCAGAAAGAGACAATTGGCATCATTTCCATTTATGCAGCATTTTGCAGCCCAGGAAGCATGTCCACAAACTTTTTCTCATTGGTTTTCACCATGACACTTGTGTGAGTCGTAATGGAGCAATACCACCCCCATTTTGCATAGAAGAAAATGAGTGTGAAACACATAATGATTCACCTAACTTTACTTGCCCAAGGCAGTAAATGGTTGGTCGGGGCTGGAATTCCAGCTTTTCAATAACTTTCTATGCTCCAAACATATGACCCTATTAAGCCAGTGCTTATTTTGTCTCTCAACTGTGCTACAGATTGTTTATGTTCAAAGGAAAGTACAGTATATCACTCTGCACTACACAGAACTGCCTCTTCCTCAAGCTACAAAGTGACTAAGAACCATGGTCTTCTCTTTAGATTCCAATCCTCTCCTTTATCTGTGAGCTAAATCATGATCTAATTCTGACATTTTATCCACAATTATAATGTTAGATCCTAAGTATTTCTTCTTTATTTATGTTTTCTTTTTTGAGTTTAGCCAGGTCTGTTTAATGACATAGTTTAGTTTGTGCGTTTAGCCTGGACTTTCTTAGTGACATAGTATCTGACACATATTTGGGCATTTTGGATGGGTTTGAAGGATGAATAACTGAAAGTTAAAAAGTTCCTGGGTGTCTATAAACCACATCTTCTAAATTGACCGTTCACCCTTACCTTAAAACTCCTGAGACTTTCTTTTTCTTTCCTTTCTCATTTCCTCTGATGGCTGCACCCCACGTAGCTTGCTTTCCAGGGGCATACTGATAAAAGGCGTTTCTGTGGGGGCTAGTCACCCCTTGATTCTCTACCTGATCTCTTGATACTTCTCCAGAGTATCCCCTCATCTTCAGGATGCTCACGAATCCTCAATAATCCCTTTCCCTTGCCTGCTCCAAGAGATGTTGGGGGCTAGGATGAAGGGGATTGATTCATCTTGAACCCCACCAGTCTTCTGTCATATTCCAGGCAAAGCAGCTTTTGAATTTAAGAGCGTTTGACATGCCCTTTTGTTCACCTATGCCCTCCGAAATTGTCCTCCATTGGAGACATATGTCTAACAGTTCTAAAGGGAGAAACTCAAAGCTAAAACGCAAAGCTAAAAATGCAAAGGAAAGAAAACTTCACATGACAAATATGCTCAATTATTATCCCACTAAGCAAAGAAGTGTGCAGAGATTTGACACATGGCTATTAAATAGAAAACATAAATGATCAAATAACTTCAACTCTCGTCTCTTAATGTCAAAGACAAATGGTCCATCAAAAGTCCTATAAAGTTACAGCTGAAAAACTTCTGCAAATCATATGTCCAAGGAATCCTAAAAATAGGCATTTTCTAAAGGTTAATGTAGAACTAGAACCTGAGAAATTGAAATATCCACAGTAAATTTGAAAAATAGATAACTCCACATACTTTGATGGCAATTGTTTACAATAGCTCTGATTAAAAAATTGGTAATAGCTTGCCAAACAGCGGAGTGTCTTTTTGAATATTTTTCCCAACACTTGGAGGAGAAATTTACAATATAAGGATTATTAAGTTTTTAAAAGATGCAATTTGTCCTTTGAGTTATATTGATTGATGGTGCACCGTGCAGCTATCTTTCAGTAAGTGCTTTCATTGCCGAAGTATTCTGCACAGTAGATTTGCATTTGCAAAAATCACATTTATTTTTCGCTGAAAACTTCTAAGCAGCTGCCTGGCTAGAATTTTTGATTCTCCCTCTGTTGAGCTGCACAAGTTTGACCAACACGTAGCGGGATGTCGTCTTTGGTGTCTGATTTGGAAGCACCGTGTCTGGCGGTGCCATCGACGGCTGTGGGAAGGGGAAAAAAACCCCACTCAGAACTTTTCCTGGAGGTTGGAGTCACATCACTTGGAAGATGGAGGTAGGTCTTGGGCCAAGCTTACTTCCATGAATATGTATCTGGCACAGGAAGCATCTCTATGGCTAGAGAATTGATTGATGGCTTGGTATTTATTTAGTGTCCATGGAGGTTTAGTTCTGGATATTTGTGACTGCATCAATAGTTTTCTCTCCAACCAGAACCATGAGGCCACCAAGATGCTGCCTTGAATAATTTCTGAAACGAATAAATCCAATAGTGTGTGTGTGTTTCAAAATTAAGTAAACAATAATTTTTATCAGAATTTTCTTGTCCTGTGGATCTCAAGTATTCCAGAATATTGAATACAAATTCTGACTATGACTAAAGTGAGAATTGCTGGTGCCATTAGTGAAATCCTCGCCAGCTAAGTACTCCCTGACCGCCTCAGCAACCACAAGTAGATTTCGCAGCAAAGGTCCTAGGCGCTGGAAGGAATCCTTTCATTTCCATCCCGGGCAGGAATTAAAGGAAAGCCCCACGCTTGGCAAACCTAATGGACGGTCTGTGTTTCCAAATGACTGCCCAGGAGGATTGCTCTCCTCCGGGCTAGATGATTTCATTAATTGGTGTCTAACTCCTAAGTCTGAGTTATTTATTGTAAAACCAAATAGGGACCATATGACTTTGAAGATCTGATCAGACCGGGCTCTGTGGGCCAGATACGGAGCAGATGAAGTCTCCCAGCATTCATCTGTCACAGTCCGTTTTTCACTTGCTAAATCAGTTTTATGCAAATCTCCTCAGAGCAGGCTCATCTGTTCCAGAGCCCTTCTTTTTCACCTCCCACATCTGTGGGGTATTTTTGTTTGTTTGTTTGAGATAGAGACACATAGACTTCAAGTTTTTACAGCATCACCTGATAAGTTTCAAGTAGAAAGAAATATCAGCAGTCATCGTATTGATGTGTCAACATAGCATATGGTAAAATGACTTGTCCAAAATCACTGAGCCAAAATCATACACATGGGAAAACATAATTGCATACGTTGTGTGTAAGCAGATCAAATCAAGAAAAAACCTACTACCCTCTCCCATCTTTGTCAAACATCTCTCCTTCCTACGGGTTTGCTCACCAAGTAATAGGTTATAAAAGTAAAACGTGTAATGTAACTGAACAGACAAGCAAGCAAAAAGTAATACATGCTTTGAAATATGTAAACTATATATCAACTATTCTATTTTTATTTTTGCGTACGTGTGTGTGTTTGGGTGTTTGTCTATGTGTATCCGAGGGCATTGTATGTATCTGTGGAGGCCTAAGGACAACTTCGGGAGTCACCAGGATTGCTTCTACCTTACATTTATTTTGCTCTGGAATTTCCCAGGCTCTGGAGTTTCCCAGGCTCTGTCTTCCAGGACCAGAAGTACAGGCCACCGTCATTTCTGCCAATGTTTCTACATGGCATCTAGGATCTGAACTCAGGACCTTCTACTGGCGAGGCAGAGTCTTAACTCCTGAACCATGTCTCTGGCCCCTGTATCATATCAGCGATTCTAAAAATAAAAGGCTTCTGTTACTATTTGAAGGCATATACTTTAATTTTTACTGTTTTTTAATTTAATAACACATAACTTTTTACAAAATTAGCAAAAAAAAAAAAAAAACAAACTCCAGAGATTAGACTTGGTCAATTGGTTTCTTTTTTTCATTCAACAAACACTGATTAAGACAGTGTATTAGACAAACAGGAAGTCAAAAAATTGTTGAAGACATTGATCTCCCTTGGGTATATTTAAGTATGGAGTTCTTACTGGGCCCTGGTACTTTTGTACCCAGAGGTCTGAGAGGATCTCAAATGCAAAGCTTTGGGACCTATCACCCTCCAAGCACATCAGAGTGTGACAAGATACATAATACCAATTAGACAAGTGTGCCCCAACTTTAATGTCCAGAGTTTTTAACTGAGCTTTCATTAGGCAGATGTGATTCGTTGACTCATGGTCAACAAAGCTCAATCTTCACTTTTTCCCATATGACAGATTGCTGTCACGTGCTTCAAAGCCCTAACCCGCTAATCATGTGGTTGGTCTTTTTGGCATGAGCACTTCCAATTCTGAGTCATCTCATTGGCACAAATTCAGATGTGTTTCAAGGGGTCCACTAGGAGTAACAAAGACACTCCCATCTCTCTTCATAATCCAAGGTTTAGAGAACCATATGTCAGGGACCAAAGTCAATCAGACTCCCTAGTGCACAGAACATAGATAGGTACCCTTACTTCAAAGGGTACTTCTAACACACATGAAATAAATGGGATTAATTAAAAGAATTTGCATTTGCATACTTTCCTTTGGGTTACATGGGAAATCTAATATCTCAAGTTTTAAGTGTCCATCAATATTCATTATGAGGATGTGGGAGTCTTCTGACCAGGGTTCCCATCGAAGACCACCGATATCCACATTTGGGTCTCCAAGCTCTCAATTTTTTCAAGTTGTTTCACTGTCCAAGGCCTCCATGTTGGTCTCATATAAGATTCATAGTTGTCACTTGACAGCAACAACCATTTAATTTCCCCAATTGGCTACCAGGCAACCTCTAGTCAGTGCCTGCAGTTGGGAGGAAGCTCATAGTCGCTGTTACTTTGACCTCTTTCCTATTCAGCTGGGTATTACTTGCCTTTCAAAATTGTAATACAGAAAGAAGTTTATTTTTAGGGAAAGGTGGTGGAGACTGGTTGGTGGTTGGGGCAAGAGAGTTGGAAGTATGGAGAGAGAAACAGGATCTGAACTCTGGTCTTTTGTTCTTCTTGTCCAGTACTCCCTCTAGTGATGCCACAATTTTTCCAGGTCACAACTGCAGCACTCCTTAGACCGTAGCTCTAAAGAGGCCCAAAACACAACACGGTCAGAGTAGACGACGTCCATTGAGACACATATGACCTGGACCTGAAGGATGGTTATAGTTTGGAAATATGAGGCCAGAAAGATCAGAGAGACTAGCCGCCATCCAGAAAAACATCAAGGCAAACAAGGATTGACCACAGTAGTTGAGAATTTGAGTTCATGAGACAGAATTGTGGAGGAGAACTCTGAAAAGCTTCTAAATCTTAGGGTCCAAGGAAGGTCAGGCCTGGGATAATAGAGGGCTAGTGGCTGGATTCTACTTAAGGTGAAACATGACTCTGCCCTTCCAATGCTGAGGTTCATGGATCTATCTTGGTCATGCCCGTATGCAAATGTCTCCAGCAGATGGAGTTTACACCAGTGATCTCAGAGTTCTTTAGAAGAAAGTTCTATTTGATCACGTGCTGACTTGGAATCCATGCTCGGGGTGAATATCTGGAACTTCTTTGCTAGTGTGTGAGAAAAAGTTGTATAAATTAGGGCACTGATAACATTTGTCCTTGCCAAATACTAGCTTGAACGTGAAAAACAAGGTTTCACACAGACTTAACTCAAAATGCCTCTCATGTCTCTGCAGAGAAAAAGTGGCCAACTTAATTCTGTTTTGATTTTTCCTGATGTGTGACCTGATTTGTGGGCTGGATCTCCAGAGCCACAGTTGTGCCAAACCCTATTCGTGTTTAAGGACTGCTCCTGCCCAAATATGGATGTCGTGTGTTTCATGTTGACCATGTGTCTGGAACCAACTGTCCAATCCAGAGCAGACTCCCCACCAGGGCTCTGACAGACACAACATAGACTAGCATTATGTGATGTATAAACAATTTTTGCCTGAAATGACAGCATGTCGCTGGTAGACTTGTGAGCAGGAAATATGATGTAGCCCGTGAATGGCCACTCCTATGAAGTCGCAATCGAATTGTTCCCTGCCAGCTCTAACGTCAGCCTGCAAACAAGGAGGAGGGACGCTGTGCTCGCTCTCCTTGGGGGTTTCTACATTCCTCTGTGCTCTGGATAAGGGCCTGTGGAGCATCGAGCAATAGAAAAGAGAATTGGGACTAAATAGAGAAGAAAAGTAAGAAGGAAAAAAAGAAGGGAGAGAGTTACAGAAGGAGATAGGAAGAGAAATCATCAAAGGAGAGCTACAGACTCCAAAAAGGGGGGCAATAAGAGGAGAGAGGGATGAGGAGGCTAGAACGGGAATAAGGAAGAACTTAGCAGAATCAAGCAAGACTCACTACTTACCTTACTTGGTATTCTTCACCAGCTGTTTCATGGGGACAATGAACAAGCTTCATGACTTGAGAAAGGCTGAATGGGTTTTCTTTCTACATGCCACCTACCATTCTTATGTTTAGACCATGTCACACCAATGGAATCTACCCATCTGTGTTGGTTTAAGAGGGCCTATATCCAACGGAGGGTCAAAGCCTTGATGTTTGTGCTGGGTTTTAAAATGCTTCTGGAACAATAGAACATGGATAGTAAGTATAATTGTGTGTGAGGGGGTGGTAGTTTATTTGTACCATTTTTTTCCTTTCTCTTTATGCTCTATCTGTATAGAAGAAGCCATTGGTTCACACAACATGTCTAACACCCTTGGGTACCAAAGGCTTTGTCTTGACAAAGAATCTTGTATCTGTCAAGCATGACCCATATTTCTACATTTGTTCATTTTAACAAACATTATTGCGTGCTTCCTTCAGGCTAGACTGTGTTCATAAAGAGCAGCATAAGATCAGTCTGGGGAACTTGAACTCACTGTATCTGACTACTTCTTTCTGCTTCTATTACTTACTTATATAGAGACTCTCTCAAAAGAATTGTTTTTCATGTTTGAATTCTTTGAAAATGATTCCAAGCTTCAACATACTAATGGATGAAGAGGATTAAGTACCACATTGTGACTAAAGCATCTTACATACAACGAGTACTTGGCAAATACCAGTTTCTTTTTCTATTTTAGAAGAGAATAAATTTGTTCAGATATCAACACCAAATCAGATCTTGCCACAGCGGAGGTTGAGGATGGGCTATACTGTCTAGTTACGTAACTTCTCTAGAACTTAGTTTTCTCCTCCATGAAGTTGGAATGTGAATTTTCACTAAGCATCTAACACAGTGGCTGCCACTGTAAGAAGTCAGAAATAGTATCTCTGTTCGCCTTGATGCTCTGGTCCCAATACAGGATGTCCCACACTGAGCCATCTGGGTTGTCATCTGACCATGTCAAGAAAAATGTTGTCAGTCAAGAAGACTGAACTAAAGTGATTAAGAAGAAATTAAAATGAACTGGTTATTAAAAATCTGCCTTATGAAAATATTACTTATGTTTCAGTTGGGAACAGGAGTTTGACAGTAGTGGGAAGTTCTAAGACTATTGATTGGCTAAAGTCAGTGGTCGGTTGATGAGAGATTTGGCCACTAAATACCTAGAGAATTCTTGGGCTGCATTTCTAGAAGATGATTTCAGATAAGAGAAGTAATTTAGGTCACTTTATATCTAAATTACTGTATAAATTATTGTGTTCAATGACCAAATTCAGAAGAGGAAAGCCAAGAGGGTTACAAGATCCAGAAGCCTGCTCTTCTGGAATACAGCTTAGCACATGATTAAAAGCATAGCCTTAGACCCAGGTAGCCCTGGGTTCTAGCACTAGATGCCCTTCTTATGACAGGAGTATCCTGAGCAAGTTTTTTAATTTGACTAATTTTTCACCTATAAAATGGATCATGAATACTTAAAAAGATGGTACATTATATTATCGTGGAACTCCTGACTGCAGGAATAAATGAAACTGATTTCTCGATGATTCAATGCAGTAAAAACATCTTTCTTATTAGTATCACAGTTCCAATGCATTAAGACGTTCAGGGACTCAGGATCCTACTTACGACTCTGCCTGCAGGTAGGGAAAAAGACTGCCTTCCTTTTAACCTCTTCAAGGGACATAGTTGCTTTTGCTCAGTTTCCATTGTTTTTTAGCTACTGCTGAGTGCAAGGGATTCTGGAAAGTATTCTATGTGGCGAGGAGGAAAGAGAACACAGCCACGTGTGCCAGAGTCCAACATTCTGACAAGAGCTGCTCATTTTCTTCCACACTCACCCCTTTCCCCAAAGAGAAACCAAATCCCATCCTGTTACTGTGTCTGGCTGTGCAGGATGTCTCGGAGATACATGATCACTTCCATCAGTTCTAGAAGAGGTTTCTTCCGGTCCTGCTCTCTATAAGAAACTCAGTCTGTTGCTGCCCACAGCCCCCACTCTGTCTGCAGAGAACCTTCCCACCATCATCATCCTCCATAAACGACTTCTTTACAGGTTGCAACCTTCAGGATGCTATAAATTTGGGATCTTAAAAGTTCTTTTCAGTCAAAAGACGTTTGATTTAGTTTATTCTTGGTCCAAGCTTGTTGGCAAGAGACTATTCTGAGAAACTTGAGGTTTCTGATTGCTTTCTTTCAACCAGATTCTTGTGGTGACCGTCCACACAGGTCTTTCTTGGGTATCATTCTTGAGCTTTCGGGTTCCTTTGCTTGTCTTTGCAACTCTATCTCAAAGGAATGGCCGTTCTGTTGATATCACAAAATGTGGGGTAACCAAAGGAACATACCCTTATAAAAGCCTGGATTTTACTCCAGATCTGTATCACTTAGGTCAACTGAGAATCTTTACCAGGCCACTGTTGCCAAAGCATTCTTTGTACTCCTTGGGAGGAGGGGTTCAAGGCATCTCTTATTCTTTGGTGTCAGTTAGAAGCTACTGACCCTTTCAATATGTGAAATCTTTGATCCCTGGACATTCTCTGCTTCCCTTTCCAATTATTTTTCTTTTTTCTCTATATGTAAGGTGTGTGTGTGTGTGTGTGTGTGTGTGTATACAGTACATGTGCGTTTGCAGGTACACATGCATATGTATGTACATGCCTAAGGAAGCCTAAATTTAATGTAAGATGTCTTCCTCAGTCTCTGACCAACTTATATTGAGGCAGGGTTTGTTTGCTTGTTTGTTTGTAACCCTGAACTTCCATTTCTACTCTTCTGGTTAACCAGCTTATTCTAGTTCCTGTCTTCTCCACGTGCTGGGATTACAGTGGGCTGCCACACTCCTCAGCCTTTTACATAGGGTTTGAGGATCCAAACATTATTCCTTATGCTTATGCAGCAAGCACTTTACCTGCTGAGCCATGTCTCCAACCCCATATAGTATTAGTTACGGTTTTAAATCTCCAAGACAGGATGCCATGAATTGCACTATGACCTTGAACTCACCATGTTCCCAAAGACGAACCTGAATTTTCAATCCTTCTGCTTTTACTTCTCACATGCTGGGAACTCTACATACCAACATGCTTGATTTATGCAGTGCTGGGAATCAAACTTAGGGCTTCATGAATGTAGGCCAGCAGTCTACCAACTGAGCCCTAAACCTGGCCAATTCTTTCCCAACCTCATCTCCTTCTTGTAAGGACAGCCTGTTACCAATCTGCATCCTCGCGCTGCCCTTCTCTATCATTCTGAGAACTTCCAAACTGGCTTATGAAAACTTCCTCTTCACATTGAAGTCGCTTTATAAATATTTGACTTTGACCAACAGTTTTTGCATTAGTAAAAATAAGAGGTGACACCAAGTGCTATAATGGGTAAGCTTCAAACTCTTAATGGCTCAACATAAGAACATTTATGACTTGTTCACATGGACAGGTTGTTGTAGTAAGATGGTGTTCCACGTAATAGGTGCAGATTCCTATTTTTTTCATCTTTACCCTGTTCTTGATCCTCCGAGTTCTTTCCATTGGGCTTAAAGATAACAAAGACATCCCACTGTGGTCGGGAAGATATCCTTTCTTGTTAATTGCTTCTATTCCTGTTCTCCTGGGCAGGACTCAGTCACATGGTAGAGTCAAGCTCTGTGCCCAGGAGGAGACTGAAATGGACTTTGATGAGCTCATAGCAGCCTGTGTCACATGTGGATAAGATATTTTGCCTCTCAACACTCAGTAGTATCAGCTGCTTTCCCACTGATGCATGCCCATTGACAATAGCAGATGAAGGAGATGCTAAAGATGGGCATGATGGGGGTCTGCAGACTTAAAACACAAGAGGGCTCGGGCTTACCCTGTGCCACTCCAGAGGATAAACCTGGAGACGTAGGTGAATGAGGCAGTTTTCCACTTAAGGAAAGGTAAACTTTCTTCTGAGTAGCAATGAATGCCAAATATCATCTGGTCTTAAAGATAGAGAGTTGTGGGTTATAGGCAGAAGCAGAGCCTGTGGCCACGTGTCTGAAAGAGTAAGTTCCTGCTTTCAGAAACACAGCTGCGGGATTCCATAGGCCTCTTTCTATACTAATATTCCGCATCCTTACGTGGTAATGGACAGAAAGGACATCTCTGAGATCGTCTACCCTTAGGTAATAACTGTAAACTTCTGCCCTTGGGAGCATTTGTTCATTGTTCATATGCTTTCCCAGAATTCTCAGAGTGAGTTCTTCTTGTCCCTCCCTTTTTACCCCTACTCCACAACGGCTGGGTACCAGAATCTCGGAATTATCCTGGAGGCCTCCATCTCACTGTCTTCTGCCTCATCTGACCACCACCAAATTCTTGTTCTTCCATTTTCTAAATATTTCTCAAACTCGTGTGTGTGTGTGTGTGTGTGTGTGTGTGTGTGTGTGTGTGTGTGTGTGTGTGTCTGTGTCTGTGTGTGTCTGTGTCTGTGTCTGTGTCTATGTGTCTGGGTATATTAGAGGGCACTGTGTGTGTTAGTAGATGTCAAGATCATCCTGGATTGCTGTACTTCCTTTTTGCTTTGCTCTGGGGTTTCCCAAGCTTTCCAAGGCTAGAAATGCAGGCCACTGCCCAGCATTTTTGCACAGCATATACGATCAGAATTCAGGTCTTTCTGCTTGCGAGGCAGAGGCTTAACCCATGAGTCATCTGTACAGCCCCTACCCACTTTTGGTAAAGTATGTACATGGATGTGCATGCATGAATATGTGCACATGTGCACATGAAGGTCAGAGGGAATGTCACCTCCTTCTTTGATACAGGGCGTCTCTTTGGCCTGAAGCTCACCAATGAGGTAGACTGAATGGTCAGTGAATTCATACTCCTGTCTTCACCTCCCCAGCACTAGAATGACAAATGTGTTCTATCATGCTCAACATTTTTATGTGGGTTCCGGGTGCGGGAGGTGAACTCAAGTCCTTGTGCTTGCAAGACAAGTGTTTTACCAACTGAACCATCCTCCTGTTACCTGCTCTGTAACCCTCATCCAGTCTTCCATCACCCTGATGGAGGCTAATTATCTTTCACTTGCATGTACCTCATGCCTCTCTCTAATCATTTTTTCACATGGAATCAAGATGAACCTTTCCAAATGCATCAGAGGAACAAATCATGTAGGAAATATTACAGCTCTTAAATTTCATGCATCAGCTTTCTACTTTGAAGCTTCATCCTCCCAGATGGACAGGACCTTATCCTGACATTTACCTGGCTTTTGGGAATTGTGTCGGGCTTTCAGGCCCTTGTGTGGATAGAATTTGGGGACACTTTTTCTGGGGGAGATGTCACCCAAATGAGTATTCATCCCAGATAGGCAGCCAACAACAAAACGAAGTGTGATTACACCAAAGCCCAATTAGGAGAACCAAGATTTCACTGGGCTGTTTATGGGTGAGGGTTATTTCAGAATAGAGACAACTTAAAGGCAGCTACATCCTAAAAATACCACCCCAAGATGGTGAAGACACACAGAGACAATATTTGTGGAATTCGCTGCAGAACCTTCAGTTGTCTCAGCTTATCAGACAGTATCTTCCTGGAAGCTCAGCTGGCACCAGTCTTCTCTCTCAGCTTTTGTTTGTCGCCCCTTCACCCTTCATTGCAGAGTGCGGATCTTGTTATTTCAGGAACTTCTTGAATCTTAATGAGCCTCTCCTGAAAATGGCTACACAACAGAGAAAATGCCCAAAAGCTCCCTACATGCTTTAGGTAGCATTCAAGACTGGGTTTTCTACTACTTTTGTCTGCTCTAGTTACCATGGCTACGGCGACAAATCCAATGGTATCATACTAAAACTAGAGGTAAAAAAAAACTACAGCAGCAACTAAACAAGTTCTCTTTGAGAACCATTGCCTCCATATTTTCTCAATTTTAAACATGCCTTGAATCTTGGGGCTCCATATGCCCCAAAACATACTGCTTGTAAAAAGTAATCCCCACATGCCCAAACTATACAATGAATGGATCACTCGTTATTCTCCCTTAACTCCCAAGGAATGCATCTTTCTACCTTTGAGAGAAACCTAGTGCCTCTGCCCTTCCTTTTTCCAACTTCTTTCGCAGATCTCCAAGTTCCCTAAGTACTTTAGTTTTCAAAATAAAGGCAAAATATTTTTACGATGGTGATCTTTCTACACAGTACTTCTTCCTTGCCATGGACAGCATTTCAGGTCTAGTTTAAAAAGCAAAATGACATGCGAAAGCACAGAGGGTAGGGGAAAAAGGCTTAAAGCATTTCAAACTAGTAGCAAATAACACGTTTGCAGAGCCATTCTACTTCCCACTGCTTATATAATCAAGTTCAAATGTTTCTTGTATTCTTCACATTTGGAAGGTGAGCCTTTGAGGAATAATCTAGTTAAGGCAGGCCTCTGAACAAACCTATAGGAGACTGTCTTGGTTGTATAATTGATGTAGGAAGACCTAGCCCTTAGCAGATGGGGCTGTTCATTGGACAGGTGAATAAGGTGAGGAGAGCTAGTTAGCATTTTGGTGAAGTAGAAGGCAAATATGTGATATTGGTTCTTGCTCTATGCTCTTGCTATGGATATAACACAGCCAGCTCCCTTAGTTCGTAATTCTCTGACCTTCCTTCCCATGATGGATCAGAACCATGATCCATGGAATCATGAGCCAATAGTCATCTTATTCCTCTGAACTGTTTGGGTCAGGCATTTATTATAGCAACAAAGTTACAAAGCAAAGGCATCTTCCTTCAGAACTGGCCACATCCCATCCACAGGACCACTAAAAGAAGGACAATTTTCACTTGCTAGGCCAGAATGGTTGGCTAAATATGTAGAAAGATGTCAACTTCTTTAATAGTTCCCTCCATTTTATTCACCTGCCCAGGAACTAGTCCCGCCCGTCTTTCCCAACAATTGGACCATCTTCTGCAGACTTGCTAGGGGCCCTACTAACTTCACACAACTGTGACCAGAGCTCAGAGCCTTCGTTTGCCAGATTGATGTCTGTATCCAACTATAGTAGATAGATAGATAGATAGATAGATAGATAGATAGACAGACAGACAGACAGAGAGACACACAGATAGACAAACAGATAGAGAGACAAACAGAGATATTTTTCTATTTTGATTTTTCTGTGTTTCCATCCCTCCCCCTTCCCTGGAAAGTTCCAGTAAGGGTTCACATTTAAACCAAGCTCATCCATGAAGCTTTTGGGAGACTCCATTCTAGTCTTCCTTATTAGAACTTGGTTCTTCATTCAGAATAGTCTGCTAGCTTATTTTTAGAATTCCTCCTGCAGCTCTCTGTCATCTTAGGTTCTCTGGGAGCCCAAGGCAAGAGACAGAGTGATAGCTCACAAGGCCCTGGAACACCCACTCTAGGAACAATGGCCCCGAAACCCCACTAAGTGTAGAGAATGCATGTTTGTTTTTAACACATTTGGAACTTGTCTCAGAGACCTCACTATACATAGAAAAAAAGAAAGAAAGAAACAGGAAATGAAAAAGTCAGCAGAAAGAAGGTCAGACAAAGTTCCAAAGGCCTCCAACATCAATATTTTTTTTCCAAGAGGGGGGAAAAGAGCCAACTTTTTTTTTAATGAAAAGAAAACCTTGTTTTATTAACTGATGATAGCTTTATGATAGTTGTGTGATCTGGTCTATAATTTCTGAGCCGTTATTGAACTTGTGCCTCTAGGAATCTCCCGTGCAGTTACTGAGGAACTGAAGCTCCCAGTCACGATTCCTATGGTGAGCAGCGACATTCCGGCTCTGGGTGCAATGACATTCATGTAGTCAGGAGATGTGAAATGTGTGTATGCGGACGTTCCCATACCCCGGTGTCACACCTTCCAGGGAACAATATAACGTAATGGTGCAAAAACAAAGCAAAGTGAGTCTGGTCCAGTCACATGAAAGCTTTCGCATTGCCAGGAATAGTCTCCTCTTTTTTCCTCTTAAGTCTTTAAGGAGCCCCATTCTCTATGCTAAACCTCCCAGATATCAACTCCCAGATAGTCTCAAGGCGGAACATGGAAATCCCGAATTTGCAAAAGAGCAAGTACAATCATAAAATGGGATTTACCTTAAAAGAGTGACATTTCAAACACAGAATCTTCTGAAATGACGGTCTTACCCACTGTGGTACTCGGTCACTTCTTATCTTCCAGCAGATGAGTGAGCACTCCCAAGGGCAGGGATGAAGAGTGTACTTAAGTGTAATTATGGACTTTAAATAGTCTTATGAATAACAGGAACAACATGCCAGCATTTAACTCTCACTTCGGAAAATGCATTCAGTGAAAATTAATCCTCAGGATGGAAAAACTTTATGTACAAAGAGCTAGTGTAATTGTATTTAAAGAGCAAACAATCTAATGCCTTCTAATGTCATTTGCCTCATGTGATATTATATAACCACTTAAGTGGATCTACAAAGAATTAATAAAGGCATGGAAAGTTGTCGTGTTGGATATTAAATATACTGTACCTACAAACATTTAAAAGCCGATAACATGAATTCAGAAGAGCTCAAATACAAACTCAACACTGAAACTGCTCTTGTGTGTTCAAATTGTATGTGTGTGTGTGGTTTTCAATGACCAAAAAAACTTTGCTTTTAAACAAAGTATTATCTTAGCCATTCTTTTCTTCCATCCATCCATTATGTGTACTTGACAATTAAAGTAAATCATTTATAAAGTAAAATAATATTTATTATATATATGATTTGAAATACTTTTGTGTTATAAATTGTTTTTAAGTTATAAAAATTAAATAGTAAAATGTTGTCACATAAATAATGAAAGATCTACTTCCACCTTTGTCCTGGTTGAGTAATGCATACCCATTTACTTTTCAAAAAGATAAGAACCTTGTCCTGGTAGTTTAAAGTCTGGCATGACAGATGTGAATCATACATTCACTGCCTATCTGGGAGCTACTACACTTAATACCTAAATTATAGATTGATCAGATGGGTTTAGCTAGAATCATTGTAGCAAAGATGTAAAGATCACTGAGGCATCAATGAAATGCCTAATGCTACCTGTTATTAAATAGCTAATTTCCAATAGTTTCTATATAGTGAAGGCCAGTGAGATGGTTTAGCGGGTAAAAGCACCTGCCACAAAAGTCTGACAACCTGAATTTGATCCCCGGAACCCACATAAAAGTGGATGGAAAGAAGTTTATCCTCTGACCTACATATACTCCAAGTTTATCCTCTAACTTACACACACACACACACACACACACACACATCATGTGCATATATACAATATGTGATAATAGTGTTAAAAGTTAATTTTTTTCTGAAAATTCAATGCTATAAAAACCTTTCAAATTGTCCCCATTTCAGTCACTATGTATAAGTCACCAAGCTCTGGAGGAATTCCATTTGTAAAAACACATACCATGCCATAGTGTATGTGTTTGTTTTTAATGTTCTTTTAACACTGACTATTGCTATTGAATGAGATGGATCAATGTTCTAAGACAAGGTTAAAGATTTTTTTGTTAAATTCATCCATTATTAGAATTACTTATGGTATCCCAAAATAATTATAAATTATGAATAAAACAAATGTACATTAAAAAACACACATCAATTTGTTTTTTTTTTTTGCAACTAACATGCATAAATGGAGAGGGGACATTCACCGTTACATGTTACATATCTGACTTCTGAAAGTGACTAATGAAAAAGAACTGTGAGTCAGTTGATTAAGATGCATTGCAAGTGTCCAGCAAAATCAGGGAAAATTTTGCGTAAACTGTCCATGTAAAGAATGATTCCCTTTGAGTTTTTTTTTTTTTTTTTTTTTTTTTTTTTTTTTTTTTTTTTTTTGTCAACACTATTGCTAGATGCCTGATTGACGGGTATCCCCCAGAGACTTCTTTGTTGACTCCGGAATGGGAGGAAATGCTGACTTCCCTTGACTGTGTAGAGATAGTGCCTGCTTCCACCAGGCTGTGACCCAGAATCACAAGGATGCTCGATTCATTTACACTTCTGGACCATCCCAGGTCTGTTCAGCGGGCAGTGTGATGTTGGGGTCCCGACATTCTTGCATGTTGACATTCTGGAGCTCAGGGTCAGATCATCCCTGGGATAAAGCAGGAGTGGAAAGCAAAGGCTGGGAGGAAGGGAACAGGAGTGATTTCCCACCCCAAGTGGAACACATGCCCATTCTGCTTCCAACTTGGAGATCCAAGCAGCTTTGAAGGAAAGGAAACAGACCCCATGTGCAAAAGAACTTTTCAAAAGCCTGGTAGAGAACTCATTTCCTTTATCTGCTTTCCCATCAAGACTTCATCTAAAGTCATAACTCATGTGAGGTCCTTTCTGGTCCACACCCATGATACTCAGCTCATTGGAAGGATTCCTACCATGCGGCAGGCTGAGTGTTACAGACACCATATTTCACCCTCTGTGACCAGGTATGCCTCTCCCCCGCCAGACACAGACAGAAGAGGTCATGTCACGTTCATCTTTGTAGCCTTCATGGAGCGCAGGGGATCATCAAGAAGAGAGGTATCGTGGTTACTCTGCATTGTTAACAATAAATTCATGACCAAAAACCTTAAGGGAGAACAAGGGCTTTTATTTTCTCTTACGATTCTTGGTGACAGTTCCTTGTCCAGTTTGGCAGGAGAGTTCATACCAACACCAAAAGCCAAAGGACCTGATCACACCACATCCACAGGACTGAGAAGGGACAATCCTCACTTTCCAGACCACCATGTCTGGCCAAGTACACCCAAGAATATCAACGTATCCCTCATTTTATCAATCTGCTCACAGAATGGTCCCACCTCTCATGAGCCAAGCCCTTCTCATCAATCAATCTCCTGCAGGTTCGCTCAGGGTTCGACTCAACTGCTGGTTCTTTGCAAATGCACCCAAAGCTCAGAGTCTTTAATTGCCACGTTGACCCCGATAGTTGTCAACTGTAAGAAGCAACTGTAGGGGTTCTAGAGGAAGGACTGTTTTAGTACAGAGGCTTTTTTTTTCCTTTTTAAAAACTCTGTGTGTGTGTGTGTGTGTGTGTGTGTGTGTGTGTGTGTGTGTGTGTGTGTCAGAGGGCACTGTGTGTTCCTGTGGAGGACCAAAGGTGACTTTGGGAATCATCCTGGATTGCTTCTGCCTCCTTTTTGCTTCCCTCTGAGATTTCCCAGGCTCTTCCCACCAGGGCCAGAAGTGCAGGCTGCTGCCATTTCCGCCTGGTGTTTTCATGTAGGATCTGGGATCCTAACTCAGGACCTTCTGCTTGGGAGACAGAGGCTTAACCACAGAGTCATCTCTCCAGTCCTAGCACATTGTGAATTCACCCAATAATGGGCCTTTTAACTGATCTGAGCTTGAGCCTTGACCCTGGGAAGCCAGAGGGAGCGAAACACTGAAACACCTCGGACTGAGCAAAGCTGTGCTCTCGAGTGTGAAAGAAGTCTTCACCCCACGCAACTTCAACCTCTGGAAAAATATCCCGTTTGATGTCGTCAGCTCCCCAAAGACAGGGACCACAACCTCTCTCCTAACTCACACAGTCCAGCGCCACATGCACTGGACTATTTAATAAATATTGTTTAATGATGATTGCTGTCCTCGTAAGTATGTGTGGAAGGTTCAGGAAGCCCCAGGGAGCTGTGTGCTGGCCGCGTCAACCACACACAGCCCTGGAGTAAAAAACATTTGCTGAATTTTGCTTTTGAGAGGCGCCACTTTCTGAAACAAGAAGAGAAGAAAATTCATGTTTGCCCCCTTCAAGCCTGCTTCTGATCTAACGCAAATCTCAATCTCAGAGAAGACAGGAAAAAAAAGGACAGAGAAGGACCAGGGCAGCAAGGGAGGGAGAACATTAGGTCAGAATTGCGTCCATCCCCATGATCGCTTCCTGAGAGTTTTCAAGCCTCCACGCTGTTGTCGTCTCTGGATGGGAGACAGCCGAAGAATGGATGGAGTGATGCTAGTGGCTCTGTTAAGCTTATTTTAGGAAGAAAAGCAGCAGGGAGAGGGAAAAGGAGAAGAAGAGGGAGATAGAGAGAGAAGGCAAAGGAAAGGAAGGGAGGGAGAGAAGGAAGGAAGGAAGGAAGGAGGGAGGGAGGGAGGGAGGGAAAGAAGGAGGGAAGGAAGGAAGAGGGAAGGAAAGAAGTTTCTATTAACATTATGCCCACTTATGTCCAATTAAAATGATATTCTTCTAAGTCCAATTTTAAAAAGAAAACTAGAACTGGGAGATGATTCAGTGGTTAAAACCTTCGCCTTGTAAGCAAGATGGCTTGAGTTCAGATCCCAAGATCTCATGTAAAAATATTGGGCAGAAAGATAATGGTCTGCATTTCCAGCCCTGGAAGGTGGAGTCTGAGAAACCCCAAAGCAAAGCAATTAGGAAGTAGAGCAATCCAGGATGATCTTGATGTCACCCTTGGGCCTCACAGGTACACACACTCAAGTGCCCTATTGTACATGGGCTTGCACACACACATACATACACCTCCATGTAAACACACGCATGCACATGCGCACGCGCGCGCACACACACACACACACACAAATTCAGGAATAAAAAGAGAGCTCAGTTCTCGTCTCCGAAAGGCTGTGCCATGCTCACCTGACAAGTGGGACAGCTGTCCGCTCCCAGGGGTCCAGCTGAGGCCTTCTCTTCTAGACAGGAAGCCAAGCAGGGCTTTCTTTTCCTCTTCCCTGAGTTCCTATATTGTTCAAGGTCCTTCCTGTTTCATGTAGAATGTAGGCGTCACAATCCCTAGGATCATGTGTTGGTTGACGGGGGTCACAGGAAGAGCCTTTGCAGCACACCCACCTTTTCCTGGTCAGAACACGCTCCGCCGTTCTTCCAGCACTGCTGGCCTAGCCTGTGTTCGCTGTCAAGCCTCCCAGGTAGGGTCTGATATACTCTATTAACCTGGCTTAGAAATATAAGTATGGAGGCTGGAGATGGCAAATATTTCACACAAGATCCAATAGTTAAGAAGAACTAGGCTTGGATTCAAATGCAAGTTTGCCTAACCTCAGAGCCCTGACTATCCACATCTGTCTTTGAGCACCTCTGGGTTATTTCAGGCCACCACAGAATTCCTCAGGCCTCTCAAGATGGCAAGGAGTGCAGGGATCTGGCCAGATGCTGCGCAAGCACTCAACTGTACATTTTGGAGCAAGCGAGTTAAAATTCTCTGGGTCTTTGGTATACTTGATTTATTGAAATTCCTACAAGTACTTCAAAAGGGAACCCATCAGTACCATGATTTTATAGAAGAGTCTAAATAACAGAGGCTATTTTTCACCCAGGGTCACACTGAGTTCTAGATCGTTACAAACCTGAGAGCCTTTCTTGTCTGTTGCCTGTCCACAAACCCCAGGTCCATACTGGTCTGTAAGCTGTGGTCACTTAGCTACCTGCTTATCTCATGAGCGATATGAGGAAGAAGTCTGTAATCATCAAAGCTTTTGCCCTTGAAGTGTTTTCTTTTATATACGTTAGTGGTCTCATACAAGCATCCTAGTATGCAAGAAGAGTTGAATTATGAAAGCTTTTTACCCACTTGGAAAATAAAGTGTTCAGCATCATTTAAGAAATAAGCCATATTTTGCCCGTTAATGAGAAATGCCTCCAAGCCCCTATATGGCAGTCTAGATAGTTAAACTCTGCATTTTGTTCTCATCTGTATTTCCATTGTCGTTTAATTCTGAATATTTCACAATTTACATTTCATTTCTTCTTTCACCATGAACCATTTAGAAGTTTAAAACATTTCCAGGTACCCAATTTGTAACTTATTTAAATGTATTAGTGAAAATTCCGAACATTGAAATCTGTGGCTGCTTAGCCTTCTTGGCATTGATCTCCAACACTCAAGTACACGAGTGGGTACTCTGGAGCTATCCACTCCAGCAGCCTAACAGTGGGTGACTCCTGAGGATTTGAAATGGGCTAAACTGAACTGAGATGGGATGTATGTGCAAAGCAAGTGTATTTGGCCTCTCCCCGAGGCACTGTTGAGGGTTAGCAGTGCTGTGGGAAGGCGAGCACTTTCTTCAGTGCGCCCATCATATATCACCCATGCTCCAGCAAGTACCTATCACATGCTAATGCAGGCAACCCCAAGAAAACGCAGGGGTCACATGACAAAAAAAAACATGAAAGTAAAGTAGGAGGGAGGCAGGTTGAGAAGAAGAAAGTTTTCAGTGGGAGAAAGAAAGGAGAGAGGATCAGTTCATACTGGGTGAAAAAGACTTAAATTCATTGTATTTATGTGTGAATTTGTCAAAAGTTAAAAAGGAAAAAATCAATACTATTTGAATATATTGATGAGACATATGTTTAAAAATTCCTTTCACCTGCTTCCTTTTACATTTCTAATTTATTTACAAGAAGTGCTGGAGTTACGCATGTGGCCCACATTGTTTTTCTCCTGAACACCACCTACCAGGCTGATTGGGTGTTTTGACAGTTGCCATTTAGTCAATGTTTGGTCAAGTGTGGCATGTGTTTGTGTCTACTTGAATATGGGCTCTGTCGGGGGCTAGAGGTTTGATAAATGTTCAACAGAGCAAGTGCATTAATTAATCTACTCTTTTATTTGACAGATTCTGAAAGCGCTGAAAACCTTTCCGTGCCAAACATGGTGGTGCATGCCTGTGAGCCCAGCGCCAAGAGGGAGGGAAGAAGAGGAAAAAGAACAGGAATTTAAGGTCAGCCTTGGACACATAGCAAGTAGAGGCTAGCCTGTGCTACATGAGACCCTGGACAGTTATGCTGCCTTTACTTTTGAAAAGTTGTCATGTTGGAACCCCAAGTCGAACTAAACCGAACTGTTCAGAGTAAACCAATATTTTAGACCAAGACGGAGAGTTTCTGGACCCTTGTTGGGAGATATCTAGGGGTTTTTCTTCACAAAGAAAAAAAAAAAAACAAGCACAAAAGGAAGGATCGAGAAAACACAAACATAAAATTTAAGCAAGATACAACAAACATGCACACAGATGTGTATGCACCGTGCTAATTCTAAATCTTTAAACTGTGTGTTGGATGTGTGTGGTGCACATGTGAATGGATCCGTACAGAGGCAGTCCATTCTTTCACTGTCTTCCTCTGTTGCTGCATGCCTTGACGCTTTGAGACAGGGTGTCTCTCTCCAAGCCAGAAGCCATAGCCACTGAGCTTTCAGGATCTGTCCATTTCCACCCCCCCCCAAAAACACCTGGGATTGAAGGTATGTATACCTATGCCTGGCTTTTCTGTGATGTTGGAGATTTGAACTCATGCCCTTATGTTTATATAGCAAACTCTCTTACCCACTAAACCATCTGCTCAGCCTCTCTAGTTCTTGTTGTAGCTAGCTATGGTGACTCATGCCTGTAGCAGATGAATTTAAGATTGGCTTGGTCAGATGAAAGACTATGACTAACAAAAAAAGTTTAAAAATACTGTACGGAAAAGACATGGAAGACAAGGGAAAACCTGGATATGACATGAGTTGCCAAAATCTAAAAGTTCAGTGAGGTGTGGTCTCTCCATTTAGAGGGTGATTATTCACGATGCTCAGGCAGAGACCACATTAGGGGCCCTTGGGAGCACTGCATGGAAATTCTGAGCGTCACATTAAAGTGCTTTGCTCTTCTTAGTCAATTGAGTTTGATGAAATTCAGTTTCATAACCTCATTCATCTAAATGAAGACTAATGGCTAACTTAATATTCTGCATTCTTGAAAGCTCCATTGGATCTGTCTTACTTTTCTGATGATCTTTATTAACTGCTAATTCAACGCAGACCTCTGGTTTTCAATGATAATTATAGCAAATGCCCTATTAAAATTATTCCAGACTTATGATAATTTAGTTCCATACCCTAATTCTTTCTATTCTCTATTACAAATAGTATGTATGCTGGGCTTTTGCTTTAGATTCTTCATGTTTCTTAAGCTCTTAGATTTTCCATTAAAAGATGTCTATAGTTTGGATATAGATTTAGCATGTCCCCCAAGGGTTATTACATTGGAAGCCTGGGACCTGGTACCTGATAGAATTGAGGTGGTAGAATCTTTAAAGTTTAAGGAATGGGAGGTGACTAGTGCAGGGAAGGACCTTGCTCACAAAGGGATCAGCAGAACTCTACTTAGTTCCCATAAGAGCAGCCCTGGTTACACTCTGACTTGTAGTCTCAATATGAAACCACTTCTCTTACGTATGTGTCCACAGGAGTCCATCATCATGCTGTGATCCAGGCGAGGCAGCCTTACCAGAGGCTGAACTGATGCATCTGTCTAACCTGGAACTTTCTCCAAAATCCTCAGCTAGGGCTGGAGAGATGGCTCAGGGGTAAGACTCTGCCCCCCAAGCAGAAGGTCCTGAATTCAGATTTCAGGTCTCACGTAAAAATGCCAGGCAGAAATGGTGACAGCTGCACTTCCGGTCCTGGTGGGCAGAGTCTGGGAAATAATTTCAGAGCGAAGCAAGAAAGAGGTAGAAGCAATCCAGGATAATCCCTGAAGTCAGCATTGGCACACAGTGCCTTTTATGATAAATTTTTTAAAAAATCCTCTAAGCTAAATAAATTCTTTTCTTTAAAAGTATCCTTCATCTGGCTTTTCGTTACAGCAATAGAACACCAATTAATGCAATCTTGTTCTACTAATTTATGGATATTAAAAATAAATCTATTTCCTTAATACTTTCTTTAATGGGCTGAATTTAAGCAGTCATTAAATTTTTTAAATCAGTTGGCCACATCTTTATTCCTGGATTTTGTTCAGAATCTTTGTTTTATTATGCCATGTTATAGCTTTAGTCGTTATAAAATATACTTAATTTTAAGTTCCTAAGACATTATTGAACTTTATCTTATTAGGTATGCCTGTTAATTCTCATGTTTTGTGAATTTTTTTCTCATTGCCTTACAATTTTTTGGAAGAAAAACTCATTAGTTGGGATTTTTAAAAAGAGTCTAGCAATACTCTAAATTATGCTAGCAGTCTTCCATATTTTTTAATTCCCAGGGAATCCTTGGAAATTTATAGGTCCGAGGCATTTGTGTATGTGTGTGTGTATACACAAGAGGGCATTTGAGTGTGTGTGCGTGTGGAGGCTCAAGGGTGATCTCAGAAATCATCCTGGATTGCTCTAGCTCCTTACTGTTTTGTGCTGGGGTTTCCCAGGCTCCATCTTCCAGAGCCAGAAATGTAGGCAAACCACTAGCTCATCCTGGCATCTTAACGTGAGATCTGAGATCCAGACTCAGATCTTTACTTCAGAGGCAAAGGCTTTTAATTTCTGATTAATTTCTCCAACCCTAAGACAATTTCATATTTAATTTAAAAATGAAATTCCCATAATAATAGTATTATAAATCGAGACTTAGAATTCCAAAGTGATAAAATTTCAAGTTTCTGGTTTTAACTGAAAGACATTTGAGCCTTCTTGCGGATCCCTTTTGCTCACAGAGAGAGATTTTGTTTTGTATGTAGATATGTACAGATCATCCTCCCAGGACTTAGCTTTATGAAAAGCTCATTAGCTGCTCTCAACTCATTCAAGCATGTAGCACCATTTTAATAACTCACTGTAGCAGTCATTGTCCACAAGCAAGACCTTAATGGTCTGTAAAACATCTTCTCTACTCACATATAATAGACATCCTGTCTGGCACGAAGGACATTCTGTTACGAGACAGGAGATACAAGTAGCTGATATGTATCCAACCTTCCTACTGCACCTGGGGTTTTGGCTTCCATGACTGGGATCACTTATGGGTACTACAAGAAGTTGCTGAAACAAACAAGTTAAACAGCAATGAACATTTTTTAAGTGAACTCTTTTATCTTAAATCTTAGACACATAGGAAAGAAGCCAGCAGTTATCTTGTAGTTAGTTTACAAAGTCTGAGTGTTTGAAGCCTCTGACCCTAACCACTGAAGCTGTGACCACACAGAAACTTAGGCAATTGCACAGAGTTAGCATGAATTCTTATGCTCCATCTAAGACTTAGTACGCAGAGTCTCAAAGCCAGGCTGTTCCTGGCTACCATGTTCACAGATACGGAATGGCAGAGTTCAAAGATCCTTTCGTTACTCCTTGCTGCTTTTCTAGTTCTTAGAGGCAACAAGTTGTGAATAGTCTGCATGTTGCAGCTCACCTGCACAGCTGCTGATAAATGATAATCAAATAGCTTAAGGGAACAAGAGATTTATTCCCTCTTACGATTACTAGTTACAGTTCTCAGTCCAGCTTGACGGGAGAGCACGCACCAACACCAGGGCAGAGAGAACCGACTACACCATCACCACATAAAGCTGAGAGATGGACAATCCTTACTTGCCACACCAGCATGTCTGACCAAGTGTACAGGATACCGACTCTCTAAACCAGCTCTCCGTGATTTATTCCAAGGCCTAATCCCACCCACCATGGGCTGGGCCTTCCCCATCAGCTAGACAATCTCCTTCAGGTTTGCTCTGGGCTTAACTCAACCACTAATTCTCCACAAATGTGCCCAGAGCTCAAACCTTCGACTGTCAAGTTGACACCTGTGCCCAACTATGACACTGCATAAGTCCAATTCATATCTTTAAAGTTTGGTATCTTTTTTATATAATGTTTATTTATTTATTTATTTGGGTTTTCAGATGTATGTGTGTATGGGGCTTGCATGTGTGTTGTGCACACGTGTATGAGTGTATGTGCAGCCCGAGGGCAGATGCCCAAGGGTAATTGATGTCTGGTATCATCCTCGATCAATTACCCTTCCACCTTGTTGTGAGTGAGCCTGGTCTCTAATTAAACCCAGAGAATGCCACTGGCTAGTCAGCTTGCTTTGGGCTTCTCGGGCTTTGACTTCAAGAGCTAGAATTACAGGCACACCACCACACCTACCCATCATTTTTACAGTGGATTCTGGGGGCCCGAACTCAGGTCCTTTTGCTTGGGAAACAAAGGCTTTAACCATTGAGCCATCCCCTAGCCCGTATTACAAGTAGTAGCATTCCCCATTCACCTCTTAAGCTGCACTTTTTTCCTCACTTTTGTTTGTTGTCCATCCTTTCCTTCCTGATCTACTGAAGCCGTGAACCTCATGTCTGGATGACATCAAACCGGCAGCACACTGGGAAAGAAGAAACCCAGGGAGGTCTTCCCAAAGGGCATGGGGTGCACCTTTCCTCAGGCGCCCAGGCTTAGAGCTGTGTTTCCTACTCAGCAGTGTAGCTTCACCACTGTAGACCTCTACAGTGTCTGCTCTTAGCCATCAAGCAAAAAAAGGCTGCTCTATTAAGCAGAGTCCCTGTGACCCCTGACATTTGTTTCGAAGACCAGCAATTTAATAAAATAGTAAGTAGTGTCAGAAACCAAGTCCACTAACTTTCACTTTTCCTGGCAGCCTGTAAGTTACTCATTTTAACAGAGAGGTCATTCCCAAGGAATTATTAACCTTAATGAAATGAAATAATTATTCTCAGGAGAATCAAATAAATTATTGAGGTAAATAGACTTGAAATTTCTTCTGTCTCCTCTCCCCCCTCTCTTTCTCCTTTTTTCCCTCTCCCTCCCGCTCTCTCTCTCCCCCCATAGCCTGGGAACAAGGGAACTATGAAATATAATTTTACCCCAAGGTCCAACAAATGACCACATGAAAATAATTTCCTGTCTGCCAAAAAAAAGGAAAAGAAAAAACATTTCACTTTATTTTAGTGCATGGTCTAATACTTGTGCAGAGTGCTGTTTAAATAGTAAAAAATTCCCTGAAGAAGGAAAATCATTTTCTTCTAACTGGAGAGTTTTAAAAATAGACCCAACAAGTATTTCAGGAAGCGTTTGCTACATGTTAGTTGACCATACAGAATCAGTGTGGAGTTAGTTCAATGTGGACACAATCAATGCTCCACCAGACTTCTCATGCAGGGCAGCCTTTGGCTAGGGGAGTCTCCCACACTTAAGACACACAGGGGAACTGGGGAGATGGCTCAGAGATTAATGCCTCTCCCTTGAAAGCAAAGGGCCTGAGTTCAGATCCCCAGATCACAAAAATGCTGAGTGTTGATGGCGGTGGCCTGCACTTCCAGCCTTGGAAAGTAGAGCCAGGGAAACCTATAGCAAAGCAATAAGGAGGTAGAAAAATCCATGATGATTCCAGAAGTCACCCTTGGGCCTCCACAGGCACACACATTAAGTGCCCTCTTGTACACATACACACACACAAACACACCACATGGAAATGTTAGAAGAGGTAAGAATGTACTTTATCATAAGACCATGGAGCTCAGAATCAACCAGTCGCTTACTCTGAGGACTTCCTTCAGAATCCAGCAGAATTATGTTGTTTGCAACACGAATGGCCCACCTTCCCACACAGTACTTAAAGAAAGAGATTTAAAAACTCTCTCTCGGCATGAGAATCTTGGAAGCAACCCATTTTCAGTGGAATCCTCCAAACCCACGTGTCTAACAGATTAACCCTAAGAGATGGTCTTTGTAGAAAAGTTCATCTAGCTAAAGTTTGGCTACTTACGTAAAGCATAGCTCTTCAATGATTCTGGAGGAAATCAGCCATATTAAAAACTTTTGAGCGGTCTTACATAATAAAAATACGCTCCCTTTTGTTTAATACAGACTGTCTGAAACACTTTTACCAAAATCTCCCCTACACTATTTTGTGTGTAATTAATGATGCCAATATACCACTGTAATTCCAGTGAGAACCTTTGGGGTGCTACCCAGCAGCATAACTGCTTAAGTTCTGTTTTCTGGGTTTGTTTTGTTTTGTTGCAGTATGAGGGACTACCTGGGGCTTCATATGTGTTACACTGAACTACACCCACTCTAGTCTGTTTCCTGAATGCCAGAATGTCATTTCTCTTTTTGTCTTATATGTGCTTATATCAAGATTGACATAAAATTCTTTAAAAGCAACTGTGTAATAAGGCTTGGGAACTTATATATCCAGCTTATATACCAAGATCTCACGTCAAAAGTGTGCTCTCGCACATGTGTGTGTGTGTGCACATGCATGTGTGCATGCGTGTGTGTGTGTGTGTGTGTGTGTGTGTGTGTGTGTGTGTGTGTTGTGCTGTGCAGACCACCAGATTACCTGTTCCTCCCATCAGCCTCTTGCGACACTTTAGAGAAAGGGTTTCAAAAACACTGGGGTAAGTCTACAAATGGGGCATCAGATATTGTGCTATCTGTGTTATGTTAAATATATGATAAAGATAATATGGTCTATAACTTTTTCTGCTAATGTTTCACATTATTAAAGAAGGCAATGAAACAATGGCCATATCTCCAGTGCTTGTCTTACAAGCATGAGGACCTGGGTTTGAACCCCAGTACCCAAGTAAAAGCTATGAACTTACAGTCCCAACAGCCTAGAGATGGAATCCCTGGGGCTTGCTGACAAGTCAGTCTAGTAGTCTAATTGTGAGCTCAATTTTTCAATCTGCAATTTGGTGTCATTTTCTAATTTCATCTCTTTCATAATTAGAGAAAATACAAATGAAAAATAAATATTTTAAGAGTATATCTTATTATGTAGCATGATATGTGGAAAACCTGATACTAAAATAAATATACTCAGAAGTGTCTTAGATTGAAAAATTCACAGTAAATTTTAAAATGTGAAACTTCAAAAATATTTTACTAGTTGGGCATAATGGCTTATTCTTGTAATCCCTGTATTTGGCAGGTGAAGGCAAAGTTTGAGGCTGCTCCAGCTTACATACCAAGATCTTGTCTCAAAAATGTGTGTGTGTGTGGTACTGTGCAGACCATAAATTACCTGTTCCTTCTATCGGCCTCTTGTGACACTTTAGAGAAAGAATTTCAGAAACACTGGGGTAAGTCTTTAAATGGAGGCATCAGATATTGTGCTGTCTGTGTTATGTTATATATATATATATATATATATATATATATATATGCACACATATATATTAAAAATAATATGGTCTATATAACTCTTTCTGCTAATGTTTCACATTATTAAAGTAGGCAATGGAATAGTAGTTATATCTTTATTTTCTGAAGCCTGTTCTAGAAAACCCAGGTCTTCCCATGCCAAACAACTAGAATTTGAAACTTCTTGGTAAGATGTACCATTGTTGGCTTCCTTCAGACCCAACTTTGTGAGTTATAACAAAAAGAATGTATCTGAGTTTCTTTCTGTCTTTGTCCCTGTTACACAGCAAATGGTATACAATATCCTAGTTAGGTATGAGCTTCATCTTCTATAATGACTAAGAAAGAAAAGATGCCTGTTATATTCACCATGAGGTTGTTTGGGGACATGGAAATGTTGAAATGTTACCTCCCTTGAAGGCCATGTGTGGTCCCCCTGTTTGCTATAAGCTGAACTGGCCGCTAACATTCTGCCTTTTCTCAGCCCCTTTTAGGAAAATGACCCATGGGAATTGCAGGAACATATGTAAAGACACCAGACAGGCTGGTGATACAGCCATTTCTCTGAAGCTACATGCAGATGGTTCCGTGATGGTGCTGGGTTAAAAAGCACTCAGTGAGTGGAATTGCTAAAATGTTCCAAGGCTCCAACGCTGAGTGGGTCAGCAGGCAGTGCTGCGAGCAGGGTGCTGAGTGGATCAGTTTTGGCACTGAATGTAATTTTGACTTACAATATTTTTTCAATTTACAGTTGGTTTATTGGGAGGCGACTAACTCAAGTTGAAGAGCATCTATTCAATTTCATGCATGCTATATATATATATTGAGGTCATAGGCGGGCATGTATTGTCATAAGGATTTTCTAAGTGGGAAACTGACAGTTCAGAAAGGGAAAGGATTTGTCCAATAGCATTAAACTAGTAGGTAAAAATAATGTCAAAATCCAATGCTTCTTGGATGCTTGTGATACAATTGCCTCCTGGCAATTTACACATGTTATTAACCCCAGAAATCCATTCCCAGTTCAATAAGTCTCTGTCTCCCATTGGAACTGATGAGGAAAGGGCTGGCAACGAGGCCAGAGAACTGGTAGACAAAGGATGCTGGGTCAAGCTTCCTGTAAGTTACCTGTGTGTGACAGAGCCTGAGGAACAGGGCCTGAGGCTGCTGCCGTCTCCCCAGGGCACATCTGTTTTCTCACCTGTCACTCCTATGTACACTTCTGGCTTCGAGGATGGATGCTTGAACACATGCAGACAAAACACTAAGCAGAATTCCTTGCACATAGAAATATACAGTCATGGACTGGGGAGATGACTCCAGATTTAAGCCTCTCCCTCCCAAACAAAAGGACCTGAGTTCAGAGCTCAGATCCCATAGAGAAAAAAAAAAAAAAAAGCCAGGAGAAATGGTTGTGGCCTGTCCTTCCTGCCCTGGAAGGCAGAGTCTGGAAAACCCCAAAGCAAAGTAATAAGGAGGTAGAGCAATCCAGAATGATTCCCTGAATATCATCCTTGGGCCTCTACAGGCACAGACAGTGCCCTCTTCTATACTCACACCCCCCCCCACACCCACACGTAAAACGTTCAACAATGTCAGTTGTTACTGAAATGAACTTAGGGCTAGGAGTAGATGTTAAAATTTGAGGAAAAAAATGTGAGGGGGTTATATGATACACAGGGAGTAGGAAAAGGTTTCTATCTGCCTTATTCTACCTTAAACACAATGCCCAAGTAGTAGTTGCTGTCACCGTTAGGCACAGGTGTCAATTTGACAGTTGAGGGTATATTTGTGGAGAATTAGTGCTTGGGTTAAGTCCAGAGCAAACTTGCGGGAGATTTTCTGGCTGATGGGGAAGGCCCAGGTGGGTGGGATTAGGTCCAGGAATAAAATACAGATCGCTGATTGAGAAAGTTGGCATCCTTGTGTACACTTAGCCAGACATGCTGGTCTGGCAAGTAAGGATCATCCCTCTCTAAGCTGTTACGTAGAGATGGTGTGGTCAGTTCCCTTGGCCCTGCTGGTGGTGCCTGTTCTCCCATCGAGTTGGATTGAGAACTGTAACCAGTAATCATAAGAGAAAATAAATCCCTTATTCCCTTGAGCTGTTTGATGGTGATATTGCAGGCTGACTGCAATAATTGCTTAAGTATAATTGCTTTTCTTTCACCTTAAATGCAATTCCCTGACGGTAAACGGTAACTCTCCTGAGGACCTGCTTTCAGTCTGGGTGAGCACAGAAGTCGCTCCTTGTTGTTCCCAGATGGATGGGTCTGTGCTGCATAATTCTCAGCACATAGCCAGGAGCCGATGGAGAGGAGAGGGTGGTGACCCCTTTGTCCAGCCATTCTGGAGCACTGGAGGACGGAAGTTGTAGTCTTATGATGACATTGACTTCATGCACCCAGTTTAGTCCCATTAGGTCTTTGGGGACATACTTGTAAACATGTTAGTAAATCTTCAACTAAAACTCATGTTTCTTCATAGATAAATAGGGAAACATACCCTCCTGCCGCCACCAGAGTCCTAAAATCAGCCTGCAGATTCCAGTCAGTGGTTTTCACTAGTGTGCAGCTCTTGCATGGAGAAGTACCATGGTCCGGCCAGTTCTTGCTTAGGCATCTCTCTCATCCTGGCTCCAGTGTTTGCCCCAATATGGGAAATTTCACCTCATGCCTGGTTCCAGGAGAACTTCAGGTGCCTTGATGAGGTTTTCTTCCTGAAAACCCTTCATATCTGCCTTCCTTTTGAAATAACACTATTTTTCCGTGGGAATTGTAAAGTTCAATCCCAAGTTAGCAAATAGTCCCCTCATAGCCTTCCATGGCAAAGTTTGACTTCTCCCCAAGAAAAAAACCTGCCTTGTGAGCATGTTTTATCGAGGCTAAGAGTCAAGTCATAAAACATCAGCTCTCCCATCTGAGGGCTTATATGCAAAAACATTATTTATTTGTACTTAAATATCTGTCTTCTCCTTGCAGGAGTGTTGACTTCGCATGCATATTCAAATAGACCATTTGAGTCTATTTGAAATGTCCAAAGTGTTGTAACAGGGATGTAGATTAGTAATTGCTTGTTTTGGCTGCTGGCTTTTCAAATAGATTAAATAGCTCCTTGCTTTATCTAAAGATCGCAAACCTGGTTCCTGCAGTGAAGGGTGAGCTGTGCAAAGTGAGAAGTATTAAATTAAAAGATGATGGCCCACAAAGTGCTTTACTTGTTTTGCCATTTTAGGCTGTAGAATTCATTTTGTCTGCCTGTGTTAGGTTATTTCTGACTAAAGTAAATATTTTCCATTCACTTGAGACCATAAAATCATTATAGTAAATTAAAACTACTACATACATATGTACGGTGATCACTCTAAATTAAGACTTGCGAATGACAAGGGACCTACCCGAAGACATATGTCTGTTTATCTACTTGCCACTCTCTGTGGCTTTCAGTTTCTAGATTTTTTCTTCATTTTGTTTTCCTAAGGCTTTCTATAAATTGTCTTTTCCTCAGAATCACTGGGGAAAGAAACCCTGGCTTTGATCGCTAAGCATATTGCTTCCCGTGTATTTCCCTGATGCAAATGTATCTGCTCATTGCTTAGGCAAAAAATTGGAAGCTACTTTTCAAAGGGTGGTTGCTTTCCGTTTTCATTCCTTGTGTCTCTCCTCTGGAGGTCTGTAGGCTTAACTGGTTTTCTTACAATTATCTCGTATTACTTAAACACAGAGGTCAACCATGAAAATGATATGCCTAAAATATAGACAGCGATAATCAGTCCTGTGCTTTCATAAGGAAAGACACAAATGGTTTTGTCAAGAGGGTGTTTGGGTAAATTCATTCATTATGCCATTTTCTGTCAGGTGTTGATAACAGTCTCATTACACGTAAGTCTGAGCTTCAACTTGAAGCACAGTATTTGCAAAGAAGGTGCCGAAAGCATGTTTGAAACATCATTATGACTGTGCTCAGGATAATTAAAAAGAACAGAAGACATGCCGTCACCTTCATACCAAATTGGCTTATGAATGAAAACCAGACAGGAAACGCTGGGTAGCCCTTGAAATGAAATAAAGTCCACATTGGTCCGCTCCGCACCTTTCCCAAGGATGCTGACACAAATTGCATGAGATTCAGATAGCTGAATGAGAGCCACAGTTAGCTCCCGGCAGCCCATGCAGAAGCCACCTGCGGGAAACACTAGCAAATTAGAAGTAAGGTTTAGAAGACTGGGATCTGCTAGGGCGGGTCCAGAAATCGAATGTGTGCTCTGGGCTCAGACATTGCATGGCTGGTACTGTTCAGGCCAATGGGTTCAGCGAACAAAAAGGGACCCACAGAGTTTCACAATTAGAACCTTCCAAGTCATCTGAAAATTATATTAAAAAATCTTAGGAAGTAGTATATATGAAAATAATGTTTAGGGAAGCAAGGCAGAATGGTAGGACAGAAACAGATGGGTGGTTGACAGGAATGAGGTGAGAGAAGGATAGTATAATGGTGGCGACACGCTGGTCAGAACTCATTGACCTCTACATCAAAGGAAATGAATTTTGTTGCATGCAAATTACCAAAACATTAAGCATCAAAGATCACAATCTCTTAAAGCAGTTTTAAGTTCATGGCTTCCTTGGATAGCCCTTGTCAGTGTGTTCTGATTCATGGCAAGTTGAGATAAGAAGGACACTAGAAGAGAGCAGATGGGTCTCCAAAGTTTATTGCCCTAGGGATCTCAGCAGCACTGTAGAAATTATTGGCATTTAGAACAAAGCTAAAATGTAAAAAAAAAAAAAAAGTATGGCAGTGGAAATATGCATCAATGGTGTTGTCCTGGTACAAGGACCTGGGTTTGACGCCTAGTACTGTGAAAAATCAGTTAAGAAGAGAAAACCAAGACTATAACAAACACAAGGATTGCTACCACCAAGTTTTAACAAATGCTAACATTTTGTTCTTTCATTTCAATTTTGTATGTGAATAAGATAGAAGGTTTTGTCTCTTGATACTTCCTAAGACTTCAAAACTAAATTCTGAAAAAAAAAATAGGCAACCAAAAAATTGAGAGTGAGGTTATGTGAATGCTCGCTGCAGTGAATGGCTAGCAGGGTGACCACACAATCACCACATGGATTGCCACAGATGGCTGGATTAGTACACACATGTTAACATTTAAAAGACACATTAGCACATGATGACTAGCTGGTTACACAAATCCTGGGGATTTGCACATTTGTGTTAATGACTAGGGTAAGTGGGCTTAGTAAATCCTGACCACCCATCACCAACATCCGGTTCTTCCAACTTTCTCAGCCATGGAGTCAGTCCAGTTTACAGGGGAATAAGATGGAACTTAACAGGGCTAATAAAGTTTTAACCTTTAAAAGGTATTAAACCAAAAAGATCACAAGGGAAAAACACAGTGCTAGTCCCAGATCTGCCCTGCTAATTTAAAAGAAAATAACCACAAATGGGTTGGCAAATGTTACAAGAATTGCCCACATTGCACAAATTCCCCCAATCTCTTTTTCCTTCATGTCTGTCCCTGACAAGAAAATTGCTAGTCTTAATCCGAATTCAAGCAATTATCAAAACGAGATGTGTCATATGCATAGTCTGTTCTCGGTCACAGAAATAATTTGCTGGCAGTATTGAAGAATGGCTTTCATAAGGGTTCTGTGCAATGGTCAGAGCCCGGATGTAGTATGTGAGCCCCACTCCTTTTACAAGTGCTGGGTAAAGTGCTGCAAGGGGCTGATGCCCTCCTGACATCTGGACTGACAGATTCTCACAAGACCACCAAGACCACCAAGGCAGAGCACTGTTTCTTCAAGTCCCAATTCTGTAGCGTGGGATGCGAATCCATGTGCAGGTGCATCCTAACCTTGCTCTCCTCTTCGCACCTACTCTCCAGGGAGCCTTTAGACACAGATTCACTTGCACAAAATGCATTACGAACATTCTGCTCTTTCACCTAATTCTCTCTTGGTGACCTCAGCCAACCCATCAGCTTTATTTATTTATTTATGTTTGTTTTTATTTGTGTGTGTGGAGGTGTGTCTGTGCATGGGCATATATTTGTAAGGGCCCGAAAGTGAGTTCAGGAATCATCCTGGTTGCTGTACCTTCTTATTGCTTTGCTCTGCAGCTTCCAGGCCCTGCCTTCCAGAGCCAGAAGTGTAGCCGTTTCTGCCCAGCCTTTTAAGTGAGATCTGGGATTGGAACTCAGGTCCTTTTGCTTGGGAGGCAAAGTCTTAACCCCTGAGCCATCTCTCTCGTCCCAATTCAAGGCTTTAAAGGTCATCTAGACATGTGTAACTCCTCAAAGAATACCTATATCTGCTCCTGAATTTGAAAGCATATATTCCCAGGATCCTACCCGACCTCTCCACTTGGATGTTCAATGCTTGATACTCGAAAATGTGATTTCATCAGTTTAACTCGGGAGCTGGTTAGAAATGCAGGCTCTTCGACTCTTACACCTTCTGAATCAGAATTTTCTTTGTAACAAGATCCCCAGATTCGCATTCACATTAAAGTTTGAGAAGCCTTGGTCTGTATCATGACTAGGGACTAGCACATCCTCTCCTTATGATGCCATCTATCTCAGGCAGCTGTTCTGCATGGTTATAAACCCTGCATGGTCAGACACTGTGGTTCATTTTGCTTTATCCTTCTAGCACCTGGCAAAGGAGAGTCTAACAGAACAGATACCCACAATGCATTCAATTATGCTAAAAATGTAAATGGGCAATCTTGCATGAAAGCCTGTTGCATCTGATACTGGGAGGGGGAAAAAAGGTAACTGACCTATGTTGCTCAGTCATTCAGCCAAAGAAGCATTGTTGCACATCACTATGGTTTTGTAAGTTGAATGTGGCACTTGGTGACTTGTTTTAAGAGGGGTCACATTATAGTTTAGGCTGTCAGCTAAGTGGTGCTTTTATAGGAAGCTTCCACTAAATGATACTATAACAACCCAACTCTTTTTCCTTTCTACTCGAAATTTGAATTTATCCAAACAGCCAATTAGAATCTCTGTTCCATTTGTCTTGTCTACACTGGACGTCTATACAATAATTGGGGCATGTCCGAGGCTTTTCCTTAAAATATGTGTTTACCAACATCAGCCTGGGCTTAACACCAGATCGGATGAACATTTATGCTGCACTCTGAGCAACGCATTTCCTATTCAGTTTTCCAGTTTTGTTCCTGTATCTGATACTCATTTAAGAGGATTTCACAGGATCCACAAGGGTTTGTGAAAATCAATGAGCAGTAAATTTACCTTGCAAACAACTCTGGATGGCCCTTATTTTCATCAGAAATTGAAATCAGGAAATGGACCTGGTAGCGGTAGGCGAACTAGAATCCAACAGCCTTCCAAGGTGGGGCCCCGCACTCTGCAGCAGAGTCAAAAATCACTTAGCGATCACACACACGTTACTAGGATAAGCAGGTCAACTCTGAGGCAGAACTTCTCTTGGAATACTACCAGCATTCATTTCATTTTTTTAAAATGTTGTTAGATGCCAATGCTCATTGCTCCCAGAAAAAAAAAAAAAGTTGTCCAGCTCAAATCTCCTTTCTTATTTTGCAATTTCTCTTCTATGGCTATTTACAGCCCGCAGTGTGTGCAGATAATGACTTGGAGGCAGGGGAAGACCCACCCCAGACCTAATTAGGATTTCCAAAGGACTACTGGATAAAACCTACTCTCTAGGGGGGGGGGACTTTAATTGAATCACTGTCTTTTAAGTGCTTATTTCTGAAAGTACTCTTTTTTATGATGAGATAAATTTAAGAAGGTTCTCTGGTCCTCTTCATTTATCTATTCACGATTATTTCGAGTAATTTCTGGGTCTTGTGTTAAGTGGGAAAACAAATCCCAGTGAGAACTATCTAGTTCCTGCCTTCAAAGAAACCACAAGAAGAAAAACGTATCACAAGACAGACAGGGCATAACATGGCAAGCTCCAGGTAGAAAGAAGAAGGAATCGAATTGAGTATAAAGCTCAGCTGCTTGAAAGTGGTAATAATCCCACCAGTTGAGCCCAGTAGGCAAACCCAAGTTTTCATGGACTGAATATGAATACCACTCCACATTAAAAGGAGATTTCTTTCTTTTTTTCATGTGCTGGAAATTTGTACAGCATCTAGCATAAAACTGACGATGACTATTTAATGAACAGAGTCCAGGAAGATGGGTCGGGGGTTAAAGCCTTTGCCTCACAAGCAAAAGGACCTGAGTTTGGATCCCCATATCTATGTAAAAGTGCCAGGCAGAAAGCGGTGGCCTGTAATCCCGGCCCTAGATGTTAGACCTACAGAGAAGCAAAAAGGAAGTAGAACAATCTAGAATGATTCCTGATTTCACCTTTGGATCTTTATAGACATGTACACTCAAGTGTCCTTTTGTACACACACACACACACACACACACACACACACACACACACAATTTACTGAACAAACGAATAGGAATGCCCGTGATTCATGGCAGTTGGCGAAAGGGCTTCTTCCGATGGTGTATTAAGTGAGCTTCAGAGCTTGGTCCACACGCTCACATGAGTTTTCTGACTCCTCTGTCCATCACTGTCTAACATGTGGTTATCATGGAATGAAATATTATGTCTTATTTCCCATAAGGCATTTTTCATTTTTCTCTCTCGCTATCAGCATAGTGGTGAGAATTTCCCCTATTCAGGACCATTTTTGGGTTTTTTTTTTTTTTTTTTTTTTGCTATGTCTGTTTTCTTCCAAATGCGAACTATTTAATGTGAATGTTATTTTTTCTAAGCAGAGCTAATATCTAATATTGGACTTTCTACCACGGGAATTTACCTTACTAAATACAATTTAAGGCCATTTTTTTTCTTTCTGGTCCCAAATGTAATTTTCCTGGGAAGAATTTAAATCTAGAGGGACCTTTGGTTGGAAACTTCTTGACAAAAACAAATACATAAATAAAAAATAAGTAAATCTAACATTCTATGCACAGGGCTATGTAGAGAACCCAATGGAACCAAAGCAGAAACCAAGTAATACTTGTGTCCCATTGGACTCTGCCTGCTTTGCTTCTAGACAGATCTAAATGTAAGCGCCAGTAGAGAGCAATTAAAGACCGGGGGGGGGGCTCTCTTCAGCTTTCTAAATGTCGAATATGAGCAGAGCTGCCCTCTCATTAACGGTGCTTTTGTTTAAAGCTGGGGAGGAGTCTGGTTTCATTAGGCAAGAGTTTCCTGAAGCCTTGTTGTCAGCAGGAATATTCATAAAGCAGTTGGGCCACAGCTGCTAGGAACTCATGAGAAAATTGCTGTAATGGAATTTCAGAATTCTGATTGGGGTGTGTGTGTGTGTGCGCGCATGCGCGTGCACAGGTACAAGCCCTTTTTCCAACAGACTCTTTGCCCAGTTTGTGTCTGTTGCCTCTGGGGGACCCCTGAAACAGTTGTATCTTTTCACAGGACATTAACAGCTCACAAAAAGGAGGGTTTTTTTTTTCAGACTCTATGACTATAGTATTTACTCTCAAGATTTCTAAATAGCAAAGAAAATCAAATCCATACAAAGACTGTCAGAGGATGAAATGATACTGTGTTTGATGGCAGCAGCCTGAATTAGTTTAGTGCACTGTGATAAGGATAAGTATATGTTCATCACATCACGACAACTCACAGATGTGACCTCATGCATGAGAAGCAGGACACAATAGGGTATGATTTCACCTGCACAAAGTTCTAGGACAGGTAGCACTTACATGTAGCAATTAAAGGCAAATCTGTCATTAGCTGGGCAAGCATGAGACAAGACTGGGGGACTGGAGAGAATTTTTGGCTGTGGGGGATGCGGGTCAAAAAAATGTTCCAAATGTTGGTTGGTATCTTAGTTACATATATAGGTGTTAACTTGATAACTGAAGCCTTGAGCTGTGGACGCACTTGTGAAACATTAGTAGTTAAGGCAAGCCCTTGAGCATGTCTCTAGGAGAGGGTGTAATTGACATGAGAAGAGCCAGCCATAGATGGTAGGTCCATCTGGGTCCATCTGGGTCCAGGTGAATAAGATGGGGGATGTTGGTTCGGTAGTTTGGCAATCTTCAGCATACTTCCGATAGACTTGCAGTCTGGGAAGTGAAGTTTGTCCCTCTCTCAGCAGTTTTGTGGATATGATGTGGACAGTTCTCTTGGTCTCTGGTGTTAGTGCGAGCTCTCCTGCCAAGCTGGACTAAGAACTAACTTCATAATTAGAAGTCAAGAATAAAATCCCTTGTTCTCCTGTATCTCTGGTGGGATATCAGCCACATGCAGTACACTGCAACAGTAATTAAAGGTGTATCCTTCATGGCCTGGACAAGCGGTAGAATTTTCTGGGGGTGCAAAAACATGTTCCAAGTTTTGGTTGGATACAGTGATGACCTAAACATCCTTGGTTACCTGGTAAGCACCTGTCCAGCAACCTTCTGGAAATAGTTCTCAGCCTTTATTTTTATATGTGACCCACGTGCAATGGTCTATATGTGACCTACCTGCAACAGATCTCTGAGCTCTTCTCACCTTGACTGTTAAGTGCTCTCTGGAAGCGGGATGCTGAAATCTGTACTTCAAGCCATCATCAAGTGACTTCTGAACCAACTTCCAGGGTCCTTAGCACCCTGGCATGTTGCTTGGACTCGCTGCTGCTAGCAGCTGGGTATGCTGACAACTAGACTGTATTGACAGACAATTCTGCAAATCCATTCTGGTTCTAAAACCTACACCAGTCACCCCCAAGTGTGTTTGAAGGCAAGTCTTCATCTAAACACCCAAAGGAAGCTGTCCTACATGGAGGTGACCAGGGATCCCCAGGTGGGCCCCTCCACAGCGCCTCCTGACACTTCAGTTTCACAATCAGCCCTTGGCTCAGCTTTCTGATGTTTTTGATTCACCTGGGGGGGGGGGCAATGGGTTTTTAATTGATTTTTTTCTAAAGGTATTTCTTGCTCTCTTTCACTCTGATTAAGAACCATAGCATGGGGGCTGGAGAGGTGGCTCAGGGGTTAAGCCTCTGCCTTGTAGGCGGAAGCTCCTGAGTTCGGATCCTAGACCCCACATATAGACGCCAGCAGAAGCGGGGGCAGCCTGCGTTTCCAGAACCTGTGAATCGGGGGGCAGAGTAAACAAAGAGGAGGCATCCATAGTGGTTCCCGAATTCGTCACACACACACATACACACACGCGCACACATACACACACACACAATTGAATAAATAATAAAAAAATTTTAAAAAAGAACCGTGGCATGATCTCATCATTCCAGGACAAGTATTGATGGCCCGGGTATCAGGGGGCTAATAAAGCACGCTATCCAGTAATTTTTTAGTGGCACGTAAAACTTCCTCATGAAAGACACAAGAGACAGAGCAAAACATAAATGTCATTCCAGGAACAGTGGGTTGGGGGTGGCTAGAGCTAAGACAAAGTCGTTTCATTAATTCACTAAGGCAGTCTCTCCCAGGGCAGCGAGAAGTAGGCACTGGAAGGCCAAGGACTGCAGAAAGGAGGCATCAGAACCAAGAGCCTGCCCAGTCTCTAGATTTCCATAGCTTGCAGTAGAAATCTAATAAAATGCTTCAGATGGCAGCAGAAGAAGAACTCAGTTCAACTTTTCATTTACCTATCATCACCTTTTCTTTTCTACCCCAAAATATTTCAGAAGGGCTGAGATCCTGAAGGAAGCACTTTGGGGTTTATTTTCTCTTACGCATGGAGTCTTTCAAGTCCGTGTGAGCCGCTCTGCTTCTTGAATTACAGGGGTCTGGGATGTGCCCAGCCAGCCCTTCTAGATCTCATTTCAGTTAACAAAGGTGCAGAGCAAAGAAAATTGACTCATGAAAGCAGAAAACCTTGACTTGAAATGAGCATATGGCTTGGCAGGTGTAGGAAACTACATTGGGTCAAAAGGAAAGGAAGGTTCAAAGCTTTATGATGATGATGATGATTAAAAATGTGAGTATGTTACTGGATCTCATGTGCTCAGCCCTGTCCTAGAGCTTGGGAGATAAACATGGCTGAGACCATCCATTGCTTTCACGGAAAGCCAAGTTAAGGCTTTAGAAAAAGAAATGCACATATTCCACAATCTTATGATCTCAAAGAAAATAATATGTAAGAGTAATCCAAAGGCACATTTGAGAAGGAATTCGAGTTTACTGTGTTAAAATAAATAGCTGAGAAAAAAAAATACTTGAAGACAAAATGCAACCGCTCTATTCTGTCGAGTCTGTCTTTCTCATTATCTGGTCCTTACTTTCAGGGAATTCTGGGTTAAGCAGGTGTAATGGTTACTCTTAACTATTGCTGTGAGAGAACACCCAAAGTTAAATAACTTAAGGGAGAACGGGAAATTTATTCACATTAGGGTTCCAGAGGGGAGAAACAGTCTTTCATGGCGGAGGCGACATGGCTGGTGGCTGAAGCTGGAGGCAGGTAAGTCATGGCAGACATCCACGTGGCTGGAGGATTCCTCGAGGTCTCTCTCTTCTTTGTCTTCTATTCTGGGGTTCCTTTTATCTGGTCCACTACTGGGAGGTTCCAATGAGATCTAGGGAGGTTCCGATCAAATCTAGGGCTGATCTTTATATTATATGGATAATCTCTTCAGGGGGTCTCAGCTGGTCTTAGTTAGTGCCAGGTGTCAGGCTGACACCCAGGATTAACTGTCACAGCAGGTAAGGCTAAGCGTCAGTGGAATTTAAGCTGTTATTATCATTGTAACCTCATTTGTGTCTACAGATACAAATCTCTCTCTCTCTGTAGTGTGTGGTGCTTGTGTGTGTGTGTGTGTTCCTGCGATATTTGACAATACTCTGGGTATGGACCTTACCCTGTGTGTATATGAATCATGAGTTGTGGTACCATGGAGTCTACCTACAGTATGATCTCATGCCCTCATCCATGCGATGGATACGTATCATCATGGTCTCTTGTTTGAGGATCCCTTCCTCACTTGGTGCACTTGCACCTACTCATGTGTTCGCATGCATGTGGAAGCCCAAGGTGGATATTGGGAATCATTCTCCCAGGTTATTCTTTTGAGACAGGGTCTCTGGTCAAATCCAGAGCTTGCCCGTAAGGCTAGTCTTAATGAGCCAGTTTGCTCTGGGATCTCAAGCCTCCACTTTCTGAGGTTAAAATTACAGATGGGCCAGATACCACCCATATGGGATCTGGAAATCTGAATTCCGGTCCTTGCCTTTGTATGGCAAGTGCTTTAACCACTGAGTCATCTCCCCAACCCTATACTAAATTTTCAAAGATTAAATCAGGCTGTATAAGCTGCTTTGGAACCCGTTAACTTCTTCTGTCCTCAACATCATTTCCTTCAATAGCATTTGGATCTGGATGATAGCTGTAATTCTTTATGTCTTGCATCTTTTCTGTGTGGGCGACCGTGAAATTTTGGCTGTCTGTGGCCCATGCATTTTCTAGACAGACTTTCCTGTGTCAAAAGATAACACCGAGCACTGACTTCTATGTGCCAGTGACTTTTCAGAGAACGTGTCTTGTAATCCTTACTTACCACACCTCTGGGAGGCCCATTTTACAGATGAGGAGATTGCGTCACCACAACAAAGCGTCAGCAAAGCCACGAGTGGAATCTTGGGAGCGTAAGCGCTACCCCCATGTCTGGACGGGCTCCTGTTATCAGAGTCGGGTACTGTCCATGAGGATCGACCCTGCAGCACAGCTGGTGAGCAGCACGAGCTCTAACCCTCAGTTTCAATGGAAGACCAGAAGGCTAGTCGTCAGGTCCCCTACTGTCCCCTCTATGCTATCACATAGCCTCCCCAGCATCCCACTTTATTTTTCCTTTTTGAATCCATGTGACTGGAGTACTTGGGGACATGAAAGATTAATAACCTCAGTCTGGACCAGGCTGGCTGTGGGCAGGTCTTGTGAGAACTTTTCCCACACGTCGGTGCCAGCAGGTCTCGAGCCTGAACTGTACACCCCCTGTTATTCTTTCTAGCCGTGAGCCAACCAGATCCACCGTGACAAAATGAACCAGAGTTTTGAGAGCAAGACCCAGGGGATTGCTCCCCAGCCCGTCAGGAAGCCAGGTCTGGATGTCTTTACCTTCGCTCTGAAACTAGTGTCAAGCCAGAGACGGGCTGGAACTATACCAAGCTGACACTTTAATCTCTGTAACTAAATCCATCAGCGAAATACTAACACTGCCTACGTTATTTTTCCTTTCCTAGTCGGTTACTAGCAGTCAGAAAAAAAAGAAGTGTGTCTCGAGGAATTCTGTTCCCTAAGACTTTAGCCAAGTCTTAGAATTCCGCGAGAAAGGTGGGAGACCCATCTCAGGTCCACAGTGGGTCCTTGCCAAGGCAGCACGATGCTACTAGGCACGGGTGCAGTTTGCTTGTACGTGGGCGATAAATTCACAACTAAACAACCATGGGAACAATGTATTTCATTCTGGCTCACAGTTGCTATGTTGCAGTTCTTAGAGTAGCTTGGCAGGAGAGCTCATGCCAGCACCAGGAAATCCACAGGATTGCTGAGAGAAGGGTGAACCTCACTTGCCAGACAGCAAGACTGCCAGAGCATGCTGAAGAATGCCAACTCACTGAACCAGCTCCCTCCCTCTTATCCGCCTGCCCAGGGCACGGTTCTACCCACCGTGGGCTGAGCCTTCCCACGTCAATTAGATTCTCTCCTGTGGGTTTGCTCAGGAGCTTGCCTGAACTATCAATTTTTGCTTTAACTGTCAAATGTGCCCAGAGCTCAGCCTTCGGTTGTCAAGTTGGACATCTCTATATCTAACTACCACATGTAACTCCTCCCTGGAGCCAGCCAGGAAGCCAGGTCTCTCACCAGTAATGCCAAGTCTCTTCCAACTTTGAAGTTCCCGTGTCCTTTGTCAGCCTTGACGGAGGAAGACTCGAAGCTTTCTGATCTTAATTTATTCATTTCTTTCAGAATCCTGGAAAAATATCAAAGCTCTACTTAGTCCTGAGGGTGGAATGGTGGCCCACAAGCTGTGACATCACTTCTGCTGTGGTGCAATGGTTACTGCCAACTGTTGCTGTGAGAGAGCACCCAAAGTCAAACAACCTAAGGGAGAAAGGGAGATTAATTTAACTTACAGTTCCAGAGGGGGGAAAACAGACCTTCACGGCGGACATGGCATGGCTGACTGGTCGAAGCTGGAGACAGACTATGTCATACCCATCCGAGAGGCTAGTGGGAAGGAAGATTCCTGGAGTGTCTCTCCTTCTCAGCCTTCTGTTCTGCACCTCCTTTTATCTGGTCCTCTATTGGGAGGTTCTAATATCTATGGAGGTTTCAATAGGACGTAGGGCAGATTTTTGTATTATCCAGATAATCTCTTCAGGTGGTCTCAGCTGATCTTGCCAGCTGTTCTTAGTTAATACCAGGTGTGTCAGGTTGACACCCAGGATTAACTGTCACATGGGGTAAGTGTGACCAGGGAAGAGTGGAGAAGACATGTGAATATCTAATAGGACTTGACCTCAGATAACCTTGGTTGTGGCCCCTGGGACTGAGTGGCATTTCAGAGGAGATGTGAAGGATGTGTTGGCACCAGCCAGGTGACAGGGGTCGGGGGGGAATGAATCTTCTACAAGGAGCAAACCCCCTGGCTGGATAGCTGCAGAGCAGGAAGGATGTTGAATGGACTGGAGAGTAATTCAGAAGATAAGGCACTTGATTGTTGTAAGTCTGACAACCTGAATTCAATGCCTGGAAGCCCACATAGAAGAGTAAGAGAAGTGACTGCTGATCTCCACCCATGCTTGAATTCTATTCTCTCTCTCATAAATTAATAAATTAATATTAAAGAGAGAATGGTGAACCATTCAGAGACATGAAGCAAGTCTGCACACCTGGAAAGAGGTTTACGATTATTAGCAGCTCATTGTCTTCAGGACAGAACCCTGACTCCCTTCCTGGTCATCGACCAGATCACATTCACTTATTTTCCCTTCATCTCACTGACCTTCTACATCTTTCTTATCAAGTTATTTTAGCTCAGCCTCAAGAGTTTCCAGGTGCTAAAACACTCAGTTTTGTTCTCCTCCCATAATATCCAAGTATCTTCACATGTCTGGAACCAAAAGTTACCCCTCCATGAGTTCTTTCTGGTCACAGGGTTGTGAGCCGTTCAGCTCTGCCCACCTTTGCAGTCTCCGTCACAGCCCGTTCCTATCTGTCATAGTACTTGTCATGGTCATGGTTGTCCTTTACTTGTTTATTCCCCGAGGAGAAGTACCACATCCGTCTTGGTCTCCTGATTCAATATTCAAGCCAGCTAGAGTAGAGGCAGAATGCGACAAGCCAAGGTGTCAAAGAGCACTGAAGACCGGGCTGGGAGACAAATAGATGTGGGAACTTTTGTGCTTTGGATGCAGCAGTGTCTTGGACCCAGGGCAAGACCTGGGAGGACCAGCCAGAGTCTTCAAGAAGAGCAGGGCATGCAGGTGCCTGCATCGGCCAAGGGAGCACTTCTTCCACTAGTGGGAGAAGACTTTGGGGCAAAGCAGAGTGAGCTCCAGCTGGCACCGGTAGGACCTGCTAGGCTGTGGCACCTGGGGTAGATAAATGTGGGGGTGGCTCAAGGAGCTCCCTAGGGCAGCCTGGGTTTGCAGCAAGGAGATTTCACAACTGACTGTGTTTTACTGAGACGTCTCTGTGGGCTTCACATCCAAAATGCCCGACATTGAGAAAAAGACTCAAGAGTTGAAGTTTGTGGTTAACTATGTGATTGTGTTCTCTCTCTCTCTCTCTGTATGTTCACTGATCTGCTATGAGATGAACATGTGGATTTAAAAAAAATTTAATTGAAGTTAACTAAAAAAGTTTGCATGTTTATCTTTTGTTGCAATTTCAATATGGTGTGTGTGTGTGTGTGTGTGTGTGTGTGTTACAGGATATTACTGTGTAGCCAGGCTGACCTGGAATTTGACCCTTCTGCCTCAACTGGGAGAAGTGGAGGAATCCAGGCATGGGCCACTATGTTGTGTTAAAATGATAAAAATAATGCATGCAAGTTAGAGGAAATTCAAATAATAGAGGGGGAAAATCCCTTCTAAGTCCACATCACACATTCGTATAATCCGTGAGCATTTGGTTCTTTTTTTTAGCCTATGAACTTTTAGCATTTTACAAACTCAATGTTGTCTCCTATTTTTCACTTAGTCTTCTGAACATTTCTCATGTTTTTTTTTTTTTGGCATGTATGTAGGTGCTGGTGTGTGTGTGTGTGTGTGTGTGTGTGTGTGTGTGTGTGTGTGTGTAGAAGAAGGAACTATATATGACTGCAGAGGCCCCAGGGTAACTTTGGGAATCACCTTGGATTGCTCTACCTCCTTATTGGCTTTGTTCCAGGATTTTCCAGGCTCCACCCACTAGGGCCAGAATTGCCTTGCAGTTCACTGCCATTTCCATTTGGCATTTTTGCATGCGATCCAGGATCTGAATTCAGGTCCTTTTCCTTGTGAGGCAAAGGTTTAACCTCTGAGCCATCTCTCCAGCCCATTCTCATGATCTTATAAAAACATCACAATGTAGACATTCTATTTGCCTGTCTGAATGATCCGTATGTAAATTGTGGTGGCCACCTGATGCTCCCTCACCCATCTCATTCCTCAGACAGTTTTTAGATAGTGCAACTATTACTGTGGCAAACAACAACTTCATGCATATATATATATATAAATACATATATATTTGCACATATTGATCAATATTCTTGAAATGGAAATACTGGATCATGTTCTCGATAAACTATTGTAATAATAATGTTCCCAAAACTCAGCAGTAAATTGTGAGAACCCCAAGAAAATTGTCTTTCTCTACTTCCCCAAAGCTAGAAGTCCGACATCGTTTTCAGTATAACACTGATACATGGTCCTCGGATGAGAGAGGTGCAGAGCCCGAGGGGAAATGGAGAGCAAGTGGAAGGGTGAAAGAACGCTGTTCAAGAAAATCAGGAGCTAAACAGGACCGATTTGTTTCCATCGTTCTCCACGGAGCGCCAAGCTCCCACCTCTGGAGGAATGTAAACACTTCCCAAGGTTGGAGTGATCTTTCACCTCATAAAACTCGTAATCCTTCTAAAGTGGGTCCTTGGAGTTTCAGGTTGTGGAGCTTAGGGAGTCGCTGAAACGAATAAATCACCGTGTTCCGAATGGGGCCAGAGGCTTCCTCTGTCTGCTCCGAGTGGGGCGGGAACCCAGCTCACCCCACACTGCGTATGCACGAGACGCGCGGCCCGCATGAATTGTCTCTTACGCAAGCTGATTTTGTTTTCACTCGTGTGGACATGTTCACGGTTAAGCCGTCACGGCTGAACTCTCCCCACCAACTGTGTGGTCAAGTCCTAATCCCCAGAACTTCAGAAGGAGAGTGTGTTTACAGATGGGGCTTCAGGAGGCAAAGAAGGTTAAATAGCTTGTCTGTGGTTCCTAATCCACGTGACTGGTCTGTTTATAAAAGGAGTTTAGGGCACGGTTCAGAGGAAGACACTGGAGACGGTGGCACCGTCCTCCATAAACCGCTGAACCAGCCGTGCCTGCATATTGGACTTTCAGCTCCAGAACCGTGAGGTTAGCTTCTCTTCTTTAATACACCCAGCTTACTAGACTTAGCCAAGTCAGCCCCAGAGAGCTAATCTGCACCACCCCCCAACCGAAATCGGAGAAGTGAAATGAACCTTATGCTCCATCACCCAGCTTCCATGATTCACTAAGCATGTTAAACTTTTTTCTAGTACATTCTAACTCTCAGGAATCATGACATTGCATGGATAAATATTATACCTCTGTGTAGACTTAAGAAAGCAAACAAACATATGCTCCAGACCACACTGTCTTACCTGACAAAACTGAAAACAATTTGATATCCAAGTCACTTAATAGTCGCCCCAGTGTCTCTGAGAGGTAGGGTGTTGTTTAAAGAGCCTGTCTTCTTTGCAAGACTTTCTGTGGGACACCAGGCAGTTTGTCCCAAGAGCACTCTCTCTGATGGCTGATTCTTCGTGGTGTAAATTCGTTTATTCTCCTCTGCTGTATATGTTTTTCTATATTTAATGGTTAGAGATTTAGAACCTTGTTCAGACTCCAGATCCCTATTTTAGGCAAAAATATTTCACTGAGATTTGAGTTTCAGGAATATTGGAAAAACCTGTTGCAGTTTCCTTTCCTGTTGCTAATTGAAAATAGGATCCAATCAGTTTAGGGGAACAAGGGGTTTATTCCAGACCACAATTCTCCATTATCCTCATTAGCATGACAAGAGTTCGTTCCAATATCAGAGAAGAGGCAACTCTCCACACCACATTCGCAGAGATTGCTGAAAGACATGCTTTCTCACTTACTAGAATGTCTGTAAGTCAAAATATTCCAAAATACCAAGCCAACCTCTCCATCTTACCCACCTGCCCAAGGAGCAGTCCCGTTCACTACAAATGGATTTCCCACATCAATCAGAGAATCCTCCCACAGGCTTGCTGAAGGCTTCTCTTAGATTCCTAAGAGGGCGTTCCTCATAGATATGTCCAAAGGCTCAGAACTCGATAGTCAAGTTGACACCTGCATCTAACTGGCACCTCACACACATTTTTTTTTTCTGTTTGAAATATACCTAGCAATGCTTGAAAATTGTCCTGTGTTACTAGTAGAAACAGTCTGATTTTTACACTCAAGAGAAAACAAAATGTGAGAAATAAGGAATAGATGAAGGTTGTCGTTTTAAAAAATAAATCCTAAATGAAGCTTCCTATCTTAAATGAGTACTATGTATCTTCTTAAGATTAAAAAAAATGAATTATTTTCTTTTAAAACCATGGTGTGGCAATTGCATGGTCTCCAAATATAAGTGTTGCCAGGCCACAATACTTGATCTTTTTACTATGCGAGAAGCTATATCAACATTTGCTAAGCCCTCCCCAAGAGTCTAGGCCTAGTTGAATCATTGTTTATAACATTGTTAAAACAGAGATGGGTTAAAATATGATGAGATATTATACATCCTTTAAGATGTCTGTAGAGCAGAGCTGGAGAGATGGCTCAGAGGTTAAGACTCTGTCTCGAAACGAGAAGGTCCTAAGTTTGGATCTCAGATCTCACGTAAAAACACCAGAAGGTAATTGCAGCTGACTGCACTTCCAGTTCTGGTGGGCAGAGCCTGGGAAATCTCAGAGGAAGCAAAAAGGAGGTAGAAACACTCTAAGATGATTCCCGAAGTCACCCTTGGTCCCCCACAGGGACAATGTCCCCCCCACATACACATGCAAAATAAATTAATAGTTTTAAAAATAAAATGTCTGTAGAACATGTGTGTTAACATGATACCGTCTTCAAGATACAATGTATAATGAAGAAATCAGTATTTAAGAACTCCATAAGATGGGCTGCTAAATAGTAATGCAAATGCTAATAATGATAGGCTGAGAATATTGTTGCAAGAGTGTTCATAAAATAAGAAAAGGAAATTGGAGGGAAAGGGAAATCGGACCGGACAGCTGGTATAGAAGACAGATTCAACTTTCTTTGTAGACTCCTCTACGATATTTGAAAGTTATGTAGTGTTTTGTATGTGTGGAGATGACACCTTTGAAATTGGGGTGTTCTTCATGGTTGCCGGTAATGCCAGGAGCTGAGCCGAGAGTCTGGGGCTCTTGCCTGTGTTTCAAAATCTTGGGAAATGATAGATAGTGGAGTTTTCATTTGAAACACTTTTCGGCTTGCATTGCAAGAGGTCACCAAACAGACTTTTGAGCAATTTTCATGTAACAAATGGGTTCTATGTTTCTAAGGATTTTAATTCACAAATAGACTTGTCTCTGGATTGACAGTCACCTACTTTGAGAAATTATAACAAGTAGTTGTACCAAAAAGTAGACCTTATGATTATGTCTGATCAAACACGCAATGTCAAGTCTGCAAGAAAGAAAAAGAAACCTCCAACATCAAGTCTGTTCATGTTTCCATAATGCCATGCACTGTTCATTGCAAGGTATCAGAAAAGGCAATCTATTAATAGAACTGAGAAAACATGAACGGGTCCACGGGGACTGGGCAATTTTACAGACATGAGAACGAGTTCTTGGCTTTGTAACTGAGGTGCTGTTAAAACACCTGCCAGCAGGGCCTGTCTTCTTTGTGGGATCCCCCCATATGCCGTGTGTGGAGAGACATGTTCAAACAAAGCTAAAGTCATTCAGAAAAAACCAGAGCCTCCAACAGGAAACTTGAACATATGGTCCCCAAAAGCTGTGTCTATAGATCTGCAAGAAGTCATTGTATGACTGTACTCACCTTCAAGCTCCCGTGCTGCTGGTAACCTAGCAACCATCTGCACAAGGAACTCCTGGGAAATCAGGTCCTGTATTCACAAGGAAACACAGTGGGTGGGTTTCAGGAGAGTTGCCGCAGACTTATCGGAGCAGGGCCCTGTCCCATATCCACCATGAGACAAGGACATATACCCACTGAAGGAGGTAGTTCTAGCTTCTAGGCTTCTGGAGTTTTTGGATTAGCCACTGTGTCTCCATCTTACCATGGAGCAACTGAGCCCTTCCTTGTTTGGCCTTTCCTTTTCCACTGAGTCCGTCCAAATCCAGCCCCACCCCACTCTGTGACTATCTGACTATAATGGGATGTGTAGACCATCCTGGAGCTTTTTACCCTGTTAACTGATCATGTATTCTTTTGGGTTAAAGAGTGCATACTGGTTGTCGTAGTTACTTTTTTTTTTTTTTTTTTTTTTTTTTTTTTTTTTTTTTTTGCTGCTGGGAGACAATACTCGTGTACATCTCAAGGAGGGAAGTGGGGGGGGTTTATTTAGCTTATGGCTCCAGAGGAGAGATATAGTCGGTCCATTATGGAGGGAATCTCGTAGCCCAAGGCATGGCTCAGAAGCAGGAGCTGGAGGTGGAGTTGGATCCAGTCACAGCTAGGCTACCAAAACCTCGAGGCCCGCCCTCTTGCCCCTTGTGACATGCCTTCCTCCAGCGGAGCTCCTCCTCCTGAAGGTGCACGACGTCCCCAAACATGAACACTTGCTAAGGATTCAAGCACATGAGCCTGCGGAAGACAATTCACATGCAAACCACGGCTGTGGTTAATGCCAAAAATATTACAGATGTAGCGTTGTGGTCCAAGGCACTGTTAAGGTTCAGATGTGAAATGGCTCCAAAGCCACGTGTTAGAGAGGTGGACCCTCAACACCACAGTGTTCCAAGATGGGACTTCTGGAGGAGGATTGGGTCAGGAAGGTGGTGACCTCATCAAATGAGACATTAAGCCCTGGATGATGGATTCATAATGTGCTGACATTTTTGGAAAGTGATGGGAATTTTAGGAGGTAGGACATGTTTGGAGGAAGGAGGTCACTGAAAACACACCCAGGAAGGGTATGTCTTGTCTCAGCTCCTTCCCTCCACTGGATGCTGTCTCACTCCTTTCCGGTTCTGCTCTCTGCCAGGACGACTCTGCTTCAGGAAAGGTCCAGAAACAACACACATGACTCCGAATGAACCTTGTGAAACAACGAGCAAAATAAGCATGTTCTCATTTAAATTATTATTTTTTTCTATTATCCCAAATATTCTATGCCCCTGTAGCAAATTTTATTACTTCTTTTTTTTCACCTTTTTATCAGCTATCATATGGGTTTTTTAATGTTTATTTATTTTTCCCCGATCATATAAACTTAATAGGTACCCTGATCCCCTCCCTTCCTCCACCCCTCCCCAATCCCCCTTGCTCCTTCCCCCCCTTTTCCCTTTCCTTTTATCCCCTCTCTCCCTTTCTTCCAGTGCCCCCTTCTCCCCCCCCCCCCCCCGCAATCCCTGGAGCATCCTTTAGTGTGAATGTCAAACTTCCCTCTGCATCCTCCACTCTAATGAGGTGTAAGGACTCAGCGACATTGCCCAGAGCCCTTTCTTGGGCTCCCCTTTAGTATGGGAACACTATTGTGACTGTTAATCCCTTGCCTTTAAGGATCCTAATGTATGTAATCCATGCTAGACTTTGGGGGGGTCGTTGACATGTCAGTCACTGCACAAGTCATGCAAAGGTTGATTATGGTTACTTCAGCCCTAACTTGTATGGAGTATCTTGCATATCATTGCTCTTCCCCATCTTTTAGGTTCTTACAATCTTACTGCCCCCTCTTCTGCAAATTTCCCTGAGCTTTAGGATGGGGAGAGATTTGGTTGGTCTGGTTCCAGGTGATTACTGTAGGGTCTGTGATGTTCTGAATTATGGTTTGTTGTTTTTTAAAAAAAAATTTTGTCAAAGACACACCAGGCTGACTGACAGGTCAGTGGAATCAGATAGGCTTGGGTGCGACTCTCGACACTATCACCTGTGGCTGCAATGCCTATCCCAGACGCTGGCGTACCAGTTGGAAACTATGAAAAGCACCACTGAGTGCAGAGTTCTCCTCTAAAAGAACCTTCTTGTCTATTTCCCAGTCTATGGGTGATCAGAACCCGAGGGAAATATGACTTCGTGTTGCCTCGGTGGGAAGATATATTTTCAACTGGAAGCTTTAGAGGAGAAAGATTCTGAGTGGCGTCTCGAAACTAACTTGCTAGGTCAGTGTTAGGGGATGGCTGTTGTGGACAAAGAAAGCAGAGGCTGCTGGGAAAGTTACAGAACCACCAAGCTCCAACCCTCAGTGAGACCACAGCTCGTTAGCACCTTGCACACATTTGCTTCTTTCTCTAGCTGAGCTAAGTTCTGGCTCTGAAGCTCAAGCTGGCCTTGAGTTTGGGATCCTCCTATCTTAGTCTCCTGAGGTGGCTGCTTTCGAAGGATCTGCGTAACTCCTCGAGGGCTGTGCTATATCTTGTGCAATTCTTCTGACCAGTGCTGGCCATCCTGTGGTTGTAGCAGGGTGAAAGTTTGTAGCTCTCGTCCTCTATTCTGGGAGGGCTTTCTTCTCGCCCATCTCCTGCTTCATTTCTTCCTGAGAGTCAGAATCTCTAACATAGACAGTTCACAGGGTGGAAAGAGTCTGAGTAAGGACCACAGTGTGCAAAGATCTTACAGCTCTTCCCTTATTCCATAGATCTCTGCTCCATTTTAACTCCAGGTGTTCCAAACATCGCCCACTTTCCACTGACTAGGCTATATGACTGGATGATCCCTCTTAGGGAAGTTCCTCCTAAGCCTGGACCCAGCACAACAGGAACTGTGGGGGTACTGGAAAAACTCCATAAATGGAAGAATTGCATAAAGTTCTTGCTAAAAGACACTCCATCTTCTTACGTACAGAACACTTGCATATGGGATAATGCTGAACGAGGATGGGAGTTTTCATTCATTATCTGTCTGATTTATAAATGTGTTTTCTTGGAACTCATTTCCAGCACCCAAGTTGGGCTTCTGGGAATCAAACTCAGGTTGTCAGATTTTCACGAAGGTGTCTGTCATGGTTGGGCACAGGCGTCAACTTGACAGTGGAGGGTTTTGACCTCTGGGCACATTTGTGGAGAATTAGTGGTTGGGTTAGGCCCAGAGCAGGATAATTGATAATGCAATGATCTCAACCGAACAGCATAATTGATATTTAAAACCAGATAGCTCTTACTTATGTGGCCCACCGAGACATGCACCAGCACTTTCCTTGGGGAAAATTCAAAGCAAAGCAGAACTGCGATTTCACCTTTCTGATTTCAGCAGATAGCGGCTGGGCAGCAGGCTGACGGAACCACATTCCCTTTGGGTTGTGCTGAGATGTTTACGTAACATTCATGTGAGCTGGGAGATTCTTATTATTTGAGGGTCATATTACAGATTCTTTGAATCTCCTTCTATGTGGGTGTTCTCCTAACTTGTAGCAAAGATTTTCTTTTCCTATAGATGATTCTTTCACTTTCTATCTCTTGGGAAGGTATGGGTGCAAAGAATATACCATAGGTTATTGTCTGGGTAGTAAAATTAACTTCCAGTATCTTCTGGGTTTGGTTATGATGGGGCTGAATATCCATCAGCATTCTCCTCCCTTCCTTCCAATCACAAATATCAGTGAGAGGAGCATCCACCATGACAACAGATCCCTGCAGGAGGTTGTTGAACAGACTGACCCCGTTCGTAAGTGCTAGTTGCAGGGTGACCTTGTGCCTGTGCGCCTCGCGTCGACTGTGGCCAGTGTGATCTTTCAGAGCACTGGGCTTAACTTGTGACCCACAAGGCCACGTCAGGGCAGCTCCTAGCGTAGGAACAAAGCTCATAGAGGTCTCCCTGGCTCCACTGTGCTCTGAACAAAAAAGAAGAGTTGCACCCCTTCAAGACCATGCATGTTGATCCAGTAAGAATGTCAGGGGCTGGGGAGATGGCTTGATGATTAAAATCTTTGCCTCACAAGCGAAAAACCTAAGTTCCAATCCCCAGATCCCATATGAAAAATACCAGGTGGATATGGCAACAGCCTGCTATTCTGGCCTTGGAAGGTGGAGCCTGGGAAATCCCAGAGTGAAGTCATGAGAAGGTAAAACAACTGGAAATGATTCCCCATGTCACCCTTGAGTCACCACAGGCATCACACTCAAGTACCTTACTATACATGTATCTACACATAACACAGGTATGCCCACCCACATGCAAAACACACACACACACACACACACACACACACACACACACACATTCATGTATCCAATGTACACATACATGAGAAAGAAAAAAAATGCCTTCCTAATGTCTGGTTTTGAAACAACATGGGGACAGAATCACCTGTACCCTACTGTCATGGCTTGAAATGTGTTCCCACAGTCTCATGTGTTTGGCAAGGTCATGGCACTTTGAGAGGTGGAGTCTTGTTGGAGGAAGCAGTCACAAGTGATGGGCCTTGAGGTAGATTAGTTCCACCCTACCTCCAGGAGAAGTCTGGATTTGCAGCAAGCAGTCTTGCAGCTTTCAGCCTCCAAGACGTCTGGGGTGACATAGCCTCCTCCAGCTTTGGCCAGCCAGCCATGCCGCCTCTGCTTTGAAAGACTGTATCTCCCCTCTGGAACCGTAAGCTGAATACATCTCCCTTTCTCCCTTAAGTGATTGACTTTGAATGTTCTCTCACAGCAATAGTTAAGCGCGACCGTTACACCTACCTATCCAAAACAACTTGAGAGTGATAAGTGACTTCGCTCACTCTCTCCAGGAAAATTAGTCTTGAGGGGGACTGAGAGGGGGACATTCTCCCTTCATCTCTACCTATCAACACCTTCTACTGAAACCACCAAGGTTTGCTTCATACGGTGCATGAAGGAAGAAGACTTCCTCCTGCAGAAAGCCTGGGATACTGTGCAGGAGCTGGGGACTCCAGAGGCCGGCACCTGCCTTGGGGTTGTGCTGGACCCTGGGGAGACTGAAGGGGGGAAAGAGTCTTGCTCCAGTATATAGATGCACCCTGAACCAAGAGCATGTCCAGCTCTAAATACCTACAGGGACCCACCAAACAACCGAATCCTGTCCCTCGCCTCTCATTTCTCCTTTCTCTCTCACCTCTCTCTTTCTTTCTCCCTTTTATTTTCTTTCTCTTTTTCCTTCTGTTCTCTTTTTCTATTTTCTTTCATTTTTTTTTCTCCTTCCTAGTTTTCATTCTTTTCTTCAACAGCCTCATGTGGATCTGACTGTGTTACTGAAGAAACCTTGCACATCTAGTCCCCTCTGCCTTCACCTACCCGGCGCTGGGGTTGCAGGTGCATGCTATCATTCCTGATTTCATTTTATGTGATGCTGGGCATTGCACTCAGGACTTGGTGCATGCTGGGAAAGCAATCTACCAACTAAACTGCATTATTGGCACTTGTGTTTATTGGAAATTAACAATATCATAATTTCCACTTTAAATAAAAAAAACCCACAATCACACCCTTTTGTTTCTTTAAAACCATTGTAATGCTGAGTATCCCAGTACCTTAGTTGTGAGTGGTTGAAAACCTAGAAGGGTTCGTTACTGTATCACAGTTCTCCGGCACACTTGGTTCTCCTCAGTCCATACCATCTTCTCTAAGAGCCAGCTGGAGGGGGCACCATGACGCCTCGTCACCTTCCAGAAAAACTCCCTCCACATCTCCTTCATGTGTATGTGTGTGTGGTGGGGCACGCGTACAAGAGGGCACTTGAGTGTATGTGCTTATGCAGCTCCAGGAGTGACACTGGGAATTATCCAGGATTGTTCCTACCTCCTTATTGCTCTGCTCTGGGGTTTCCCAGGCTCTGTCCTCCAGACCAGATTTGCAGTCTGCCTCCACAGCCTCCTAGCGAGGATCTGGGTATCTGAACTCAGGTTCTTTGGTTTGCAAGGCAAAGGCTTTAACCCCCGAGCCATCTCCCCAGCCCCAGGTCACTTTCCGAAGCCAGTCTGTATGGTAGACAAATGACTTCATGAAGTTTTAAATAAACGTACAACATTTACATTGCCCTGTTTCTTAAAGTGATTTATCATCTTCCTCCAGTCCTGCTCCCTGGACATAAAAGACATGTGCTTTTTGTAGTTTATACAAACCAAATCCTCTGTTTGCTCTGATTAAGCATTCGTGGGTCCTTAATATTGTACAGGCTTCAGATGTGGGATTATTCCCTTTGGGAATGATGGAATTAAGTGGTGGAATTAAATACATTAGCCAACAGAGATAAGAGGGGGCACTGGAGTTTAATTGCCATTAAAATAGATAAGGTCAGTAACAAAAATAGAAGGCAAGAAAACAGATTGGGTTCTCATTTTCGGCCATGGTGGGCAAAGTCCTGGGATCATAAGTCCTGCAGCCTTTTGGGAAATCTCCAAAGCTCATGTCCTGAAGATGGAGGAGCTAAGTGAGCATCATTCCAGAGGGCACGTCGGTTCCTAAGTCCGTAAGGATACCAGGTACCTGGGAGACATTATAATGGAGAGAGGGAGCCCCCAAGCTGCCATTGTCTCTAAGCTGACACCATTGCCACTGGTCTCAGCAAGTTGTCCCAACTCCTGTGCCTCTCTGAAGGCCATTCAGAAATGGGGAGAGAGAAGCCACTTCACTCCAGGGCTCCAATCAGTGGTGGTACCAGGAGGAAAGTGTCCTAAGTAAGTCCAGCTGGCAGTTGTTCGGGTTTTTTTCCTCACTGTTTTGTAACTGACTTATCTGGTAGAGTTCTGTCTTTCATTCTGGTCATGAATTATGCAAATGGATCTCGCCACCTTCCCGGAAGCCCATACTTGCAGCTCACAAGTTAGCTTGTCCAATAAATGTCTGTGCCACCGAGCTGATCGAAGTGACTCCTAATAAAGCACTGGGTGAATGGGACGCATGTGCACCTCAGTTTGGAGTTCTTTCATTTTTCTGGGTTTTAAGTTTCATAGACAGATTGAAGGAAAAGGAACAAAGTGAAATGAATTCAGGTCCTTTGGCGCTCAAATGGAAAACAAGAGCCACTGTTCAGGAAACCAAAGTTTATCGGAATAGGGGAAGATCCTGAATTAAAAAATAAATGAACTAACTCCATTTATTCAAAATTCTAGAACAATCAATCTATAGTGACAGAAAGCAGATCTGAGGTGCCTGGGGCCAGAGGTACAGGGAAGAAGAAGAGAGCAAAAAGACACAGGGGAAGTTGGTGATTACACAAACCTGGTGCACCAACTCGTGCACTTAACAAGTGCACTTTATGGTATGTACATTATACTTCAAAAAAGTTGATTTTGATTGTTAACATGTAAATCTTTCTAAATCATCTTTATTTTAATGTAATAGTTGAAGTAATACTCCAGGAGTTATGAGAGGTAGAATAAATTCCCCCCCCGAACAAAAATAATATTATATCCATCAGTTTTAAGTACAGTGGCTGACAAGCTGGGCTGTTACTGCCAACTGCCATCTGAGAAGTCTGGGTTTGGAATGCAAGATGCCTGCTCCCCTGCCCCCCAAGCTAGTTTTTCTAGCTCACGCCTCTGCGGGACTGTGCATTCTTAACAAGGAATAGTAAGACAAGCTAGCGCATGGCAAGCCGGCCTCTCCCGCACAAACAGAAAGACGCGTCAGCCTCACATCTATGTCCGTCTCTCAAGTGGTAGCTCTCGATGTCACATAATTCCATTGCTCTCCTAGAACGCGGGGCAGATGGAGATGGCCAGACTGTGAAGTGCTGTGAATCTGCAGAATCTGGCCCGATTCCGGGATGCTGGATGGCCTCCCCAAGACTGCGGGCCCCCAAAATGCATCTTTCTACTGGGGAGCTTTAGGCAGAGCCATGGAACTCTTCACAGATCCTGAGAGTTGGGTTTTGTGATTCGGCAGTTGATACTGAATATTCACCCAGAGGAAAAGCAGCCAGAGCCTCTCCCCCTCCCCTCCTCTCCCTCCCCCTCCCCCTCCCCCTCTCTTCCTCTCCCTCCCCCTCCCCCTCCTCCTCCCCTTCTCTCTCTTTCCCTCTCCCTCTCTCTGTGGTCCTGCAGACTCTTGGAGTGTTTACACTAACTCCAGGCCCAAGGAAGAGAATTTACAGCCTTATCACTGAAATTAAAGGCGATGTGTGCCCAGGATTGGGGGATGTGCATCCTGATTGAGCTTCTTCCAAAGGAGACTTTTGGCTCCACGGAAGTGGGTGGTTGTTTTATTCTCTTCGTTCAAGTTTCTCTTTGAAGATTTCCCATCTTGTTTATTGGGATAATGAGGATTTAGTTTTTGCTTTTATTCCAATATTAATTCCAGGAAATGATTCGTATAGGAAAATATTTTCATAAAAACCACAGGTTTGATGTAATCAATGAAAAGATTGCTACAGGTCTGTATTTCTTTAAAAATATTTTTTTCTCTTAATCTGGTGCAAAAGAATATGGGCAATATATGTAAGTACAAAGTGTACGTAAGTACATAGCAAACATGTAGCATGAAAAACAACAACTCTTTGAAACCCTTGAGCTCTGTGATCCAGTATTTCTCCTGGTTCCCATTTCGAGTTCAACTCTTCAGGTGGCATTATTTACTGTGTTGGTGTGTAACTGTGCCGCACATGTATCTGTAAAATTATGCTTAAAAGTATAAGGACCAGGTACATAATTTCTTTGGCTTCTGCCCTCACCCTTCAGCCCCATCCGGGTTTCTAAGAGTCATCCATTGTGCCAAACACAGCTGTCATTCATATATGTTTGCTACTGTGTTTGTCCATTTGTTTCTCTGGTCCACATTTTGATTCGTTCTCATTTTGTCTGCTCAGAGTGCTGCTGGCATTTTTATTCACCTTCTCAATTCTCTCCAGCATGGAGTGGTTTTATGGTGTGTGCATCTTTGCCGTTCACACCCAGCCGTCTGGCACAAATTAAGCCTCTTACTTGTATGTATGTATGTATGTACGCATTTTGCATACTGCATGTGCAGATATGTGTGCAAGAGGGCACTTGAGTGTGTTCTGCCTGTGGAAGCCCAAAGGTGACATCAGGAATCACCCTGGGTTGCCCCTTCCTTGCTTTGCTCTGGGGTTTCCAGGGCCAGAACTGCAGGCTGCCATCATATCCTCCTGGTATTTTTATATGGGATTTGGGGATCTGAATTTGGGTCCTTCTGTTTGCAAGGCAAGGGCTTAAACCCTTGAACCATCTTCCTAGCCCCTTATTCAGCGTATTAAACATTATAAACCATCCATACTTTACCACTATTTAATGTTGCCCCATTTTTTGTTTTGCCAAAAAACATGGTTATGGTTTTAACAAGTAATTCTTTTTTTTCTCCCAAATTTTATTTTTTTCTTAATCATACAAGCTCAATAGGTACCCCTGTCCTTACCCTCCCCACCCTCCCTTATCGTTTTCCCATTCCACTCTCCCCCTTTCCCCCCTTCCTTTCACCCTCCCTCCTTCTTCCTCTCCCAGTGCCTCCCCCTTCCTCCCTCCCATCTCCTGGAGTATCCATTTATGTGGACCCTCTGAATCCTCCACTCTAGTGAGGGTTCAGGATTCAGTGGCATAGTCTGGAACCCTTCTTGGGCTCCTCATTAGAATGGGAACTCTATTATGACTGTTAATCCCTTGCCTCTAAGGATCCTACTGCCTGAAGCCTTCTCCCCTGTGATCCCTGCTAGACTTTGGGGTGGTCGTTGATATGTTAGCCATTGTGCAAGTCAGGCAAAGTCTGATCCTGGCTGCTGCAGCCCTAACTTGTGTGGAGTATGTTGCATATCATTGGTCCTTTCCATCTTTGGGCTCTTACAATCTTGCCGCCCCCCTCTTCCGCAAGGTTCCCTGAGCTTTAGGATAGGGAAAGATTTGGCTGGTCTGGTTCCAGGTGGATAATGCAGGGTTGACAACTAATTCTATGGTTACAGCACTAATGAACTTCATCTCTTGCCCTGTGTTCATCAGCCATGGGAGTTTCCACTTCAGCAAAGGGTCTGTTTTCTATTGCTCATTTCCATGTATATAGCAAACCTTCATTGTCTTTATGGTGAATTTTGTAGAAAAGAAGGCTTAGTTTTTGTGTAGTTTAATTTCTCAGCCTTTGTCTATGAGGTTTGTTCTTTTATGTGTCTTATTTAAGAAATCCTTTCCTAAGCCTAGGTTATGAAGCTAGTCTTGTGTATCATCGGAGATTTGTAAGATTCTTTTTGTTTTTTAATCCACTAGAATTCATTCTCAAAAATAGTAGAATGTACAGACCTATATGAAAATAGCACATTAGGATTACCTGAGGTCTTGAAAGCAGGGCTTTATGTAAAGGGGGAGGGGGAGAGATTGTTTCTGTTATGTGGAGAGACCACTAGAAGGCAGACATTTGTAAGTCAGGAAGGAGTCTTTCTCCAAACCAAACTTCATCTTGTACTTCTCGATCCTGTCAACTATGAGAAATAACTGTTGTTACTAAGCCACCCAGTCAGCCCAAGCAGACTAACCTATCATTCACATGTGCTTCTTTCTGGGCGCTCTGTTCTATCCCTGAGATCAATTTGCCTATTCTTAAACAGATGACAGTAAACCAACTGTTATCCATTTTACATGGCAGTACATGTCTAATTCCCCCCTTGGTTCTTTGATGTTCTATATACTTGTTAGAATTGGCTTTTCATTTCACAGAATAAAAAACTTTGGGATTTTTAGAACAATTTTTGTGTATATCCCTGCAAGTCCCTGCATGGGTATATAGGGATATAAGTGTGAATGCATGTGTGTGTAGGCCAGAGGTTAACCTGGAGGGTCCACTACTCCACTATATTCTTTTCTGAGAGGAAGTGTCTCACTAGAACCCGAGGCTGACCTCTCAGGCTAGGGTGCTGGCCAGTGAGCTCCAGGAATCTGCTTGTCCTTGCTTTTTCCAAAGCCCCAGGCTTACTAAATATGGTTTTTACACAGTGCCTGGGGATTGAACTGGGTCCTCTTGCTTGTATGGCAGACACTTTGCCAACTGAGCTACCATCCCATTCAGCTGTTTATTAGAATCATATTATATCTAAATATTAACTTGAGAAAAACCAACCTTAATGGCTCTGAAATTTCTGGCTAAGAAACCAGACATTTGGGGTAATTTAAAACTTCACTAGTGTATATAAACAAATCTTAGTCACTTTATTCAAAGAAGCCTCGGGCCTTAAATTATTCCCAGGATCTTTAAGTTTGATGCGTTATTCGTGTAGTTTTGCATTGCTGAGTATTGAACCTAGTGCCTCATCCTTGCCAAGCAAGTGCTCCCCTCCAGCCCCAGTGTAGAATGCAATTGATCTTAATACATTAGTTTTTATATTTGGCAACTTGTATTCTTTATTTCCTGATTATTTTCTTTTACATTTGATTGTGTCTAGGAATAAAGACCTTTACCTTCTTAACCAGTTTTTAAACATTTTAAAATTTTGCTTAGTTTTTTCCTAACTGTATTGGAGGAGATTACCATTAGTGAGATTGGGTAAAATTAATGACAATATTCCAAATCTTATTTATGTTTTTAAAATGAAAACTCTGGATGTTTTATCATTAAGTGCGAGTCTTCCTATAAATCCTGCTTATCAAATTTAGCAAGTTCTATTCCTTCTTTAATGCAAAGTTTTTATTATGACTATATATTCAGTTTTGTCAAATAGGCCTTCTTTAGTGATATAATTCTATGTGTTCCCTGTATTACTGTGTCTTCCACAGTCTCATGTGTTTGGGAAGATCATGGTACCTTGGAGAGGTGGAGCTTTACTGGAAGGAAGGCGGTCACAAGGGGCGGGCTCTGAGGTAGATTAGTTCCACCCTATCTCCTGGAAAAGTCTGCTTTTTGCAGCACACAGTCTTGCAACTCCCAGCCTTGCATATGGGAACCTAAATGTATTAGCCAGGGTTCTCTGAAGAAACAATCTATAGAATGTAGTATATATAAATAAGTTTATTAAAAAATAACTCACAATAAAAATAGTGTCCTTCAAGGTAGCCATCTGCAATAGCCTCTTTCCTGGGCTAGAATGGTCCGCAAAACCAAAAGATCTGAGAAGGTCTCAAGCCGTTGCTCCTCTGGAGGGTCAAAGACTCTGGGTTCTGACATTGATGAAGAACAGCTGGGCTCCGACGTCGGCGATGAACAGCCAACAGCCTCAAGGCCTAGAGAGCAGGCTCCAAAGGCAGCAGAAACAGCAACAACGTGGTGGAAAAGGTGAAGCTCCAAGTTCGCCAAGGATGGAGGCGGCAGCAGCAGCAACAAAGAAAGCTCTAAAGCTCTAAAGGCGAACGATGTGCACACAGAGTGGATTGCACTTCAAATCGACATAAGGGAAGAGCGAGTGTCCCTCCTCCTTGCACCTCCTATTATCCGGTCCACCACTGGAAAGTACCGCCCACTATGGGCTGGGTTTTCCACAGCAATCAGTCAAGTACCTGCAGGCTTGTTCAGGGGCCATTCCAACCATTAACCTTCCACAGCTGCTCCCAAACAGTCCGTAACTGTCAAGTTGACATCGAAATGCAACCATGACAGTAACTCCTTCAGCTTCTGCCGCCAGCGTGCCGCATCTGGAATTGTAAGCTGAATAAATCTCCCTTTTACCCTTAAATTGCTTGACTTTGGGTGTTCTCTCAGAGCAACAAATAAGAATAACTAGTACACACATTTATGCAATTGATTTTCTAATATAAAATTCACTTTGTTTCAAGGCAAAATTCAGTTTACTACCTAGCCTTATTTTGTATGTTTTCACTGGCTTGTTGTTTGAGCCAAAGTAGTCTAGTCTTGCTATTTGCTATGTAATTCAGGTCGGCCTCAAAGTTATGGGCAATCCTACCTTAGCCTCCCAAGTGCTGGAATTACAGGCATAGTCTACTATGGCAGATCTCCACATCATTATTCTTAAAGCAAAAGATTTCTCCAGTCTGCCTAGTCCTAAAAATACTAGATTTTACAGTGATTAAAACCATGTTCTGCTCTGTGTCCTTGGAGCATACCTGTTTCATAAGCTTTCTAGACGCACTGTGTACAGTTCCAGTTAGTTCCCAAAGGTGCACTCATCCTCGAGGTTTAGCCCTCGAACTCATTATCTAAATAACTCTTCAAAGAACAATCTGAATTCCACCCCAGTGTCTGTCTCTCAACACCTCCGTCTCAGAGCAAGAGATGAACCTAAAGGCTTTGCTCTACCATTGAACTTCATCCCCAGCCCCTTCCTGTTGACTTTTAAGAGGGATCAAATCTTTCATTTTCTTAGCGATCCCTTTGGGGGTAGTATCCCTTTTATGGCAATGGAGCGAGACCTTCCATTTTATTAAAAGTGTCAAGCGACATGGTTGTTTGGAAGTGAGCATGATTGAACATGGTCATTATGTAGGAGAATTTTTGAAATGTGAGGGCATAGTGAAAACAAACACTATTTTAAAACCTGGATCTGCTGACCTTGGGAACTACAAAATCTTCATTTTCCAAATCGTACTTTACAGCTTGCGATTGTTCATCTGAAGCTGGCGACGACCCTAGGTGCCCCTAACTTGCCGAGCTGCCAATAGGCTCTGTGTATCCAGTCTAACACCCAGGGCCACATTGTTTGAGTGTGAAGCCATGTGCGTGTGAGTTTGTGTTTATATGTGTGTGTCAGCACATACGTGGACATGCATGTGGAAGCCTGAAGTTGATGCTGGGAATCCCCACTTTATTTATTGAGGCAGTTTTACACTGTACCCACAGCTAGCCAATTCTGTCTAATCTCTGCAGTCTGTCCCAGCCCCACCCCATCCGCCACCCCCCAGGCTCTGCCTTCCCAGTGCTGAAATTACAGATGACTGCTGTACCCTGCTGACTGTACATGGGATTCGGGGACCCAACTCTGGTCCTCACCTTGTACTGCAAGCACTTTACCCACTGAGCCATCTCCTGCTCAGGGGTCACACTTCCTAAACCTTCATTTAGGGTGAAAATGAGGCAAGACTCTCAGACCTAAGGTATCTCTTCAGGAAGTCCTGAAAAGCCATTGATATAAAATCAATGATGAGAAAAGCTGTATGTTGTCAATTTCATGATTTTAAATATTCTAATCAATGGAGGCCTTTGAGAATAGAGGCACACCTGTGTACCCTAAAAAGTCTATCATACATTGTGCTTGAACAACCTGAACTAATCATTGCAGTATTTTTTAAATTTTATTCTATTTTATTTGTGTGCGTGTGTGTGTATCAGAAGACACTGTATGTGCCGGTGGAGGCCTCAAGGGTGACTTCAGGAATCACCTTGTATTACTTCTACATTCTATTTGCTTTGCTCTGGAGTTTCCCAAGCTCCACCTTCTAGAACCTGGAAGTACAGGCCACCTCTACTTCCTCCTGGTATTTTTATGTGGGATCTGGGATTAGACTCAGAGCCTTCTGTATGTAAAGCAAAGGTTTAACCCCTGAACCATCTCTCCAGCCCATTATCGCAGTATTTTGACCTTGATTTAAAATTCTCCAGTAGACTGGAGAGTGGAGTGTAGAGGTAGGAATACATGAGATGAGAATGGCAGGAGATGTCTCATTACCAAGACTGGAAGATGAATGCAATTTTTTTATTTGGTGATTAGAATATAAACGAAGAGGGCTGTGGATGTAGCTGGATGGTAGATCCTTTGCCTGGCCCTAGATTCCATCTTAGAACAGAAGAGAGAGGAAAAACGAAAAGGAAAGGAGAAAGAGTAGGTGTCATGGTTTAAATGTTAGCTATTCCCCAAGGCTTATCATGCGTTTGCATCCTTAGCTGCTGCTAATGTTTGTGAAGGTCATGACACCTTTAGGAGATGGAGCCTTGCTGGAGAAAGACATGCCTCAGGGGGCAGACCTCGAGGTTGGGTCACCCCATTCTGCTTCCTCTGCCTCTGGAGGATGTGACCTGAGCCTCCTCCAGCTTCTGCAGCCAGCCATGCCTTTGCCATGATGGACTGTATCTCCCCTCTGGAACCATAAGCCAAATAAATCTTCCTTCTTCCCCTTGAGTTGCCTGTGTTTGAGTATTGTCTCACAGCAGCATCAAGAGTAACTGAGACAGTGGGTATATTCCTCAGACCCAGCCAGAAATCAAGGCCTATCCCCTGTTCTGCTGGGAGTGCTCCATGCAAAGAGCCCTTGGCTCTCAGCAAGGGGACAGTCAACCAATCAAGGTGACGCACCCTCACGGGTAGCCTCTTCCCGGGTGAGAGAGGCTCATAAAGACACAGCCTGCCAGGTCCAGTATGCAAGCCTACATGGAGGTCTCCATAGCTTCTCTCTCTGGCCCATCCTCTGGCATCCATGCTTGCATGCAATTTCATCTGCTTCACCCTCATGGATTCCAAACCATGGCATACTATCAATATACACACAGTCCAAACCTGATGGTGTCCAAAGGGACCTACACACGTTCTCAATCCAGACAAGCCATTTCAAGGAAAAGAAATTCCACAGGAGAGAGAATCATGACTCCCCAGGCAACTGTCGTTGAGCTGTCTGTCATAGTTAAGTACAGGTGTCAACCTGACAGTTGAGGAAGTTGGTATCCTTGTGTACACTTGGCCAGACATGCTGGTCTGACAAGTAAGGATTGTCCCTCTTGCAGCCGTTATGTAGAAATGGTGTGGCCAGTTTCCTCGGCCCTGGTGTTGGTGTGAGCTCTCCTGTCAAGCTGCACTGAGGACTGTAACCAGACAATCATAAGAGAAAATAACCCCTTTGTTAAACCATTGATGATGACTTATCAGCAACCATGCAGGCTGTCATGGTTAGGCACAAGTGTCAACTTGATGGTTAAGGGTTTGAGCTCTGGGCACATTTGTAGAGAATTAGTGGTTGAGTTAGGTCCAGAGCAAACCTGCAGGAGATTGTCTAGCTGATGGGGAAGGCCCAGCCACTGGTGAGTGGAATTAGGCCCTGGAATCACAGAGAGCTGTTTGAGAGAGTTGGCATTCTTCTATGTACTTGGCCAGACGTGTTGGATTGTCCCTCTCTCAGCTGTTATGTGGTGATGATGTGGCCAGTTCTCTCAGCCCTGATGTTGGTGCATTCTCTCCCATCAAGCTGGACTGAGAACTGTAACCAGGAATTGTAAGAGAGAATAAACTCTTGGTCCTTTAAGCTGTTTAATGGTCATTTATCAGCAACCATGCAGGCTCACTGCAACACAGACTAACTGTTACAGTGCCCGAACTGAAATGGTGGGAGGATTTCTGATCACACAGGCCCAACCCACTGCCCTACTCTGAACTATTGCTGCACTATTATTTCGCTAATTCCTGGGGCTTGTTTTTGCCCAGCATTCTTTTCCCCTCACTTTTCTTTACTGATGAATTTAGCTTTTTGATAATTGCACATGCGTATATAAAACATTCTAATTATTTTTCCTTCTGTCTTTTCTCCTTCTTCCTGTCCTGGTCCCCTGCCACCATTCCCACCTTTCAAGTCTTCCTGCCATGGTTATGTCATTTTGTTTTGTATCATTTTGTGTCGTACTAGGTTTGACCAGGGCCTTGTGATTCTGGGATTGACCCTTGGAGTCAGGCTCCCCTGTTGGATACACGAGTACTCTTTAGCACCCTGTGAGTTTATCCTTATTGACAACAGCTCATTGGCTATGTATGGTGTCGTGGTTTGGGTGTGAGTTGCCTCTCACAAACAACTTCAGCTGAGAAGGCAGCACCCTGCTGGAGGAAGGCATGTCCCAAAGGACAGGCCTTAAGGTTTGGTCGCCCACCCTCTTTTGCTCTCGCTTGTCCTGCCTCATAACGTGTGTGGCGACCTACATCAACCTCCTGCCTCTTCTTCCAGCCATGCCTTCCGCTATTTGATTTCTGCCATAATGGATTACACCACCTGTGGAACTACAGGCCAAATGATCCTCCCTTTCTCCCATAAGCTGAGTGTGAGTGTTGTCTCACAGCAAAAAGAAAAGTAACTGCAATGTAGGTCCACTTGAGCTCCGTGTCTAACCACAGGGGTTCACTCTGATCGTGGCTGCCCCACTTTTGGAGGCTAGTATTTCATGATCTTTTCCCCTACCTTCTGGCTCTTACGTCCTTTCTGCTTCCTCCTCCACAGAGGTCCCTGAGCTTTTCGAGGCAGAGTAGATGTCATCCGCATTCTCAATCTTCATTTATTCTTACCATCACGTGCAACATGGTTCTCTGCACCCACCTGCAGTTCTGCTGATGAGAGAGTTGTCTGCTAAAGCCTGAGGGAAGTCTTCATGCTCTCTGGTCAGAGGAAGTTGCCTATATTCAAACTGTAAACTTGAATGTGTATTTCATACTTCACTAAAACAAAGACCTGCTTAATTTAAAATAAAAATAATTGCAATTTATTTTTTCTACTGGTAGATGTAGTTGGCAAACAAAAATTATGTATCTACTTATAATTTATTCTGTAATATTTAAGATATGTATATACTACACATACTCCTTGGGCTATGATAGCCACAACCAACCAATTAATATACCTACCTCATAATTACTGTGCATGTGTTAAGGTTACTTCAGATCTTTCTAATCACATTTCAAGTATTGCTCAGTGTTACTAATTATATATTAACTCCAAAACTTTTTCATGTACAATGACATTTTTCTTTTTGTTCTTTGAAGTTTTCATTTACAAACAAAATGAGTTTGTTTCCTTGCCCCCACCCTCACATCCCACCCACCACCTGTCCCACCTTTTCTTCCATTTGCCAGTCCAGCCACCTCCCTTCCTCCCACTCTCGTGTTCTCCTGCATGTGTGGACCTCAGAGTTCATTTTGAGGTGCCTTTACTAGTAAGAGTTTGGGTATTTGTAATAGTGTAAGTGGCCCTCCAGTGGGCAAGTCTCCAAGTGTGGAAGCTCCCCTTCTCTTGTCTGCACCTGCTTCAAAGATTCGCTGTAAGTGTAGTTGTTTCTCTTGAGATCCTTGCTTGTCTGTGGGAGGATGCTGGAATGTCAGTCATTGTGCAGATCTGGTGGCAGTAGATCTCACTGCAGTGGGCTTCTGGACGCAGCAGCCCTGTCATGACTGGAGTTTCTTGGTGGGCAGTATATCTCCACACCTTTAACCTCTTACAGTCTTACCACCCCTTCTTCCGTTAGGTTCCCTGCACCTTAGGACAGGGAGAGATTTTGATGGCCTGATTAGAGCTGAGCATTCCAGGGTTTCCTATATTCTGTGCTCTGGTCAGTTGCGATTCTCTGCATCACAAATCTTCCATAGCAACAGGATGCATCTTGGTTGAATGCTGAGAGCTCCTCTTACCTAAGGGTATAATATGAAGTGTTTAAATGGTAGTTTTCTATCAAGTATTTAATGTTTAAAATACATTAAGGCATCTGTTTCTGTCTAGGGTCTGTGTTTTTTCCCTTCCACTGTTATTTGGACCAGGCTTGTGTTCCCCAACAATAAGGGGTACTTAGAACTCATTCAGAGAGAATTGGTTACCCAAGGGCCTTACATACCACTGTTACTCCACTGAACTCTTATTGCCAAGAGTAGTTGTTGCAGCTTGCAGGATTCACAGATAGGTGAGACCTTTGATAGCTTTTTCCCTTGAGTCATTTGGGTTTTTTTCCTTTTTGCTCCCCCACCCCTTATTACATCCTGTCCCCTCTTTAAAACTTTTCTTCCATAATCGCCTTATTCATCTATTTGTCTGTGTTCTTTTGTCTTCACTCTTTTGGGATCTGTCTCTACCCTCCTTGACTTACGTTCTTTTGTAGTTTGTGGGTATTATAAAAGTTTCCATCTGGGTATAACAACCTGAAAGTTCCATGTTAGGATCCACTTAAAAGGGATCTGTCTGTGTCTGGGATACTTCGCTCAGTATAATTTCTTTCAATTCCATCCATTTGCCAGCAAATTTCATTCATTAATTTTCCTTGACAGTTCATTGTGTATATGTATCACATTTTCATTATCTAGTCAGCTACTGTTGGGCATCTAGATGGATTCCATTTCTTTGCTTTTGTGAACAGAGCTGCAATGAATATGGATATGCAAATGTCTGTGTGGCATTCTCAGGGAATATTCTCAGTTAGGTCATATGGCATTTCAATTTTTAACTTTTTTAGGAATCTCCACACTGGTCTCCAAAGAGGTTGTATAGGTTTACAATCCCACGAGCAATGAATGAGGGAACATTTCTCCCTGCATCCTCGTCAGCATTTGTTGTTATTTGTGTTTTAGATTTTAGTTACACTGACTAGAGTGAGATGATATTTTAAAGCGTTTTTAATTTGTATTTTTCTAAAGATATTTGTCTGTGGGAGGATGCTGGAATGTCAGTCATTGTGCAGATCTCACTGCAGTGGGCTCCTGGACGCAGCAGCCCTGTCATGACTGGAGTTTCTTGGTGGGCAGTATATCTCCACACCTTTAACCTCTTACAGTCTTACCACCCCCTCTTCCGTTAGGTTCCCTGCACCTTAGGACAGGGAGGGATTTTGATGGCCTGATTAGAACTGAGCATTCCAGGGTTTCCTATATTTTGTGCTCTGGTCAGTTGCGATTCTCTGCATCACAAATTTTCCATAGCAACAGGATGCATCTTGGCTGAATGCTGAGAGCATTCATCCTGTTTCCAAGATATTTGTTAGACATTTGAATTTCATCCTGTGTGAAGCACTTAGTCTAAGACAGGCTTTGTCCTTGTATAAGAATGGTCCTGGTGGAGCATCAAGACTGATGGTAGGTACATATAGAAAACTGCTCCCCTCACAGTGGCAAGTGGCCTTCCCGACCCCATAGTCACACACCTAGTCCAGTATAAATGGCTGATGAGTACTGACTTGTGTAAATATTAGAACAGTCCTGACGGAGGGCACTTTTATTATCTTTATTTTATAGGTTAAGAACTGAAGCCCAGAAGTATTCCTTATGGTGTCAGAGATATATGACTGGTGTGCATGCATCAGAAGCAGACTACTGCTCTGCCTTCTGAACCAGCGTGTGGTAGTGTGTACATCACGTTTGCACATATTGCATGTGCACATGTATATGCATGCACATGCACGACCCACTGTCCAGTAAGGGCTGCTTGCATGAGCTTGGGTGGAGAGTTATTTACTAGAACCTGAGCAACTTACTAGTGGCTACACCACTGAAGAAAAATGACTCCCCCCCCCCAGCAGCCATTACTGCCAATACTCCTTAGGGTATAGTGTAGGACCTTATGGGCCCCTCCCCATTCATGAGGAAATGTCAACATGCCCTTCTTAATCAGGTAGCCACGGTGCTGTCTGTTCATGAGGGAAGCAGCTATTTCATGTGCACAAGGCAGTGTTTCACCATTCTCCAGCTCTTACATTCACCCGCCCTTCCTGGCTTCCCTAAACCTCGAAGTGGGTGACATAGATGTTCCATTTAGGACTCCGCACTCAACAGTCATTTATTCTCAGCACTTTGAGTTGTTATGAGCTTCCACATTAATCACTGCCCATAGCAAAGAGAAACAAGCAGCACTAATCTGTGAATATAAATATAAATATTTAGAAGGTTATTGACACAATGTCCACTTTGCAAAATGACACTAGTATTTTCTCCCAACCCCCAGTCCCCAAGACCACCATAGCCATAGGCTTGCGAACAAGTTCATGGTGCTAGATATGAGTGCCCTCCTGTGGCAGGGCCTTCAAATACAATCAGAAAGCAGTTGGTTACTCCCACAAATCATGCCACCATTGTACCAATGGCAGTCTTCTATCAGTTTTGTCTCAAAAGTTGATTTTGTAGTTCCCAGGGAGTGCCACTTAGCTACGGGTATCAACTTAACAGCTGAAGGCTGAGCCTTTGAACACATTTGTGAAGAATACTAGTTAAGGCAAGTGTTGAGCAATCTTGAGAGAGATTGTCTAATTGCTGTGGAAAAACCCAGCTCACAGTGGATTCATTGGGTGGGTGGATAAGTTGGAGAGAGCTTGTTCAGTACTTTGGTCTTACCTTGGCATACAAGCATTCCGACAGGTGAGAAAGCATTTCCTTGTCTCAGCAATTCCTGTGTGCCAGTTTCCTCCATTCCCAATGTTGGTGTGAGCTCTCCTGCCTTTCTGATGAAGTGTAACCAAGAATCATAAGCATAAACAAACCCCCTGTTCTCTTAAGTTGTTTTCTCCTATATATTTTAGCCATGGGAAGATGAAACACACAAACACAATGATCTCAGCTAGGAGAGATGACTGATGATTGTTCTTGCCCAGTGGCCCGCATAGTGCTTATTGCACTCCACGACTAGCCAGCAGGAAGGAAGCGTCCAGCTCAGCTCCAGCTTGATTTCTCCATGCCCTGCAAACAAGTAATCAAACACTCATTTATTTATTTTGTTTGAGACAGGGTTCCATGTAGTCCAGGCTGGCCTGGAACTCCTATGTAGACAAACAGGAAAAACCTTGAATTCTTGATTTTTCCTATCCCTGAGATTCCCAAGTGCTAGGATTCTAAGCATGCATAGAAAATTCCAGCTTTTCCAACAGCCAAGGAGAAGAGATCTGTGGTCCTATTAAGCATATCTGAAGAAGGCACACCCCAGTTCACAGGTTGGGGGAGACTTCCTGTGAGGTTGGCATCCGGAACCATAGAGAGCAGGAGGGAGGCAAGGGGGAGATTCACACAAGAGCAAGAGTGGAAAATGGTGCTATTTCTAGCATGGAAGGCATTTTCACATTGGCTCAAATAGCGAACGCTCACAGCCACCAAGTGTGTGCTTAGGGACTCAGAATAAATTTGACTAAGGCCACAGAGGAAAGAAGGGACAGAGTGGGAACCCGAAGCCAGGTATCCTGACTGCAATTCCCTGTGGCCATTCCATCAACACCACAGGGATTCAGCAGTCCACGGGGCAGAGGGACAAGGCTCAAGGGACTCAAATGTCCATATAAATCAGCAGGAACTCTAGTTACACTGGTGCCCAGAGACCTATGTTTTATCTGGATGTAAAAATGTAAATACAGTTCAAAGTCAGAGCCAAGGCTGAATTACCCTGTGAGAACTGACAAGAGCTCAAACAGGACTGGAGCACTCTGTTAGACAGGGCCCCACAGCCCCTGGATCACGCCAAGAATGAGAAAATGTTTCTGAAAGAAATAATCGGCTTAGAAATAAAGGCTTGTAAGGAAATGTCAAAGAAATCTGGATTCTCGTGAAGAAAACTATCGAAGTTTGCATATCAGAAACATTCTGTGACAGAAATGACCCATTTAGTCTCTCCATCAAGTTCTAGAAAGTGGAAAGCAGGATTTGCAGCAACTTGCAAGTCAATGCTTCCCCAAACCAAACACCTACCGCCTAGAAACTGTTCCTCATTCACACTTGCCTGTGGATCCCAATGTGACTCGTTCCTGATCCTGATGCGTGACCTGCCTGGCCAGTTTTCATCATTTAGAGTCTCCTAAGGATGTACCATGACTCGCTAAGGAAAAACCAGTCACAGGGTTGGAGAGTATCAGAGGATAGAGAGTTTGCCACATATGTGAGCCAGAGTTCAGATCCCCCAAACCTATGCAAAAGCTGCGTAGACCTAGCTACCTGCTATCCCAACACTTGGGAGGCAGAGACAAGGAATCCCCAGAGTAAGCAGAGTAGACCAACTCATTGGTGAGCTCTGGGTTCAATGAGAGACCCTGTGTCAAAAAAGTGGAGAGAGATCAAGGAAGACACCCACCATCAACTTCAGGCTTCCACATACATGCACACTCAAACACATATGAATCCATAGTCGTGAAAAAATGCATGCCACACAAATATGCATGCATGCAAAAGAAAACTAACCACGAATTAAAATGAAACAAAAAGTTAGTTTCCAATGAAATAAATCAACAGATAATGACTAAGGAGGATAACCCATTGCAGGATCATTGGAAGTTGTGACTTATTTTTTTTTTACAGTCAAATCAGTTCTGTCATGCTGACTTTGTCTGCCCCCATCACCAGCAAGGGGTCATGACCAATGAGCTGGATGCCTGAATAGTGGCTGCTGGTTCACTTGGGTTATGGGGGGAGACAAAGAGCAAGCACCAGACCTCGACCTCCTCTGCTGAACCTTGAGGACTGGAAGTGTGTTACAGTCACCTTTACACATGCCCCGGCCTCACCGCAGGGCACAAGCATGCACAGAAGCATCAATAAACACTTGTAATTTGCAACTGTGGGTTTTTTCTTTCTCTTATTGTTCTTTCTTTCCATTATCCTAAGTCCACCACTGTGAAAATGTGTTTCATTTGTCACTTTTTTCCCCAGTGTGTAAGGCACTATTAAATTTACCAGTGGAAATGAAGTCACAAAGAAATAGTTCTTAACTTTCCAGGTCGATGAGGAGGATGGTAAAACCATTTCTCAACATGTGTTTAAAAATGCAAAATACCTAGAGTGACCTAGAGATTTGGTTTAACATTTTTTTAAGTACTACATATTTTCTCCATTGCATTCTACAAGGTGGAAATCAGATTTGCAGCAGCCTACAATGAGCCAGTGCTCCCCCAAACCAAACACTTGCCACCTAGAAATTGTACCTCATTCATGCCTACCTCTGAATGTGATTCCTTCCTGATACTTATGTGTGACTCACTGGCCAAGCTTCATCACTAAGTCTCCTAAGCATGTACCCTTTCTCTCATTATAAGATTATCCACATTGCAGGAAAGTTGTATAATCTAGGGAAACCTAAAGAAAATAACCACTCCCTCAAACTGTACATTCTAAAAACAGTTACATATAATATATGTGTATTTCTTTCTAAAATTTTCCAAGTATCTACTCATATCTATCTATCCTATGAATTCTCATTAGATGCTACCAACATTCTATGGGGAAATGAATACTCATCATAATAAAATTAAATAGTAGTCTGATACATGGGTAAGGGGAAACATGTAGGTTAGGGATGGGTGCTCAGCACGGTGCTGGACACAATGGATGAGATTGTGGGTTTATCTTTATTTTTCATTCTTCGACCTTTCCACATAAATATAACAAATTTATGTCATTTTCACCCCTTACTGCCCAATCCCATTCCCCACTCCTTTCCCATTACATACCTTTGCTCTCTAGTCAGTCTCCCTCGACTTTCACACCTTTCTGCGCATGTGAGCCTCTGAGTTTCATCTGGGATACCTGTTCTGGCAAGTGCACTTGCAGGGGCATGGATGACCTATTAGCGGTAAATTATTGGGGAAAGGAGCTCCCTTCTCCTGTCTGGAATCAGCCTTCAATAGTCTCGCAGGGAGGAGTAATGTCTTTAGAGATCTTCCCCTTTCCGTGGTGAAATGTCGACAGGTCAAATAAGGATTGTGGTTTTAAGTGGAGGTGTCTGGGGAAACTTTACAGCAAAGTGATATTTGCAAAAAACATGTGATTTGGGTAATTTTGGAGTGAAGTATGCAATTCACATTGATCATAGCATTCTTTTAAACATGCCTATTTGGTTGCCGCACACCACTCTGTCTTATGAATTCACTTAACTTTAATCCTATAATTGTACAGTTCTACCAATTCCACTCATATTTTCTATGGCATCCATGCTTAAATACAAGATTCGTGGAATCTCTGTTCAAGGTTTGCAATTACCAGATTAAAGCTCATCTTGAACTCAGAAAATAAGAGATGTCCAGGTAAGATTGTTAATTTTTTGTTCAATAGGTTGGAGGAATAAAATTATTTACTTTAATCTGGTTATGGCACATTTTGAAAGGAATATATATTAGGGTTTTAAAATCTGCGTGTTCATTACTGAGATTTATGAAAACACAAAAATCAGAAGAAAGATTAAAATATTAATAATCACATTTCTAAGAATCATTCAGATTTTTGGCCATTTTATTGAATTATATTTAAAAATTGTATTATATCAAACATGCTGTATTATAATAGTTTTTGCTTACTTTGATATGAGCATTTTCTAAGCCTTTAAGAGTTATTTACAAGTATACATATCTTAATTATATTATTTTGAAGTATTCTTTTAGAACTTAATTTAAAATAAATATGCACTATTCTTTTGGGGGGCAGTCCATAAACAATCTCCATTCATAAAGTGACTTGCTTAATTTATCACTATTGTAAAATCCTTTTGCATACATCCTTGCACGCATAGCTTATTATTTGCTTATAAAATAAAGACATAAATCTGTCATCTGTGTTGCAAATATTTTCCCTACTTTGTTATTTTCATCGTAGTTTTATTTATGTTGTTTCTTGACTTAAAGAAATTAAATCTATCAATCCTTTCCTTTAGGGATTATTTCTTTGCCTTCATATTTTAAAAGACCTTTAACACCCCGAAGTTGTTATGTTTCATTCTTTTTTTCTGAACTCTTTTCCCTGGTAGGATTTATTTTGGACTGTGGTGTGACATTTGGTAAACTGACCCTATTTCTTCGGAAATTGTTTTGGCTTGGTTAAACTTCAATAGGCTTTTCTTTTCTTTATTTTGCTATGCTGTCAGGATTGACTGGAGTACTGCTTAAGACCATACGCACCCGAGAAGAAGATGCTTCTGTGGTCGTTCCCCACAGGGAAGGTTGATTGAAAAAGGAAAAGAATTGTTTTAAGAAGAGATGAAGGTATAATTTTATTTCGATAAATTATGGCAGGAAAAGTTAAAATTGCATAATTCTAGAAGAAAATTTAAAATATATCTTGGAGACTGGAGAGATAACTCAGGGTTTAAATCTCTGATTTGAAAGTAGAAGGACCTAAGTTCGGATCCCAGATCCCACGTAAAAACACAGAGCAAAGCTGGCAGTGGACAGCAGCAGTCCCAGAAGGTGGAGCCTGAGAAACTCAGAACAAAGCACAAAGGACGTGGAGCAATCCAAGATAATGCCCAAATTATCTTGTATTTTCTTGTATTTCTCTTTATCTGTTTTGCTACTGGACTGTGCCACCCACTTTAGGAGTGATCCTTGTATTCCAATATCTGCATCCAGATAACCTCTTCAGACGGCCTGACAGCTGATCTGCCGGTCAATGCCAGGTCTAGTCAAGGTGAAGACTAACTATCACAGTTGGCTTCAAAGGGACTCAGAGCTCTGGAGCCCTCCCGTCTCAGAGTTTCCCATTCTATCATTTCTGCGGCTCCTTTGGCGTTGGACACACTAGAAGCGCAGCTCCAGAAAGTTGTTATGTTGCGATGGGGTGGCCTAACGAATGGTCTTTCTCACTGCTCTGAGTGGGAAGAACGTAGCAGGAGCTGAGACTAGTGGACACGAAGCCACATGTGTCTCGTGAGGCCTTTTATCTAGTGCACCCCATGCTCTAGAAGAGAGATGCTATTTCTTTATGTATTTTTGTTTTGGAATTTCATACACGAATACAACAAATTTGACATTTTTGCCTCTTATTGCCCAATCCCATCGCTAATCCTTTTCCCTTTGAAAATCTTCTTCCCAACCAACCTCCTCTTCCACTCCTCTGTCCGTTTGCATGTGCGGCTCACTGGATTTCATCTGGGTTGCTTGCACTAACCTTGTATCTGGTGCTTGCTAAGAACGAGGTAGATACGTCAGTGGGTATCCCACTGGGACAGTCACTCCTCTGCTGCACCGCACTGCACTACTCCATGTTGATCCGTGATAGTGTCTCAGGGAGGTGTGGAGCCTCTTCAGTTTTTGCCCATTCCACGGGGATTGATTGACAGGCCGGACTGGTGTAGGTGTTCTGGAGGCAGACCCAGCTGGTGAGTTCATGGGAACATGGCCCCGTCATGTCTGGAAGTCGCCGTTCTTTTGTATTGTGGTCTTGATTTGCAACCCAGGCTGGCCAGGGACTTGTGATCCTCTCCAGTGGCAGGACTACAGGACTGTGCCACATTGCTGGGCTTCAAGGTGACTGCTCTTGTACTTCCTCTACTGACGAGGAAACAGTAAAACAGAGGAAAACATTGGGAGCAGAAAACTGCTCAACTTTTTCCTCAGAAAAATTTAATCAATGCAAAAATAAAATGACAGAAGGAAAAGCCTCATTGTTTATCTCTCATGGTTTCTCCAACTTCTCTGTGGATGTTCTTGAGAAAGTTGAATGGTTTAAATCATATCAAATAATGATGATTACTGCATGTCATAGCTGCACAGGTGTCAACTTGATGGTTGAGGGTTTGAGCTCTGGGAACATTTGTGGAAAATTAGTGGTTGGGTTAAGCCCAGAGCAAACTGCAGGAGATTGTCTAGCTGATGGGGAAGGCCCAGCTTATGGTGGGTGGGACTAGGCCCTGAACAAGTGAGTAAAATACCCAGAGCTGGTTGAGGAAGGCGGCATCCTTCTGTTCACTTAGCCAGACATGCTAGTCTGGCAAGTAAGGATTATCCATCTCTCAGCTGTTATGTGGTGATGGTGTGGCCAGTTCCCTCGGCCCTGGTGTTGGTGCATGCTCTCCCATCAAGCTGGACTGAGAACTGTAACCAGACTGTCATAAGGAAATAAACCCCTTGTTCCCTTAAGCTGTTTGATGGTCATTTATCAACAACCATGCAGGTGGACTGCAACACTGCATTATTTGATACTGTTTTATAAAGCAATTGGGCCCAACACAATGGATGTTTCTAGACATAATTCTTTGAAAAAAACACACTCTGGGCCATTACCCTTTGGAGAGATGAAGAAGCACAGGTACTGTAAGCAGTTAAACTAGAGAATTGGGTCAGAGGGAACTTCAGGGCTCATATAAGCTGATGTTCTGGAGGGTGGGAGGGAGACGGTGGGAAACACCAAAAGAGTGGAGGGAGGGAAGAAAGGGGGAAGAGAGGGAAGGATGGGAGGAGATAGAGTGGGATGAGAGACAGAGGGAGAGAGAGGGAGGAGGGGAAACAAAAAGGGAGGAAGGAGGGGGGAGAGGGTCCTACCCATTGAGCTTGTATAACTAGGTAAAAGATAACAATACAAGAAAAGGATTGGGTCTTAAACAAGACATTTCAAGCGGAGGTGATAATTAGTATTAAGAATTACCTAGGAGACAGGTCTCCTGGGCGTGCCTATGAGGGACTAACTGAGAATGACTGCGAGGGATTATTGCCATTGGACTAATTGATGTGGACAACCTACTCTGCATGTGTGTTTAACCATTCTCTCGGCTGGGATTCTGGCCTGTATAAACAAAGAGGATAATTGACACTACTGTCTGCATCCTCGTCGTGAATGTAATGTGAGCAGCTGGTTCAGGGTCCTGCTGCCTTGGTTTCTTACCATGATGGATTGTAGCCTTGAATTATGACACAGAATAAACTCTTTATCCCTTAAGTTGCTGTTTTCAGGGTACCTGATTACAGCAACAGAAATGAAGCTAAGACAGTCATCAACAGTTCTCTGTTTTTCTGCAGTAAAAGGTTGAGAGGTTTCCCTTTGGGGGAATTGATTTGATGTACCCTAAATATCATGGCTATTGTTACCATTATAGTGTGGTCATCTCTGACATTTTTAATAACTCACATGTTTTGTTCCAAATTTTTATTGCACAGATGTCAGCTGGCTGATGTTTTGTTACGTTGTATATGAAAAATTATTGATGTTCTTCCATCTGTTCCATCTTGTAGTAAATGAGTTAGATAGCTATGAAGCTTTGTGATTTGCCCGGATAAAATACAAGATTATATTAATAAATGTGTCACCACAGATACAATTCCTCAATACTTCATTGTAACTGTTTTCATTTTATGGTAGAGCATGCATTTATTCAAAAATGGCTTTAATTTGCATAGAAAATTATAAATTTTTCAATCAAGGCATTCAAAACAACTTCTGAACATTTCTCAGAAGTAGTATGAAAGTCGGGGCTGGAGAGGTGGCTCAGGGGTTAAGCCTCTACCTTGCAGGCGGAAGGTCCTGAGTTCGGATCCTAGACCCCACGTAGAGACGCCGGGCAGAAGCGGCGGTGGCCTGCATTTCAGGTCCTGGTAGGGCGGAGCCTGTGAAACCCGGGGCAGAGTAAACAAGAAAGAGGTGGAGGCGTCCATGGTGGTTCCCGAATTCATCCGTGGTTCTACACACACACACACACACACACACACACACACACACACACACACACACAATTGAATAAATAAAAAAAAAGAAAAAGAAGTAGTAGGAAAGTCTTTTTAAACTGTTTAAAGGCTACCATTTCTGTGATCTTGCTGTGAAATGCTTCTCTTTTCTTGGTCTTATTATAATAGTTTTTGATATCCCATTATAATACTGTTACTGAAGTGTACTTGATATGTAGCTAGGTACACACACACACACACACACACACACACACACACACACACACTGAAGATTGCAACCTCCTTCAGAGTAAGAATCATGTCTTATTTGTTTACCACATCTAGCTCATTGCATCGTACAAAATATTAGATTGAATTAGAAGCAATCAACAAAGATTTAAATGGCAAATAGCTGGATAAACTTTAAAAGGTTTCTGTGGCTATATAGTTAGCAGACAGCATGCCAAACCTTAAAACTAGTTCCAAAACAACAATTTAACTAAAAGAGAATGTTAAATCTGTTGTGGTAGAAACAGGATGTGTGTTCTAACATGCTTATATGAAGTTTCTGAAAAAAAAAAAAACGTTAAAATTTAAAGCCAAGCCTGGTAGCACAAGCTGTACCTCCAGCTCTGAGGAGGTAGAGGCAGGAGGATCAGGAAATCAAGGCCATCCTTGGCTATATGACAAGTTCAAGGCCAAAATATGTTGCCTATTTTTTCTGTTTCTATGTCCAGTATATAAGGCTAACAACAAAGAATCCAGTATAGAGGTAACACAATGCAGATACATTTGTAATCAGTTGTGTAATTGACTGGTGGTGTAGGCATCGTACTGATTAAAAGAACAGTGATTTACATATTTCCATGGCCTTTTCCATGTGGTAATTTCAATAAAAAAGGCACAACTCAAAATATATGGCAAAAAAGATACCAAAAAAAGGTACAATCTCAAAATTATGCCTCTGCTGCCCACAATGAAGTCTTTTCTGGAAAGTCATATAGTTACATAGTTCAAACTGTATAATTACTTTATTTATCAACAATAACATTGAAAGGAAATAGTAAATATTAATAAAGTTTGTATGTTGTAGCTAAGACTCTTTCCTAACTGATAGGAAATGTCAGTTTAAGGGTATTCTTTAGATTTTTATTTTTGTGTTTTATTTTCTGCAGGTGTGTGTATGGGGGTGTCTGTCTGTCTGTCTGTCTGTCTGTCTATCTGTCTGTCTATATGAGAAGGCTCTGTGCGAACCTGTGGAGGTCCAAGGGTGACTTCGGGAATCATCCTAGATTGTTCTACTTCCTTATTGCTTTGCTCTGGAATTTCTCAGGTTCCACTTTCCAGGGCTGGAAGTGCAGATCAATTACACTTGGCATTTTTATATGGAATCTAGGGTTCTTTTGCTTGTGAGCTAAAGGCTTTAATTCCTGGACAATCTCTCCAGTCCTAGAATTTTCTATTTGAAAAACACATTTAATCTATTTAACCATACCAAATCAAGCAAGGTATGAAGTTGTGGTTTCCTGTAAACCTTGGCAATTGTTTTATAATGATATCTACATCTGTCACTATCAGTTTTTATTCAATATGAGACGTTTTAAGCAGTGGTTACTGACCCATCTATAGAGTTAAATACCACCTGGATTTAACAAATGCTAACATTTATTTTTTTTTCCTTTGGACTTTAAAGCAACAAAAATAAAGTTAGTGAACCTTTGGTGTCACTTTAACTTTGTGGCCTTTCCTTTCCCTTCCTGTCCTTTCTTTGCTTTTCTATTTCTATTCCTACTCCTCTCCTTTATTTTAAATACATGTGTGCTAAAGCAATCAATAGTGTTTTTTTATGTATGTTTACATATGTGTGTGTTTTGCTTGAAGGTGTGTTTTTGCTTGTATATGTGTATGAAAATTCGTACAGAAGGCACTTGAGTGCACGTGTCTATGGAAGTGTGAGGGTGACACTGGAAATCATCCTGGATTGCTTTATCTCCTTATTGCTTGGTTTCAAGTTTCCCCGGCTCTGCCTTCCAGGACTGGAATTACAGGCCACTGCTATTTCTGTCCAGTATTTTTACTTGGGATCTGGATATCCAAACTCAGTTCTTATTGCTTGTGAGGCAAAGGACATCTCCCAGTCTGATGGCATTGTGTTATGTACTACTGGATATCCCATGATAAGCTCTAACTCACACAGTCTGTCCTCAACAAGATGTAACATAAGTTTGTTTTATTTTTCTTGCATGTGAGGGCAATCTGGCTGCATCTCCCGGGTTGACTCAGCTCATCTGGTTGGAGATGGCAAATGTCTCCTACCATGTGTCCCTCAGAACTACACGGTGCTTAGGGAGGCCCTTGTGGAGAAATGTTCTTCCGCTAAGGGCTTCTGAGTGGTCATGCTTGCTGAATAGAACCTCAAACAACTTCTTGAGGCCCACTGTCTCTATCCAATCATTCACCTCATTGCGATCTGCTGAGTTTGTCCTGTGCTTCTCTCCAACCTGGGTACACGTCATAACTTCACGTCACTTCAGATTATTGTAAACTGTAATTCCGTCCTGATTAAACGCTAGCTCTTCTGCTTGGTGGATTTTAAAATTTCACTTATGTGCAGACAACAACAAACATATACTCAATTTGTTTACACCTATGCATGCCAGTGGTCGCCACTGGAACAGGAAAGGAGCACTCCGATACTCATAGGAAGTTCCCTTGTGTCCCCTCTGAAAGCATCCTTTGCCCACTCTCCAAATTTATTATGTTCCTTCCTTGTATGGCATATAAATGGAATTCCATGATGTGTATGTTTATGTGCATATGCATGTGTAGGTGTGCATGTATGTTTGTAAATGTGTATATGCATGTGTGTACATTATGTGAATGTGTGAGTGCATGTGTGCAAAAGCGTATATGTGTGTTTGTGTATGTATGCATCTATACATACATGTGTATATGTGAATGTATATGTGCATATATGTATGTGTGTGCATGTATGCATAGTGTGTATGTGTGACTTTCCTTCACCATATTTTGGAAATACATTCATGCTAAATTTATTAGAAGTTCATCTTTTCTATTGCTGTTGACTAATATATTGTTGTGTGAATATTCACAATTTCTTCATTATCCTGCAAAAGGTTTATTCTCTAATTAGTAGCTATTGTGAATAAAGCTTCCAAGAAAGAATCTGTCTTTTTTGTGGACATCTGAGTTCAATTTTATTAAGGTGACACTTGCGAGTCATAGAATAATACTTATATATATATGTATATGTATATGTTGTCATAATATAATATGACATATATCCTTTGCTATAAACTGACAACATTCTTGGGAAGTAGTTGCTTCGTTTTACACTCTAATAATGTTCAGTTACCATGTTCATGTTGGCATTTCAGTGACTCAATCTTTATTATTTTTCTCATTGTTGTAGATGGGTGGTAGTGTCTCATTATGACCACTCTCTATCCTTTTAAGTGAAAAGAAAAATTATTAGTCACAGCCATTTTGTAAAGTTTTCTCCACCCTGACTGGAATGTGAGAATCCACAGAAGCCACCTAATCCACCTCTAATTTATCCACCTAGACTCCTGACCTCCTACCCTAATGGCCTTGACAGAGAACTATTTTTTGCCTGATATTCATTCACTCCCCACCCTGCACTGCTCTGCTTCCCTAGAGACTCCGTAAGGCAATGTCTGGGGGCTCTGCAGACCTCTTTCTCTCCCCCTGGGCTATCTTCAGACTGCCTCCCACCACGCTGTGCATGGAGATTCTCTCTCTATCCTCTCTGACTCTAGACTAGCTCTTTTGTCCTAATGTTCTCCCACTAACCACTGTGGTTCCCTTGGGTCCCACGCCCTCAGCTCTAACAAGTCTCCCTTGCGTTGGCATCCTGTCATAATCTCACACTATGTTGGAGTCATTCTCCATTCCCCTCCCTTCCAACCCAATGTTTCATGGTAGCTGCTGCTTGCACCTGCACAGAAGACCTCTAGAAGAATACACAAGAATCAGAATATGATCATTTTCCTCCATGACTGCTAAATCTGGGCCAGCAAGATGGCTCAGCAGATAAAAGTGTGTATACGAAAACCCAATGATCTCAGTTCAATACCAGATCTTGAAAGGTGGCAGGAGAGAAAGTTGCCCTCTGACTTCCACATGATCACTATGGTGCATGCCAGCCCCCTACCAACCCAAACTGATGAGCTCCTCTTTGTGCGTGACACAGGTATCTTTCATGCTTAGCTAACTTCCCATTAGCCATGGAAATGTATAATCTATTGAAAAAGAATTTAAAAATCACTCACGGGGTTCTGCACCTCTACCCAAGCCCAGCTCAGACAGACCTATGAACTGGGGGATTCTGAGTAAGAAGGCACCTGCCTCAGTCTATTTAGCTTGATATAAAAAAAAATGCCATAAACTGGATTTCGTAGCACATTCATTATTCAGTACTGGGAGATTTGGTGTGTGGGGATGGCTGGCTTCTGCACCACTGATGCACCTTCCTGCTGTGTTCTTACTTGGTGGGAGTAGCAAGGACTCTTTGGGGCTCTGACAGGGCAGTTCTCATTCCTGAGGCCTCTGCACTCGAGATCTCCCACACCCATCACACTCATGAATTTGTTTGGCAGGGGTCGGCCTCATTTCTCCAATATTCTTGCACAGAATGCCTGAGTTAGGAACTGTAAGGACATTCTGCTCATTCCTATCATCTCAGTGCGGGTGCAACCAGGTATGGAGGATCCTGTTTGCATGTTGGGATTATCGAGGTAACTGGTAGGCATGGTACTAAATGGTTCAGTGCGCCTCAGCTTTTAACATACATGCTAAACACCCAAACAGCTTCCTTTAAAAACATTTATTTTCCTAGTTTTACAAGCATATTGAGTACTCATTCCTGCTTTCCTCCATCGCCTCCCTCTCATCTTCCTCCCTTACCTTTCTCAATCCATCCCATTCACTCCCACCCTCCTGTCTGCTTCTATGTACCTCAGGGTTTCCTCTGGCTTGTCTATTCTTGTAGGGGTCAGGCCTCTTGTGGCATACAAAATTGTCTCTCTTTGGGTCACCCCACTGATAGGAACATTTCCTTTCACTCATCTAACTTTAGTCCCCAAGATTTCCATGGTATGTTCTCTCTCTTGAGTTCCTCTCTCGTCTATGGAGGCATGTTGGTATGTCAGTCATTATGCAGGTCTGGTAAGGACAAGTTTCAGTGCAGTTGGTTCCTAGATGCAGCGGTTCTGCCTTGAATGGAATGTCTTCCAAACAACTTCTTAAATTCAAATACATATGCAGGAAGTAGAGGTAGGATCAGAAATTCTCCATTATTCCCCCTTGTCTATCTTTCTCTCCCTGTTTTTCATTTCAATTTGTAGTCTAGAGTGGCCTTGAATTTAAGAACCTCCTGCTTTAACCTACCAAATGCTGGCATTACAGGTGTGCTCCATCACACCTGGCTATTTTCTCTAATTGCAGTGAGATACACATAATAAAATTGGTCATCTGAACATGTTTAGGTGTCCATTTGAGTAGCACTCAGTATAGTCACAATGCTGCACAACCATCACCAGACACGTTCCATCTCTGAACACTTGTGTCTTGCACGTTTGTAACTGCTATCCATGCAAGGCTAGGTCTCCCATTCCTTTTAACCTCAGCTCTGAACAACCAGCATCTATCTATTGCATCTCCTTGAATTGGGTTGCTCCATGAACCTGGCGTTAATGTAAACATGGAGTATTTGCGCTTTTGTGACAGACTAATTTCACTTAGTTCATGTAGAGTATAACATGTGTCAAATTTTTCTTTGACATTCTGCAACTTTAATAAGCCCTCCAGTGAGACTAGTGCTGGGGCTCACACTTTGAAGAGGAAAAAAATCTACTTAGGAAAGGTGAAACCTGTCATGATTTGAATGTGAGTTGCCCCCCTCACAGGTTCATGTATTTGAATCCTTAACACGTTGTTAATGTTGATGTGGAACCTTTAGGCGGCAGGGCCTTGCTGGAGGCGGCGCATCGCAGGGGATGGGCCATGTTAATAGCCTCACCCTGCTTGCTCTCGGCTTGCGCCTGTTCTGCTTCCTCCGGAGCCATCTCCAGCTCCTGCCTCCAAGCCAGTGTCTTCTGCTATGAGATTCCCGCCCTAATGGACTATGCACATCTGGAATCATATGCCAAGAAAATATCTTTCTTCCCTTGACTTGCTTGCACATGAGTTGTTTCACGGCAGAAAAAAAAAAAAAAAAGTAACTGAAACAAGACCACATCATCAATTGGAGGCAACAAGAAAAGACTAATCTGCCCTCTGCCATGGTTATCTATGTCTGGCAAATCCGTTAGGTTACTGTGGCAGTCACTCTTTCTGCTGCTGTGAGACCACACTTAGACTCAAGCAACCTAAGAGGAGAAAAGGAGATTTATTTGGCTTACAGTTTGAGGTGGAGGGTGGGAATGCAGTCCATTGTGGTAGAAAAGGCATGGTGGGCAGCAGAAACTGAAGAAGGCGCAGGCCACTGCACACGACATCACGGAGGCCAGGGAGCAGAACTAGCAGACAAGAGCTACCAGTGGGAGCAGGGCAGAGCTACCAGCTGGAAGGCATTTCAGCTCTGCCAACATCTGTTCATGTATGTTCAGAATGTTTAATGCTTGGTGCATTAGCATTTATAAATTTTGTTTTTCACCTTTTGGCTAATGTATAACTTTCTGGAATCAATCCAAAGCTTTATGCACAATAGCAAGACTTCTACCAATGAACTATAATCTCAGGACCCCATTCAGCCTGTGTCTTTTGACTGGGGTTTTAGTCTATTTACATTTGAAATAGATGCAGGTAAAGTCAATCAAAGACACTGATAAATTGAAAAATGTACATGAATACAATATATAGGAACTCTGGGACACCATCAAAGGACCCAACTTATGGCATGGGCATTCCAAAAGTATACACACAACAGGAAGACCTATCATGCATAATTAAGGAGATAATAGAGGAAATTTCCCCTAACCTATGGCAGGAAATGTCTATTCAGCTTACAGCATCACTTCTTGTATTGTCAAATGGCTATTATTATACTCTATGGAATGCATTAGCACCTACAGATTCTAAGGACACCTTAGATTGCAACAAATGCACTTTTTAAAAATCTCCTCACACTTTATACCTTAAGTTTCCTATGGCCAACAGCTAATCTGATGTAGTCTATGATATAAATTACTTCTCTGGTTCAAACTAGTTTAAGAACCCCTTTTTTGTCACATTTAGCATCAAAACACTTTTATTAAATTTAAGGAAGTCTCTTTTGGCATAAGTGACATGCACAATGACAACTTTTAACAGATATGTTTTGAGTGGAATCTATTTTGTGTCCACTTCACCACAGCAGCAAGCTACCACTAGAAAGGCAGGAGGAATAGCGAGTGTGTAAAGGAAATACACATAATTTTTTTATTATTATTTATTCAACTGTGTGCATGTGCGTGTGTATGTGCGCGTGCGTGTGTGTGTCTGTGTGTCTGTGTAGAACCACGGACGAATTCGCGAACCACCATGGACACCTCCACCTCCTTCTGCCCCGGGATTCACAAGCTCCGCCCTACCAGGACCAGAAGCGCAGGCCGCCCCCGCTTCCGCCTGGCGTCTATACGTGGGATCTGGGATCCGAACTCAGGATCTTCCGCCTGCAAGGCGGAGGCTTAACCCCTGAGCCACCTCTCCAGCCTGAAATACACATATTTTATTCATTCTTTTTTTTTTTGGTTTTGATGCTAGGAATTGAGCCTAAGCCTCACATACTAATCAGGTACTTTGTCACTGAGCTACATCCTCAGTGTTCTTTCAAACTTTCAATTTGAGACAGGACTAAGTTGTCCAAGCTGGCCTTGAATTTGGGATCCTCTTGCCTCAGCCTCCATAACTGTACACATAATAAAGAATCTATCAACAAACAAAGTATTTCCATATGAATGTGTTAATCATAGGATGAATGGATGGATGAAGCACAGGGCCACCATCGGGGACAGCTATAGCAGGGACAGGGGCACTGCAGTGTATCATTCCAATTTCGTAGTCAGGTCAGAACACACGAGGTTGACGATGGCTCCTCCTACATACTGCTAAATTCCTCCACAAGTCCAGACAGATCTGAATAGCAACACTGAGGGTCAAGTGACAACACAGGGCGTAATAATGGAACACGGAACCATCTGGCAACTTCACAGAAATTAAAAGGAAGAATACAGGGCAAAGGACAGTTGGACCATGAACTGATTTTTCTTCTTTCTCACTCTCCTGAAGAACTTCATCTTTTTTCCATTTTCATATGTTTGTGTACATGGTATATGTCTGTGTGTACATGCATGAACGTATGTGCGTGTAGGTGCATATGTATAGAGGCATAGGCATGATGATATTGGGAATCCTCCTCAATCATCCTTCCATCTGGTTATTTTTGAGACAGGGTCTCTCATCAAACAAACTTGCCAGTAGGGATGGTCTGAGGATAGCCAGCTTGCTCTGGGGAATCCCAGTCTCGACCTTCTGAGGGTGGAATCATAGGCAGGCTGCCACACCCACTTGGCATTTTCCTTGGAATCTGGTGATCCGAACACCAGTCCTTTTGATTGTGGGACAGGTGTTTTAAACACTGAGTCATGTACCTACCTCAAAAAGGACTTTTAAAGACAAATTCTTGATCAGTTGTGTCTATTAAATCCTTACATATTCACACGGAGATAAAGGAGGACTGATAATAAAGAAAAAGATAGTGAGCTCAATGCCAGTTTGCAAAAACAATTTTTATTAGCAAAAAGAAAAAAAAATTCAAGAGTTAAATCACTTCTGTAGCTATTTCCTATTGGAACCTTAATTTGTACAAATTTTTATAAATTTCAATTAGCTACTTAAACAACTGTCAGAAACCAAGAAAAGACCATTAATCTCATCTGCCAGCAAGAAAGCTAAATTAGGAACCAAATGTCCTCTCAAAGCAGGTGGGCACACCAAGCCGTCTCCTGGACTATCTCCTCCAATCTAAACAGGGTGAATAATGATGCTGAACACACTGAATTCTAATGCCTCAGATTCCTAATCTGACAGGGTACTGCACTTTCTGCACAATCTGAACTCAAGTAATGTAGCAATAATCTTGAAGACTTTCTCTCAAGAAAACAAATGGAAATTTTAGTATCCAAAGTCTTAGAAATGAAACTAGTGGGCTGAGGAGATGGCTCAGGGGTTAAAGCCTTTGCCATGTAAGCAAAAGGACCTGAGTTTGGATGCTCAAACGCCATGTAAAAATGCCAGGTGGATGTGGTAGCAGCCTACAATTCCAGCCCTGGAAGCAGAGCCTGGGAAACCACAGAGCAAACAAGGAAGCGAAGCAGTCCAGAATGATTCCCCCATGTCACATTTGCACTTCCAGTGTGCAGCACTCAGGTGCTCTCTTGTGTACACACACACGCATGCACACACACGTGCACATACACACACAAAAACATGCTGCTTTCAAACCTTTTGTTTTGCTGTCCAGTCAGCAGCATGAGACTGGTTATAGAACTGCAATGGTCTACACATACTAGGTGCAGGCTCTGCTGTGTCATTGCTCACTACAAGTGCAAAATAATGGCAAAACAGGATATCGGAGTCAGATTTTCTATGCTCTAGCCAATTTTCCATCTCAACTATTGGGGAAAGATCAGCATTCACACAATGCACCTGCTTGCTTCTGACTAGTTAACATGCTAATCAAAAAAAGGCCTGTGTTGTCCCGCTATTAAATAAGCTATTTGGAAAAGGGAAAATATTTGCCTATGAATTTGTGGGTGAAATATTTTCATGAAGAAATTATAAATGCCCTCAATTATGAATGACGGGCTAAATATTCTTAGAATCTTATACATCTTTAAAAGCCTCCAGGGGTTAGTGTACATTTATGAATCAGGTCAGTAAATTATTTATCTATAAATTAATCTTTCCAAATATAATCCCTTTCAATTTGAAAGCTAAACTTCAGAGTCTCCACTTCGAATAACTTCATCTCTGAAGGGCCTACATCTGTGAAAACATTGTTAATGAAAACAGTCAGACAACCCCCCGAGAAGCAAATAGAGTGAGACTTAGGTATATAGCAGTCTCCTCACAGCTACATTCCTGACGTTGGTGGGTTCCAGCCTGATGCCAGCAGAGTTATATAACAGTCAGCAACGTCCTTCTTTTGGCTTCAGTGAAAAGTTTAGATTCTTAAGAAATGCTCAATTTTCTTATGTAGACTAAGAAGGAAAAGCCACATCTTCGTCTCCCGAGTCACAGTAGATGACCCGTCACCTACAAGAAACATGGTGGTTTCTCATGCAGGTGTCAGAAGTACACACTGGAAAGTCTAGGTCACGAAGGCACTACAAAAGCCACAGTACAAATGTTCACTGCAGGCTTAAATGTTAAAGTGATAATTCAAAATTTCTCAAGAAGGTGATCTTACTCAATTACTCCTATCCAAATCACTCACAATTAACATGACTACCAGCCAACAAGATGACTAACTAATCCTCACAAAAAGATGTTAAGTATACTAAAGGGAGCCAACAGCTTGCTACAAGATGTCTCTCACAAGTTTCTAACTATGATCTGGACTATCTGCTAAATTTAAGGGAAAGTGGGTTTGGCTGTTTTATTGTAATTTTGTAATGCATCTTTAATTTTATACAACACAAGATGCTGTAAAGCTAAGTTTTGAAGACCCTCCAATTTATATTTATTTACAACTTAGGATTTAAAAGTAGCCATGAATTGTCACTAATTTCAGATTTTGTTAAGAAATGTGCTACAAACATGTCATACAGGATGGTTTCACAGGTGACACATGGTTAGGAAGCTTTCAGCATGGGAACTCCAGATGTGCAGAGCCAGGCAAAGCTTGAAGGAAAGTGGTTGTTTTTGTGTGTGCATGTGTGTGTGTGCATGTGGTTTGCATGTGAGTGAGCATGTAGACAAGCGGGCACTTGAGAGTGTGTGACTGTGGAGGCCCAAGGGACATTGGGAATCATCCTGGACTGCTCTACTTCCTTATTGTTTTTCTCTGGGGTTTCCCTGGCTCTGCCTTCTAGGACTCGAACTGCAGATTGCCTGGCATTTTGACATGGGATCTGGGGATCCAAACTCCTTTTACTTGTGAGATTTCCCCAGCTCAAGCAAACTTTTGGTACAACTGTAAAGAGACAGAGTGTAACACACTGTAGTCACAGGTGTTGCATAACCACTCCTGCTGCATATAATTCATAGTCATTATCAAGAAGTAACTTCTATTTTCTGTCTCTATGAATTCAAAGTGGAAACAATTTTTGAAAGCAAACAAGCTATTATGCAACAAAGAATCCCTCAATTGCAACACAGCAGTGGTCAGTCATGCCACCTATTCTTGAGCCCAGGAGCCTGTCTTCCCAGACTCCAGTTACCAGAGTTCTGTAGGCAGAACAAAGACTCTTACCTTTATTTACCTCACTCTGGGTTTAGTAAATAGAGGTAGTCTTTTGTATCCAAGAACTGTTATCTAGAAATCCACTGTGGATCAAAAATACTTGAAAAAAATGTTATCTGTACAGACGGGGGGGGTTGTCATTATTTCCTATATCATACAATATAAAGACTAAGTTTTTTTCCTGTGCGTTGATTATATATATATACACTATATATATATATACACACACTATATATATATATATATATACTATAAAACATATTTAAAATATATGCTTATCTGTATGTGCACACATAGGTATATGTATATGCAGAGAGAGGCTCAAATTTGGTATTATGAATCATTCTTCATTATTCTTGCAACTTATTTTTCATTTATTTTTATCCTTTTGGAATCTCATAAATGCATATAATGAGTTTGTTATTTCCACCTCCTTTACCCAGGCAATCCCCCTCCCTTTGCCATGGCGAATCTTTTTCTGAGTCTCCCTCCCTCATTGCTGCTTTCTCTTCTTCCACTGAGGCGCTGAGCACGGTCCTGAGCACTTGCAAGAATAGTTGATGTATCAGCGGGAACATTGTCAGGGCCAGTTCTCCCCTCACCCCCCTGCCTGCATCTTGCGTTAACCTGGAGTTTCGGGGAGGACATTTCCACCTTGTTCTTAGAAGCCTGGGTCGAATCAGACCCAGAGTTCGTCAGAACCTCAAGTTTGACTACCAGCTTGCTCTTGAGGATTCCCGGGCTCTCCCTGCAGGGGTTGACATCACGGGCATGCCACCACACACATATTTTCCCATCAGATGTGGGGATCTGAACTCGTCTTTTGGCTTGCCAAGCAGGTAATAAGACCACCATGCCATCCATCAGGTCTAGTGTAAAAATTATTTGCCAAGCACTTTTATTATTTTAGATACTACAAGTCATCTACAGATGAATTAAAGCTCATGGAAGGCCTTGTGCAGGATCTATGTTCACCCATGAATGTAAGGGATAAGCGTACTATCTATCTGTGTGCCTACACATGGCAAACATCACCTTAGTTTGGGAATAGGACTTAAGCGCATGTTGACTGTTTCCCACAATCCTCCAACACTGTACTACGTGGAAAAGCATTAAGTTTTGATAAAATATGAATAATAAGATATATGCCTCAACCAGTAATGTACTTCCAGCATCAGGACTGCTTAGAGATGTTACAGTGAACATTGTCTCACCATTTTTAATCAGTGATTTGAAGACGATAGATAAACTAGTTGAGCTTATACTCATGATGAATATTAATATCCTTGTGTTGGACTGTGGATGCTTCTATCACTTAATTAAGCATCATAAGATATAACATCTAACTAAGCAGTCATAGAAAAATTATATATTTTAGATAGTGAATTTGATATTCCGTGTATGTGAACTGTCTAGATTAGGCATATTCCCAGGGGTAAATAGGGTAATGGTTACCAGGGTTAGGTACAGAGAAGATGAGGAATGAACATTGCATGTGAACATTGCACATGGGTTTGCTTTCAGGATCATAAAAATATTTTAAATAGCGGCAATGGGTGGCATAGGCTTATAAACATAGAAAAACATGGAACACATGCTTTAAAATGATTCTGTGTTAAGTGCATCAATTAAATCAATCAATTAAGTCAGTTTTAGTTAGGCACAACAGTTGTGAGACCATCCTTTGCAAGTCCATATATAGCTGCCAGAGAGCCTTTACTATACAGTCTGTAATAACCAGGTCAGTGCACTCTGAAGTGGCCACAGATAAGCAGCATTCTTTGGAATACTCTGTAGTTTCTGCTGTACAGGGTATCTCAAGAGAGCAGTCTCCGAGCTGATCACGTGGTCAGACTTGACAGCTACCTTCTGGGTTTGTGCAGAGCATCGGTATATTCCTAATTACCCCTTGACGCCTACATCTGCTCCACTGAGCTATCGCAGCAAAGAACACTAAAACTTTAAACAGGCATAGTATTAGCTATACCTGGTGGACATGACATACCCCACTCAGATCATCCCTTGACATGAAAACTCTAGACTTCATGTAAAACAATCACAGAAAGTTTAAGGGTGAATTTAATTTTATATTAGACTACATAGTGAAAGGTTTCAAGTTACTCACCCACCAGCACATTCACTGAGCTACTGTGATCGCGACCAATTCATTGGAGATTTGCACCTCCAACAGCATCAGTCTGTAAAGTACCACTTAGAAATGAGATGAAGACTTAAGGACTAAAAAGACTCTAAAATTTTCAATTCTCATAATTTTCAGACATTTCAGGTATCTGTAATGCTTGAGAAAAACAAAAAACAAATGGCTGAAACAAAAAGAGCATGATACTTATCACTGTTTATAAACAAAGACTAATGAAAGACTCAAAGATGCACATAATTATGATTTTATTGTTTAAATGACAATAACTAGAGTTTGCTTTCTTGAAGATTAAGCACACACAGTTTAGAAAAGTCTTTTTTGTTTCTTCAAATCTAAGGCCCCCTCTAGTGTTTGCAAAGTTACAGGTCTCACATCATCGTGAGTGAAGGTAAATAGGATTTTACTGAAACCTTTCTAAAACAAAAAGAACAGAGTTCCACTCATGGGGCACAAATTGGAAAGTAAGTATCTAACCATAATTAATAATTAAAATTCTTGCTATGATTATGTGGTTCATTATCTGTCAGTGACCTCTCTTTTAGTTACTGCTAGGCTGGTTTTAGAAAATTAATACATTGTTGAAAAAAGAAAAAAGGCAGATTAGGGATTGCAATCTCACAAGTAAGAAATATATTTTGTTGAAAATTAATTATTACCATGTAACTTATTGTGCTTCTATTAAAGTTACCAATAATTAGTACATACTTCCAAAAGTATAAACTTAAATGTATTATATTTGGAAATCAGAATTTTCAGGTTTTTTAAAATCTTAAGATTCCACTTACACTCTCTGGAATACTGGTACTGTTTTATTCTGGGAATTTGCTAAAAAAATATAAAACAAAACCAAACTTTTCAGTACTGTGTAAAGGAGGTGGAAGGCTCTTGCAAGGATCAGAGTTGATGGGAAGCACAGGATGAAAAGGAACTACATTCAGAGACAAGGCACTATATATAGCCCATGGCTTATTCTCACGTACTTGTGAAAAAGACTGATTTAAGGAGGGGTAAAAACATAGTTAAGCTGCATTTTTTTTCTCAGCTAAGTCTTTGGATGTCTGTTTCCATATTCTGTGAATTGAACAGATTAGTACTTCTATCGCTGAACTGTAAGTCAATTTTAACAAAAGAAAACAACTCAATCTTGGGCCCCAGAGTAGACTTTATCAAGCTGTTACTTCGTGTTCTAGAAATATGAATGTGACAAAAATTTGAAATGCACTAGTTCTTAAAAAATTTTTAATCTGCATGAATAGTATTTAAAAAAATGGCTAATTTGCCAACATGTCTGTCAAGAGCTACTCTGCACTGACATTGCTCTACTTTCAACTTGTCATTAGCAAATATTACAAGTTAAGAAAAAATGAATTTTAAAAAAACCCCTGGTTACATTTATAATTTGGCCTCAATCTTACACTATCTATAGTCAAATAGAACAGAACATGACATTTTTAAAGTGCAACATATATATTCTTTTGGCTCAACATAAAAAATTACATAACTGGAATCACAGCAGTCATTTCTACCAGAACAAACAGTGCAAAGCTGTTTTTAAAGTTAGCCATCAGATTATGAACTGAGGAACACTGAAGTCATTTTTTAAATGTATATATAAAATGCAACAACAAATAAAACCAGCATGGAAGAGGTAGTATAAATAAATTCAAATAAATACTATACAGTAAAATACAAAATTCAGTTTATAAAAAATTTTAAAGTATCTACTTTCCCTGCTTTTGAAGGTTTTACAATGAACCTAAAACTTAGGCCTGCAGTCTCTATAATAATTTCCCATATGTTGTTAATTACTGGTTTTGGCCAAAACCTCTCTGATCTGTCGGTCAAGTTCACTTATTATTCGGTCTTCATGATTATATACACCCGTTCTCATCAAAGTATCCCTTTCTTCTATGAGGCGCGTCAAATAGTCATCCAAACCCTCCTCCAGTGCAGAGCCTGGCGGGCCACCCGTTCTTCGGCTTGCAATGTCTTGGGATTCCTGGAGCTGGTTCTGTTCCTGCCTCAACCTAAAGAGTAAGAACAAATGCCACTCTGAGCATAAAAAAAAGCTGATTATTGCCTTTAGCCTTTAACAAGTACTAGCTAAAATGAACTAATATGGTGCAGAAGTTTTATTAATTTTTCAGAAAGAAAAGAAAAACTAATGCATTACTTCAGTAGTCAGAAACAACATATTTATAAAGGCAGCTTGACACAGTTTTTAAACGACAAGATCCATGTGGATTGCCAGGCGATGCCCCAGGCCTGTGACCATAGCACAAGGAAGCTAAGGCAGGAGATCCTGCATTTCACAGCAGTCTGGGCTGCAGCGCACGGCAGCTTCACAAGCAAAGGGCCCGGAAGGAGAGCTCAGTGCTGCAGCGTTTGCCTGTCATTCAAGTTCCTGGGTCAGTTCAAGCACCAAAACAGAAGCCACAAAAACCCTAGGACTTTTGGAGCTGACAAATAGTCTGGAGCTGGGAGATGGCTCAAGGAGGAGGGCTGGAGTTGGGACTGCCCAATCTCATGAAAATACCAGGAAGGCATGGCAACCCACCTGTAATTCCAGCCTCAGAAGGTGGAGACTAGGGCTCCACACAATAAGCTAGCTCTCTATACTAGCCCTACTGGTGAACTCTGGGTAAATGCCTGGGTCAAAGGGCAAAGATCCAGATTCAAAGAATACGAATTGAAGAGTGTTCAAGAATGAGTTATGATACCAACCTCATCCTTTCACATATATGCACACATACATACCACACAAAATGAAAAGAAAAAAGAAAATAATCTGCAATTGTTCGAGATGATAAAAATTAGTAACATTTTTCTGTATTTTCAATAGAAATGTATTTTAAATTTTTAATGATACTATGTACACAGTACTATATATCATTTTATTTAACTTTATCATAACTATTGCCACAAATCATAATTCTCAATAATTTCATGATGCCCCCTCATTTACACTACACCATCATTTTTTTTTAATTTTTTTAACTTTTTTTTTATTATTTATTCAATTGTGCGTGTGTGCGTATGTATGTGTGCGCGCATGTGTGTGTGTGTGTGTGTGTGTGTAGAACCACAGACGAATTCGGGAACCACCATGGACGCCTCCACCTCCTTCTGCCCCAGGATTCACAGGCTCCGCCCTACCAGGACCAGAAGCACAGGCCGCCCCCGCCTCCGCCTGGCTTCTATACATGGGATCTGGGATCCGAACTCAGGACCTTCCGCCTGCAAGGCAGAGGCGTAACCCCTGAGCCACCTCTCCAGCCCCCACACCATCATTTTTTAATCCTCAACCATTTACTTCAGATTATAAATTATCCTTTCATATTTCAGCCTAAGAATTTTCTGTAAATTTACTCAATAGTTATGTATGTCACACGATTTGTAGCAATACTACAGTGAATCTAGAAAGAAAGCCCTTTTTTTTTTTCTTCTTCTCAGTCTTTAGTACCCTGTGAATGGTCAGTGAGCATCCTAGATCAGTGTCATAGCCCAGAGGCTGGAAAGTCAATATAGAAGGAACTTAAATGTCTAATTACTTAAAAAAAAGTGGAACTTTCTAAGAAAATGGGAACTTTCTAAGTGTAAATGCCTGGGTTAAAGGGCAAGACTTGGTAGAGTGTCTTCTGGTTATGGCCTTGATGACCTTTTTAGAAGATCAAAAAGGAAACAAATGCTGGCCAGGGATTTTGTTATTCCAAATAGAATATTGCTTGTCATACTGTCTTGGAAATGGAAACCAATAATCTTACCAATAATACCTTGGACAAGCAATATTACTCTCCATAAGAATATAAAGTCTGAGTATGGAATATATTTAATACAAAACATTCTACTGAGATTAACTAAACAATTCTCTAATTGGTTACACAATGTTACTGTTCACCACTCTTCCTAAATTGTCCTGATGATGCAGCAGCTGAATTTAGGATTTTTTGAGATAGGCTGAATTCAGAGTAACAAGTGGATGAGAAGCAAGTCCACTTTTGCATTGCACATTGACGGGAAGAGGGAGGAAGAAAGCAATATACTAGGCTGCATTGCCTATTGGCAGAAGCAGTTGTATTTGTTCAGATGTGGTCCTCTGAAACAAACTTGATACAACTTCTCATTTAAAAAAAAAAGGAAACTAAAACTTATAGTTTAAGAAGGAGGCCAAATACTTCATGTTCTCAGAAAACCAAAACCAAAACCAAAACCAAAACCAAAAAAAACCCTCGATGTATGTAATGAGAGGCACTATATGCTGAGTTCCAGATAGGAATTGAGGGGCTAATGAAGTGGACATTTCTCACTAATTTGAACAATGGATGTAGATGTTCTGAAAACTATTACAGCTACTTTGGAGAAAGAAGGCTTCTAGATAAATTAATGACACATATAGTTTCAAACTATATACCATAGATCTACTCCTCTTTTTCTATTATCTGATTATGCAAGAGAATGAATACAATTCTAAAAAGTGATTATCTGTACTTACCAATAATTACTGCAGTGTAAATTATCAGTCCTAATTACATTAGAATTCTAAAACTTGGTAACTAAAGACCTTATAGTGACAAGAGAACTTAGCTACAGTTCCTGACTAGTTCTCCCATGATGCACTCACAGAACTACTGCTGTGCTGGAAAGTTCTTTCTCATACCAATATCAGCTGGCTCCTTAATGCTTTCTGCTTTTTTGTCCAAGAAGAGAAGCCTCTGTCTTTTTAATGTGGGAACCATCCAAGTATTGGCAAATGGCTATCTACCCATTTGGCAGAAATTCCCTTCTCATGTGCAATATCTCCCACTTTCCTAACCAGTGAGACATATGAGGTTTTTACATCCTCTTCCTGGGCAGGCCCCATTCCACTGGAAGATGTCTAACACCTGAGCTGCTTTACAGTGTACATACACACTGGCAAGCACACTCCAAAGATAATTTCTTCACCTAACTCAGAACAGCATTTCTATCACTGTCCCCAACAGCTTTGACTCTTGGCCAGTACATCATGAGGGTAACAGTGGTCAGGGCTTCAGCGTGTGAACTGTTCATACACTGCACGTGGTTTTTCTTTCTCTGCATTGTCTCTAATATATTCAATCTTACTAGTTTCAGTTCTGAGTCATAATTTATGAAGACATTAGCAAGACTCACTTGTGATTTATGGATTTCAGAGGGAAAATTCCATCTTCATTTAAACCTCCAAAACAGTGCAGAGCACACATAGCACGTGTTCAGTTTCAGTGCACTTCTGGCCCTAGTGGGCAGAGCCTGGGAAAGCCCAGAGTGAAGCAAAAAACAGGTAATCCAATCCAGGATGATTCCCGAAGTCACCCTTGGTCCTTCATGGGGACACACAGTGCCCTCTGATACACACACGCAATGAAGTTTTTTTAAAAAGAAACTTTGAATTTAGCTATATTACTAACATTACTAGTATAACAGCTCCTGTTAAAAATGTCTGAACTGTGTATGTTTGGAAGTGTACTCAGTGAAGCATGGGCCTACTGTGTGTGCGTCTAGAAGTGTATTCGGTAGTGAATCACAGGCCTACTGTGTGTCTTAAAGAGTACTCTGAACCACAGGCCTGCTATGTGTGACCATAAGTGTACTTTATGAATCACAGGCCTACTGCATATGTCGGGAAGCGTATTCAAGTGAATCACAGGCCTACTGTGTGTGTCTGGAAGTGTATTCAATAGTAAATCACAGGCTACTCAAAGCAACTCATTGAGGAAGACGTAGTCATAACTTCAATAGTGCTCCATGTCAGAAATCACTAAGCAGCAGCATAAAAACAGACTAAGTAGCCCTGCCCCATCACACTTGTGATTTCGACTGCTCATGGTAAACTTTGGTCCAAAAGTATTAAATGGAAAATTCCAGAAAACAGTAATTCGGAAGTTTTAAACCATCTCCCATTCAGAGTAACATGACATCTCTGTCTGGTCAGTCTTGTCCGGGACATCAATCATCCTATGGCCCAGCTGTTTTTCCCTCCGATCCACTGGTCACTTAATCCATGTTGCTCTTAGCTGCCAGCTTAATTGTCACAGCATCCCAGGGCTGTGTTTAAATAAACCATCAAATACTCAATCTCTAATGCACAGGCCTGTACCCCAACTTATCACACAGGGATCACACCAGCCACATGTCATCATAAGAGGAGACAGCAAAGGATGCTACTTTCAGAGCTCATGCTCATGTAATTTTTATTATAGTATACTGTTATGTTTACTGCTATTACTAGTATCTTACTGTGCCAATGTATAAATCAAACCTCACCATACCTATGTATGTATGTATGTGTGTGTGTATGTATGTATGTGAAAAATAGCACATGTAGGATTTAGTACTATCTGCTCTTTGAGGTATCTTTTGATGGTGATTTTTAGGGAAAAAAATTAGCTTCATTTATCAAGGTATTAGTACACTTTTATTAAGAAAGAATACAGCAATCTTGATAGACTTGGGCCGCCAAAACTACATAGAACAGACTGGATAGCTCAAATCAAAAAAACAACAAGTAAACTAACACAAACAGGTATTTATTTTCTCAGGCTCTTATCTCTTATGCTACGCTTATAAAACTAATCTGTACTATCAATATTCTCAATAAGCATTCATTTGCCAACCACGATATGGTAGGTGTGTAAGGTAGTGGACCTTTATAATATGATCCCTGTCTTCCGAAATATGCTGTGGCATATATACCAATTTAAAAGATGCCACATGGAGCTGAAGAGATGGCTCAGGAATTAAGACTCTGCTTCACAAGCAGAAAATCCTGAATTTGGATCCTAGGTCCCCCGTAAAAAATGCCAGGTGGAAATGGTAGCAAGCTGCACTTCAGGCCCTGGTGGGTGGAAACTGAGAAATCCCAGAACAAAGCAAAAGGGAGGTAAAAGCAATTCAGGACGATTCCTGAGGTCACCCTCAGTCCTTCACAGGTATACATTGTGCCTTGTGATACACATACACATACACATGCAAAATAAAGATTCCATGTGTTAAACACTCTTTTAGTGGCTTAAATGAACAATGAATTTTTGCCTATCGAATCTGTAGATGATGCAACAATGACACTTTTTAAATATGACTAACTATTCTTCATAATTCTGAGCTGTTCCTTCCTAGGAACAAAGACCAAATTAAAATGTGGTCCTGCTAGACTTCTGCAAGAAAAGAACCATTCGAAGATCATACCTGTTCAACTCGTTTCTTATATCCAGCAGTTCTTGCTGCTCAGTTTTTACTGCATCTTTCTCCTCGGCAGCTAGGAAACGCAGTCTCATCTGTTCCAATTCCTCTTGCTGCTTTTTAAGACGAGCCATCTGACTCTCCTGTTCTCTCTAAAAGAAACAATGTAACGAAGAAGTCACACATGTAACATGAGGAGTATGCTTGTTTCCTGTGAACCACTGGCTGCCAACTCTGGCCTGCACGAAATTTAGAAATGCCCAGCTCTTCTTACACACTTACATTTCTTCTCATAATTCATGGAGGCTACTGAACACTACAGGGCAACAGAAGGTAAAGACAACGTACAGGTAAAATGACTTGCAGTACTGAGATAAAAGCACCAGCTAAGAAATGGCGTATTTACAAAAATTTTATTAGTGTTTCTCTCACCAAGCCCCATTTGAGCCAATGTAATTCTCCACTCTTCTCTAAGCTCATGCAACAGTCGAAACACATCTCCTTTTTGAAACAACAATGAATCAAATAATATACTCTACTTGAAAAAATTAACAATCCTCCCAAGTGCTGAGATAAAAACTTTAACAAGTGCAGCATTCCATAGAACGGTTATTCCATGATCTACTCGGCAAGTATCTCAATGACAACATGATATGACAGATGCTGCAATTAAATACCCTATCATCTTATTACAGACAGGTCTGCTACATTTCTCTTATTTCTTTAGAGATAAGTGTTTTTCTTTCTTTAGGAAGGAACTTAATAGAGGCAGAGCTGGGTCAATAGGTACATGTCCTCTACTTATTAAAAATATATTTATTTACTGAATTACAATAAACAGAAAATTGCCAAATCACAGAAAATAAAGTTTTTTTTTACAAAGTATACAATTCACCACCTTCTTCCATCTAGATCGAAAGATAACCAGAACTCCAGAAGTTTCTCCAGTTACCAACCACTCACAAAGGTATTTACTCCCCTGATTCTAATATCACACACACGTTTTGAGCTCTCCCTAGAATTACATACTGTGTTTAACTTGTTTGGGGCTTCTTTCACTTAACACCATTTTTGAGATTTCTATTGCCCTAACTCATCATTCACAGAATAAGATAGCATTCCACTGAACTAATATAGTTTATTCATTTCACTAAAGAAGGGCACTCACACCGTCTCCAGTTTTGTATTAAGCAATGCTAATATTAAAATTGTTCTACATGTTCTCTGCAACCCATTTGTATGAATTTCACCTGTATATAATTAGGATTCTGTTGGACGCGAGCTGCATGAATCTCAGGATTAGTAAATGTTGTCTAACAGGTGACAACGTAGACACACCAGTGCATATCTACTGTGAGTGTCTCCGCTTACCATGTTTTCTTCATTTTGACTGTTCTACAAGATTATGTAGCAGTATTTCATTTTTATTTTACTTTGTATTTTTTGAAAGATCAATGAAGTTGAGTACATTTTAATGGCATTTGGCTATTGCTTAAAAATTCTTATTGAAACTTCTGGAATTTGCTCTACTTTGTTTTCCATCTTTTTTTGCTAACAGTTATGCACGGGTAAATCTGTCAGTCACGTAAACTGCAAACATTTCCTTTAGTCTCTGATTTGCCTTTTCACTCCTTCCACAGTGATTTGGTGAGCTAAAGTCCTTAACTTTAGTCCATGATTCTCCATTGGCTCCTTTCTGATGGATGCTCTGTCCTAGTTTATTCTATTTCTGACTTGATGGTTCTTTTTTTTTTAAACAGTGCCCTCTTGAAGTTTCATTTCAATCAGCATGCATGCAATAAGCCTTGTGAATAGTATGAGATCAAGACATTTTCCCCCATAAATAGAATCCAAAACACTAATTTCCTACAGTGCTTGGCAGTATGCATCATTTCTCCATTCTTGTATTAACAAACATCCTATGGCTTTGACTGATGTTGCTATCATAACCGTGTAACTCTACGTAACTACAATTAATCTACCATTGGCAAATCTTCAAAATTTAGTTCTTCCTAGTTTCTGGATTTGCATATAAATCTAAAATTTGTACAGCTAAAAAATTAAGAACAAGAGGCTGGAGAAGTGGCTCAGGGGTTAAGCCTCTGCCTTGCAGGCGGAAAGTCTTGAGTTCGGATCCTAGACCCCACGTATAGATGCCGGGCGGAAGCAGGGGTAGCCTGTATTTCTGGTCCTGGTAGGGCGGAGCCTGTGAATCCCAAGGGAGCGTAAACAAGGAGGAGGTGGAGGCGGTCCAGGGGGTTCATGGTGGTTCCCGAATTCGCCCGTGGCTCTACACACACACGCACATACATACACATACATACACACACGCACGCACAATTGAATGAATAATAAAAAAAAATTAAGAACAAGAACAAAAAGCCTGCTGAAAACTGTTTACCATTGTATACTACTTTTGCTTAAACTAGCTAAACTAGTATTTTTACAGTAAGGACTCTTTGATTACCAAACATGGTTTACATCTATGTTAAGTGCTCTTTAGTTCTGTTTTATAACATTATGGTTCTCTTGCATCTACTGATTTAGATCACATATTTTTTCTTCCTGTATTTTTAAAATATATTTATTACTTTTTATGTATATTAGTGTGTGTGTGTGTGTGTGTGTGTGTGTGTGTCAGAGGGCACTTTGTGTGCTGTGGAGGCCCAAGGGTGACTTCAGAAATCATCCTGGATTGCTCTTCCAGATTTTTGTTCTGTTCTGGGGCTCCTTAGGTTCTGCCTTCCAGGCAGAGGCTTAACCCCTGAGACATTTTTTTTTAAAATATGGTAAATAACTGTCTTGTTTAATGAGCAAATGGACAACTCAAACAAGGTTTTATGTCTATAAGACTAACTGACTAGTTAATTTTGTCCTTATAATGTCCTTGTCAGAATTTAGGATTAAGTCCCCCCCCCTTTTTTTGCTAAGATTAAGTGTAGAATTTATGATCAAGATTATACTGGTCTCATTACAAAAATGTGGAGATGACTCAATAGGTAAAGTGACTCGATATTTTAATTTTATATGTATTTTAAATTCAGACAATATTTTAACTGCTTTTCTACAGTCAGCATTTACTTAAATTTGCCGGGTATTTATTTTCCACTGCTCTTTATTTTCCAATGCTTTCATTCAGAAGCATTCTTCTTCTACCTGCAAATTCATTCACTTCAGGTTTGCTCTGACAAAGTCTACTAACTTTTGTCATTTAAAGTCTCCCAATATATGAAAACTTCTATAGAATTTTAGGTTGCCAAATATTTTCCTTCAGAACTTACAGTGATGTTACTTTATGATTTTTCTCCTTGGAAAATAATACTGTGTTAAACTTATACTGAATATCTGCAAGTGTTGGTAATGGTGTGAAGTAAGAGAAGCAGCTACATCATGTTATTGCTTTGTTTTTGGTCCTTTTCTGGTGCTGAGACCTGAACCTTAAGCCTTATTCCTGCTAAACTCTCTACTGCTGAGCTACACCTGCAGCTCTGTACTGAACTCAACTTGGTACAATCATTTTAGAAAGTGATTGAGTCACATTCAGTGCAGAAAAAAAAAAGTGGATATATGTTAGTATATTCTATCTTTTAGACTAAAACATGTACAGGAAATAATTAGTGAGCTGGAGATATGGCTCAGGGGTTAAGCCTCTGCCTCACAAGTATAAGAACCTGAGTTCGCAGATCACAGATTTCACATAAAAAAACGATGGATGGAAATGGCAGTGGCCTGTACTTCTGGCCCTGGAAGGCAGAGTCCGGGAACCCCCAGAGCAAAGCAAAAAGAATGTAGGTAATTCCTTGGGGCTTACAAGCACACAGTGTCCTCTGATAAACAACAACAACAACACACACACAGAAATACACACAGTAAGACAACCTCTAAAAAGTATGTCCATTAAAGACTACATACATATACAATGTAGTATATTCAAGAAGTTATTCTTTGTATTCAAAGAGTAATAACAGACAAAATATGCAATGTAGAACTGGTGAGTTGAACTTCAGGCCTCAAATACATAAGGTAATACTTTAGTACTGAATCCCCAGTTCTCTTAACTTAGTTGAGAGAAGGGATCGCTAAGTGCCCAGTCTGGTCTTGAACTCATCATCTCTTTGCTTCATTCCCCAAGTAGCTGGGATCGAAGGTCTATGCTACAAAGCCTGGAGGGATACATATACCCAGATACAGCTAGATAAGTCTTTAATATGTTTTATATGAAGAGATTGTAAAGAATAGGTTGATGATAAATGTTAAATTCATAATAGTGGTTGAGAACCCCAACAAATGGTTTCCAAAGTATTCCCAACGTTCTAGAAGGTCAAAGTGAACAACGTAAGGCTCTTGTCTTTGGAAGCTATGATACATTTCACTTAAAAGCAACTACTTAAAAAAAAAAAAGAAAAACATGGAGAAAAATGTAGCAATTATCTCTGTCTGAGGATAAGAACATTGCTGATTTTTAGCTTTCTGTTATATGATGCTACTTGACATCTGCATTTTTTGGCGTTTTTGCAACATCGCTCTCACAATGTAGCATAAGCTAGCATACTATGAAACCTTGGAGATCCTTTTGCCTACTTATGTCAAGACTTCTGATGTATACCACCACAGTTGGCAAAATTCTATTTTATTAAATAATGAGAAACAGTATGACTGCGAGCAGGAAAAAGAATAGAAGTAGATTATTTAGCTTTTAGACTACTTTATAAAACTAACATTTTTTTTACAAAACTTAAATATATTCTAAAACATGCCAAGAAAATCTTTTCAATGCCTAAAATTTTAAATTAAGTATGCAGTACTGTTAATTATCACATACACATGCAAAAATCAGGTCAGCAAAAGCTCTTTCCACTGCCAGGTGCTCTAGGTTAAAGGGGCCTCAATCAAGCAAGTATAATCTTTATTTTGCCTTGGCTGCCTATAAATCCAGAGAGGAGATGTAAACATACATACACTAGACTAAACAGCGGCTAAAAAGTGGCCACTACTTGCTCTCCCACTCACACATACCATGTATGTCTGTGGGAAAAGCTTAGAACTACACTGAGGAACTCAAGTAAAGTTTTCTGAAAATAACCCAGAGCTGACAAGCCAGCAGGAAGGCCTGGATGGTTTCAAGACACAGTTTTTAACCAGGACTTGGACCTCCAACTGTTTTCTTAAACAAAGATTTACATCCCATCCTTGGCTAAATTACTTAGAAATTAATCAAATTAATTACTCTGAGTGGATAACCAGGAGGCTGGACAAGATAGTGATGTCAGCCCATGGAGTCTGTGTTGTTTTAACAAAATATACTGCCTTAGTTTTAAACAGCTCTGCTGTGCACAAATATGGTAAGGGACTCACATCCTACCTAAAGTCTTCCTTCTGTTTCCTGTCCTGGGAACAAACAGACCTACTTTTAATATGTCTAAACATAGTAAAACTGTTGAATTTTCTTTGACAAATTCATATTTCATAACAATGATTCATTTATTTTTAAACAATGGTAGCTTTTATTCCACTTATAGAATTATATTCTGAGTGTCAAGAAATGGCTTTAAGTAAATATGTAAACATTATCACTTAAACATGAGGACAAATGCAGACAATCTTAGGTATTTGAATACTAATTTATTTTAGGAGTTAGTTTTCTTTTTAAATTGTTTCTTCAATGTATTTGCATAAAGAAGGGAAAAATGGAAACTAAATCACCGCTATACATCAAACAAGTAACACTTCTAATGTCCTAAGATATCAGACTGGGAATGTAAGGGTATCATTCATTTCCTTGCTTTTTAAATTAGGACTCATTTTATTTATATTTATTTATATATTACAGTAGTTGCCATCCCAATTATTTAAAAAAAATTCCTCCAGAAAATCTACAACGTGGAAATAGGCCTGTGGTTGAAATCACAAGGAACATTTTATTCTAAATAATTAAAAGGTCACAATTTTTTAATTCACAAATTAACTAGGTCAGTTTTGAGTAATGGAAACCTCTGTTTAAACATTCCTTTGGCAAGGGGCACTGAGCATTATTTCCAAGCTTTACCAGCTGCGTTTTGTCATTAGCATTTATTAACAATCTAAGATATGGCTTTCACCATCTAATCCGTACTACACAAATGTTTTCTATGGCTCTCCAGAGGGATTTGATGTGACAAATCACTGGCGGAGATTATAGCCCTGCAGCTATTCACCAGAGGCAATGTAAAATTAACATGGTACTAATCCAATTTAAACAAAAAGTTGTACAAACAACACTCTGAACAAAAGCAGCTAGACAACTCCAATTTTATATTCAAACACAATAAATGTGTTTTTAATAAGTTGTGGGGGAAAATTTTGAAATAACTTTCATACATGTGAAATATGCCAATTTGATGAAGTTATTAATTTGAAACTTCCAAATGCAGTTGGTGGCAGAGCACAATGCACTATGAAGTTCCATTTCCTTTCTTCTTAAATTACTACATCTCAATGTGATCTGCAAACATCAATAATGTGTAGTGCCCTCACAATTTGTTTACATGGTTGTTTCTAAAGCTGAAAGCTTGTGGGGTAAGGAACAAGGTCAGTGCACAAGAAGCCCTTGAGCACTTTACACTCAGAACCTGACACTGTTAGTTTTCTTTCCTCAACAAATTTATGTAACTCAAGAGAAAGAAGGCATCGGAATGTTATATCCTTTTTAGGAACAAATAATGAAAATTACTTTGCCAAAATTTGGAGGCCAGAGAGTAGTACAAAATACAGGAAGAATGAATAGAAAATGATTTAAATGGAAAGACCCAGAAGACAGCAAATATGTGAGATAGTAGGACCAGGAAGGAAGAATTCAGGAGTGGAGACATTTCATAATCCTTTTGTTTTTGTTAGGGTTTTTTTGGGGGGGGAGTGGGGGGGAGAATCATGCACATGCCTGTAGGCCAGAAAATGGTTTGGAGTACCTTCCTTCATTGCTCTCCACCATCACGCACACGCCTTAGGCCAGAGGCTGCTGTGGACATCTTCCTCAGTTGTTCTCCACCTTACTGTTTTGAGGCAGAGTTTCTCACTAAACTGTATCTGCTTCCCTAGTATTCCACTGAACCTATTCCCCCCCCCCCCTTTCTTTTTTAAACATGGATAGCTGTGAATCAAGCTTAGGTTCTAATGTTGATATGATAAGCACTTTATCAACTGAATCATCTCTCCAACCTTTCTTTTTTCTCTCTTTCTTTCTCTCTTCTTTCTCTTTCTCCTTCCTTCCTTCCTTCCTTCCTTCCTTCCTTCCTTCCTTCCTTCCTTCCTTCCTTCCTTCCTTCCTTCCTTCTCTCTCTCTCTCTCTCAAATTAAGGTAAAGTTTATTAGAGGACAGATAGAACAGAAAACACTGACTCCAAGCATGGTATTCATGAGGGGCATGGAGCTAGAAAAGAACTTATGGACTCCAGACTTGGAGCACCATGAGGAGCATACGCCCTCTAGCCTTTCTTTTTTGAAAAAGTCTCGAGTAGCCCAGAGTAGCCTTGAGCTCCCCATGTAGTAGATGACCTTGAATTCCTTATCCTTATGTTTCTACTACTTATCTAGTATGGGATTATGGGCCCAAATCACCAGTCTGTCAACAAATCCTGCTTACATACTTAATATCCATTTAAAAATATGCTACCTCAGTATCCCAGTGTAAAAGGAACTAAGAACCATGAATTTGGGTGATGCTACCATTATGTTGTATTTTTAAAAATACTTCAGCCAGATTTGGTGGGACATGCCTATAATCCCAGCTACTGGGAGACTGAAGCAGGAAGATTATAAATTAAAGAACAATCTGGCCAATTTAGTAACAGACGCTGTGTCATGGCTTGAATGTAAGTTGTCCCCCACAGGCTCCTGTGTTTGAATCTTTATTTGATGATTGGGAAAATCATGACAACTTTAGGAGGTAGAGTCTTGCTGGAGGAAAGTACAGGGAGTGGGGTCTTGAGGTTGATTAGTTCCAGCCTGTTTCTATGAAAAGTCTGCTCTAGCAGTTTGCAGTAAGAGCTCTCTGACCATTCATGATGGGTATGACTTAAATTACCTCTAGCTTCTACAGCCAACCATGCCTTTTCTACCATAATGGACTCTATTTCCCTTCTGGAATCATAAGTCAAGTAAATCTCCTTTTTTCTCTAAAGTTTGTTTGAGTATTGTCTCACAGCAACAGGAAAGAGTAACCAAGAGACATTATTTCAAAATTTAAAATGGGTTGGAACCAACTTGGTTCTACAGTGCTTGCCTAGAATATACTAGGTCTGGGATCAACTCAAATATTGCACAAGCGGAGGCAAATGGTTTAAACAAAAACAAAATTAAAAAAAAAAATGCAATCAGGCTAGGGAGATAGCTTGGTGGATAAATGCTTGCCTTACAAATGTAAGAGTATGAGTTCAAATCCCCAGGGCTCGTAAGTAATATGGCACAATCCCAGCACAAGGGAGAGGATACAGAATGCTCAAGGCAAGGTGACAAGAGAGTCTCTAGCAGATCAGTGGCCACTGGGTTCAACTGAGAGATCCTTGGCTCAACAAAAAGACCTACTGAAGAAGACACCCGACATCGACTTTAGGTCAACACACACACACACACACACACACACACACTCGTGTTCATGCAAATAAAAAGTAAAAATACACTACGAAATCCAAGTTCCCTGAAGGAAAAACTGTATTTTACTTATACCCTTTCATTGGAGATAATCTCTTGAGTTTGGGACCCTCACTACTATACATAATGCTCATGCTTAGTCTTGTCAGTGTTAAAATACAGTCTGAACATCCCTAATTTTGAAAATCCAAAATATAAAGCACTCCAAAATCCTTAATTTTGAAAATCCAAAATATAAAGCACTCCAAAATCCAAAACTTTCATGGGACCAACATAATGGTACAAGTGAAAAATTTCACATCAGACCTCATGGTCAATATCAGAAAACAGGCACAGTTAAAAAAAAAAAAAAAAAAAAAAAAAAAAGCTTAAAAAACTAAGAAACCTTTTGGCTACATATTTAATATATATAGATATAACACAAAGGAATTGTTATAGTTGGGCACAGGTGTCAACTTGACATTGAGGGTTTGAGCTGTGGGCACATTTGTAGAGAATTAGTGGTTAAGCCCAGAGCAGACCTGCAGGAGATTGTCTAGCTGATGGGGAAGGCCTAGCCCCATGGTGAGTGGGATTGGGCCCTGGAATAAAATATAAACAGCTGTTTGAGAGAGTTGGCATCCTTATGTATACTTGGTCAGACGTGGTCTCAGCCATTATGTAGATGGTGTGGCCAGTTCTCTCGGCCCTGGTATTGGTATGTGCTCTCCCATCAAGCTGGACTTAGAACTGTAACCAGTAATCGTAAAAGAAAATAAATCCCTTTGTTCCCTTAAAGCTGTTTGATGGTGATTTATCAGCAACCACACAAGTGAACTGCAATAGGAATTAATGAATTTTGTGTTTATATTTGGGTCCCATGCCTAAGATATCTCTTTACATAATGCAAATCTTCTAAAATCTGAAATCCAAAATATTTCAGGTCCAAGTGATTTCAGGCAAGGATGCACAAGCTGCATATTCTCACATTATATGTTGGTATCTACCTGTCTCATCTGCAGTATTTACCATCTAGTTCATCAATAAGCTACACTGGAATATACTGTTTACTACTTTTTAGTTCTCATTCAGTCTGGTGGAACCTCTATAAAGATGGTGCCCATTAGTGTAGTACCACAAAGATATTTTGTAGTGATAGAAGCACATTTAAAAAAAAAATACAAAGTTGAAGGACATGATATGCCAAATTTCATTCAAATACAACTGATACCTTGAAGAGGAAATCAGGAATAAATTAAGCATCAATGATCCTTACTTAACAAGTTTGGGTCAAATAAACTATGCTCAAAGTTAAAGTTATCTTATTTGTATTTTCTTTGATTTTAATCATTTAAAGAAATTATACCTAAAACTTAAGATCAATTTCTTATGATTATAGCTGTATTTGTTGTTCTATCAGCAGTTAATAGAAAAAGAATTTTAAGAAAAATATGAACATTTAAACTTAAAACAATGCAAAAATTCCCATGACCCCTATTTTTTTTAATTTTTTTATTATTATTTATTCAATTGTGCATGTGTGTTTGTATGTGCGTGCGCGCGTGCATGTGTGTGTGTGTGTAGAACCATGGACGAATTCGCAAACCACCATGGACGCCTCCACTTCCTTCTGCCCCGGGATTCACAGGCTCCGCCCTACCAGGACCAGAAGCACAGGCCGCCCCCGCTTTCGCCTGGCGCCATGACCCCTATTTTTACTTCAATCATTGGTTTTAAGTTGAGGAAATGTTAAACACAAGTTATCCTTAAGTTTTTTCCTCTCGGCATTCCAATGGAAAAAAACTGGTAATAAGGAAAGACATGAAAGCAAAGGAAATTATTACCAAGAAGACAGTTTCTAATTAAAAATTTAATATATAGACGTTTCTGTTTTAATTATTTAAAAGGATATGACACATTTGAAAACTAAAGTTTCCAAACTTAAAAAATAGCACTGAAGATTCAAATGCAGACGTCTGTACAGAAAGACACTGTCAAACATTGAAAGGCACAAAGAAACAAGGAAAAAGAGAATAAGCTACAAATTACATACCTGTTTAAGTCTGGCAAGTTCTTTCAAAGCCCGTCCCCACTGCTGCTTGTAATGCAGTTTAGACTTAGTTGCAGATTCCAACTTTCTTTCAAGCTCAACCTAACAGTGATTAAAATCATATCAAGTGAAACACTATACCATTGTATACAATCACTGAAAGATAATATATACAAAAAGTCTGGCTTAAGAAAAGAGTTTATGTAGTGTAATATACGACATCATCTAAAACTGTTATATAACTTACTATAAATATTATGGCACATGAACATTTTCTTGTTTAAAATATAGCCTTATTTTTATTGCTTTGCAGCCTAGACCAAAAAGAAGTGAATTAGTCTTAACCTCCAGACAGTTACTATAAATGTATTTAAACATGTATATTACACAGAATGAAAAAATACATTATTCTTTTTTTTTTTACAAAAAGCAGCTTGAACTGTTAACATTCCAATTTAGCTGATACTCTAACTAAATCTTAGAAACTAAGTTTTCCTTGTGAAGACCTATCATTATGTGGAATTCTGTCTTAGAATGAAGAGAGCTGGGATAGGCACTTTTATAACTTTTGGCAAGATCACGGAAAACTGGAAACAGCAAAATGTTTTATCTGAAAGCAACTTACCAAGAAAAAGCACAAAGCGAAAAATATTTTAAGAATGTTAAAATAAGCCCCAGAGTAAGAAAAATAAAATCCCTAATAACACAATCTAACTTTTATTTTCTATCTTTCCTGAAATATATAAAGCAAAACACTAAAGTGATTCAATTTAAAAAAAAAAATTGGTTATTTATACTTGGAGCAGGCAATCTGCTTTGCATGAACTGAAGCCAACTTGGCTATGTTTTGGAATGTACTCAGTGTTTCAAACCAAGTACCAAACAAATTCATACAGCCAACAGACAGCTTTACTATTGAGTGATAATGTAATAATCTGTTTGAATTACACACAGTACAATGATGTTTGATTCTTTATATCAAGTTTAGTTTTTCCCATACATACAACTCCTAATGTTTTGCAGAAAAATAAAAATGAAGAAACTGTAAAAATTCCAACTGCAGAAAACTCAAAGGAAAATAAAATGATAGGAAAAGCAGACTGCCAAATCCCCTTTACAAAAGACCAGAACATTCCCTGCAATAATATATGACTGCATGGAGTCAAGATCTTTTCTGTGTTACAAATCCCCAGTGCTCGGCTTTAGATGTGTTGACATTTCACAACTAGACTTAAGCAACAGAAGTTGAATAATATCGCTGAGATTATTGGAGATAATCTTCTCCACTTATACCCCAAGGATTTATATACACTACTTAGTAATTTAGCAACTAGCCATACCTCAAAAGAATAGGAAAATATTTGTCTAGCTGTAGGATAAAACAGCATTCACTTATAAAAAGAATCATGTCTGTAGATCCTGGCAAAGGTCTAGATCAAATGGGACCAGTTCTAGCAGTGATAGCTACATAGTTTCCATCAGCTTTATCATAAATATTAAAATAATTCACATTTTACAGTTATTCACATTAATTTAGAATACATGCATAGTTCTGCACATAATTTTGAAAATCCTACTGCTAGAAAGTGTAAGGTATGGGCATGAGAGATGGCTCAGGGATTAGGATTCTGTTTCGCAAGCAGAAGGTCCTGAGTTCAAATCCCACTGCACTTTAGGTCCTGGTGGGCAGACCCTAAGAAATCCCAGAGTGAAGCAAGAAGGAGGTAGAAACAATCCAGAATGATTTCCAAAGTTACCCTTAGTCCTCCGCAGGGATACACAGTGCCTTCTGATACACATACACATAAAATAAAATTAAAAAAAAAAAGAAAGTCCATAGTACAAATTCATTCCTATCACCAAATCAAAGACACCTACTTTTTTTTTAAGACATAGATGCCTGTGACTCTAAAGAATTATATGGTGTCAAGTCCCAGAAACATACATGTAACAAAAATTTTAATGTAACATAATAATGCAATTTGAATTACAAAGCTCTTAAAGTAAATTTGAGTCTTCTGGAAACCTTTGCACATCATTCTCTCCTCTGTGAACAGGATCTTGCAATGTAGCCAGGCTAGCCTCAAACTCATGACCCCCCAAAGCCTCATGCTCAAAGTTCTGGGACCCCAGGTATTTACTACTAACTGTAGCTGACTGTTATGGTCTGAGTGTGAGTTGTCTCCTGGCAGGCTCATGTGTTGTAATCTTTAGTTGTTGCACCATTCGGGACGGTTGTGGCACCTTTAGAAGGTGGAGCCTTGCTGAAAAAAGGCAAGCAGGGCTGTGGGAGCCTGAGGTTTAGGGGCACAGCCCTGCTTCCTCTGTTCTCTTGCTCTCTCTGCACTTTGATGACTTCTGTATGCAAATTATAATTGTACTATGTGCTCTCTGGAACAACAAGCCAAATAAATATCCAGTTCTCTGCTAAATTGCTTAAGTCTGAGTACTTTCTCACAACCAAAAGAAAGTATTTACAACAATTCTATTTGTAATTGGGGCTTCCTGGGTCCATGATCTAAGTAATAAGCCACAGGCTATATTACTCTTGGAAAGAAAATAGCTCAGTTCAGATTGATGGTTAGAAGTAGGTTCCCAATTCTGTTTGACATATCTACAATTTGCCTACTACTACATGCAATTATCTTTATCTTCAGTCTCCTATTCCTAGGTCCTATTTGTCACAGGAAAATTTATACTTCTGAATTTCAATTTTTCATTTCCACTGCCATTTCTTTAGTCCAAGTGCTTTTCAACTCACCCTGACCACAACAGAATCTCTTACAAACTATTACCAACCCACACTCTTTAAAAAAAAAAAAAAAAAAAAAAAAACTGGAGAAACAGCTCACAGGTAAACACTCTACCTCCCAAGCAGAAGGTCCTGAGTTCAGATCCCAGATTCCACATAAAACCATCAGGAGGAAAACAGCTGTGGCCTGCACTTCTGGCTCTGGTGGGCAGAGCCTAGGAAATCCCAGAGCAAAGTAAAAAGAAGGTAGAATCAATCCAGGATGATTCCCAAAATCACCCTTGGTCCCCCACAGAGACATACAGTGTCCTCTAACATAGACATAGACACACACACACACACACACACACACATACACATGCTAAGTAAATAAAGTTTAAAAAAAAAAAAACTACTACAACTGTTTGCCTAGGTTTCAGTGTATATTTTATGTATTATCTGCTCAACCTTCTTCCTTTGATTCCTTAATAGGAAATGGTACGGTCTACGCAGATTTGACTTCCCCCAGGTCGGTTTACTTCCTCATCCATTACTTGGGCCTGCCAATCTTCCCCTTCTCATGCCCCTGCTTGCCTAAATCTTAAACTTAACTCTATGTAAGGCTGTCTTAACTACATTATATACTGTACACCAAATGTTTTTCTTTTCAGAACTGCAAAAAGGTCTATCATATTCCTTTAAATCTGACTAACTGTGCTCATTTACTAATCTGAATCAGCTCAGAAATCTGTAACAAAGTATATGAAAGCAAAGCTGCCAAAATTGGCATTACTCCATCCTATCTATTCTAAGAATAGGCAAATAGTAAATATTAAAATATTCTTAAATATACTGCTAAATTTTAGTATTATTAAGAATATCACTGTTTCAGGACACCGTTTTTACAAACTCTGTAATACCTGCCGAATTATGTTTTCCACTTAATTTTAAGGTCCCAGCCATTTACAAACTATATAAAGGATATTTCCTAGGTAAAAGAAAAACCACACCATCAGCCAGGGCTACATAGTGAATTCTAGGCCAGCTTGAGCAACTGAAAGTCTGTTTCAAAAAAGAAACCCACAAACTATTTGCGTCTTGTAATCATAAAAGGAAACAAGAGCTATTTAGTAAAACTGTCTTACTGTAAATTTTAGATCCTTCTGCTGAAAATCAGAATATCTCTATTGTCTTAAGAACAGGACAGCAGAAAAGACAAAAGCTCTTAAACTGACACAAACAGAACTGACAAGGCAGCTGACTGCCTTTTCATTGGCTTGTTTGTTCTTGTGTCTTTGTGCTGTTTCAGAATAAGATCCTGCCCTCTTCTGGCTCCAAAAAGACTTACAAAGAACTTTCTCAAGACCTGAAAAGTTGTAACACTAGACACTTAATACCACATGGAAACATTCATTACGTCTAATACAAAGGTAGTTTCATCATTTCTCTCTCAATACAGTCTGGTACTATTAATACTTTTAGTATGTTTAAAGATTTTTATCCTTTCAGTGAAGTATAACTGGAGAAAGGAAGTTTGAAAAATCATTTACAATTTCCATGGTAGGTATTAAACAAATCTTATTCAGAGATGAAGCTTTTGTAATAATTTAACCCCTGAATTTCCTCAAGGTAAAAATGGAAAAACTTAGATGCCTATTTAACATACTTGTGAGGAATGATGAAGTACTTATATAATGAGCACTACAAATATTTCTGGTATATACCTCAGAAAATTCATATTTATGAACACAAAAATACCTTAATACTTGGTTTTATCAAAGGTGGAATGGAGGCTGGCAAGATGTTGCAGTGGGTAAAGGGACCTGCACTCAAACGTGGTGATCTGAGTTCAATTTCCAGAGGCCACATGACCAAAGGAAAGAACAGACTTCCAAAGTTTTCTCTGACCTTTGCATACACACCATGGCATGCAGCGTTCTCCTCTCTCCTCCATCTCTCAAGCAAACAAACATTTTTTAAGTGGAATGGAAAATATCCAGTTGGATTTAAGTTCACTGGTAGTTAAACTTTACGTGCCGACTGAATTGAGATGTCCAGTAATGAAGAAACTTGCTCAGATATGTAAACAGAATCAACATGCTTTGCAGATGAATAAATAGGAAAATAAGAAGACCAAAAGATAGTCTGGTAGCTGTGAGGCTATAAAAGCATATATCACTATTTGAAAAGTGGTTTCCAAGGGAAATCTTAGCTTATTTCAACTAAAGTTCTGACCTCAAAGGTTCAGGAAGTTAAAACTACTTTCAAGTACTTGCTTTGGCAGCACATACACTAAAATTGGAACAATACAGAGAAGATTAGCATGGCCCCTGCGCAAGGACACACAAATTTGTGAAGCTTCCATATTTAAAAAAGAAAAACTTTCAAAATAGCCATTATTTGTCTTTTCACCTGTTAGTTTTTGAAGATACAACAGAGTTTTTCAGCAGTTCCCTGATAATATGCATTCGCTACAGACTGAATACAAAAACAAACACAAGTGGCTTCCATTACCCAGACACTGCAGATTGACAAAAAGGGAAGCAATGTCATTCTTTTCCTGATTTTTTATTTTAAAAGTTATTTTAATTCTACAATGTTGTTACTATACTCTCCACTTACTGTTTTAAATGAATATATATTGAAACAGCTCATTTTAATTTTTAAAACAGTGGTTGCCAATGAATACAAAGTATTTTGGCATCTTTAATAATTTTTAAGTGTCCGATACTAGACAAATAAGCTTTATCCTAAGATGTAGACATGTAAAGAAATCATGAATGTAAAAAGATTAATAGCTGCTTATCTAAGACATTCCAAGATTTTGAGTTGGCACTTTTATGAGGGCCTTTTGCTAAAGGTCTTACCTTCTTACATTATTAGTGGATTTTTTTAAAGATGTAAAGATCAAATTATTCTTTCACTCACAATCTTACAACTATATTCCATTATTTGCTTTTATGTTTATGAGTGGAAGGCAAGTTAGGTAAAAAAATCATGTCTCAGGGTCAAAGCTAAGCAGTTTACATTTATTTATCAATTTTATTAGTCCTATTTAAATATCAAAATAAGCAGAGAAAAGTAAAAGAATTTGTCCACCAAGTGGTCGAGCCAGAATCTGAACCACAGTCAGTGTCTGTGCTCATATGACTTCCACTATGCACAGCCTAAGAACGAAAGCAAATGGCCACGCCATGCTTTCAAAGTTGGTGTTTTAGCACAGCTGTTGAATCCTCTCCTCTGGGCTGGCCCTCTTTTCTATCTACGTTCCAGGTTCTCACTCAGAGCCCCTGCAGGGGCTCGACACACTTCCCACAGCTCTTCACATGGGTGTCTCACTGCTCAGAGACCTCAGTGCGACTGCCATGCTCAGGATGCCCAGCCCCTGCACACTCTGCTCACGAGGAAGTCCAACATAAATACAAGTGGGATCTGCCTTGGAACCACAGAAAACAAAATGGAGTGGGTATTTCTCTGCCTACGCTGAAGGCTCGAGTGCATGTCGCTTCTGACCAGGACATCAAGCCTACACAGTAGTGATTCACAGAAGAGTCACAATGGTAACACAGAACTGAAGATTAGCACTAGGAGCCAAGGACCAGAGGATGTAGAACCCCGGACAAGGCAGCAATGACAGGACATGGCTGTGCCAAAATGGTTTCTTAGCCTCCTCACACTATTTTGAATGTCTTTATCTTGCTAGTCAGTTCTGTTTACAACTTAACATTCTAATTAGTTAGCTATAACAGATATAACTTAACATATTCAAATACTAATGAGACCTTAAGTCTCTGATGACTTATTTGATGCTAGAACAATAAAAGTAAAACTCAGTGTTGGTTATCACTGTTCATTGGGACTAGTTAAGTTGTAAACAGTTGACCCAGGTACCTTTTCCAAGGTGAGAAGATTTATTTCAGATTGTAGACGCATTTCTGGTTTGCTGCTTTGCTGGTCCTTAAACTGTTGAAACTCTTTTTCCAAGATCTTATATTTATTCTCACCATCATTAAGCTGTATTTAAAAAAAAACAAAGATTTTTTAGCAATTTGAAAACTGGTATGTAAAGCTTAGTTAGCATTGATTAACTGATTTAAATATCACTATTATTCTAAAGCATGTCTACGTAATACAACATTTGGAAAATATATACAAGAAAAAGTAAGCTCATCAATAATTTAAAGTTTAGTAAGTCAACTAATTAACATAAAAGCTTTTTGTAATTAGTAACAATTAAGAGTCAAAGATACAGATATTTGAGAAGAATGTCAAAGACCTAATGAGCTAATCAGCAACAAAGGTACAGAAAGAATTCACATCCTCTCTCCCCCAGAATAAGGCTCTAATAAAAATTACCAATACTTCGTAAGTCACTGAGGCAGACAGTGTTGGAGAGTGGACTGCCTTAACTAAACACTGTAATTTAGAAAAATGGTCCTTTTGACTAAGCATGGTGGCTGCCATCTGTAATCTGAGTACTTAGAATATGAGATAGGAGGATTATCACAATTTAGAAGCCAGTGTGGCTCATGTAGGGAGACCGAGGCCACCTTATGCTACAGAGTCAGCGAGTTAGCCTTCCCAAAAACAAAAACAAACAAAACTCACAAGAACCAAAAGACATCTTTTCAAATTCAAAATGTTTCTGAGTTGCACCATCTCAAAAAACAAAAACAAAACAAAACAAAAAATCACATCACGAACCCGAAGAGATCTTTTCAAACTTAAGACTTTTTTACTTGCAAAGATTGTTAAAAATAGTTTCTGAGAGCAAAACACTGGTATATCTACTAGACACACCAGTTATCTCTTTCCCTAAGATACAAGACTTAACAAAATTTGAAATACTGAGAAAGTTTGTGGCAAAGCATAGAACTAAAGTTCTAAAGTTTAAATCCTACTGATGCTCCTTTAATCCAAAAATACTGCAGAGGTGAGGCCAGCTGGGCTGGAGTTACGAGATAAACTGAACAGTGAAAGTCTGTCACAGAATAAACAAACAAAACAAAACAAAAAAACCCTACAATACCTAATTTAAATTTCTGTCTTTTAACATCCAAAGTTGAGCAGAAACCAATGCCAAGTATCTCAGTTAAAAAAAAGACTTTTTGTAATATGTGTATAGTGTAAGTATGTACATGGTCATACATACATGTTTGAGCCAGAGGTCAACAATGGGAGTCACCTTATAATAAGACAGGGTATTTCACGTAACCTGGAATTCAGCAATTGTTCAGACAGGCTGGCCAGCAGGATCCAAGGGATCCTTCTGTCTCTGCTTCCCCAGTGCCGGGATTACAGGTGCCTACCTCCATGCCCAGATTTTTACATGGTTGCCCTAGATCTGAACTCTGGTCCTCATGCTTGCTTGGCAAGCACTTTTACCAACTAAGCCATTTCTCCCCTATTGATGATTTATATGTTAAGATACAGTTGGTACTTTCTTCATGATTCAGGATCATTAACACTACTTTATCAGTTCTCACTGACTGTGTGAAAATGACTTGTATACTGTCATACTTAAGCACAGGTGTCAACTTGACTGTTGAGGGTTTGAGCTTTAGGCACATTTGTGGAGAATTAGTAGTTAAGCTCAGAGCGAACCTGAAGGAGATTGTCTAGCTAATGGGGAAGACCCAGCTTATGGTGGGGTGGGTAGGACTAGGCCCTGGAATAAATCATGGAGAGCTGGTTGAGAGAGTTAGCATTCTTCTGTTCACTTGGCCAGACATGCTGGTCTGGCAAGTAAGGATTGTCCATCTCTCAGCTGTTATGTGGTGATGGTGTGGCTAGTTCCTTCGGCCCTGGTGTTGGTGCGTGCTCTCCGTCAAGCTGGACTGAGAACTGTAACCAGACTGCCTTAAGGAAATAAACCCTTTGTTCCTCTAAGCCGTTTGATGGTCATTGCAGGCTGACTGCAACATATACCTAACTAAAATTGCACACATGATACATATAACAAAGTCACTGTAATGATATCAAAAGTTACCCTATAAATGAAATGTGACATGTACATAGTTGAGGACTTAGCTATGTGAGCAACTTGAACTCTTGACCTTTAGACAGTAAGTGATTCAGGAAAGGAGATGTATCTTGGGTAATTTTTCCAAAATGCCAATTGTGAGTTAATCAATCACATCAGCTTTGGAACATATGCATTCCTGGCTATTCCCTTACTGTTTCAATGTGTTAAGAACCTTTGTTCTAGATGTCAAAGTCTTTCTGATAACCTGAAGAAGAGAAGCATTACTGGGAAATTTCATACAATCATCCACTTTTAAAAGTTGTTTTAAATCTTAAATGAGAACCCCAGTAATAATCAAGTTCATACTTACAACTCTGTAACTAATGTAACTTTAACTACTACTATTCATGACAGAATACACTGATAACTCTAAATGTATTAATTCATAATATGTCTCTAATATACACTAAAATTTCTCAAAAATAAGCTTAATTTTTAAGTCTTTCTTTTCCTTTTTCTACAAATATTTATTGAGTCCCTGTCATTGCTGACAACTAAGACTGTGATCCAGGCACAGAACTGAGACTGTTTTAATGGTGCAATGGTCTGACATTAATTGAAATAATCATGCTATGCAAATAAAAACTGATATATCATAAAGAACACGAATTGGAAAGTAACATTTCATGGAAACATTTAACAAACTCTTGACCTATACTGGGGTAATGAGGTCAGGGAAGATTATTGAAATAGGTAGTGTTTTACTGAAAACGAAAGGATGAACAGGACTCACAGGGCCCAGCATACATGGAGACCCCATGGGAGAAGTAAGCAAGGTGTGCCTGAGGCCCAACAAGAAACTAGTATGGTTGTAAACTCCACAGCATGGTGAAAGTGAAGATGATGTTGGAGAAACAGGCTGGGGAGTAGCCCTGCAAAAATTTGTGGGTAAGCTAACGATTGGAATCATTAGCCTATGGATGCATTGTAAGAGGGAGGGCTCTGACAGGTATAAAGGTTTCCTGTTTCCTCACATTTCAAAAATACCGAGCTGCAGCATGAGATTAGATGGGCCCAGTATGGAAATAACTCTCAGGAAGGAGATCAAGTATGGGCGGGAAGATCATACTGAATTTAAAATGCCTTAAGATGTCCAAGTAAAAATATCAAAAGGATGATCTAGGCTACAAAGAAAAGATCTTCAACACAAATGTGAAAGAAATAAGTCCCAAGCCTGGAGAAAGTTCAATATTTTTAACACTTAGATGAGGGAAGATAAGGTTGCAGAATAGCATGAAAGGTGACCAAAAAGATGATTAAAAACAAGGAGAGTGGCAGGTGAGAACACTCAAAGTGTAAGGATACCTTGCCTCACAAGTTCGGCAACCTGAGTTCAGAGACCAGATCCCATATCCCATGTAAAAAAGTTAGGTGGAAATGGTGGGCAGGCTGTACTTTCTAACCTGGAAAGTGAGCCTGGGAAACCCCAGAGCAAAGCATTAAGGAGGCAGACCAATCCAGGGTGATTCCTGATGTCACCCTTGGGATTCCACAGGCACACACAATCAAGTGTCCTCTGAGACACATACATACACACACACACACACACACACACACACACACACACACACATTAAAAAAAAAAAAAAACAGTGATGCTGATGTCAAGGCAGCTGACAGCTTGCATGCCTATAAAGCAACTTGGCAATGATTGATTCTGTGACAACTAGTTGGGGATGGGCTGGAAAGCAGTGGGAGGTGCTAAAAGAGTATGAGGTTAGGAAATGGAGAAGAGGACAGGCAATCCTCTTCCAGAATCTGGTTCCAGAATCTGGTTCCTAACTGGATTTAGCCAAGATTGTCTACCTTGCTAAAAGATAAAGCAGAAAAAAGCTCTTCTGTTCTTAATCTTCTGTTCTTAAATATGGTACAATTTCATATAAGTAGTAGAAAGGTAGGAAAATTCTACCAAGATAGTCCTTAACTTTAACTTAAAATAAAATCCAACCAAGTTTGATTCTCAGTGCACTGAATATAACAGGCATCCCAATCACAGTGCATTTTACTGCTTCACAGCACAGCATCTCCAGCACACAGACTCTACATATGAGCAGTGCCCACCTGCTGCTGGAGTCGGTGTTTGTCCTCTTCCAACTGCTTGGCCTTCAGCCTTTCCAGCTCCACTTGATGAACACAGTCTTCTTTAGCCCTGCGGATAGAGTCCTGGAGTTCTTTCAGGTTCCTTTCTCGTTCTGACTGCAGTTCCTTCTTCTCTCTTTGAAGCTTTAAACAAAAGCAACTCTATGAACTTATCTTTCATTGTTAAATTCTTCTACTCGAGTAGTCTGTTAGCTTTATATTCAGTTACATGTTTTAAAAAACTTTCAAACATGACTGGAGAGATAGTTCAGCTCCTCCTTGAAAGCGAAAAGACCTCAAGTAGAAAAGATGGGTAAGGTGTTCTGTACCTGTCGTCCCAGGCCTGGGCCTTGCTGACCAGTGAGTCTAGCCTCCTGGGCAAGCTGCAGGCCACTGTAAGAGCTTATCTTGAAACAAGATATAGAAAAATACAATTGCAACTTGTATAAATTGTGTTGAAATGGCCCTAACCTCTTAAAATTCTCATTTGAATAAAGATATATCTGAGGTTTTTTTTCTTCAATTAGAAACTTCTTATTCTCTGCCTGAGCACTTAGAAGATATACTTAATTAAAGTTTAAATACCTGAATCATTCAGAAACTGTATATTGGTAAGGTAGGAGTAATTTGCTGAGAAAATTTTAAGAAACTTTATAGTTAGATAAGGGAGATAAACTTAATGTGAAAAAATATATAAAATAATTACAATTTGCATTTTATATTGTATAGAAAAATTAGGATAAAATTGAGTTAACAGCTAATACAATGCTACTAAGGCACAAAGCTAAAATACATTTTCACATTTCTTGGGATCGAACAGTTTTTTTCCCTACTATGCAGCCCAGGCTGCTCTGGAACATGTATTGGCAAGGCTGGCTCCAAATACAATCCTGCTGCTTTTGCCTTCTGAGCACTAGGATTACAGGCACTTAGGAGCAAAATAATGGGCAATAGAAAGAGGAATCCCTTTTCCTTAGGAAACTAGTCAGGACTGTGTACCCTAAACCTACATTTGCTCTTTTTTCAGGCAGTTATATCCATTCCTTCCAAAGAAAAGGAAGTTAACAAAAGCCATTATTGTAAGTAAAAGTAAACAAAACTGGCTAAATGAGCAACTATTTTACATAACAGGCAACTTTCTACTGCTTCTAAACATTTTACACATGAAACATGTTTTATCTGGCTGAATAACAGTTTCTTCCATGTGTGCCAAACAATTTTATGTAATATGCTACATAAAGAACAAAAAGGAACAAGGAGTATGGACCTTACGGACTATGAAATGAAGGAAGACAGGTGAATGATGTACCTCTGATTCTGCAGTGGCGAGCTGCTGCTCTCGAGTCTCTAACTCGATTAGGGCTTTCTGAAGCTTTCCTTCCAGAATATTATATTCAGCCACCTAAAATATAAGGGGAAAATCACCTTACCTTTTCTCCATATTCACAACACAAACTAAAGAACACATATAATTTGATTAAAACAGGATTTAAGAACAAGAAAGAGGGGCTGGAGAGGTGGCTCAGGGGTTAAGACTCCTCCTTGCAGGCGGAAGGTCCTGAGTTCGGATCCCAGATCCCACGTATAGACGCCAGGCGGAAGCGGGGGCGGCCTGCGCTTCTGGTCCTGGTAGGGCGGAGCCTGTGAATCCCGGGGCAGAAGGAGGTGGAGGCGTCCTTGGTGGTTCGCGAATTCGTCCGTGGTTCTACACTCACACACACACACACACACACACACACACAGACACGCGCGCACATACACACGCATATGCACACAGTTGAATAAATAATAATAATAAAAAAATTAAAAAAAAAAAAAAGAACAAGAAAGAGACAAATTGTATATAATCACAATGATAGTAAAATCTTCTGTTTAGTCAAACCTAGTTCTCTGCACCTTCTGGTATCTCTTAATGGCTTGCAGTATCTGTGGAAGCTAATCCAGTTGCTGGACCCCCCCAGTCAGTCATAGTTCAGTTCTACCGGTTTGGATCTTTTGCACCACATTTTATTAACTATGTTACTGATGCTTGCTAGGCAGAGTCCCTGCGTACCCCTGGACTATAGCCCAATTTCTTGAGATGTAAGGTCTATCTTTGAGTATGGGAATCTTCAGGATACAAGTTATCTGTTCAGCCTATCTGAGGTGCAGGAGTCTTGATTTTCTTTATGTGGGATCTGAGATTTTAACTCAGGTCCTTCTGCTTGAAAGGTAGAACTTAACCCAAGTCATCCCTCCAGTCTTTGATTTTTCTATCAAATTAAACCCTTTTTTACTAGAGCTTTCCTGCCTGTGTTACCACTTGTCTCTAAGTCCTAGGCCCTACCCAGATATTCTCTTTCCTGTTGTCAATAAATCCTTGCCTTGATGTTGCTCAGAAACCTATTCTTCAATCCAATTTCTATCTTGGACAAAGAAAAGGAAATCTGGCACTACATATCCAGGTTGGAGACATGACAGCCCTCCTCAATGAAAATGGATGAACATTTCTAAAACAACTGATTTCAGCCACTGCGCAACAGTCAACCCTGGACTACTAACCACCTACAAGTGTGCTCTTAACATCTTCATATAGGAACGTTTTTGTAAGCCTATTGTCAGGGTTCTTTTCTTCTTGTGATTATAAATAATACTGAACTTTTTGTTTTTTACCATGACTTACTTCATAAACTAATTCTTTAAAATAGCTCAAAAACCTTAAGATTTTTAGTAACTTACAGGTCATGATGCAATTTCTACATATCCTTAAAAATGTGCTCTTTTCTTTTTCATAAAGAGAAAACCCATTTCTGTATTCATTTTTCAGTTTATATATTTAAAGCGACATTTACACTGTCATATTTCAAACTATAAACAGCATGAAATACTCCGCAGTGAAAAGCCTCCTCCTGCCCTACCAATCCATCCACTGGATCCATGCTGATAGGGACCAGTGTCCTCCCAAACATTTTCTTCACTGCATATGCAAGATGCTGCCACGCTTGTATTTCTTTTCCTCCCTCCACCTTTGCACAAGTTACTACCTTCTTCTTCACTAGTGACTCTCTTTCTCGGTCCCTTTTTTTCCATTCTTCTGCAAGTGCTTGCATATGAGCCATTTCTTTCTGCTTCAACTGTGAGAAGAAGAAAAATAAAGATACATTGAAAACTCAAAATGTTTCTAAGCAGCAAAAAAGCTGTTTTCAGTTAAGGAACTATTACTGATCACCAATTTTTTTAGGGTATTCTATCTTGTTCTTTAAAAAGGGGAGCTTGAGGGTCATGTGATGATGCACACCTGTAACGTCAGCCCTTAGAAGGTGGAGGCTGGAGGATGAAGGGCTGTCGGGATGGCTCAGTGAGTAAAGACTCTGATGACTCAAGTTCAGTCCCCAGAACTCACATGGAGGAAGGGAGAACCAGAACCAGTTCCTGCAAGTTGTACTGACTTCCATGTGCACAATGTAACGTGCAAACAAAACACACTCCAAAATGTCAACTTTTAGAAGAGTTCATGGTCATTCTATGTTGTAAGCTCCCAGTCTGTCTAAGTTCTAAGTTAGCCTACACTATGTAAGAAATTGTTTCAAAAAACAACAGACAAGGCCAGTGAGATGGCTCAACAGGTTATCGGTACTGCTGTTAAGTCTGACAACCTGAGTTCAATCACCAGAACCCACATGGTGAACTGACTCCCACACTGAAGAAGAGAAGACTCCCATAGGTTGTCCTGACTTCCAGTGTGTGTTGTGGCATGTGCATGGCTTCCCTCCCCATTCCTAAACACATGCGTGCATGCACATGAAAGGTAAATAAAAGTAAATACCAAGTTTTTAAACAAAAACAAACAATGGAGCTTGCTTGAGACCATAACACCCATGTGAGTATAAAGAGATGGTGAGCCCTGTTTTCTAACTGTCCTACTGGGGACCCATGGCAGGAGGCTCTAGGGCAGTACGAGAGGAATAAGCTCAGACTAAAAACGACACCATTAATTTTGTCCAGCGATAATGGACGGATTAAGAGAAACTGAGAGGTATCTGCCACATATCAAGTAGTTTTCAATTCTCATTTTTTTCTTTAAGAGTGTGATGAAGGCTCAGCTCTGAGCACATGTGCAAAGAATTAGTAGTTAAGCCACGAGTAAACTTGCAATTGTCTAATTGAGGGAGGACCCAACCACAGTGGACTGGACTTTCCCCGCAGGTGGATCTGATGAAGGGAGTTGGTTCAGTGTTTGGCAGTGTTTGGTACATATATGATCAGACATGCTGGGATGGCAAGTGAGGATTCTCTCTCTCAGCAATGGATATGGCATGGCTAGTTCTCTTGGTCCTTGGTGTTGCTATAAGCTCTCTTGGCAAGCTAGACGAGGAACTGTAACTTCACAATACAGGCAAGAATAAAATCCTATGCTCTCCCTTAAGCTGTCTAATTGTGAACTTATCAGCAACATGCAAAGAAACTGCAACAAAGAGCTTCAAGAAAACCAGATAGGAACATGGAGGGGAAATTCTGCTGCACAGCACAGGAAATACACACCAGGTAGAGAAAAACAGACACTTTAGAATGAAATGTTAAAAGAGAAACATACTAGGTAGAGAAATAGGCTTTTTAGAATTAAATGTTAAAAGCCACCTGATTTTCAAATATGTCTTCTTGCATCTCCTTCCACATTTCCAGCTCAAGTGCCGCTTTGTACTCTAAGGTTTCCCGAGGCTCTGTCTGGATCTCTGAGGGACACGGGGCTGGAGGAAGAGAAGGTGTCCTCTGTTGGGCGGCAGGCAGACCCTGCGGAGTGAAGGACAAAGAACGTAGGAGCACAGTCCTCACACACTTCAGTCCTCTCAGGGAACTTGTTCACAGCACTGTTTACCTGTGAGGACTCAGAGACAAAAACCTCCCGCATCTTTACTAGTCCATAATCTTCGAGAGTCACTGTATAAGACAGGTCTGCTATTCTGTTGCTTGACCTGCAGATGAAAAGAGAGTCACCCTCAAGCTCACAGACACACACTTGTTCTCCTTCTCCTTCTCCAGTGTGAGGCTTTGGAGGAGCAAGCCACATGCTTCTATCGACGCAGGACGCAGACCCCTCACTAAGCAAATACCTACATTTCCTATAAAACTACCCAAGGAACTGTGCATTTGTCTGTGAGAACTGGAAAAGTGTAAAGGGTGAGATTTAAGCTCTTCTAGTCCATAAGTAATTGCTATTAATTTTTACTTTACTTCCTTACTCTTACATTGATAGTTTTTGTCTTTTCCCTAATTTTTATCAGGAGTATGTTCTCATGCCTTATATACAATGTGATTTTTTTTTTTTTTTTTTTTGAGGACTTTGGGAATAAACCCAAGGCTTTATCATGCATGTCAAGCACAGGCAGAGTTCTACTGAGCAGCAGCCCCAGCCCCAAAAATAAAGTTTTACTATCTCTAAAATATTAGTATGGGTTTACACAGTTGAACAAATTTTGCAGTTCTCCTACTTTTCATTATGTAAGTTATTCTGAATTCTTCTGCCAAATTTTCCTGGGATGAACATACATAAAAATCTTTGACTGGAGATTAGTGCTGTCTCTGACCAATCCCTAAAAAGTAGGATAATATATTATTTTGGTCATAATTAGTACTTCTGTACAGAACTACATGTAGTACTTATTAGACAATAAAAACAAGACAAACACTAGTAAAACCAAATCTTGATAACCAAAACACATTATGTCTAAACCAAATAAATCCCTTTTAAGCAAAACTTTTTAAAAATGGGTATCAGATAATCAGATAATTAAGAACTAAACTAACCAACTGGCTTTCTTCTACTAATTTTACAAACTGTAGAGGAATAAATACAGTAAAATGAACTGCTATTACTTGGAGAAATTCTTGAGCATACTTGGAAGTTCTTGCTTAGAAAATGTATTGTCTACAAAACAGGGCATTAAAAATAATAGCATTAAAATAGTTTTGACTATTAACTACATTCTACATATGACAAAAAAGAATGCAAAGTTTTAAGAGATTCTTTTAACAGTGTTAAAGCTAGAAGAGCTCTCGGTTAACCAGCTATTGGTCCTTCAGGACACCCCCACATCCACAAAGTGAAGAAAAACTTTACTAGATCTTTCCTTCTCCAGATGTGACTATAAATGGAGGAGTAAGAGAGTACCTGCAGTGGAACTTTCAGAACTCAGATTTCTAGTGAAATTTATTTCCTTCTATATTCTCACTAGGTTAAAAGAAAGATAAGTGGTACATAATGCTAAATTTTTGCTAATTTCAAAAAAATAATTCAATGAAAACTCATATATGAAGCTAGAGTGGATTTATTTATTTATTTATTTATTTATTTTGTGTATCAGAAGCCACTGTGGGTCCCTGTGGAGCCCAAAGGTGACTTCAGGAATAATCTTGGATTGCTTCTACCTCCTTTTTGCTTCACTCTGGGATTTCCCAGGTTCTGCCTACCAGGGCCTGAAATGCAGGCCATCACCATTTCCACCTGGTGTTTTCTTTTCTCTCTTTTTTTTATTTATTCAACTGTGCGTGTGTGCGTGCGCGTGTGCATGTGTGTGTGTAGAACCACAGATGAATTCGGGAACCACCATGGACCGCCTCCACCTCCTCCTGTTTATTCTGCCCCAGGATTCACAGGCTCTGCCCTACCAGGACCAGAAACACAGGCTGCCCCCACTTCTGCCCTGCGTCTATACGTGGGGTCTAGGATTTGAACTCAGGACCTTCTGCCTGCAAGGCAGAGGTTTAACCCCTGAGCCACCTCTCCAGCCTCCTCCACCTGGAACCTGGGATCCAAACTCAGGACCTTCTGCTTGCAAGACAGAGTCTTCACCCTAAGCCATCTCTCTAACCCCTCAAATGAATGTTTTTATATGTGGATAGGTATACGTGTGTGTGTGTGTGTGTGTGTGTGTGTGTGTGTGTGTGTGTGTGTGTTGTGTGTGTGTGTATACCAAAGGGCACCTACGTTGTTTGCCTGCTGTCCAAAGGTAACTTGAGGGATCACCCTGGATTGTTCTACCTCCTTGTTGCTTTGTTCTGGGGTTTCCCGGTCTCTACCTTCCATGGCTGGAATTATAAGCCACCACCATATTCACCTAGCATGGGATCTAGGGATCCAAACTCATCTTTTTGCTTGCAAGGCAAAGGCTTTAACCACTGAGTTGTTTCCCCAATCCTTCAAGTGAACTTATTATTGTATTATAATTACTATTATCCCTACTATCACTTTCTAGGTGCTGTCGGCTAAAGCTAGGATTTTGTGCATTATAGACAAGTGTTTTGCCACCCTCACTGTTTTATTTTCAAAACTCAATGATTTATTTTGAAAACTGACAAATGTAATAGTCTCAGGTTTCAAGAAGATTTTAAAGTATTTTCAAGCTGAAAAAATATTTGCAGCATTCTCAATGAAAATGTAAAAATCCATGATAAATTTAATCTTACAAAACAAAATTAAGTAACAGACCCTAAAGGTGGGGACTCCAACTTAGAGGTTGAGTTACTTGCCTAGCTTGCGCAAGGCCTTGGGTAGGATCCCCAGCAAGCACCACAAATAAAATGGAAAATGAAAAACAGTAAAAAAAAAATACATCCTTAATTTTAAAATTGCAGGATAAAGATGGGAGAGGGTGGAGAGACAATTGGCAAGTTGAATAAGAATATTATAGTCACAAAAATCCTTATATGTTTGTGAAGTAAAGGGGGCATTAGAAGAAACAAGTAAACTAGCATACACTCCCATCCCTATCCTGACAGGGCAAAGGAAAATGACCAGCAAAGCAAAACATGAAGGACTAAGGTTTTGGTCTGTTACCAGGATCATTACACAAATGAAGAGCAAAGTGAAAACTGTTTTTGTAGAATGCTTTACCCTTGGGCTGTTATCACAGGCACACTTTCACTGTACGTTTGCCGCCAACACTGTTCACCATTAGAACCTAAAAACCGAGTTTTTTCTGAAGATAAAATGTTCGAAAGCTGGATTCTTGCAATTCCCAGGAGTAAGTCTTTACTCATCTTATCCTTGTGCCATAATTCGACCAGCAATGGAATCCTAAGAAGACAAAAACAGGTGTTCATAACAATTTACTCTGCACTGTCTTGCAAATAAAACCCATGAATGCCCTTCATGTGGTCAAAGAAGTTTGTTTCCTGGAAAGCTAAAAGACACAATGGTTAAAGACTTCACCCCAAAGGCAACGATATGCACTATCATATTTTCTGCCATTTCTAAGCAATGAAGAAAACCAGTTAAATACTTCTAATCACGCAAATCATTAGACAATTTGCAGCCAGCATTCTTCCTTTAAGAACATTTAGGCATCAATGAGAAAACTCAGCAAAAAAAAAAGAAAGAAAGAAAGAAAGAAAACTTGCCACTCAAGCCTGGTTAGCTGGGTTCAATCCCCCAGAACCCACATAAAGATGTAAGGAGAGAACAAAATCGACAAAGCTCTTTTCTGATCACCATACATGCAGTGACACACACACACACAATAAGTACAAGTTTTTTTTAATTAAAAAAAAGAAGGTATAAATTTTGGTTGTGATACTCTTGAGAAAGTAAGACAGATTTCACAGATCTAATTTTTAAAAAACTATTCCCCAAAGCTATATTAGTATTTGTAACTTATAAATAAAAATGTGCAAAAAAAGATATACATTTGGTGACTTAATAATCCAAAGTAAATATTGTTCTTTATTTGCATCAAAGCACCCTCATTATGATTGTCTTAACAAAGCTCAATTGTTTAACTCAAGCAAAGAAGAAATAAGCATCAGAAACTAGTATTTTTAGGAAGCAGAAGCACAAATGTCCCTGACATTAGTAAAAATGTGCATCATGATTATCAAGTGCACAAACTGCAGTGCATTTACACTGACATAATTATTAATATGGAGGCATATTTGCACGAGCTGAATTACAAACATAGTATATGTATATATATTACCGTAAGAAGGTATCTTGCAGCTGATGAGGCATAGTTGCGAAATCAAATGCACAGTAAGACTGGGGGAGAAACACTTCCATGTTTTTCCGAACTTCGATGGGAGGATTAGTCATAATAGGAGCTGCGCTTCCAAAGAATGGATATGAATACCTAGAATTTGAATTTAAGAAGTACAAATTCTTAAGGAATAGTAAAAGATGAGATACAGTCTAGATTTTTTTTTAAACAAACTATAATCTGAGCAAATACAATCTTTTTTGAAGTGTGTGTGTGTGTGTGTGTGTGTGTGTGTGTGCGCGCATGCGCCAAGGAGCACTTGAGTGTGTGTGATTTAGAAATAGGATTATTATTCCAGAGTAGCTAAGACTGTTGTCTCTGCACCAGCAGAGCCGTTTGTTGAGCTCAAGGTCTTCAGGAATACTGCCGACCAACCACCTAGCAGACGACTGATTAAAAATAGGAAAAGCATTTCTCCCTAAGTAAAAATGAAAGCATACCTCAATATGCAGTTGATTGGAAAACTGATTTCCAAGCCATGGACACTCCTTAAGTCTATTGAAAAGCAGAAGTGATGTGATGTGGCGGGAACAGCAATCTTCTGTCCAGATGTCATTTCTGAAGCGTTGGAGGTGACCATGGGTGGGGCCAGTAAAGCAGGCACAGAACCAACGTCTAAAGCAGGCATCAAAAAAAGAAATAAGAAACAGTGTTCAGAAAAAAAAAAAAAAAAAAAAAAGAAAGAGTGTTCAGGTATTAAAATATCATTCACCTTCAAGTGTGGAATCCAATTACTTTGCTTTTTAAATATACAAACCAAGACAAAGTGCAAAGAAAAAGCTTCATGTGGGGCACAAAGGCACTTGGAAGCCAAGGTAGGAAGATCACAAATCCAAGGCTGGTCTAGGTTACATAGCAAGGTTACTGTCACTCTCAACAGATAAACAGAAATGATGCAACAATGCTTGCCTGCTGCCAGGCAGGCACAAACTTTTGAGTACTTGTAGGGTTGGTTGTACCTTAGATTTACTAGAGGTGCAATTTCACAACTTTTCATAAGGATGTTAATCCTATACACCAGAGATGTTTACCCAATAAACAAGTCATACATTTATTCAGTAACAGAGGTAAACCTTACACCAAAACTTCTGATTCCTAATCTACAACTATTTACTCATATCACTGGTCATAATTGTAGACCTTTGTGCAATGTACATGATTCTCAGAGAGCTCCTTATGGAGTCAAAAATAATTATGAACTTACAAAAAGTAGTTATGGACTCTTTCCTCTAAAATTCCAAGGTCAAAATCTACTTAAAAGACCTATTTATTTTGAATAGACTAATTGCAATATAAAAGTAAAATGGAAATTTATTTTAGCAAACTCTTTGAAGTTAACAGGATGAAATTACATTGAACTTTTTTTATTACCAAACATTTATTTATTTTTACAAATCTCTGCAATCTTCAGTTAACCACCCACAAAAGTTCTCAGCCAATAATTAACTGGATAGCTGAAAAGCCCTGCACACATGCAAGTAGATCACCTCACCCTTCAGGTTGTGCTTCGTATCCTTGTCATACTGCAGGCTCTCTACTTCACTTTCTGTTGCGTCATCCTTGGTTGGAGGTGTCTGGTTGTGAGGCGCAACAGGGGACACACTTGGTGATTTTGGCCCAATGACTGTCTTCTCCTTTATGGGGGTTAAAACTCTCTTCTTTGAATGTTCAGGCTCGTGTCCATTCTGGGTTTTTAATTCAATTAAAGACTAAAAACAATTTTTAAAAATAAAGTATAATTTGCAAAATGCTACTTTCCTTCACAATTAAGCAAAAAACTTGGCACTGCTTTAAAAAAATATATAGATTCCTTTCCCAGTTTGGATATTCCTAGTCTATTTTTCTTCATAATTTGCAAATTTCCTTAAAGCATTTAGGACCAGAAAAAGGAAGATGAACAGAAGGAAAAATAATATCCAGAGCTGAGTACCAATATGCATCCTAACGGGAAAGGAAGGATATCTGAGAAGAGAAGTCTGACATAGGCGCCCCTGGGTACAGCCATTCCTACGAAGGCGGAGAAGTGGGGGACTCGACGTGTAAAAAGGAAGCATCAGATGTCCAGTAATGACTTCCTACCACTCTTCTGCTCTGCCCCTCATGCACTCTTTACAAATACACTAACATTTCAAGTTCCCATTTCAGTTTTTCCACCTTTAATTCACAACCTGCATATAGATTGAATCTTTGAAAGATCAAGACAGTAAAGTTGTTTGTCTATTTAAAGATAAAAAGCATATTCAAATAAATTCAAAATAGCCTAAAGAAAGGCACTAAGGAACCAACAAAGCACTAAGGAACCAAGGGTCTTATTTTAGCAGAGATTGTAGCAAAGTAAAATTTACTACTATAACCAATACTCACAAACTAGGTCTGAAATTTTTCTTCTCTACCAGTTTCCTTTCTGCACAGTAAATCAGCTACTGGTTGGGAGAAATGGTCCCATTACACAAGACTACTGCAATTGTGTCAAAGGGCTTTGAGTATGGTCACTCGTGAACTATAAAACAGAACTCACTGCACTTTTCTAAAAGGTTCAGAAAGTCAGGTCCTCTACTGAGGGTCAACCCTTGGAAGAGCTGGGGATGAAAGCAGAGTCACCACCTGCCTGGGGATCGATGCCTTCTTTCTGCAGAGCCACCGACACCCCCACAGTTGGGGCCAACTCCAGAGGAATAGGTGCGAGTTTCTGCTTGGCTCGGTTTGGAGGATCGAGAGTAAAGGCACCCTCAACTGTGACTGGGTGCTGGTTGATTTCTGTACTGCCCTTTTTCAGTAATCCATTCAGAGGTACTTCTGTGCTTCCAAGTGACTGGTCTCCACAGCAGAGATGGATCTAACACGAAAGGGGAAATCAACACAGAGCTTTCTATTTCCTTCTCTTTTCATAAGTAACTTAGAAATTCTAAGGTGATTCGCAACAGGAAAAGGAGTGGCTTCTCATATGATTATTAAAACTGGTGAAACTGCAAATTTAATAATGGCTCAGTGTGTTCACTTTTTCAATAAGGTACACTTCAAGCTGTCAGCTATTCTGTCTTGTCAGGTGAGTTGGATTACTTTGAGATTTCACTACACTTACTTTGTATATGCAAATATCTAAAAATTATGCAACTTTAAATAGAAAACAAATACCTCAATCATTTTTTCTACTTTTGTTGTAACATTAAGTTAAGCACAGTTCTAGAAAAAATAGGTTGGATGGAAAGATGGCTTAGGAGTTAAGACTCTGCTTCAAAAGCAGAAGAACCTGAGGGTGGATCCCAGATCCCACATAAAAACACCAGGTGGAAATGGTGGCCACCTGCACTTCTGGCTTTGGAAGGCGAGTCTGGGAAATCCCAGAGTAAAGCAAAAATGAGGTAGAAGCAATCCAGGATGTTTCCCAAAATCACCCTTGGTCCTCCACAGTGCCCTCTGATACACACACACACACACACACACACACATTTGAGCACAGTAAAAATAAAAAAAGTCAATGCATCAACTAGATTTAGATTTAAAAACCACAAGCAATTTTCTTGTATTCGACACAAAACATCTCGAGTCTTCCTTTCTTTTTTTTCTTATTCTTTAGGTTCTGTTTATAAAACGCAGGACTGAACGACAGGAGGTTAAGAGAATACACTGCCCCTGAATACTGCCACTAAAGATGTGCACAGAAACACACTCAGTCTGCAACTTGATCTTAATACTATTGGGTATGTTTAACAAGTCAAAACAAAATCACAACTGTATAACTTAGTATTAAGGTTATTAGATGAAATTTTTTAATAAATTAGAAAGTATGACTTAAATGTTCATTAGAAACAAAATTGAGTCAAATAATTTTGATAAGGATTGTTATGATACAGAACAAAATTCATGTTGTTTTTTTCTCCTGTATTTTAATATTTTACTAAGTGTTCAGTTTCTAACATACCCTAGGTTCACCAGAATCACCTTCGTAAGTTAGTACTGCTAACTTTAATGCCTCTTCTCATGAGCTGCCCAAAATGTGTTTAAGAAAGTGGCTTCTAACCATGCACTATTTCATACCCACCTTGTTTATTTGAACAAAAGCTGCTATCATAAAAGATCACGGAATGACTTCTATTAAGCAAAATTTACATTTAAGCAGAATTCAAACTGAAAAAGAGTTTACCCAAAATAGTTAAGGGCAAGTTGCCCTTTATCTTTGATTTTAATAGGGTAAATTATGAAATCAAAACGATTTCTCTATCAATAGTTATCATTTCCACTTGAAACCTTGCCTATATCCAGGCTCTATCCATTTTAGGTTCTGCTTTATACTATAGATAACTGACAACTAAACACTTAAACAGGGTAATAATAGAATATCTACTAAAATTCTGAATTGACTGTAATTTCAATGACTGTGTTCACAAAGTCATGATATATATAACAACTAAAAAATTAAAAAGACGAAAGATCTCCACTATTGAGATAGGGTACAGTTTAGAGCTAAACTCTACTTTAGTGCTCAATGTTTCAAGAACCATGTTGAGCACCTAACAATTTGCTGAGATACTTACCTGTAGCTTGGAATGAAGAGTGAGGTACAGTCGAAGGATTTCTACACTGCTACGTATACGAACAGACGCTCGCTCTGGCTCAAAGTTAGGATTGATCAAATCGTTGAAAGGCTCATTTGTAACATCATTTCCCAATAAAGAGTAGTAAAAGAAAAACTCAGGTTGCCTTTCTGGAAGTTTCATGGTACAAGGAATTAGCTGAACATTGAAGGAAAAAGAAGAGCATTACTTTCTAGGCCACTCAACGTATAACTGCTATACTCCAAAAATGCTTCCTAAAACTAATTTCAAGTTTTAAAATTAACCACATGATTTTTTAAAATCGCTGACAAATTACTTTCTTTCTTTTATGGTGGGATTAAACCAAGCTTCTTGCAAATACAGGTAAGGGCCCTATAGTCAGAAACTTCCCCAGCCCTTGGAATACTATGCCACAGGGTTTCGCAAGATGGTCTCAGCCTTATAATCCTCCTGTCCTAAACTCTAGAGTGGTGAGATTGCAGGCGTGAACCTCAATGCTTATTAGCAATGTTCAAATTGCTACCAGATCACTTTTTTTTCTTCCAAAGTATCACTTCAAAAGACATAAAGAAGCTTAGCATGATTGTGCATGCCTATAAAACCAGCACTTAGGAGGATGGAGGCAGAAAAAAATCAGCAGTTCAAAGTCATCTCAGCTTACACAGGGAGTCTGAAGCCATGCTGGGCTACAAAGTGACCCTAACTACAATACATATAAAAAAATCAAAATAAATAAATGAGATTTTTTAAAATAGAAATACAAAAGAACAAAGACTTTTACTAGACATTTGTTGTTTTAAAATTTTCATTTCACTCAACATGAATGTAAATATTCTTTTCTGGAGCTGAATATTTCAAACTAAGTCTTCCTTATTTTCATATACTTTACTTCATCTCTGATCTTTATTCCACCAAGAGGCTCCATGTTGTAAATGAAAACATCTTAATCCAGGCTATTTAATATGTAACATCTCAGTCTATGTCTTTTATTTACAAGAAGCTTTGAAATTTAGGTATTAGGGCTGTACAACACACCAGGAGTACTACTTTGTGGTTTCATGATCACATGACTAGAAAAGATGGGATTGCTACAGTATAAGATGGAAAACATTACTGAATGTTCACTCAAACACTGCTACACTAAGCTATAAATACAATATGTGTTCATCAATAGGAAATGACTGATGTATACTCAGGCATCATACAGCAGCTGTCTTCATAATGATATATTGACATGAAACTTAACTAAAACATATTGTTAGGTTAAAAAGTTACAATACAGTTCACATAGTGACAACCATTTAGATTATAATGGCAATAAATAATATTTGATAAATGTACACTGATTTTTTTAGCCTATACTTCAAACTGTATTTATGTTTAATGAGCATATTTTACTCATGTGGATTTATGCATATAAAGAGAAGCACCAACGTACCTAAAAACTTCTAACTGTAAAGAATACAAATCTGGAGTCCGACACCAACTTCCAGTTCTCTTTCATCAATGACTCACTACATGACTTCATTGTTCTGGCCCTCCCTCTCTCAGCGTGGTGAAAGGACAAACAAGTAGCAAGCTGCAGCTGTGCCCATCAATGCTGACAGGTAAGAATGGGAAAAATCTAGGGATACTTGGATCGTTTCAGTAGTTTAATGAAGAAAGGCATTTCCTTTCTTGCATAGTCAGAAAGCAATAAAATATTAAGAAATGGCCAATGTGATAGCAGCCAAGCTGTCAGCCGGCAAACCCAGCAACTTGAGTCAAGTCCCCAGAAGCCCACATGGTGAGTGAGAGAACTGACTTCCAAATCTCTCCTCTGACCTCCGCCCGTGCACCAAGGCATGAGTTTATGCCTTCTCACCCTCCCTCGCACTTATTCATAAATATTAACTTAAATGTTAAGAAATTAAGATAATTTTATGTATTTCATAATAAGTTTAATTGAAATAATTCTTACTCTGGGAAGATAGTCTTTAAAGACCCTTTAAATCCTGAAACTATAGAGTGTTTACACTAGTCTTTGTGGACTTAGGCTACTTTGGATATTTCGCATGAATGGAACCACACATGTGGGCTTTTGGTAGCACATTTTCAGAGTTCAGTTGCGCATGCCTCAGCACTCCATTTCTCTCATTGGTGCACCTACTCCTTGCATGGCTATGCAAAGTGTTTACCCATTAATCTATCAATGGACACCTGGGGAGCTTCCACCATCAAACTACTGTGAATACAGGTTATGAACTAGACAGGTCGATGATAGAAATTTTTACTGTACGAATATAGCTTCTCTCATACAAACATGGTAGGTACTTTACTGATATGATGTCAGTTTTCACAAACATCAGCCACAAATGGTAATACCACAACTACATTATCTGTAAAAATCAAGCCTTGGAAAGATAAATAATTTGCCCATGTTCAAAGCACGTGTAAATACTCAGATCTCACATTCCAAATCCTGTAGTAGACAATAAGGTATAGGAAGGGAACAAAGTATAAAGTGTTAACTATACAATCAGAAATACCTAGGGCACTTACTAGCTCCAAAATCTTGCTAAGAATTGGTTTCCTCATCTCTACAAGGAAGCAGCAATCTTCTAAGGTATTGGTAGCAGTAAACAGAAAATCTATTACCATACTCTCTGTACAAAGATAGCATGCAGTAGAAGGCAACAAGTATGCTCCACTAAGGAGACAAACACAAAACAGCATATGAAATACAGTGCAAATGTTATGAATGACTCTATGAAAATACAGCAGACATCCAATCACCTGACACATGGCCAGCAATGGCCTGATATGACTGATAAATAAAAACATAATGAAAGTCGACCACAACAGTGTGGCATGTGAAGGTGAACTGCTCTACAGCAGACACGTGAAAAGACGTTAAGGAAACTGTTGGTGGCCACACCACCCTGAACACGTCTGACCTTATATGACCTCAGAGGCTAAGCAGGGTCAGGCCTGGTTAGTACTTGGATGGGAGAAGGAAACCAATGAGAGACAATACGAGATACATGAAAGCCAAAGAACTTGTACATTAAAAACTCCGCTACAGCGCCTGCCCCTCATGGCACTCCCCATCTTGAGTCCGTGAATTCTTTTCTAGCTCCTTGCCCCTCATGGATTCATGGATTCCATGCCTGGAGACCATGAGTTCTCCAGGGCGCCCTAGCCCCTCATGGTTCTCCACATCTGGAGTCCATGAGTTCCGTTCTCTCTCATCTCTAATAAACTCTACCTGAATCCTCCAAAAATAAATAAATAAAAATAAAAACTCTTGCTGGGCTCTGTGGATTATGTGGGATTCCTGAACTTTTAAAAAGTGAATGGCCAAATAAAAATTTTAATCCTAAGCTATATTCTCTACTTTTAAAATTTTTTATATATTTATTTTTGCGTGTGTGTGTGTTCCTGTGGAAGACCAAGGGTGACTTTGGGAATCATCCTGGATTGCTTCTACCTCCTTTTTGCTTCCCTCTAGGATTTCCCAGAGCTCCACCTACCAGGGTTGGAAAGGCTTCCGACGTTTCTGCATTTTTCAAACCCTGAGCCAACTCTCTAGTCCTATTTTTTATATAATAACTGATTCTGGCTGTTAGGGACCAACATGAAGTCAAGAATAGTGGCAAGAGTGACAGCACAGTGTGTATTGAGCCACGGTTGGGAAGAGACCTCAACCACAAACTTCCTTGCACAGCTTTGTGGGCGCGCCAAGGCACCAACGACTGGCCACTCCTACACAGACCACTTCCCAGGACTGCTCAGACAGCTGGTAACCTGAGAAAGAGATATATCACAGGGCAAAACCTGGACTGCTGACTACTACAGTGAAGTGGTGCGCTGTCCAAATCCATCTTCCTGTGCTACAACAGAGCCCACTATGTGCTCTCCTGCATAGTTCTTGTGGAACTGGGGTAAGGAGAGCTGAGGAAAATCCAGCAAGATTTGTGTTACTTGGTATGCTGGAGAAATAAAGTAATTTATTCTGACTCAAAAACCTTTTATCTTCTGTCAGCATCCATGCTTGTAATAGCTTCTGAGCTTATAAACAAGAGAGATTACAATCTCATATCCAAATGTTCCTGACATTGCTTATTTTGTCAAAAAATGTACCATTCTATGAAAAAATCCATTTTGTCAGTTCTTATAATTTTACATGTAACAATAAACAATGCTTATTTTCTCCTAAATCCTAAAAATTTATTCTCATTACTGAGATACTAAAGAAACCTATTTCTTTGCAAAACTGCTTTCTAGCATGAAAACATTTTTGAACTTATTTTTTAAGTAGTCTATTTGCAAATTATTTTGGTTACAGTAAGATTCAAAAAACAAGTTTTCAAATCGGCATGAATCACTCATGTTAAGAACATCTCACCTGCTCCAACTGGGTAGCAAACGCAATGGTCACTGACAAGATAAAGGAGTCAGCACAGCACTCTGCCGGTCCAATCTGATGGTAGCCTCCCTCCTCATTCAGCACTGGGACAAGGTCCTTCGGGTCAACTCCGGACAGGCTGGCAGGCACTTTACAGAAGATCACAATTAACATCATAGCTTCTCATAAACTATTCTAAGTTTTACTTTATGCTTTTTTGAAACAGGATATTGCTATGTAGCCAAGACTGGCCTAAAATTTACTATGTAATGTAAGTTGGCATAAAAAGCACTGAGTGGTCCAGGCTGAAATCCTTGAACTTAAAGTCCTCCTGCCTCAGCTTCTCAAGTACTGGGAATATGTACGAATCACAATGTCCAACTTATTATAAAAAATCACTATGTTTTTAAATTTGATTGGCAATTTTCAACTATATAGTTAATAACTTTAAAAGTTTCCTTTATTTTTGGTACTCTCTAAATGTTTTTCTGTATATAAAAACCATATTTGGTTAATCCACACATAGAAATCTAACCTAGGTTTTTTAGTGAACCTGCACTCTGGAACAGACTATGCTTTATTTAATGGCTGGGAGAAATGTGGCTGAACAGAGATCAAGAGGAGCACAAAGATGCTGTAAACAGGGGGCAGGATGCAGACACCAAGGCAAAAGAAAGACCTGTGGCTAAAGAAGCAAGGGGGAGCCAGGCTCCGTGGATGCAGCCTGTAACTCCAGCTGTCTGGCAGAAAGAAGCCAGAGGACTAGAAGGATGCAGCTTGCCTGAATCACACAGCTAATTCAAGTACAGCCCTGTACCCACCTGGTCCTGCACTAAGTCCCTAGCACTCAAAACAAAAACAACTGAACCAGGTGTGATATGCTGCCTGCCACAGGGAAAGAGAAAGATGTGTGGCCAGAGAGATAAGCAGAAGATCTTAACAGACATGGTCTTGAATGCTCTCTTGAAGCATTTGGATGCTAGAGGAGGGGGTATTTTTTAAATAAGGGGAGCTATGAAAAAAATTTGAGAAAGGATCCATACAAGAGACATCAGCATGAGGCAGCTAGGCAGGGACAAGTTTTTCAAATGGATTTTCTAAAAGATCACACACACACACACAAACTAAAGCAGATGCTATCCAGTGTTGAAAGGGAAAGCAATATTGAAAAGGACATTCTCGAGGGACATACACTAGCAACACTAGCATAATAACCTATCATGGGGACTCTCATTGCTTATGAAAATTTTATGTACTTGTGCCCTGTCAACAAGCAGGCCTTCTACCCCAGGCAGTAATCTTTTTGAAAATATTTTATTTGTTTTGAGAGGTCCATGTATCCCAGCCTGGTCTTGAACTCATGACCATTCTCCTACCTCAACGTCTTAATGCTAGGAAACAGTTGAACCAAAGGCTGAGATGAGGAAAGTACAAGATAAATCTAAAATATCTTCTGAGTCAGAAAATGACTCCAATGATAAGACATCCCAGAAGACAAAACTATGTAGATGGTAAACAGGTGGATAGCTGTCTTGGTGTATTTTCTGTTGCTAATCAGAATACTTGGATAAAATATAAAGAAACTTATTTCTTACAGTTCTGATGGCAGCGAAGTCAAGGTTGAGGAGTCTTGTTAGGGGTGACCCTCTTACTGATAAAACCTGAGCAGGGTCCTGGGGAGGGGCACAGCTTACATGAGGAGAGAGTTCATGAGGCAGCAAAAGAGGTTTGGACAGCAGTCTCATCTCGTAACTAACCACTTCCCTGCTAACACAGAAATCCACTAATGCATGAGGACAGCACACTCAAAAAGGCAGAGCTCCATGACACATTCAGTTCCCAAAGATCCCAACTCCAAATGCCATTAGGACCTTGGAGATTAAATTTCCGACACATACAAACAACTGCTAGGGCTTGTACAAGGAAGACTGGAAAGGCAAAACCCAGGACATTCATGGGATGGAACTGCTCTGTGTGGTATTAGAAAATACGCGTCACCATCCACTAACCAAAGGCCAAGTGATCACTGCACATTCATCGAAATTCAAAGAATGTGTGAACTCTAGTGCAGGCTATGTGTTCCAGCAAACAAACATGTTCTCTCTATTTGGCTATAGCTCAAGTACAGGAAAGAGGTTTCCTTAGCTCTACCACTAGAAGAAAAGAAATCTACCCACACATAGAAAAAGCAAGTGCTAAAAGCAACAAGTAGTACAGATGTTCTATGTGTTAGAGCCTGACGCACCGGAGGAAGATCAGCTCTGCTCCTGCACATATCCCCTACGGCTCCTCCTTCCTCGAGTTCTGATCAGATGATCTTCTCAGAAAACACGCTTGTACCCGACACTTGAGCAGTAGAGGCAGGAGATCAGGAGTTTCCAGACCAGCAACAGTTATAGCAAGTTCGAGACCAGCCTCAAAAAGAAGGGTGGGCACATACAAACCTTTTCCATCTCGAGGGGGGGCTCCTTTTGCTTTAAAACTATCCACAGGTGCCTTCGTATCTGTTTCCAAAGTAATATTTATCTGTATCTCAGACTTGAATTTGGTGTATTTGTTACTTAGCAACTGGTACCATTTAGGAGCCTGGATAACAACAAAACAGAAAACACCTTAATAGCTTCTAGGAGGAAAAAGTACTCCAAATGCTCTCAAGGTTTTGAAAGTTCTTCCTATAGATTTTCAGTACTTTATACCTTTTAAAATTTTTTCACATTTTCTCTAACAGAAATTAATTCTGCTTAAGAAACCACCAACTGAATTTTCCTTTAGAGAACCTACTCAAGTTTACAGATTGTCTTCTTTGTATTGTATTCCAAAGATGTTTACAAGATAAAACAATAAATAGAAGAACCACAACACATTCCCATTTTCAGTGTATCTCCAACATCACAATATCCTTTAGTAACAAAAACCTATTTATTTGGTTCCCATGTTCCTCGTGGACTCCATGTTTGAAATCCATGAGTTCCTTTTCTGGCTTTCTCTTACTGGCCCCTCACAGACTCTAAGTCTATGAGTTCTTCTTGGCGCCCTGGCTCCTCACAAAACTCCTTATCAGGAGTTCTTTCTTTCCTCTAATCCTCTTAGCTGCTTTTCCACTTCAGCCCCTGGACACAAGAAGGCAACATCTTGGAGCAGCCATCAGACAGCTCTCTGGGCCCTCGCAGAATCCATGTCTGTGAGTTCCGTTCTTTCTCTCCTCTAAAAACTCTGCCTTAATTCTAAAAACAACAGAAAAACTATTCATTTGCTGTTTCCCAAACTCTTAATATTTCAAACTTCTTACGAGACCTTTCCCCCTGCCATATGTTTGCTTTTCAATCCATACAGTATAACACAAAGTGTCAACACAAAAGCCCAGCCATTGAGTCCTGGACTAGTGACCATTTCCTGACAGTGTGAACAAAGGCTAAATGATTTGTCCAAAATTACCTGAATAACTGTGGCAACCACAGATATCCTAGTGCCCAGACCAGAGAGAAAAAAAATCCTGGGACAAGACAATGTGTACCCTGAGGGCAGGGACCATGTCACAGGGCGCCGGCTCCATACTCTGAAGCAGCAGTTTCACTCTGATATTCTTATGTAAAGTATCTCCTTCACCAGTCAAAATTGCTATTTTTCAAGTTGTGTTTATTAAGTAAAGTAGTTTTGCTAGGACACAGTATCTTAAAAATAAATCTACAGCTTAGAACTCTAAAGATAAAAATGTATATGATTCATTGACACATTTCTTAATATATATTTTCTAACTTCAAAAATAAGCCTAGAAACAGATTTTTAACTTAATGGAACTTTTTTTTTATTACATGACTCGGGAAAATGAAACTATTGTATATATTTAAGGAAATCAACTTGTTTTGAAGCTCTATATTGTACCAATAAATTTCTAATCCTTCTGCTGCCAAATAAATGACGAATGGGCTGGAAAGATGGCTTTGGGTTACGACTCTGCCTCCCAAATAAAGGATGATAAACCAGTTACAAAGACCAGTTGGTCTTTGTAAAACCAGTGATTATGAACTTCCCCTGAACTCTGATCATAAATATGTAATAAACTGGCCCAGAGGAGGTCAGTGAGATAACTCAGTGGTTAAGATGCCTGCTTGAAAACCTGGTGACCAGCTCAAGTCTCAGAAGCCCATATGGTGGAAGGTGAGGACCTAGGTGCAATCTTAGCACCTAGAAGACAGAGGCAGAGGCCTACTACAAAGTTGGAGGCTAGTGAGGTCTAGGCCAACCCAATCTATATAACAAGACCCTGTCTCAGAAAAAGAGACATTAAAAAACTGGAAGATTTTTAAGTCAATCACATACAAGGGATCCAGAGAAAGTCAAGAAAGAAGCACGTGCAGCAACAAGAGGCGGCCACACAAGGCTGGGAAACTTAGTTCTTTCGTTTCAGGTTTCTGCTTGCATAGCACTAAGTTGAGATCACTGAGTTTACAAATACTGTGACTGAGGCAAAGTCATCTACCTAAGGACATTATCTCCTCATCCATAATGTTCAGGAAATTAATGCTATGCTACAGATTGTTCTGATGTTTAAATTAGTGGCACGGATTAGCCTTAATCTTGGGATCCTTCTGCATCAGACCCGAGATTGTGTGTGTATGTGCCCACATTTGCCTTTCGATAAACTGCTACAAAGCACTATGAAATTTTTCATGCACATTAAATAAAGCTCAATAATATGACTATCTTAAGAGATGTTAAGATTTATATAAGCCTGAAAATGATCAAAAAGGTAAATTTAAGTCAAGCCTGGTACAGAGGCCTGTATCCCCAGCTACTTGGCAGGCTGAGGCAGGAGGATCAAAAGTTCAATGCCAGCCAGTACAATGCAGGGAGACCTTGTTTCAAAAAGTGAACAGAGGGCTGCATACAGCGAATGAAGCCTTATGCTCAGGCCTCAAAACTCAAACAAAAATAATTTAAAGTACAATGTTTTTTTATTAAGGAGAAAATATTTACATGGGCATGGAATCACACACCAATAGCTTCATTACTTGCTGAACTAAAACAACAGGATCACTTCGAGGCCTGCACTACTTGAAGCTATCTCGAAAGAAACCAAGCAGGCAAAAACAAAAAGAGGAAAGATTTCTTTTGGCCTGGAACAACTTTCAAGGTTTGATGGAACATTTTTTTTCAGGTTTCCTAAAACAAGGTCTTACTATGTAGCACAGGATAGCCTCAAATTTGTTACTGATCTGTCCCAACCTCCAAAGTGCTAGAAGTCTCAAGCTTCAGGAGGAAAGTAGAATGTCCTCAAAGACAAAGATGGGCAGAATTGCCAACATAACACTCTTACTCTTACACACCCAAAACTCATGCCCTGAAAGAATCTGTGAGGAACAGGAAGCAGAATGATAGTCACAACAAGAAACCATGAGACATAGGCGGGGGGAGCAGATCGTGTGGGAGAAAACCAGCCAGAGTGGATGGCTATGAAGCGAGGGCAAGTTTCCAGCTTGCAGAGTGGGCAGGATGGCGATGAGCCCTCGCTAGAGCAAGGAACCCTCACAGGAAAAGCCCCACGCTGTGCTTCAGGGAACAATTATTTGAAATGGTTTGAGCTCAGAGACAAGTTTGTTTGAGAAAGACAGTTCGACAGTATTTATTTTTTTTCTTCAAAAATTTGATTGCTTGTTGAAAGCAACCAACTCATACTAGTTAACAAAACATCAAAAGGTGATACCTGTTTTGTTTCCTGAGCAGTTCTTAAGTCCAGAACAATGTAGCCTATGGTTTCCTTAGCTGAAGACAGCGGATCCAAGGCAAAACACTGGAGTTTGATAGGAGTGCGCTGTAACCTGAACAACAATTACGTCATAAATAAAAGGCTTTTTTCTTAAACTGACTTTCTACTAGCTTTGAAATAACTTCCTATTATTATTCAGATAATTGAAGATTGCTGGGTCAACTACTTATTCTGTACTTTCAAAATAATTCAACTGGGTAATACTCTACTCATTTTATCTACTTAGCTCTACACCCATTGGTAATGAAAGTACATCCATCTTAGTCGCTAATCCAAAAGCCTGTCCTGTAGGTCGGTTCTTCCTAAATCTTGGTAATGGATGCAATCCTCTGCCAAGGCAGAAATCACAACTCTTCACGAATGATTCTAACTTATCCTTCTTATGCACTGTCGCACAGAAAATAATATACATATACACTCAGTTTTCTTTGAAGCTAAAGCAAACTTAAGAATTAAAAACCATAAAATCAAGCTATTAAAAGTTAGTACTTAATACAGCACATGACAATATTCTGTAAGTATGACAGTGGCTGGTCAGCACGTGCTGGATGGAGTATGGAAGCCTTACTAGCTCATGCATTGAGTCACAAAGATGTTTGTCTACTGGAATTACTACTTAACTGTGCTCCGCATAAAATCATCACTAATCGGTTCGTGTCCTTTTTTTGACCTAAAGTAGACAAACACAACTGCATCTTATAGCAGAGCTCAGTCTAAGTAGACATTTCAAATGTCCATGAAAAACAGCACTGATATTCTGAAAAAACAATCCTTTAAACAAATAAGCAACGGAGACCAAAAAAAAAAACCTCCCTGCATTCTTTGTTAACTTTCTGTTTGATATGATTTAATTTATTGAGAAAAAAAAAAAAAAAAAAGTGGGGGAGGAAGGTGTTTTTTTTTTTTTTGTCATACAGAGTTTTATAGACTGGACTTGAACTTACTCTCCTGCTTCTGCTTCCTGATTTCTAGGATTACAAATATATGACATCATATCCAATTCTAGGAAACATGTTTTTTCAAAGATTTATCACATAAAAACATTGCTATTCTTAGCCAGGCATGGTGGTTCACACTTATAATCTCTATACTCAGGTGGTGAAGTAAAAGAACAAGTTCCAAGACAGTTCAGTTTACACTGTGAAACACTATGAAACACCGTAACCTCCATTTTTTAAAAACATACATACATTTGTATTTATAAATATTACTGTGACTATTGCTAGCTAGAGTTCATGAAAAAAATCAAATTTTAAGTTTATTTTACATATTAAAGTGTTCATCTAAAATCAACATAAATGAATTTGAAAGAACCCTTAATATATTTTCTCTTTTCAATGGATAACTCTGTATTTTCCTGACAAATCAAGTAAATATATATTTAACAAAAATTGGGGCTGGAGAGATGGCTCAGGGGTTAAGACTCTGCCTGACAAGCAGAAGGTCCTAAGTTCACATCCTAGGTCCCAGGTAAAAAATATCAGTCGAAAATGACAGTGACCTGCACTTTTAGCTCTGATGGGCACAGCCTGGGAAATTCCAGAGTGAAGCAAAAAGGAGATAGAAACAATCCAATATGATTCCCAAAGTCACCCTTGGTCCTCCACAGGGACACACAGTGCCCTCTAATACAGGATAGATAGATAGATAGATAGATAGATAGATAGATAGACAGACAGACAGACAGACATAAACAAACGAATAAACAAACGAACAAACAAATAAAGTATCCTTACTTTAAAAAAAAAATTGCAATTCCACTCAGTACCTGGAAGACATCATCCAGGGCTTATTGCACACATTAGCCCTCTCTCCCAATTGTAGAAACAGAAAAAAACAGCTAATATGTCAATGCAGTGATTATGATCAATAGCAGGGTAGTAGCCACAGCCGTGATGCATGCACTTGAGAAGCTGAGGCAAGAGGCTCACCCTCAGTTTGAGACCAGCCTGGTACATGGTGAATCACAAGCCAGATTCGAGTTCAAAATAAGAACCTGTCTAAAAAACTAAATAATAACAAAGTAATGGTAAAATCTTGGATTCTGAAGCTACCAATAACTTCATGGCAAGTTACTTAACCTTTCAGGACTTAGTTTCCTCGTCTACAATTGAAAAAACATATTATTACCTTTACAGGGTTATTCTGAGATTTAAATGAGTTACTTCTTGCAAATCATTATGACAGTTTCCTGCCACATTACAAAGTACTCAACATCAAGGTATGGTGTCCCATACCTGCAATCCTAGCACGTGGGAGGCTGGGGCTAACGCAAGCTAAATATTGAGTGCTGAGCTAGCTTTGGGTACAGAGGAAGCCTGTGTCTCAAAAAAATATACCAAAAACTAATAAACAAAACACCACTCAATGAGTCTAACTATCACTATAGCCCAATAAGTTGAAACACTTACTTATAAGCCTGAGACCAATAAAGATGCTAATGCAAACTGAGAGCACTGTCACCTGTGCTGATGAAGTACTTTCCTGTCAATTTCCCAGGCTAACTCAGTGGCAAATTCTGGCTGGTCAGTGTGGTCCACAGGATCGGTAGCCAGCTGCTCTCCATCAAACTTTGCTTCCACGACAAGCATATGCTTTGGACGTTTGGGGAAATGACGACCTGAAGAAACAAGAGTACATGGATTCATTGAAAAAGATACAAAAATATAATGGTTTAGCATATATTTTGGCTTCATGACTCACTACTGCCACAAAAACACGTGACCCAAGGCAGTATCCCTCCACCATGGCAAAGCAGTCAGCAGTATGGGCCAAGGGGAATGACCACATCACATCCACAGCAAGAAACAGAAAGGCAGTGTATGCATGCTTGCTTGCCAGCTCACTCTGCCATCTTGACAAAGTCCCAGACAATGACCTGGATCTTCCCACACCATTATACAATCAAGACAATCTTTTACAGACCTGTCTTGATCTAGACAGGTGGTCCCAGATTGGCAATTAATACTAATCATCACAATGTAGATCTTAAAAATTGACGTTACAGAGCGTTGAATAAACTATCTTGATAACACATTCATATGGGCACACCTTCGTAAGAATTATAAACCAAAAACTTTATCAATTAGTGCTTCTCAAACATCATGCATATAAATCAGTTGGCTATCCTATCAAAATGCACACTCAGTTCAGTCTAGGGTGGGTTTGGGATCCTGCACTTCAAATAATGCTGTTGCCCTTGGCTCACATTTTGAGTTAAAAAGATCGAAATAACATCTGGAATTAAAGAGTTAATGTGAGTATACCAATGTAAGATATCACCATACATATACTTTATAAAGAAAAGACATCTGAAGAGTTGGGAAATCAAATTAACAAAAAAAAAAAAAAACCAAACTTGCATTTTAATTTTCCTACATGTAGTGTACACCTATAAAATCTCAGCACCTGGGAGGCTCACTGAAGTTCAAGGCCAGCCTGGTCTATACAGGATGCTGCTGGCCAGCCTGGACCTACATAGTGAGACCTACATCAAACTAAAATAAAACAAAAAGCTACCATGGGGAAGGGGGGAATTCATACTTATAACCCACTAGCCCTTGCTATACAGAGAGTTTGAAGTCAGCTTGGGCTACATGAGTCTATCTCGAAAAAGAAAGAAGGGTGGATCTCTAAACTAAATGTAGAAATATAAGCATATGTATTCAGTCATTTCATTTTCAATAATAATATTGCATTACCAAGAAATATCAAACTGGTCTATACCAATCTTCATTGAAATTTGGTATTAGATGACAGGCTATGAAAATAGCTAGGTACAGTGGTCACACCTGTAATCCTCTAATCCTAGCTAACTATGACATACGACATCCAGCAGCAGCTTTCTGAGTGGACTCAAGCCCCGCTTGTCAGAATGGTACTTATCCCTGTTATTGGAAACTAGAACAAGAACCTAAAAAAAGGGAAGGAAATAAATCAATAGGGAAGACAGCCAATAAACGTATAGGTAGGAAGACAATACATCAAACTGTTCTCTAGGCAGCTGTCATTATACCCATAGAATGGGAACTCACAGTGGAAACCTTTGGGTCTAAAGCTGGGTAAGTAAAGAGAAATGCATATACTAGTGGGGTGGCCTGAAGAGTTAACTTGTTACACTACTGAGGCTGAGCCCACACAGGAGTAGAGAAGCCAGAGTGAACCCTAAAGTCCATAGAAGCATAGAGGCAATAGAGTGGGACAGAATGGTGAAGAGAAGGGAGAAAGAGGGAGGGGGAGGGAGGGAAGCTGGGATGAATACTCAATGTGCTTATAAAAGTAGAAAAAAAAATAATAAAAAATAAACAGAAGAGCTGGGTAGATGGCTCAGTGGTTAAGCTTCTGTGTTGAAAGTAAAAGAATCTTGAGTTCAAATTTCCAGATTCATTCAAGCAATTAAAACTGGTCAGGCTGCAGCCTGTCATTCTAGCCTTGGAAGGCAGAGCTCAGGAAATGCCAGAGCAAAGCAATAGAGGACAAACAATCAATCCATGATGATCCCAAAGTCATTGTTGGGCCTCCACAGTCACACAGTGTCCTCTGACACATACACACACACAAGTAAAAATAAAAAACAAAAAATTCAAAGGTAGAAAAAATAAAAAATAAAACAATACTTGCCCTCAAAACACTGAGGGTGGGAGCTGGGGCGATAACAGCATATGTAATTGCCTGTGCAAGCAACAGGACTGGCACTCGGGTGCCTAGATCCCACTGAAAATGCAGGCTGGGTTGTTGAGGCCCAGCCCTGGGAGGCAGAGCCTGGGATTCCCAGCCTCAAAGAATTAGATGGAAGAACAGAGGATGATTCTGGTATCAATCTCAGGTCTCTACCCATGCACATTCTCAATGTACATATACCTACATGCACACATAAGAAAAAAAACAACTTGAGGGCATAACGGAAAGATACAAAGTTTAAAAACTAAAGAAGAACAGGCTGGAGAGAGGGTTCAGGGGTTAAGACTCTGTCTCACAAGCAGAAAGTCCTAAGTTCGAATCTCAGGTCCCATGTAAAAATGCCAGGTGGAAAAGGTAACGGCTGCACTTCTGGCCCTGGTGGGCGAAGCTCTGGAAAATCCCAGAGCTAAACAAAAAGGAGCTAGAAGCAATCCAGGATGATTCCCCAGGTTACTCTTGGTCCTCCACAGGGACACACAGTGCCCTCTGATACACACATACACAGGCACACACACAAAATAAATTAAAAAAAAAAAAAAAACCTAAAAAAGAGCAAAAAAGGACCCTACGAGTCTTACACACTAAGTCAACTCCTTTTTTTCAGGTCTGGTGGGGAGAATCGTGATGACATGTAGTTTGTTTGTTTTTTTTTAATTTTTATTTATTCAATTGTGCGTGTGTGCATGTGTGTGTATGTATGTGTGTGTGCGCGTGTATGTAGAACCACGGACGAAATCGGGAACCACCATGGACCGCCTCCACCTCCTCCTCGGTTACTCTGCACTGGGATTCACAGGCTCCGCCCTACCAGGACCAGAAACGCAGACTGCCCCCGCTTCTGTCTGGGGTCTATGGGGGGGATCTAGGATCCGAACTCAGGACCTTCCGCCTGCAGGCGGAGGCTTAACCCCTGAGCCACCTTTCCAGCCCCATGACATGTAGTTTAACCACTGTTAAATAAACTCCTGCTGCTACTCACTTGGCTAAGACTACCTGGTTAGCAATTAAACTGGTCAGAAAGACCTGTATTTGACAGGCATGGTAGCCCACATCTGTAAGCCCAGAGGTGAAGGCAAGGAGGTTCAGGGGCTCAAGATCATCCCTGGGGAATTCAAGACCAGAGTTAACTACACAAGACCAACGCTCCCCTCTACAAAAAAAAAAAAAAAAAAAAAAAAAAAAAAAAATTAAGTTAAATTAAATTTTAAAAAAGACCTGACTTCAAACCATATGAATATCTGGCTGAAGTTCTAATCTGAAACTCTGTCGAGAGCCTTGACACACATGTGTTCTAATTGGCACTGACGCTCTCTCTGGACCCTCAGTCTCTAAAGCTCCAGAAGATGACTGGGCTCACAAATGAATATCACACATGCAAAAGAACCAGCATCTTCAGTCAGACTATCATACTAACAATCTCTAGTGTGCTAGAGAACAGAGGAACAAAAGGTTCATCACTGAAACACAGTGTGAAAAGAGCTTTGTCTTTCTATCCTTTTTTTTTTTTTGTCTTTATCATGGCTTAAATGTTCCCTGTGGTACAAATTCAGTTTCTTCTGAATAAAGGGTGTTTCTAAAAATATAGTTAAGAAATTATTAACAGCTAAAAACAGCTGACGATCTGGGAATCGAAGGGACTAGAAGGAAAGGCAAAGAACACATTGCCAAGCGCCACAGGGATTCTACAGACACTGTCCCTTAGAATGCAGAAGCTGCATTTGCCTGCAAGAGCAGTCACTGCCAGGTAATGCTCGGGTTTTTCTGGAAAGGCAGAGCATGCTGACGAGCACTACTGAGAGTACAGGCTAGGCAGATAATGAAGGCCTGCATCACGGTATTCACAGGGGAGGCTTACTTGAAAGTTCCCATGTGGCACCTACTATTATCTAGAAAACCGTATCAGCAACACTTGGTACCCATTTGGAAGATGGAGATAGAAAAGGAACCAGGGTGGTAACAAATCACAGGTTCTTGGCTTGAACTGAAATGACCACAAGCTCAGAAGAGTTAGTTTTGGGTCTGTTTGTGGTAACAAACTGACTGACATCTTGGAATCCAGGTTCTCTTTCCTGCATACAGTTATTCCATTCACCTTGAGGAACACGCTCTCCTAGTTACAATTATAGTCGCAGTTCTATTTCTCAGAATATTAATTCCACAACTCCTTGGCTTTCATGTCCTCCAAAGCCTGGTCATTCTAGCTGTCCAAGTTTATTTCTTACCAGGTACAACGTTTCTATTCGCTTTCCTCCCTCTCGGTTATCTTGCAGCCTTCTTCAAAGTTCTACCCACCAAGTTCACCTCTGTCCTGGCTGTCTATAGTCACCTGGAATGCCTTTCTTCTATTCTTTGCCTGAAGACTGGAGGTATGCCAAGCATGACTGCTCATCTGCCTAGTCTGTATCACACAGTTTAGATGTACAACATCCCGACACACTGTGCCCTGCACATTCATCTGACTTCCCCAAGGAGTGGGATCCTTACATCCTGGAAGGCAATGGATCTTACTACATTTGTTTCCTTATGACAAAGGGTCTATTTAAAAAATCTAAAATCTGTTAACCAAATTATCAGATCATTTCAGTCAGGTTTTTAAGCAGAAATCTAACAGTTAATATTTTCCCTACTCTTTGGCTTTCGGCCCGTCTTATGCCTTTCCCAAGAGGCAGAAGGAATGGTGTCCACCCACACTGTGGTTCAGCCTCGGAGATGACACCTTTCTATGCCGATAATCTTCCAACTTACCAAGCATCTCTGACGCCCTCCACTTTCCTGCAATCGGCTCTCCAACTATGAATTTAATCAAAGCAAAACAAGCCTTCTTTGGTCATACCTCAAGTGCTCTTTGTAGCCAAACCATCAGTCCTTCTGTTTTTCACCTGACAAATTCCTAATCACCATTAAGACTCAAATAAATGTCATCTGCTGTGGAAAACCTGCCCCAGCTTCCCCAGTCTGGGTTGTCCAACCCAGTCCCCACTTGCTAACTGACATTCTCCAAGCTCCCACACGCTGAGTTTGGAAAGCTGGCACAAAGCCTGATCATCAGTCCCTAACCAAATGCCACTCACTCCGCAAACATGTAAGGAACATGTAATACGCCTTTCTGTAAAGGTAACAGCCTCGGCAATACTTCTGAAATAATAAGAAGCATGTGTTAAAAAGTCATTGGGCAAAGTTCTTAGGAATGGCATTACCAGGGACTGCTGAACAGAACGTGCTTTGCAGGCATTTTGAGCTCATACATAAAAAGTCATCGACAGGCAGCTTCTAATGGAAATCGGGTTTTTTTTTTCCTCCACATTCTCTGGGGTTACTGCTAGTCACGTTAAATATCACTTTTCCCTAATAGCTCTCCTGTTCTCTTGAGAGATGTTTAAATCAATTGCCTAACAGAGCTCGCTGCGTATGCCCCAACAAGTCTTCGGGGACCACAGAAGCAAAGATGACAGGGTTCTTGAAGGTTAACAAAGCTGGGGTCTCCACGGCAGCAGCAAGGGGGAGCGCCAGCGGCTCACCTTCTAGGATGGATACGACGATGAGGAGCTGATCAGACTTAGAGACCATGGTGGTGGCCTGCAGCGGGGTCTGCAAGGAGAAAGGCCCGGGGTGAGGGTGGAGGGGACTCCTGGCTTAGTCCTCCCGAGCCCCGAACTCCCCCAGCCCCGGCGCCCCCCCCCCCGGGCCCGCTGCCTCCCCGGCCCTGCTGCCCCCCCGGCCCCGCTGCCACCCCGGCCCCCGCAGCCCCGCTGCCACCCCAGCCCCGCTGCCACCCCAGCCCCCCAGCCCTCCCGGCCCCGCTGCCCTCCGGGCCCCGCAGCCCTCCGGGCCCCGCAGCCCCGCAGCCCTCCGGGCCCCGCAGCTCCTCCCCGCTCCCCCCCCCCCCGAGCCCGCTGCCCTCCGGGCCCCGCTGCCCTTCCGGCCCCGGTGCCACCCCAGCCCTGGTGCCACCCCAGCCCTGCAGCCCCGCTGTCCTCCCGGCCCCGGTGCCACCCCAGCCCCGGTGCCACCCCAGCCCTGCAGACCCGCTGCCCTCCCGGCCCCGCTGCCCTCCCGGCCCCGCTGCCCTCCCGGCGCCGCTGCCCTCCGAGCCCCGCAGCCCAGCAGGCCTCCCGGCCCGGGCTCTGCAGCCGACCCCGCTCCGCGGCCCGCCCGCTCCGCAGCCTGCAGCGCCCGCCGCTCCACCAGGCCGCGGGCCGGGCCTCCTCCTCCGCGGCAGCCGCTCTGCAGGCCACCGGGGCGCGCCGCAGCCCGCCGCCCCGAGACCTTGTGCCGCCAGCCGAGCCGCCTTTTCAAACGCCCGGGCTGCCGCAGCGGACGCCGCCGCGCCCCGCTTCCGCCTAGCAACCAGGCCTTAGGGCCTGGGACCCAGGGGAGGCTGGAGGACAAAGGGCGATAGAGAGCGGGGAAGTCGAGGCTAGAACGGCCCTCGGCCCGCCTCACCTCCCGCCCTTTCACTCGGCTTCTCGGAGCCCCGGGGCTGACGCCGCCGCGTTACCGCACAGCGCCCCCTGCTGGCCGGACGGGGCGATGCAGGCGCCACGCCGGGGCCCGGCCGCGCAGGCGCATGAGTGCCGCGCTCGCTGCCCGCGGCTGCCTGGGCGCCTTGTGAACGTAGCGTATTCTCTGCACTATCCCCCCCATCCAACTTGAGCACGGTGCCTACGGGAAGTTTGCTTAGCGTCAGCTTTTGTCAGGCACCTGGCGTCAAGAGTGCTGCATAGGTGAAGCTACAGAAAAATAGTAACTTCGCTGTGAACCCTGAACTGACCCAGATCGCTGCCTCGAACTTCAACTCCTTGAAAACTGGTAGCGTCAATATGGTAGTTACTGTAAATTCTAAATTACTGTAAATTCCTAAATTCTAAGCCTGTAAACTGCTAGCGTCAATATGGTAGTTACTGTAAATTCTAAATTACTGTAAATTCCTAAATTCTAAGCCTGCTCCAGACACTGGCATCCATTTTCTGTAATGCACTTATTGGACCCACTCCCAACCAAGATATGCACAAGTGTTCAGAGATGAAGGGATGCCCGAAGGCTGCTAGCCCAGGAGCCTCTGGCACCAACAACTCATGTGACATAGAAGTCAACAGAGAAGACACCACACCTTCACAACTATTTATAGCTAAACTTTAATAGCTGGCATCTGCCTAGGACCTATGTTCTCCCCTTTCATAGGTTCTTGTTCTGGTTTACAGTATCAGGAATGTGACCCCTGCTGAAAAGTGGACCTTAAATCCAATCAGACAGCTGCTGGTTGCTCCCTTGATATTCATGCCACTATAACATTGATGGTCATCTTTTGCCAGGATAGTTGTTCTTACAGTTTGCAGCCTTCACAGATTGGTGAAACTGCTGGTTGATTTTTCCCTCAACAGCTTGCATACTATTGTCTGCTTACTATGAAAAAAGCCATTGTTTCTGTAGCTCTTCATTGTTCCCAGCACCGGGGAGGACAGAGACTGAAGCATCCTTTGGGCCCAGTGACCGGGCAACGTAATCTAGGTCAATAAACCCCACATCCTGAGGCCTCAAAAACAAAACAATAAAAACATACAGGTAAATACTTCCTGTGGAATGATATACCTGAGGTTGACCTCTGACCTCCATAGGTGCACACATCCAAAGTAGTTCAGTTCTTTGCAGTTCTAGCCAGGACCAACCCAACCGTTGGTTCCCAAATGAGTGATTAAGCACACCAGACATGGCCCCAATCGAGGCAAAAGTCCTGGGAGCAAGATCTTCGGTCTTAAAAATATCCTGTGAGGGGAAGAAGCCAGACATGTAGTGCATAGTTGCATTTATTTATGATTGCGGAAGAGACAAAATTAGCTGAGTGGGAAAACCAAGGGGCCTTAGCAGTGGGAGGAAGGATTGATAATAAGAGAATGTGGAGGCTCAGGGTTCCCATGTTGAGTCTAGATGTTGGTAAGAGTTCTGGCCTCAATAGTGAAAAGGCATCCAATGTTCAGTCCTCTTAGTTTGGTACCTTCTTGTATGTTAGTTGTGTGAGATGGGGAGTTGTAAGTACACAATAGTGCAGGTGGGGACCAGAGGTCAACCTCAGATGTTGTTCCTCAAGAGTTATTCATCTTATTTTTCGAGACAGGGAGTTGCATTGACTTAAAGCTCAATGGTTAGGCTATGCTGGTTGGCCAGCAGGCCCCAGAGATCCACCTGTTTCCAGTTTCCCAGCTCTGAGATTATAAGACCATACCACCATGCCTGGCTTCTTTTTTTTTTTTTTTTTTTTTTTTGGTATAGGTTCTGGGGATCAAACTTAAGTCCTCATGCAAACAATCCCCTATCAGTTAGATGTAAATTAGCATTAGCATTCACAGTATACCTCTGTGGATGCAATCTCTACTGGAGGCCACATCCCTGTGGGATTCATTCTTTCAGGGACACTTGGAAGGAAAGACACAGCCAAATCATCCTCGAATGAGAAAATGGATCAAGCTAAGGAATGGTAAGTATGAATCACCCCATGGACTGAGTAGAGAGTTGTCTAGGGGAACGTCCTTTCCATACTTCTACTCTCCATAACACTGGTTTCATTGTAGTTTATGGGATAAAGTATCACTGAAGACTTTGACCAAGATCTTAAATAAAAAGATTTAAACAACAGGAGCCATTTCTTGCTCACTAGAGAGCTGAGCAAGGATGGCAGCCAACCTCTAGGAAGCCACTGGATTTGCTTTTCTGCCTCTTAAACATACGGCTTCCAGAAGCTCACTGTCCGAGATGGCTGCCTTTGTTCCTACCATTGTATCTTCCCGCCAGCCAGAAGAACAGGGAAATGAAAGTGAAGGACACACCTCTTTCCTTTTAAGGCGTACTTATCATGTTTTATTGCACAGAACCTAGTCACATAGCCATGCCTAGCTCCAAAGGGAAATGTGGTCTGGATGCAGAGCAGCTGTCAACGTAATACAATTTGGAATTTGGTTACTAAAATCAAGCTGAGAAGATGGCCATGGGGGTTGTGGGGTATCCAACTGCTATAGCAATGTCTGAAGGAACTATCCCCAGCCATTTACTGGGTAGAGCAAGGAACCAATCCTAGAGACCTCACCTGCTGGTGGAGCTCGTGGCCACCAGACAGGAGGTGGACAGCAACTCTGTAGGAGCAATCTATGTGGGGGCTTTTGGGAGTGCCCCTGGTTGCTGATGAATCACCTTCAAATGGCTTAAGGGAACAAGGGGTTTATTTTCTTACTATAGTCCAGTTACAGTTCATAGTCCAGCTTGACGGGAGAGCATGTACCAACACCAGGGTCACACCATCACCGCATAACAGCTGGGAGAGGGACGATCCTTACTTGCCAGACCAGCATGTCTGGCCAAATGTATACAAGGATGCTGACTCTCTCAATCAGCTCTCAAACTCAAACCCTCAACTGTCAAGTTGACACCTGTGTCTAACTATGACAGCCTGCTACCTTGGAATGATGGGGGATACAAAGTCACACCAAAGCCAGCACATAATATATAAAGGAGATTTATCATCAAGCAAGAGGACAAAATAGACAAACAGCATACAGCATGGCTGCAAACAGACAGAAGCAGAGAGACAGAGGCAGAGAGAGAGAGAGAGAGAGAGAGAGAGAGAGAGAGAGAGAGAGAGAGAGAAAGAGAAAGAGGCAGAGAAAGGCACAGAGAGAGAGAGAAAGAGAAAATCTAGTTTCTGGGGACTCTTATGTGACCAGTAATATGTGAGTATAGACCAGGGGTATGTAGTTAGAAAAGTACTAGAATGAAAAGGGGGGGCTCACCCTGAGGTGGGTGAAAGTCTTTGGGGAATAATGTGCCAGTTTATCTTAGTTGCGGATGGATTGGGGGCTTTGTAGAGATTGCAGACACGGTAGGCTGTGGAGTTGAGTTGTCCTTGGGAGGACGAAGCTATTTTATCTAAGCAAACTGGGAACTGCGAAGGATTCTTTGTCAGAATTCATACATAACGGGAGAGAGGAGGGGGCAGCTTTAAGCCTTTTTGTGTTTAACATGCCTAATATCTAACAATTGACCCTTTCCTGGAGGAGACAGTGACCAAGACCCTTTCTTCTTCTTCCCATCCTTTACCCCTTACTCCATATCCTTCTCCAGAAAGTTCTAAAGAATTATTTTCTCTTTCATTTATCTTTTTAGCATTTTGACAGCAAACAGGCAAGGACTAAGGCAATGTCAACACTGATTGTCAACCTGACAGGGTCTAGAATCACCTTGGAGACAAGTTTCTGAGCATGTCTATGAGACAGTGTCTAAATTAGATGGAAAGACTCAACCTAAATGTGGGCACCACCAGTCCATGGGCTGGGTTGAGACTGTATAAAAATGAGAAGCACAGATGTAAGCCAACGCATTCTACTTCCTGACTATGGATGCCATGTGACCAGCTGCCCCAGGCTCTGGTACGTGTCCTCTCCACAATGACAGACTTGAGCTGTGACCCAAATAAACCCTTGGTCCCTAAGGTTGTTTTTGGTAAATATCTTTTTTTTTTTAATTTATTCAATTGTGTGTGTGTGTGTGTGTGTGTGTGTGTGTGTGTGTGTGTGTGTGCATGTATGTGTGTATATGTATGCGTGTGTGTAGAACCACGGACAATTCGGGAACCACCATGGACTGCATGGACCACCTCCACCTCCTTGTTTACTCTGCCCCAGGATTCACAGGCTCCGCCCTACCAGGACCAGAAATGCAGGCCGCCCCCGCTTCCGCCTGGCGTCTATACGTGGGGTCTAGGATCCGAACTCAGGATCCTCCGCCTGCAAGACAGAGGCTTAACCCTTGAGCCACCTCTCCAGCCCCTGTTTTTGGTAAATATCTTATTGCCACGGCAAGGAAAGTAACTAATACAGGTACCTGCAGTAACAATAGTACTGAACTAAGTAGCTACTCTGTCTCAGGCTACTCTGTCCTCTCAACCACCCAGGTGAAGCTTTAGTAGTGGGGGGGACACACTCCAGTCCCTGCATGAGCAAGGAAAAGCCCTCTCAGCTATACCAAGGTAGGTGGGTAACATGGCATAGCTGTGCCAGATACTTGGAGGCTGGGTTTGCTGGTGCTGCAGTCAGTCCTGACTCCCTCTATCAAAACATCCATCACGTCGGTATTTATTCTGCTATGTAAAAAAACAAAGTACCTTTAAACTATAATCATTTGCCATTTCTGATAGTTCCTATGAGTCACACACTTGGGCCTTCACAGGCACTTGAGTACTCTCCTGAACACACACTCCCCCCCCCACGTACATTCAAAAAAAAAAAAAGAGGCTAATTCTTAAAACAATGAAAGATATATGCAAAGAGCCCTCAGGAGATTGCTCAGTAGTTCAAACCTTTGCCTAGTAAACGAAAGGATTTGTGTTCTGATCCCCAAATAAAATACCAGGCAAGTGTGGCAACATGCCTGCGATTCTAGCCCTTGGATCCTGGAAATCCCTGGAACTAGTTGGCTAGCCAGACTAACCCAAATGGCATGCTCTAGGAATAAGTAGAGACCCAAGCTCACAATAATAAGGTGGAAGATTGATCGAGGATGATTCCCAACATCATCCTTGGGTCTCCAGAGTTATACACACTTAAATGCACTCCTGTACATCCACTGACACACACACACATACACCCGCATGCAAACATACACATGAATATACACGTATCATGTACACTCACGTGAAAGAAAAAGAAAGTAAAGACTCTGGTCAATACACGGTGTGTTCTCCCAGAGAGGCAGAGGAAGGGTGTGTACCAATCAGGATTGTTGGGCAGCAGGTTAACAGGTGCCCACACCCTGCCCTTCACCCCATGGGAAAGGGGTTTCCCAGTCCCACATCTTGCTGAAGAATCGAAAGCAGGCAGCAGTCTCTGTGACTGGTTCCCAGATACATACACACACGCCCTACTCATCTCTCGGGGAGCTTCCAACACCCAGTGCTGAGAGAAATGCCTGTGTGGTCCTAGGACAGCAGCAGCAAAGCATGTGTGAAGCTTGAGACACGTCCACCAGATCAGTCAGATGCGGGCCAGGGCACAGGTGCGTGGGCCAGACATAAACATCCTGGTGGCTGCCACTGATGATACAGCACTGGAATAAGGACAGTTATTTCTGGCACGAAAGTTCTTTTTTTCTCACTTTTGCTTTCTACATTTTCTACAGAAGAACATGCTTCTATAATAAGAACGAATACACACACACACACACACACACACACGTATGTGTGTGTTTAAGTCAAGCTTTGGGGAAATATAAAAAGGAAACAGGGCTTGTTGAAAGAGGCCACAAGTTGTTTACTGCTTTCTTTACCTTGGTGAGCGCCCGCCTCACAGTCTTGTTAGTTTCAGGAACTTCCTGAGACTTAGGAGTTATTGCCTTTATGAATCTTAGGAGCCCTGCTCCAGGATGGAAGGTATCAAATTGCTGCACAGCATCATCCTTAGGTTATACCAGGGGCAAAGCTCAAGATGAAATCTCATTATGCCCAGATAAAAAGAAGGCCCAGATTAAAAAACAAAACAAAACAAAACAAAACAAATCCCACAAAACCACACCAGCAAGCACTCAAGCACTCGGGAGGCTGAGAAAGGAGGATGGCTAGTTTGAGGCTAGCCTGAGCTACGTGATGAAGTCCTGTCTCAAAATAGATGGACTGATAGACATTGATCAATAGACAACAGACACGGGAAACAAACCATCCTGTCTGTTCTCATCTGCATCCAGACCTTCCGTAACCTGGTGATAATCACAGATGCTCGGACAGCCGCCTTTTCTCCAGAGTTACTCTGTGGACGCTCATCTATGTCTGAACCTGTCCTCAGTGACTAGCACTTGCAGACTGCCACACTATCTCACCAAGTGACTATATTACAGTATGTTTGAGTTACTCCCACTGTTGGAAACCTAAATTATTACTCAATTGTCATGCTTAAGGCTATGTTGAAGGTGGGAGTTACATTCCATTCAAAACAGGGAGAAGACCACTGTCTGAAAGTGACTATCACCAACCTTCTTTCACATTAAAGAAAATAAATCCTGTATCGGCTCAGCCTTTATGTTTTATTCTGTTACTAACAATTTGACTACTTATTAACCTCTCCAAAACATTATCAGTCTTGGCTTTTAGCATGTCAATATGACAAAAATTGCTTGTGGGCATGCTGTGAGATAATGAGATCTAATTCCTACTGTGCGGATAAGGACTGAGGAGACAGCTCAGTTGGTTAAAGTGCTTGCCTCACAAAAAGAAGAATCTGATTTTTGATCCCCAGAACCCACATAAAAAAGCTCTGCATGGTGGAAGAACTTCTAATCTGAACTCTCTAGTGAGCTCTGGCTATTAGAGATCCTATCTCAATAAACAAGGCGGATGGCTCCTAACGAAAGACAATCAAGGTTTCAATCTTTATGTGCACACACGAGCACATGCACAGCAACTTGTACTACATGAAAACACACACATATATCCAGGCATGCACACACACAGGCATGCACACACAGGCATGCACACAGGCATGCACACACAGGCACGCACACACAGGCACGCACGCACACACAGGCACACACAGGCATGCACACACAGACATACACACACAGGCATACACAGGCATGCACACACAGGCATGCACACACAGGCATGCACACACAGGCATGCACACACACAGGCATGCACACACAGGCATGCACATGCAAGACATGCACACACAGGCATGCACACACAGGCATGCACACACAGGCATGCACACACAGGCATGCACGCACACAGGCATGCACACACAGGCATGCACACACACAGGCATGCACACACAGGCATGCACATGCAAGACATGCACACACAGGCATGCACACACAGGCATGCACACACAGGCATGCACACACAGGCATGCACGCACACAGGCATGCACACACAGGCATGCACACACAGGCATGCACACACACAGAGGCACACACAGGCATGTACACACACACAGGCACACACAGGCATGCACACGCAAGGCATGCACACACACAGGCATGCACACACAGGCATGCACACGCAAGGCATGCACGCACACAGGCATGCACACACAGGCATGCACACGCAAGGCATGCACACACACAGGCATGCACACACAGGCACGCACACACAGGCATGCACACACAAGGCATGCACACACACAGGCATGCACACACAGGGATGCACACACAGGCATGCACACACAGGCATGCACACACAGGCATGCACACACAGGCATGCACACACAGGCATGCACACACACAGGCATGCACACACACAGGCATGCACACACAGGCATGCACACACAGGCATGCACACGCAAGGCATGCACACAAGGCATGCACACACAGCATGCACAACAGCTACAGGCCACACACACCATGCACACACACCAGGCACACACAGGCATGTACACACACAGGCATGCACACACAGGCATGCACACACAGGCATGCACACACAGGCACACAGGCATGTACACACACAGGCATGCACACAGGCATGCACACACAGGCATGCACACACAGGCATGCACACACAGGCATGTACACACACAGGCATGTACACACACAGGCATGCACACACAGGCATGCACGCACACAGGCATGCACACACAGGCATGCACACACAGGCATGCACACGCAAGGCATGCACACACACAGGCATGCACACACATGCACACATTCAATCAGGCCATGGTGCTTAGAAGCAGGACCTTTGGGAGGGACTGGCATTCAGGGATATCATCAGAGTGGAATCCTCACTTAGAAACCTGATGGTTTTCTGAGAAAAGGGACAGAGTGACATACACACTCATGTCCACCCTCTGTCTCTCCTGATATAATGCCCCAAGTCACCTGTTGACTCTGTCAACATGAAGACTACCTCCACATGCAGGCCTCAACTTTGGACCATAAAATCGAACCAAAATCATCCTCTTTTTCTTTATAACACACCAAGTTAGTGGCGTTGCACTATTAGTAGATAGGGTCAAAGAGGAATCAGTTATTCCTTAGAAGCCTCATACTTTGAGGGATATGAGAGGTGGAAGAAACAAAGCTGGATGGGCTAGGGAAATGGGCGCAATCGGGGGCTCTTTTAGTTACACCTCAAGTGTGAAGCGTGTGCTCTCAGTGTGGGGAAAGAAGACAGCTAAAGTGGAAGAGTGGGGAACCTTGGACTTGGTTGAGACATAATTCATGTGATTTGAATTCATGTGATGGGATTCAGTGTCTCTCTTTCTATTCACCCCCTCTCATCTGTCCCTCTCTCCACCCTTCCCACAATTACAGTAGAGAAGGCTATTAAGGACTCCCTGGCCAGGTCAGGGGTGAATATCTCACTAGTAACAGAGCAAGAGCTGGAAAACTGCCCCTGTCCAAGGCAGGCGAATGCAGCCCTGCTGGCGCTCTGTGAAAGACTATTTCTGTCTTCCCTGAGTTCACGGAGACACGCCATCCCTATCCATAAATGCCCCCTTTGTGCTGGAAGGTTCTTATCCACTCAGGAGATGCCCGGCAACAGGCCCGCAGGGCTGGGCCCCCTGCCAGCCGACGCCATCTGAGCCAGGGACAGGAAGCGTGGCATTTGGGGGAGCCGCCCTGAAAGCTGTGGGCCCCATGGAGCATAGGCAACACCCACAAGCCGGAGGGGCGGCAGTTCACACTCAGGCCTGACTCTCTCTGGGCAGAACTGTGGTGTCTTGAGTAGACCATCTCTGGACCCTCCTGAGCCACGGAGCTGCATGTGGCCTCCTGCCTGGGAAACCTTCCCTGGAGACAGAGGCTTCCAAGCTTCCATCTCCATCTCCTTAGGCCGAAACATGTTATCAGCTGCCAAATCCATCCCATCGGCTTCATGGTGAGGATGCGGATGGGAAGGAGAAGCAGGGAAACTTGCATGGGAACAGCTGAGCCACAATTGCAGCATGCAGTCCAGTTGTGACACCAAGGTTGTGATACCAAGTTGTGATCCCAAGGGCAAAGGCAAGTGAATGAAGGTCAAGCTATCTGCGACTCACTTGGAAGTCCTGTTCTTAGCCCATAAGTACTCAGGAACGTCCACATTTCTCCCCCAGACACGGCTTGTTTATTTGCTGGACTTAATGTCTCATCAGCCCACACCCTGACCCTGCGAGGATGTCATCAGCATGTTCCAGCTACCCCAGCCTGTGCTCTCTGGGCCAGACAATGCTTAGTGCTTTGGGGCAGGGAGAAGTGGGGAAGAGCCCTCTCCTGAGGCCTGGTTCCTTTCAGATCTATGAGTGAGGGAACTGAAGATGGGGCTTTCAGAGCGAATCATCTTGAATAGGCCACACCTGCTGAGTCCTGCAGAGGGTCCATGCAGAGAGGCCCTGTCTCCTGTGTGAGGACAGTCAGACAGTGATGGTATGAAGGGCTAAGCCCAGGTCTGCCCATAGCTGCAAATCCAGAATCGACCCTTCACCACCCTGTCTCTAGTTCATATTTATAACCTGGTCCAGTTCCCATCTTGGGGTTTGCTAAGACCTCAGAGAATAGATGCTCCAACTAGCGATATCAGTTACCCCTGGCCTGAGTAAAAATGTTGGCATGGGCCTGGTAAGGTGTTCCCTCATATATTGATGTTTGTCAAAGTTTGAGAACCACAGGCCCAACTGGAGCAGAGCAAGACATGTCCTCTAGACAAATAGCTGATAGTGTTCTCACAGGGCAGGGGGAAGGCTGGAGGACACAGCTGAAAGCCCCTGCTGTAGAACAGGGGAAAGAGGTGCAAAAGGGACCCACACTCTTGGACTAAGATCCCACACACCTGGCCACAGACTCTGTGAGCATTTGCAGAACACTGTCCAAGAGGACGAAGTCCTGGCCATAAGGTAGATTCAAGTAACTAAAATGTGGTAGGTGGAAGATGTTCAAGATAGACTGGGACCACCTGGGTGCAATCTCAGCCTCAGTTTTCCCCTTCTGTAGGTGTAATCATCCCAAGTAAGGGGTCCAGCCCAGGCCTAGTGGAGGATGCAGCCCAGGTCTGGATTTCATATACATGGTAACCACCAACAGTGAGGAACGCAGACCTCAGCTGTGCAGACCTGGAGTTCATGTCCATCCTAACCACCCATTGTGAGAGATGCTGTGCAGACCTGTAGTTCATGTCCATCCCAACCACCCACTGCGAGGGATGCTGTGCAGACCTGTAGTTCATGTCCATCCCAACCACCCATTGCGAGGGATGCTGTGCAGACCTGGAGTTCATGTCCATCCCAACCACCCACTGCGAGGGATGCTGTGCAGACCTGGAGTTCATGTCCATCCTAACCATCCGTAGTGCGGAAGAGGCACAGGCCCCGACCTGGGTCCGTACTTGTCTCTCAGTGAGAAATGCTGCTTCACCTCATTCTTTAGGAAAACAATCACAGCCGACAGCTCTGGATGCCATGGGGTCCCAGTCAGTAAGAGAAAGTCCTCTTCTTCCTACTGCATCCCCCAGGAAAAGGACTAAAGAGAAAGGACTAGGAAAGAGGGCATTTGGGGTCCTGAGAGTACCATGGGAGGAGCACATGTATTCAGAGAGGATGCCCCACCCTGGCCCTGAGTGGTAGGGGCCGGAAGATACCACCTCAGCTCAGCTCCTGCTTAGGTCCCTATCCAGGCCAGCTCCGAAGACGGGTCACAGCCCACAGCTCAAGGCGCTGCTCAGCCCGCACACTCGGGAGGAAATGGAGGGGCGTTCTGGGAGAACGAACGTCCCTCCGGCAAACCACAGACCACCTGCCCTTCCAGCCTGCTGCCCTCACTCCCACGCTCTCTGCCCAATGACTCTGTGGCCTGAAGGAAAGGTCGATGTCTGGGCCGAGAATACGGAGCCCGGGCAGCCCCTGTCATTAGTGGTTTGCCGAGTGGGGACTGGCCCAAGGGAGAGCTGGCACCAGGCCGGGAGGCTGAACAGGGGACATGGCCAGGCCAGGCCCCAGACAAATATGAACTGGGGACACAGACTGTACCTGAGCTTTCAGGTGGGTCCCCTCCCTTCCAGGATGACTGGGTTTGAGGCACATAACCCTCCCACAAACACACGCATACACACACACACACACACACACACACACACACACACACACACGGTGCTTTGAGGCTTGACTCGGGACAGGTGCACTGCAGTCACGTGAGCCCTTAGAGACCTGGGTAGGAGTACAATGGACTGCAGGGAGAAAGGGCTCAACAGAATAAAAAAAGGGGGGGGGGGCAGGACAGGCAGAAATGAGGTACGCAGAGTCAGGTGAGGTGAGCCAGGAAGCTTTTAGAAGATTTTTTTTAAGACAGGGTCTCCTGTATCTCAGCTTAGCTGGAACTCAACTCATACTGAAAATGACTTCAAATTGCCAATCCTCCCAATCCCACTTTCTTTTCTTTTTTTTTTTTTTATAAATTTTTTATTATTATTATTATTTATTCAACTGTGCGCATGTGCGTTTGTATGTGCCTGCGCGTGTGTGTGTATCTGTGTGTGTGTGTGTGTGTCTGTGTATGTGTAGAACCACGGACGAATTCGCGAACCACCATGGACGCCTCCACCTCCTTCTGCCCCGGGATTCACAGGCTCCGCCCTACCAGGACCAGAAGCGCAGGCCGCCCCCGCTTCCGTCTGGCGTCTATATGTGGGATCTGGGATCCGAACTCGGGATCTTCCGCCTGCAAGGCGGAGGCTTAACCCCTGAGCCACCTCTCCAGCCCCCCAATCCCACTTTCTAAGTGTTGTGATTGTGGGTGTGTGTCACCACATCCATTTTATGCAATGCCAGAGTTCAAACCCAGGTCTTGGTGTATATACCAGGCAAGCACTTTACCAACTGAGTTACATCCCCAACTGGACTTAAGATTTTGAAGCTAGAACTGACATCGGCTATTGATCATACAAACACACACATACATACACACATACACACACACACACATACACACACGCACACACACACACACAAAATTACAACTTCAAAAAGTTTTTTGGTGTTTTTTTTTTTTCATTACTGTGAAACTGGCAGCCCAGGCAGGGGCTGTGCTTCAAGTGCTGGGGACATAATCTCCTTCTGTCTTTAGCTCTGTCGTATGAGGTTCCCAAAACCAAGAGCTCCTCAAAGCCCAATATGGATGCTGCAGTCCCAGTTATTTTCTAGTCAGCAGAAAGGAGACATCGATGAGCGGAATAAAACTCAGGAGCATGGGGCTGCAGGAGAGAGAGAGAGGATGACTATTTCCTCTCTCTGTGTATTTCCTGTGTGTTCCTAGACTCTGCAGATAGGACAATATTGGGCACAGATGCCCACGAATGCAAAGTGGCATCATTTCTTACCTGGCCCTTGGAGAAGCTGAAGGGAGAGACAGATGTGCACATGGGCAAATCAGAGGGACCGCGGCTCACAGAGGAAGCTCTCAGCTTCTGCAGATCAGGACGGCCAGGCTCACAGAAAAAACAAGTAGCTTTCTGCTGCTCTCTGTCTCCCATGATAGGATGGGCAGGTTCTTCAAGTTGGCAACCTCTCACTCACCCCGTGAACAGCTACATAGCATTTTAGACAGCAGATGGCTGCAATTGGTCATCCCCAGATAGGAGACATGTTTATGCTCACCAGCGATTTGCTATTCAGCTCCATGTGTGACCTTCAGCATGCCACGTCTCTCTGGACAACTAGTGAGGCTGTCATATGTCCTGCACTTCACCTTAACTCACCTGGCTCCTACATCCTCTTTGGGCTTAGATACTGCCTTGTAACCTGGGTAGGTCCTCAGACTCTTAGACACTTAGCTGTGTTGTCTCAAGTATGGGGAGGGTGGCATGGTGCCCTCATAGAGTCAGACTTCCTTGCTGTGTCCTTCTGAAAATGGGGGGAGGGCATGCTAACCCCCTTGCCTCCACCATCCTCTCTGCATAATTTGCCAGGACCCGCTGCTCCTGAAAAACACCTGCCAGAAATGCAGGCTTGTCCTCCACAAGGCCACATACCAGGCTCCTAGTGTACCTGGAGGAGGAGGACTCATGCCCCTCACTGGCAGCACCTCCATGCCCATCTGGAGCTGGTGCATCTGCAAGGAGGCAGCTATGGGTCCCAGGCAGGAGCAGGAGCAGTGCTGCTGGGGCACTGCCGGGATACCCCGAGACCTCATTTTCTCCCTCTGAGAGATGGAACAGCACCCTTGCCTCTCGGCCTCTCAGGGATTGAGATACGATCTGTCCTGCTGATGTCTAACTATTTGAGGTCTTCATGGTGCCCTCAAGGTCATGCCACACCTCTGTGCGCTCCATGGCAGTCTCTGGGGCTAAGACTGCAGTGCTGAGCCCAGGCTCCTGAGCAAGTGGATAAGGGGGACCCCAACTTTCTGTTTCAATTCCTGTACCCTGCAAAAGCCTTTGCAGCATGACACACCTAGACACGAGACCTGTGTGTATGACACCCATTTCCCAACTGATGTCAGCGTTGTTGGGTCTTCATCTCTGGCCTATGCAGGCTAAGAGCCAAGCGTTCCCCCATTAATGACAAGGCCCTTGTCTGACCTCTACTCTGATAAGGGGAGAAGGAAGATTCTCCCACACATGTGTGCACACAAATACAGAAGCCAGAGGTGCTCCTTTGGTACTGTTCCATTTCATGTTATTTTTATTTATTCTTATTTTTTAGAGGTTAAAGTAGGCATTTTATTGAAAAGAAAGAAAAGGGAAGAAATCCTTGGATGCTGGGTCCAAGGGAGGCAAGGACGAAGTCATAGCCTTAAGGTAAGAGAGCATCAGAGCAGAGAGGAGAGCTTAGGTCAGACAGAACAGGGAGACAGCCACTGTGAGCATATGGTTTTACTTCATTTTAACTTATTTTTGAGACAGGAAACTCATCAGGTAGGCTAGGCTTACTGGCCAGCAAGTCTAAGAATCTGCCTGCCTCTGTCTCTCCATGCTACCATGTCTGATTTTTTTTTTTTTTGCCTGCATGGCGTGGTGTATACATGTATATTTACATGCATGTGTGTGTGGGGTACATGTGAACATGTATTCATGTGTGTGAATGCTCAAAATTGCATCGTCTTCTTTCACTTCCCACTTTTATTACTAAGGCCAGGTCTTTCCATTGACCTTAAGGCAAGTTGTCCTGGAGACTTTGTGTCCTGGAGACTGTTTTTACCTCCCAGGTACTGGGACTGTAGTCTCCATACCTGTCCTGGGTTTTAGTGGGTTGTTGGGACTTAACGCAGGTCCTTAATCTTGCAAGACAAGCACTTTATCCACTGAACCATGTCCATAGCCCCAAGGGCTTGTTTTTTAGCCTGAAGCCTGCTAGAGGTGGCACTTTGAGGAGGGGGTCCTCACACACATTGCTGCTTCATAGACTAGACAAAAATCCCAAACCTAGAGGCTTGGAAGGAGTGGATCTGAACTTCACTCAATTCTTACCTGCCCGGAAAGATCAGTCAGCTTCCCTTGGGGGAGAATGATACATAGAACACAGATTGAGATTCTGGCCTTGGGCTGCCTGTCAAAGACCTATGCCCTTATGTAAACAGGAGTACATGTGGTTTTGCATCTCTGTTAGAGCCACAGGACTCAGCCAACATCCTGCTGGGTCTCCTCCTGCTCTGAGTCTCTTCTGAGAACACTTCCAACGGTCCCTTCCACATGGACCGTTGGCTCAGTGCACAAGTCAAGAAGATACCCGTGGACAACTCACCTGAGCGGCTTCTACAGGAGATCTTAGGAGCAGGTAGGCAGCAGAGACACAGTGGATACTGTTCCCTTAAGACTTTTCCTGGGTGAGATCCAGCACAGAAGAATCTAGTAAATAGCCCTGAGCTCAGCAGGAAGAGGAATATGTCAAAAGCATGCCATAGGAAAGAGAGGAGGATGCAGCAGATGCGGGAACCCCTCGCTGCAGACTCACTCAGAAGAGGGCAAGATCCCGTTCACCCCAGCCTTTCCTCAACCCCACTGATAACTGAAGAAAGACAGGGAAGAAGTCCTAGCCAGGGCCACAAGTAAGTACTGTGGACACTCGGAGTGAGATTTCCCGATTGCTACAGCACAACTTCCCATCTTCCTCCAAGATGATAATGAACCTTAGCCTGGATCTGCCAAGAGGCTTCAAGGACAGATCAGGCTACAATGGCTTCCCAGAGGGCTTCCTGGCTGTCACCTCTGACTTGCCGAAGATGTTTTTCCCCTACACCCTCCCGTCTGCATGCTGAAACCTCCACATGAGTCAGCGTTACCCGTGATGGCCAGAAGCAGTTCATACACACTGGTAGGACGAGGCTGTTCATAGACCATGTCCGCATTTACAGGTCCAGATTACCAGAAGGGCTGGCAATATAGCTCAGCAGGAGAGTGCTTGTCTAACATGTGGAAGATCCTAGGTTTGAGTCTCAGCGCCAAAGAAATAAAGAGGGGGTAAGGGAAAAAAGAGGGGAAGGAAGAGAAGTGCCCGTGGCATTTCTGTATCCACTAGGTGAGGCAGCAGTGACCTAGGCAATAAATGGGGACCGGCCTCTATAACAGGCCACTATGCTCAGACCCTGAGGAAGCCCCTCAGCAGGGCCGGGTCAGTAACAGCCTCTCTGGGCCTCAGTTTCCTTAGCTATAAAGTGGCTTTTATGGTTTGGTTATGAACTGTCCCCAGAACTGACTACACTGTATTTATATATCCATAAGCACTGCTGACAGAGGGAGACATCTTATTAGGCAGACCAACATATCTAATCAAATATACCAAAGGATGCTGACTTTGCAACCAGTTCCCTGCTCGGATACTAATCCCACCCATCAGGAGCTAGGCCTTCCCCATTAGTAGATAATCTCTTGAAGGTTCGTTTGGGGCCTAACTCAACTACTAATTCTCTATAAATGTCCTTTGAGTGCAAATCCTCAACTGTCAACTAGACCCCTACATCTAACTATGATACATACCTTGTCCTGGTTCCTTCATTTGTTTGTCTCTCTGCTTCCTGACCACCATAAGGTGAACAGCTTTTCTCGGCCACACCCTTCTGCCCTGATGTTTCGAGGTGACCATAGACCGAAATCTCTGTAATGGTGAGTCAAATTGGAAGAGGCATTTTGATCTGCTGTGTTAGTTTTTGTTGAAAGAAAGCAACTCAAGGGAGAAGATGTGTCCCAAGTGCTCACATGCTGGGACAAAGCCAGGTCTTTGGAGGCTCCTCTTGGTCCTCAGTTTCCTCATCTCTCACCCAGGAACAAACATAACCAATTTTAAAGGCTTCTACCTCACAACTGGTAAGGGCCGAGTTGGAATCTGGCCACCCTGCTGCCCTTAATCCCGCCTCCCACTTCCCTTGCTGCAGATGATGCAGAGGTGCCAAATATTAGGAACAGGCCCTGAAGTGTATGAGTGAAAGATCCCTTTTTAAAGATACATGCCCTTAGATGACTTGCATTTTCTGTGCCTTTGGTTTCACTTATAAAATTCACCACAACCGGCTGGCAGGGGAAGGAGGGAGAGTCTTGGCTCAAGAGTTACAGTGTTTGCTGCGTAAGCAAGAGGACTGAAGTTCAGATCCCCAGAAGTCATGCAAATGTCTGTATTACAGCAAATGAAGCTGTAATTCCAGCTTCAGAGGGCAGAGACTAGGGATTCCCAGCGCGAACTGGGAGAAGAGCCCTATTGAAGGACGCAGTCTCAAGGAAGAGGGTGATCAAGGATGATCCTCACACCAACCTTGATTCTTCCCACGTACAGTGCCCCTACACACACACACACAAACACACACACACACGTATATATGTATACCTACATGAATGTACACCATACATGTACATGGGAAAAAAACTTACTGCAAGAATTGAACATCCGAGTCTACACAGGTGAGGCAAGTACTGAGTTCTAGCGTCGTCTGAAAGGTACTGAATTCTAGTGTTGTCTGAGAAGCCACCTAACTTAGGAATATTCAGTGAGGCTAGGGAGAGGAAAGGCAAGACAAACTGAGCTCCAGGGAAGGAGGAAAGGCAGCACAAGCCTGAAGGATTTCTGAGTGTGGCCTCCTGACTGAGCTTCTCCCCAGATCCACTGCCTCAGTTTCCTTCTGTAGAAGTAGACATACCTACTTCCTAAGGCTGTTTTGTGTGGGGGTAATCAAATGTGCACAATTATGTATAAGGGTCAGAGGACAACCTTGGGTGTCAGTTTTCAGGCATCTCACATCTTTCGACATAGGCTCTCTTAGTCTAGCTGGCTAGTAATTTCCAAGAATCAACTTATCTCTGCCTCCCATCTCACCATCATTGAAATTATAAATCGGCCTTATGATTCCCAAAACCAACATTTTACATGGGTTCTCACACTTTGAAGACAAGTGTCTTCAATCCTGTCGCTAAGATAAACACCAGGCCTCACCCAAGGGGATGGCTTCTGTGCCTCTTGTTCAGTGTCTCTCTTGTCTGCTTCACAGGGCAGATACTCACTGCCGGATTCCAGCATCGTGCGTGTCATAGTTAGGCGTCAACTTGACAGTTGAGGGTTTGAGTTCTGAGCACATTTGTAGAGAATTAATAGTTAAGTCCAGAGCAAATCTGCAGGAGATTGTCTAGCTGATGGGGAAGGCCCAGCCCATGGTGGCTGGAACTAGGCCCTGGAATAAAATACAAAGAGCTGGTTGAGAAAGTTGGCATCCTTGTGTACACGTGGCCAGACATGCTGGCCCTCTCTCAGCCTTTATGTAGAGATGGTGTGGCCAGTTCCCTAAGCCCTGATGTTGGTGCATGCTCTCTTGTCAAGTTGGACTGAGAACTGTGATCAGACAATCATTTGAGAAAATAAATCCCTGTTCCCTTAAGCCGTCTGATGAGGATTTATCAGCAACCATGCAGGCTGACTGCAACATTGCATGTCACCAATAAAGTCACAACAGAAGGGCTTGTGGGAGCAAGGGATTTTATTTTGGCCTGGGGTCGTCAGCTTACAGTTCTCTATCCAACTTGTCAGGAGACCTCACGAGAACACCAGAGGCCCAGGAAAGTGGTCTCACCATATCCACAGGACTCCTGAGAAATGCCCAGGGAGAGATTCTACTTATAATGGACTGGGCTTCCCCATCAGTTAGACAGGCTTTACTCGACTACCAATTCTTTACAAATGTGCCCAGAGCTGAAGCCTTCAATTGCCAAGCTGACACCGGTAGCTACCTACCACACGAGCATGAAGTACTTGCAACACAACCTGACATACAGCTGGCTCTAGTCACTTCTCTGTTTTTCAGTTTCCTTCTGGAAAGAAATAAGATTCTCCTATGCTTGACCAATACTCAGACTTTTGGGATTCAACACTGGCTAAGACAAACAGGGAAAGTAGTGCGCAGAGAGGGTAAGCCACCTGCTGGAAGCTACTACTAGTCTTCTGGGGGCCAATGGGGTTCCTTTGGAGACTCTAGGGGCAGCATCCGCAAACACCAGGAGAGTGCAGAAGCGTGGGGTCACAACCTGTGAGGGAGTGTGAAAAGCAGCCGCATCTGGGGTGCTGGGGGGTGCTGGGGGGTGTCAGGAGGGAGAAAGCACAGCTGCTGCTATTCACTCCTCACTCCTACAGAAGGCGTCTACCTGGCTTCTTAAATGGAGAGAGCTCCCAGAATGTTCTGGAAAACAAAAGGCCCATTGAGCCAAGGCCTGGAGAAACCAAGACCCACCCTCAACCTTAAGAGTGGGATCGCAGGTCAGGGCCACCCTATCCCTTAGACACTAAGCCTTGCTTTATAACTGATCTCCATTCATACACCCACTTCCCAGGCAGGAAAGCTGGGTCCACAGGAGCAACACACCACGTACCAAGGTGGCCCCAAGACAGCCAGCCCAGAACAGTCGACATGAGTTCTGTGTGTTGTATACTCAGCCGCCACGGTACTGAAGCAACCTGCAGCCTCAGGCTGTGTGCCCGGCCCGGAAAAAATACACATGTGCAGCAGTGGTCACAGCCACAACCTCAAGCCTCGCCAGGCAGTGCACAAAGTGGCCAGGAAAGGGCTGCTTGTTGGTCTCCCTTTAAAGATTAAGTATCCATGACCAGGTGGGGGGAGTGGGGGGCTCATTCATGACCCCCGAGACTGGGGCACTCAGTAACCCTCTGATGCCACCGGGGAACCAGGCGCTGGGCCATCCTGCCATCCTGCGGGTGAGGGAGGCTGGGAGTTAGGGACTTCAAGCCAGAGACCAGTTATCTCAACACCCTGCGCTCGCAGCATCCGGCCTTCAGGCCCCTGCCCGTCCCGTGTGGGGCGGAGTCGGAGGGGGCCGCGCACAGGCGCGGCGGGGAGGATGCGGGCCCGTGGGCGTGGCGGGGGAGGATGCGGGCCGATGGGCGTGTCGGGGAGGGGGCGGACCGGTGGGCGTGGCGGGGAGGAGGCGGGCCGGTGGGCGTGGCGGGGGAAAGGATGCGGGCCGGTGGGCGTGTCGGGGCGGGGGCGGGCCGATGGGCGTGGCGGGGGAGGATGCGGGCCGATGGGCGTGTCGGGGAGGAGGCCGGCCGGTGGGCGTGGCGTGCGGGCCGGGGGGGGCGTGCCGGGGGCGGGCGCACAGCCGGGGACCCGGCGGCGGAGGCGCGTGCGCGTTCAGCCCCGGAGCGAGGCGGTCCGGGCGGCCCCTGGTTCCCCCACGGAGTCGCGCACCGAGGACTACGAGCTTAACGGCGACCTGCGCCCGGGCTCCCCTGGTTCCCCCGGCTTTCCCGAGGCCTCGTAAGACCCCCGTGCTCCCCTCCCGGCCGCCGTGTGACGGTGACGGGTGCCGCCCTCTCTGGGTTCCATTCGCACTGCTCCTCGGGCACCTGTGTGCTTTGGGCCCGGCACGCTCCGCGCCCGCAGTGCGGGACAGTCGTGGCCTCTTCCCCCTGGCCAAGCCCACGTTTGTTTTGTCCGGGGTGCAAGTGGCAGCCCCAGAAGTCCGGGCCACCCCGGCAGCTGAACAGGGGCGCGGGGCGTACTGGCAGGGTGGCGATCACCGAGCCACGCAATGCCGACGCCTGGCTGCGCGGAGGAGAATCCTGGCGCTGTTCCCGGGGCGGAGGAGCCTGGCATCCCTCTCTCCGGGACTCTCCTGCCTCCCACACCGCCCTTCTCACTTCCAGCCCCTTCCTGCTGTCTCCTGCGTGCCCAGGGTGAGCCGAGAGGAGTCACCGCCTCCAGGCGCGAAGCCAGCAGCAGGCGGACAGCTACGTCACCTCGCGGTGACCGCACTGTCCAGTGCAGCCTCGATGGAGGCGACCCGAGGCTGTGCCCGACGCTCCCGTCACCTTCTGTGAAAAACAGAACCTCTCATATTCAACTTTCAGGGTGGGGTCCTGCCCGGAGTTGGCTGTCTGGTCTGCAAAGGCCGTAGCAGTGGTAATACCACGTTGGAGGTGCGCCCTTCTAACAGACCCCCGCTTTGCAGTCTGCTTTCGCATCCGTAACTGAACAGGCGCGGACCCAGTAGTGTCTAGATGCGAATCTGTTACTTTGTTGACTTTAGACATTCTTTCCTTTTCTGACTCCCCCCTCCAAGAGTGAGGGTGAGGAACTGTAGGGAGCTGGGATTTTCCATGTGGTTTTTCGGGGTGCGAAACAGACTTACGAGACCTTTTGTGCAGGTACTTACGTAGGCCTCCGTGCTGATAGGCATGTTTAGGAGGAGGGACTCCTGGAGCAAATAGTTTATAGAAGCACTGGTCCTTGTTCCTTACTGAGAGATGAAACTGAGGGCTGAGAACAGCCTCCAGGGATGTGGCTTTGCCCAGGTGTGTGGGTACTTTGGAAGCGATGAACAGAGGGCACTCTTGGCACTGTGCCTTTAGGGAGGGTGGTCATCTCCTTAGCCTTGTATATGTGGGTTTTTTGTTGTAGTTGTGTGTGTGTATGTGTGTGTGTTCATTTGGTACTATATAATTCTACCACATGTGCAAGTTCATGGATTTACCAATTGCTATACAATAACTTCCGTTATAGGGGCCCAAGAGTTCCCCTTCCTGGCCAAAATTGCAGGCTGTGGTCATTTCTACCCATTATTTTTGCATGGGATCTGGGGATCTGAACTCAGGTCCTTTTGTTTGTGAAGTAAAGGCTTTAACACTGAACCATCTCCCTAACTTCTATATGTGGTTTTAAAAGGAAGAATAAATGGTCCGTTGGTCTGCAATGAGTCATGGAAGCAAATCAGGAAATGGGTGGGCAGGTGGCTGCCTCCCACCCTTAACCTTGCTCTGCTGCGCCTTCTCCTCAAAACTATCTCTGCTGTTCTCTGCAGTCGGGTGGGTAGACTATACCTTCCCTGAGAGGTCTGGACACATCCTGGACCCAGGAGAGATTGGGTTAGATGCTCACAAGTCTCTGACTGTCTTGGCCTCGGGTCCAGAGAAAAGGAGACAGAGTCCCCACCCCTCTTTACAGAGACCAGGTGGGAGAAGGAAAGAAACTGAGGTTCCTGCAGATCCATATTGGCGGTGGCATTAGAGCCACAGGAAACAGGGACGGCTCCCTGAGAGGTGGGTTTGTTAGTACTGGTACTGGACAGACAGGTCTGGCTTTCTGGTGTGAGTGGACAGGTACCTAGGCGGAGGGAATAGGAGCAGCAGCCCAGAGGCTGAGCCACTGTGGACTTGCAGGTCTGGGGTTAGAGGTGGTAGGATGAACAGCCACGCCGCATGAGAGGCCAGTGGGTCCTGTCCCAAGTCATCTGGGCCTCTGGACTTAGGCAGGACGCTTCTCCGAAGTGTTGCCAGCCTTGAAGGTGCCCTTCCCACCCTGAGGACTGTACCTTCAAGTTTCTTGGGGACATCATATCAGCACTCTGGGCCTCAATTCCTCAACTATAGAATGGACATAATATCAGTGCCTCTCCCAAGTGAAAACTATGTAGTCACTTTACAGAACAAGCCTGCAACAGAGCCCAGCATGTAGTAGCCGTTCTGGTAGTGATGGCGGTGGCAACATTGGCCACTTGGAGTGGTTCAGAAAGGGCAACACTGTCCTCAGGTTAGAAGCACAATGGAACCTGTTTCCTCTTGGAAAATGAGGCACCCTTAACACTTCAAATAGCTCGGGCGTTGCAGTAATGCCCAAGTACAGAGAGCATTGGGGAAGGTCCTTCTATGCCCTTCCTTGAGCCCAGTGCCCCAGAGCCCATCCCCCAAGCCCCAGTTGGTGTCCAGGGATTAAGCCAGTTTCGTCAAGTCAGCTCACTTTTGCCTGGCAGCCAAGGAACCGTAAACACCAGTTTACCGTGGAAATGCCATGCCTAGGCATGATGCCAGGACAGTTTTGTGTTGGACCCTGCAGGAGGAAGGTGGCTAGGATAGGACTGAACCGTAGCCTAATGCCAGCCCTGCCCTGGTGTCCAGCACAGCCTCAGACAAAGACCCCCATGCTGGGCCTCCGAGCCACAGAACCGAGCCTTGAACACCAGCGTTTCCCAGTGCCTGGCCTCAGCTGCCAGGAGGAGGCTTCTCCCTTTCCTCATTTCTGCTTACCTGGGACAAGCAGGGTCTTTGCCAAGTTCTAAAGGCCAGCCTAATGTGCCTCAGAGTCTCTCCTGGGCAGAACTGAGCCACAGGAAGTGGACCTGCCCAGCCCATGGCCCAGCTGCTATGAGAACCCACCTCCTACACTTGCTGCTGTTTCTCTGGAATTTGCTGGGAAGACGTACACCTGGAGTCAGGAGACCCTTTTGAGTCCAACTTGCTGAGCCTGCTGGGCATGGATATGTGGGCCCAGGCCTCAGAAGTCTGAGTTCTATATCCAGTCCAGCTCTTACAGCGCTGTAGTCAGTGTCCCGGCAGATGGGCAGGCTCTAAGGACATGGTTTTCTTTCCTCTGCCCTCACCTGCAGTTCTCTGATATGGCAAACGCAAGCTTGCACATCTGTACCAAGAGAGCTCCAGTCAGTGGGTCAGGGAGTTGGCAGATTGGCGATTGGGAATCTCCCCACACACCATTGCGTTTCCCGCTCTCAGGTACTACATAACCCTGACACCTGTGCACAGCCTGTGCCCACCTCTGTCCACATATGGGGTCATCCCAGAGCAGCGCCTGCCCTGGCACCAGTAACGTGATGCATGTGACTGTGGAAACCCCTGTGGAAAACACAGACTCATGATGATTCTGTGGATTGACAAATACTGTGCTTCCCTAAAATAAGCAAACCCATCCTGACCCAAGCCCCATAGCTTGGAGCCTCCCACTTGTCTATGTACATGCACACATTACGTGTGAATATATGTAACCACACATACTGTACACATGCATATACATGCACGGTGTGAGCATGCATCGTGCATGTGGATGCAAAGTTCTGTGCACATGTATTGCCATGTATTATGTGTACATGCATGTACACACAGTATAGATGTGCATGCACCAACAAGTAGAGGGCGGCCTTGCTGGAGGAGTAGGCCACCCCTGCTATTGGACAGTACCTAACCCTTCAAGCACCCACTGGAACCCTACTTGCCAGGACACAATGGCTGACACATTTTGAAGTGGCAGGCAGAGGGCACATACAGCACCCTCCTGATGGCTCTGCCTCTTCGCTTTGTGTGGTTTTCTGGCCTCAGTTTTGCCATCTGTAACAGAGTAGTGGTGGGGCTCCCGAGACGTGGAGTCACAGGAAGGCTGGTCCATTAGCTTTGGCCGGTGTGACTCATGCTGCCTAAGGCCAAACCACCCAGTCCTCTGCACAGTGTGCTTGTCCTGCTTGCCCAAGAGACCTTTCCAGGACATTCCTAGGTCAGGTCACAGTGGAGACAGGGTGGGAGTGAAGGAAAAAGTCCATCTGAGGAGCAGGGAGCCTGGGCCCAGCATTCTTCAAGGACTGGGCATGGCCTCAGAAGGGCACGAAGAGCCAGTGCCCAGGACATTTTTCTTCTGTAAAGAATCTAGAAGCTCTATGAACTGCTTTGCTCTCTGTGTAGCTCTCTTTCCACAGAGCAGAGTTACCTTTGGGGGTCAGCAATAGGAGCCACAAGTTGTAACCCTAACTGTGTCCTACATGGCTGAGGCCTGGTTCTGTCCAGCTTCTCCTTGGCAGTACTGACTCTACATCCACCCCTACTATAGGGCAGTACCTGAGCCCTCAAGCACCCGCTGGAACCCTACTTGCCAGGACACAGTAGCTGACCAGTTTTGAAGTAGCAGTAGCTGGGGAGTGCGGTGGGGATATGGATATTCTTGGACAGTCACAGGAAAAAGGACAGGTGAACTGGGTTCGAATGTGACCTAATGCACTTCCTCTCCTTCACCTGACTGGTTGACTCTGGACAGCAGTCCCTTTGGCCCTGATTCCCATGTGGGACTGTGGGGATAAAGGTAGCCCTGGGGCCGCTGGAGCTGGTTGGCCTGGATTCCTGTGTAGCATGCTGCTGCCTGAACTGCTGGTGGCAGCCCTGGGAATCCGTCAGCATCAGAGCCTGAGCCTGTGGGCGGGACATGATGGTGCGAAAGGATGTTGAGGCAGGAACAGCCAAGCAGGCTGAGTTGCAGCCCACGAGGGGACAGAGCGGGGGAACATGTGAGGTAAGAGGGGGTTGGGGGATACCCGACTCAGAGGGGAGATGTATGAGACATCTCAGTGCAAAGATGATGGTTGTCCAAAGGGAGAGTGGTAGTGGGGGGTGGGAGAGGATGGTGAGGGGGACCTGGAAGAAGGGGGGTCTCTAGTCCAAGGCGGAACTCACAGAAGCCAGGAGTGCCTGGGTCCACCCCCAGGTGGAGCATCCACAGTCGGAATTGTGCACAGTCGAAACCCTCCTGAGACAAAAAAGTAAGACTAAGATAAGTAGAACATTTAATAGCTTTAAGCACCTTGGTGGATAAAGGTGGTGTGCTTCTTATAGAAATCATAAATAATGAAAAATAAGTATTAGAAAAAGTGCCGGCTTCAGGGCAGGCCGGTGATTCTTTGGTTAGGCAGCGAGTGAGGCCTGGCGTCTGGGTCTGTCAGAGTCCAGCAAGGTCGTCTGCCAGGAAGGCCAGCAGGTAGCGGCTAACATGTTGGTCGATGATGACGGGTGAGAAGCCGAGAACTCGCTGGGCTCCAGGCAGTACCTTAGGGTCTGGAAGACAAAGACAGGGATCCTAATACAAGGACCAGCTGCACAGAGGAGCTCTGTCCTGGCCTTCTGGGTCCTGGGGGAGCGGGGACGGCAAGGTCCCTCTGTCCCACTTACATAGTCTTTGGGTTGGAAGAGAACCGGGTCTGATCCCGAGCACGGTCCCCGTCTGAGTGAGCCTCAGTGTACAGAATATATGAACTCACACCTGGCGCCATCCCACAAGTCTTCCCGGGTGCCAGATGCCGGTGTGACAGGACAGGATACGGGAGGCGAGCGGACCAGGCTGGCTGTAAGTGGTGGTCTCGGTGGGTCTGGGCCACAGGGACAGACACCAAGGCTCAGGGGAGGTGACCCAAGATGACAGGTATGTGGGGGTAAGTACATTATTTCCACTTCACCATCCCATGGCACAAGTGAGGAGACTAAGGTGAGGAGACCGAGCGGCCAGATGTGTGCAGGTCTCAGGCCCTCTCTAGGTGGGAGCCCAATGGGCTTGGTGTGGGAAGCAGTGTGCTTGAGGGATAAGAAAGGAAAAAAGAGGGAGAAGGAAGAAGAAAGGAAGAGAGAGGGACAGAAGGAGGAGGACCAGGGGAAATAAAGGCAGAGGCAGACTGACCTGCACTGCTGCCTCTTCTACTCTCCCTGGTGGTGTCTGGGGAGAGGCCAAGGGGAAAAGAGATGCCCGCGCTGGGCACTGGAGATGTCCATGCTGTCGCCAGCAGGCGCGATGCCTTCCCTGGCAGCCTGGAGCACTGGGTGAGATCGGAGCTTACCGAGAATGTGGCGGCTGGGCAGGCGGCTGGGCAGGGGCTGTGCGTGATGTACAGTGCGCGGTAGAACTCCTGGCAGTGCCGCTCGCCGCTGCGCTGCAGGTGGCTCAGGAGGTCACAGAGCCGATGCGCAGGGATGCCTTGGGGTTCCGGAACTGGACGCAGAGAAAGAGCAGGGTGAAGGGGTCGTCTGCGAGTCAAGGTGGACACTAGGCTTGGGGCTTGTTTCTTTTTTTTTCATAAACATCTCAAACATTCATGCATTAGACTCCTTCAGCCTGTGACTGTGAAGCTCTACTGGCTGATAGCTGACCTGAATCGATTCCTGTACTGCCCTGCCCAGGCAGGAGCTGAAGCTTGGGAATGAGCAGACCCAATTCTTACTCAATGTCTCTAAAACTTGGGGCTCTTCAGGGTGCCTTTCTTGAGCAGAAGGGGCTAGGTATAGTTCTCTTGACACAAGCTCAGGACCCGCATGTGGAATGCCCCTCCAGCAGAATTAGCATGGCATGCCTGCAGCTCTGTCGCCGGGGTCTGGCCTGACCTCCCAGGTGGATGGCACTAGTATATGACCTCTTCTTGGGCCTCAATCGTTCCCTTTATAAAATGGGGTGATAACCATAAGGACTTGCAGGACTGTGGTGAAGACCAGGGAGAGTCCAGAGAGGAGGGTGCTGGGCACCTACCGATGGCCCAGGTGCACACGTGGGGCTAACAAGCCTGATTCACAGGGAAACGAAGGTTCCCATGGCGCCAGCCTCCTTCAAGCCTTCTGAAAGGGGCAGGCCAAGTTGGGTTGTGGGCTGGGTTCAGTCCCTGCCCATCTGGAGCTTCTGCTGCCTGTCTATTGTGGGCTGCGGCTCTCAGCCTCACATACTCAAGGAAGAAATGAGGAAAAAGCAGCAACCCTTCAGCCACTTTGAACCTGTGCAGGCTGTAGAGTGAAGACAGAGCTGCCCCGTGGGCCCAGTGTGACAGAAGATCCACTTTTCTGCCTCTTCCCTACTTGACCTTCCTTCCACTTTTGTCCTGCAGTATGTTGTCATGTGTCACCTCCTGTGACCCCCCCCCCACAGCTCTGGAAGAGGCAAGCAGCCACAGCAACGTATGGAGAGGCTGAGGCACAGAAAGCTGAAAATCTGGCACCATTCTAAAGAGACAATTTTTGGACCCGAGAGCTCAGTTGGTGACATGTTTGCCTTGCGAGCACCAGGATCTGAGTTCAATCCCTAGAACACTAATTTAATAATAAAAAAAAAAGCTGGATGTCGTGGTGCACACTTGTAATCCTGCTAGAAAAGCGGGGTCAGGCAGATCCCGCAGGCTTGGTGCAGACAGCCTGGCTTTCTTCACTTTGCAAGTTTAAAAAGGAGGATGGGGTGGAAGATGGCTCAGCAGGTAACGGTGCTCGCCTGACAAACTCAGTTCTATCCTCAGAGCCCACATGGTGGAAGGAGAGAACTGACTCCCACAAGTTGTCCTCTGACCTCCACATGGGTGTTGTGGCAAGTGTGTCCCCTCCCAAAACAAGATAAACATTTTTTTTTAAAAAGAGCACCTACACATGTGTACACATACATGCAAGATAAATTAGGTGAATGGTACCTAAAGAACAATACCTAAAGAACAATACCAACAGTTGTCCCCCAGCCTCCATGTACATGCGTGTACACACACACACACACACACCAGTTGTGAACTTAGGTTGCTGTGTCACCTGTGAGGATCCTGCAGCCCTGGAAAAGTGGAATGAGGCCAATGCCAGCTTCTCTTGGCCCAGAAAGAGGGAAGAGAGGGAAGGAGCCTGACGGGCACCTCCTTGGCACCTTTTCGGTCTCCTTGTTAGTGAGGATTTGGGGATAGTAGTGGTTCAACTGGAGGATGATCCTGTCCACCTGCTGCTCACTCAGGCGGTCCTGCACCAGGCGGTCACAGTAGGTCTGATCTGAAATACATAAGGATAGGGGGGTGAGCCAGGCATCCCAAGGGGGGGACCAAAGATGGCGCCGTTGATGCTAACCAGGAGGACTACACCTGCTGGAATGGCAAGGACATCTTTAGAGGGTATGCTTGCAGGATCGAGATACCCTAGTGTGCGTGGTGGTCCTTGCACCTAAGGAAAGCTGCCCTGCCTGCTGACCCTCCAAATGGAAGTGGCCTGGTACAGCAGAAGCCCAGCATCCTCTGTAAACCCCCCCTTTTATACCCAAAAACTAATCACAGAAAATAGGCTCAGAGGTTAAGAATATGCCTTCCAGGCTGAGGAGATGGTTCAGGGGTTAAAGCTTTTGCCTCACAAGCAAAAAGATCTAAGTTTAGATATCCAGATCTCACATAGAAATGCTGGGTGGATATGGCAGGAGCCTGTAATTCCAGTCCTAAAAGGCAGAGTCTGGGAAATCCTAGAGCAAAGCAATAAAGAGGAATAAAAACCCAGGATGATTCCCTATGTCATCCTTGAACTTCCATAGTCACACACACTGAAGTGCCTTCTAGTACACACACACACACACACAAGCATATGCAAAAAATAAAAATGAAAAGAATGTGGTTTCCATAAAGCTACATGGAAACAAGAGAGATTACAGTTCAGAGATGTCTAGACACAGTCATCACAGCTTCCAATGGCTGTAGGGCTCAGGGGACCTGTGCTGGCATCACCCTGGGGCAGGTCATCTCTGGAAGACTTTAAGGAGCTTCTACCACCAGCAGACCAGTGACTGTGGCAGAGAGTTGAGGAAGCTGTTGTCTCTTTTTTCAGAATCACCACTAAAGCATCACTTTCCCCATTAAGAATCACTGCTGTGCCATCTTCTCCAGTAAAGATGTGCTGCACACAAGGATGTAAAGCTGAGAGGAAAGAAGTGGGGGGTGGAAGCCTATGGAGACTGGACAAGGACCTTGTCTCACAACACTGAGGCCGCTGGTCTCACTGCCCCAAGAACACCGGAGCTGTGGGCAGGGCAGGGAAATTTATTGCAGTATTTATATATCTGCAGGTCAGTACATGCTTATATATATGTAGGAGAATACAAAAAATATTAACCACATAGAATATACATAATATATATTAAACTCTCTTCCACTTGTAGATATATTTAGATTATATTTAGATTTTTTATTATTCACTTTTAGAGAGTATATTTTTTGGAATTTTTCCATTTCTTCCTGGTTATCCAATTTTTTGTTGTATAAATGTTCATGAAAGTTCTCTTATAATCCTTTGTTTCTATAAAATTTATAGCAATGTTCCACTTTTTTTTTTTCTGTTTGTTTGACAAGGTCTCACTATGTAGCTCAGAGCCTTGAATTAAAAAACCCGAGACCAGGGGCTGGAGAGGTGGCTCAGGGGTTAAGCCTCTGCCTTGCAGGTGGAAGGTCCTGAGTTCGGATCCTAGACCCCACGTATAGACGCCTAGATGCAGGGCGGAAGTGGGGGCGGTCTGCGTTTCTGATCTTGGTAGGGCGGAGCCTGTGAATCCTGGGGCAGAGTAAAGGAGGAGGAGGTGGAGGCGTCCATGGTAGTTCCCAAATTCGTCTGTGGTTCTACACAGACACAGACACACACACACACACACACACACACACACACACACACACACACACACTTGAATAAAAATAATAAAAAAAACCCCCGAGACCAGATGGTTTCCCTACTGTTGCCTTCTACTAAATATTTAAAAATGGACCAACAATAGTCCTTCCTCAAACTTCTGAAAAACTTGTGGAAGGAAGATGCCATAACTAATTACATGAAGTCAGAATTGCCATGAAACCCAGGCAAGCATGGTGGCCCATGCCCATGATCCCAGCACTCAGGGGACAGAAGCAGGAAACAATTGCAAATTTGAAGCCAATCTGGTCTACACAGTCAGTTTCAGGCCAGTCAAGGCTAGGTAATGAGACCTTTTCTCCAAAGTCCAAAAAAATTTTTTAATGTATATTGATATAGAAATCTTCAGCATAATATTGACAAGCCAAATCCAATAGCACACTGACAGGAGTATATACTGATTTCTTTCTGGGATACAAGAATGGCTCAACATACAAAAATCAACTAATGTCAATAAACCACATTAACAGAATGACAGGCAGAAATACATAACACAAAGAAAAGCATCTGACAAAATTCAGCTCCTTTCCTGACACAAACATCTAGTTCATTAAGAACAGAGATTGCTGTCACCTGGAAAGCGTGTTTTGAAAGCTTGTCCCAATACAGTGCTGAAAGGCAGGTCATGATGGATTCACACAGACTATGAAAGGGCTTGAGGCTGCAAGTTCACTGTCTTGCTGTATCTCCCTGTCCCCGGCTCTTCCACCTTCCACCAAGGGATAAGGTCACAAGAAGCCCTTAGCAGATGGTAGCTTCTTGATGTGGGACTTTTTAGCAACCAGAACCATGAGCTGTAACTTTCCAGTCCTCATAAATTATCCAGTGTCACAGTGACACAAAACAAGATGAGACAGAAGGAAATTTCTCCAACTGGATAAAGGCCACAGATGAAAAGCTCAGGACAAACATCACATTCCACACTGAAAGACCAAACTTCTCCTGTAAGGTCAGTAGAGATAAGGATGTTTCCACACCACAAAGTTTTAGATGCTGTAGTCAGAAGGGACTGGGGTATTGCTAAGTGCTACAGAATGTGTTCAGCATACCCAAGTCCCTGGATTTGAACTCCACCAAAACAGATCTGAAAATATGCCCAATTTAATCCTCATAACAGGATGTAAAATGGGTTTCATTTCACAGGTGAGGGTATCAAGGCCCAGAGAGAAGGAACTTTCATAAGCACTTTTTTTTAAGTCTCTTACTATCTAGCCTTAGCCAATGTCAAATTCACTTACATAGCCTAGGCTGGCCTCAAACATGCAGTGAGTGATCCTGCTGTTTCTGCCTCCCATATGCTGAGACGACAGATGTGCACCAACACATCTGGCTTTGGGGCACATCTCTGAACCATTTGCCTAACCTCTGAGCTGTATGGCTGGCTGCTCAGTAGTATGATGGCTAATGCATGTAGGAAGAGCACCTATGGCTGGTGAGCTGACTCAGCAGGTCACGGAGCCTGCCACAAGCCAATGACAAGAGTTCATCATCCATTGTCATTATGGTGGAAGGAAAGCACCAACTCTGCAAGTTCTCTTCTGCCAGAAAAAATAAATATATAAAAAAGTGACCACACACCAAAATAAGTTCTAGTCAGAGCAACTAGTCAAGAAAAGGAAATAAAAAGCATCCAAATTGGAAAGGAAGAAGCAAAACCATCTCTGTCTACAGATGGTATGATTTTATACCTAGAAAACAAAGTCTTAAAGACTGGCTGGGGAGATGGCTCAATAGTTAAAACCTTTGCTTTGGAAGCAAAAGGACTTGAGTTCAGATCCCCATGTCCCACATAAAAATGCCAGGCGAAAATGGTGGTGGCCTTTAATTCTGGCCCTAGAAGACAGAGCCTGGGAAGTCCCAGAGCAAAGCAATCAAGTGGAAGAGCAATCCAGGATGATTCCCAATATTACCCTTGGGCCTCCATAAGCATATGCACTCAAGCACTCTCTTGTACATTCCTCACACACATATACACATATCCACACACAAGCATGCAAAGCCAAACAAAACTACTAGAGGGTTTGGAAATGTAACTCAGTTGGCAAAGTGCTTGCCTAAAGCACTGGGTTTAATACCCAGCACCAAATGAAACTGGACATTGTGGTATACCTTACACACCCAGCACCCAGAAGGTGAGGTGGGAGAAGCAGGAGACCAAGGCCACCCTGAAATACATGAGATCCTATCAAAACAAGAAACAAAATAGTGGACCAGTGAGATGGCTCTGTGGATAAAAACAGTACTTGCCGAGTCTGACGACCTGAATTCAATCCCTGAAACTCACATGAGTGGAAAGAGAGAAGTGACCTGCAAAAAGTTGTCATAGTATCTGCACATGTGTGCATGTACACACACGGCCACCCACTAAAGGAATAAAATAAAAAAACTGCTAGAGCTAACAAATGAACATGGCAAGACTTCAAAAGACTTCAAGGTACAAAGTTACAGAGTCAATATAAAACTCAGTTTCATTCCTACATATTAGAAATAAGCAACAGAAAATAAGACAATTCCATTCATAATGACACTAGAAAGTGTAAGTTGAAGCAAATGTAGTCAAGCAGGACAAAGATTCAATATGTGGAAAACTACAAATGTTATTAAAAAAATTAAAGGCCTAAGAAAAGGAAAGACATTTCATATTCATAGATGAGAAGGTAATTACCATTACAAGGTCACCCATAGCATTGTATGGATTTAATGCAATCCCTATCAAAATCCCAAAAGTGTTTTAACAACAAGAGCAAAAAAAATTCTAAAATTCCTATGGAATTTAAGGCAGCTGAGTAATCAAAACTATCTTTAAACATAAATATTCTGACTTCAAAACTTGGTGAAAATGCTATAGAAATCAATCATTGTGGTACCAGCATTCAGACAGACGAAGAGATCAATGTGATGAGACCAGAATCAAACTCCATTCTAAATGAAAAGAGGAATGTGAAAAAGGGAATGAAAGCTCACATAAATGGAAGTACTTGCAAAGCATATACCCACAAGGATTCAATGTCTACACTATGTGAAGAGCTTCTGTAACAGAAGACAGGAACACAATTTCAGGACTAGTGGGATGGTTCACTGGATAAAGGCACCTACATGCAAACTGGGGGACTTGAGTTCAAGCCCCAGACCCCACCTGGCAAAAGGAGCTTGTGAAAGTTGTTCCACATGAGCGAAATGGCATGCATGCACCTGCATTCAAGCTCTCATCAAAATTGTTTTGTTTCTAAAGAAATGCAATCCAAAAATAGGCAATGGTGCCGAGTAGATATTTCTCTGAAGAAGAGGTATGTGTGCTGGGGAGATGGCTCCGCAGTTAAGTGCTTGCAGTGAGGCAAAAGGACCAGAACAGAGTTAGAGCCTTAGATCCTTGTACAATGCTGGGCATTGCAGCCGGTCTACAGTTCCAGCCTTGGAATACGGAAACTGGGAATTCCCAGAGCAAGCTGACTAAGCAGACTAGTCCTGTTAGTAAACTAGAGATCTCATTTCAAAAAGAAGATGGAAGAAGGGATGGAGGACGATTCTTGATTCCTCAAGATATCAATCTTGAGCCTCCATACATATGCACACGTGTACATGCCCCCCCACGTCCACACACACATAAACACACACAGAGCCATGCACCCTCACACACATACACATGGAAATGAAAAAAAAATTACATAATTGAGCATTAAGCATGTGAAAAGATATTCAATGCTACTGGTCATTAGAGAAATGCAAATCAAACTACAACAGACACTTCATATTCATCACAATAGTTACATATTAACACGTTGGAGAAGGGGAGAAGAAATTTGAACTCTTGTACATTGCTGGTAGGACTGAAATATGGCACAGTCACCATGAAAAAAACAATGTTGACGTTCCTCAAAAACTGAAATACTGACGACCAGATGATCCACAAGTCTACTTCTAGGTGTTCATCTGCATGAGCCAAAAGCAGGGACTCAAACAGATACTCCCGCACCAGTGGGCATCACGTTATTCAAAGTGGCCAAAGTGACCCAAATATTCCCAGGCAGATGAATGGGCTGCATATGTATTATGATTCATGTTACTCAGCTACAGAAAGGGATGAAACTGACACATAGATGTTATAGCGTGGATGAACCTTAAAAACAAGTGCAAGCATGATAAGCCTGATGAAAAGGTAAAATACTACATGATCCCATTTTATAAGGTTCTAAAAGTTGTGAAATTCCAAGAGACAGAAAGATAGATCTGGGGCTGAGAGGGAAGAGAAGCCATTGTTCGATGAATACAAAACTTCTATTTGGGATGGAAAAGTTCTAGAAATGTTTAGTGGTGACAGCAGACAACACTGTGAATGTGTTTAATGTCACTGAAATGGTTAAAATAATTAAACTCTGCCCTCTATATTTTTACCACAAAGGATAAATAAACTAGCTCACCTAGATAATGAGCATCATTCAATATTTCAAATAAATGAACTAGGCTGAAGCAGGATGATTGTAAGTTCTGGCCTTCCTGGGCAAACTTAAGTGAGATTCCCTGCCTCAAAATGAAAAGCAAAATGAGGGCTAAGGATATAACTTAGAGGTGGAACACTTGCCTAGCATGCATAAGGCCCTGGAGTCCAATCCCCAATGTTTCAAAGAAATAGTTGAACAAGCTGTAAGCCATGAGAAGACATGGAGGAACCTTAAACACAAACTAAGTAAAGAAAGGTTATCTGAAAAGGTTCCATATTCTCTCCTCTCCATCTGTCTCTGTCTCTCTGTCTCTCTCTCTCTCTCTCCTACCATGTAGGCTTCTGGGGATCAAACTCAGTTCACCAGGTTTTCACATGAATGCCTCTATCTGATGAGGACTCCATACTTCATGATTCTAATTGCATAGCACCGAGAAAAGTCATTTCCATGGAGACAATAAAATCGGTGGCTGTCAGGCCTTAGGAGGAGGGAGGCATGAGTAAGCAGGGAACGGGATTTTTTAGGGCTGTGGAACTATTCTGTGATGCTGTTAAGGCAGATATGGAACACGAGACATCTATCAAAGCCCACAGAACATACAACCATACTGCACTTCAGCTATTAATAACACCTTAATACAAAACGCTAGTAATAGGGGGAAGGAGATGAGTGGGGATATGGGGCCCTCTTCATTCTTTGCTCAAGTTTCTGGAAATTAAAACTGCTCTGAAAACAATCTAGAGTCAGGCATCTTGTCATGTGTCTGTAGTCCTAGCCCTCAGCCTGCCTGGACAACATAATGAAAGTGTCTCAAAATACATAAAAAGTAACATCTATTAAGGAAAAAAAACCTATTTAGAAAATCCATCACTGAATTTTAAAGAGTAACTGGGGAGGGGAGGGTGCCACAGCAAGCTGATCAACCCTGGGAAAGAGAAAGAGCACAAAGGTGCTTTCTGAGTGACAGAAATGCTCTGTCTTGATTCTGCCTGGGCTGGTAGTTGCACAGGTGTGGACACATTTGTCAAAACATCAAACAGTGCCTTAAAAGCAAGTGCACTTACTTGCAATTTGGATTCTGTGGGAGAAGCTGACTTTTACAAAATGGATCACCACACTGGAAAAGTGAGACCTGTCCCTCATTTCATTCTTGGGGCACAGATTCAGAACAAGGCTGCCTTCATCACCTATTTTTTTGCTACTTCCATCTGATAGTGCTCTCTGTCTCTCTCTCTCTCTCTTTTGCCTAGGTTGCCAAATTTATTGGTGTTGCCTGAATTTAATACAATGTTTTCTACTACAGAAAGACAATATTTGAGCAACTTTCCACCATTATAGTTGTATTTTGCAAGATAAGCTTTTAGTTTTTAAACTAGTGCTCATTACATTAAAAAGCTTTCAAGAAGTTACAGTATAGTCACTGTTAAGACATGGGACCTCATTTCTTAGTGGACAGGACAGCTGGCAATCTCCACATATTTGGAAGGGCAATATCCAGGGGCAGGTCTTTCTTAATGCCTTCTGTACTCCCCATCCCTGAAAGCCGTCCTGCCCCGTGGGGTCCTGCCCCACTCAGTTGGGAACAGCACATACCACCCTGAACGAGGCACTCAGAAGTGTGTGATGGAGGAGAAGCGCTCACTAAACGACCTATAAACACATACGTACCCAAGGCCCCTACTTTCTAGAGAATGCAAGAGAACGGTCCTGATTCACAGCCACTTCTCTCACTGGCAGACCATTTCTGACTGAAGCCGCCATCATGGATATATCACCATGGAAACTAGGTACAGAGGTTGCTGGCTGAGCTCAGCCCACGTGTAAGACAGACATCATAGGTACCCCTGTCCCCTCTGCAACAGTAGAATCAGCCAGGAAACAACTGTTGCTGACAACTCGTCCCCATCAGATTCCAGCGCATTTGATGAACCAAGAGCATGTTGACAGTGTCCACTCATCTAAAGACTCCTTTGGTGGAGATGCCAGATCCTATTGTGCGCAGCCTGAAAACCTCTCGTTTCTCAGGCTCGATATGCTGGCACTGCTTGAGACACAAAATCAAAGGCAGATCAATTTTCTTATGTCCATAGATACAGGAAAGAAAGAAGAATCTTATCCCAAACCATTAAAGTCTTGGGGGAAACTATCAGAATTAGTTGGTGGTTCCCAGAACTTGGAAGTGTCCCTTCCTTTGGGGAGCAGCAAAGACAAGCCTGAGGAGCACGTGCACGAGCAGCCCTCACACACCTAGAACCCTGAAGACCAGCTAGATCCCAAGCACGTCTCCTTCTTCTAGGGTCTCCCTTCCCTGAACAGCGAGTCCCTGCCTACTACCGTCACAGCCTCCGGTGATGGTTGCTCACCATCTGTCTTCTTCAATAGAGACCCAGATTACCCATTCTGTATTTCCCCTATATTTCTCTCTTTACCCGAGACTCAACCACAGACCTTGCTTGAAACACTATTCCAATCTCATTCCCAATCCCTTCCTCCTTCCCAGTCTCAGGCACAGCCTAAACCCCTAATCTCATGTCCACCTTCTTCTCTATCCCAGCATAGCATCTGTGACATACGTTTGTATACACCCCAGGATGAGGTGCAACCTTTCATGCAATTTGAAGTGCACCACCTGGAATAGAACATCTTGAGAGAAGAACAGGAGAGAGTGTGGGGTTTACCCTCAGTGGTCAAAAAATCCCACAAAGAATTTTGTCCATCAGCTCCCAAACACACTTTAGTCAGGCAATCCTGCAAGGATGCTATCAGGCCTATCTCTCCTGGAGATTTCCCACTCTCCAGTGAACTCCGAAAAGACCTAGAGCACCACCTTTGAAAGAGACTGATTCAGCAGCACTGGGGCCTGCCACGTAGAATCCAGAAGGCTCAGCCATGGATGGGTTCTCAGGCAAAACTGCCTGAGTCCTCCAAACCAAGTAGCAGCTGTGGTCTCTCCTGGATCTCTTCCTTTAAACGCCAGGACAGCTATGACCTGAGCGGTGTTGCTGCGGACCATGAGGGAAACTACACATATATGCCCCACAGCCAGAGCCCCATTCAAAACTGATCTACAGAAGTCAAACTGGCCAGGTATCTTTGGGAACTCCTCATTTTCCTGTGCACACTGTGTCAGGAGATTTGATCTAATTTTTATTGAAACAGAAAATGCTTGTATACCATATACATTGAAAACAACTCCCCCCGCAAATAGCCCATGTTCTCCCCCAATAAACATTCTGAGAGAGTGGTGCCTTTTGTGTGTGTGTTTGAGGTATATGGTGTGCCTGCCTTTTAGGTAACAGAGGGCTGTGTTTAAGGAAAGGGACAGGTAGTTTCAGTTCTCAATGTGTCTTTGTACTTCTATAGAAGACCAGCTGCCTTCTGCTCTTGGTGAAAAATGGGTATGAAATCAAAGCTTTAGTCCTTGGCTATTTGGACAGTTGGCTCTGCTTTCTACCTCCTCTTAGCTTAGCCTTATTGCTTCTGCATGGTTACCCACACCTTCCCCCTTTGTTAGCTTTCATATTTGTCAGACCAGTGGTGTTTTTATCATAAGTCTTGTCATCTGCAAAGGACATCACAGTAAGCTCCTGGGAATGCAGTGACTTTTCCCTTTTTTTTTTGTTATTTCCGCGACTTATCCCATTTCTGATCAAGGGTTGTCAGGAGAGTTAGGGCTGGTAAGGCAGATGATACTTGGGCAGTAGCTACAACAGTGTATGTACTGCTTATACAAGCAGTTTGTCCGTGTCTTTGAAAAGCTTTGCCATTTTGCCCTTGCCACTGAATGGTGCCTACTGGAAAATGTATTCAAGGAAGTGATATTTCTCCCTACTCACTCCAGGAAGTCCAGACTGATGAGAGTTTATAGCACAAATTATTGTCACTCTGCTGTCACTGGGAGCAATATCTACCAAGAAGACACTTCCTCTCAGGTAAAAAAAATGCTGAGAGTAAGATAAATATGTATTTCACTGTAAGAAAAACATGAAGGTAAAAATAACTTTGGTATTCAAACCAAAAGGATCATATCTCAAAATCTCCAAAATTATGACCACCCTCTCTTAGATTCTCTCTTTAATGGCACCCTGTTCAGCTTGAAAAATGGAGCATATCATAATGTTCTGGTAGCAAAGGGGCAGTGAGATGTGTTAAAAGAAACAACCAGTTTTCAGAACACTGAGAATGGAAGTGTGGTAGGGTCGGTGAATGGTGCACTCTGGGTGACGGGGTGGTGACTGGCATACAATGGCTGTAAGGCCTGCTCATGGCAGACAAAAAGTGAATTGAGGACTTGGTCACCTTAGCTGGCGTCTCAGAACTGACTCTGAAAGGATAGATGAGTTAACTGGGAAGCCACAAAAACCAAAGTAAACTAGGTTGTAATTTGGCAAACTGGGAAGAATGGATGAATAGGCTGAAATAAGGATGTGGACAATGTTGAAGGGTTGTGCCCTGTAAAATGGCAGGCTAGGCATTGTGAGACCTTGTGGAGTGGAGAACTGTGGAAGATGTGGGATGTGGGCTGGCAAGTAACTGGGGGGAGTTGGGAAAACTGTGTTGGGTGAACTAGCCTAAACTGGGACAGCGGTGTTACATGGCAGGCAAACGGCTTTGCAACATGTTTAGTTTAGGAACATCGCTGGCTAAGGGACACACAGTTTGTTGGGAACCAGGTGAGCTGGGTGGAGTGGGGCACAATGTAAAATAGTGTGTGAGGTGACCAATAATGAAGAAGGTGGCGGAGTTGGAGTAAATAGGTTCTGGGTTACAACTGGGAGTTGAGAATGACTTGTGTGCTGGGTAGAAATGAATGACAATTACTTATGGAGTCTATTTAGTTAGGGTATCAGGCAAGCTGGCTTGTCAGGTGACTGCAACAAAGGGGATGGGAGGTGGCACACCAGATGTGACAGAATAGTATTAGGGATGGAGCAGCATGAGCTGTTTGGCCTGGCAGTTAGACTAGTTAGACTTGGGAAACACAATGAACTGGCTATAATGCAGTAAGTTGGGCTATTTAAACTGGCTACATGAACAAGTGCATGGTCAGGAGCACTCAGCAAACTGGGGTAAGTCAGTGAAGATAGAGCACACAGGGATCCCAAGCAGCAAAGAACTAGGGTGATGTGAAGACCCAGGCCAGAGAATGTACAAACAGGATGAAGTGGCTATTCTGCTAGCTGGCAGACTAGACAGTGATAGGATAAGTTGAATCAGAAATGACTGCTAGCCTTAGGGGGAAATGAGCAACTACATCATTTGGCAGCTCTGGAAGTAGCGCCTATGGGTCAGCTGGGAAACTCTTTGAGGCCTGTTAGGAAAGTAAGAATTGATTCAGGCATTCATGGTTGAGTAGGGGAAAGAGCGGAGCCTTTGATACTCATGTGGCAACTGACTGAAGTAAGCTTGGGAAATGAACAGGGTAGGTTAAGTTGGGGAACACTAAACACTGTGAGGGTTAAAGTCAATGGAGAAAAGGTGCACCAAATACAATGGGGAGCGTTAGGAACAGGAGGAGCCAAGGTTCTAATGTGAGGTATGAAGGGGGAATGGAGTGTGGACTAGAATGTGTTGCAGAATAGGTGTGCTGGAGTGTGTGAACAATGACTGTGGGCACAAGGCTGACTTGCGGGTCTAGCAGTGGCAGAATTTGAGGTGAATCGGGTGATTAGGGACAAGCATGTGATGGATGGATTAACCGTGAGGTGGGTGTCAATATGATTTGATGAGTCAGGAACCTGAGTGACAGTGAGTTGGCGCAAAAAGCATGCTGAGCAGATTAAAGTTTATTGAGAATCACAGAATAGGTGGACTAGAGTGAGCTTGGTGTTGAACAGGGCAGCTGCGTAGAGCGATCGGCAGTTGGGAGGATTATAGAAATATTGAGACAATGGGGAGCTGAAGAACAGGTTTCCTGGAAAGAACTGAGTGCAGTACAGAATGACAGGCTGTGTGGACAGTGAGGTATTGAGCAAAGATGTTGCAGACAAACACAGTAATGTGGGGCAGGTGTTGGCCGGGTTACTGAGCAGGTTTGTGGAGCAGGCGATAACAGATTAGAGAGTTGGAGGAATGGGTATGCTGTGAGTTCAGAGACAACAGAGTCGGTAAATTGGAGAACTGTGTAGGGCATGGTGGAGAAAGGTACAGATGGGATGAGGAACAAGGTGAGACCTACTGGAAATTGGGGAAGACAGTTTCCTGACAGGCTAGTGAGGAATGGACTCAAGTGAGTCGGGCAGGCTGGAAGATGAGGAGGTAGTGGAAGAGACGGCAAAGAGGAGCCAATACAGAGAGCAACAGAATATGTGAGGCTGACTAGTGGGGGGTGGGGGGGTGGTATGCTGGGTAGACTAGTATGAGCTGGAGTGCGAAGCAGGCTGGCTGTCCCCGAAGCAAAGGCCTGGCTGGGGAACAATGGACTGGCAGTCAGGAAACGGGAGACTAGGGGAACTGGGAGGCTGAGATGTTAAGAGACAGTTGGGGGAACAAAGCATGTTGTGTTTGTTAGAGTAAGGAGGGACCAAGGGGCTCTAGGCGGACTGCGAAGAAGTGTAATGCCGAAGACTGGCTGGAGAGTAAAGGAACAGGATATGGTTGAGGGAACAGTTGGAGGCAGGGAATGTGGGGGGGGGGTAAGGACGAGAGACAGAACTGAAGGAGGCAGAAGAGAAATAGTTGTTTGGGGGGGGGCTTTAATGACATGGAACCACAGAAGAGGGTCCAGTGAGGGAGAGAAAATGGCATAGTAACCTGAAGAACAAGGGTGCACTGAGCGGAATTGAGTTAGGTGAGCAACAGCAGGCAGGCAGCTGTGAGACAGGAAATGCCATACAGTGTGGAATTGAAAGAACCACAGGCCTAGCAGCGGAGGAGCAGGCTGAGGCGGAGCAATGGTAGTACCGTGGGATCTGGATGAGTGGGCATCAGGGCAGGTAGCAGCCAGGCGGGGGAGGCAAGAGGAAGGAGCAGAAGCTGGCCTGCTTTGTGAATAATATGAGATGGGAGCAAGGCCGACAAGCTGCTCAGACAGAGTCTGACTAGGATGATTTGGGGTAAAGGATGCACGGGGTAGACATGGTGAGGTAGGTGGTCATGTGCCATTCGGGGAAGACTAGGATGACGTGGGGAATTTGGGGAATGTGGTGTGCTGCCTAGATGGTGCAGATTAGAGTGAGGTGAGGAACGGAGTTGTGCGATGCAGAATAGGGTCAGGTATAGAATGAAGCATGCTGGGAGGTCTAGGGCAAGTAGAGTTGGAGACATGGTAGGTAGCACAGTGAGGTAGGAAGCACTGTAGGATGGCAAACGAGGAAGAACTTGATTTAGATGAGGGAAGCAACAGGTCAGGTAGTAGGCCAAGCCCTGCTAGATGAGGATGTGGTGGGGAAGGGACCATGCTGAGGCATTAAGTTGGATTTCAAAAGGGGGCTGAAGGTCAGGTTGCCCCACTGTAGTGTGAGTTTGGGAACCAGCCAGCCTAACAGGCAGACAGGTCAGACTATACTGGGTTGGGAAAATGGTGAGGCTGATAGGTCAGTTAGCTGTACACAAGAGTGAACTGGACAAGAAGACATGTTATACGTCTACTGTGAATTGTGGTTGGGAGACATCTCAGTGGTTCAGAGTGAATTGTGAAAGAGTACTTCAGTAAGTTTGTGGGGAATAAACAGACTGGGTAGAGCAGGATGAACCTGAAAATAGGGCAGACTGAATAGACTTAGGTGAATGGGAAGATGGAACATGGAGTTCTAAGCCTGCCTGGGTAACTTGGAGAAAAAGGTATGCTCCTAATTAGTGCTCTTAGCAGACAGCACAGAATAGCATCAAATGAGGAAACAGGTAGGTGGTCACGAGACAGCAGACAAAGTTGAGACGTGCCACTAGTAGCTGAAGTGGGCATGGTAGTAGACCCCAAACTAAGTTGAGTTAGAAACAGTGTGTCATGCATTTAAAAATAGACTTGGATTGGTTGGTTTATGAAGATAACTGGCAGGCTGGTAGCAGATAACTAGAATGAGTTAATTATTGGGAGGAACTGGATGAAAATTTGCTTTGGTTAATAAGGTAAATTTCATGGGCAGGTTTAGTATTTGGAATGTTTAGGACTCATGATTTGGGGACTTTTTGATGAAACAGAAGGGTGTGAAGGAATATCAGGCTAGAAGACCTCTGAAGTGGCGAGAGAAATAGGACATGCTAGCAGTACAAATATTAGTGAGCTAGGGTCAGATGATAGCAGAAGTGAGGATGTGGAATCCAGGGAAACGAATGGAGAGGGTGCACGAGAAAGTAGGTAACTTAGACATTCAGGCCTCAGTGGAGCTGAGTGAATTGAACTCTGTGATGTCTGGGAGGCCAGGGCACAGTGCACTAAGATACACAGCAGGAATGGGCAGGTTTGCAAGTCAGGAGGTGAACCAGGGAGAGTGAATAAATAACTCTGTTAGGAAGGGGGCCACATGTTTGTGGACATTACAGAACAGTGCAATGTGTCAGGGCAGGCTGAGACAGACTTGTATTAGTAGGGTTTAGTGCAAAGGCTTACAAGGAAAGGCTAGAAATTTGGCAGTTCAGAGCTAGGGTGATATGAAAAACATGGCAGGCAGTAGAGTGATCTGGACGAAAGACTGGGTGGCATATGGGTATGTTAGGAACATGAATAGCAGAGAAGGGTGATTTGAGAACAGGGCATGCTGGATAATACAGAGTATTAGAGAACACAGTATGCCCAAGTAAAAAGAGAGATGGGGATTGGCTACAGGTGCACTAGAAGAACATTGTGAGTTTTGGAATGGGTGTGCCCAGGAGATAAGGATGAACTGGGAATAGCATGGGCTAGAATGGATTAGGGACCAGTGTGAACTAGAACAGGAGAACAGTCTCCATGTATAGGCCAGGTCGGTGGTGGAGAGTTCATTGGGTAGATTGAACAGATGGAGAATGGAGCCATGTGGATGGAATCTGGACAGGTGGAAAGAGGGTGGGCTAGCAAGCTAGGAGTGCGGGGCAAACAAGGGGCAGTGGGGTTTTTTGATTGGAAAAGAAAGAGCAGACTAGGCTGATCTGGAAACTTGGGACTGGTTCAAAATTCATTCAGTTGAAGAAGACGCTTACGGTGTAAACTAGGGTATGTTGGGGAACAGGCAAGGCTGGAAAGAATACTGGGATGTAGCAGGTTGGGCGGCCAGAAGGTTGCAGAATTGTGTGAGGGGGAAGAATGGGGCGAGTCGCATACCAGGCAACAGCTGACTACAGTGACCTGGGTGAGTTCAGTGGTTGATAAACTAGAACATTTAGCTCAGGTGTACTGTGGGCTGACAGTTGTGGTGGCTGTGAACTAGGGCACATTGAGTCAGTCACTGGGCACTGGAGTGAGTTGGGGGAGAAACCATTCTGTTAGGTCAGGATTCAGTGGACTGGACGAATGGAATATGTTCCCTAGGGTGTGGCTGGGAATTATGAAGGCAGCATTTCACATGGACATGGACTTTTAAGTTGGGGAACAAGGAAGTCTGGTAGATCAGTTCTTATGTAAAACTTTTAAAAAGATAATTTTTTTTCTACTTCAGTATCAAAGGAAAACCATGCCCAGCAAGGTTAAACTCAAGAGAGATGCTGTCCAGTCACAGAAATTCAACCTGAACAGCAGAAAATAAAAATCACACAAAAGACAAGAATAAAGGGGGCCAAGTGCACAGTGGAGGGGGTCACAGTCTCCTGCTGTGAGAACAGTGAAATCTAACTCTGCCTACTTCCTGAAACTTTATTTTCATACAGGAATGTTGAGCAGGAGCTGGGGATCAGATTGTAAGCTTGAATGTAGGACATCTGATTTGCAGAAGGAGAAATAGGGAAATGAGAGTTGTCCTAGTTTCCAACTCATGCTCAGACAGTCTGTGACTTCGGGAGAATCAGTATTTGTGAGGCTTGCATTTCCAGCTTGAGACACTCGGTCTACAACTCTCATATCCACAAAAAACTCATCTATCCCAGGCTTTATCTTTAGATCACAAGGACTCCAAAAGCAACAGTGGGGTTACACCAATCCTGCCCCAATACTACATTTTAGTCACAGGTACAATTCATCAGGAAGACTTCACAATACTGAACATATATGCACCTAATACGGGCATTCATTAAGCAAACACTACAGCATCTAAAGCAAGAAATCAACCCCAAAACGACAATTCTTGGGGATTTCAATACCACTCTCTCAACATGGGACAGGTCAACAGGTCAAACACTTAAGAGAGACACATTGGTACTTAATCGAACTCTTACTGAAATGACTAATCTCTATTGAACTTTTCATCCATGCACCAAAGAATACACATTTTTCTCAGCAGCACATGGAACTTTCTCCAAAATAGACCACATATTGGGCCACAAAATGAATCTTCACATATACAGGACAGTTGAAATTCTAGCCTGTGCCCTATCAGACCACCATGATCTAAAGTTTGATATCCACAACACAACAAACAACAGAAAATACACTAACCTCCTGGAAACTAAATGCTATGATGCTGAATGAGAATTGGATTCAGGAAGAAATTATAAAGGAAATTCAAGATTTCCTGGAAGCAAACGATAATGAAAATACAACTTATCAAAATCTTTGGGACACAATGAAAGCTGTCCTAAGAGGTAAGTTCATAGCTCTTAATGCCTACATCAAAAAAAAAAAAATAGAGCACAAATAAATAACAATGCAGCTTAAAGCTTTAGAGACAGAAAAGCAATCTGACCCCAAAAGCAGTAGAAGACAGGAGATAAGCAAAATCAGAGAAGAAATATCTGGAATTGAGACAAGGAAACCTAATCAACCAGCCAAAAAGCTGGTTCTTCGAAAAAAATCAAGATTGATACCACCCCTAGCTAAATTAACCAAAAACAAGAGAAAGAAAACCCAAATTAACAAAATTAGAAATGAAAATGGAGTTACTGAAGCAGGATTAGAGCAGCCATGCTGGGATGGGTCTCTCAAGGTCTTTGGAATTCCTGAAGGTCATCCCCCACTGCTGGAATCACCCTGAGGGAACACTCCTGCTGAGGAACTGACTGCAATCCTCCCAGAGATAAGATTGCCAACTTCCCCATGAAGTGATTATGGAGTAACTGGGTTGGGCTCCAATGGGTATTAACCAATGGGGAAAATCCAGTTTCCCAGGCTTCTCTAGGTGTATATATACCTAGCCCTGGCAACCATCTTTGGCGAACTAGCCCCTCATGGCCCTCTAGTGCTGTGAGTTTCCAGCTGCCTACTTCTCTTGGAGGCTCCCTAGCCCCCTCTGGCACTCCAGTGCCATGAGTCTTTTTCTTGTTCCTTGCTCCTCATGAATCCCATGCCTAGGCACTGTGAGTTCTCATGGGCTCCCTAGCTCCTCATGGCACTCTAGTGCCATGAGCTGTTTCATTTCTGCTTCTCATGGAGGCACACTAGCTCCTTATGGCACTCCACGTCTGGAATCCTCTACACATGTTCTGGTTTCAATCTTCAACTCCGGAACACAAGAACCCTACGACATTGGCACGGTCAAGACCTGAATGTTCCCTGAACATTATCACTATTGATATTCATGAAATTCAGAGAATTAAATGTCATATTGCAAAAACGTATACTCTGTGAAATTTGATAACACAAAAGAAACAGATGAACTTCTAAGTAAGCACAACTTACCTAAATAGAATCAGGAAGTTTTGAATTATTTATATAGTCCTATGACATATGAGGAAATCAATGAGGTAATCTCGAATCTTCCCACCAAAAAATGTCCTGGACCAAATGGATTCAGCACAGAGATATTTTAAGGAACAAATAATACCAATACTCTTTAAACTGTTCCATCAAATAGCAAAGAAAGAAACATTATCGAATTCTATGAAATTGATATCATTTTAATCCCAAAACCTAATAAAGATACACTTAAAAAAAAAACTATAGGCCAATCTCGCTGATGAACACAGATGCAAATATTTTCAAAAAAGTCTTAGCAAATAGGATTCAAAAACATATCAAAAAGATCATTCACTGTGATCAAATAGGCTTTATCCCAGGCACACAAGGTTGGTTCAACATACGCAAATCAATAAATGTAATTCACCATATAAACCAGTCCAAAATCAAGACCACATGATACTCTTGATAGATGCAGAAAAAGCTTTGGACAAGATCCAACAGCCTTTTATGATCAAAACCCTAGAGACAGCGGTATACAACAAGCAATCAGTAAGAATTATACTCAATGGGGAAAAACTTGAAGCATTCCCACTTCGATCAGGAACTAGACAAGGTTGTCCACTCTCACCACTTCTATTCAATATTGTACTTGAAGTGTTAGCTGAAACCGTAAAACAAGAAAGGGAAATAAAAGGGATTCAAATCAGCAAGGAAGAAGTCAAGTTATCTCTATTTGCAGATGACATGATTGTATACCTGAGTGATCCTAAAAACTTTACCAGAAAACTCCTGGAACTAATACAGAAGTTCATCAGGGTGGCAGGATACAAAATAAATGTACAAAAATCAGTGGCCTTCCTCTATGCCCAGGGTGAAAGAAGTGAAAAAGCCCTGAGAAAAACAATCCATTTACTATAGCCCCTAAAAAAAATGAAATACCTTGGTATAAACCTAACCAAGGAAGTAAGAGACCTCTACAATGAAAACTTTAAAACCCTAAGGAAAGAAATTACAGAAGACACCAGAATGTGGAAAGACCTCCCATGTTCCTGGATGGGCAGAATCAACATCATAAAAATGACCATTCTACCAAAGGCAATATATAGATTCAATGCTATACCAACCAAAATCCCAAAGCAATTCTTTAAAGAAATTGACCAAACAATCTCAAAATTCATATGGAAACACAAAAGACCCAGGATAGCAAAAACAGTCCTGAGTAACAAAAACACTGCTGGAGGTATCACCAAACTTTAATCTATACTACAAATCCATAGTTATAAAAACAGCCTGGTACTGGCTCCAAAATAGATACACAGATCAATGGATAAAAGTTGAAGACCTAAATATAAGCCCACACAATTACAGCCATTTGATCTTTGACAAAGGGGCCCAAAAAATCCAATGGAAAAAGAACAGCATCTTCAGCAAATGGTGCTGGCTAAACTGGATATCCACATGCAGAAGATTAAAACTGGACCCGTACCTGTCGCCATGTAAAAAATTCCAAATGGATCAAGGATCTCAATATAAGGCCAGAGACTCTAAAAACCTTAGTTGAAAGGGTAGGGAACTCCCTGCAGCTGATTGGATTAGGTCAACATTTCCTCAACAGAAATCCAATAGTGTAGTCACTACAACCAACACTCAACAGATGGGATCTTTTGAAATTAAAGAGCTTCTGCTTAGATAAATAGATTGTAACCCGAGCACAAAGGCAACCCACAGAATGGGAGAAAATCTTCACTAACCACATATCTGATAGAGCTCTATTATCCAGAGTTCACAAAGAACTTAGAAAACTAAACACCAAGGAAACAAATGGCCTAATTAAAAAATGGGCCTTGGAACTCAAACTTTACCTGGGACAAAATTGAAATGTCTAACAAATATCTTAAAAAATGCTCCACATCCTTAGCCATCAGGGAAATGCAAATCATAACTTCCCTGAGATATCAAAATCCACAATACAAACAACAGCAAATGCTGGAGAGGATGTGGCGAGAAGGGAACTCTCCTACATTGTTGGTGGGAATGTGGGCTCATACAGCCACTCTGGCGAGCCGTCTGGAGATTCTTAAAAAAGTTAGATTGAAATGCCATATGACTCTGCTATTCCACTTCTGGGAATAATCCCTCATACAGCAAAACTTATTGTGAGTGACTAGACATGAAATCTCTATTTAGAATTTGACTTAAAGTTAAAAAGCAGGCTTTTTCTCTAGATCAGAGAGCAGGAAGCTAGTCCCAAAAAACCTAAGAGCAGTTAAAAGGCACTAATTCCCAGAAGAATTCCTCCTGCCAGGGGCAAAACTTAAAATTACATAGGAAAGAATGCCTAGCACCCGCCCATGGGGTTACTGTGTCTTCCCCAGGGAAAAGGCTTTAGACCTGAACTGGGAAAAAACACCAAGGCCTAAGAATTCCCATGTTTTTCCTTATTTCTCTTAAATAAGCCATATCCTTTTCCCAGAAAATGTTTCTTTGAAAAAATAATCTACTATGCTGGGACCTTATCCACCAGAATGGTTGGATAAGGATGCAGCAGTCAGGCCTGGGGAAGGTGGCTTTTCCTTATTGGTTAGATCCATTCCTGCAAATGTTACTGGAGATTTTGATCCTCTACATGCCATTGGTCTGTTCATATTGGGGACCAACCCAGTTGATCTTGTGCTGGACCTGCTGTAGGGCTTATCTACCATGAAGAACTAATCTCTGCATCTTTTCAAGAACAGAGAGTTGAGGGATGTTGGCAACTTTCTCTCTATGAAGGATTACAGTCAGTTCCTCCTGATCAAGAGGCTGTGTTCCTTCAGGGTAATCCCAGCAGCAGGGGGTGACCCTCAAAGACCTTCAGAGACCTTCCCAGTGTGGCTGCTCTAAAATTACCTAATAAAGACTATCTCACAAGCAGAAGGTCCTGAGTTTGGAATCTAGGTCCCACATAAAAATGCCAAGCAGAAAAGGCAATGGCCTGCACTCCTGGCCTTGTTGGGTGGAGCCTAAGGAAATCCCAGAGTGAAGCAGAAAGAAGGTAGAAGCAATTCAGGATGATTCCCGAAGTCATCTTGGTCCAATCCCCAGAGCCCACACCAAGAAGAGAACTGACTTACAAAGGTTATCTATTCTCTGACTGGCACACATGCATTACAGCATGTGCAACATGTGTTCTCTCTAAACGGATATGCTATTATTTTTTTTAAATTAGAAAAATGGAGAAAAAAGGAAAATATGAAACATCTAAAATTTGGGGGAAGGTGAAATGTAGTTGAGTGGTAGAGGTCCTGGTTTGGCATAGGGAAGCCGTTTGGCACAAGTCCTGGCAGGTATAGGGAAGCCCTGTTTGGCACAGGCAAGGGCTTGGCTAGCATGAAGAGGACCTGGTATGGGGAAGGTCCCTGGACAGGATGGGGGAGACCCTGGCTACTACAGGAGGCCCTTTATGGTACACCCAATGTTGAAAGCAAAGTACTTAGATGCCTTATTGCATAAAGACAGTCACTACAGGCTTCTGGTTGTACATGCTGAATCCTTTTTCCCTCACCTCCACACACATGCAAGCACGTTAAACTGCCTGAAAGCTGTGTATTTTAGACATTACTATCCTGTATCATCTGTTCACTAAAAGTAATGTACACTTCATTGAACAATTTTGTAAAAAGCTGATGAAGAAGGTTACAGAGACTGTGAATCTTACAGGGAGATATCTTCAGACATGTTCCCACACACTAAACACAAATACAACTCTGAAAGACTACCTACGTCCATTGGCCAGCACATAGACAAGCTTGCTCATCAAGGAAAACCATGCTTTGAGACTGTATTATATTTTAAAGAAAAAAGTGTGCATTTGGATTCAGTGGGGATTTTCGCACATGAGACTTCCAATTTGGATGAAGTAAACCTGGCAGGTAAACTGAGTGTCCGTAATACATATACACTAGGAGATGTTGGTTTTCCAGGGAGTACAATTCGGACATGCACCTTTTAAAATCATGAGGCTGTGGCCAACAAAAAGGCTCAGCGGGCAAGGCAAGAATCAGCTCACAAACCCAGCGACCTGAGTTCTGTTAAACATGTTAGGCATGTTGAACACAAAATGCTTTGAGCTGCCCCCTCCAATGGACGTGTCCAGACAAAAGGCATCTCACAGTCTCAGCCTGCCTGGATACTCTCAAGGACTCCCCATGGTTACGCTCCCAAGGACTATGTTCTGCAGCTCCCAAGGACTACTTTCATCCACCCCAAGACAAGCCTCCCTTCTCACCCCAGTACATGCCCCTGCTCACATGATCATGCCCTATAAGAGACCTCAGAACTAGATCTCAGGGCTGGCTGCCTTTCTCTGCTTCAGAGATAGCCAAGCTGCTTGCCTGTTTACACTCCCAAACATTTAATAAACCTGCTTTGTACATTATGTGCTTGTGGTTTTGGTGTGACTTTGCCTCCTCCCCTATCAACCTAAGATGGGGAGCGTTCTCAACCCAGTAAATTTTATCTCTGGAAACTTACATGGTGAAGGAGAGAACCTTCTGAAAACTGTCCGTGGTGAAGTAGACAACATTATTTTCTCTCTTGCCCCCCCCAGATAATCTCCAAAAACAAAGATGAGCAACACCACAAAATTGTTTTTTGACCTCCATATATGCATCATGGCACACGTACATTACTAATTACTTGAATCTGCCCCAGATTCTACCCTGGGCCTGGACTTGGCTAAGTCCGCCACAGAGAGGAATTTGACAGAAGTGTGGCTCTGGACAGAAAGTCAGAAGCTAAAACAGCAACTCCCTGGCATGTGCAGGGACCGCCTGGCAATCAACTCCTTTTCCTTCTATTAGACATTTAAAGCTGAATTTTAGAAATAGTATGTTCCTGTATGTGCTCACACGTATACACTGTTCACGGGAACCTACTCACCAACCTGCTTCATGCTCAGTCGCACTGTTCACGGGAACCTACTCACCAACCTGCTTCATGCTCAGTCGTCAGCTACAGAATCGCATATCCTGGGCCAATCTGTCAGGTACCCCAGGTCCTTGTAGGTATCAAAGTAAAGTTCAGGCCCCATCTCCCTTCCAGGCCTAGCTGTGGCATGATAAGGACACTGGGGAGCTCGCCTCATGTCATCCCTCTCCAAGTCCTTTCTGCCAGAGGTGGGTGAGACCTCTAGGACCAGCTCCTGGCCGCCTCTGGTTTTAATAGACAAGTGACTACAGGTTTATTGAAGTACCTGGGTCCTCTGGTGAACAGGATGTGTTTCCAGACCTGGCGACGGGGGTTAGGAAGGAACCCACTCCATTTAACACTATGATCATGCTGTAGCCTACGTGTGCTGGGTCTGAAATGAAGACACAGACTTCCTTTGTGGAACATGAAAACCCTATTCCCTAGTCCTACCTGCCCTTGTAGGTTTTTGTCAGAACAAGAACAAAGTAGTATACTTGGCTCTTGCCCATCTTTTCACTGCACAGGAAGACCCGACTTCCTATAAACGAGCAAAGTGAACCCTACACTGCCTGGAATCCCCAAGTGTTTACCTCTTGGCAGTCACAGGGTATCCAACATCCTGGCCCCTTCCTATTTTCCTATGTCTAGTCTATCTAGAGGCAACCTACACCTCTTTCTAAATAACTATCTTAAGTTTTCCGTTTGAACTAAGAAGGGAAAAAAACTTGCAAAACCTGCTTTAGAAAAATGCCTAGAACTTAGAGCCAGGGTGTAAGCTCCTCACAGCCCCTAGTCTTGCTTCTCTTCACTACACACCTTTGTCTGCTCCACTGTTTCACAGAGAGAGAGAGAGAGAGAGAGAGAAAGAATGAATGAATTGAGGCCTGGTCAGTCCCCACAACTCCGTCACCTCCAGGAGGTGCCCCTTGCCAGTCCCGCACTGAGCGGACCAGGCACCTGAGCAGCCCCAGGGCCCTTTAATGGCTACGTCACAGGCAGAAGTGTATCTGCTTCATCCCAGGCCCTGCCAGGGGCTTTGAGCATTCCAGGCTAGCTTAACAAGAAACACACCATCAGAGCGGAAGGCACATGGGTCCAACAGGTGACTCACAGCACGTGACACTGCACTGAGCCAAGGGAACGGCAGTATCACCACACACCATCCTCAAAGAGCAGGAAGCGGCTCCTCACTCTGCAGCCTCACATGTACGCTAAAGGGCAAACCACAGGCCAGCCAGAAGAAATGCCAATGGCAACTGCAGAAGCCGGTCTCTGGAACCAATGGTTCCATGGTGCCCTTGGCAGGCACAGGGTCACTCCTCAAGGAAAGAGAGCCTAGAGCTGGGGGCTGTCCTAATAGGATTGCGAGTTTCAGAATATCTTGGCCCATCTGCCAGGAAGGCAACTGCACAGGCAGCTTGAACCAAGATTAGTTATGATGGTTAATACTGATTTTCAACTTGATAGGATCTAGAATCATCAAGGAGACAAATGTCTCAACATGTCCGGGAGGGAGTTTCTAGGCTATGTTATTAGCAGAGCAGCACATGAGATGGGTCCCTGATGGAATAAAAAGCAAGCTGAACACTATCACTCATCTCTCGCTCCTTCCTGACTGTGGACAGAATATGACCAGCTGCCTCATGTTCTTATTGCCTGACTTCCCTGCCACAAAGAACCGTACCTTCAAACTACCAGGCAAAACAAACCTTTCCCCCCTTATGTAAGATATTTTATCACAGGAGCAAGACAAGTAACTAATACATTTCTTAATACCTACTAGTAGGCCCAAGAAAAGGTTCCATTCACAGGACCTGGAAGTCCCCACCTGGCCTCAACCCCTCGCTCAGCTGCTGGTATTGCTGAAAACAGACATTCTCCAGCAAAGGGAATGCTGCAAAGGAGTCTCCCTATCCATGGGCAGGAGCAACCTCACGCTCTTGGCCTTAGCTTTTCTAATTAAACTTCCTGGGCTTCAACCAAATGAAAGCCAGGGTGATAAGGGATACCCCACTGAGTCGGGCACCCGTGAGGACACAAGGCCTTGATGTGCCTGCCAGAAACATCCAGCCTTCATCTCTTTATTGATCATTTGTTCCCAGATACCCCAAGTTGTGATCCTTGGGCCCCAAAAACTTTTAGGTTCCTCCTTCCCTAAATGTTGGGACCAGCATCATTTGTTGTAACGTAACCTAGTTCCTCTGTGGCAGGGTCTTCTCTTTTTCCTGCACATAAGTTGGTATCTAGTCTACTACCCTCGCCAGGCCATCAGAACTGGCACCTAACACATCCAGGGAATGGATGTAAAAATGAGCCAAGCTTTGAGCCTAACACGGAAGGATCATGGAAGGAAATAGAGCCAGTGTGTCCAGTCAAGTGGTCAGCATGTTCCCCACCATGCGGGGTTCCTGGCTGAGTCAGCAGAATCTAGAAAGACTCGTTCAGATTCTGGTCTGGATGCCCCCTCGTCCAGACGCTGCACTAAGCCTGGTGCATCAGGTCTGAGGTAGCAGAACAAAACCATATATTTGTGGTCCCTCAAATGGCACACAGACCTTTGGAGGAAAAATGAACTTACCTATCACACTTTTAGCAAATGATGCTCTTTTGAGGGTGGCTAGACCCAAGTCACCAATCTTCACAGAGCCAGTGGGTCCAGTGATGAAGATATTGTCACACTTGAGGTCTCGGTGGATGATGGGGGCATTCTTGTGTGCAAAAACAGCAAGCCCTTCAGGATCTGCCGGCACCAGCTGCGCAGCACCTTGGGCTTCATCGCCTTGAACTGCTTCAGTACCTGGGATAGAAGCAGAGATCACCCAGCAGCTCACCTGCCTGTTTGCTGACATGCCCAGACATCCAGCCTGTGACAAAGCCCAGCTGTTCACACTCAGGGCCTCCCTGGCACAGGCAGCAGGGGTGGAGGGAAAAGACCTGGCAGGTCTGTCCCGGCTAGGGTCTCTCAGCTGCAGCCAGGACAGTGCCACAGCGCACCACCACTGACTCATTGCACTGGGGACCTTGCTACTAAATCCATACCAAGCAGCCCTAATCTTGCCTGCATGAATAGAAGTTGCTGTGGCAGGGCAGAATCTCAGCCAGCAAGTGCCTGGTGTATAAATGAGAGAGAGGAGAGTACCTAAGGCCAGAGATTCAAAAGGCTAGGCCATCTCTGCAACCAGCTGTCTGTGTGATATACTCTAAAGTGTCCCCAAGGAGGAAGCAGCAGTTAGGGCTGGGAATTTAACTCTTCCCTTGCTAAGCCTTCTCTTAGGAGTGAAGATGTCCAACAGCAAAGGACATCAAGGTCTTGCCAAACGGTTCAGAATGATTCAGGCTATGGCTACCTAGCTCCATAATGTAGACCTTAGGTAAAAGTGGCCAAGTTTCCATGGCCAACTGACTCATGACCTTTTACCATGTCCTTCCAGGCCACCAGAACATGTCAGGTTGGCCCCCAGGCACAAAAGACATTGGCCAGAAATAAGGTACCACACAGGAGTCTGTTTACACAGGAAAGGAGAGTAGGGACAGACTCCCACCCATTTGTCACAAGAAGCCAAAGGGGCGCAGAGATTGGAGGAACTTCTCATTTGGGAAAAGAGCTTCCCACTACCCAGAGGATAAGGGAACACTTCAGAGGCAGAACATAGGACTATGATACCAGACAGTACAGCCCCGGCACCACTGGTCCGAGGACATGTGGCACTTACGTCTTCAGCGTCCCTGAGGTCATCAGCTCAGTCACCAGCACAATGCACCGCTTGCCCTCGGCGCTGGATTCCCAGAAATCATGGAAGCACACGATGTTCGGGTGCTGCAGGCCTTTCAGCATCTTGGCCTCCTCCTTGAACCCCTGGCGCTCCAGCTTAGTGAGCTTCCGATCCTAGAGACAGAGACAGATGCACTGGGTGGGCACTGCTCATGGGCCTCGGCTGCAGTATCCACCTAGCTGCTCTTCTCCCAGGGGAGAGCAGCAGGTGCAGCTGGGCACAGGAAGGTGAAGATGCAGACTTGAAGCCTGGGGGCATGGCAGGACTCAGCAGTAGAGTGTGGCCAAATGCGCTCTTCTTCTCTTTCCACAGAGTGACAAGTGGGCCGCTCATTCTGGCTCCAAAGATATTCACGGAATACAAAGACTGGGAGAAGCCCTTGAAAGTTTTACATCTGCTCTAGGTCCCCCAATTCCCTTCCCACAGACGATCCCCTGAGAGAAAAGAAATGTTAACTCTACCAAAGGCAGACACATGGGCAAAGCTCCTCCCATCCCAGCCCCACCTAGAAACAGCTGAACTACCTGTGGTCAGGCGATGGAAACAAAGCAGTGGCATATCCAGGCAAGCAGGAATAGAGCCTGGCAACTAAAAGGAAAAAGCCCTTGATCTCACAACACCCTGTGTGAATCCCAAAAGCATCGGTCTGAACTGAAGAAGTCAGACCTAGACATGTGTCTTGTGCTAGCCTATTTCGATGGGAAGCTCTGGAGAAGTCAGAACTAATAAACACAGAGGGGCACTTTCAGAGCAGTAGTTCCTCTGTGCAGGAGCCAGAGCTGAGACCCTGGAGCGAGGAATCTTCTGCACCATAGCAAAAGAAGCAGGCTGCACCTGGGTGCCCATTAACATGTTTTGTCTTTCTAAAGAGAAGCTAGGATTTGAACCCAGGTTCTTGTATTTTCGAGCCAATGCTCTACCACTGAACTACCTCCACAGCCTAACTCACATTTTTTTAAAACATTTTTTATTATCTCTGCTCATACAAACTTAATAGGTACACCCGTTCCCTCCCTCCTTCCTCCCCCCCCACCCCTCTGCTCACCCTCCCCTCACCCCTCCCTCCCCACCCCCCAGTACCTCCCCTCCCCCAATCCCCTGAGAATCCTTTAATGTGCATGCCAAACTCTCCTCTGGGTCCTCCTTTCCAATGACTTACAAGGACCCAGCAGCATTTCCCTGAACCCTTTCCTTTGTTCCCCTTAAGCCTAGGAACACTATTTTGGCTGTCAATCCCTTGCCTCCAAGGATCTTGGTGCTTTTAGCAAATGCTAGACTTTGTGAGGTCAATAGTGTGTTGGACATTGCGCAGGGCATGCAAAGTCCAATTATGATTGCTTCAGCCCTAACTTGTGTAGAGTGTCTTGCATATCATTGCTCCTCCCATCCTTGTGCTCTTACAATCTTACCGCCCCCTCTTCCGCAAATTTCCCTAAGCTTCAGGATGGGGAGAGATTAGGCTGGCCTAGTTCTAGGTGGTTGATATAGAGTCTCTGAAGTTCTGGATTATGGTTTGTAGATTTCCTTTTGCAGTTTTGTTGCTCCATCCTGATGGGTATTGGATGTCACCCCCTGGCCAGAGATAAAAAGCTGTTAGACTAGAGTCTTGTTATAAGAGTATATTCAAAGGTAGATATAATAAAAATAGGAAACCACAGTGAGGGAGGGGTCAATCACCCATTTGCAAAATGGTTACTTATTATCTACCATACTATATGTCCTCCCCTTCTGGTTAGTGACATCAGCTCTCATCAGTAACCCAGGTACAGAGGGCAGAAGCAACGTTCTCAAAGGGCCGACTTGGAATCGTATATCCAGCCAAATGGACATCTAGTGGGGCTGTTGAGACTCATTTTCACACTCAGAGCTGACTTTCTCACAGTCCCCAGGTGAACCAAGCTACTGCAAACAGAAAGAGAGTGGTGAACTAACCCTTGGGCACACTGAGGATGGGGCAGCCGGGCAGGAGATGAACCCTCAGTCGACCAAGCTGCCCACAGAGCCTTCTTGGGGCATCTACAGTTCCTTTTCCATGGGAGGACTTAAGAGGAACTTCCTAACATCATTTACAACAGCCTGTTACCTTCACTAGCATTTGGCATCAACCAATGATAGAATATGACTTCAAAGCAAAATCACAGTGCAAATAACACAACAGGAAGAAGGAAGTTCACAGCAAAGCCTGCGGTCTGCTGGGGCGGGTAGTGCTGGGTCCAGTGGCTGGTGCACTGTTACTTGAGCCACGCTTGAACTCCTGCCGTCCTCATTGCTGATGACAAGTGCCACCAAAGTGACTAACCTGAAATGCCAAAGTCGAGACTTGTTGAGCATGGTGCGTTCTGGAGGAAGGCTGGAAAGGGGAAGGAAGCCTTGTTGCTCCCTGTCACCAAACTGTTTTTTTATCAAGGTGGCAATGCTGCTTGCCCACTTAAAGGTCAGTTGGCATGTCCTTTTCTGACCCCGGGCCAGTTTCTCAGTGCTTGTCCAAATGGTTCTAACCATTGCTCCATCACTCATTGATCCCATCAGACTGGTGACCCCTGATGGCAAAACCAACCCAGTTGCTGGCACAACATACTAACGAGGTAAATTCATTCATTCATCTACTAGAAGGGCTCAAGGTCAACATGCAAGGGCAGAAAGCACCTGGCTCCTATGAGAAGATTCCCAAATCTTACCAGTGAGTCGCACTGTACAGAGGATCTGGAGTCTATGGGGAGGGGGGGCTTCCAGTGCCTCACCCCAAGGGTTACACAGATGATGTCATTGGACCTTCGTGTCCCTCTCACTAAGCCCATGTGGTCCCAGTTTCCTGGTGAAAATTCCTCAGGCAGAAAAAGGAACAACATTCTGGAACAACATGGGTTCTTTCATGATCCAGGAACTCTGCTCTGGGGTCATGCACAGGGGAGCCTCCAAGCTGGGCACAGGGTCACCCAGGGGAGCTCGGGTCATAAAGCCAAGGCGATGATCAGAAGATGGTCCTGGTCCAGACAGACTTGACCAATGTTCTAGGGTGATCTGAAGACACACCTCAGGGCGTGCTTCTGGTACTGGCTCGGAAGAGCCGAGGTCACCGCCTAGAAGGTGCTTGGGGAAGAGCCGAGGTCACCGCCTAGAAGGTGCTTGGGCGTCTGCAGGTCGTTGCTCTTGCAACATGCCAGGGCCACAGCTCTGCTACAAAGGCCCCAACGGGATGGTGGCTGACGTCATCACACTCAAGAGAGGTATGTTTGCTGTTCTTAGAAGGCTGAAGTCTCTTTCCTCCACCAAGCCCTTTAAGGCCCAGGAGACGGTAAGACCTACACACAGGCTAGGTGCTGCCTAGCACTGGTGCAACTAGTGGCAAGCCTCCTTCCCGGGGACGTCTTGCCAGTTCCTTGTGGTCTTAGTCAAAACCAAAGGAACACAATGATTTTTTTGCAGCCATAAAAAAGAATGAAGCTATGTTATTTACAGCAAAATAGATACAACTAGAGATAACAATATTAAGTGAATCAAGTCAACCTCAGAAAGATAAATATTGCAAGCTTCTCTCACTTGTGGGCCTTAGATTTCAAACAGATCTATAAAATCATTTATGTAGAGATGACATAAAAATAGAAGCAAAACTGGGGGAACGACGAGGACTAATGTGAAGGGGCAGAGACAGGAAGTTAGTGGGAGGGAAATATGCTTAAAGTATGTTATATTCTTTCACGGCCTTAATATAACCAATACAATAAAATTTAAGTTAAAACAGCAGGGCTGGGGAGATGTCTCAGTGGTTAAAGCCTTTGCCTCACAGACAAAGGACCTTAGTTTGGATCCCCAGATCCCATAAAAATGCCAGGCAAATGTGGCGTCCCAAACAAGCTGGCTAGCCAGCTTAGCTGTAATGGCATGCTCTGGGTTTAATCAGAGACCCAGGGTAACAACAATAGGTAGAAGAATGATCAAGGATGATTCCTGTTATCACCTTTGGAACTCCAGACACTTAAAGTACATTTGTGTACATTCACCTGCGCACGTATATAAAAAATATCCTTGAGGCCAGGGGGCATGTGGGCAGGCAGCACGAAGCTGCAAATGTGCTGTGATGCGTCTTCTGTCCCTTACTTTCTGGGGCACCTAGCATCCCTGAACACTGTACACACTCCTGGCATACAGAGCCTCCCTGTTATCCTTAGCTCCTTAAGAGCTGAACCATGTCTATCCCAGCAAAGACAAGCATGTTCTTCATAGTGTCTTTGGTCTGAAGCAGGTAAGGGTGTGGGGTCTGGAAGTCCACAGGCTGGCTGAATGTAGAGGGAATAGTGTCAGGGAGAGTGAGTGACTTTATCACCCAAACTGCTCATGGCTACCATCCAGCTATGGAAAAAACAAACAAACGAACACATAAGGAAAAGCCAGTAGCAGGCAAGAAAACAAACATGTAATTATTCATTGTTCAAAATGAGGATGAAGGGACATGAGGAACGCCAGTCAGGGCATGCGGAGGTGAATGTACACAAATGTACTTAAGTGTCTGGAGGTCAAAGGTGATAACAGGAATCAAAGAAAAACCTTTTCTACAAATAGCCTGGGAAAACTGAAATTCCCACCTACTCAAGGCACAAGGTAGGACCAGGTTCCCCACAGGAAGAAGCATCTGAGCAGTTGTGGTAAGATCAGAACCCACAGCAGGCTGGGAGCTCTTGGCTGCAGGTGGCTCAGGAAGAGCTGCACACATGCTCCTGGGGGCTGACTGGTCGTACCTGGTTCCCTCCGGCCAGCAGAGGAGCCTGAGAGCTCCTGACCCTGCTCACTCCCATATGCACTGCAGGAGTGAACCCTGGTCCCGCGCAGTCTCACCCTAGCAGAGCCGTGAGTGCACAGCAGCGGAGCCAGCGTGTGCTTCCAACCACGTTGAAGAAAAAGCACGGTCAGCAAATTGGAAGCACTCCCTGCAGCTACCAGATGAAAGCAGCCGAGGGTGGATGTGGTGTGACTGGCGGAGCCACAGATACTGTGTGACTGTCTACTAGAGCAGTCACTGGAGGAGACGCCAGCAGTCAGCACCAATCCCACCCTGTGTCTTGTGTGCACAGGATGTACACAGAAGATCAGGGCTTTTCTTTGTCAAGAGCATCAAGAAGAAGTTTAGCTGTCTAAGGCAGTAGCTTGAATGTTTGGCCCTTAACTGTTTTTATAAATAATGCTTTTTTTTTTTAAAGAAGGGAGGAGCACAGAGAAGGAGAGGTGTCAGATGACTTGAGGCCCTGCTCTCTCAAAGACCTCGAACGACTAAACTCCCCACCCCCAGGTTCCCAATCAGCACACACAGAAAGAACTCAAGTAAAGCAGGTTATACTGTAAAAATAAACCATTTAAAATTTTAAATATAAACATCAGAATATAAGCTCTTCCAGGCTTAATTATTTTTAAATGACTTAATGGTTCAGACAAACAAGTTAAGTTCAGAAGTGATCTCAAGGTCCCTCTTCAACACTCTGGAACACCCTTCAAAGTACTTGATCTGAGCGCTGCCATCCCCAGGGGGTGACATCCAATACCCATCAGGATGGAGTGAAGGGCATTGCAGGAGCAGCAAAACTGCAAAAGAAAATCAACAAACCACAATCCAGAACTTCAGAGACTCTATATCAACCACCTAGAACTAGGCCAGCCTAATCTCTCCCCATCCTGAAGCTCAGGGAAATTTGCGGAAGAGGGGGCGGTAAGATTGTAAGAGCAAAAGGATGGGAGGAGCGAAGAGGGGGCGGTAAGAATGTAAGAGCACAAGGATGGGAGGAGCAATGATATGCAAGATACTCCACACAAGTTAGGGCTGAAGCAATCATAATTGGACTTTGCATGCCCTGCACAATGTCCAACACGCCATTGACCCCACAAAGTCTAGCATTTGCTAAAAGCACCAAGATCCTTGGAGGCAAGGGATTGACAGCCAAAATAGTGTTCCTATGCTTAAGGGGAACAAAGGAAAGGGTTCAGGGAAATGCTGCTGGGTCCTTGTAAGTCATTGGAGAGGAGGACCCAGAGGAGAGTTTGGCATGCACATTAAAGGATTCTCTGGGGATTGGGGGAGGGGAGGTACTGGGGGGTGAGAAGAGAGGGGTGAGAGGAGAGTGAGCAGAGGGGTGGGGGGGGAGGGAGGGAGGGAACTGGTGTACCTACTAAGTTTGTATGAGCAGAGATAATAAAAAATGTTTTAAAAAATTCTCTGTTCTTCCCTGTAAAACAAAAACAAAAAACAAAAAAAAGTACTTGATCTGCTTCCCATAAAACCTGAATCAGTAAAACAAGACCTTCAACAGCTGCTTCATAGTTAAGTACATGAGCAAAGTCACCTCTGACTCTCTGACTGAAGCCGAATCTGTAGCTTCACCTCCGTAGACCGGACGATGCCAACACAGTTTTAACCTGATACCCTTCTCCCACCCCTTCATCATGGGGGTGTATATTGTGGAAGAAGTTAAGAGAACCTAAAGCTCTTGGGCCAAAGTTGTTCTTTAGGATTGAGTGATTACCAATTGATGGTGCCTGAGTAACCAGAAGAGAGAACAAATCTTTTACTGACTTGCACAAAGCTCATTCCCAACTATCCTAGGAACCCTGGGTGAATTTTCTCTCTGAACAGAGCCAGGGCCCAGCAGTGGCCGGGTGTGTGGACTTTGAGAATGCCTTTCCATTCAGTCAGTAGATGGCAAAGGAAGCTGACTAGCCAGAGGGACACACCACATTTCTTCCCAGTATATGTGCGACCCAGAGCCTTATCTTGCGTCTCTCTGCCTCACCCATCTGGAAGACCCCATCTTTGCAATGAACACAGGGTGAAATTTAAAAGTCTTCTGTGTACCCCACCCCGCCTACCCTTGAGCTCTGATTATAGAAGGTCATATTAGGTTATAAACCCTCTAGCTGTGTCCCAGAAATCAGGCCACATCCCACTGCAAGTCCATTCCCCGTCCTTGGCCTTTCCCTGCCTCCCACTTGCAGCTATAAGCAAGTCCAGTTTGCCTCATTGGACAAGTTAATGCCTTCCTGACTCCTAGGACATTTGTATCTAGTACAATCTGTATTATGTGACATAAAACGTCCTGCCTCACGCTGAAAAAGCTACAGAAGTTCTCTCTGACCTGTGGGCTCTGCAGCTGTTCTTACGGCTCTGCCGATTTCTAAGGCTGGAGGCAGAAACTTTCTGAAGGCTTCGATTCACAACCAGCCATACTGTCTATGCAGTTCGTGATTTCCCTTTTTCTTAGGTTCTCTGTTTTACTAAAAACTGTCACGAGGGATTCTATGGGAACTCCCTCTTATTCTTAACCTGAACTCCACACCACTACCGCCACCTCAAAAAACAAAAATTACTAGACAGAAAGCCGTGATGGGGATCCAGCAAACCTAACATTATTTAACAGGGAAGGGAAGGTTCAGAGAAGAAGGCATGAAGGAAGCAGAAGAAAGAAGACTTTGGGGAGGGAGGATAAGACAGAGTGGGGATCCAGACACGAGAGCTCTTCTGAAGCTCCACCTACAATGGGGCATGGTTGATGGGGCCATGGTTGCTTGGACCAGATACTGGGCAACACAACATGCATGTGGCAGACCTACTAAGCCTTCCTATGGGGTTCTCCAGGCCTGCTCCCAACACATGAAAGCTCTTCAGGGGCCTCACATAGGCCACAGTTAGCATCAGGTCCTTCCTCCTAACCCCAGCACCCCTCAAGTTACCCAGCTTGGATGTAGAGAGAAGTCTCCAGCCTCAACCTCAGGGGCTGCCCAGCTGCTGGAATACTGCCAGCTAGTAACTCAAGCTTGGGCTACAGGGTTACCCACTGTGCCTTTCACAGTATCACAATGCCCCACTACCCCCAAACCAGAAAGACTTGAGGTCTTCTCATGTGGGGATGAGGCCATGCTGGGTGCAATCGAGTGTGTGTGAGACCCAGAATCTTCATCCTGTATCCTACTCTGGCTCAAGTTATGTTACTCAGCCTTGGACCCAGCAGGGAAAACAGAAAGGGTTCTGAGAAGAGGAAAGAGGTGGATTTTAGGCAGAGCCCCGCCCGAGGACTCACAGGGACCACAAGGTACTATAGCACAGGCTCTGTGCCGGGAGCCATAAAAAATGACCTTTTGCCCGAGTGACCATCTTGGGCACCTGCCGGTCTCTGTTTTTCCCATATCTGAGCCATTTGTCAGAGAAGCAAGGGACAATCTGCGGTTTAACTCATCTGCCGTAACTACCTCATCTGCCATAAAACCTTATCTACCATAAAATACCTCAGTTTCCTAGCAACGTTTTCTGCCTGGCCAAATGGTTTTCCCGCCAAAATCCCTGCCCTGGGAAGCCCCTTCCCCCAAGAAGTATATAAACCCTTCCCTCGTTCAGTAAGGTTAGAGCTTGATCGGAACTCTCGACTTGCTCTCGTTCTTTGTGTCTCCTGTCCTTCGTTTGTCCTCCCCCCTCCTAGGTTACCCCGTTCTCAGAGTGTCCCAGCCTGTGGGGCCTCGGCCCGGGGGGCTTTGGACAAATGCTGTTTGACCACTGACGGCTGGCCATCACTCAGAGGATCGACGCGTCCCCAGCCAACAGAGAAGATCCTGTCTGCAATCGCCACAGTCACCCGCCTGTAAGTCAGATCCCTGGTGTTAAGGTAAGATTCAAACGGCACAATTATGGGACAGGCATTAAATAAGCATGACTTATTTTTAAAGGGACCCAAGGACATGAGGTCAAGACATGAGGAACTAGGGTTAAGAAGAAAGACTTAAAGAGATTTTTTTATTTTGTTCAGTATGTTTGTCCTTGGTTCCCCCAAAAGGGCACTATAAATGAAAAACATTGGCTTAGAGTTGGAAATTGTTTACAGGATTACTATAGGACCTTTGGCCCTGAAAAGGTTCCGGTCCAAACCTTCTCATATTGGAATCTTATTAATGATATCATCCAGGTTTATACCAAATCTCCTGATATTCAAAAGGTCATTTTAGAGGGAGAAAAAGTTTTACAACGCTGCTCCTGCCCGCTTCGGCTTGCGAGTCAGTTGCTATTGATATGCCCGCTCCTCCTTCAGGTCCCCCTCCCTTGGACAATTCCCCTCACTTAGCGTCCTCTCCCCTCCGTCTCTACCCCTCATTAGACATTCCAGAGATCTTTAACCCAGTCTCTGATGATGCCCTACACCCTGATGAGAAAACTTCCTTAGACAATGAGGCTACTAACCATAAAAATCCCGACTGGCCTCCTCTAAAAACCTTCCACTCGCTCCCTCCCCCCCATCCGCCAGGCTGAATCTCCGGCTCTAAAAACCTTCCATTCTTACCCACCCCCCTATGCCTCAGCTCCTCTCTTTTGTGCTTCTGTTCTTCCTTCCGACAACTCCTTAGATCTTATCACTCAAGCCAAAGCTGAACTCTCCCAACAAACAGCCTCCTTAAGACAACTCCTCCAACAAAAGAGAGAACATCTCACTCTAATAAAAGAGCTTCATGCCCTAGATTTAGAATTAATTCAAACTTCTCAGTCTCCTCCTATCAGTTCAAACCCTAAAAAACGCCAAACAGCCTCTTAAAAGCCTTCCATCTTTCCCAGTCACCCGGAGCAAAGCCTCCACAAATTCCCAGGAACCTTCCTCTTCCCGAGGGGAAGAAATCACTGACACTGGGGATGAATCTGATAATCAGAGAGATGGAGAAAGTCCCTCGGACGCATCAGACTCCGAGGACACCCCACAAATGGTCCGGGATCAACAATACCGCCGCCTAAGTTTAAAACATTTAAAAAACTTGAAAGCGGCAGTTTCTAATTACGGTCCTACAGCGCCATTTACAGTAGCTTTACTAGAAAACCTGAGTGAGCTCTGGCTTGTCCCAAATGACTGGCATCATCTGGCCCGCGCCTGTCTAGCTGGCGGTGATTTTGTTCTTTGGAGAACTGAGCTTGCAGAAAATTGCAGAGAGATTGCCCAGCGTAATTCTCAAACGCCTAAGACTAAAAACTGGACCAGAGATAGACTTATGGGGTGCCCTCCATATGAAACTAATGAAACCCAAGCACATTTTCCCCCTGGCCTCCTGGCTCAGATTCAAAATGTAAGTCTCAAGGCATGGAAACGGCTTCCCCCTAAAGGGTCCGCTACCACCTCCCTGGCTAAACTTCATCAGGGACCCGATGAGCCTTATAGTAATTTCATCAGCCGCCTCACAGACGCGGCTGAGCGGCTTGTTGGCAGAGGCGAAAGTGAAAGTGCTTTTGTGAAACACTTAGCATTTGAAAACGCCAACCCTGCTTGTCAGGATGCTATCACCGTTCCGGTGACATCTCTGATTATATAAAACTGTGTTCAGGCATTGGCTGGGCTCATGCTATGGGCATCGCCATAGGAGCTGCCTTAAAAGATTTTACCAAAGACAAAAATTGCTTTAATTGTAAGCAACCTGGCCATTTTTCAAAAAACTGTACAGCCCCTAGCGCCCCCCCCCCTCGCCTACGCCTACAACACTTTGCCCTCGGTGCAAAAGAGGAAAACACTGGGCCTCTGATTGTCGCTCAAAAGCTGATGCCCAGGGAAACCCATTGCTGCCAAAAAACTTCCAGAGGGGCCAGCCCCTGGCCCCAGCTCAGACAACTCAGGGGCTATCAGGTTCGTCCCTCAAACCAAAACATCCCAGCCAACAACATTTCCACTTTCCACCGAACAACCTCAAACAACACAGGATTGGACCTCAGTCCCTCCACCGACTCAATATTAACCCCTGATATGGGAGTTCAAGTCCTACCCACGGGCATATATGGCTCTTTACCCACAGGTACCTTTGGCCTTATTCTTGGGTCCACTAATTCTACCCTAAAAGGCCTCCATGTTTATCCAAGTGCTATAGATTCTAATTATACAGGTGAAATAAAAATCCTTGCCTGCTCTAACACTGGACCCCTTAAAAATAATGGCTAAACAAAAAATTGCCCAATTAATCTTGCTCCCCCTTATCAATAAAGACCCCAACAAATTTATTCCAAAACATCATAATGGTCAAGGCCTTAACTTTCCTGATGTCTATTGGATATGACAAATAACTGATAATAAACCCCTTCTTAAGTTAAAGTTAGATGGCAAACCTTTTGAGGGCCTCATGGATACAGGGGCTGATGCATCAGTTATCTCAGCCAAAAACTGGCCTCCTAACTGGCCCTTGACAACATCCCTCACCCACCTACAGAGCACAGGACAGACTTTTAATCCTCAACAAAGTTCCAAAGTTCTTACTTGGTCAGATGAAGAGGGAAACAATAGCACTGTACAACCATATGTGGTCCCTGGTCTCCCAGTCAACCTCGGGGGTCATGATATCCTTGGACAGTTAAATGACATCATGTGTAGCCCCAATAAAATAGTTTCCCACCAAATGTTAAGACAAGGTTTCTTGCCCCGCCAAGGGCTAGGCAAAAGTAATCAAGGAATTAAAAACTCCCATCCAAATAGATCAAAAACTTGATCGGTCAGGAATAGGCAATCCAAATTTATAATTTCGGTCATTGACAAGCCTATATCCTATACAGATAAAATTCATTGGAAATCCAATAACCCTGTATGGGTTGATCAATGGCCTTTAACTTCTGAAAAACTTTCTGCCGCCACAGCATTAGTACAGGAACAGCTTGAGGCGGGCCATATTGAACCTACCACTTCTCCCTGGAATACTCCTATTTTTGTCATAAAAAAGAAGTCAGGAAAATGGAGACTTTTACACGATCTTAGAGAAATTAATAAGACTATGTTTTCAATGGGTGCCCTGCAGCCAGGCCTCCCCACACCTGTTGCCATCCCCTCAGGTTATTCTAAGATCATTATTGACCTCAAAGATTGTTTCTTCATCATCCCATAACATCCCGCTGATAGAGAACGCTTTGCCTTTAGCCTCCCTGTTACAAATTTCAAAGGTCCCATGCCACGTTTTCAGTGGAAGGTCCTTCCCCAAGAAATGGCCAACAGTCCCACTCTTTGCCAAAAATACGTTGCTCAGGCTATCGATCCCTTTCGTAAAGCCTGGTCCTCAATATATATTGTCCACTATATGGATGATATACTCCTGGCAGGACCCAATCCCACCCAGCTTCTAGATTGCTCCCTTCAACTTTCCCAGTCTCTTTCTCTTTCTGCCCTTGGACTCCAAGTCACCCCTGATAAGATTCAATTAAAAGATCCATATTTCTACCTGGGTTTTGAGCTTCGCCAAAACTTTGTATTTTCTCAAAATGTTCAATTAAAAACAGACCAACTACATACATTAACTGACTTTCAAAAATTCCTGGGCAATGTTACTTGGTTACGGCCATATTTAAAACTCACTACAGGAGAACTCAAACCCCTTTTTCAGATACTATAAGGCAATCCTGACCCTTTGTCTCCTCGAACCCTAATACCTCAGGCATACAAGGCCTTACAATTAATAAATAAAGCTATTCAAGAACAAACTATTTTCTTTATCCAATATGATAAGCCCCTCAACTTCATTGTCTGTGCTACTTCTCATTCTCCCACTGGGGTTTTCTGACAATCTGGGCCACTTGTTTGGATCCACCTCTCCGCATTGCCTCCTAAAGTTCTTACCTCCATCGGCTCCTCGTCGCCAATCTTATAATGCTAGGACGATCTCAGAGTAGACAGTTCTTTGGTAAAGATCCTGACAATATTATTGTTCCATATTCAAAAGAACGGATCAATTGGTTGCTTCAGACGACTGAAGAATGGCCTCTTGTATGTCTGTCCTTTGCAGGCTCCATTGATAATCATTACCCTGGTGACAAATTGCTTCAGTTTGCCCGTATTCACCCTTTTGTTTTTCCAAAATCACAGCTATCACCCCCCCCCCAATGCTTCCTTGGTTTTTACCGATGGGTCTACTACAGGGATAGCTGCCGTCATTATTAATAATCAGTCCATGGCTATCCACACACCGTATACTTCTGCCCAGCTTGTTGAACTTGCTACAATTGTAAGAGCTTTTGAACTCCTTCCTAATGTTGCCTTTAACCTATATACTGACAGTGCTTATATTGCCCATTCTGTTCCTTTATTAGAAACCATTCCCTATATTAAATCCACCACCAATACAGTTCCCTTATTTAGAGAACTTCAAAGGCTTATTACTGCCCGATCACAACCCTTTTTTATAGGACACCTCCGTGCTCATTCCAACCTCCCCAGCCTTCTATCAGAAGGAAACGCTTGTGCAGATCTGGCCACCCGCCTGGTTTTCCCTGTCCTTACAGGCTCTATAGAACAGGCAACTGCAGCTCATGCTTTGCATCACCTCAATGCCCACACCCTTAGCCTCATGTTCAAAATCACTCGAGAACAGGCTAGACAGATTGTCAAACAGTGTGTGTCAAACAGCCTGTGTCTCTTTTCTGCCTACCCCCCACCTTGGAGTCAACCCCCGAGAACTAGTCCCCAATGAGATTTGGCAGATGGATGTCACACACTTTCCAGAACTTGGAAAGCTTACATGTATCCATGTAACTTTCAATACATATAGTGGGTTCATTTTCGCCTCCCTTCAAGCGGGAGAAACTTCAAAAATTGTTATTGGCCATGTTCTTCAATGTATATCCGTCATGGGATCACCAAAAATTATTAAGACAGATAATGGACCCGGCTATATTGGTAAAAATTTTCAATCTTTTTGTCGACAGCTTCACATAAGACATATAACTGGTATTCCCTATAACCCTCAGGGCCAGGGTATTATAGAACGTGCTCATCAAACCCTTAAAAATACCATCCACAAACTCAAAAAGGGAGAACTTTCCTGTGTTAAAGACTCTCCAAAAAATATTGTCCATCATGCTCTCTTCGTCCTTAACTTCCAGATGTTAGATAATAACCACAGGTCTGCTGCTGATCGTCTCTGGCACCCCGAGACACATAAAGGCTTTGCCACAGTATTGTGGAAAGATCCCCTTACTTCTAAATGGAATGGGCCTGATCCGGTCCTTATCTGGGGCTGTGGATCTGTCTGTGTCTATGATTCCCAAGAAGATGCACCCAGATGGCTTCCTGAACGACTAGTGAAACAATTCACTGCCTCTACGAGACCAAATACCTCTCCCCTCCCTAAGGATGATGACTCACCCTCTTCCAGGGGGAATAACACCCCTGAGAAACTTTCTTTCTGTGCTCTCCGTGTAAAAGAAAAAGGATGAGAAGACTCCTTACAATTTGGCTTGTCCTCCTGATGATGCCCTCTTCCAAAAGTGGAATGGACCCCAGACCCATATCTGCCGCCGATCTCTTACAACAACTATATGGTGCTCCATGATCGCAATGGAGGTTTTTCTTCCACTAGTCATCCTGTAACCTCCCGGACTACCGATTGTGGAGATAAGACTGACCACTTAGTCTCCTCCCCAGGACGCCCATCCAAGGTTCATGGATTAACTGTCCATTCCCCAACCGCCCTCATGTCATGGCAATGCACTCTCAAGCCAAAAATTGTTCCTTCCTCCAACGGCCTACCAGGCCCCTGCCCTACAGGCTGTAACTTTGTCACCGAGATGCATGCCTCATGTTACAGTGTGGCCCAAAGATGTACCCATCAAGGCCAACAATATTTTACTGCTGTTCCCAACATCATAAGATCAGGCAAGGACACCGGAGATTGGAGTCTTGCGCCTTCTACCGGTTCCGTTAACTTTCAGCCTATCAAAGCTTCATGCATAGCCACTCCTGGAAAACCGGCATGCTGGAGCACCCAGGCTCCCATTCACGTCTCTGATGACGGACCTACTGATCAGGTCAGAGAATACCATGTTGAACAAACTCTTCAAGAAATGACAAACTCCTTGATCCCCCACATAGATTATCATCCCCTACTTCTTCCCAAATCCAGGGGAATAGATTTAGATCCCTATACTTCTGATATTATCTCCGCAACCCATTCTGCTTTAAATGCCTCCAACCCTCAATTAGCCCAGAATTGCTGGTTGTGCTTGGCCTTAGGCAATAGTTGGCCTCTCGCAGTTCCCCTCTTAAATAAATCTATTCCTATAGATAACCCCAACTGTACACTCTCTGTCCCCCCCTTCAAGGTTCAACCCATTGGGTTCATAAACTCTACCTGCTTTTACAAACACTTCCTTAATAATTCTTTTGATGATGTAGGTATAGCCTCCTTCACATCCTGCTCAGAGATAACTAATGTTTCCACAGCCCTCTGCGTTGGCCCAGGAAAAGTTTTTACTTACGGGTCTGGGTTAGCCTATTCCTTCCTCCCTACAAATTGGACTGGACTCTGTGTCCTGGCCTCCCTCTTACCCGACATCAAGATTCTCCCAGGGGATGCACCTGTTCCTATTCCTTCCATAGACTACTTCATTCCCAGACATAGGAGAGCTGTTCAGTTCATTCCGATCCTTGTTGGTTTAGGGATCGCTGGGGGCCTCTGGTGCTACAGGCATGGGAGTTGCTATTCATTCCTATACTAGTCTCTCCCAATGACTTGCAGATGATGTCCAGACAGTTTACAAGTCAGTTCAAGACATCCAAGACCAATTAGACTCCCTGGCTGAGGTGGTCCTACAAAATAGGCGAGGACTAGATTTGCTCACCGCAGACCAGGGAGGTATTTGTTTAGCCCTACAGGAAAAATGCTGTTTTTACACTAACAAATCGGGAATCCTTTGAGATCGCATCAAAAAACATCAAGAAGAACTTGAAAAATGCCACAAAGAATTGTTTGATTGGCCCCTTTGGACTGCCTGGAACGGCCTCCTCCCTTACCTTCTTCCCCTCTCGGGACCCCTGCTTGGTCTATTGCTCCTTGTCTCACTAGGACCTTTTTCTCTTTAACAGACTGATGGGTTTTATCAAGGCTCAAATAGACTCCCTGGCTTCAAAACCTATTCAGGTTCATTATCATCGCCTCGAGATGGCTGAACGAGGCTATCTAGAGCTAATGGAGGATGGGTCCCCTACGGGAATAGCATAGGCCTTAGACCTATGCCCACAAACGTGGATGGACACCGATAAGGGGTGCGAGGCAAAGACACTGTAAGGGAAGGACCCTACTGTCTGCATCTGAGTTCCCTGAGAAACATGCCTGATTGCATAGAGGTTGGTGCCAAAAAGCTCCTCTCCTCCCCAAAAAGACACTTACAAAACCTATCTGGGAGGATCAGGCCACTGTTCCCCCCCATCGGTTAAGGTCCAACACCCATAGAGGGTGCTTGTCCCTCCTCCTCGAGCTCCACTTCTCCCCTTAATAACACAGACAGGGAGGAGATGCCAGGAGCCATAAAAAATGACCTTTTACCCGAGTGACCGTCTTGGGCACCTGCCAGTCTCTGTTTTTCCCATATCTGAGCCATTTGTCAGAGAAGCAAGCGACCATCTGCGGTTTAACTCATCTGCCATAACTACCTCATCTGCCATAAAACCTTATCTACCATAAAATACCTCAGTCTCTTAGCAACGTTTTCTGCCTGGCCAAATGGTTTTTCCGCCAAAACCCCTGCCCTGGGAAGCAAGAAGTATATAAACCCTTCCCTCGTTCAATAAAGTTAGAGCTTGATTGGAACTCTCGACTTGCTCTCGTTCTTTGTGTCTCCTGTCCTTCGTTTGTCCTCCCCCCTCCTAGGTTACCCCGTTCTCAGAGTGTCCTGCGGGCTGGGGCAGCTCTGGTTAGCAGGAAGCCCCTCTGTGTGCTGCTCTTCCAAACTCAATCCCCTGAACAGAGACTCTCCATGGAGGCAGGACACACGTGGAAGGACAGGGAGAGAAAGAGACGTGTCCACAGATCTACAACCAGCCCTGATGGGAAGTGATCCCTAGGGGCTACCTGGGCAGCTGGGGGAGGGACAACAGGCCAGAATGCTCTGGGGTAGGTGTTGTCATCCAACAATACCGTCTTATATTTTTTGCCCTACCCAGTGAGGTTGAGTGGCGACCACAGTGACCACAGTCTGTCTGCTTCCATTTCACTATGACTTGCTCAAACGATGCCTGTGGGCAGTGGCCACATTGGAGAAAGCAGGCCGAGAAGCTCAAAGCCCACTCAGCACCACACGCTTGGGAACTGGCACTGCAAGGGCCGTCCCAATGCTCCACAGACCCAGTGCGTGGAGGACAGGATAACCATGCTGTAAGCATCCTGCATCAGGATGAGCCTGGGTTCCAGCAGTTTGCTGTGTTCTTTAGAAACAAGTGTGTACCTTGTCATGTCGCACTCTCTCTTTTTTTTTTTTTTTTTGGTTTTGTTTTTGTAACATGGGACCTGGGATCTGAGCTCACAACCTTCTGCTTGTGAGACAGAGTCACAACCCCTGAGCCATCTCTCCAGCCCATGTCGCACTCTCTTATCAGATCAAACTCCTCAGCCAACAGGCACACCTCAGTACAACCCATGTGCTCTGGGGGGAATCAGGCCCCTCCTCGACAACGGGAACCTTGGCATCCCAGCTGGGCCTTGTGGCAACTGCCTTAAACAGTGGAGACCCTCAGCCCTGCAGTCAGAGCCTTGGGGGCAGTGAGTCCTGTGTCATGGAGAGAGATGGAAGACCAATGTCTCTTCGGCCCTCCCTGTTCTCCTAACATCAGAAAGAGTTTGGTGCTAACCAGGACACAGTCATCCTAAGGAAGCAGGACACACAGGGGAGGGGGGGAGGGAGAATCTGGGTACCTTCACCCAGCTGCTTCAGAGAGAGCAGCTGAGCAAAGAAACAGGTGGATTCGCTGAGAACAACAGGTGGAGCTGGCATAGGTCATGTGGTGTTTTATTTCCAGATAGAAATGTAAAAGTTTGTAGTGTCAACCCAGAACTCCAGGACAGGGAGGGAGAAGGCTTCACTCACAGCCTCTTACACTCTGTTGGGCAGCACTCAAAGACCTCCTTTCCCCCAGGACCCCATAGAGGGGGTCCGAGACTCAGCCCTAAACAGGGATTAAGGTCATTAATGACAAACCACCACAAGCTACAAGCCCAGGGCAGGCAAGCTAGAGCAAAACACACATTACTTCTTCTAGAAGAGAGGTTTCTCTTCAGGGAAAAATGAAAGGTGACTCCCTAAGACCGCACCCATGTGTTCTAGAAGCAAATATCCCTGCTGCACTTAGAAAAACTTTCAAGTGTTTTCTGGTCCATGTGCAAATGCCGAGATGAAGGATTAGGAGAAATATGAACCTAATGACAAACCAGGGCCACCTCAGGCTCTCCAGGACAGTGGCCAGTCCCTCCTGCAGGATGCTCACTAATGGGGACATGGGCATTAGTGGACATGAGCCATTCACGTTTGGAGGGAATGGCTGAGAGGAAAAAAAAACTACCATGCAGGGTGTGTGTGTGTATGAGAGGGGGAATGACCCATCCAGAGCCTTCAGATAAGAGGGCTAGGGCTCTCCTCAGTCCCTGCAGAGACATCCAGACAAAGAAGGATAAGGGGCTGGTTCCAGCATCACTCTGGTCCCAACACTGGTCCCAATATAAGGCTCATGCTTCCCAAGGCCAGACTGGAGACCAACATGGCTACCTCGTCCTGAATGTGAGTCATAAACTGTCCCGGCCTGGACCTGGTCTTCCACCATGAAAAGGCAGCTGGCAACAGTGACAGACGCCATTTGTAAGTCATTCTGAAGAGGCATTCCCTTTCCTTAAAGGGAACATTGACATTGCTTCAAGGTTCCTCCAGACACTGCCTGGACCAGCAGGTCATAAAGACAGGGGGTCCAGTGGGCATACAAGCTAGGATTCCTTGAATGGGCCCCTAAGGGGATCAGGGCTTATCAGGCAGGGGACAGAGGCCACTCACTATAGCTTACCACACCAACATATCTGGTTTCTAGAAAGGGTAGGCTCCACCCCATAGCCATTTCCCTGCAGGTTAACTAAAGATAGATTTGGATGGCACTATGGGTCAGTGGGATTTGCAGCTCAATCACCAAGGACAGCTCCTGCAGGGTAAGGCCCATGGAATTCTAATCAGCCAGCTCCAGAAGCCAGGCCGTTAGGAGTTGGACTCTGGAAGCTCTGCTTTGCCATGTAGTCACTCCACCCCCGACCAGGTCCAAAGACTCAGGGCATCCCACTGAGGGTAGCTATGAGGAGCAGGATGGTGATAGTCTGCTGTGTGGAGCCCCTTTCAGAAAACAGACACTCTCAATCCTGACCACCTGATAAATGACATCTAGCCTTGAAGCCTTGCAGTTCCAAGCACTTAGAGGGGTTGGAGTTGTGATGTCTGTAACTGTATTAGACCCAATTCTGGTTCAGTTCTCTAAGACACGATTTCTTAAACCACAGGTCACAAGCCCATACAGGATAACTAAATATGCCCCCCCCAAAAAAAACCACCAACATTAAAATATTTCTGAACATGCAAGAACCAAAAATTAACTCAAAATAAAACACGGAATGACTCTGAGGCACTTCTGAGGCTCGTCCATGGTGCACTGCGTGCTTTCACTGTAGCCTTGCTTCTGAACACAAAACATGGACTCTGCACCGCACATGCACAATGCCACACAACAATAACCACTGCCCAAAATGCCTACCTCAGATTCAAGATTATTGTGTCATGAATTTGCAGTGCTTTTATTGCGCATACAAATCTCTGCTCTTAAAGAAACACAATGGTTTAGCTTTGGAAAACAGAGCCTTTTCTTCCTATCATTCCTCAACATATAAGATTGAATAAATATAACCTTGGATTCCCTTGTTAGAATGCTAGATTTTAAACATTTCTGCCTGAGTTGTTGACTTGAGTTCCAATTTAAAAAAGAAATTCAATGAATTCTGGTTTGGGATTAGGACAAAATTTCCAACAATTTCTGAAGTATATACATCTACCACTTGATGCCACGTATTTATGCAAAGTAGTGTTCTCAGTTCTGACAATTAGAAAATCATAGTATCAATCAACACTGAACAATAATGAACATGTTCTATGTCCCACAGTATTAAATGTCTACCAAGAATTCTTGATGTAAAAATAAACAGGTACTTTCATCTGCATGTAATTTGCTTTCATCTTTAACAAAGGTAAGATGATATGTATTCAAGCAATTGTTTTGGAAAAAAAATCTTTATGATCTATTGTCAGTAAATGTTAGGTGGTAAAGAATCTCGGGTTAAAAAAAAAAAAAAAAAAAAGAATCTCGGGTAGATGGCCACAGGAGAACATAGAGACCCAATGTAGTCTAGGGGTAGGGGAATGACTACCCCTACCATTACCATTTGCTCCCCAATCCTGTTAGCCTCCTAGACCTGTGAGTGGGAGCTCTGGGATCCACAATTAAAATAGAAGGTGCTCAGTTCACATGATGAATCATAAGCTCCACTGATCCTGATGTCACAGCTCTCACGGAGAGAAGCAAGTCCCACATTCAACACTGCTTCTCTCCTGACAGCTGTGTAGCCCAAAGTAATACTTAGTCACATGGCTAAAGAGTACTTGAAACAAGACTAGTAAAACCGAGACGTAGACAGCTGTGTAGCCCAAAGTAATACTTAGTCACATGGCTAAAGGGTACTTGAAACAAGATTAGTAAAACCGAAAGGTAGTATAACTGCAAATTAGGTAGATACAGTGTGCTTTAAAAGAAATTTCTTAGATCAAGGATCAATGGTTGAGCATTTGCTATGAATGTATAAGGTCCTGGGTTCAATCTCTAGCAGCATCACAAAAAAAAGAAAGAAAAAATTTCTTAGCTCTCACTAATAATTTTATGTTGACTACATATTTAGAAGATAATATCGTGGAAATGTGTAATTAAAAGTAATTCTACCTGTTCTTTGTATGCCTTAGTTCCATCAAGCTGAAAATTGCACATGTGGCTCCTATTCCATGTCTACGGGATGCTGCTGCATTAGGGCATCAGCAAAAACAGCAGACTATACAAGCTGAGAAGCAGACTAGAAGCTAAGAAGCTGGGCAGAACTGCAATCGTCTAACAAGGCTGGAAAGACAAAAAATTATAGCCCAGGGCCTTACAGAGAATGGAGACCTTGCTAAACATGCAGGCTTTCATATCAGCTCTTCCAGAAGTGCTACATGTTAGGAGAGTGGGTGAAGCAGAACAGAATAGCCTCTAAAGCTGAGGCACAGCTGCGAGTCGGCACCTTGTGGACAGGGATAAAAGGATAGGTTCTATTCTAGAGAGGCAGGAAGATCTCTAAAGAGGCAGGAAGATCAAGAGTTCAGCGTCAGTTTCAGCTACTCAGAGAGTTCAAGACCAGCCTGGAATATAAAAGGCTCTGTTTCTAAACAAATAAATAAAACTATGCAGAGCATGAAAACATGTCCGTAATTTTATGCATATTGATAACAAATGGACAGAGAAACCTAAGAAGACCAATTGACAGAAGTCAAGAACGAGCTTAAGATAACAACAAGAGGTTCCAAAGACTTTAAAATTATTGTAATTAGTGTGGTTAAGAAAATATGAATTATTTCATCAGAAGTAAATCTTATGGAATAAAAATAAAATAGGAATCTAGAACTAAAAACTAAAATTAGGAACTCAATATATACATTTTGTATAGATACAGTTGAAGACAAGATTAGGAAAATGGCAAACAGAAGAAAACACACTGATTAAAACCTGGATGTATAATGGAAAAAGATACAATAAGATAAAAGACAATAAGTAACCTACAAAAGACAATGGAAAATGTCCAAATGTACAATATGTTATGGGTTTTTGGAAGAAAAAATCATAAGAATGAAACCAAAAAAAAAAAAAATTGAAAACGATGCCTCTCAATTTTCCAAAACCAAAGAGATCCATACACTTAAAGAGCACTATAAACCCTAAGCCGACTAAATATAAAGAAAACCACAAGAAAGCATAACACTTAAGATTAAAAAAATCAGATACAAAAACACAATCTTTAAAAAACACAGATACACGATCTTAAAGTAAGAAAAGGACTGGGGGATATGAGGAGGCACTACCTTCAAACGAGCAACAAGTAGAATGACAGGTGACCTCCAGAGAAACCATGGAAACAGACTGCAATAACATCTTGTAAAGTGTTGGGGAAAAAGACAAACCCTTAAGTCACAATTCTAAACCCAAAATAAAAAGGGTGTTTCAGGGCTCTGAGGATGTCTCAGTGGGAAAAAATTTGCTGCACAATCATGAGGCCCTAAATTCAGACTCCAACAGCCTCATAAAAAGCCTGGTATGGCAGCAAGCACTGGAGGGCAGGGCCAGATGTACCCCAAGCACTCACTAGCCAGCCAGTCTAGCCAGAGCATCGAGTTCCAAGTTCAGTGAGAGGCTCTGTCTCAAAAAATAAGCTCAGTAACAGACCACTTGCCTAGCATGTATGAGGCACTAAATTAGATTCCCAGCACTGTTGGGGGGAGGGACCTTCAGTGGGGCCAATGAGATGTCTCAGTGAGTAAAGGCATTTGCCACCAAATCTGAGGAATAGATTTTAATCTCCAGGAGCCAAGCAGTGAAGAAGAGAACTGACTCTAGCAAGTTGTCCTCTGACTCCTACATGAGCACAATGAAGCGCATGTGTGCTCATATAAACATAAATAAATATAAAAAAGATAAGAAAAGGAAGATATGCAATGTTGAACTCTGCTTCATATACATGCACACAAAGGCAAAACCATCTGTGCGCACACGTGCATGCATACACATACATGCACATGCCACACATGGAGACCCTGACAAACAGGTACTAAATGAAATACAAAGGAAAAGTGATCTCAGACAGAACTGAGGGAAGATTAGGAAGCAATGGAATAGATAAATGCATCAGTCATTTTCATTGAATACTGACTGTATAAAAGAGCAATAATAATATCAGGTGAGATATAAAAGAAGGGGGACGGCTGGTAAATGGCTAAGCTGGTAAAGTGCTTGCAAGCAGAAGGACCTGAGTTTGATCCCCAGAATCCACATAAAGAAGCTAGGCATAGCAATATGTGCTTGTAATCCCAATTCTGGGAAGGCAGAGACAGGCAGATCCCTGGGGCTCCTTGGCTGACCAACGAGCTCTAGACCAAGAAAGATGCAGTTTTAAAAAAACAAGAGTGGATAGAATTCTAAGGAATGACACCCAAGGTTGACCTCTGACCTCTACACACACATAAACCTCCCCCAAAAGATTGAGGATTAAATGACCAACAACATTACAAAAATCAGGGAACAGTGGGCAAATGAGTTCAAATGTTCTAGGATATTTGTATCACCCAGGATGCACTCCAAAAGTGATGTCTACGCCACACTTTATAGTAAAGTCATGGGCGTGTGCTGTAATCTCCACCACAGCTGCTAAAATATTCATGAGGAATACACAACCAACTTTCTGAGTGCAAATCTGAAATTTCCCAAAGTTCAATGATCCAAGAACTGCATGTTTAATTTGAGTCACCTTGGCTGCTAACATGGCCACTACGTAGATGTGCAGGTATGTGATGAAACTATGACCCAAGTTACACAGGCACAACAAAATGAAATGAGGCAACAGATGAAGTAGCCACACCCTCGAAGAACCCCAATTATACTGCTATCCTGATGGTCCAGCTTCTGAGTATGAACTCAGGTACATAGCAGAAACACAGGTATTCTTATCACTGCAGTTACTTCTGGGAAACCAGCCACGTGTCTCGATAAGAGATAAGAGACGAGAATCCACGGGGAACATGGAGCTTTCCTGGAAGTAGGCTGGTACCTAGACAATTGGAACCACCTCCAATCTCCATGACTTGGGATGAACACCTAGAAACACTTATGTCTGAGGTCTTGCTGCTCCCCCTTCATCTAAGACAGTTTGGACCCAAAATTTGACCACAAAGCTCTCAGCCTAAATACCCAGTGACTACAGAGTTAGAAAAATTTGAATCTGGAGATTCCTTCTCTCTCACATGTCTCCTCCTCCACAACTGTCACAGTTAGGCACATGTGTCACTTGACAGTTGAGGGTTTGAGCTCTGGGCACATTTGTAGAGAATTAATCCCAGAGCAAACCTGCAGGGAATTGACTAGGTGATGGGGAGAGTCCAGACCATGGTTGATGGGACTAGGCCTTGGAATAAAACACAGAGAGCTGGTTGAGAGAGTCGGCATCTTTATGCACACTTGGCCAGACATGCTGGTCTGGCAGATAAGGATTGTCCCTCTCTCAGCCATTATGTGGTGATGGTATGGCCAGTTCCCTCAGCTTTGGTGTCGGTGTGAGTTCTCCTGCAAAGATGGACAAGGAACTGTACCAGTCTATCGTAAAAGAATAAACCCCTTGTTCCCTTAAGCCATTTATTTGATGGTGATTTATCAGCAACCATGCAGGCTGACTGCAACAACACCTCCAGTTCTCTTCCTTCATTAGTTATCAACAGTTATGCCCTAGACACAGGAAGGGAACCTGGAGATAGGACTCTACCTTAGGGCTCAGTCCTACAGGGTGTTCAAGATGATTCTGCTCCCGCCTTACAGAGAGAAGTTAAGACTCAGGGGGACTCCACGGTGTAACAGAAGGCAGGCCAGAACCTGAGCTCTGGAGGGTGAGGGCTCCCCAGCATGCCATCCCAGAGCCCAGTGGGCACCAATCTTTGGAGCCCTTGAGGAGTGTTCCTGCCTGATGCCATGTGTGAAGCTCCTTGCAGTGCATCAGGAAATGCAAAGGATAAGCAGCAGGTGCTGGCCACACGGGGCGCACTGCCAAGGTTGGCCTCTGTGGACCCCAGTGCTGCGGCAGCCATCCTCACCCACAAGGCAGGAATGCCACAAGGCCACAGCAGGAGTGAACAAGAACTTGATCTTCTGGGAAGATGGCTCAGCCTGACATCCTGAGTTTGGATCCTTAGATCCCAGACAAAAGCTGGATTATGGCATAAATGTCATAATCACTGCACGCACACACACACACACACACACACACACACACACACACACACACATATATAGCAGTAGTAAAAGACACCCGGTCTCAAACAAGATGAAAAGACAAGGAACGATCCTGAGGGTTGTCCTCTACCTTCACACACACACACACACACACACGCACACACGGGCACGCACGCATGCACACACTCTCACACGTATATACAAAAATAACTGGTTAATTAATTGAAAGAACTTGATCATATCCCACCTTCCAGTTGAGACCTTCACTGAAACCTACAGGGGTCTATAAAGAAGAGGGACGGAATCTCTCCATTTCGTAATTCCCTAAAGGATCTAGGGGTGCCTCCCACAACTGAAGCGTAATCTGAGAATGAACAAAAGACTGAGTGAGCAAGTGAAAGAATGAGCAGCGAATAACAACCCATGAAGCTGCACAAGATGGGAGAGTCAGTGGGTAAGGATCAGATGAGAAGCTAAATGGCAAAGGAGCAGATGGTAAGTGAACAAAGAACTGAACAAATGAATGAAGACTGATCAGCAACAGATGAGGAAATATGTAAAGCAAAAGGAATGAGTGGATGAACAAATCTGAGAGTCAAGTGAATGAATATGTGACTAAACAGGGAAAGAGTGAATGACTGAAGTGAATGAATGAATGAATGTTGAGATGGGAGAGAAAAAATAAGTAAAAGTGAACGAATTATTGAATGGGAAATGAGTAAATAAGAGTGAATGAGTGAATCAATGACTAGGTGAATGAGTGACTGAGCAGTAAATGAATGAATGAATGAGTAGTGAACAAATGAGTGAATGAGCGAGTGGCTGACTGAATGAGAGAGAAGAGTGAGCAGAGCCCTCAGGCAGCACAAAACAAGGCAGGTTCTGACAGGGGACTTCCACAAACCGCTACAATAGAAGATTCTAGAACACTAGCTGAACGTTCTGGGGCTTCCTCAACTCCCACCCTGTCATGCATCACAATTTCCATGTTACACACACTCACACATCAACACACACAGCTCATTGCACATCTCTACCAGGGCTTCTTTAACTGCTTTCCACTTGTGATCTTTTTTTTTTTTTTTTTTTTGTATGTGTCTGTGTGTGTGCATTCATATGTATCAGAGGGCACTGTGTGTGCCTGTAGAGGCTAAGGGTGAGGTCAGGAATCATCCTGGATTGTTCTACCTCCTTTTTGCTTTGCGCTGGAGTGTCACAGGCTCCACCTTCCAGGGCTGGAAGTGCAGGCTGCTGCCATTTCTGCCCAGCATTTTTACATGGACCCAAACTGAGGTCCTTCTGCTTTCGAGACAGAGACTTAACCCTTGTGCCATCTCTCCAGCCTCTGTGGTCCCTTTTCACTTAAGAAATTTATTTTACAAGTCAAGTATTTATATTTTCCAAAAATAAATCATAAAGAAATTTATTTTAAAACCATTATTTGGGGTCATAAGAGATGCACTGCTTAAAGTGTCCGCACAAGTGTGAGAACCCGAGTTCAGATTCCCAGCACCCATAAAAAGTCAGGCACAGTGGCACAAGTCTGTAACCCCAGTGCTGGGGGTAAGGAACAAAGACAGTCAGATTCCTGGAGCTCACTGGCTGGCCAATGAGCTAATAAAATTAGTGAATTCCAGATGAGAGCTTAAATGAGAGGCTTTATCCCAAGAAACATGGTGAACAGCAATCAAGAAATCATCCAGTGCTAGCCTCTGGCCTCCACATATGTGTTCACACTACTGCTAGCACATGTACATATCCACCCACATGAACATATACATACACCATATACAGACATGTATACACACAAAAAATCTTTGGTATAAACAGAACTGTACCATTTATTCAAGAAGAAAGCAAACTTGCATACCAATGAAATAAACTTTTTTTACATAAAGAATCAAATATTGGCTGAATAGTTGATCCTGTGGGACACAAAACATCTTGAACATTTTTCAGAGTTGCTTTGATATTTTGATTTCTAATTATCAATACTAAGAACACCCACTTTGCATAAATATGCAGCACAAAATGGGCAGTTCAGGACCGCTTCAGAGACTGTTGGAAGTTCTCTTCTAGTCTAAAGCCAAAACTCAGTGAACAATTTTTTTTTTTTTTAATGAAACACAAGTCAGCAATCAAGCACCAAAACTTGTTTTGTCTGTTTTTTCTCGAGTGTCACATAACTCAGGCCAGTTGTGAATTTAATATGCAACAGGATGATCTCTGGACTCCTGATTGTCCCAGCTCTTCTTCTCAGTTGCTGGGACTATAGGTGAATACCACCAAGCCCAGCATGAATGCTGACTTCTAAAGCCAAACTTTCTAATACACTACAACCCCAAAACACAATTTGGAAGTTCTATGCTGAGGTTTGATGGAAAGAAAATACTAAAAAAAAAAAAGTCTTTGTTTCCTATTAATTAAACCACAGTGCTTCTATGAAGGTAGAAAACTACACATTATATACAGATTTGTAACACATTACAGTAAGGAGTCTAAGCCAAGGGTTTCTGGCAGTGTCCTTCAGTATTACATGATATGGCGGTATGTGCTGAGCAAACTGAACGCCATGTGCTCAAAACTAAGGCTTCAGTGAAATCACAGAATGCACCTTGTGTGAGCATTGCCAGAAACACCTCAGATTCACGTGTTTGATACTCAATTGTTTGGTTGTACCAATCTTATGCCACTTGTCCTCTTATGCACAACACCACACAGCATCTCAACTCTTGTCTCATGTCATCATACACTTCACACCCATGTCACATCACAATAGGCATCTCTTATTACACAGTACATCATGTCATATGTTAGGCTACACTCTTAGGTCTGGGGTCATGTTACATGATATAGCACCCCTCTTTTTTTTTAAGCAAGATCAAATTTTTGGTATGATTTGGTAAGATCATACTCACCTGCAGACATTTCGGACACAAAGGCTGTAGTGTAGACTTGTCCCTTCTCCTAAGTTCAGCCCACTCTCCACCCAGCTGCCCTCACCAAAGCCCTGCAGACTACTCAGAGAATGCCAGGAATAAATCAAAGCCAGTCCTAACAGAGATTCCTGAAGTCAGGATTTGGACTGAAGGGTCTCTGCCTCCAGGGAAAGGCACACATCCCCAGTAAACAGCATGCATGGAGACTTCCGCCATGAGGCAGATTCAATTCCTATCCCTGCCCTACGACTACTCAGCCCAGCTCTCACCTTGCACTAAGATGGCCTCACAACCCATCTCCCAAAATCAAAGGAACTCATTTGGAAGAGGAAAAGCTAAGGAGTGTAAGGCCTCGTTTCATAAACAGGCTACATCAGTCTTGGGTAGAGAAATTTATCTCCAGAAGGAAGCTGCTGCATCGGGGACTGAGCACTACTGGAGCCTCGACCCCCACAGATGTTAGTATGGAAGAGCATACCACACGTGTGTACACATGAGCACAGAGGGCATGCACACACCACAGGGAGAAGTATCTACATGGCAGGACATGTAGGAATGGAGACTCACTCTGCAAGGATGATAAGAGTGTGCGAGTTCCCCCTTTCTCTTCATTCTCCTCTACTGCTTCAAAAATATTTCCCAGAAAACAATAAAAGGTGTCAGATAATGTCAACACAAAAATGCCACTTCCAGCAGAAACAGCCTGTCCTAGCAGGGGCCAGAAGAGAGACCCAAGACACTTGCAAAGTCTGTGCTCACCTGGGGACGTCACCTGCTGGGTTCTCCGTGGGAAGCCATCCAAAACCATGTTGCTCCGCATCTTGCTTGGGAATCCCCACTGCACTGTCATTTACAACAGAAAGAGCCGGACACCCAGGAGAGTCCAGGAGGGACCCATACTAAGGGTCCTGGTGCGGTCACAGGGCCCCTTCTTGGTAGGAAGACAGGCAACAAGCATGGAGATGCTGCATGGCAGGTCCCAGAGCTGTGCACACAAGCTCTCCACGGCACAGCAAAGCTGCAACCAAGGGCAGCAGCAGAGCGCTCCCCAAGCACGTGGGGTTCCTCTCTCTCGTCCCAATTCCCTGCCATCTGTGGAGCTTAGTAAACCTGAAGACAGCGCCTGGTAAGCCCGTGAGGGAGCAGGGGAGCCTCTTCCAGTAGGCTGCACGGTGCCAGTCCCGGCCCGTGACCCAGGCAGCAACGAGTGTTTACAGCGAGGCTATTTCCATCTCCACAACGAGGTTACCATGGAGTTTAATTCCTCAAGTGCTCCCTTTGGCATCTGTTCTAGAAATGGCTCTGGGTTTGCACCAATACACTCACTGGAGAGAGAACTACCATTTCTGTAAACCCTAACGGCCTCTCCTGAAGTTTCTGCCACCTGTCAGGCTCTTCTTGGAGGGCCTGAAAAGGGAGGGGCAGACCGGACTCCCTCTGAGCACACACTGAGCACCTGCTGTGTGCTGGGCAGGTTGTGAATGGCGGCAGTCACACTCCTTTAGGTCACCGGGAGTGGGATGGGGTGGGGGGGGGTGTCTCCTGCCTACAGGGGAACGGTAGGCAAGGATCCCCAGATACCTAGGACAGGTTGCTAACAAGAAGTGGACAAGAGATAAACACCAGGTGTCTCTAGGTCCTGTTCCATTTGAAGCTGTTTTTGAACAGGTTAGTTATTCAGTGTCCTGGTCTTCAGTCTTTCTGGTTGGGAGACCACCAGGCACAGCAGCCTCTCTAGCCTATGGAGAAGCTGCTGAGGGTTGGACGCTGTGACAGCCTCTTCATTGGCCGAAAAAGAGGAGGGCCAGGGAGTCCCTCGTCTTTGCCAAGGCTAGCAGAGCGAGTGTGGCTCACTGCCTCCCCTGGATGCAGAGTCTGAAAGATCTAGGTTCCTGTACAGGCAGCCACCACCACACACATCCTGCAGGGACACATAGGAGGAGGGACGTAAGTAAGGCAAGGCCTCGGGAAGAAGGTGCTTCCCGGGGCTGGACTCTGCCTGGCACACCAAGGCGCACAGCTCCGAATGCCCACCCTCCGAACAAGGACTTACTGAGCGCATGGAACACGGTGGACTGTGGCCATGGCAGTTTCTCAAGGAAGGTAGGCACACGTCTACCAAGCACCGGCGCAGGATCTGCCTCGCCTCTTCCCACCAGCTGTAGGACTACCACCCTCGGGATGAGTCAGGAGGCAGGACTAGGCAGTCTATGGCACTGGAGTCCTGGATGAGGTATTAACCTTGCCCTTCCCTGTCCCCTCTGCCAGGCCAGGACAGAGAGAGGTTGGGGATCCCCCAGCTTCAACTATTACCCAGTCACTGCAGGTGATTCAAAGGTGCCATATAACAGCTCTTCTCTTCCTCTACTTATCTAACCTCCCACCCATGCTGTGACCTAAAAAAACAGGCCTCCCAGGAGGAGATGAAGTGACTTCATATAGAATATGCCCATGAAGGCCCCGAGAAGGAACAGACTGTATCCAAAAAACACAAGGATTTGTATCCAGTGAAAAAGGGTACTGTTTTTTCTTTTGCATGTGAGTATATGCATGCTTGTGTTTGTAGGTGGAAGGGAATCATATGTGTATGGCAGGTACACGTCACATGCACATGTATGCAGGTGCATGTGGAAGCCAAAGATTGATGTTGGGTGTCGTCTCCCTTCATTCCCCCTCCTTTATATTGCGGCAAGTCTTTCTCTTGAATCCAGTGTTTGCTGATCCAGCTAGACTAGCTTGCCAGCTTACCCCAGGGATTGCAAGCAGGCTGCATACCCACCAGCACTTACATAGATGCTAGGGATCCGAACTCTAAGCCTCAAACTTGTACAGCGAGCAACCTAGTCCTGAAGGGCACTTTCTTTACAACATCCATTTCCTTATCTGTGAAATGGGCATGGGCAGAATCGTGCAAAACCATGGCTTGAGGCTCAGTCTGAAGTCCAGGGTGCCATTGCTCCATGGGTCAAACCCACCCTGGTATCCTTTCACTGATGTGTGTATCCATTTATAGAGCCAAACAGGGCCTATGGCGTATCTGGGGCCCAAAAACTTCCTATACTAAAAAGCCCCTACATCATACTCAGAGGCCCAGACCTTACAGGTACCATGGGAAAGGGTCTTATCGGGTACCTTTAGATGGAGGTTTCTCCAGCAATGCCCCAGCTTATGCCGCCCAGCGTAAAAGTCAACACCAAAGATAAAATAAAATCCCTCAGTAGTGCCAAAAATATCTCCCCACGGGATGAAGCTCAGCAGGTGCCAGCTTCCACAGCAGCAACTGTTGCTATGGAGACGAGGCTCCAGACAGGCCGCAGGGAAGGCCAGAGGGACAGAGAGGGGGCTGGGATGGGACAGAGACTGCTGGTTAGAGGGGTAAAGGGACAGAGAAGGTGCTAGCAGGGTTGAAGCAAAATAGGGAGGGCAGGTGAGGGGAGTGGAGGGAGTCAGAAGTGGGGGCAGTGGGGGCAGTGAGGGCAGTGAGGGCAATGAGTGAAGAGAGGCACTGCTGGGGTGGGGGACAAAGGAGGCTGACCCTCAGGGGAATCTCTTCAGGTGACAGGGACTTGAGAAAGAGCCTGAATGTCAGCTGTGGTCCTCATGGCTACTGCCCTTCCAAGATGAGGCTCAGATGTCCCCACCTTCTCCATAGCCACCCCTCCCCCATCCCAGACGACATGGAAGGAGCCAGTAGCTGGTTGCTCACAAAATTCGTTAAGACCTCTGCCCCTGGAAAGGGGGGTTCCTACTGAACCCTCTCAGTCCCATCTTCTGCGCAGTCACCAGACCCTGGTTTAAAAAAATAAAACCTGCCGATGAAGCCATGGGGATAATTAGCTGAGCAATAAATCTGATGGTCAGTGGCCACCAGGAGGAGAAACCAGCAGGGGTGGGGGTAGTCAGCACACTGCTGACCTGTCAACACTCTTCTGAATGGAGTCTATCAGGTTGGGCTTCTTCTAGCAAGCCCTGTTTCCATACCTACTGACCCAGCCTGACCTATCCACGTTCTGAACTGGCTCAGGACTTAAGTTCTTCAGCCCTCCAAGAACCAGAGACTGGCATCGACCAGGCCCATCAGTTCCACAAAGCTGTAACTCTGTCACTCTAGACAGGCACACTTGCCACACCTTCCTGATGACTCTACTGGGCCACTATTTCCAGCCACATTCACACGACTTCTCCAACCCATGTCAGAGGAAAAAGAACACTGCCATGCTTATCCTCTGCCATATCAGGGCCTGGGGCTCAGGGAAGATGCCTCTCTCCGGAGAGCCACTGAGCTGCTCCTATAGTTTCCCGGTGCCAGGCTCCTTGTTGAGAGGGACACAGTAGTTTTCCAGGAGGAGGCTTCCCATGCATTGCGCATAGAGCCCTGAATCGTACAGGAACGAGGTTATGGAAGGACACTCTAGTCACCCCCCTCTCAGTCGGATGAAAGCCGTGGCCCAGCACATCCAGCAGGAGCACTGCTGCCCCATGCCCGAGCCAGGACTCACCCCTCATTTCCCACACTACCACTGTGCAACTGAACAGAGACCCCAGAGGGCCCTTTTCCCACTAGCGGCTGCCATTTGGACACAAGCCCAGACACCTGGCAAATGTCATCAGATAAAGTCCTCAGGGGACAAGGGCAAAGTCCCCAAAGAAACCCCACAAGGGAAGCCCAGCCTGCCCTACTGTGAGACTTGCCCCCCACCTACCTACCACTCGGTAGTGTCTTGTGGAGTTGCACACCCTCTCTGAGTACCTGGCAAGCAGACCTACATACATCTTTTCATCTTAGTGTCCCCAAACCCAGGAAAAGCCCCCTACAGAGCAGAGAGGACCAGCTGGCCTCAGTGACCATTCACAATCACAGCTTTGACCAGCATGATTTGGCCTCCTCCAGGAAGCCTGCTGTGGCCCCACCCACAAGAGAGAAAACACTCAGAAGCCTTTGTCCAAAGGCTGTCAGCTGTGCAAATGCGCACCCTCCCAGCCTGCAGCTCCAAGGCCCCAGCGGTTCCTGCTCCTCCCAAACAGAAGGTGTCTCGTAGGTTCACAGGAGAGGAGTCCCCTTCTCGATACCTCCTCAAAGATTTCCTCATTCCCAAAGAAGCACCCGAGGGGCTGGCCTGTTTCCTAACAAGCAAAGCAAAGGACGTGCACGTACACGTGTCCACAGAACCCAGCAGGGGCGTCCACACGTACAGTCACACTAGACAGGCCTCAGAGCAAGAAGGGACTGAGCCACGCCCAGGTCAGTCAGACCCTCCCCAGGCTTGAGGACCAGGCAGAGTCAGAAGAGAGATCCTCCTGAGACTCCGAGCCAGGCTAGGCCCCTGGGCACCCAGGCTGCGGGCCAGGTGGGAAGCTGGCAGCCACCTCCTCCGCCCTGTCAGGCTGAGGGGCTCTGCTTTGGCCCACAGTGAACAGACACAAAGAGCCTGCCTGGAAACCATGCATAAGCCATCAGGGAAGCAGCCAGCAGGGCCGGAACCTTCCATGTCACCACCTCACTCCCCTCTGGGAACAGAGCATGCCTTTGTCTTTCTATCATTGCGGTCATCAAATATTTACAGAGGCTGACAGGCCATCAGACAGGCCAGAAGTGAGCCCAACGGGCTCTTCCCAGGCCAGGGAGAGACAGAAGTAAACTGCAGGTCCCCAAAACTCAGGAGGTGCAGACATGAGAAGGGGAAAAGAGATGTGCAGGCACGATGCCATCCCAGACCATGGGGTCCTGATTGTCAGGACACAGCACCTAGGGCGAGACAGAGACTGTGGTCCTGGTTCTTGAGTTATCTCTCAGGAAAGAAGCAACGAAAGCACATGTGCTCTCTACACTTCACCTCCTGAGAACACCCACAGGGACCACCTCCCTCAGGGCCTCCTGCAGCCCCTGTTGCCTGGTGTGCACAGGTACCCTCCTCTGCTAGTGAGGACCACCCTAGAATCATCTCTCACTTCTTTTTTTCCTGGACAGGTCTCATGTAGTCCAGGCCGGGCTCGTATTCACTATGAAGCAGAGAATGACCTTGAACTCCTGATCCTCCTGCCTCCACCCGTAGGAGTGTTGAAATCACAGACCTGCACCATCACACCCATTTATACAGTGCTGAGCACGAAAACCAGGGCTTCGTGAATGCTAGCAAGTACTCTATGAACCGAGTCACGTCCCCAGCCTTCATCTTGAACTTGCAAAGTCCGAAATGGGACAAGTCACGGGCAGCCACTATTCCCAACTCCACCAAGCATGGGCAAAAGCCTCCGTTGGTATCACAATGAACCATCATCCCAAATACCCATCCCCAATACCCAAATGGCCCACATGAGACCGTCCATGCGAGCAGAATCTCTCCTGGGACTCAGCTCAGAGGCTCCTCCCGACAGCAACTACCCGATCCAAAGGATTACATGGCCCGTCAGACAGCAGATGTGGCGCTGGGACCCTGCCTTCCAGCTTCAAGCACATCACTCACAGGCCTCAGGTTTCTGAAGACAAAGGTGGCGCTATGTCAGGTGCAGGAGATGGCTGCTCCCAGCATGTTTTCTTTGGTTCCAGACACCCCCTGGGGCCTCTCGGTAGCACATGGAACTTTCACTCAGTGATGATCCGCTGGCTGTTGTGCTTGGCAAGTCGACCGACATGGTATAAAAGGCTTTCTGAAGCCCTGGTGTCATGGGGTGAGGGGCAGTGACACACATTGACATCCCTTTCCCTCACGGCTTTGTGTTTTCTATATACTTCCTTCAAAAAGGAGAAATTCATTCCTCTGCCCAAACCTCCTAATTAAAGAGAATAACTTCCCGGACCTTTCTGGGCAGATGTTGGCCGCCTTACTGCTAGCTAGTTGGCAAGATGGTTTCCTAATGTCCCACAATCCCTCTTGGCCACCAGAAGCACAAACCCTACTGATGCCAAATTGGAGGTGGTGTCCTTTGACCACAGTCATGCGACGCAAGGAGGTCTCCCATCCAGACACCAGACGAGGAGAGGAATGAAGATTTGGTCCTGATGAGACCAGAAGGGCTGGGAGGCTCTAGTCCCCAAAATTCTAGACATCAGTTATCTCCAGGGAGGCCCAGGGAGTCCCAGCACAGCTAGGCAGAGAATCACATTCCAAAATACAAGGGGGATTTCATCTTGTACCTAAACCAGGTTGGCAGCTCCAAGGCTCAGAGTGGAGGAGGCCAGGTAGGATCTGAGTAGAGCAAGGGGACAACAGGGAGAGCTGGCTCAGGCCCTACTGTTATCTTGTCGGACCTGCACCCCAGCTGCCCAGACAACCTCAGGGAATAGGACTGGGGTGGATATGCAGAGAAACTCTGTTTCTGTGAACGTTAGGGAGAATGTCAGGAGCATGAATGAATGTCACTGAAAGACTGCTCAGGGGCATAACACCAGGCAGGGGCACAGATCAGGCTAGAAACGGCCACATCTGAGGAAGGGGGGGATCATGGGTACTATGCCAGGTGCAGGTGCCTGCCACGTCCTCTTCCCTCATGGCAGCTGCTCCTCTGCTTAGACATCCCCCTAGTAAAGCAAGTCCAGGGCTGGCGGGAAGGGACACCACCTGCCCCATCCAGGGACTGGCTGGATATGAGACCTCAGGAAGCCACAGGTGACCTACCCAGAGCTGGTGGGCGGGGCAGGTGGGTCTCTTGGTCAGGCCTTTCAACCAGGAGCTCAGAGTCTCCAGGAGGCTGGGGAATCCTGACAGCACTCACCGAGTCAACTCAGAGAACAGGTTAGGGGTCTGGGGCTCCAGAGATCAGCAGCCTGCAGCGCAAAGCCCTCAGGCCTCATCGCAGTCCTGAGTCCTGCTGTTTAACGCTGACCATGTGCACACATCCTGGTGTCTCGTCTTCCCTGTCTGAAGGGGAAACGGCGGTCTTCCCTTTTGGGAACTGTTCTGTGTCCAGAGCAAGTCTGTCAGAATTGGTCGGGCTATTTATGGGTTAGCAACCCTCACGTCTCTGCAGGGATAGCAGTTCGGCTGGCCCTGTGACCTGCACGTGCAGCTCCCGCATGGCAACCATTCCAGAAACACACAACCGAATGACATCAAGCAGAAATACCAGACAGACCAAGAAGGGGGTCTCTGCACCAGACCGCTGGCTGGAATATTGAAATGCAAAGCCAAAAGGTCAAAGGGCTGTAATAACAAAGGTTAGAATAGACATGACAAGCAGAGACCACACCAAGATCCTTCACTGGATACGCGGTTGGAAACAGGAAACCCAGAAAGTCATCCACAGGGAGCAAAAACCACCTGCCAGATACGTCCAACAGAGTCTACCCACCTGGGCCCCGGGGGTGACCCTAAGCAGTGCTTCTGTAGGGACCTGTCCCTGTTCCTGTCAGGAGATGCCTGCTGAAGTATTCAGGGAGGAGTCAAAAGTGGGTCAGATAAGACCTGCGCACAGAGATGCAGCAATGGAGGAGGCTGGTGATTTCTCTGGACGCCTTCAGCTTCAGTTAGTTCAGAGGAACTAGAAACTGAACTGCTGCAAGGAGGAGATGGGGCCAGGGCAAGGGGTGAAAAGTGAGGCGCCAACGTCGAAGGAGGAACTCCAGGTGCCCGAGGTGTCTAGGTGTGGGCAAGGACACAGACAGGCAAGCGGGGAATGTGGGCTGTTCTGTTCTGTGGCCCACCCAGCCAGGGGAGCGCGCCTCTTCTCATCACACTGACCTTCCTCTGAAGAACGAAGGGAGTTACCTCCACAGCCTGCTGCCCCATCCTGGGCACCAAGGGTGCTCAGCCCCAGGCAACAGATCAAAATCAGTTACACAAATCAAGCCTTTCCCAGGCACCCCTGCGGCTGTGGAGGCTACAGGATCTTCTAGCCAGGGAGATCAAAGAAGATACTAGAAAATACTTTTTTTAAAAATTTATTTTGTGTGTGTATGTATCAGAAGGCACTGTGTGGAGGACCAAAGTTGATTTCGGGAATATTCCTAGACTGCTTCTACCTCCTTCTTGTTTTACTCGGGGATTTCCCAGGCTCTGCCCACCAGGACCGGGAGTGCAGGTCACCGCCGTTTCTGCCTGGCATTTTTATATGGGGCCTGGGTTCTGAACTCAGGACCATCTGCTTGCAAGACAGAGTCTTAGCCCCAGAGCCATCTCTCCAGCCCTAAGAAAATATTTTCTTTTATGGATTAAAACCATTTGAAAAGTGGTCCTTTGGCTGTTAGACTCCTCCTGCTTAACTAACTATTCAATTGTTTCCTGCTTTCAGATGTAATGCCTGGAGCTGTGGCAGCCCTCTTGCAACTATGAGACAAGAAGCAAGATGAATTGTCAACATAGCTGAGGAGAGACGGAAGAGAAAGAGGCTCAATTGGCCATCTCCAGATTTCAGATTCTGGGCATGACCAAGAGTTGGCAAGGCTCATACACTTGGTGCACAATTAAGACTCTTCCCCACCCAGCATGAGCAAGCAGTAGCAGAACCAAGGGGGAAGGGACAGTAGAGGCAGGTGGTCCCTTCTAGGGCAGCTTCCAGTCTAGATAGAGAAGGGCGGTAAGAGTGACGGGAGCTTTCTACGCCTAGCTCCAAGCACGTCAACAGCATCACTGAATAGTAGAGGCTGAACAGTACAGGACAACCCATTCCTGCAGGGATGCCAGGAAATGCCACAGGAACATCGCCAGCGTCCACAGCCCTCCACCAACATGCCTCAGGGCCCGTCCTGACCACAGAGACGCCATCCTTTGAAGGACAGAAGGAACCAACCACCTATCCCCCAGCCAACCCAGCACTTCGCAAGGTGATGGGCATTTTAAGGGCTCCGGGAAGTCTGCAACAATAACACCTGGCTGGCCCAGCACTTCCCAGGCCCCCCTCTGCAGCCACCCTGTGAACACACATGAGACTTGAGAGCGCCGGGGACAGGCTGTGGCATTACCATCAGTCGCAGCTTGCCAAGGGACCCTGGATGTGAGTCACCCTCTGAGCCGCCTTTCGCCTCTCTGAAAATAGAGTTCTAAGGCTTAATGGACTCACATGTGGGTCTCAGCACACAAAGACGTTCTCACCAAGCCCAAGCCTCCTCCATTCCTTTTTGGTCCTATCGCCACGCTGGCCTGACTGATAGTGGGTATCCTATAGGCCTGGGGTTTGTACTGGGAGCTCCCTGCTGACAAAATTCCTGTAGCTAAGCACAAATGCCACCTTGGGCAAACCCCCCCAGGACTTAAGGAGGTGAGCCAATCTCCAGGGAGCCTGTGGCCCCAGTGCCTCGCCTGCCCTATGAGACCATAGGAGTTGGCATTCCTGCCTGCCTCTATAAGTAGAGCCTTTCTGGGCACAGCTGGCCCCCTAAGTCTCGGGGTGATGATAGCAGCTGCTGGAGGCCGGCCAGCCCGTACAAGCAGCAGAAGGTAATATGCTAAAACAAAGGCCGCTGTGCTCACCTAGAGTCTAGGTGGGTTTTGATTATTTCATAAACCTCTTGCACAGAGCTTCCTTTTTCTCTCTCCTTCAATCAACTGTCTTGCAGAGAAGTTCTACAGTTATAGCAGTCTAGATAGCAGGCCATACAAAGCTCCATCTACTGCCCCACCACACACTGTCTCCCCACTGGAAATACTTCACAGGTGCAAGCAACAAGCAACAAGCAAAACAGATACGCTGACTATTCACTGAAGCTACAGTTCAGACTCCTGAGTTCACTTTAAAATTTCGGTGTTGTATGTCCTGCAGATTGGGACAAATGAGAGCGGTATGTTGTCCCAACCATCATATCACACAGAACAGTCTCCCTGTCTCCCCGCCTCAAAACCTTCCGAGCCTGCCTGCCCCTCCCTTCTTTTGTTTTCACCCGTGCCCTTTACAGCTGGTGCAGTCGCACAATATACTTGTGCCCCCCACCAGTGTAAAGCACTTACTGCAAGCTACCTCTTCCACTCGGTCATAAGCATTCTAAGATTCCTCCCCGTCTCTGAATGGCCTGATACCAAGGTTCTTTTTAGAGCTAATACTCCACTTTCTACCCATACTGCAGTTTATTCATTCATCTCTTGAAGGGCATCTTGGTTGCTTCCAAGTTTTGACGCTTGGGAATGAAGTGGTTGGTTGTAAACAGCCATGTGCAGGCTTCGTGTGGATGTTTTCAACGCTTTGTAACTGAGTAAATACCAAGAAGACACTTTCCTGAGTTGTACAGTAAGGATGCTTTATTTTAGTATCAGCTAGATGATTCAGCTTAAAGTAAAGGCATCTGCTCACAAACCTGATCACCTGACTTTAATCTCCAGAATCTACACGGTGGAAGGAGAGAGCTGACTTCTGAAAGTTGTCCTCTGACCTCCACACATGAGGTCTTCCTTTACATACATAAAATATTTTTACTTTAAAATAATGTCTTATTTTATAACAAGCGGCCAATTTTTAGTGGCTGCACGGTTTTACATTCCCGCTCTTTTGAGTGTCTGTTTCCCCTGTTCCAAGTCCTCACTAGCATTTGGTGTCCATTGTCCTGGCGTTGGCCATTCTAACAGGAGTCTGGTGGGATCTCACTGCGTTTGGATTTTGCATGTCCCAGCGACCTGACGATATGATGCTAAACATCTTTTCATGCTTACTGGCCATCTGGATATCCTTGTAGGTGAAGTATCTGTTTACATCTTTGTTTTTCTTACTGCTGAGTTTCAAAGGTTCTTTGTGTATTTTGGACAAGAGAACTTTATTGGAGGTATTTGTAAATATTTTCTTCCAGTCTGGCTAGTCTTCTCATTCTCTTTATAGTATCTTTAGCAGACAAGTTTTTGAATTTTATTGATGTTTGGTTTATCGATTATTTCTGTCATGAACTATGCCTTGGGTGCTGTATCTAAAAGGTCATCACCAAAGTCAAGGTCACCCAGCTTTTCTGCTGGCTTCCAAGAGCTTCATACTTGGATGTGATCCTTTTTGAGTTCATTTTTATGAAGGCACGAAGTACGAGTCCTGTACAGTGTGTGTCTTGCCCCACAATGCTAGACATGCCCATCCGCACTCTGCCCTGAGACACAGCCCTGGGTTTGAATGTCCACCTGCTCCAGAACCATCTGTTGAAAAGACTGTCGTCACTTTATGGCATACCTTTGTTCTGTTTGTGTGAGGCATTTGTGTGGGTCCTTTTCTGAGGGTGCTATTCTGTTCCACAGATGTGTCTACCCTTCCACCAACACCATACTATCCTGATCACTTATACCCATTTCCATAAAGTTTTCAGCAATAGACTAATACAATAATGGAAGAATAAAACTGGCCCCAGAATTCCAGGAAGCAGGGGATTTTGCAGCCATTTGCAGCTCAGACTCACTGGCACGCCTCTTAAGTCAGGCATCCCCCAAAGCAAGACACTGGGTTATCTGGTCAGATTTGGGTCCTGATTTGCTTTTCAAAACCCCAGATGCTGGGCCTCATGCCCTGTCCCTTATCTGCAATCAGGATGAGGAGGCTGCACAGCCCAGGGTTAGGAGCTGTGCTGCCTGCCCCTCAGACACAGTGACCACCTACCAGCTCGGACAGCTCACATAGCCACGGCTCTGCATTCAGCTCAGCCACAGTTCTGCAGGCCCACTGTGTATCATGTCAAGATGCACTTCTGAGGACTGGCTAGCACCATCCCTCTTGCCCTGAAGGTAAACTAAGAATACTAGGGCAGGCACCCTTCCTTCAGGCAGCAGGCCTTCCTCCCTGTGACTTCTGTGCATACAGGATCAGAGTGCCCAGGGCCCTTGCTGGGGTGTCCTGACTGGCTATAAACCCCCAAGCTTCTGTTCCACTAATACAGGGGCATACCAGGGCCCTACCACAATCACTCATCGGGGTAGACCGCAAAGGAGATCTAGACACACAGTCAAACCTCTGCTGGGATGGGTCAAGTTCTCCTCCATTACAGCAATAGACTACAGCCTCGAGGACATCACCTTGGACATGTTCCAAAGACAGTCTGAGGCCAGGTCCAAGCCGCAAGCCCCAAGAGATGCCCACGGAGCAAAGACGAGCCACGAGCAAACCCAAGCATTCTGGAAGATGAGTGACAAGCTCAGAACAAACTCAAACGGTCCAGTCCCACAGGTCAACCTTGCTCTGACCCAAGGACTCATCATGGCCAGCTGGCTGCCAGGATGGAAGGGGCAAGGAGAGAAACGACTGGGCCCTACACTTCCTTACTGTGACTTAGCACCTAAAGCTTGGACTCTCTTTCCCCACCTGTGTGACTCAGCGGCCAGAGCTTTCAAGTGATGGACAGCTCTCTGCTGGCGCTCAGACCCAGCACCTTTTGCTCCTGGGCTGTGCCTGTACCCCAAAGGTACCCCTGCTCCCCACATGACCCACCCTCAGTTACCCACAGGACACTCAAAGTCAGGTTCTAAAAACCAGAGCCTGTCCCTCCCCACTGATGCAAACCTGTATCCTCTGCATCAGGTCAGCCTAAGTCCCCCACCATCACCGCTCCATCTTCAAACCCAGCCCACCATAAATCCTGTGCTGACTACTTTCAAATGCATTTAAGTCCAACCCTTCTCCCCACCCAAGTCTCCCAGCTGGCTCCCGGCCCCATCCTCATGTCCCAACTGTCTCAGAGGCAAACCCACCTGCTCTTGTCCTCTCTTCTACTTAGAACACTTCACCCTGACTCCAACTCTCAAAGAAATGAATCTTGGCCACACTTTCAGGCCACCCACAGAGCTGACCTGACCACTTTACCATCCATGCAGTGCTCTTCCAAGCTACGCTGGCTTTAAACTAGGGCCTTTGCATAACTCTCTGCCTCCTTTTACAAATGATTCCCCACTCCTGCTGGTCTTGCCAAGCCCTTGGCTCTCTTTCTACCACCATACTCCCTAGACCTGATAACACATATCTACATCTCCCATCCGCTGTCTCCTGGGGTCTGATCTGACATGTTCACTATGGTACTTTTGAGTGTGGAACCGGAGGATAGCTCAACCAAAGTTCAGGGTTAGCCTGCACTACTGCCTGGGAACTGAAGGTCAGCAGGCTCAAAGCCTGGCATCCAGAACCTTCTGGAACATCAGTTCCCTCCTGGCCTCTTGGTATTATCTCTTGGCTAGCCACTCATCCACAGTGTTCTGCCCTGCCTCAAAATAAATTCTTGACAACCCAGAGAAACAGGGAGGAAGTTCAGGGTCTGCCCAACTCCTAGGTGACCAAGTGCCCAGATGCCCATCATGTCCTAGCTGTTTCTTAACCTTGCACCCCAGCCCAGATCCTTGTAGACCATACACCCTACCCTACCTCTCTGGATGTCTCTAGTGCAGGGCCCAGGCAGTCACATATCACCTTGAACTTGGGCAGCCCTGGTGTGTCCACAATCCTTGCCACCCCCTCCCCAGGTCCCAGAGTGTAATCCATGCTCACATGACCTGTGTGGTGACCCTGTCACCTCAGTCTTATCCCCCATTCCCCAAGAAAATTAAGGACAGCTGCCTCAGCGGGTGCTCAGCAGGGTGTGTGGAGACAAGAGGGAGAGAGATGATATCCTCCCGGAGCGTTCCAGGCCAGCCTTGTAGGAGGTACATTCGGCCTCCTCCCCGGTCTTTCCGCAGGCCCAGGGTTTATGAAAACATCGGCTCAGGACAGCAGATCAAACAAACAGCATGTGTTATTTTGCCCCAATGGGTGGCATAGATCATTGCTGCGGGCTCAGGGCAATGGAGTGGCAGGGTGACTTGGCCCTGACTCAGCCTCAGTCAGGCACCCCTGAAGGCCAAGGCCTCTGAAGACATCCCACAAGCCATACGTGACTGCAAGGGTACCTGCCTTCAACAGGGATTAAGCCGCAGGCGCCTGACTTCCCTGTCCCCCCCACCAGGATGGTGGCCACAGCGTGGACTGCTTGCCCCCGTCGCTGACCACATAGCTCAGCACGCACCTCGCAAGCATGTGTTTGGGAGGATCCTGAGCACCAAGTGCCCACACTGCTGCACCTGGCATTAGTGCTGTTCCCATAGTCATCTAGGTAACCGGTGCCAACCCTCTTTTCTCCCACCAACCAACCCAATTCCACGAGCAGGGAGGACACAAGCTCAGCACTGCCGGCTGACCAATTTTCAATTAATGGCTGTTGCAGTCCGCCTGCATAGTTGCTGATAAATGACCAGAACACAGCTTAAGGGAACAAGGAGTTTACTTTCTTACGACAGTCTGGTTACAGTTCATAGTCCAGCTTGACGGGAGAACACACACCAACACCAGGGCTGAGGGAACTGGCCACCATAACGGCTGAGAGATGGACAATCCTTACTTGCCAGACCAGCATGTCTGGCCAAGTATACAGAAGGATGCCAACTCTCTCAACCAGCTCTCTGTGATTTATCCAGGGCCTAATCCCACCCACCATGGGCTAGGTCTTCCCCAGCAGCTAGACAATCTCCTTCAGGTTTGCTCTGGGCTTAACTCAACCATCAACTCTCTACAACTGTGACCAGAGCTCAAACCCTCAAGAGTCAAGTTGACACCTGTGCTTAACTATGACAATGGCTCTTCCAGCAAAATCAGGCACTTAGGAGATTTAAAAAAAAGAAGGCCAGGCGCTGCCAGCATAATCAGGCCATGCCTTCTCGGGACAACCTGTCCCTTTTAGCACCACGCTCTGCTCTGTGCTGGGACAGAGACTGCTTCCCTCTGGTTCCCACGTCACAGGATTAGGGATGACACTAGCAAGGCAGCAGCCGGGCATCCTGGGCAAGGCCGCCACACAGCAAAGCCCTCAGATTCTCAAGGCCTCAGGCCAAGGGACCCTGCCTGGGTCCCCTGACAGCAGAGAGGACCCCACGCGCATGGGGAAGGTTAAAGGGCACGTTTTAAAGGCTTGAGTTACATAGGGCAAGCCTCCGTGGGCCACACCTGCTCCAGGCACTGGCAGCCAGGCAGGTGAGAATGTGTGAGGTGAGAACACATGGGGGACCATCACTGCCCCGCAGCACAACGGCAGGAGCCACCTAGTGACCACAGGACCTTGGGGACCTGTCTCCTCTCCTCCTTGGCAGGCGGGGGATCAGGCAGAGCTGGGACTAGAAGCCTCCTTACGCCTCGCGCCACTCTGTGAGGGTCCAGCAGGTACCCAGGACTGAGTGTCTCTACAATGGGCCTCATGGTCACCTCAGGGGCACAGCCCAGTCCTGCAACACCAACACGTGATGGCCTCAGGCAGGAGGTGATGACATTGAGGACCTATGATCCTGAAATCCCTCAAAAGGCAGGAAGGAGTCAGTATCCCAGAGTCTCAAGAGACAGAGACTAGGTGTGACCAGGAAGGGCTGACAAGCTGCCTCCAGCAGGCTCCCAGACAACAGCACAGCTCCAAGTTGGTTGTTTGTTTTATTTTGGGGGGGGGGTCCCATAGCCAAAAGGTAGAAAATTCAATTACCTAGCTAGCCAAAAGGAAACGAAAACTCAATGGCAAAAGGAGGGAAGAGCAAGCCTGTCTTGAGCACAGGATGTAGCTGAGCAAAGAGGCAGGCAGGTAGAGAGGACGCGGAGCTCTGCACGCTGTCTATCATGAAAGGACCTTCCAGACCACGGCCAGCCTGTGACAGCCAAGAAACAGAGGAAAAAGGGAAAAGAGAAAGATAGGTGGAATTCTGGGAGCATTTTTGCTTCCTTTATTGCTACTATAATGAGCTCTGGTAGCAAAAGTACATTCAAAAAATAGATGAGGGGCCAGCAGGCTGGCTCGGCAGGAAAAGGTGCTTGCCGCACAAGCCTAACAACTGAATTCAGTCCCCAGAATCCACAGAACCAGCTCCTGAAAGTTGTTCTCTGACTGCGCAGGCACTTCATCAGGCATGCTCACACATACATCACCACACAGATAATAAATAAAAATTCTAAAAGGATAGATGATAGGGAGGAAATACCTACAATGGCTTTCCCCCACCAAAAAAAAATTTTTTTTCAGCAATGCAGAAGATTCAGGAGGTGGGACCACCTCACCGTCCTTGATGTGGCAAGGGTACACGCTGTCTCCTGATGAAATTCTTTCAACACTAAGTTATTGAAGGGAGTCCTGCGTCCTCCAAGCCACTCAAAAGGCCCTTGATAGAGGTGATTCTGCCTTTTGACAAGAAACCCTGGAAAGACCCTGTGAGCAGGCTACACAGGCCCACTGAGGGCAAGAAAAGGAGTCTCCCAGCAGGTACCTGGGTAAACTGATTAAGGTCATCTGGGTGTCCAAAGAAAGGCATAGAGGCCAGGAGGAATTCCACCAACCTCTCTTGAGGTGAAAGTAACACCATGGCAAACCCTCCTTCCACTATGTCTGTTCAGAATCCAGGAGCCCTGGAGACCAAATCATAAGATGAACACCCACACAGTGGATGAAGAACGCCCCCCAGGCTGGAGTCAGCACATCTGTCACTCTCCCCCTACTGGGGTCCCCCTGCACATGTGAAGCTCATACTGACCCAGAGTCAGAACAAGGACTCCAGCTCCCCTCTCAGCTCGGGCCCTGGTTTATGGCAGGGGTCAGAGAACCCCTGCTGCCCACCCCATGCCCCCAGCCCAGGATGACAGCATAGAGCCCCTAGTTAAGCCCTCCATATTCTGCATAACCAACCTGTGTCCCGCCCTCCAGCCAGGACAGTGCCCTACTCCTTGATCCTGCGGACACCATGGTAGGCTCTCAGTCAGGAGACCGGTCTAAGCTGGTCCAGATGCTTATCAAGGGAAACCCAGAGTGGCCCAGACACAGAAAAGTAACCCCATATAACACCGCATCAGACTGAAGCAGACATGAACAGTACTTCTCAGAGAAAGGGATGGGACAAACCCTACCTGTTGGGGGAGAGGTCCCCAGGGACTCCAAAGGAGCAGCATTAAAATTCAGAAGCCATTTCCTTCTTACCAAGAGGTAAGGATCAAAAGACCCTTGGCCATGAGCCAGGCTCCAGCCCTGCTGCCCCGCCCACAGCAAAGGCGGCTGACTTTGCCTTGCCTTAAAGGGAAAGGGAATTAACACGAGTTGAGTCGCATGTGCCTGCAATGCTTCAGCCAGATCAGCAGGCTGGGACTGCCGTAAGGCCCCTGCCCTGTCCTCCACCCTCAGTGACATTCCAGGCAGCACCAGTGGGTACTCGGAGAGCCATGCTAGTCATATGACAAGAGGAGAAAAAAAGGGAGAGCCAAGAATCGTGCAACTGTCCAGAATTGAGAATTATCTTCTCTCCTACCCCATCCTCTGTCTCCTTGGCAAGCAAGGGACCATGAGCACACTCCAGGGTCCTGGACTACAGGCCCTGCCCATCCTCCACACCCTCCCCCAGTTTTGTGCCATCAAGGCTGCCTCTCTGCAAAGCTGAGGAAATGCAGTGTAGAGTGAAGGGAGCTCCTTGGGGGGGGGCCAAGGGAGAAAGGAACACTTTGGCTCCTGCAGAAGGTACCCAAAGGGCACCACATGACTCTCTTACAAAGCCACATTTTCACGGCAGAAGCTTGGGGTGATATGGAGGGAAGATCGTAAAACTTCTGGCTTTCTTTGCCTCAAAAAGACTTAAAGACAGGTCAACACCCACCAAATAATAAACTCAGTTTGTGTGTGCGTATACATACACACGGTGCCTGAATCTGGGCCCAAAATGCAGGCATCCTGCAGTGTGGCCAGCAGCACTGGCACCCAGCTGCCCCAGCTTGCCCAGGATACATCAGCCCTGGAAGGCCAGCTAACTTTACAGGCCATCAGGTAGGTTTTCACCTCCAGGCAGCTCCCTCCCAGCTGGCCCCTGCCTGACAGCTGCCCCTCCCTCCCAATCAGGGAAGGCTTGTAAACACCCCCCTGTGACAGGAGCAGCCTTCTCTTCCAAGGCTGGCCCTGGACCGCTAAGGTTGCGGTTTATATAATCTTCAGGCCCAGGGCTGACACAGCTAACGTGAGGGTGAGGTTATGAAAAATGCATGCCCTATCTCTTTTCCAAAAATAAAAAAAGAGAAGAAAAAAAGGCAGTTGGGAAAGAAAGAGTGAAAGAGAAAAAGAGAGAAAAGAGAAGAGAAAAAAAAAAGGAAAGGAAAAGAAAAGAAAGGAAAAGAAAAGGACAGACCAATCCATAGGCATTTTGCACAGCTTTTGCTCCCACATCTAATTTGTGAACAAATTTGTGACTCTTGGAGCACCCAGAGTCAGCCGACAGGGCTTCGAGGCCTTGGTAAGCAAGGTGAGAGAAGCCCACCAGGCACCACCCTGAGTCAGAGGAAGCCCCTGCAGACATCTACAGCTGTCACACCTACATCTTGCAGGACACAGCCAGTGCTATTTTAGGACAGCTGGAAGCTTCTACACCACCTAGGAGGACCTAGACACAATCTTCCAGTTTTCTCACTGCTACCAGGTGGACAAAACAGGTGCCAAGGCCCGTACAAGGTTCAGAGGCTAAGAGCACCTCTCTCACGTGGGTACCCACGCAACAGCACACCTAGTCTTGACGCTCTCTACGTGCCCAGACCCAGAAATGACCCCAGCAAACCGTCCACACATCTGACATGTATCAGCCCACTTCCTGCACAGAGGCAACACTCATCCAGCATCACTACCCAGGGCTGCTGACAGCTCTGCGCAGAAGCAAGGACGTGCCCAAGGACGCATTTGCTGACCGCCCACCTGCCTGAGGCGCTTCTTACCTGCAGTTCGCACCAGGCCACTTCCACCCAGGTGTCCGTGTCCAGACCCTTGTAGACAGTCTTGAAGGAGCCCCGGCCCCACGGCCTTGAGATCGTCCTCGTCGTCGTCCTCCTACTCAGGCTCATCCTTGCATGCGCGCCCGGGCTCGGGCTTGACCTCAGTGGCTCCAGCATCCTCTTGTCTCGCAGTGGCCAACATCGGGGGGGGGGGGGTCGGCGCGACTGCGGCTGTGGCTGCGGGATCCGGGCTGAGTTCCTGAGCGCTCGCAGGCTCAGGGCTGGGATCCGACCGGGCATCCGGGGCGCCCGGCACCGCACTGGTGCCGGAGGGGCTGGGCGGCCACGAGCGCGCTCCGCGATGAGGCGGCGCGTCTTACAAAGCAGAAGCAGCCGGCGCTGCAGGGGCTGCAGGGGCTGCGCGCTCGGCGTCTCCGCCGCCTCCAGGCCGAGCGGTTCCTCCTGGTCGGACTCCACCACACTGCCTCGCAGAAAGCGCTGGGGCCCCAGCCGCGCCCGGCCTCCATCAGCTTGCCAGGGGCGTCTCGGCGGCCGCCATCGCCGTCCATCTCTGCGGACCAAGGATACACAGGCCCCGCGTGAGCGACGGCCCGCAGCACCTGCCCGAACCGGGGGATGAGACAGCGCCGCCCCGGGGCCCGCGCCCTGCCCAGCCCCAGACGCGGAGGTGGCCTGCCGGGCCGTCCCTGAGGAATCCAGAGAGGAAGCTGCAGAGGGGACTCGGGATCGATCGGGTGGGAAAAGGGATGCAGTTCCCTGCTCAGCCCCGGGCGGAGGTCCAGGCCTGTCCGGGGCTGCCCTAAGGACCTCGGAAAGGAGGACCTGGAGATGCCCCTGAGGACCTGAAAGGGCTACAGAAAGGAGACCCGTGTGCAGGTCAACCCCGACCTGGGAGGGGACCCGCTGGGCTGTCCCGCAGGAGGCAGCGGAGAGGACAGGGAGGATGGGAAGGGGGTAGCACCGGCCAGGAGCCGGCTCCACAAAGGACGCGGGCCCGGGGCGCGCGGCGAGGGGGCTGCGGCGGCGCGGCGCGCACACAAAGGCCGCGAGCCGGAGCTCCGCACTCACAGGGCGAGCCGGCGCCGTCCATGCCCGCAGCCGGGCGGCCGGGACCAGCTAGGCGAGCGAGGCCGCGCTCCAGGGCCGGAGTCCGCGCTCGGAGCCGCGTCGGCGCTGGGTGGGGTCCGTGCCAGGGCAGGGGTCGCAGTGCCGCTCCGCTCCTGCGTGCTACTCCCTCGGGCCTGGCCGCTGCGGGCCGCGCTCCCGCGTGCTCTTGCCGGTTCCGTTCCGCGCGCCTCCGCTCCCGCACCGGCTCCGACCCGGCACGCGAGGAGGAGGGGCCTCCATTCGTTCCGCCCTTGGACCGGCGCAGGGCGGGGCCTGGCCCGCCCACCTGGCTGCGGCTAAGGGCAGCCACCTGCGGGACACCCCCAGCGCCTCGAGGGGTACAATTTCACGAAGATCACTGTCATTATCTGGATTTCCTCCTCAAACATTTTTTTTCTGGATTTCCTCAAACATTTTTTTTCTAAAATCACCTCATTATAGCTGCTGAGGACTCATGCTCATAGTTTGCATTGTGTGTGTTTTCACAGAGTGTGCAAAATTAATGTGAAATTTCCCACCTAGAAATCAAATCATCATCTATATTTCTTATTCCATAATCTAATTTCCTTTGATATGCATAGTTAGTATTCAGTTCTAGTATGTAATTCCATTTTAAAGTCCTGAGAGAAAAATTGTATTACAGGTTTATGAAATACCAATTACTGTTTCAAAACATGTAAATAAATGCTTGTAATATATGTAAATTTTATCTATTAGATAATTTAAGACTCTGCACTATGACTACTTAATTATGCAAATACAAACAGACAGGTACTGAATTCATTAGCTTATCAGCCTACTAGCTAATCATGTTAGGTAGCTTCTATTTCTAAAAAGTTCTGAGAGAAAGAAGAAAACATCTTAGTTCAAGTTTTCCTTTTTTCTATGCCTATTCACATTTAGAAAAGCACTCTTTGCAGGCTTTCTGTATTTTTCCTGTCTACAACAGCTCAACTGTGGCTCACTGTGGAAGAGATTATAAAATGTACTTCTCTTCTTCAGCCATTCCCCTATACATACACAGCCTCGAATGCATATTTAATAAAATCAAAGGTAAGCTTGCAGGACTAATCAAATGTGCACATTTATTGAATAACTGCTACTTGGAAGATCATGGTCTGAGAACCTGAAAAAGAAGAGCTTCAAAACTAGCCTCCATGTAAAAGAAGGAGCGATCTGGACACGGCAGATATGCCTCTTAGGCCCAGCACTAAGAAGGCTAAGGCAGGAGGATATCTGCAAATTCCAAGTTAACCTTTAGAGAGAAAGCCTGTCTCAAAAACCTAAACAAATAAGCAAACCAATACAACTTAGTGCCACCATGACTGGGCCTTTAACCCCAAGGAACTGACAAAATTAAGTTTAGCCACTGATTTGGGTGCTTTAGTCCCTTGAGAAAGGAAACCATCATTTCTGTTATAGGCCACATGGTGCAGACCAATATCAAAAAAAAAAAAAAAAAAAATCATGCAGACCTGACTTCTGAGCCCTATGATTTACTAGCATTATGACTTGGCCGAGTAAATGCTCCCTGAATCACAGGTCTCCTTTCTGTAGTAACAGCGCAACTCTTCCTTCCCGTGGTTTTTATGAAGATTAAGCGGCTTCCCTTCCAAGCAAGGCCTCAGCCACAATGAAATCTCTTAAGCGTTTTCAATATTAGGGGGAAGGGATTATTTATTGTAGTGTTATTTTGAATTGGATTCTTTTTTCCAATTTCTGCTAAGGTAACCGAAGTCTTTATATCCTCTCACCTTGGCCTATACATATACTATAGGGGTGATATCCCCCAAAAGAGCTCCCCTTTTTCAACCTTTATGAAGCCAGAGAATTTCTACAAGTAAGAACTGAAAACGAGTGACATAGATGGGGCAGGGCCTGAGCCAAGTAGATCACAACTGTGAAAAGGCCCCCACTTCTCATCTTCAGCAGCTCAACTATCACATCATTTTGTACTAAGATTTTCTAAATTTTCCTAAGAAGCTAGATTACAAGTTCTGGTTTGAAGCTATTCAATTTTTGAATTGCCATTAATAAGTTTCAGTGTAAATCATCAACAAAAAGAAACGGCATTCAGGCTAGTTACTCCCAGCCTGAATTCATGAGGTGGTTGTAGTTGATGTCCTGGAAGAGTAGAAAAGAAGAGATCTGTAGGCCATGGAGCCATGCAAGCAAAAGGATCAGGGTTCAGACCCCCAGTTCCTATGTAAAATGTCAGGAGGGTCTATATTTGACATGGCTAATTTTTTTTTCTCTACAAAACTACCTTTGGACTGACACCAGAAGAAGAACTAAGGCCAGCTTGGTTAGCAAGGTGATGGAGGGGTTTCTCAGGTGACCGGTGAAGGTTTTGTCCGATAGAAGTCTGATCATATTAAATGGTAACACCAGACCTTCTATATAATAAGATAAAGTCTGGTACAGGTGTTCCATTTAATACTGACCTTATGTGAACCCTTGAAGAGTATAAACTAAACTCATGCTATAGTAGATTATAATAAATACCCATGGGCAATAATATTTCCTTTCATTTCAAAGGAAGGCCCTTTGACCGAAAGATGATCAAAGACGGTCATCTGGATGTTTAAAAAGCCTTCTTCAAAAACCAGGAAGATTCTTAGTGGTACAGCACTTACCTTGTAAACACCAGGCTCCAAGTTCAGTCCCCTAGTACTGCAAGAGAAAAGAAGAGTAAAGAAAAATACGAAGAGAAAAATCTCAATTTCTCCCAACATTCCTAAGGAAGAATTCAAGAAGCTTCCTGGCCAACACCATTTCCTAAGGATACCATAGCTATTATCCCTGGACAAATCCTTATATCACAAAACTGTCCTTTCTGTAGTGACACATTGTCAACAATATAATTCTTTGCATTTACACTAGGGTGTGCATTTCCCAGCAAATTTTAGTTTGTGTAACAGCTATGGGCTCTTCCTTTGTGGTTGTCACTTGTGACCTAAAAGATAACAAAAATGTTCAGCACCCCTCATTCAACATTCAAGGAACTCAATGAAGGCCCAGATGCTTCTTGCAGACTTGGTAAGAAGTAACATCAGCTTCAAATCCACATGTGATGAGCAGCCAGGTGGCTGGGTGAGGTGCTGTAGGATTACAATCCCACATTTGGAAAGTGAAGGCAGGCAGGAGAATTCCTGCATTAGGCAGAACCTTAGTATGAACACACACACACACACACACACACACACACATACACACACACACACACACACACACACACACACACACACACACGCTAATTTATTAGACTGGCTTAGTCTAGTTGGCCCAACAATGGCTGCCTGTAGCTACTTAGTTCAGGAGCTGAATATCTCAGCAGTCTCAGTCTGGTGCTGAAAGCTGGAAGATTCCTGGAGACTAACTAGTCTTAATATTTTTGACTGGGTTGAATAAAATGGGTTCCAGTGTCAGCAAAGAATGCCGACAGCAGGAAAGATGAACTTGCAGGCTCAGGACCAGAGAGAGCATTTCTTTCTTGCATTTCTTGTTATCTTAGTCTGGCACATGGAAGGTGCCACCCACATTTTGGGTGAGTCATGGAATTTCAGATGATCCATTGAGGTGTGAATAAGTACTAATCCTGTTAGTTAATTCCAGGTCGATCATGTTGACAAACACGATTAAATACTAAAACACGAATTCATATGAATTCGAGGCTAATTTAGGCTATATAATGAACTAAAGGCCAACCCAGGTTAGGTAATGAGATTCTTTGTCATAAAAATCAGTTAAATTATAATAAATCAATGAATCAATAAAGTGAAAGAACTTCCCCCCTTGACTCTAAGCCAAACACTAGAGAGTTGATGGACCTGCTAACCTTCATCTCTGTATTTGTGTAGAAAGAAAAGAGGAAGAAACTTTGTGTGTAAAACAGAGAGAGAGAGAGAGAGAGAGAGAGAGAATTGATTGATTATTGTAGAAAAAAATGTGTGGATAACTCCTGTGAACTAAAAAAAAAAAAAAATACAGGGGTTAAAGATTTTGCCTCCCAAGAAAAAGGACCCGAGTTCAGATCCTCAGATCCCACATAAAAATTGTGGGTGAATACTGCAGTCATTGAACCATTTTGATGTCCAAGAAGACAGGCCATAGGTGAAGAAACCACATCAGCAAGATGCTGAGAGGTGGAATCCAAGATGGAGGGATCCAAGACAGAAACTGATGTGGCTTCAAAAGTACTTTTGTGAGACGAGTCAATAGTGAGCTGGGATGAAAGGTATGGCCTTGGGAAAACTCTCCCCTAACATTTCTAGAAGTAACTCACACATGTGCCCCAGGAGAGCCTGTGTATTTACCAGAGAGCCACTCACAGAGCATGCGAGACCAATAAATGTTGAATAGAAGAACAGAAACAGAAAGGAAGGCCCACGCCTGCTGCCACTGGAGAGCAAAGATGGTTAGTCTTTCTCAGCACTGGATCCCAAGGCTACCAAACCAGAGAAGAGAAAGTTGAAGCATGATCCCACTCCCTCATCAACCGAGCGGAAATACTGCTTGCATGGGGGAAAGGGAGGAAATGCCATGTTAAATTATAAGTCAGGGGCTGGAGAGATGGCTCAAGGGTTAAGATTCTGGCTTGCAAGCAGAAGGCCCTAAGTTCAAATGCCAGGTCCCACGTAAAACACACTATGCAGAAACCTCAATGGTCTACACTTCTGACACTGTTGGGCAGAGCCTGGGAAATCCCAGAGCAAAGCAAAAAGGAGGCAGAAGCAATCCAGGATGATTCCCAAAGTCGCCCTTGGTCCTCCACAAGAACATACGGCGCCCCCCCCATATACACACAAAATAAATAAAGTTTAAATGATAAGGTGGAACCTTAAATTGGAAGAAGTTGGGCTGAGCCAACAGATTAATAGCAGGCAGTGATCAAAGCATTGTGGAATCCAGCCATGCCGCCAAGAAGGGAAGGGAGAGGCAGACGTGGAGGCAGGGATTTGAGAGCAGCAAGAGAGAAAGGGGGCCAGCCTTGCAGCCTCAGATGGTCGAGTGAGCCACTTGTGCACAAGCATGTTCTTCAGACCATTCCAGCCTCACCGGAGAGGGTAACATAGGAGCTTCGCCACCTTTGAACAGAGGAAGAAATCTGAGCTTACCCATCTAGACATCTATAAAACTTAAACCAACATCCATGGATATAATAGATCCTATAAATTCAGGGTTCCTCCCCTCATCATGTGTACAAGAGGGCAGTTGAATGTGTGTGCTTGTGGAGGAATAATACTGCGAAACATTCTGGATTCCTCTATCTCTTTACTGCTTTGCTCTGGGGTTTCCCAGGCTCTGCCTTTCAGGGCCAGAAGTGCAGGCCACTGCCATTTCTGCCCAGCATTCTATGTGGGATCTGGGGATCTGAACTCAGGTACTATTGCTTGTGAGGTAAAGGCTTTAATTCCTGAGCCATCTCCCCAGCCCATAAATGCATTTTTAAAAGTGTGGATTTGCCATGTAATTCTTATTTATGTGAGATTTGCATTGTACGCAGGTAAGAGGTGTGGTAACTTCTGCACATAGATAATGTTTATCAACAGGCTTGTTTCTATTATCTCTGCACAGAAACAGGAACACAGGAACAAAGCAGTCTCTGTTCAGTGGGTCAAAGCAAAAAGATTTAGTTGTATGTTATCATTATCATCTATGAGTCTAGAATAAAGTCAAGAAAAGGTTCATTTTCTCCACCCAATTAAGGAATTAATAATCAGAACAGTGCAGATGTAGCATACTCCACCCAAGAAGAGATTTCATTACATCTGAAGCCCACAGCTAGCAGAAAGCACTGGAACATGAAGAGGCTTGGGACAAACGATAGGCAGTCCAGGACTGGAATCCCATCACCCCACTCTGGGGCCTATGAATTCATAGTCTTTATGGGGATTTACGTCTGGGGTTTGGGTTGTTTGCAAATTAACAGGATCCATTTGTGCCAGCCACGCCTGTCACAGGATTGGCTCATTAGCAGATGCCTTGTCCACTCCCATGATGGGCTCCTTCCCTCCTACAGATTTGAATTTTTAGCTGCGAGCAAAGAGAAGAACCAGGAAACTTTCCATTTGGTTTGGTTGTTTGCCATGACACTTGCTTCTTTTATCTGCCTAAAGAGACCTAAACTAGTCATATCTTGCCTCATTATGTTAATATGGGAATTTTAATACTATTTAATAATAGATACATTGCATTCTGAGTTTTGCTTGAAATTAGCATGTCATTATGTTGCTAGTACAAGTGCCAATGAAATACCTATTAATGATGTTCCATGAGGTGGGGATCTTGCTTATTCGGCTCACTATTCAATACAGGTGTTGAATGAACAAAAGCAATGTATTTAAAACTATAAATGGGCTGTAACCTGACATAATATATTCAAGTAATATCCTAGAAATTGATCAACATCTTGATTTCTTAGACTATGTATTTCTTCAAGACAAAATGTTATATATTATTTTATTTCAATATTAATTTTCCACTTTTTTCTTAGTTGCTCATGTTTGCTGTTTGGAAGATGTTCACAAACTGCGGCAGAACAATGAAACCTAGAAGAAATCATCATCTTTTTCTGCTTTTTACAAATGTTTGCACTTCAGTTTGTTATGAAGGAAAGATCAAAAATTTTCAAGAACTTTCTCTCATTTCTACCTCAATCAGTATAGACTCATCAATACACCATACATTCCCAAGAATTTCTTCAAGTCTCACATACCAAAATCCACATAAGCTCTCTATCTTGGAAATTTTTTTAACCTCTGAACTTGCCCAAGGGTATTGAGTAAATTTATCATACATCTATTTTCAGTAGTGGTTATAGGTGATATCTTTTCTAAGTAAAGTGAGCTCCTGAGTCCTAGGGAAGTGGAGCAGATATTTCGGGGCTTGGGTTTGGCTTCCTTTTAAGGAGTATTAAATAGACTAACAAATGCATCTCAGTGGGCCCAGTTATCACTGGTATAAATGGTCAGCTTACCACTTCTGGGAACAGAGCTTAGGGAACGCTTGATTCACAGGTGCGCTCAGGTTTCTTTCCTTGCCCTTTTCCTTTAAGTGCTTCTGCATGGATCAAGGAGCTTCCCCATCGCCCAGCCTAGTTCTCAGGAATATGATCCCTCACGTTATCGCGTTGATATGAAAAGGTGAAACTTCATGGCATTTTTTTTTGTATTCACTAACTTCAAATCCATTTAAAACAAGAATATTATACCTTAATTTGATACGTAGTAATTCAACATCACTACAGTCTTTCTTTCCTTATCCGTCCTTTCAATAAATCAACCATGGCTATTTTAAAAGCTTATCACATACTTAGACACATGATTTATTTCAATCAATATTTTTGGGTTTTGGTGTTCAGTTTTGTCCTCAATGGATTAAATGTTTTTGGTGTTTGAAAACAAAAATCGATATTTAGATCTTATGAAATATTGCCTTCCAATCTAAAATCTCAAATAGGAACCTCTACACAAAAACAATAGAGTGAATTTAATGAGCTTTCCTGATTCAAGATCTTTCTTTTGTTTGATGTCATTTCTTTTTCCCACTTTCTCCCGTCAACAACAGAGAGGTCAATTTAAACCCAGATGATCAATGACCAACTTGAATATATGATCTCCTCTGTTAGGGCATGCTATTATAAAATGTAAGAATGAATCCATTTAGTAAATTAAGCATAGTGAATAATGGAAGGGGACATCCAAGTGCATACGAATCTGCAGTTTACAAAATAACCATTGCTGCCTTCACAGATAGAAAGTATTGAAAGGCAGAATATTTTATTAACAAAAATTCCACACAGGCAGTTTACAATTGATTCTAGTACTGAAATAACTTAAATGAAAACATGTACTGATATGCAACTGCATTTCTTCCACAAAATTATCACAGTTACTTGGTATCGGTTTATGATCTCCGCCTTTTTTGCACATCAAGACACTGGCTTCCTAGACAAGAGATACCATGAGACAATTTCATCAAGAATGGATAAGGGCCCCACCCACCTCCAAACCACAGGCAGCTCACATGACCCAGCTCCTCCCACCAGCTAGCTGGAGCAGGAGCTGCTCCAGGCCAAATAATTCAGTTCAGTGTAAAACGCACAGAAATTGAAAGAAGGTCTTAAGAGTTAAAATGACAATGCCCAAGTCAAAGTACAAATCCATGAGAAACAACACTCAAGTAAACAAATCTCCCACTGATGGAATTAATCCCATAATGATAGACTCCAACCAGAACAAATCCATGGAAAATAGCCAAGAAAGCCTGACCTAGGATAACGACTTTCAAAACATGGTCATTAACATGTTCAATACTATGAAAGAGGAAATCCGGGAGGAATTAAATAACTGCATCAAGCACTTTGAAGAGGAATACAACAGACACTTGGAGGAGTTGAGAAAAACAGTTCAAGAAACAAAAACAGGCATAGAGCCGTTAAAACAAACTCAAGCATAGTTTAAAACTGAACTAAAAGACAAGTTATCTTCAACCCAGAACTCAACAGAGAGTCTTATCAGCAGAACTAACGAAGCAGAAAACAGAATTTCAGATCTTGAAGACAAAGTGGGAGTATTAACCAGCTCAATGGAAGAGGTTGTTAAAGCCAAAAAGATACTCAAGAGAAATATTCAAGAGTTACGGGACACCCTGAAGAAGCCTAACATGCGTATTCATGGAATACAAGAGCAAGAATCCCAAAATACCACACCTGAGGAAATTTTTCAAACTATCATCAAGGAAAACTTTCCTCATCTAAAAAAAGAGAGGCCCATCCATATACAAGAGACATTCCACATCCCAAATAGATATGACCAAAATAGAAACTCGCCACGGCACATAATAGTTAAAACACTACACATTCAAGATAAAGAAATGGTGCTGAGAGCTTCAAGGGAAAAAAAACAAGTCATTTTTAAAGGTAAACCTATTAAAATAACAAATGACTTCTCAATGGAAACAGTAAAAGCAAGAAGAGCTTGGACAGACGTACTTCAAGTACTGAATGAGCAAAAATGTCAACCCAGCCTGATATACCCTGCAAAACTATCCATCATGATCGAGGGAGAAAGAAAAATTTTCCAGCACAACTTGAAGGTTTACATGTCCACCAAACCAGGCCTTCAAAAATGCTAGAAATGATACTCAAGCTTGAAGAAAAAAACAGGCATATCCAGAAGAACAGAAGGAAAGTATAATACCACTAAAAGCAAAACAATACACTTACAAAAGCCACTAAATATAATAAATGTCTGATATTAAAAATAGTTTCTCCATTATAACACTAAATGTTAATGGAATTAACTTACCGATCAAGAGATACAGATTACAAACTTGTATTAAAAATCACAATCCATCAATCTGCTGCATGCAGGAAACCCATCTCACCACAAAGGTAGGCATGCCCTAAAAATAAAAGGCTGGTCAAAAATTCTACAAGCTAATGGAACCAGAAAACAGGTAGGGGTAACCATTATGCTATCAGACAAAGTGGACTTCAAACCAAAAAAAAAATCATAAGAGACACAGGTGGATACTACATTTTAGTCACAGGTACAATTCACCAGGAAGACTTCACAATACTGAACATCTATGCACCCAATACGGGTGCCCCTACATTCATTAAGCAAATCCTACAACATCTAAAGCAAGAAATCAATACCAAAATGATAATTCTTGGGGATTTCAACACTGCCCTCTCAACATGGGATAAATCAACAAGTAAAAAACTTAACAGAGATACTTTGGAGCTTAATCAAACCCTTACTGAAATGGACCTTACAGATTATCGAACTTTTCATCCATGCACCAAAGAATACACATTTTTCTCAGCAGCACACGGAACATTCTCCAAAATAGATCACATATTGGGCCACAAAATGCATCTCCACATATACAGAAAAGTTGAAATTCTAGCCTGTACCTTATCCGACCACCACGGCCTAAAGCTTGACATCTACAACACAACAAGCAACAGAAAATACACTAACTCCTGGAAACTTAACACTATGATGCTGAATGAGAATTGGATTCAAGAAGATATTACAAAGGAAATTCAAGATTTCCTGAAAGTGAACGATAATGAAAATACAACTTACCAAAATCTCTGGGACACAATGAAAGCTGTCCTAAGAGGTAAGTTCATAGCTCTTAATGCCTACATCAAAAAAATGGAAACATCAGAAATAAAAAACTTAACAATGCAGCTTAAAGTTTTAGAGACACTAGAGCAATCTGATTTCAAAAGCAGTACAAGGGAGGAGATTAGCAAAATAAGGGGAGAAATATCCGAAATGGAGATTAGGAAAACGATACAGAAAAGAATTATAACGTCATATTTCAAAAACTTATACTGTGTGAAATTTGACAACACAAAAGAGATGGATGAATTCCTAAGTAAACACAACTTACCTAAATTGAATCACGAAGTTGTGAATTACTTAAATAGTCCTATAACATATAAGGAAATCGAAGAAGTAATCTCAAATCTTCCTGTCATAGTTAGGCACAAGTGTCAACTTGACAGTGGAGGGTTTGAGCTCTGGGCACATTTGTAGAGAGTTGGTGGTTGAGTTAAGCCCAGAGCAAACCTGAAGGACATTGTCTAGATGATGGGGAAGACCCAGCCCATGGTGGGTGGGATTAGGCCCTGGATAAATCACAGAGAGCTGGTTCAGAGAGTTGGCATCCTTCTGTTCACTTGGTCAGACATGCTGGTCTGGCAAGTAAGGATTGTCCATCTCTCAGCCATTATGCAGTGATGGTGTGGCCAGGTCCCTCAGCCCTGGTGTTGGTGCATGCTGTCCTGTCAAGCTGGACTAAGAACTGTAACCAGAAATCATAAGAGAATAAACTCCTTGTTCCCTTAAGCCATTCAATGGTCATTTATCAGCAACCATGCAGGCTGACTGCAACAGAATTTGGTACCAGAAGTGGGGTGTTGCTAATAAATCTGATTATGTGGACTCTATGGCTTTTGAACAGTTTTGCTGGACAAAGTTTGAAATGTTTGAAGATTTTGACTTTGTGGATTACCAATACCGGTCTGCAGAGTTTGATTGGCCATTTGGAAAATTGCAATGCTGAGAGCATAATGAATTGTTTGGGCCCAGTTTCTGAGGAGGAGAACAAGGACTTTGTTAAAGCTGAATTTAAAGACGATAGACTGGTTTGCTTGACAGAGGAGAGCTGTGTTGGCCGCCTTAAAGGTTTGAATGTGCAAAGGGCAGGCAGCAGAATATCTGCTGCTGTTGGAGAAATGACTATCAGTGAAGGAAAACTAGTGACTTGCACTGAGACGGTGGAAGAGGTGAAAACCACCGTATGGCAAGTTTGTGGTTTGGAAACTCAAATTCCTTCAGGGGCCGAAAGCCCAAGTTAAAGCTGTTTCTTGCCCTTTGCAAGTTCGGCTGCCTAGAAAAGAGGCTTTTCCAGCATCAGCATGTTAAAGTTGGTGCAGCTGTAGCTTCAGTGGACTAAGCTACATTTCATCCTCACTTCGGAATCTGGCAGCATCCCTCAGGTGATACTGCTTTGGGCATACTACTGAAGGGATCATGGAGAACAGCAAAAGCTTGACACAAAGTAGCAGGCATAGAGTTCCTGCGAGAGATGGTGAAGCTTGAAGCTGCAGAGGAGAACCCAGAGTTGTGTTTGAGATGCCAGAACTGTGGGACTGCTGCTGAGGACGACTGTGAGTGGAGATTTAGGCTGGTTCAGAGGAACTCTGCTTTTACAACTTTGAGCTGCAAACAGGGACTGGGAATGCCTAGAATCTTTGCACCACCTCATCTACGTGATGAGCAGGAGAAGATGGACATTGAAGTGAAGGATGTGGTATTTGATTTTCTGGACTTTGATCTTTGTAATGTTTTCTTATTGTTTAAGATCCTTATGTTTTAAAGTTTTATCTGTTTTAAAGTATTTAACTTATTCTGACTTAATACTCTTAAGGTTAAAAAACTTTGAACTTTTAAAATGTTGGAACTGAAGTTTTAATGAGAAAATATTTTAAATTTGTCCATGAAATGTATTTGTATTTTTAAGATAACTTTTAACATCTGTGGGGACAAGGATTGAAGGTTACAGTTAAAAAGTGTATGTCAAGTTGACAAGGGGTGGAGTGTCATAGTTAGCACAGGTGTCAACTTGACAGTGGAGGGTTTGAGCTCTGGGCACATTTGTAGAGAGTTGATGGTTGAGTTAAGCCCAGAGCAAACCTGAAGGACATTGTCTAGATGATGGGGAAGACCCAGCCCATGGTGGGTGGGATTAGGCCCTGGATAAATCACAGAGAGCTGGTTCAGAGAGTTGGCATCCTTCTGTTCACTTGGCCAGACATGCTGGTCTGGCAAGTAAGGATTGTCCATCTCTCAGCCGTTATGCAGTGATGGTGTAGCCAGGTCCCTCAGCCCTGGTGTTGGTGCATGCTGTCCTGTCAAGCTGGACTAAGAACTGTTACCAGAAATCGTAAGAGAATAAAGCCCTTGTTCCCTTAAGCCGTTTGATGGTCATTTATCAGCAACCATGCAGGCTGACTGCAACACATCCCAACAAAAAATGTCCTGGACCAGATGGATTCAGCACAGAGTTCTACCAGACATTTCAGGAGCTAATAAAACAAATACTCCTTAAACTGTTCCATCAAATAGCAAAGGAAGGAACACTACCAAATTCCTTCTATGAAGCTAATATCGTCTTAATCCCAATACCTAATAAAGATACACTTAAAAAAGAAAACTATAGGCCAATCTCTCTAATGAACACAGATGCAAAGATTCTCAACAAAGTATTAGCAAATCGGATTCAAAAACATATCAAAAAGATCATTCGCTGTGATCAAGTAGGCTTTATCCCAGGCACACAAGGTTGGTTCAACATACGCAAATCAATGAATGTAATTCACCATATAAACCAGTACAAAGTTCAAGACCACATGATACTCTCGATAGATGCAGAAAAAGCTTTTGACAAGATCCAACAGCCCTTTATGATCAAAGCCCTAGAGAAGGTTGGAATGGAAGGAACCTTTATCAATATAATAAAAGCTATATACAACAAGCCAACAGCAAAGATTATACTCAATGGGGAAAAACTTGAAACATTCCCACTTCGATCAGGAACTAGACAGTCTGTCCACTCTCACCACTTCTATTCAATATTGCACTTGAAGTCTTAGCTGAAGCCATAAGACAAGAAAAGGACATAAAAGCAATTCAAATTGGCAAGGAAGAAGTCAAGTTATCTCTATTTGCAGATGACATGATCTTATACCTGAGTGATCCCAAAAAATCCACCAGGAAGCTCCTGGAACTAATTGAGAAGTTCAGCAGGGTGGCAGGATACAAAATAAATGTGCAAAAATCAGTGGCCTTCCTATATGCCCAGAATGAAAGAAGTGAAAAAACCCCGAGAGAAACAATCCCATTTACTATAGCCCCTAACAAAATGAAATACCTTGGTATAAACCTAACCAAGGAAGTAAGAGACCTCTATAATGAAAACTTTAAAACCCTAAAGAAAGAAATTGCAGAAGATACCAGAATATGGAAAGACCTCCCATGTTCCTGGATTGGCAGAATCAACATTATAAAAATGACCATCCTACCAAAGGCAATATACAGATTCAGTGCTATACCAATTAAAATCCTAAAGCAATTCTTTAAAGAAGTTGACCAAACAATCTCAAAATTCATATGGAGGCACAAAAGACCCAGGATAGCAAAGACAATCCTGAGTAACAAAAACATGGCTGGAAGTATCACCATACCAAACCTTAGTCTATACTACAAATCCATAGTTGTAAAAACAGCCTGGTACTGGCTCCAAAATAGACACACAGATCAATGGATAAGGATTGAAGACCCAGATATAAGCCCACACAACTACAGCCATTTGATGTTTGACAAAGGGACCCAAAGAATCCAATGGAAAAAGAACAGCATCTTCAACAAATGGTGCTGGCAAAACTGGATCTCCACATGCAGAAGAATAAAACTGGACCCATACTTATCACCATGTATAAGAATTAACTCCAAATGGATCAAGGACCTCGATATAAGGCCAGAGACTATAAAATCCATAGTTGAAAGGGTAGGGAACTCCCTGGAGCTGATTGGGCTAGGCCAACAGTTCCTAAATGGACATCCAATAGCACAGTCACTACAACCAACACTCAACAGATGGGATCTTATGAAATTAAAGAGCTTCTGGTCAGATAAAGAGATTGTAACAAGAGCTCAAAGGCAACCCACAGAATGGGATAAAATCTTCACTAACCACATATCTGATAGAGCACACAAATAACTTAGAAAACTAAATACCAAGGAAACAAATGGGCCAATTAAAAAATGGGCCTTGGAACTTAAAAGAAACTTTACGAAAGACGAAATTAAAATGTCTAACAAATATCTTAAAAAATGCTCCACATCCTTAGCCATCAGGGAAATGCAAATCAAAACTTCCCTGAGATATCATCTCACCTTGGTCAGGATGGCAAAAATCCACAATACAAACAACACCAAGTGCTGGAGAGGATGTGGAGAGAGGGGAACTCTCCTACATTGCTGGTGGGAATGCAGGCTCATACAACCACTTTGGCAAGCCGTCTGGTGATCCTTAAAGAAGTTAAAAATTGAAATGCCATATGACCCTGCTATACCACTTTTGGGAATAACTCCCCATACAGCAAAAATTCACCTCAATAGCACAAGCACGACCATGTTCATAGCAGCACTGTTTACAATAGCAAAGTCATGGAATCAGCCCAAATATCCAACAGTTGATGAGTGGATAAGGAAAATGTGGTACATTTATAAGATGGAATACTACTCAGCCATCAAAAATGATGAATGAATGCAATTTGCCGGGAAATGGATGGAATTGGAAACAATTATATTGAGTGAAGTATCCCAGACATGGAAAATTAAGCGTCGTATGTACTCCCTAATAGGTGGATCATAGTACCAAACCCACTTAAAGACACTCAAAGACAAATCTCTGTAATACCTACAATAATTGTAAAGATTATAAACAGGAGGGATGGGGAAGGAGGGCCCCACCAGAAACAAAGAGAGGAGACCATGTTACAGAAGAGAAAATAGGCCACCATCAAGGACTGCAAGTAAGTAATGAGACATCTGGTTAAGTTCACAGACTTTCCTTCCTGATCATTTGCAACTGATGGGGTATGATCTCACCAGAAGGGGAGGGCATATAGGCTGCCAGATAGAAAGTAACCATTTTTGCAAATGGGTGATTGACCCCTCTCTCACCCTGGTCTCCTACTTTTATTTCATCTACCTTTGAATAGACTCTTATAACAAGACTCTAATTTAACAGGTTTTTATCTCTGGCCAAGGGGTGACATCCAATACCCATCAGGATGGAGCCAAGGGCATTGCAGGAACAGTAAAACTGAAAAAAAACCAACAAACCATAATCCAGAACATCAGAGACTCTATATCAATCACCTGGAACTAGGCCAGCCTAATCTCCCCCATCCTGAAGTTCAGGGAAATTTGCGGAAGAGGGGGCCGTAAGATTTTAAGAGCAGAAGGATGGGAGGAGTTATGATATGCAAGATACTCCACACAAGTTAGGGCTGAAGCAATTATAATAGGACTCTGCATGATCTGCACAACGACCAACATATCACTGACCCCTCAAATTCTAGCATGGACTAAAGGCACTAGGATCCTTAGAAGCAAGGGATTAACAGCCACAATAGTGTTCCTATACTTAAGGAGGACACAAGGAAGAGTTCTAGGAATTGCCACTGAGTCCTTACACCTCATCAGAGAGGAGGACCCAGAGGAAAGTTTGATATACACATTAAAGGATGCTTCAGAGATGGGGGAGGGGGCACTGGGAGAAAGGGAGGGAGGGGGGAAAGGAAGGGGCAAAGGGGGAGGGAAAAGGGAGGTCCACGGAGGGGTGGAGGGAGGGAGGGAACAGGGGTTCCTATTGAGAAGAAAAAAAAAATAATGGATAAGGTCACACCTTTTGAAGAATTCATTTTTTTCTTTTGAGTTATAGTCTCATGGAGCAATGTCTGTTTTTTTAAATAGTTGTATTTTTATGCTTCTACATTTTAGCATTTTAATGCCATTTTTAAGTATTTCAATGATGTAAAGGAGTAGAAGATCTGAAGATGAAGTACAGTTTTAAAAGCCCAACAGTTATTTTCCAGTTATGCCATGAGGATTGTTACAATCTCTTTTCAAAGTAGCTCTTCAACTTCAAGATTCAATACATAAATTATTCACAAAGAAATGTATTTTAATCCCTTCTTATCAGCACTGGTATTTTGAGATTAGAGTCCAAGGACATTTCAGGTGAGACATAGTGAAAGCACAAATCCTCTCGCTGAGATTTGCTTTAAGGTCATTGGCATTTTGTGATCACTAAAAGCCCCACTTATAACCTAACCCTATTACACTGTATTTAATGGCGACTTTCAGAATTAATATTTAAGAGGCTACTTAAATCAATTAACTTTAATCAATAGTTATACAGACTAAGGCAAGTTCTCTTTCCTTTTTCATTCCAACCTAGGAAATGAAACTCAGTTCACACACAAAAAAACTTGGCATGATAAAATGGTGAATGTATACTTTGATGAATACATCAATATTCTATGTGCTGTATCAGTATTAGTACTGAAAATGGAAAATTGTATCACAACTATTTTACAAAGAAGGTAGGCCTCTGCTGCTTCAGAAGAGGTTAGGTAAGGTGATAGGATGCCGAAATCCCTGCAGATTTTCTCTGAACTGTTTTGTTCTCTTCAACCTTCCTCACAGGAGAGTGGCTCTCACCTTGCCAGGCTCCCAACACCAGCTGACTACAGAGGAAGACTCCAAACCCTTCTGGGGACTCTCTTCTCTTCTTTCAAGCTCCTAGAGCCTCATTGGGTTGCATTGCCTGGATGCTCATTTCTGAACTAAGCCCATGGCAGACATAACAATAAGCTAGACCCACTTCCATCAGCCTGATCCTAAACCAGTCATCACATCCAGCAAGGTTGAGATCACCTTTAAACTAGCCAAGCTCGGCTTTGAAAATGGGGATGAAGTTGCCTTTCTGTGAAATACATGGGGTGAGGGGACCTGGAGGAATTAGGGTACAACAAAGACACGAGAAGGGGAAGTAGTGGTTCAGTAGCACTAGCAATACGCAGATGAATACAGCAAACCTCTGTGGATGGGGTGTGACTCGTTGGAAGAGGACTTGTCTGGCATGCACCAGGTTCTGTGTTCAATTCCAGCACATGGTAAACTAGGCATGGTGGACATACCTCCAATCCTAGCACTTGAGAGGTGAAGGTAGAAGAATCAGGAACGAAAGGTCATCCTAAGCTACAGAAAACTTTTTGCCATGTAGTTCATCCAAGCACAACCAAATATTACAGAGCAGTAAGTATCAAAATGAAGGGCCAAGCATGCGGGAGGCAAGACATGAGGATGACAGAAGTTACCCTAGGCTGTAGTGTGAGACCCTGTCTTTGAAAAAGTTGCGGTAGGGGCTTAGGGTGCGTATCAGAAGCATCTACATTTTTATTCAATCGAAATTGCCCCCAATGCTGAGGATCTAATCCAGGGCTTTATACATGCTAAGCAAGTACTCTACCAACTCATCTATGTCCACAATCCCAATATTTTTCAAATTTTATTTTTTATTCTTTTTAAGAAATTTTTAAAACACAAATTCCATATATTAAATTAAGAATGTGCAGAAGGATAGAAAGAATAACAATTCGAACCCCTTACTCTCAGGCTGAGAAACCACTGATAGATGCTTAATATAGCAAACAGAGCTTTCCAATTATGTGTGAATTGATTATATATGGATACGATACTTTTAAAAAATGAATGCTTTGGGGCTAGCGAGATGGCTCAATAGATAAGGTATCTGCTTGAAAACTGGCAACTTGAGTTCGAATGCCAGAAGCCCGTATGGTGGATGGAGAGAACTGATGTCTGGGAGTTGTCTTCTGACCACCGCCTGTGCACCACAGCATGGCATGCTTGTTCTCTCTCTTTCCCCCTCTCTCTCTCCTTCAAATACATATATGGAAAAATTTTAAATCGTATGTGGGATTTTCTGGGTTTTTAGACCCAAGCAAAGAATATTGCTTAGCCTGTAAGTGTTTTCGCTAAAGTCCTCTCGACCACTCCTTAGTTAGATCAGGGCTTTATGAGAGCTAATTTTGGTTATCAACTCGACTGGACCTGGAATTTAAAGATGGGTAACTAGACATACCTGGATTACATTATATAAAATGTGATGAACTAGTCCAAATGTGCTTGGCACCTCCCAGTGGAAGAACAAAGGAAGTGCAAAAAAGAAGAGTGCTCTCTCTCTCTCTCTCTCTCTCTCTCTCTCTCTCTCTCTCTCTCTCTCTCTCTCTCTTTCTCTTTTCTGACAAGTTCATCTTCCCTGCTGCTGCCATTCTTCCCTGACATCAGAACCCAGCTTCTTCTGCCTTCTAATGTGACTGACTCACCAGAAATTCTCTGGCTTCCGTGTCAGACTGGGACGGCTGAAATATTCAGCTTCTGAACCGGAAGCAGCTGCACGGAGCCATTGCTGAAGTACTTAGGCCTTATCCCATAAGCCAACCCAATAGATTCCCTCTTTATATATTCGTTCTCTTGCTTCTGCTCCCCTGGAGAACCCCGACTAATACACACCCTAATATTTAGGCTGGAATTGGAATCAGAAGGGGAGGATACAGAAAAAACCCTTGTCTTAGAAATAGGTGCTTGTTTAGATATTCCGTGTAGCAGTGTTTAGTGGAAGGCGGCTCCTCCCCACTCTGACTCTTCAGGGGTCCCAGCACAGAGGAAAAGTCAAGGTGAGAAAGGGGACTGTGTCAGGTTCATCTTATGCTTGGAACAACAATTTAGGAGAACAAGGGATTATTCTTTGTTTACATGTTCTGGTTACAACCCATTGTGAAGGCAGGAACCTTCACACCAGCAGCAGGCCAAGGGAACTGCCATTCTGTATCAGCTGGAAGGACTGGGAGGGGGACTGTATAGACGTTAATTTGACTATTGAGGGTTTGAGCCCTGGGCACATTTGTAGAGAATTGGTTGTTGAGTTAAGCCCAGAGAGAACCTGAAGGAGATTGTCTAGCTGAAGGGGAAGGCCCAGCCCTTGGTAGGTGGGATTAGGTGCTGAATAGATGAATAAAATACTGAGAGCTGATTAGGAAAGTTGGCATCCTTTTGTATACCTGGCCAGACATGTTGGTCAGGCAATTAAGGATCATCCTTCTCCCAGCCATTATGTGGTGATGCGTGGCCAGTTCCCTCGGCCCTGGTGTTGGTGCATGCTCTCCCATCAAGCTGGACTACAGACTGTAACCAGTAATCGTAAGAGAAAATAAACCCCTTGTTCCCTTAAGCCATTTGATAGTCATTTATCAGCAACTATGCAGGCAACATACCTCTGACTTGTCTGTCATACTCATCTCTCCAGGGAATAGTCTCACGCTGGCCGGGTCCTGCCTATCAATCAGATGATCTTAGATAAATTTGTTCAGAGTTCTCAAGAGTCAAGTTGACCCCTGTAGCTCATGGTAAAGGGACCATGGCCCCTGGAGGAAAATGTGACTGTAACACTGAACTAGACATGTCATCGCTGTGAGGAGTGTCCCTCGGGAGAGGGGGGGACTTGAGTCCCTGTTGCTCATTTCTGTTTATCGCATATAACAAGACAGCTTCCAAGGCTTCAGATCCTCATAGCCTATTTCATAATTTTTCCATATCTGCCTACCATGTATTCACCACCTCGCTGCCTTTGTGTTAAATAGAAAACTCTACTGTTTAATTGAAATGCATCTTTGTCGCAAGTGGATCAGGTGATCTGAACTGAGTAGAAGCCTATAGAAATACATTAATAGAAAACAAAAAATATGTAGTCAGGCTAGATGTTTTGCTTGCCAAAAGCTCCCAAGCCTGACGCCAGATTCTGTTTGCTAAGAAAGGAAGAAACGGGGAAGAGTGGTGGAGGACTTAGCAAGTGGTAAAAGCATTACTGACAAACCCAGACTGTCTGTCCAAGGACTTCCCCAGAACTGCAAGGAAATTCAATCACTTTCTCTGTGTGAGTCAATGTTATTTTTATCACCTAACTTCCTGCCTAGTGGCACACACCTCTCTCTAGCAAACATTGCACTAGATGAAGCTGCTCTAAATAAAAGCAGCCTTCAGAGCTGTAGAGGATTCAGGAACCGCCCTGACTCCTTATTATAACTGAATGTCATGCCGGTGAGGGTGTTTTCTCCTTGCAGGCTGGCTTGTGTAGCTCAGTACCGTTGGGGGCTCCTATTGTTGTTATTTTTAACACATTCGATGATGTCACCAGTCATTCATTTCTGTGCTTGCTTGTCTGTCTCTCCTCCTAAGTCCCAGTGAAATCAGAATTACCTAGCAGACTACATTCTCCTCTGCCTCTCCCAGTGTGACACATCGCATCAGCTCAACAGGCATTTGGGGAACAGCGAACAGAAGCTGAAGGCAACAAGAATGAATGGAGCTAACTGTCCATCACTAGCTCTGTGACCTGGGGGGAAGTTATTTCACCTCTTCCATCTCAGTTTTCTCCTCTGTAAAATAGCTTTTGTATAAAGACTATGGGCTGGAAGATGGTCAATCTTGCTGTGCAAGAATGAGGACCTGAGTTCTGATCCCCAGAACCCATTGAACAAGGGGGTGTGGTACAGTATGTCTGTGACCCCAGCATTAGGAGGGTGTGGGGGGATTAGGGGTAGTCTAGCCCAAATAGATTTAGGGAGAGGCCCTGTCTCAAAAAATAAACTGGAGAAGCTATTGAAAGTCATTTCAGCATCAACTTCTAGCCTCCGTGTGTGCCTGCATGGGTGAGCACCTGCCCACACAAATTGACACACACACACACACGCACACACACACGCACACATATGCACACACACACCTTCATAACGTTGCTTTATGGATTCAACAAGCTTATCATAACACCTGATATGTAAGTGCTTACTAAGTTTGGGGATGATAATAATTGTTTCTAAAACAGCAGAGAAACTGAATCTATTTGTTTTCTTGACAGTAGACGATCTGCCAAGATAAAAACAGATCATGAGAGCTGGAGAGATGGTTCAGGGGTTAAGACTCTACCTCAAAAGCAGAAGGTCCTGAGTTCAGATCCCAGGGCCCACGTAAAAGCCCCAGGTTGAAACTATACTGCCTGCACTTCTAGCCTTAATGGGCAGAGCCTGGAAAACACCAGAGCCAAGCAAACAGGAAGTAGAAGCAATCCAGATGATTTTGAAAGTCCCCTTCGATTCCCCAGGACACACAGGCCCGACACACAAGCATACACACAACAAAAAAAAAAAAAAAAAAAAAAGAAAAAAAAACATACATGACCCCCCCCCGCCCTCGTCGTGTATAGAAAACTTTCATTTAAAAAAGAATCTGACCACCCAAGCATATTTGAAAGTACTTATGGTACTTATGCTACAGTGGTCATAAAAATCACAGCCTATCTTTATAATTTTAAAATTTCAGCATTCAAATACAGTCAAATTATTACTGCTATACCTTATAGTATAAGTCAATTTTGGAACTTGTTACAGGTAATCTATTAGACATTTTTAAGTATGAAGACTACCATTCAATTAACGAATTGTTTTGTTAATCCTTGTTTTGATGTTATTAAAGGTAACAGGATATTGACAGGGCACAATATATGCAAAATATTATGAAGATAGCAAATTAATACTGACATATAAGATTCTAAATGCTTTTTTAAGGAAAAATGCCAGGTGTAAATTTTTAAAAAATTTTTCTCCCACGTTTTATTTTTTTCCTAATCATATAAGCTCAATTGGTACCCCCATCTCTTCTCCCTTCTCCAGTCATGCATTGCACTTACCTATTCCCCCTCCTTTCACCCCTCCTTTCTCCCTCTCAGTGCTTCTCTTCCCCCTTCCTCACTCCCATCCCCTGGAACATCCTTTTATGTGAACACCAAATTTCCTTCTAGTCTTCCACTCTAGTGAGGGTTCAGGACTCAGTGGCACAGCCCAGAGTCCCTTCTTGGACTTCCCATTAAGTATGGGAACTTTATTATGACTGTTTAATCCCTTGTCTCTAAGGATCCTATTGCCTAGAGCCTTCCTCCTGTGATCCCTGCTAGACTTTGGGGGGGGGGTTGTGGATATGTCAGTCATTGTGCAGGTCAGGCAAAGTCCAATTTTAGCTGCAGCCCTAACTTGTGTGGAGTATCTTGCATATCATTGGTCCTCCCCATCTTTAGGCTCTCACAATCTTGCCACCCTTTCTTCCACAAGATTCCCTGAGCTTTAGGATGGGGAGAGATTTGGCTGCTCTGGTTCCCTGTGAATAATGTAGGGTCTTTGGTGTTCTGGATTATGGTTTGTTGTTGTTTTCAGTTTTGCTTTTCCTGCACTGCCTTGGCAGCATTCCGATTGGTATGGAAGGTCTCCTCCTAACCAAAGATAAAAGACTGTTTAAGCAAAGATCTTAATATAAGAGGAAACTCAAAGGTAGATGGAAGAATAGGAGTAGGATACAGCAGTATGTGTGTGTGTGTGGGGGTGAATGTCCAATTTGCAGGATGGTTACTGTCTATCTGCCAGTCACTATATCCCCCTGATGGTGAGAGAGAATCAAATTGTTCAGTTAGTGATATGGAGAAGGGAGAGTGGAGTGAGCTGCACCAGATGTCTTGCTTCTTACATGAAAACTTGACCATGGCCTATTTTCTCTACTGAAGTGTGATCCCCTATCTCCTTTCTTTTGAGGTCCTCCTTCCCCTTCCCTCAAGTGTAAATCTTATAATCACTTTTTAACTGGAAGCAAGTGTGTGTGTGTGTGTGTGTGTGTTGTGTGTGTGTGTTTATCAGAATACACTGTGTGTGCCTATGGAGGCCTCTACTGGTTACACTTTTCTGTTGCTGTGAGATGCCACTCAAAGCCAAGCAACTTAAAGGAGAAAGGGAGATTTATTCAGTTTACAGTTCCAAACAGAAGATGGAAAAGATATGGCTGACTGGTGGGAGATGGATGTCGTCTAAGTCACGTCCTTCATGAAGGATGAGAACTGCAAAAACTGCCACTGCAAGAGCAGACCTCTCCTGGAAGTAGGGTGGGACTAATCAACCTCAAGGCGCATCCCCTGTGACTGCCTTCCTCCAGCAAGGCTCCACCTCTTAAAGGTGCCATGACCTTCCCAAACAAAGATTCAAACACATGAGCCTACGGGGGACAACTCACATTTCAAGCTATGAGAAGGGCGGAGGGTGACTTTGAAAATCATCCTGGATTGCTTCTACCTCCCTTTTGCTTTGCTCCGGGATTTTCCAGATAAGAAGTGCAGGCTGCTGCCAAACTCAGGTCCTTCTGCTTGTGAGGCAGTCTTAATCTCTGAGTCATCTCTCCAGCTGCTGTAGACTTTTTTAAAAATTCATTTTCCAGAAGCCTTGCAATAAACAAATATTCATGGGTACAATACAGGAAAATGACCAGATAAAAGACTGCCCTTAGGGAGTCGTGATGGTTACCCTCAGTTGTCAAGTTATTGACATTTGGGAAAAGACTTGCCTGGAGAAGGGCCTCGGCGCGTGCCTGTGCGGACTATCTTAATCAGTCTAACCAGGCAGGAAGACCCACTCACTGTGTGTGCAGCCAGCCCCTCGGCTGGGATCGTGACTGGATAAAAAGAGAAATGAGCTGAGCACAGACATTCCTGGTTTTTCAGTCTGCTGCATGTCGCCAATAAATTCCCAACCAAACAGCTTAGAACGGGCCACACCATATCCACTGTTGAGAGAGGTGCAAACCTCATTCACGAAACAGCATGTCTGCCCAAGCATGCTGAAGAATGCCAACTTCCTGAACCCACTCCCATCATCTGTATTCACTTGGCCAAGGAATGGTCTCATCCATTCCATACCATAACATGGGCTGAGTCTTTCCACATCTCCTGCAGGCATGTTCCAAGGCTTCCTTAACTACTGCCTTTTCACACATGTGCCCATAGATCAACCTTTCAATTGTCAAATTGACACCTGTATCTAATTATCATGTGTAGCATTCACCACTTCCTGATCATGACCAGCTGCTTTAAACTCCTGCCACCTTGGTTCCCATTTTATTCTGCTGCTATACAAAAGTCTCAGACCCTCCATCTTTTCTGTAAGAGGCAATTAGAATAGGAGGACAAAGACTAACTCCCCCCACCATACGACAAGTTTTGTCTTTGATTTGCCGGCTTCGGTTTTTGAGCCAGCACAAATGATAAAAAACTAAGGGAACACGAAACCACAGGACAACTTAGCATCGTCCCTTTTTTTCCGGCGGGCAAGGAGGATCTTTCTTTCTCTTTTTCCCCCCTATCTCTTTCTGTTTTTTTTTTTTTTCCTTTCTTTTTGCACATTTCCTTCTTTTTTCTTCTTCCCTTGTTCCGTTTCCCCTTGTCTTCTCCTTTTTCTTTTTTTTTCTTTTTCTTCTCTGTCTCTTTTGTTTCCCTTTTTTTTTTCTTTTTTCTTTCTTTCAGCTTACTTTATTCTTCTTTTTCCTCCTTTCTCTCGCATTGGGAACAACACAGACAACATTAGCTGCATCCGTCCCCTGCGGCAACGGATGACATTGATGACATTTGCAAATTGGTGTTGATGACGATTGTGATTAGCATGAGAAACAGAGGGGAAAGAGAGATTTGATGAGGAGAATGAGAAGAGGAGAGAGAGTTTTTGAGAAGAGGAAAGAAATAAGAGAGGAGATGATGGAGATGGATGAGAGAGAGAGTGAGAAGAGAGGGGAGTAGACATAGAAAGAGATTGTATTGACGAGAGAATTGAGGAGAGAGGAAAGAGATGAGATGAGAGAGGAGAGAAGGAGAGAAAGCGAGAGATACAGGAGGGTAGAGAAGAAAAGCGAGAGAGTGAGAAGAGAAAGATGGGAGGATGAGCGCGCGAGAGAGGAGGCGTGCGAAGCGAGAGCGCGCACACGACAGACGAGTGAGAAGGGAGATTTTTGTCGGTAGGAGTAGCGAAGCGCGAGAAGAGGAGAGGAAAAAAGAAAAATAGAGAGAGAGGGGAGGAGAAAGATAGAAAAGGGATGGAGAGGAGAAAATAAAAATTTAACAGAGAAAATAAATTCTTTTATTTAAGAGAGAGCCAGGCTGGCCCCTGTATGGTTATGCATGGAGGTTGGAGGACAACTTTTTTTTTTTTTTTTTGGAAGTTGATTGTCTCTTTCTTAGAACCACGTGGGCCCCCTGGGTGGGACGGAGGATTCACACTAAAGTACTTAAAGAGTGGACCAGTATTTGACAATCTAGCCACTTTTCTCTTATGAGCACGTTCTTGCGGTACCCAAACCTGGTCATTGATTAATTCTTGTGGCCTGGGCTGATGATCCCATGCTATACAAGAGTAAATGATTTATAGGCCTGTAGCGTAAGTAGTGGTTAGACCGCCAGGTGCGGCTTGGCATGGCATTGTGGTTTTGGCATTTCTGGCAACGTACTCACTTCCCAGTTTACTTGTGAACAAACCAAACAAGACGAAACAGTGTTGGTCTGGATCAGTACGTGAATCCAAAATAGATTAGACTTTTCTGGTTTGGCACAAAATAGGTTTGGTTGTATTGCGGTTCCTGGTGGTTTTGGTATTTGTGTGCTTCCTTGTTGGAGGTAAGGTGATTGTGAGAGCAGGTCGACGGGTTGGGTGTACAGAATAGGGTGTTAGGAGATATAAGGTTTCTAGGATTACGGAGATGGCACGAGGTGGATTTGTGTTTTGGGTTGTGTCGTTTGTTTTAGGTGGTTGTTGTTTTGTTACCCCCCACCTGATTATTGTTGTGTTTTTTTGTCCGTTGGCCTCTTCTTTGTTTTTTCTTTGCTTTCTCTGCTTTCTGTCCTTTCTTGTATGTCTTTTTTTATTTTTTTTTTGGTGAGTGGGGTATGCGCTCAGGCGTTTTAGCGCACAGCAGGGTGGGCAGCCAGGTTAGGCCCCCCCCAGGTTAGAGAATAAGGTTGCTTCTCTTTTGAGATGCCTCTTATTTTTTTATTATTTTTTGTGTCTGACCGGCTGGGCCTTGTTTGTGCGTTTTTTTTATGGTATAAGTGATGGGCGGGTTGAAGTCTGTGTTGTGGGGAGTGTTGTGAGTAATGAATTGGTTGTGATTGAGGGGATAGTGATAGTGTAAAGGGTGTGATTTGTGAGCCTGTGTGTTGGTGTTGATGTGTTGTGATAGGATGCAGATCGGTATGAGTTGTGGACGTTTGATTGGAGAATGTGTTTGTGATGCACCGGGGGAGGGGATACTTGGTGGTGGGATTTGAGCCTGTGGGGTGTGTGTGGGTGGCGGGAGTGTGTGGTGGTGGTGTGGGTGATGATTAGTAGTGGTGGAGTTGATTACGGTGTGATTTTGTTTTTGAGTGATTGTTGTGGTGGCTTGAGTTTTGGTGAGTATGATATTTGAGTGTGTGGGAATTATGTGTTGTGATAACTGATGTTGTCTGAGTGTGATATTGTGTGGGGGGTGGCTTTGACTGTGGTTCTGATATTGTGATAGGGAGTCTCGATTTGTTGGTGTGTTGATAGGGGTGTGGGATTGTGTGGGGGTGTTTTTGTGATGTGTTTGTGTTGGTTGTGATACATTTGTGATTGTGATTTGTGTGTTGATTGATTTGGGATTGTTTGTGTGTGCTTTTTGATATGTGATAACTTTGATTTAATGTTGTGTGTGCTAAATGCTAAGAACACGTTTTCACACTTGTTAATGACTCAGATTCAAAGTCTGCATTTCTACTTTATGGTTTCTATATATAAGAAATGAGCATTTAGTATATTACATCCTCAATGGATCCACAAAAACCAACAGATTACATATATTTGAAATAAGCTGACCTAGAAACTAACCAAAAATAGTTATACAACGGGAAGAAATCTACATATGTCACACTCTTGTCTGTGCTTCCTGTCAGTAAGACCAGGAGAAAGGAACCTATTTATTTTTTAGGCTCAGAGAGAATCAGGACAATATTTCTTACCTGTGTGCCACATTCTTGAAATCTCCAGAATAATCAAAACCTGGAGATTTGCTTGAGTGAGTTTCTGGATGTGCACAGGGCAGATGACTAGAGCCTCTAATTAGACGTAAGTGGGGATACAGGTGGCCCAGGGGTCTTCACAAAGTACGCTGGCTTGGCCAAGTTACTCGCGACGGGCTGGGATGGGAAGGCCGTGAGGTGGCTGGGCATGGTGGGCGATCGCAGGCGGCTTCCGGGCTGACTTGCTTCCGTCCGTCCTTCCTTCCTTCAGTCACCCTCCGGCCTTGTTTTTTCTTTCACACAGACAACAGATTTCATTCTACCCCCCCTTTCTTTAGAGTGAAAAAGAAGAAAAATTTGTAAGGACTGTATAAATGAGCTTTACGTTCTTTGATTGACCTTGGTTTTCCAAGATCAGCAAATAACCAAATCTACCAAATAAGGACTATTAGAAATTATCATTAAATAAATCCTTTTTTACAACTACAACTATCATCTAATTTTTTTTTGAGATAGAAAGCAACGCCTTTTGAATCATTTTACCATAGACCTGGGTGCATTTTGCCTCAGCAGAATTCTAGCAACTTGCAGGCACGTTTAGAAATAAGATTTACAAATTGAAATCTGAGCGCATTAGCTCACATCTGTCATCTCGCCCTACCTGGATGGGTAGAAGTAGAAGGAGCAGAAGTTCAAGGACAGCAGATCTGCTGCCAGTCTGGGTTACATGAGCTCTCGTCTGAAAATAAATAAATAAATAAAATGGGTGACTTGAAAAACAAGTACTTAAAGAACAAAATGCAGCTCTAAAAAAGATAATCCGGCAAATAAACTGGCAAGGTGGCTTATCGGATCAGGCAAATCTCCAACCTGAGTTTCATACGTGGTGGAAGGAAAGAACCAACTCCCACGACTTCCAGCAGCTGTCCTCCAACCACCACATTCCCTGTAACATGTGCACAGCTCTCTCTCTCTCATAAATAAATACTTTAAAAAACAAATAAGCCCAGTTAACGTTCTTTTCTGCTCTCTGTAACCTGCAGTAGGATTTTCAAGTGGATAAGAAAAGTGTATCCCCTCTCCGCTTCCTATCAGCATGGAGAAGTTCCTCTACTTCATGTTTCCAAAACCATGATATTCTGCAAAAGCCTATGGGGAGAGAGGACAAACGATCATGACTGAACCTTCCAAAACCATGAACCAGAACAGATCCTTCCTCTGAATTTATATATATATATATATATATATATATACACACATATATATATATATACATACACATATGTACACACACATACACATATACATGTATATGTATATATAAATAAATACAAACACATCTCTGCATGTATTTATTTTTGTATGCATGTGTGTTTATTCTTTTGGAAGGCCAAAGGTGACATCCAGAATCACCCTGCATTACTCTACCTCCTTTTTGCTTTGCTTTGGGGTTTCCCAGGCTGTTTCTTCCAGTAGAGGCAGTCGCCATTTCATCCAGGAGTTTTTATGTGGAATCTGGGGATGCAATCTTGGGTCTTTCTCTTTTGAGACAGAGGCTTTACCCCTGAGCCATCTCTCCAGACCAACATACATATGGTTATATGTTGTGTATGTTTTAGTTTCACAGCTCATCGACCCAAACAATTTTTGGAGAGAAAGGAGTTTTAGCTTATAACTCCAGGTCATAGGTAAGGAAAGTCATACTAAAATCAGCATCAAGTGATCTTATTTATGAACCGTGATTAGGTTTTCCTAATTTCTTGGTTTCATATGCAAAGTCCATATACCTCTAAAATATTCTTTTTTTTATTTGAGAAAGGATTTTATTTTTTTTCTTTCTAGAAATATCTTTTTTCTAAAATATTCTTGATGAGTTATTTGTCATATTATGCCCCAAAATGTACATACCAATTTCTACTTCACTAGTGTTAGAAAAGAGGTTGTATTTTCTGTTCTGGATGTCATCTTTGGCCTTCCACAAGCATCACAGCCACAGTAACAGCAGGGAACAAGGACCAGTGCTGTCTGCTTGTTTGCTTGTCTGAATGACTGCTCAACTAGCTCTCTCCATCTCATCTAGCTGCCTAAGGAATGGTCCCGCCCACCAAGAGACAGGCTTTTCCACACCAATTACACTGTTAAGACAATCTCCTACATATGAGGCCCGTCCTCACTAAATCTTCACAGATGTGCCCAGAAGTCTACCTCCTAGGTGTCAGGTTGATATTTGAGAGTAACCATGTCATATGTACATACATATACCCGTGGTGGTGCCCACCTGTGATCCCAGCATTCAGGGGGATCAGGAGTTCGAGCCAGCCTGGATTACATAGCATGTTTAAGGCCAGTCTGGGCTATATGAGATACTATCTAAATAAAGCAAAACAGAAAGAGAAAGAGAGAAAGAGAAAGAAAGAAAGAGAGAGAGAAAAAAAAGAAAGAAAGAAAGAGAGAGAGAGAAAGAAAGAAATAGAGAAGGGAGGGAGGAATGGGAAGGGAGGGATGGAAAAGGAGGGATGGGAAGAGAAGGAAGGGAAGGAAGGAAGGAGAAAAAGAAAGAGACTGGAAAATGGCAAAATGGATACAGATGTCTAATAGACAAATGAAAACAAGTTTAATATTTATGCAAAGTAAGAATGCACAAAATTCATACACAATTTTTTACCTTTTTTAAAGCTTATTATGTAGTCTAGACTGGTCTTGAACTCATGGACATCCTCCTGATTTAGACTACCAAGTGCTGGGATTCCAAGTACTCAATACCATTTCTGGGAAATACAAGTATTTTTTTTTAATTTTTATTATTATTATTTATTCAATTGTGCATGTGTGCATATGTATGTGCCCGCATGTGTGTGTGTGTGTGTGTGTGTGTAGAACCACGGACGAATTCGGGAACCACCATGGACGCCTCCACCTCCTTCTTGTTTACTCTGACCCGGGATTCACAGGCTCCGCCCTACCAGGACCAGAAGCGCAGGCCGCCCCCGCTTCCGCCTGGCGTCTATACGTGGGATCTGGGATCCGAACTCAGGACCTTCCGCCTGCAAGGCAGAGGCGTAACCCCTGAGCCACCTCTCCAGCCCCATACAAGTATTTTTTATATTGTTGGGTTTACCTATCAAATACCTAGGTTTGATCATTGAATAGAAAATACAAACTCTATTATAACACTGGTGAAGTAGAAATTGGTATATAAATTTTGGAGAGTAACATAAAAAATAACTCATCAAGAATATTTTAGAGGTATATGAACTTTGCATATGAAACCAAGAAATTAGGAAAATCTAATCACGGTTCATAAATAAGTGAAGATATAGCCATGCAGTGGAATGCTACGCTGCATCTAAAACTATTTTTCAGGTTAGCATTTGACATAGAAGGATGTAGAGAACACTTTAAAAATGTTTTTTAAAGCATTTAAAAATAGCATATAAAAATTAACTTAAGACAAAATGAATCATGTTACCTCAATTCTGTAAATCTATAAATTAAGAGATACCTGGAAGTAAGTTACTCAAATTATTTGTGGTGAAATTTGGGGTAGTTTAAAAATAATATTTTTCATTTTGTTTCACATTGCTTAAGATGAGATGTGTATTACTTGTGCAACTAGACAGGAAGATAGTTGATTGACTCTTAGTATCGAAGTACAATCTCTTATATCAGTGATAGTGGGACTCAACAGACAGCAAACTCTTTAGGCCTTTCGCACTCTGCAAGGGACACACATGTTAAAATTACTGCAATATTTTTTGTGAGTCAGTGTGTGTAACCAGTTAAACAGGTGGGCTGGGCAGGCTAAACCATCTGTTTCTCTTTGTGGAGATTTCTTTTTCTAAGGAGTGGGAAAGGATTTAAAACCTAACTGAAAAGCTAGGAGAGGAAAATTCCTTTCCTACCAGGCAGCATAGCCTTCTGCTATTCCTTCCTGTAGTCATATTTAGACAGGACCAGCAGCTGTGCCCAGCGCGGGGATTCCATGCTTTGACTCCAGCCAGAGTCTCGAAGAGAAGTATACCTGCTGACAGGAAGTTAATTGTTGGCAGAAGCTACAGCAGGAATCGTCACATACACTCTTTTAGAAGCTCTTCTTTTGTGAAAGCTTTGTTGGATGTAGTCCCGAGTCTGGAGCAGAGGAATCTTCCAGGAACCCCCCTCCTTTATCTATCGTGTGTTTGTTGCGACTGGTCTCTTGCAGCTCAGGCTGGCCTCAAATTGGCTATGAATCTGAGCTGACCAACTCCGTCTTCCTGCCTCTACTCTCAAGTGCTGGGACTGAAGGCATGTGACACTTCTATGATATGAAGAAAAAATTATATTTGAGTATCTATGTTTATAAGATATTACAAAAGTGTTGTCTTTGTTCTTTTGTGTGTGTGTGTGTGTGTGTGTGTGTGTGTGTGCGTGTGTGTGTGTTGGTCAGTGTACTCCTGAACATGTCATTTTTACCTTTTGAAGCATAATCATGCCAACTAAAGTCAACAAAGCTCACACCTATGTTTTTGGGAATGAAACTCCAATATCCAATGAAAGTCTATTGTGTATACAGTCACATATCCTGTACAAGGGGATGGAGAGGTTACACTTGACATTCTTTCTGTGTGTGTGTGTGTGTGTGTGTGTGTGTGTGTGTGTGTGTGTGTATGCGTGCGTGTAGCAGAGGACACTATGTGTGCCTATGGAGGCCCCCAAGTATGACACTTGAGAATCATCCTGATGACTCCACTTCTTTTGCTTTGCTTTGGTGTTTCCCAGGCCCCACCCTCCAGGACTAGAATTGTAGGCTACCACCATTTCCAACCAGCATGGATCTTCGTAACAGGAACATAGTGAATGTATGATATTTTCACACCTTAATCACCAAACTCCTCTTCTCACTACAACCCTTCTTCTTCCCTCCTATTTTCATGTATGAAACATTTAAAAAAAGTACAGAGGTACAAAGCATATGTACATCATACAGTTTGCTAACAATAACAATGAAGATTAAAATAGACGTACAACAAAATATTGCAGCTCAACTCAGTACTCAACTTATATTCAGACAGGCAAATCAGGCATTTTCTAATTGACAACCCTTTGCTTGCTTTATTTATCTGATGAGATTTAACTAATATGGCAGCTCTTTAGTGTGCAAGGCATGGCACAAAAAAGTTATTAGATTTCTCCTCGTAATCCTCTGAATTTTAGACTTGTGTTGGAGCCCCAGGAGTTCCATCAAATCCCCAGGTGACATCAAGGAAGGAGGCCTCGGACCACACCCAGAAGCCAAAGGATGAAAGCCAAAAAGCCTGTAGCTTATTCCACACATCTAGAATGTAAAGCCAAGTAACCCAGAATTCATTTGAAAGTAAAAATGCACTTGGTGAAATTAGTCATTTTATTTTCTCTAAATGTGTGACAGAAAAGTCTTGGAAATAATCCACTTGTCCAAGGTTAAAAACAGGTTACATCTTGAAAGAAATTCAATTACTAAAAAGGAATTTGACCAAAAAAGGGCAGACCTAAGAAGCTAAATTGCACACTTTCTGAAAGAAAGAAAAAGATATTCACAAAGAGGGTTATCCGCATAGATGCTGGAAAAGGAAACCTTCCCATGTGAAATGTGTGGTTATTCATTGTTACCCGGAAAAAAAAATCCTTTGCTGATATAACACAAAATGATCAAACATGTTGTCATAGCTGCTTTTTTTCATTGCTGTGACAAAATGCTGGATAAGAAGTAACTTTTAAGGGAGGAAGGGCTGATTCTGGCTTACAGTCGAGGGGAGAGGAAGCAGCCCATCCCGGTGAAGAGTCATGGTGGTTGGAATGGGAGACATCTGGTCACATCGCTTCTGCAGTCGGGAAGTAGCCAGAGAGCAGGAAGTGTGACTTGTTCCCATCGATCCAGAGAAACTCCACCGCCCCTACGTTCCACAACCTTCCCTAACAGCGCCACCAGTTGGGCACCAAATATTCAAACGCGTGAGCCTATGGGGGCCAATTTGCCTTCAGATCACAACATATGTGTCAAACTTGACACAATAAGAAAATACACATTATTCTTTTTTTAATTGTTCTTATTTATATGACTTTATGTCATGTCATCCACCCATCTTTGCTGGCAAACTTCCGATGTACTTGGAAATTGATTTTTTTTTTTTTAGGTAAATAAATGAACAAATTCAACATCACAGACTACATGTCAATTTCAGACAAGTTTGGTTAGTCTCCTTAGCTGTCTCAACTCTACGAATCAGACAACACAGATACCTTGGATGGGAAAGTTCTGGAAATGCTACAATTTCTAGAACTTTGATGGCTTAATGTGGTGGATGGTATTCAGTAAGACCTGCAGACACTTCTTTTCCGTTTGAGGTATGGAATTTTTCATTATTTACCTAAGACCTCAGAGAAGCTACTATGATGTTTCCATGACAATTTCCAGTGTCAGTACTGCTAGTATCTGAGATTTTGCCAGCTCGCACATTAGGCTGCTGAGTGTCCTGGTAGCTAGAAGGAAAGGTAGGACTGACAGAGTCGGAAGCACTGTGCCAGCTTACCAAGCACTGACCAATACCTTTCTCCAAAAAACTCCCATCCCAGCTTGCCCCCCCCAACAGAAATGAAATCAGAGGGCAACTGAAACACACTGCTAGTTTTATCGCAGTGAAAGAACCTGAGCTTAGTGAGCCAGAATTTTTCTTAAATCTTTTAAATTCCTAGTTATACATGCTCCTTGGCCTCTCTTGTTCCTCCCTCCCTTTTCCCCTCCCTTTTCTCCCGCTCTCAGCCCTTCCCACTCTCTCTCATTCCTTCCCACCTTCCCTCCCCTCCCTTCCTGGGTCCAGTCTACTCCCTCCTACTCTCCTGTTCTTTGGTTCTGTGGGTCCTAGGGTTCCCTCTGTATCATCTGTTCTCCTGGGGGTTCAGGCCTCTGTGGCAGGCAGAGAGACCTTCATTGGGTAGCCCGCTGATATGGGTATTTTCTACCTCTGTCTGACCCTAAGGATCCTATTGCCTGAAACTATTTCTCCTGAGATCCCCACCAGTCCGTGGGGAATGTTGACACGTCCACCACTGTGCAGGTCTGATGAGGTCAAGTCCCATTGCTGTGAGTTCCGAGTGGGAATATTTTATAACAAGCACCCCTGCCCTTGCCCTGGAAAAAGGTAATTTCTTTGTTGTTCTGTTGAGCGTGCCTGCTGGGGCCCAGAGGTTAACACTTATCTTCGAAGGCTCTAAGCCATCTTGTACTTTGCTCTAAAGGACGCTTTTGCTTTCTCAGTTTTCCATATCTATTTGCTATAGAAACACCCTGAAATATTTCAGAGCAAAGAACAGTCAAGCAGGTATAGAAATGTGAATGATCCACTAAGAAGTGTTTCTCAGCAAGAACAACATGCACCGCAACAGGTCTCTGTCCTAAAACCATTGACTAATAGATGAGGAGTTTGTATGAAGAGAGTTTGTCTTTTTATGAACCTATCCGAATGAATCAGAGCTAAATGAAAAGTTGTTATTCAGCTTAGTGTACTTTGAGGTAAAAAGAAAGACAGATTTGATATATATATATATCAGTAAGATGCTTCACTGGGTATAGGAGTTTGCCACATAAACCTGAGAACAAGGCCTAGAAGGGACCATGGCGAAATGGAAATGAAGAGAATGACTCCCAAAAGTTATTCTCTGATCTGCACGTATGTTCAGCGGCCTAAGTGTACGCACACACGTGCGCACACACAATGCACACACACACCCCATAAAAAATGTAATAAGTTATTTCTTTGTTTTTGTATGTATGCCTATGGAGGCTCAAATGTGACTTGGGGAACCACCTGGGTTGTGCTACCTCCTCTCGGCTCTGGAGTTTCCCAGGCTCCACCTTCCAGGGCCAGAAGTACAGGTCACGGCCATTTCTGCCTGACGTTTTTTGTGGGATCTGGGATCCAAGTTCAGGACCTTCTGCTGGCGGGGCAGAAGCTTAACTCCTGAGCCATCTCTCCAGTCCTGTAATAAAAAAAAATTAAAGAATATATATATATATATGATTTTAATTCATACACTTTCAAATATTGACTCATGTTCCTCTTCATCTTTCTGTTTTTTCCATCATTATGTTTTCTTAAAGATTATTTGCTCTTCTTCCTTTCTTCAGGATTGTTAGGAAAGTTTAGATTTGGATTTTTTTCCTCTGGAAAGCAGCCCACTACTCCAGAGTCATTTTTCATGTGGACCACTTTGGAGGGTAGTAAAATGCCATGGCATTTCTTTGTTAACGCGGTGGTTACAGCTTTTAGTTGTTTTTTTTTTTTTTGGCCTTTTGCTGTCTGTAATATGATGTCATGCTCCAAAATACTTCTGATGCTTACTTGACAGCTTGCGCTAGACATAATGTCTCCTATAAGAGATCTGAGGCTTTGGGAGAGCTGAGCTCCCTATTGTCTGTTTATGCTAATTGCAGCAAACTGTGTTGTTGCCTCTTTTGTAAGGAGATGTGGAAGTGATCTTTTTGTGGTTTTTTTTTTCAAGGACTTAACATTTTATACCTAGTAAGAAAATGGTTATCTTTAAAAAAAATATAATATAACCTTGAAAAAAAATCCATGTTGCATCTAGTTCAACTCTGAGAGAAAATGATAACAATCATTTCTAATGTTGGCAGCTGTAATGGTCTATGGCAGCTTCATTTGATGTGGATATTAGATTTGCAGGGAATGGAACACTCTTAACTTGAAGTCTGCCATCCTTTTATTATAAGCAGGCTACTGTCTGGAAGAATAAAAATTGTTTAGCCTCTTTGAAAGCACATTATTCTGAGGGCGGGTTTTGGCTTGGCAACGAGAACAGATTCTGACTCGTTGCCAGCTTTGTCTCCTTTCACACAAACATTGGGTGACTGAGGAAGCCCACAAGATTCTGGTGGGCAGGATGGCTTTATTCACTTTCATTTTTTTTTTTTTTTACTTGTTTTGGTTTTTGAGATAGGGTGTCATGTAGCTAGGCTGGCTTCCCACTCACCTTGTTGCCTAGCCTAACTCTGAACACTGGATGCTCCTGTCTCTACCTCCTGATTCCTAGGATTATAGCTGCTCACCACAAGTCCCATTTCATATGATGCTGAGTATCTGTGAAGTTAACTACAGGTGTCAGCCTGACAATTGAAGGCTCGAGTTCTGGGCACAGCTCTGAAGAATTAGTACTTGAATTAATCCCTGAGCAGGTCTGCAGGAGGTTGTCTAATTGTTGGGGTGGGTCTAGTCCATACTAGGTGGGACTTTTCCCTGGGCTGTGGATAAGATGGAGGAAGATGATTCAGAGACTTGGCACACTTTAGCATACTTGGACAGATATGCTGTCCGGCCAGTGAGAATTGGCCCTTTCTCAGCAGTCCTGTGGACATAGACTATGGCTAGTTCCCTCCGTCCCTGGACTTTCCTGCCAGACTGGATTAAGAACTGTAACCAGATAATCATAAATCAAAATAAAGCCTGTTGTTCTTCTAATCCATCAGGTTATGAATTTATAGGCAGCATGCAAGTGAACTGCAATTGGATCAAACCCAGAGCTTCATGAATACAAGGTAAAGCACTCTAACAACTCAGCCCCATTCCACTGGTTTTCAGTCTCTTATACAGTGTTAATCTACCAGGCTCTTGGATTCCCTAATAATAATAATAATAATAATAATAATAATAATAATAATAATAATAGATAAGCAAAACAATAATAACTATGGTAAAAACCTCAAGTTCAACATTTTCTCTGCATTTTTTTATTCAATTGTGCATGTATGCGTGTGTGCGCGTGTATGTATGTATGTGTGTGTATGTACATGTGTTTGTGTAGAACCACGGATGAATTCGGGAACCATCATGGACTGCCTCCACCTCCTCCTTGTTTATGCTTCCTTGGGATTCACAGGCTCCGCCCTACCAGGACCAGACACACAGGCCGCCCCCACTTCTGCCTGGCGTCTATATGTGGGGTCTAGGATCTGAACTCAGGACCTTCTGCCTGCAAGGCAGAGGCTTAACCCCTGAGCCACCTCTCCAGCCCCAACATTTTCTCTGCATTTTAAGCTTCCTTCCATGGTGATGTCTTAGACTTTGTTGGGAAGGCCACCACCTTGTACACCTGTGGCCTGTATTGAGCTAGTGTGATTGGGACCCACTGTTAGCTTCAGCCCAGGCTGGCTGAGGTGACCCTGGCCAGCAGCACAGTCAGGGAGGGTTAGCGCCTGCATTCTCTTCACTCAGCCGGGCTCTTGGGAATCTTGCTTCTGGAATGCAGGGAGGCCCCCTTTCCTCGCCCTCTCCCCGACACACACCTTTTCTACATAAGTCTGTATTCTACACAGAATTTCACAGAACAAGGGAATTTGCCTCAGGCATAAATTAAGCAGTTTTTATTAAGGTTTAAGATCATTAGGTTGCCATTTAGTAGGAGTTTTTAACTTTACTTTAAAAAGAACCCTAGTAGTCCAAAGGAATTTATGTGTCTTTAAGCACGTTAAACCGTAACCAAGGACATTCGATATGGTAATTAAACAGAAATTGCAAAACCTTTCTTTCCCTCAGAGAATCTATTTAGGAATCTATTTTCCCTTGGAAAAATTTTCTATGTTGTCTTCCTATATTCACCTTGGTGAATATTAATGGATCTCTGATCAGTTACATTATTCATTCATTTGCATCCCCTACTTCCATTCAGGGACAGTTTAAGAAAAGTGACAGACACAGCTGGGTCTGGCGGTGCAGTTCTGTGGTCTTACCTACTAGAGGCAGGAAGACAGAAGGCCAAGGCTACAGAATTCCAGGCTAGTCCAGGCAACTCGTGCCCGGCTTCCCCCTCCCCCCAGCATATGGCATGATGCCATCTTTGTCCCCAGTCTAACCTAAGAAGATTGTTGTGTAGCACTCTATGGGAAGCATTCTATCTTGGAGAAAGCCTGAGATAGCAAACATCTCCTAAATCTCAGGAAGTTCTTGAAACTAACAAGATTCATAGACCCCTCCCCTCCCCAAAGTAAACAAGGCAGTAAATAAATGATGGCTGGGGGAGGAGACTCTGGGAACAGCCCAGTTGGCACCAAGTCATGCAGAGACCCCCTAGGGGTACAGTTGTGTGTTACTCAGGTCATGGGGGGCTTCTCAGTGAGGCAGCTTCCTTTGAGACACCCTACTTCTCTAAGTAGTACTCACCCCTACTCCTATAATTAACTCTAGTAAATTCGATGGTTTGCCAAGTTAGACTTTGGTGCATTCGTTACGATTGTTGGATCCCACTCTGGAGTAGCGTCTTGTGTGCCATTTCCCCTGGAAAAATCTCACATAGCAGCAACTTAGCAAGATTGTCTAAATATAACAAGAATATATCTCCACAGTGAGTGCTTGCCTAATATGAATGAGGATCTGGGTTTGATCATAAAATAGATACATAAATACATTATGAAGACAAAGCCAATACTCCTTGAACTCAAATCACTCAAAATCTATACAGAATATATACAGAAACAAAGTCACTTGGCTTGAATAGTAATGAAGAGTGGTAAAACCTTTCCTTTATACAGTGCATTATAAATTTTTCTTTTGTAACTAATGTAGAACCTTACTATATTAAGATAATCATGACTATTAATGGAAAACCACAGTAAACACAGTTGGCCATGTAAGAATCTTGTATCTTACAAATCAAATTATATCTAGACATCTTTCGATACTAATTAGTTTATAGTGATATAATCTGACTTTCACTGAGATTTACAAGGGCTAGATGATGTTACTAAAACAAAACAAAAATCACAATCAGATTTGTTGTTTTAATCCTGTAAGACATTGCAGTGAGGGGGTAAAGAAAGGTCTGGACAGGGAAGACATGGAGTCACAGAGCAAGTTCTCTTTGCCATGGTTTTCTCATAAGAAATAATGACAATATCTTTCTCACATGACACAGGGCATTAAGATCATCAGAAGAAATGCTATTTACAGTGGGCCATCATTACATGTAGTCTAACATCCATGGAAGAACAGTTTCTTTTCCAAGATGTGGGAGGATTCTAACTCCATTTAAAGTCTCAGCAGCTTGCTTTTAGGATTTCTAGTTTTGTTGTCCTACACAGACACATACACAACCGCCATATTCTCCCACTCTGACCTTTGACCTCAGGGTACCCTTGCCTCCCTTGCTGCTAGCCTACTGACAGGACATCTAACCACATTAATGGTACCCTCTCTGGATGTATCCAATGTTATATTGACAGGAATTTCACTTCCCTAAAGACAAGGCCCATTCCATATAGAAGAGCAAAGAGTATTTCTTCCCCTGCCTCTGGATATCCCATCTTAAGGAATAAGGGCTTTTAAACCCTATACCTATTTCCTATTTCTCTTTCAACTCCATACTTGAGACCCTGGTTTACCTACAATGGTATCTAAGGCAGGAAACACCTCGTCTTCTCTATGTTCTTCGTATTCTCTTCTTTTAACTTATTTATTTATTGTATGTGTACGCATGCATGAGTGTGTGTGTGTGTGTGTGTGTGTGTGTATCAGAGGGCACTGCGCGTCCCTGTGGAGGAAGGGTGACTTCGGGAATATCCTGGATAGCTTCTACCTCCTTTTTGCTTCACTCTTGGATTTCCCAGCTTTGCCCACCATGTCCAAAAGTACAGGCCCCCACCGTTTCTGCCTAGTGTTTTTACGTGGGACCTGAAATCTGAACCCAGGTCCTTTCGAGGCAGAAGCTTAACCCCTGAGCCATCTCTCCAGCCCTCTTGATATTCTTTGGGAAAATGTCTTGTAGATGGGTTCAGGAAAATCCTGCCCCCAGCACACAGAGATTTTTGGTTGGTCCAGATTCAACACCAGACTCTGATATCCCTACAATGTGGTTGGACAGAGATAGATGCTCATGAACTCTTGAAACCCTGCTTGAGCAACTGGTGGAGGAAAGGTCCTCTTGGGGCCCCCTTTCAGGTTGCTCTTCATTCCTGTGCTATTTTCGGTGAATATGCTTCCTAAACAAAGTGAAGCTTTCCATCTGCTTCTGTGATTTTTTAGCACGCCGCTAAGTGAGCACAGGAGAACCAACAGTGTGCGCAGTGCTGCTACGCAGTCACAAGTGTATTCATGTCCTTGACTTTCCATCCAGTATTGTACAGTAACCTATGATATTACTCACCAACAAAATTCATTATTCGAACTTATGGCTGCTGCGGCAATGGATTTAACACCACCTCTGATACCTTCTCTTGGAGACTCGCAATGGCAAACAAAAAGGGAAATTAATGTGTAAGGGGTCGTTTCATGAGGGAGGAAGGTTTTCAAATACTGGGTGGTACAAACTATTTTGCTCCTGGGCATTCCTGAGGAGAATAATGGTAATATACACAGGTGGGCTTATCTGTCATCATTACAGCCTCAACCAAGTACAGTTGGTTGCAAGTTGCACAGAATAATCTGAAGGCTGGCTGTGAACCTCACTGATCTACCACCCTATGGTGATTAGCAATCCCAGCTGTGCTATCTTTGACTGAAGTTGTTAATACATCCTGACGCCTACTCCAACTCCAGCTATGTCCCACTGTGAGTCTTAGCTCTGCATCAACTTTAGTAGATAATGAACAGTGATCAGAAGTATTAGTAATAGCTTGGTTTAGAACGCTAGCTTTGTGTTTTAATAATACATACTTTTATTTAGTCACGGCGAGCTGGGACTATTGATAGAAAGTTTTCAATAGGGATTCCCTAATATTTGTACTACAGCAACCTGTAAATTGGCCGCAGTCAAGTGCACTTACTGTAAGCAAAGAGACTGTTCGACCTATTGTGAAACAATTAGAAACAAGGCACTTGCTTAAAACAAAATCTAGGGAGATACTCCCCAGGGAAATCACTTGGTCCTCAAGGTCTGCCTGTGCCAACAACAGAGGTGACCAAGGAACACGCGCAGACAGAGAGGACCCTAGGTCATTCATTAGCTTCTCACCACTGTGAGCACCCTGCTATCCCTGCCACTACAATTCATTTATGAGTTTGTGGGAGTGGGGGAGGAGGAAAATCTGCAGGGAAAAATCAGAATGCAGATTGCATGATATAAGAAGGAGATGTTATTGATGCATTTTTTAAAAGAAAGGAAAGCTCAGAGGAAGCTATCTTGGTTGCTATGGTTTGGATGTGTTTTGTCTTCCAGCTGCTTCCCAGTGTGGCAATGGAGGAGATGGTGGAATCTTTAAAAGGCAGGCTCGAGAGAGAAGATCCAAGTCTGCTACTTCGCCCTTGCTCTGGCTTCCTGCCTCATCCTGTGAGCTCCCACAGACTCCTGCTCTGTGGTGCCGCCCACTATGAGCTATGTAGCAAAAGAGACCCTCACCTGAGTGAATACCATAGTGCTTAGATGCATAGCCTCGACGACTGGCTGAACAATCCTTTTTGAAAGCACTTAGCCTCAGATATAAAGCACCAAACAAACTAATATACCACTTCTTCAAGAACGTAAGTGTTCATATTTTTGTGATCTCTCTGGTAATCCTCACGCAGCTCACAGGAACTGTGAGAAGCTTTGATAGCTTTCTGTTGCTAGGAAGTAGAGCTCACCAACCAACATTTACTCTATCTGAAAAATCACAACCTTAATGGCTTGAAATTTCACAAGCAGAAAAAAAATTTTTTTGCTTTTGGTGTTTTGAGAGAGACTCTCACTCTGTAGCCTGAACTGATTTGAAACTTGGTACGTAACTGAGGTTGGTCTTGAACTCACAGCAACCCTCCTGGTTTAGTCTTCTGCGTGTTGGGATTACAGTATGAGCCACCACCCTAACAACCTTTCACAAGTTTAGGAAAGTCCGCACCCAGGAACATTGAAGGGGTAGGTTACTGTTGTTTAGTTGAGTGCAGCTGAGCCAGACACGGCTGCAGACCTGCAGATTTCGTTATGGCATTGTCTGTCCACGTGACCATTATCGTCTTACTGGCCAAGACAAAGGCAGAGAAAGAAACGCAGTGATTGGGCAGCATGTCGCAGTCCTAAAATCTCACCATTTACGATGTTGAGGCTGATAAATTGGGAGTTCACTGGCTTGAGCTACACGACACCCTGTATCAATAAAAAGAGAACAAAATATTAGCTCTTGAATGAAGTCTCCGATATTTGTATCTGATGCTCCATGTGCTTCAACGACTATGCAGGTATGATGGGAGAGACTGATGTCTCCTGTCCCTCGTCATTTCTCTCAGGGCTCCTTTGTTCCAGGCACAGACTCAAGTGGTAGCATCATGCAAGGCATGCCAGATTATGAGAGTAGAAAGCTTGTGCCTTTGGGCCACAGTGTATGAAGTTGACCCTCCAAATGAATAGTTTATTATTCAAAGGAGTGTAACAGATTCCTGAGTCACCATTTACATGCACTCATTCAGTTCTTTGCAGTGGCAAAGGCCAGCCTTTCATCAAGCGATAGCTCAGGATATGGTGTGTGATGTATGATCACAGACAGAGATTATCCTCCAAGGAGCAAAAGGAGACCCATCTAGAGAGTGAGCCTTTGACCCCAAGACTCGTAAATTACAGCATGCCTGCCAACTAAAATAATTGACTAGAGAGAAAGAAAACATTTTTGATCAGAAAATAAGCCAGCTTGCTTAGTGTTGCCTGCTGAATATTAAATTATCCTCAGCACTTAGGTCTCAGGTTAAATTATCTGTCACTTTCAGCCATTATGCAGAAAGCTCTCCTTTCCTGAGCGTTAACCACCAAGTGTTTCTACAAATGTTGATTGGATCCTTGTTTGAAAAATAATTACAAAAAGTATTCTGAGGCTAATTGAAAGAGTTAAGTGAGAGACTGTTATATTTGTTATGAACAATGGGGCTATAATATAATTGCATGCGATTTGTTTGTTTGTTTTTACTTTTTTTGAGGAAAGGTGTCAATTTGTATCCTAGCCTGGCCTCTTGGAAATTGTAGAATCTGATCCTTCTAAACACTGGAACTACAAGCATGCACAGTGTGTATGCAAATATTCTTATTCTTAGATATAAGGGTAAAGTGTGATAACTATAACTTTTATTTTGAGGCAGGATAGGATTTCAGCCACTATGCTTAAGCTGCTTGTAGCTTTAAAATGACACACACACACACACACACACAGACAGACACACACACAAAGCATGTGTACATGCACATATGCACACAAGAAGTTATTGACAGATGATAAGTATCTGGTTATTCACTGTTTCATTTTCCACAATTTCTAAAATAAAAAAAATTGGAAGAAGTAATTCCATGTCTCCTTCCTGTGATCTGGCAGCTTAGTGCAAATGAGGGCATCGCTGTTCAAAATTCAAGACAGCAAGTGGACATGAGGATTCCCCTTCCAAGTTAGGTTGCTAAACAAAGTCAATTTGGCTGAATTTGCTTCATTTCTTTTTTGTTTAACAAACATATATTGACTACTCCATGTTACATAGGGGTAAGATTATAACAAGGAATTTATAATCCAACAATCAATATTAAATATTTTCAATTCTACTTTCCACCTCTTTGCAGCCCCTTCAGACATTACAGGAAACTGTCATTTAATACTGATGTCACTACTCAAAATCTCCACAGCTTCTCTCTCTCACCTGGAGCACTGGAAGGGACCCAGATTCTCACACTACATTTCCTTGGATGAACAACCTACCTCTCCACTGACCTTAAGCTTCTATGATTAATTAGGTCTGTTCTTAACTCTCCAGCTTTATTTTTTTTTATCATCACTAAGTGACAAAAGCAGATTAAATGGCCCTTTGCTTTCCACATTGCCACTTTGTATTTTGCATTTAGGATCTGCAGTGTCGTCCACTTTGCTTGAGTTACCCTCTCCACCTTACTCTCTGTGTTTGCCTGTCTTACAAGTCCTTTATGTCTCTGATGTCATTTCCTGCTTGAAGCTTTCTTTGACCTCCTACATCATCACCTTGGCAACATTACCTCCTCTTCTTTCTAGCATTTGGCTTATTCCTCCATATTGTAATTGACCACTTAAATAGCCTCGTCCTGTATATCAAAATTAGCAAGCTGAGTTTCTCACTAGGAATTTTGGCCATATTGATAAAATAAGGATACTGACATTGGCTGGGAGCATCAAATGGCCATTGGAAAAGTGTATCTTTATCTATACATGATCTGAAAGCTGTGGTTATGATTACATGTAATCATGGAGAAATTGCCTAATTAAAAATTTCTAACAGAGAGCTAGCAAGATGGCTCAGGGGTTAAAGCCTTTGCCTTATAAGCAAAAGGATCTGAGTCTGGATTTCCAGATCCATGTCAAGATGCTGGGCAAAAATATTGGTGGCCTGCATCCCAACCATGGAAGGCAGAATCTGGAAAACCTCAGAGCGGGGTGAAAAAGAGGAATAGTGATCCAGGATGATTCTCATGTCACCCTTGTTCCTCCACAGGCACATATACTCCAGTGCCCTCTTTCTTGTACACACATGCACATACACACACACACTCACACACACACACACCTGCATGCACGCGCGCGCACACACACACACACATGCACGAAAAAAAACTTTCCAAGAGACCGAAAAGACAATATATGAATTCCCCTTTCACTTAGAACTACAATATTCCTAGGAACATGTAGGAAGTGAAAATTCAATCCCAATGGATCTGCCTAATATGACACTGTATGTTGGTAAGGACACTCCCAAAGATGATTAAAGTGAAATGGTAAGAGACAAACTATAACCTGACACAGGCTTATCAACCCCAGGGTCATGGCAAAACCTTTTCTGGGTCTTCTGTATTAGAAATAATTCTAATTATAGGGCACTTCTGCTCTATGGTGTATCTCGTTACTGAGTGCCTGCTCCTTTCTCTTTCCCTCCTGTCATGGATTATTAATGACGGCTGGCTGTGATTTATTAGCTGTCCTGCTCAGTGTTTCCTAAGTGTATCATTGACATTAGCTAATTGCCAGTGCCGTAACCTTGCCATAGTTCCTGTCATGTTGCTTTCCATTTAAACACTCGCTGTCTTGCTCAGCCTTCCTTCAGCACTGATCTTCCAAAGACCAAACAAATACAGTGCAGCCTATGAGTCTCTATTTATAGGGGTGCTTTAACACAGCGCATTTGAAGTCCGCAGGTTGCAGGCTGTCCTGCATGTAGCCTTAAGTATTCCCTTTGAAGTTTCAAAAATAAACTAGTTTACCTAATTATAGAAGTTTGTAGACTGAGGTGGTAGCTTCACTGTCCCCTTGGAAAATGGGAGGCTGCCCTGATTTGCTGTTTCTATCTCTTTAGAGTGCATGTATCCCCAAAGCATGTATGCCCAGCATCTTACTTTCCCTCAAGTCAAAATATCTATAGTCAGTGATGCTCATCACGATGAATTTGAAGAACCTACAAGATTCTCGGTATTACATCTGTAAGCATATGCATTCTAAATAATATTTGTTTTACCATAATTCATGCTTAATTTGCTGCTGAGGACATTTGGTTGTTAATGTGTCATGCTGCTGTTTGTTCTAGGCACCAATCAGCCCAGGTTGGTCTAGTACTGGTAAGCAGCCAAGAACAGTGGGATTGGTAGGCAATCACCACCATGCCCAGTTTATGGAATGCTGGAGCTCAAACCCAGCTCTATATGTGGTGGACAAGCATTCTACTCATGGAGTTATATCCCACAGCCAGTTATTTTGCATGCAAAATTGTCATTCCCGGGCCTGCTATATAAATCTGTTCTTATTATTCAATTTTGTCACTACACGTGAGATCCTCAGGACTTGTCTACAACATCTGATTTCCTTACCTAATATCTCCTGTGCAGTCACCATTCTACTCTGCTTCCATAAATTTAAATCCTTGAGATTTTACAAATAATTTAGATCCACAGGACTGATCTTTTCATGTCTGTCTTATTTCATTTATCATAATGTTCTCTGGCTTCATCTATGTTGTTGTGAATGGCAGGAGTCTCTCTTTTATCTGACTGAATATGCTGAGATCCACACACAAAAAAACTACAGAAATGATATATTAGGTGAATGAATATCATAATTGATTTATTCACCTGGATATGGACAACTAGGAAGTTCTTATATTTTGGTTATTATGAATATGGAGGTACAGATATCTCTTTGAGATACTGATTTTCCCACTGAATAATGCAGAGAAAGAATATGCAGCTTTATCTCTTGATTTATTTATTTATTGATGTTCAGGTTGTTCTGCATTGTTGCCAATGAATTCATGATCAGACAGCTTAAGGGAATAAGGGTTTTATTCTGTCTTATGATTCTTGGTTATAGTCTTTGTCCATTTTGGCAAGAGCACTCACACGAGCACCTGGAGAGAGGGAATGTTGACACCATATCCACAGAACTGCTGAAAGAGGGACAATCCTCCCTTGCTGGTTAATATTTCTAGCCCAGTATGCTGAAGAATGCCACCTTACTCAACCAGTCTCCTCAACTTTACCCATTGGCCCAGGGAAATGGTCCCACCTGCTATGGGCTGGACCCTCCCCATTATCAAACAATTTCCTGCATGCTTGCTCAGGAATCAATTCAACTACTATTCTTTACAAACATGCTCAGATTGCCAGCCTTCAATTGCCAAGTTTACACCAGTCCCTAAACCCAGGGTCTCACAGATGCAAAGGGCACATCCTTCCATTAGGCTACAACTACCTTTCATCTGCAATATTGTTTTCTTCATTTCAGATTTTACTATTTTAAAATAAATGTAAACTTTTCATCTTGTTGATGATAATTGAAAGAGATAAAGTTTCCAAAATTCTCTGCTTGAGTTTTTCATTCAAAACTAGTGTTTCCTTTTTCATATAACAGAAGTATAGTCACAATTAAAAGATTTTTACATTATTTTATTCTTCTGAAATTTCATGTGTGAATACAATGAAATGATACTATTTTCACCCTTTATAATCCAATTGTGTCCCACCCTCCTTTTCCCAGTACAAACCTTCTTCCAACCAGTTTTCCTCTCATTTCTTTGTCCATGAGCTTCTACTGAGTTGCCTTTTAATGTCATGTGCCTGGGCACTTGCTAGAGTAGTCATGACACATCAGTGGGTATACCATTGAAGAAAGTAACTCCTTTTCCTCTACCCCACCCATCATTAAGCTTCAATAGTCTTTCAGGAAGATGTGGAGCCACTTGAGATCTTTCCTCTTCCACAGTGAAATGCTGGTAGATCAAATCTTATGCAGGTCTTGTGGAAATAAACATGTGAATTCATGGGTGCATCAACTCTGTCATGTCCAGAAGATACTATCTGGTCACAGCTCTCTTTATCTTATAGCTTTCACATCCTTCCCACCATGTTTTTCTTGATTATCCTTGAACCTCGGGGTGAGTGTGATTTAGATGTCCTATTTAGAGCTGAGCAGTCCACAATCACTCATTCACTGCACTTTGGTGAGTTGTGATTCTCGGTCTTAAATATCCGCCACTGCAAAAGGAAGATTCTAGGTGAAGTGTTGAGAGCTTCTCTCATCTATGGGTATAATGATAAATGAAAATTAAAAGGTTATTATTATTATTTGTCAACTTGACTGGATGAAAGACAGACAACTTATAGGACATTATTTCTGGGTGCATCTATGAGGGTTTTTTGGCATACATTAGCACTTCAGTCAAGACACTGAATAAAGAAGATGGGGCTGCATCAGTGTGAGTGGGGAGTAACCAGTGAGAATGTCAACAGAACACATAGTTTGAGAAAATTTGGTGAAGGGTAGGGAGAGTTTGAAAAAAAAATATCACATCACTTTTTTCTTCAAGACTGTGATGGTTAATCTTGATTGACAACTTGATGGGATCTGGAATCAATTAAGGGACTTGCCTCTAGGAGAATCTATAAGGGTATTCCAGAAAGGATTGGCTGAAAGGGAAAACACCAGAGCGGGCAGCACAGTCCCGAAGCAGCCCAGATAGAAATAAGTCTGACTTAAGAGCAGTACCGTGTGCTTGGCTATCTTTCCTTCTTGCTGGTCAGTGTGTCTATGCTGCTGCTGCTGTTGCTGCTGCTGCCGTCCCACTGACTCTACCTCTGTCACTGCCACCATCCTCCTTCCCTGACATCGGAACTCAGCCTCTTTGGCCTTTCAACATGGATCGAAGACCAGTGGCTCTTCAGGAATCTTCCAGACCTTTAGGACTGCTGAGGCATCAAGCTTCAGTATACAGATGGCCATTGTTGGGTTACCTTCCATGTAAGTCCCCTTTCATAATATATATTGATTCTATTGGTTCTGTTCTGCAGAGAGTTCTAGTGTAGGCACTACTTTGGAGGGATTTCTCCAACAATGTGTTTTATAACCCCATAGCACTGGCTATACATCCTTTACAGTAGCAGTCCTGGTATTTAATGTTAGTTTAATGTGTGTTTTGTGTGTGTGTGTTTATATACATAGGCTTTTTTATATGTGAGTGCAAGAGGATGCACACATGCCACAATGCACACGTGTAGAAAACAATCTTTAGGTGTTTTTTGTTCCTCCTTCCCCCTTGTTTGAGGCCAGTCTCTTCATGGCTGCTGTGGAGGCCAGACTGACTGGCCTGTGGCTTCCAGAGATTCTCTGGTCTCTGCTCCCCCATCTCCTATAAGCATGTAAAGATTACAGACATGTATGTCATTGTCATTGTGTGTGGCATTGATGTGAGATCTGGTGATCTGAACACTTGTCCTCATGCTTGTGCAGCAAGCTCTATATCTGTTGTGCTATCTCCACAACCCCAATGTTTGCTTTACTATAAAGGGTGATTTCCAAAAGCAGAGACCTATTAGTTATGCACTTCCCTTATCCAGGGTACATAGAGCAGTCTATCGTATATCAGGCAGCTATAAGTTAATACTGCTCATGGGGAGATGGCTATTTTCTATCTTCGCATTTTTATAGATTACACATATGTATAATGTGATATGCACATATGTATAATGGTATGTTATATATTATTAAATCTCTATATAATATTATACATGCATATGTATGATGTTATATGAATACTATTAATATTAAGTATTCAATAGCCTATATATATTTTGCATCCAAAAACAGTACAGTACATATAACATGCATTTAAATTCAAAATCCTTTCATTTCTAACTTAAAATATTATTTCTAGGGACACAATTTCTGACATCTTACTTTATTTCTTTAAGCAATCTACTAAATAAATCTTCACAAGGTAGTGGTGTTTTAAGCCAAATCACAGTAAAGAAAAAAATCAATAATGCTAAGTGTGGCTATCCAACAGAAAACATTCATCTAAATATTGATACTGCCACAGTGGTTTTTCCTAATTTATGGCAGAGTCCACAACCGTTTTAGCTTATGACAGGTGTTCACTAGGAAAACAGTAGGCTGGCCATGCGGCCACAGGAATGGCTCCTCTCCTTGGCTTGCCTCCGTTTTTGTTTTTGCTTGTGTGTGAGAGGGGAAGGGGAACATGTCACAAGAGGGCACTGTGTAGGCCTACAGAGATCCAAGGATGATACTGCGAATCATCCTGGATTGCTCCATCTCCTCATTGCTTTGCTCTGGCTCTGTTTTCTAGAGCTGGGATTACAGGCTGCTGCCATATCCCCTAGCATGTTCATGTGTATCATAATTAGATACAGGTGTCAGCTTGAAGGTTTGAGCTCTGGGCACATTTTAGAGAATTAGTAGTTGAATTAAGCCCAAATCAAACCTGTAGGAGATTGTGTAGTTGATGGAGAAGACTCAATCCATAGTGGGTGGGACTGCTCTCTGGGCAGGTGAATAAGATAGAGGGAACTGGTTGAAAAAGTTGGCATCCTTCTGTATACTAAGCCAGACACACTAATCTGGCAAGTGAGGATTGTTCCTCTGGGCTGTTAAGTGGCTATGCTATGACCAGTTCCCTCAGCCCTTGGTGTTGGTTTGAGCTGTCTTGCAAAGCAGGACAAGGATCAGTAACCAGACAATCATGGCAAAGGATAAAATCTCCTGTTCCCCAGTAAGCCATTTGGTGGCAAATTTATCAGAAACAGTGACAATTAATTGCAACAATGTGAAATCTGGGAGTCAACTCAGGTTCCTTTTCTTGAGAGGCAAAGGTTTTAACCTCCAAGCCATCTCCCCAATCCTCATCATCTCTTTTCAGCCCTCCTCTTCATTGCCCTTTTTTTTCTTAATTAAAGTACAGGCATTCCTCTCCTGTGCACATATTAAATACTATCCCTTTCTTTAATGTTAATGCCTTGTCTTGATTTTTTTTCTTATTTCTCTGGCCAGGTTTCCCTATCATTTTAATGGCCTGGGTGTCACACTTATTTTTTGCTTGAAAACATTTGTAGTATTCTTTATTTTTTTATGCTACAAGTTCTCCTAAGGCAATTCATACACTTTTATAGTCTCCACTGTAGACCCCTCCATATTTGTGTGATTTGAAAAATTGTAGAAGTAGAGATCATCATGTTAAGTAAAATAAATCATCATGTAAAGTAAAAAGTCTCAGGAAGATGAATATCACATGCTTCTCTCATATGCAGAATCTGTTTCATTTTTAAGTCATGAAAGTAGAAAACGGAAAAGGAAGAGGGACCAGTGGAAGAAGATAGGAGGGATGATAATGTAACAGTGGAATAAAAATATGACATCATATAAGTGAGTGAAAATTTCATGAAGAACACCATTATTTTATACAATTAATATAGACTGGGCTGGAAAGTTGGCTCAAAGGTTAAGACTCTGCCTCCCAAACAGAAGGTCCTGAGTTCAGATCCCAGGTACCACATAAAACATCAGGCAGAAATGACAGTGGCTTGTATTTCTGGCCCTGGTATGCAGAGCCTGGGAAATCCCAGAGCAAAGCAAAAAGGAGACAGAAGCAATCGAGGATGATTCCCAAAGTCACCATTGGTCCTCTACAGAGACACACAGTGTCCTCTGATACACACTTACACACATACACACATGTAAACACACATGCATACACACACACAAATGCACATAAAAATAAATAGATAAATATATGCTAATGATAAAGCTGAAAAAGAAACTCCCACAACTACATTTACATGTCTGTATCTCTCCTCTATCTATGTATCTATCTACCATCTATCATATTTCTATTTGTCATAATTTGAATAGAAATTATACCCTGAAGTCTTATGTTTTTGAATATTTGTTTCCCAGCCTGTTATTGAAAATTATGGAACCTTTGGGAGATGAAGCCTTGCTGGAGACAGTATGCCATGGGAATGGGCTTTGAGGTTGGGTAACATGGCCTCTTCAGTCTTCTTTCTCTCCATCTCCTGATAGCTTCTGTTCCATGATTTAGCTCCTTGCTTTGGCTTGTCATGCCTTCCACCAATCATTCCCTACTATAATGGGCCAATAAAATGCTTAATCCCTTAAATTGCCTGTGAACAGAAGAATAACTGCATCACTATTTATCATCTACCTGTTATTATCTATCTGTCATCTATTATCTATTTACCCATCTGTAATCTGCCTATCTCTATCTACCTATCATTTATCATCTGTCTATTATCTATATGTCATCTCTTACTATATACCTTCATCCATTATCTATTCATCATTGATATATTTATCATTTGTCTATATCTATCATGTCTTTCATCTATCATCTATTTAGCTATCATCTAACTGTATCTATCGATCCATCTACATATCTACCTAATATGCTGCTGTGTACTCTTTAATTCCCTGAAATGGTTTTTCTACAAGACAAGCACTCTATACTCAGCTGTATCCCCAGCCATCTTTCCACTTTTTTTGAGACAGGGTCTTATAAATTGCCCACACTGACCTTGACCTTGACCTTGACCTTGAATTCCTCCTGCATTAGTCAGAGTAGCAGCTTGCTCACTCTTCTCCTCACTGTGCTCCAGGTGATTCCCTAGATGTCAGCCTCTCATACTTCCAGTGACTTCTTTTTGAAATTTTTAAATTTATTTATCTGTGTGTGTGTGTGTGTGTGTGTGTGTGTGTGTGTGTGTGTGTGTTGGTGGTTACTGTGTGTCCCTGTAGAGGGCCAAGAGTGACTTCTGGAATCATGCTGGATTGCTTCTACCTTGTTTTTGCTTTGTTTTGGGATTTCACAGGCTCCGTCCACCAGGGTTGGAAGTGCAGGCCACTGCCATTTCTTCCTGGAGTTTTTATGTGAGACCTGGGATCTGAACTCAGGACCTCTCCTTGAAAGGCAGAAGAGACCTCTTATCACACCTCATCCACCCACTCCCACAGCATTCCTTAGAGCTCAGCATCAATAAAAATATTGCACTTTTGGAATAGCTGCTAATGATTTTGGGCAATGATTAAATCTTACTCTCACCATAACTTTCTTAAGTCTTATAGATTTCTAGACCATTGGTCTATCTTCTGAAAATCTTTGATTTCACTTTCTCTATTATTCAGTATAGTTGCTAAATTTAAACATTTCAGTATTCTATTTCCAATATCCTAAACTCTTTGCCTAACATTATTGTTCCCTATCTTCTATAACTTTACCAACCCTAAATGATGCTGTTTTTCTCCCTGCAGTCTCTGGGATTCTGCTGACTAAATCCTATACTATGCATATTACTATTATTATTTGGGACCTATTAACCTTAACCCTCATCTGGCCTAAAAATATGAATTTTATATAGCCAACTCTCCAGTTCTTTGCCAAAGTTATTGCAAAATGCCTCCTATTATCCTCAAAACGAATACAGATGATATCAGAATTCTCCAGAGAAATAGAACCAACAGAATATGATTCTGAGGAGATTTATCAGAGTTCTCCAGAGGATCAAAACCAACAAAATATAAATAATTCTGAAGGGACTTATTAGATCGGTGTATACAATCAGAACTGGAAGACCCGCAATGCCCACCTGTCGAGTGGAAAGCTAAAAATAAATAATAGCTCAGGGTAAAGAGAGTGGAAGACAGAACAGGAGAGGAAACAATGATGGAGCCCCAACCAGAGCTGAAGGCCTGCAAACCCCTGGAAATTTGCCAGTGCAATTCCATATTCAGAGAAGGAAGACTTAGGAGTCTGACAATCATGCTAACAATAGCAGCACTGCTATGCACCTGCTCAGGAAGGGCTGAGCCCGAACACGGCTTCTTGCACCGTTTCCTTTCATTCGAGCCTCAAGCCCCTGGGCTGTGTGGCCCCCACACAAGCAAGGACAGGTCATCTTCCATTCAGCTTTCCGATACACTTGCCAATCTTTCAATAGTGTGCTTGGCCAAATCGTTAGGTGTTTCACGATCTGGGCACATTTTTGTTCTGTTTTGAGAGATTCCAGGCTGGCCTAGAACTCCTGATGTAGCCTAGGCTGGCCTAGAACTCCTGATATAGCGTGGGCTGGCCTTGAACTCATAATTTTCCTGCCTCAACCTCTAGATTGCTGGGATGACAAAGTGTGTTTCACCTTTTCCAGCTCAACAATCAAGATTATTATTGCAACTCTATCTATCTATCTATCTATCTATCTATCTATCTATCTATCTATCTATCTATCCATCCATCCGAACTCTTTCACTTCCAAAGTTTTGTCCCTTTTGAGATTCTCTTCCCTCCTGTTACCTAAAGGAGAGTACCCGCAAATGGCAGCTTCCTCAATTGATTGTTTTAAGACCTCCAGCCTTTTACCTGCACCCACCGGTACTGTCTCTCACTATACTTAACACTTGGATGCTTGCTGAATGCCTGCTGTGTGCCAGGAACTGTAACAGCTGCTAGAAATGTGAAAAACGATAAAGATGGTACTCTCTCAAATCTCCCAGAGCTTATAGTTTGGTAGAGAAGAGATTCCCTAAATACCTGTGCTAATGATTGTTTTGTGAGAAACACCACCTTAGTGATATATATTTTAGTTACTGTCATGAATTCATAACCCAATCACTTTAGGAGGACAAATAGTATAATTACAAATATATTCATTCTTACAACCCTAAAACATAGTCCACTATGGTAGCAGAGTTCATACTCAAACCATGAGCCAAGGAAACCAGCCATGACATCTCCACAGAAAGAACCAAGAGAGGGACATACTTTCTTGCTTGCCATTCAGTCAAAGCCAACAACTTCTCTCTCCATCTTCCTGATCAGAAAATGGTTCCTTCCACGATGGGCTGGGTTTGCCCCACCAATGAGGTAATTCTACGGGCTTACTCAGAAGCCTTTTCATTTTTCATTCTCTTAGAGTTTCATGCATGAATACAGTGAGTTTATGATATGTTCACACCTTAATCTCCAATCCATTCCCTTCCCTTTCCCATTACAAGCCTTCTGTCCTATCACTCTCCCTCTTATTCTCTTTTATTAATTTTTCCAGTTTTACAAGCATAGTGAGTATTTATCCCTGCTTCCCTCCATTTCCCCTCTATCCCTTTCCCTCATCAATCCATCCCACTAACTCCCACCCTCTTTCCTGTTCACTTCTATCAACCCCTGGGTTCCCTCTGGCTTGTCTACTCTTGTGAGAGAGTTCTCTGTGGCATACAAGTTGCCTGTCTTCGGGCTATTGTTGTCCACTTCACTGATCTACTGTCCTAGGTTGCATACAGGGGCTTTGCTAATAACAGACATCTTCTAAGTAGTGGTCTATGATTAGATTTGCTTTAAAAAAAAGAAAGACAAACTCAAAACAATCCACAAAGCTAATTATTTAATTTAATTTATTTATTTTGGGTGTGTATGTGTCTGTATATGTGTCTATGTGTATCAGAGGGCACTGTGTGTGCTTATGGAGGCCCAAGGATGACTTTGGGAATCATCCTGGATTGTTTCTACCTCCTATTTGTTTTGCTCTGGAGTTTTCCAGGCTCCACCTTCCAGGATCGGATGTACAGTCTGCCACCATTGCCACCCGATCTGAACTCAGGACCTTCTGCTTGCAAGGTAGAGGCTTATCCTCTGAACCATTTCTTCAGCCCATAATTCTTTCATTTTAAAAGGTTGTTAAAAATCTGGAGGGGTGAGTTGAAGTAGGTCAAACGGACATCTAGCTGGAATATCCTGAGAGAGAATAGAAGAGGAAATGGATTAAGCAAACATGTGAACCTTTCATTGTTTACAAAGAGAAAGGCAGGTGAGAATTTGGCTCAATTGGCAGAGTGCTTGCCTGTGTGCAGGAAGCCCTGAGATGGAATCGGAACTTACATAGACTGACTGCGGTAGTACGCACTGCAATCCCAGCACATGGGAGGCCAGAACTTCAAGGTCCTCTACTATATCAAGAATTTTAGGCCAGCTTGGGTTACATGAGAACTCGTTTCAGAAAAAAAAGGGTAAGAAAGTGATGGCTACTTCAGGACATGAAGGAGGGGCTGGGTTTACCTGAGTCACAGCCGAGCGTTAATATTATAGTAGAAAGTGCAAGGAAGATGTTTTTGTAATGATACAAAAAAAGTGGAGATCTAATGTGGAAGGCAGTATGTTACAGATTAACTGTAAGGACTTAATATTAAGCTGCTTGTAAGTGTTTATCATGTACCTATAGATTAGAGAAGCTCTCAGGACTCCACCTAGCCGCTCCCTTTGGCAGTGGAAGGTGTTTGGTAATGAGACTCACAACTGACCAAAGTGTAGAGGATAAGTGACTGTGGAGGTCATGGCCCTAAACAGGACATTCAAGTCACTCCCCAATCCAGGAGGCACCACAGAAGAGGGGGCAGTAAGAATCTGAGAGCCTGAAAGGAGAGAGGGGCACGACCCGGCTTCTGGACTTGACAGCTGCTGCCGAGTCTGCTTCCCTGAGACCTGCACAAGATTTGGCCTATCAACATTACTCCACGCAAGGGGACAGATCTCAAGAGCCAGAGGCTAGCAGTGTCCAGTGCTGGATGTGCATTGTAACCCAGATGGGACTCAGCAAGCCCCATGTGCAGAAGGACATGAGAGCAAAAGAGGCTGGTAGAGAAAAAAAGAAAGTTCGTACTGTGAGAAAGTACTGCGGGATTGCGTAATAAAGAGTGAAAATGCTGTGGATTCACTATATTCATGTATAAAGCCCTAAAAGAATACAAAGAAATTAAGAACAAAAAATAAAACAAAGACATAGAAGAAATAGAACCTCCATTAGCACAAGAGACACTCCAAGAGAAGCATTTAATTAAGCCAGGTGTATGTCTGTAATCACAGTATTCAGGAGGTAGGAGGATTACTCATGAGTTTGAGGCCAGTCTGGGCTACAGAGTAAGTTCCAGGCCAGCCAGGGCTACTAGACTGGTGAGCGCTCCAAGGTTTCAATCTTAAGTGTGTGTGAGTCAGCACTATTAAATTTGGAAAGAACAGAACTGGAGCTGTGGTTCAGTCTCAGAGATGAAATCTGTCTTGCTCAACGAGCCAAGGAACATGGATGGACCAGGGGAGGTAGGCCAGGGGTGAAAAGAAGAGGGTCAACATAGCACAGATATTTTGTTGCAGCAATAGAAAGTTGACTGATAAATTCCTTTTTTGGGGAAGTTGTATATGATGAAATAAAAATTGGAATGATAGTAATCTTGAAACGGAAGATAAGGCAAATGCATAGCTCTTCATAAACTGCTAAAATCAAGGGGATCAGAGAAAGAAACGCTGGCTTTAGCCCTAACACTCCAGAGATGGAGCAGGGGGATTAGAAGCTCAGGACAGCCCGGGATACATGAGCTCCCATCTTGAATAATGCAAACTGAGAAATACTGTCTGAGTTTGGGTGCTGCTGTAACATGTTCCATAGGCAGAAGAGCTTAAACAACACACATTTTCCCTCCACCTTTCCGAGACTGGAACTCATGACACCAACACGGCTTGGTTCTGGTGAGGGATCTCTCTTCCCGGCTGTGTCCTCAGATGGCCTTCCTTGATGCACACCTTCAGAGAGATCCTGTGTGGAGTTAGTTCTCGATGCCAGTTCGACAATCGACGGCTGAGCCACTGAGTGCATCAGTGAGGGATTGTTAAGGCAAGCCCCGGAGCAAGGCCATGGGACAGTATCCAGCCAACTAGGAAGACCCCGCCCCTAGTGGGGCGGGACCATCCCCGGAGCAGGAAGATGAGACTGGGAAAACTGGCTCAGTATTTTGACAGGCAGGCAGACTGGCATATAGACAAGCGAGAAACCATGCTTCTCTTCCAGAAAGTGTAGATATGGCGAGGTCAGTTCCCTCCATTCCTGATGTTGGTGTGAACTCTCCTACCATAATGATGAACTAGAACCGAGAATCACAAACTGGAATAAACCCCTTGGTCCCCTAGGTTACCTGGGTCCTATTTTCATTCAGCAACAGGAAGTCGAAACTTATTCTATCTCAGAAGCTCCATTTTCATGATCTCATTTAATCCAACTATTCCTCAAAGGTTCTGTCTTAAAATTACATCATTCTGGGAAACTCGGGCTTCAGCAGCAACCCTAGGAATGGAATAGGGTACAAGCATTTATTCTAAGCGAATTCCAGCTATGTTAAAGTGAATTACATAGTAAGGATGCCATTATTTTCGTGAAGAAAATATATAAATTAAAGCCGGATAGTCATAATCAATGGAAGTGATGCACCTGTAATCCCAGTTACTCAGGACGTTGCATCACACGTCATGAGTTAGAGACTTGATTGAGCTACTGACGAGGAGTTCAAAGACAGTCTGGGAAACTTAGTAAGACCTTGGCTCAAAACAAAAATGTTGAAACAGGCCCAGATATAGCTCAGTGTCAGTGATAGAGTAGTTGTCTAGAATGTTCGGGTTCAATCCCGAGTAGGAGAGGGGGAGAGAGAGAGAGAGAGAGAGAGATCTGTTGGTTTAAAGGAATGCTATGACTTAAGAAGGTACCCTCAGTTCTAGTAGCATGTGATCTTGGAGAACTGATAAGTTAAATTAGTCCCGGATGACATCATTGGACAGTTAAGCTTCCCCTCTTCCCCTGTAAGCCATCACCACCCTTTCTCTAGTGCTGTGTTTACTGAGTGGATTGTGATTGTAAAGTGCTTTCCCACGCAGATTTCCAACAGGGGAGGAATGTGCTGCTTTTGCTGCTTCTACAGTCCATGGGACTGCTGAGTTTCTTTTCTTAGCCAGCTAGCTGTCATTCCCATTTATATAAGCCATTTTCTGTGAGCTCTTTCAGGAGTGTGCTGGATATCTGGAAGCTTATTATAGCCTACTATGTTAATCAGACAGAGTGAAGTTTTCTGATTATTTGATTCACTCACAGATTTCATTCTCTTCTCTGCATTCCTCTTCATCCCAAACTAGGCGGCCATCCCCAGGACGACTTAGACATGCAGGTGACTGTCCCACCCCATTTTTGCCTATGGGTTCTTTGGCTTTGGCCACATTATTATTACTTTCCTTCAATCCCCCTGGGCTACCTTTTCCACAGCCAGCTCCTACCTAGTGGGACCACCTGAACCTGTATGACACTGCCAATCATTGCTCAGGTGCCCCCTTCTTTGCAGCCCGTCCATTCTGGTTGCTAGCCGTGCACTATTGCTTGTCTCTCCTATGCCAACTGCCTCTCAAGTTGAAGAAAGCGGAACAACACAGGGTTTTCTCACAGATTTTAAATGTTACCATTTTCAAAGGATTTCTACTCATTTGCAGTTCTTTGTGTGATGCAATGGAGGGAATACAATATTTATCATTTGAATAGCACGAAGCAGTGGTTTCTGTGGTATGGATTTGATTTTTATTGCCCAGTTGTCCGTTTCCAGAATTCTTTCCCTCTTGCAAAACTGAAGCTCCACACCCATGAAACAATCCCTCCCTTTTCCTCCCTCTTTGTAGCCCTGGCAACCACAGCTCTACTTTCTGTTTCTCTGACCTTGACTACTCTAGGCACCTCACATACAGTATGTGGGGTATTTCATTGGGCACACTCTCTATAAGGCTTATCCATGTTGTATCATGTGTTGGGACTTCCATAATTTTTTTCTAATTACAGGCAATGTTCAATTTATTTTTATTCTTTTAGAATTTCATACACGTCGTTGTTGCCCCTTATGATTCAGTCTCAATCTCTGTCTTTTTCTCCCTGCAAACATTAAACCTTCTCCTTCCCTACCAGTTCCCTCCTACTTTCATGTCTTTTTACATGTGTTGCCCGTTGAGTTTCATCTGGGTTGCCTTTAATGGCACGTGCTATTTTTTTTTAATGGGAGATGATATCTTTGGTTTTTATTTGAAACAATTACAAGTGTAAATCACATAGCATTAACCAAGTTTATTCTTATAGAATTCTCCTGTGCCTGCCCTTCCTTCTTGTGTTATCTCTGGAAAAGTATAAGCCCATGCGTTAGTTTGCCAGCATTCACCTCGCCTTTTCCTTATAGTGATCTCAGTGCCATATTCACACTTCTCATTCATAGTTGTCCACTCAGATTAGGTTTCATGATAGACCACTAGTTTTGTGGGGGAGAATGTGTGTGTGTGTGTGTGTGTGTGTGTGTGTGTGTGTGTGTGTGTGTTCTGGAGGTCACTTGAGAGTGTGTGCCTTTGTAGGCACAAAGGTGACTTTGGGAATCATCCTGGATTGCTCTACCTCATTGCTTTGCTCTGGGGTTTCCCAGGCTCTGCCATCCAGGCCTAGAATTGCAGGTCACTGCCATATCTACCTGGCATTTTTACTTGGGATCTGGGATTCTAAACTCAGGTTCTTTTGCTTGTGACACAAGGTTTTTGCCTTGGAGTTGGATATTCCTGTCTAGTGTTGGTGTTGTTTCCTAGATGAGGCTATTGGACTATTAATACATCAATTAAGGTGGGTTTAGTAGACAGGAATTGAAGATAAGTGTGGTAGTGCACTTCTTAGGTTTACTTCCTTGGTGATATGTGACGGTGAATGGTATAGTCCCTGAAGTTGTATGGGTTTTTGGGTCGACTATATGAAAATGTTAAATTATGGTGACTAACAATTGAGAGTAATAGGGGGATTAAAAGGGCTTACTTAGAGCAGATGTGAAGATTCTCTCCTGTATGATGGAATAGTTTTAGAAATCTTCAGATGCATGGTGTTGGTTCCTTAGCCCATTGCTTTTGGGTTTTCTCTGGACTCTGTTGGCTTCTGAGGAGCAGGCAGTCCACCGAGTTTTAACCATTGAGCCATTTAGACTAACTTGTACCAGCATTATTCTTAAAACCGTAGCTCTCCTCAACCCATCCTTTGGACTTCTCTGATGCTTGGAATGTCACGGATTAACAAAATGTAGGAGAGAACTGACACCATATAAAAATCATGAAGCAATAGCAGTCTTTACAGTAGAGTATCACCTTGACCCTACTAAGACCCTACTATCACCTTAATCCTGTAAAAGATGGCTTTCAAAACAGTTAGGATACTAGCTAGCACCATAGCACTTAAACACAGAAGCCCGAAAGCTATGGGAGTTACTTATGGTGGGTTACATGTTCCTTTTGATTATAATTTTATATTTCTATCCATGCAATAAAGGTTAAAAAAACCTTGATAGTCTAGTATGTATCTTTAAAATAAAAAAGTAACAAAGTAGCATAATATATACTCATTGGAAAGATACTCAGCACATATTGTCAAAATTTAAAAGATTGGACTATACAGATGACTCAAGGGTTAAGCCTGTGCCTTGAAAGCAGAAGGACCTGAGTTCAGATCCCAGATCCCACAGAAAAACAGCAGGCAGAAATGGTGGTGACCTGCACTTCTGGTTCTGGAAGGCAGAGTCTGAGACCTCCCAGAGGGAAGCAAAAAGGAGGTTGAAGCAATCCAGGATGAGTCCTGAAGTCATCCTTGGGCCTCCACAGGCATACAGAGTACACTCTTACACACGTACATACAAGATAAACAAATATAAATGAGTAAATAAAATTCATCGTTATGCCATATTTTATTTGTCCATTCATCACTGGCTGTTGTGAATAATGATGCTATAAACACAGATGAATTAATTCACTATTCTTTCCTCATTTCATTTCTATTCATTCATTCATTTGTTCATTCATTCGTTCTGACCCAGGGTCCCATGTGTGCCCGCCTGGCCTGGAACTCACTATGTAACTGAGGAAGAGCTTGAGTTTAATCCTCCCGTCTCCATCTCCTGAGCGCTGGGATTGCGGTGTACCGTCACGCCCAGCTCATCCATCGTTCCCATCTAACCGAGGTGCTCCAGAACTTCCTTGACCATGAATCAACCAGTACTAAAACGATTCCTCAGACATTTGCCATTTCTTCTGTGTCAGCTTTTTCTGGAAATGTTAGCAATGATTCTGCAATAATCATTTTTTTTTTGAGACTATGTCTTGTGTATCCCAGGTTGGCCTTGAACTCTCTGTGTAGCAGAAGATGACTTTAAATTTCAGATCCTTTGTCCCTCCAGGGTTACAATTACCAGCATGTGCACCATGTCCAGTTGGTGTAATACTGGAAGTCGACCCAGGGCTTTGTGAACAACAGGCTAGCACATACCAGCTAGGCTGCATCCCAGCCCTGATGATTCTCTGATTAAGCTACTTGTAAAGTGATGTTCATTGAGTGAGTATGCTGTCGATGAGTCTAGTACTGTATGAAAGCCGACTAGCTAACTCAGGTCTACTGGACCCCCAAAGATATGTGAGGCATTAGCTCAAGAAGGGTCAAACTAAATGTAGCTTTCAAATGTGTGTGTGTGTGTGTGTGTGTGTGTGTGTGTGTGTGTATGTGTGTGTGTGTACTCTTGTCTATATGTGTATATCCAAGTAGAAGTGTGTAAAGGGGACAGAGGTTGATGTTAAGTGTCTTCCTCAGTTACTCTTCATCTTATTTTTTGAGTCAGGAATTCTCACTGATTTTGGAGCTCATTGATTTGGCCAAACTAGCTGGCCAGTGAGCCTACTTCAGATGTGCACAGCTGTCCTGGGTTTTTCTTTTAACATATATTTTGGGGTTGCAAACTTAGGTCCTCATGCTGTGTAGCAAGCCGATATAAGCAGCTGAGTCATCTCCCCACCCCATCGCTACAGCTTTCTGAAGGAATTTTAATGGTTTTCATGGCAAGCTCTTCTTGCCTTCGGGCACATCAGGATAGGATTTTCCTTTCCTGTCTCCTTGCTGTTAGGCTGGTACATGAGTTCTGATGAATGGCTGCAAGAAGCCTGGCTGTGCACTGTTTTTAGACTGAAGCAATGCCGGCTTGCTTCCATGTGAAAGTACGATCTTCCTCTGCTCATCAGCTAATGGGGACCCTAGTTTCAGGGTGCACGGCTCCAGCATGATCCAACAGCTGACAGACAATCTACTGAGCAGACCCATGGAAGGCATTTGCCCTGAGAGTGGTCCAAAACCTTGCCAGACATTTGAAAGAAATGGAAAGTAAAATATAAACCACTGAGATTTGTGGGGTTGTTTGTGCAATATAGTTTAGCCTATCCCCACTAATATAATAATAAAATATTTAAGTAAATTGTAGTTTATTGACATTCATTAACCAGACTTACGAGGCGGAAGCTTATCCCTTGAGCCATTTTTAATTCTTAAACATCAATATTGTTTGTGTGCTCTGTGTGTGTGTGTGTGTGTGTGTGTGTGTGTGTGTGTGTGTGTGTGTGTGTGCGCGTGTGTGTGTGTGTGTGTGTACAGGAGCAGGTATTAAGGTACAATTGTGGAGGTGAGGGCAACTTTGTGGAGTTGGTTCTCTCCATCTTTATGTGGGTATCAGGGATTAAACTCAGGGTCGCCAGCTTGCATAGCAAGAACCTTTACCAGCTTAGCCATCTTTCTGGTCCAAGGATATATATTTTTAAAAGATAGTCAAGGCTGGCAAGATAACTCAGTGGGTAGAACAGCATATACGGAGTTCAGTTCTATCTCCAAATAAAAGTTGAAGACTTGTGGAGACCGTCTTGCATAACTGTGATGAGACAGAAAGGCTCACTTTTCTTCACAGGCAAAAGTAGCCCAGTGACCCAGAAAAGGATATTGGGAGACTCCCCCAGCTGCCAGGTTCTGCTTCCCAGTAGCAAGGCTGTGTGTTACATACACAGGTGAAGACAAAAGCCTCCCCTAGTCTGCAGATGATTGGGTTTGTTGATGGCCAAGTGACAAGGCTTTCACATTCTAAGATGCCAGCTCAGTCTAGACCAATAAGTAAGAGGAACATTTCAAGAGAAGAATAAACCCAGATAGTTATAGGGTTAGTCATCTCCAGTATAGTAAGGAAATATGACTTGGCATCATGCTCGCCAATTTCTGTTAGAGTTAACAGTTAAGTCTCAGGGCTGATATTTAGCTCAGTTGACGAACACTCATTATGCAAGTGTGAGGACCTGAACTTGGTCTCCAGGGCTTGTGTAAAAAGCCAAGGATGGCGGCCCATGCCTATCACCCAGCACTCAGAAGGTGGGGAGGGAGGATCAGAAGTTCAAGGTCATCTTGGACTACAAAGTGCGTGTAAGACCTACCCAGGATACATAAGAATCTGTCTCAAAAAAAAAAAAAAAGAGAAAACAATTAAGTCTGATTTGATTTCCATAAATTGTGTAAGTTGTCAAATTCTTTCACAGTGTTGGAATTCTGCTGTATGGAAGCAAGACTGATTTAAACCTAAGTTTTTTTTGCTAGATCATAGATTTTCTTCATTATTTTGATTCTTTTTCTGACATTTTAAGAAGAGGGGGCGGTAAGATTGTAAGAACAAAAGGATGGGAGGAGCAATGATTTGCAAGATACTCCACACAAGTTAGGGCCGAAGCAATCATAATTGGACTTTGCATGCCCTGCACAATGTCCAACACACTATTGACCTCACAAAGTCTAGAAAGGCACCAAGATCCTTGGAGGCAAGGGATTGACAGCCACAGTAGTGTTCCTATGCTTAAGGGGAACACGGGAAAGGGTTCAGGGAAATGCCACTGGGTCCTTGTACGGAGAGGAGGGCCCAGAGGAGAGTCAGGCATGCACAATAAAGGACTCTCTGGGAATGGGGGTGGGAGGCACTGGGGGATGGGGAGGTAGGGGTGAGGGGAGGGGGAGTAGGGGGTTCGGGGGGGAGGAGGAGGGAGGGAGGGAACTGGTGTACCTATTAAGTTTGTATGAGCGGAAATAATAAAAAAAGTTAAGTTTTAATTCTCTTAGGATTTCATACATGAATACATTGAATTTATAATATTTTCACATCCTAACCCCCAATCCCATCATCCTCCCTTTTCCCGTCACAACCTTTCTTCTTCCCTACCAGTCTCCCTCTGAGACATGTCTTTGTGCGTGTGTAGTTCCTGAGTTTCATCTGTGCTGCCCTCTGTGGTGAAGTGTAATGGGCCAAATCCTATACAGGTCTTGCAGGAGTAACACAGCTGCAGTGAGTTCATAGATGTAACAGCCCTGTCATGCCCAGAAGATATGGTCATGCCCCTGCCCCACTTCAGATCTTCCAGTCTTACTGTGCCCTCTTCCATGATGTTCTCTGAGCCTTGGGTGGCAGGATGGTTTAGATGTCTTCTTTAGGGTTGAGCAGTATGGAGCCACTTACTGTTTTCTACTTTGGAGAGTTATGATAGTTTTGTAATAAACACCTTTCATCCCAAAAAGAAACTTCTAGATTGAGTGCTAAGTCTTCCTCCAACCTATGGATATAGTGATACACATTTAGAAGGAGTTTTTATAGCTAAACCTTAGTAGTTTAACTCCCCTCCCCCCACCAGGGTCTGTCATTCCCTGCCATAGGTTCTTGATCTGGTTTTACAGTATCAGGAATGTGATTACTGCTGAAAAGTGGGCCTTAAATCAGAAAGCAGCTGGTTACCCCCTTGACATTCGGGTTATTATTGTGCTTATGGTTACCTCTTGCCAAGGTGGTTGCTATTGTGGCCTGGAACTTTCACAGACTGATAGATTAGCGATTGCTTTTCTCATGTAGCATCTTGCATGGTACTTTCTGGTACTATGAAGACTAGCCAGCAAGAATGAAGCTTCCAGACCAAATTCCAGCTACTTTTCAAAAATTCTTTTTATTTTAGGTACAGGTTAAAAATTAGTTTTCTAGGTATACCACACGTTAGTTATACTAATATTGGAGAGTTGAATTTTTGAGGTTTTTTTTTTTTTAGTCATGGCTTTGTTTTTTTGTTTTGTGTTTGATCAGTATGCCATAGATTAGAGTAGAATTTCCCATTATGTAACCCATTCTCATTACAGAGGCCATATATTCTACAAGGACCATGTCTTCCTGGATACTTTTGTTCATGACCTTGTTCATCAGAAATTTTTCTTGACATCTATAGGGACACCGAAGAATCATACACAATATTCTGTTAATGAATTTATTATCCAAGAAGAAGGAAATTCTCACACTTCACCCTCATCATAGGTTATTCTCCAGAATGCTTCCATGGAGGCTACAAGGTTGCACACAGAACGGAACAGCCATTAGAACAAGATTTTCATGGTAGGAGGCATCCTAGATCCCAGTACATAATGTGTACACTTCATCTCAGTGCCTGACACAGCAGACACTATACTTGCCTTGGTTGGCCATGTTCTCTCTGAGGCATCAATGTAGCCAGCGATTCTTCCCCAGTCTGTATGGGTCTTTATGCAAATTAGAAATGGGATGATTATGCTTTCAAGATATTTCATTGATACCTGTCAGAAAAAAAGTTAAAACAATTAGAACAAAGCACTTCAATGCCTTAAGCAAAAAAAAAAAAACCAAAATAAAAAAAGACTCACAATATAAAGTATGAGGTCATAAAGTGAACAATATGCCTTAATGCATTAGACATGACTATAACCTTCTTCTTAGCCTTTTTTCCCATGGCATGAGGAGCAAAACAGATAGTTCTACACTGTTGATTCCTATCAAGTCTTTTATTTTATCTGATGAGAGGAATTTTGAGTCCCAAGAATTCCAAAGCAGAGCATAAATAAAGAACAAGAGGGTTTTTAGGTATCTGCCTGTGCCTCTAGAGTAGTGGGGTGCCGGCATGAACCACCAGGTTGGTTGGATCTTTAGGTCTAAGAGTAACGGGGACCATTCTTGGTGCTCACCATTGGTTTCTGAACTCAGTGTAGCATTACTGTATATCACAGTATTAGTAGTGTGTCTCTCTAAAATTGATACGCTAAACTCTCACCTCTGACACAGTGCTATTAAGAAGTGGAGACTTTGGATTTGAGATACTCTTGAGAAGGAGACTGAAAGGAAATCTTGTTTCTTTCCTATTGTAAGAGGACACAGAAAGACATTATCTAGCTTCCAGAACTGTAAGGGGACAAAAAAAAAGTGTTATTTATGAACTACAAATTCTGAGGTATTTTCTTGTAGAAGTCATGAAGAATGAACACAAACTATTTGTCTGTGGCTTAAAGCTGCCAGGGTTTGGTTGTGCTAGAAGTTTGTTTCCTAATGATTCAAGTGTTGAAGGATTGTTCTTCTGTGTACTGACTCTCTAAGAGACAGTCTGGTGAGTGTCCAGACACACAAACCAGTACAAATAATAGATACAGCTGATAGAATAAATGTCCACAAAAGTCAACAGAAAATTGTCCATTTTTAGGAACCAAAAGTCAAATATAGGGTGGGTCGACACAAGAGCGAATTTTAAATAAAAAATAAAATTCTTTAGCATGAACACTTGTTTGAGAGCAACAGCTAGTTTTCAAGGTCCAGTTTGTAAATGGCCTTCAGATCCAGTTCCAACAGGGCCCTTGAATCCCTCGTAGAAACATTTTGTGTCCAGGCACTGACTAACCAGAATATATCAGCCTTTCCCCAAACTGCAGCATGAACAACGACAAAGTCTGGTACTCAGGTCTAGAATGTTAAGAAAAAGTCAGCACAAGAATAGCCAAGAAATGCCTGGGGGTCATAGGTGAGAACCCTTAAGTCATTGGAGGGAAGGCCCCTTACTCTTTCTCTTTGCTCCCGGTGGCAAGGTAAGGGGTTTTGCTCTGACACAAAGCTTCTGCCACAATGTGCAGCCTCACACCAGGCCTGAAGCAACAGGGTCAATTGATCTGGATTAGAATTTCCAAAATCGCAAGCCAAAATAAACCTTTTCTCTGCATAAGTTCCTTGTCTCAGGTATTTTGTGATAGCAGAAAGCTGATGAGATAATCATTTAATATCTGCCATTTTGGAGCTTGGCTTGGCTTCATGTGGCTTACTCATACCTACTTCTTAATTCTTCCATTTTGGAATACAGTGTTTATCCTAGCCTGATCCGTTGTTACATCAGAGAATTATGCAACTTGTTTTCTCTTAAGTTTTTATTTTATAAGGGTTTGCAGCTGAAGGGATTCACCTTTGTCAGAGGAGATGTTCCACTTGAGCTTTTGAGCCACACTGGAATAAATGAGGACAGAGAACTGTTGGAGATGGATGATTTCAGTTCTCACTAAGGGAGGTCCGTGAACCTTGAGGTCCAGGGATGGATTACTATGGCTTGCTTGAGTTTGTCCTTAGAAGGCTTGCATGCTGGAAGCTTTGTCCTCATTTTGAAAATGTTGGGACTGGAACCTTCTGGAGATGGGACACATTGGGAGGTCATTGCTAAACTTCCTGCTTCATAATATGGCTTCTTCTTCTCACCTGTGTTCCCACCATCATGATGAATCAACCATGAAATCTTCACCAGAGTCAAACTAACACTGGTCATTTGATTTTGAATGTCTAGAATTGGGAGTCATATAGAATTGGGAGTCATATAGACACCTCTTTGAGAAGATAGCCTGCCTCAGGTATTTTGTTACAGTAGCAGAATGGAATAATTGAAAAGCACACACTGCTCATATTGAGCAGCACCCCAGATTGCCAAGGTTGTGTTTACCAAGCAACAGAACCAAATTCGTTGCAATTATTTCCTCCAAAATAAATCCTTCCTTAGAATTAGGAAGTAAATAAGTCAGGACTCCTTGCCCTGGGGCATTTTATCTGTCTCCAGACAAACTGCTTTCAAGAGCTAAGGCAACTTGAAGCCTGCAATTCTGTGGACATTCACATGTTGTGCTATTTCTCTAAAAAGTAATGGATCAAAAGAAATTTTGGGAGCTGGAGAGATGGCTGAGGGGTTAAGACTCACAAGCACAAGATCCTGAGTTCAGATCCCAGGTGGAGCATCAGACAGAAGTGGTGGCCCTGGTGGGAGCCTGGGAAATCAGAGTGAAGATGAAAGGATGTAAAAGCAATCAAGGATGATGCCTGAAGTCACCTTTGGTCCTCCACAGGGACACACAGTGCTATCTCACACACACACACACACACACACACACACACACACACACACACATTTAGAAGAGATGGCTAATGAAAAAAAAGTGTTCACTACATCTGCAGATGGTGCCCACAGATTTGTGGCAGAAAAGGCAAATTTAAAATGCCTTGATGACTTGAAAGCAATGTGCTCCTAGCTGCCTTTCTCTCTCTAGTGGTTTGGGATCCACATTGTAGCATCATGTCTGCTTCTCGAAGACGTCGAATTAGATACTTAGTGGTGATACCAGGCCAGCCTCATTTGGAGGTTACACACAGGTCCATTTGTGTCAGCATGACTATCATTTTCTTTCTTTCCTTTCTTTATTTTCTTGTGTGTGTGTGTGTGTGTGTGTGTGTGTGTGTGTGTGTGTGTGTTTTCTCATGTGGGTAGGTGTATATGTGTGCTATGCTTACAAAAGCACTTGTTAACGTAAGAGCACTTGAGTGTGTGTGCCTATGAAGGCGCACGGAGGCAATTGGGAATCATCTTGAATTGCTCTTCACCTTATTTCTTTGTTCTGGAGTTTTCAAGGCTCCGTCTGCATTTTTACATGGGATCTGGAGAAACCCAGGTTTTTTTGTTTTCAAGGCAAAATCTTTAACCCCTGAGCCATCACTCCAGCCTATGACCATCGTTTTCATGAGCTTACTGAATAAGTATAAGAGGGACCTAGACAAAGGCTGGTTTACTGCGAATCTCTCTCATTCATTCTTTACCAGGACAAATTTCGACCAAAATCTGTTTCTCAGAAGGAGACTCATTACTCAGGAAAATAGATATGCTTATGCTCAAATACTCTAGAAACCTCATTTGTGTTTCTTTTATTGGAATTTCCACAGAGCAGAGAGCATATTCCAATCAGCTACAGAAACATTAAATCATATTGACTCCACTAAGTGATACATGCCAAGTAGCAGAGGCACCTGCAGGGACGCTCATACTAGGCATTCTTGCCGAGTTCTAGTCCCTAGTCTCCCTCAAAACTCAAAGCAATTTGGGTCTCTCTCAAAGTGGATCAAAAAAGAACACCCATACAATTCGTTGCTTCCAAAATCCAGGGAGGTATATCAAGAGTTATGTGCCCTTCTATAAAGGTATTATGTGCAGGGTAAACAACTTGCCCTTTGTGTTAGGGAGATTATCAACCTGCATGACAGATGAAGGCCTATATAAAGTCATTGTTAGTTTCTATTTTGGCTACTATCAGCCTGATAGAAACGGTAGCTGACTAGCATGAATCCATATGAAATAGTAAGACAATTAAGTACCTTGTGAAGTAAACAGTGGAATCAAACTCAATAGTCGTAGTCATGAGATGAAATAAGTATGCTGCTATTTTTACCGAGAGAAAGTACATTCTTTTGAATTCCTCTTTCTTTTTTTTAAGAGCAGGCATCTTTTTAATTAATTAATTAATTATTATTCATATTATTTTAATATTTTATTTATCTGTTATTCATTCAGTCATGAGTATGTGTGTGTGAGAGAGAGCACTGTGTGTCCCTGTGGAGGACCAAGGGGCATTTCAAGAATCATCCTAGATTGCTTCTACCTCCTTTATGATTCACTTTGGGATTTCCCAGACTCTGCCCGCCATGGCCAGAAGTGCAGGCACCACCATTTTTGCCTGACGTTTTTACTTGGGACCTGAGGTCTGAACTCAGGATGTTGTTTGTGAGGCAAAGTCTTAACCCCTAAGTCATCTCTCCAGCCCTCCTCTATTTCTAAAATAATATTGATCAGAGCCAACAGTAGATGCAAATCCCAAACTACTTTTATTTCTAGTAAAGATATTATACATGAATTAACCACGACTATTTTAAAACTATCTCAACTTCATGATAATCAACTGGACCAGAGTGTTCAGGAAGCACTTAGGGGAATTCTCCTTTGGCCAAGCTACTTCTGTATCTTTAAAGTCTTTGCCTCTGCTCTTTAACTCCACATGCTGTATGCTTCACTGTGACAGAGATTTCTGACAGGAACGACTTAAGTGAAGAAAGGTTTATTTTGGCTCATGGTCTCAGAAGACTTTCAACCCTCACTGCTGAAAAGGGGGGCAATGGGAACGGCTCTATTTACAGTTGGCAGAAAGGTAAGAAAGCAGCAGCCCACATGGTAGTGGATGAGGAATGAAAGAATTAGACTGGAATCAGAGGTGGATGTAACCACCTAGGCCTTCTTCTGCTTAACTACTTTTACCAGCTAGACTCCATGTCACTGTTTGTCTGCATATTGTTGATAAATTCACGACCAAGGAGCTGAAAGGGGGAACCAAGAGATTTTATTTTGACTTAATGTTATCCAGTTTCAGTCTTAGTCCAGCGTGGCAGGAGAGCTCATACCAACACCAGGGTCTGAGGGAACTGATCATACCATATCATACCAAGATGGATGAGAGGTTCAATCCTTATTTGCCAGATCCACATGTTTGGCCAAGTATGCAAAAGAATGCCAACTTCCCTAACCAGCACCCTTCATCTTATTTACTTGCTCAGGGACTAGTCCTACCCATCGTGGGCTGTGCCTTCCCTGTCAAAAGGACAATCACCTGCAGGTTTTCTAGGGGCTTAACTCAATTACTAACTCTTTACAAATATGCCCAGAGCTCAAACCTTCAATTGTCAAGTTGACACCTGTACCTAACTATGACACCACACTTTCCAATGAAACCACAACTGCCTGAATGGCACCACTAGTGGAGATCAAGTGTTTAAACAAATGCCTGTGACAGGAACATTTCACTTGCAAACTATACCATAGGACAGGATTTTTATCTGACTAGTCTGGGGAGGAATCTGAAGAGCTTTCACGGTGATTGTTTACCATTAAAACCAGGAATTTAAAATTTTTTCTTCTACTTTTACAAGCATATTGAGTATTCACCCAGCTTCCCTCCCTCCCTCTCCCTTCTGCCTGCATGCTTCTATGAACCTCAGGGTTCACTCTGGCTTGTCTACTCCTATAGGGGTTCAGGCCTTCATAGCTTAGTAAGTTACCTCTCTTCAGGCCACCCCATTGGTATGTGCATTTCTCTTCACTCATCTAGCTTTAGACCCAAAGGTTTCCACTGTGAGTTTCCAGTCTATGGGTATAATAACAACTGCCTACAGAGCACTTTGATGTACTATCTTCTTGCTATAGGTTTATTGGCTGTCTTTCCTATTGATCTATTTCCTTTTTTTTTTTTTTAGGTTCATGTTCTAGTTTGCAGTAACAGAGATGGGTACCCTTCTGACAAGCAGCTCTTGAGTCCAATCAGAAAGCTTCTTGTTGTCTCCTTGGTATTCATGCCACTAGTATACTGGTGGTTACCTATTGCCATGGTGATTTCTATTGTAACTTACAAATCTTATGCTGTTGATGGGGCTTGTGATTATTTCTCTTCCCCAGAAGCTTCTACAGTGTTCCTTGGTATTGTATAAGCTATCCTGCCAAAAGAAAGTCATCAGACCAGTTCCAGTTGATATATTTTGCCCATGTGCTGTGATCCATTTGTGTTGGATCTTCAGGAATAGGATTTACTGACAGCTTTGGAGAGGAACCAAGAGCAATAGCAAAAGCCTATTATGTTTGAAGGTCTTTAATACCTCTCTGACCAACAATTTATCAGGAAGTGCCACATTCCTGTTATTTCTATTGAATTTTGTTCCTAGGCTCTGAGTGGATCAGCTCAAGGCTTTTCTCTTTTTTTACCGTTTTCCTCACTCTATGCTTCTCTGCATAGGGACTGCTCATTCTTATTCCTTTCTTTAAAAGACATTTCTTGGGCGTATTATAGCATAGGATGTTCCTTTGGGGTTGCTTTCCACCATCTTTTGGTTTTTCTATAATTCCCTCTGTCCCTAAAGCCAGTATTTTTTTAATAGCAAAAAAAATGGAAAAATCATTATTAATGATGCAGAGAATAAGACCCAAATTTACTTTGAAGCTGAACAATCTAGTGCAAAGATTTGACCATTTGTTAAGGTTTCTATGGTAACAGTACTTTTAACATTTTTGTGTTGCGGTGGGGTTTTCTGACAATATTGTCCAGAGTGTCCCAGGGACCTATTGGGTGTGGACTCTCTGAGAAGGTGAGTATCCATGCTTTCTGTCCAATTGTAGAAACCTGGCATTTCTGGACCTTTGTGCCACCACCCCAATTTAGAGAGCACTGGGGTTCGAACGTGGGACTTCTGGGTTGCAACACCAGTGATATGACTGCTGTCCTATAACCTTGGTGACAGTACTTTTAGAAATCAGAAAAACAATTATTATGTAAATTTAAGAACCTCCTGGGCCACAGCTATTCACATCTGTTCTCCTTAAACCTCTGCTTTAACCAATGATCCACATCAGCAATCTAATTTCATCACCTGCATTGAGTGTTAGCTCACGGCCCATGCCCAGTGATCCCTGAAATGTCTGGTTATTTCTTTTCCTCATTGTGCAGTTAGTTTGGTAAGTGATTCCAGTTTTTTTTTTTTGTGGAGATTTACAACAACAACAACAACAAAACCACAGCCCGTACGTGTTATGATATTTTAGGGTGATTCCAGAAGTGTGCTCAGCCTTTCCTCCATGTGGTGAGGACACACACAGGTCCCTTTGTCTCTAAACCCATGGTCAAGCAGATGGTCTTGGTTTAGCTCAGTGGATCACAAAACAAAATAAATAGATATGAATATGAAGAAGAGATTTGGAGGGAAGGAGCAGTAGACAGGGATGGTGGGGGAGAGTGGAGGGTGACTGGTCAATATGCATTATGTACATGTGTGAAAATTGTCAAACAACAAATTTATATATGTGTGTGTATATATATATATATATATAGAGAGAGAGAGAGAGAGAGAAGAGAAAGCTGCATGGTGGGAAGAAGTATTATGAAATGCTGCCTTCTGGGAAGTTGGTTCATTCATGAACTCACAATAGTTGGAGTTGCCTGCACAAGATGGGGCCCCTATTCAGCCAAGAATACGGAAGGGGTTCATAAGGCCCTGCCCCACCTCAGGGATCTATCAGCAGTTGACGCTATTGGAAGATGAGGAGACATCTTCCTCAGTGTGGACACTGGTAAATTGCCCATGTCTCAGTGAAGAGCTCCCCCCTCACTCATGTTCATGTGGGCAGCCCTGATTAGAGTCAGTGGGTCACAAAATAGAAAGGCATGAAACTGAGTGGAAGAAGAAGGGATAGTGATGGCGAGAAGGGAATAAGATAGGGCAGGGGATATGTAATATGGATGCATTATATGCATGCATGACATTTTGAAAGAATAAATTGCTTTTAAAAAATTATGTAGTACAAGATCATAAGATACCAAAGAAACTGAACATAAAATATTTGTATCCTGCCCTTTTCACAGTCTTAAAACATTAACTATAGGATTACAGAAAGTCTTGTCTTCAATTGGTATTCATTGCAACTGACCAGAGATTTTAAAATTTGGACAGCTATGTTGCCAGAGTAGCATACTTTAAATAATGACTTAATTTAGGCTGAGGAGATGGCTCAGCAGGTAAAGTGCTTGTCATGCAAACAAAAAGACCTGAGTTTGGATTCCCAGAGAAGCCTGGGAATCCCTAGAGCAAGTGAGCTAATCAGAGTAGCTCTGATTGTACTCTCTGGGTTTAAACAGAGATCAAGGCTCAAAAGAATAACGTGGAAGAGCAATGGAACATGATTCCCGATATTACCCTTGTGCTATCAGACACACACGTGCTCACGCACACACACACACACACACACACACACGCACGGACACATGTACACATACATAGACACACTCATAAAGCTCCTACCCACACGCAAACATACATACAGAAATACAGAAACAAACAAACAAAATAACAATAGCTTAATTTCCTTGTCCTTAGCCTGAGCATACTAGATTACCAGTGCTGGATGCTTTGTGTTACTATCAAGTCTGTTCCTAGAATAGGTTATGCTCATCACCTTGCCAGGCCTCAGCAGCAGTCATAGTTTTTATATTGGATGATTCTTGATAGCGTATTAGTGGGTTCCTAGTAGGTAGGAGCTGCAGTTTGCTGTGCTGCAGATAATTTATTGTTATCAATAAATTTGTGACCGTAAATTCTTGACCAAAGAACTTGGGGAACTAGGGAACTTTATTCTGCTTACAACTGTCCAGTTATGATTCTTAGTCCAGCTTGGCAGGAGAGCTCATACCAACACCAGGCACTGAGAAAACTGGCCACACCACATTCTTAGCTACCAACCCTTCACATCCCAGAACTCAGCCCACAACTGTCAAGTTGGCACCATTATAACGATCACAAAGGTGTTTACTTTGTGCAGGGTCTGGGAAATCTGATCTGGGTCCACCTGGCTCAGGGTTATCTGATACCAATAACAGATCTACAGGGAAATTACAGCAGCTTTTTCAGTTACATTACGGCATCTAATTGTTATCATGTGCTGTGATGGGCTCTAGGCTACTAAAAAAATAAGCATTTGCTTTCTATCGCCACGTAGTATTTGGTCATTTAAACGGGTGTTTTAGGCAACATGTTGGTATAATTTGTGGATTTAATTGTGTAGTTTAAAGATAAAACTTTCATTTTAGTTCCAGAATAAACAAGCAGTTCTGGTGTATGTAAAACTATAACAATGCCAATGGGAAGGCAAATTTGGCAAAAACAATTATTTTCATGCCTTGGAATAAAAGGGAACCAAGACTAAACCTCTAGCTCTAGGATCAAAGTTTGTCTCATCACTGAGTGAATTTCATTAGCGAACTATTAAATTAACATTTAGCCCTATTTTTCAAGTCCATAAAACACTAGCAAGTAAAAATACCTGAATGCTTAGTATGTCACCCAATGTTCGACAAGGACAGTTTAGCTGGGAGATGGTTCTATTGGTGGAGTGCTTGCCTAGCGTGTAAATACTTGGGTTTGATCCCCAGCATTGCATACAATGAACATGGTGGCTTGTGCCTGCAATCTTGGCATCAGAGGGGAGGTGGGAAGATTAGCCACTCAAGGCCATTTTGGGCTGCATGGTGAGTTTGAAGCCGACCTGGACTATGTGAGACCCTGTCTCAAAAGCAAAAACAAAAATTAAACAAACACACAAAAAAACCTCCTCCAATGGGTCAGCTCATTGAAATCCGTAAGTCAGAGATGTTTTGGTCTTGGTTTAGGTTTTCTTGGTAGCATGCGTTTGCATGAGATTCATGTAGGTATAGTTCAAGAAATCATTCTATCACATCCGTAAGATTGTCGTTGATGTTTGTTAGTTGGTTTTTAAAATTATTTATTTCAGAGAGCAAACCCATGTATGCGTGCTGTGGTACACATACGGAGTCAGGGACAGCTTTCAAAAGTCAGGTTTGTCTTTCTACAGTGTGGGCTTCCAGGAGTCAAATCAGGTTGTCAGTTTTGCACTCAGGTGCCTTTATCTGAGTGTTTGTTTTTTCGTTTGTTGTTTGCTTGAAAGAACATCTCACTCTGTAGGTGGAGCTTGCTTGCATGAAAATCCCTATGTTGATCTCCTTGGCAGGAGAACTTTCACTGCTCCAGCTAAAGAAGTATGCTAAGAAGTTTGGTAGTAAGCACATGCTCATGGGACTCACTAATCTTACCATATCCCCCCATTTTACCCACCTGCCCAGGGAATAGTCCACCTGCCATAAGATGGGTCTTCCACATTAATTAGACAATTTCCTATAGGCTTGCTTAGGGTTTCACACAGAATTTACTGGTCTTACTAGTTCCTTCCATCTTATCTTCCTGCCTAAGGTATTACTACCTGCTATGGGCTGGGTCTTCCCCATCTGTTAGACAGTCTCTTGCAGATTTGCCTTAACTATCAATTCTTCACAGGTATCCCCAAAGCTCAGCCTACATTGTCATGTTGACACCTGTATCTAACTTTTGGAAGTAGTAATATCCATTTCCATCAAATCAACTCAGACAACCTTCACCCAGATCTCTACATGATGGGACAGAAGTTACCTGATCAGTCAAAGTTCTGGAATAGATTTTAGCTGTGAACTCAGTGAGTCTGAAACTTCCCACTGGATTCCGCTCAGCCTAGGCTGATGTGCAACGAGAATTCACTGACAGTAGACATTGGTTTGCAACTCCAGAGCATATCTAGGCATTCACTGCCTTATTTTCTCTTTCCATATTCTTAGGCCAGAGTCATTTTCTTTATTAATATTTCCTGGCTTAGGTTGAATTTCAAGCCAAGGACATTATTGTAACAGTAGCAAGAATAGAAAATCAATGCCACATTGATTTGCCAGTGCAAATGGCTATGAATAACTTCAGTTACCTCTTTGTAGTTGAGGGGTCGTGGTTCTCTCCTCCCTAACTATAGATTGCCGAGTTTTCATAATGAAAATGTTAAGTTTAAATCAAAGACCCAGGAAGAAAAGATCATGTCAGTTCAAGTTTATAAATTTCTGAACAATATGTTTCTATATATGCCAATGGCTTTAACCACTGAGCAATCTATCAACCCTGATAGAGTGTTTCCCTTTGTTTGTTTATTTAATTCTGTCAACATTGACCTAAGTAGGTTTACTTTCTTCTCTATGTTTTTTCCCAATAATATACCTTTATTTAACCATATTTCTTAGCTAGGCCTCACATTTACGTCCAATATTCTAAAGGAAAAGGACAGAGGAGAAGACACATAGGAGCTATGATTCACATGTGGAGATCAGAGAACTTTCAGAAACAGGTTCTCTGCTTTCACCCTGTGGGCTTTGGGACTGCAAGTTTTTCATGAAGTCTCCTGTTTCCTTATCCATCTGGTTTACCTGTCCTCATTCTGAAATAGTTGTGCTCTTCATGAGCTTTCTCTTCCTTCTAATTATGTCCATAAAGATGAACAATTTGAATGTATTTATAGAAAAAAATAAATGGGTCCGTAAGATACTCTGGAACTGCGAGAAGAATAAAATGATTCTCATGTTAAGTTCTATTGACAACCATAGCACACAGGCCCGTGAGGTTGAGACTAGTCTGTGATTTTGGTTGATGCTTAAAGTTAGAAACTCACTTTCAGCTCTGTGATATCTATTTTACAACAGCTGGGCTTCAATTGTGTGCTGTTCGCATGTCCCATTGAGCAGATTCTCAGTTGTCAGTTTTCATCGATCCTGCCCTTTTTTTCACACGCTAAGTAAGTGGTATGAAAATCTCTTCCTCAGGAAAAATCTAAGCTGTTGGAAGCCTGCAGATGAGCTCTGGGACTGAATGTTACAGTAATGACGGTCCCAATGTTGCAGGGTTCTTGTGTTCTGGAGTTGAAACAAGATTGAAACAAGGACACGTGTAGAGGGTTAAGGTAGAGTTTATTAGAGGAGAGAAAGGCCGGAACTCATGGACTCCAGATATGGAGTTCCATGAGGGGCTAGGGAGCCCTGGAGAATGCATGTAATCCAGGAATGGAACCCATGAGCAGCAAGGAACAAGAAACAGACTTATGGCACTAGAGGGCAAGTGCAAGAGAACTCGTGAAATCCATGAGAGGCAAGGAACTAGAAAGATCTTGTGGCACTCCAAGTGCCATGAGGGGCTAGGGTGCCAGAAATAGATGCCAGGGTTAGGCATATTTGTACCTCCTCTTTATATTTTTAACAGGAAAATTTTGTCTTCTTGGTCACATCACTAGTAAAGTGGCCATGCTTATTCTGTTATAATTTCATGTAAAAATATTTACCTGTCTATTCTATGTTCATTCAATTTCAGCATATCAAAAATGTATCATACCATATTTATTTTAGACCTAACATTTCTTTTGTACATTGAATGTGAGAGAGAATATTTAGTTCACTATTAACATATTGACATTTTAAGATCTAGAGAGAGTACAGAAAACTACATCATTCTTTAAATATTGGGGACCTAAGAAAATGTAGTTGGTTATTAGAACAGAGGGTTAGATTGGAAGAGTGGACTTGACAGAGTAGACTCTTGGGGAAGTAAGATTCTGCACACAGAATGAAGCCCTCTGGGGCACCACGATTTGCAGACTCAAGGCTGATTCCGAAAAGAACCGAAATCTTGCTGTCATTTCTGATACTGAATCATTTGAGTTGCAAGCAGCAGAAATGACCTCAGCTAATGTAGATGCAAGGAATCTAGGCCGGAGGGATGGGGCTATTTCCAGAATTCAGGAAATACTGAAGACCCAGAATTCAGAAAGGACAGGAACCTGAACAACTTTGGCAACCTAAATGTCCATTGAGACCTAAACATTGTAGGAAAATCACATCACTTACTTTCCATTTCTTCCTCCCATTGTTCGAATTCTGGGAGAGAAAGCATAGTCCGTCTCTCTAGGATCCTGAATCTGCAGTGGGCAAGATAGTTTGACACACTGCTGCTCTCACTGTGTTCGTGGTAGATTAAGACAGGTCTTAGAGAAAACCTAGGACATTAGCTATTACCAGAAGAAGTGCAGAAAAGAAGTCGCACACACACATACCCCTGAAGGTAGCAATTTCAAAACCTATGGTGTACATTGTCTCTGAATCCTCTGCTACCATAACAATATTGTCTTGACACTGCCCTTTGCCTTCCCTCAGTGTTTTCCATCATCAAATTGACCCCAAGAATGAAAACCTCTGGCTCAATGTTGAGGGCACCGTGCACTCAAGAGTTCTTAGCTTCGGTTATGCTAATGCCTAATGGTTTAACTAATGGCTTGTGCAAGCATTGTTTTCTTAAAATACAATCTCCTTCCTTCCCTTTCCTCCTTAATTCCTTTCCTTTCTTCCTCCCTCTTTTCCTCCCTCCCTTCCTTCATCATGTCTAGTGTCCAGAACCCCATTTGCTTCTTGCTAGTCCATTCTCTTTACAAGAAGCTTGGTTGTATTTCTGAACATCCAATGTGTGCCCAGCGCCTTTTCCAAACCATCAAGCTGTCCCAGGGTCCTCTGTCTAATTACATCCAGATTTTCCATCATTCTTTGTTGAGACTCTTTCCTTCCTCCTGGTTTGATTCAGCTGGTGCCAACTGATAGTTTGCCAATTTTTTTTTCTCTTTTAAATTCAGAAGCACCTCTTTATACAGTTCTGACCCATCCATTATTTCTATACAATATATCTTTTATTATTGTTATTACTTTTTCTACTTCTACAAGCATATTAAGTAGTCATCTCAACTTCCCTCCCTTCCCTCTCTCTCTCATCCCCTCCCTTCCCTTCACCATTCCTTCTTTCACCCTCCCACTTTTCTGCCTGTATGTTTCTATGGACCTCAGGGTTCACTCTGGTTTGTCTACTCCTGTGGGGTTCAGGCCTCCATAGTGTAACAAGTTACCTCTCTTCAGACCACCCCACTGATATGTGCATTTTCCTTCACTCATCTAGCTTTAGACCCAACGTTTCCACTGTGAGTTTCCATTCTATGGATGTAATAACAGTTACAGAGCACTTTGATGTACTGTCTTCTATACCTATAGGTTTATTGGCTGTCTTCCTTTTGATCTATTTCCTTTTTTTTTTAGGTTCATGTTCTAGTTTGCAGTAACAGGGATGGGTACCCTTCTGACAAGCAGGTCTTGAGTCCAAACAGAAAGTTTTTGGTTGTCTCCTTGGTACTCATGCCACTAGTACACTTAGTGGTCACCTGTTGCCATGGTGATTTCTATTGTAACTTACAGATCTTATGTTGTTGATGGGGCTTGTGATTATTTCTCTCTCCCAGCAGCTTCTATAGTATTCCTTGGTACTGTGTAAGCTATCCAGCAAGCAGAAAGTCCTTAGACCAGTTCCAGTTGATATATTTAGCCCCTGTGCTGTGATCCATTTGTGTTGCATCTTCAGTAATAGGGTTTTACTGACAGTTTTTGGAGAGCAACCAAGAGCAATGACAAAAGTCTATAATGGTTAGGGGCTTTCAAGACTTCACTAACCAACATTTCATCAGGAAGTGCCACATTCCTGTTATTTCTAGTATAATTTTGTCCCTGGGTTCTGAGTCGATCAGCTCAAGACTTTTATTTTATATTTTTTCTCTGTTTTCCTAACTTTATGCTCCACTGTATAGGGATTGCTCATTCTTATTCCTTTCTTTAAAAACTTTTTTTGACATATTACTAGCATAGGATGTTCCTTTGGGATTGCTTTCTACCATCTTTGGGTTTTTCTATAAGTCCCTCTGTCCCTCCTATCTCCCCTGTCCCTCCTGTCTTTCAAAGCCCTTATTCCCCGCTATGTATTTTTCTCAATTCTTCCCTCCCTCATCCATGTCTTGGGATCCTAAGTCTCCTCTTTAAAAGGCTTGCCCTAAACATCCCTTCCCACCTCCCCACCTTTGAGGTCTTTTTCAAGTTTTCTGGCTTTTACAGTGTTTCCTGTTCAAGTACATTGCGAAGGATAGCAGTTCAATTGTCTGCATACTAAAGAGAATATGCAGTGCTTAACTTTTTGTGTCTGAGAGGCTGCACTCAATATTAAAGTTTATAGTTCCATCCATTTGCCAGAAAAGTCCATAATCTCACCGTTTCTGATGGCTGAGTAATATTTCATTGTGTATATGTACCATATTTTCATTATCCATTCCCTTGTTAATGGGCATGTGGCAGGATTCCATTTTTTCATTATTGTGACAATTTTTCTTTTAAGTTTGCTTTAGTCTATATTGAATCATTATAGACTCCCAGTGACAATCTACATAACACTTAAGGAATGGGTCATCAAAATGGCTTAGTGGAGTATAAATTCATGTTGCCAAGTCTGATAATCTCAGTTTGATCCCTGGAGTCCATATGTTAGGAGAGAACCAATTCCCACAAATTCTTCTGACTTTTTATTTATCTATTTACTTATTTTGTGTTGTATACATGAATATAATAAACTTACGTTATGTTTACCCCTTAATTCCCCCCTCTCTTCCCCTTGCCAGACTGCCTCCTGTTTTCAAGCCTTCTCACTTGTGTGTGCCACACTGCTTCATCTTTGATGTCATATTCCTGACACGATTCATGTTCCAGCAACTGTCGTAGATCAGTGATCATCTTCTCTATCAGCATTAGTCCTCAGGGTCTCTCGGAGAGATGTGGAACTTCGTGAGACCTTTCTGTTTTCATGGAGAGATGTTGATGGGACAGTTCCCATGCAATTCTTGTCATGTCCAGGAGATAATGTCTGGCCCACCACTGTCCCACTTCGGGCTCTTACAATCTTGCCTCACCCTTGGTGTTCCCTGAGCCTTGGGGTGGGTGTGAGTGTGGCTTAGATGTCCTATTTAGGACCTAGCAGTCAGTAGTCGCTTCTTTTCTGCATTCTGGTCAGCAGTTGTTTTTCTGTAGTAAACACCATCTGTTAGTAAAGGAGGCTTCGAGGTTGGGTGCTGGTTGCTTCTCCAAACTATGGGAGTAATAACTGATGTTTAAAAGGATGTTTAAAAGTAATAACTGATGTTTAAAACTGATGTTGAGGTCATGTCGTCATACCTAAATTTTTATACCTTGCTCTTCCCCTAGAATCTATGTCCTTTCCTTTCATAGGTTCTTATTCTAGTTTACAGTAACAGAAAATGTGTTCCCTTCTGACAAGCAGACCTTAAATCTGATCAGAAAGCTGTTCATTGCCTTCTTGATGTTCATGCCATTTATTACACTTCTTGCCATGGTGATTGTTATTGCAACTTGCAGATTTCATGGATTAATGAGACTTTTGATTACTTTCTCCCCACCCTCTGCCCCTGTAGTTTCCACAGTATTCTCTGGTATTATGTAAGCTCTCAAGTACGGAGGAAACTTCCTGACTAGTTCTAGCTAGTGTTTTTGCCCTGTAATCCATATTTGTTGCATCTTCAGTAATAAGGTCAGTTTCTGGAGGGCAACCAAAAGCAATGGCCAAAGCCTAGGGTTTTGGGGGAGCACTTTGAGACCTCTCTGACCAACAACTTATCAAGAAACATCATATACCTGTTATTTTGATATTGTTTAATTATGACTGGCTTCTAGATGGAATATCCCAGAGCACTTTTGTTTGTTTGTTTTGTACTATATTCTCTCTGTGCTCAGCTGTGCAAGGATTGTCCATTCTTGTTCTTTTTTTTAAACTAAAATGTTTTTTGATATATTTATCTTACAGGAGATGCCTGTCCAGTTGCCGCTCACATTCTTAGGGTTTTAAATTCCTCTGATTTCTACATGCAATTGTCACACACATGTGTCTCATACCAATATATGAGTTAAATAAATACATGAAAAAATGGCATTTAAGGAACTATTAAATAATGATCCCCATGGTACCTTCTACACAGTTTAAGAAATAGGATGCAATGTCATTCTCTCTCTCTGTGTGTGCATGTACATATGTGTCTACATGCATGCATGTGGGTACATGTACACATGAGTATACATCAATGTGGAGGTTGAGTCAACATTATGTGTCTTCCTCAATTGCCTTCCACCTCATACTTGAGACGGTATCTCTTTAAGCGTGGAGCTCACTGGTTCAGTTAGACTGGCTGGCCAGTGGGCTCCAGAGTTTTTCCACCTTTGTCCCATGGCACAAATTCCCACTCTGCAAGTGCCTCTAGAGTTATAGGCACTTGCCTCTGCCCCTGCTTGTGTACATAAGTGCTGGGATCTGAATCTACGTTCTTACGCTTATGGCTTTACCAACTGAGCTCTCTCCCTGCCCTGTCACTCTCTTTGACACTAACTTTGATTGGTTAGAATAAGTCCAGAGAAACTATGTTTAGCCACCCAACTCTGTGACACTCCCTATGTGACCTTGGAAAGTCTTTTGGTTGTTTTTGGATGGTGTCTTATATCTCCGAGGCTGGCTTTTCATTCCTGATGCTTTTGCCTCTACCTCCAAAGTGCTGGAATTAGAGACTATGCATAACTCCAAAGTTAATATTAGAGCAGAGCCCAGTAGGAACCTAACTGCTCTGACTCAGAGAAGAGACTGTCGCTATTCAGAGATGCATTACCCACCCTCCACACTTAAAGGTCGAGGGCACAGACAGAACCAAAGGTAGCACAGCAGGATATTGTTCATCCATGACTTAACTATTTTAACACTGGTCTCATTTCACCATCCCTCCAACCTAGCGTTGTTTACGCCAGCCCGTGAGTCATCAGATTCCAAGAGCACATTTCTCAGTTGGGAAATTCATGATGCTAAAGGTTTATTTTTCATTTTAAAGTATCTCCTTTACCACTGGACAAAGCTGGTTTTTTTTTGTTTTGTTTTGTTTTAGATCATGTTATCTTCCTGTACCCTGGCTAGCAAATAGTCGGGGCTTAATAAATGCTTGTTTTGTAGAAGGCACAGAAGTAAGGTTTAACCCATGCAGGATTCCCTAACAAAATTTGTTCTAAAAGTAACATTTGAGTATTACATGTGCACGAGGTTATTGGGTCGATAATGACCAAACTTGTATACATGATTCACAGAAAGATACAGTAGCATTGGATTATTTTTTTTTCTTTACTGTGAATTTAAACACTTTCAGCTTGTATCTGAACTTCTGGGTCACAAAATGTTCTATCATTTTCCAATCTCTGAATCAGTCTGTGTGTCTACTTGGCCTCCTTTGCTCCTGAGTGGGCAGGGAGAATACCTCAGATTCAGCCTGATACAGCAAGCAGGAACCCCCACGCCCACCTTACGCTCTCCACTTATGGTGTGCTGTCCTGCACTGAGCATGAGGAATGTTCTATAAATGTTGGCACACAGACCCACAGTCATAAATTAGCTCATTTCAGCTTAAATGGATATGTTCAAATGAATTGCCACCCACGTCTGAAATTCTGTAGTTTTTATACCAGTTTTTCTTTTGTAAAAGAAGTCCCGTTTGTGCTGGAACAAAAAAAAAAAGTTCAAAATTTCAACAATTGTGACACTGTCTTGTAAAGATCACTGAGTCCTTTAGAATCCAATTCAGAAAGAAGCCTATCAGTATGCACCATGTTGCTTTTGATGAAGTAAAACAGCAGAATTGAACACTTCAAAATCTAAGGAGGACATAGTATGTACTTCAGTAGGCGCTATGTGGGGGTTGGTTCTGTAGTGGCTGAGTAGCTCAGACTATGGAAAGAACAGTTTTTCTCTGTGTAGGTGGTGGGCGGGAAGGAGAGTCTTGCATGGGAACAGCTTGAGACAAAGACAAATCCTTCAAGGTTGCAAAGTGGGAGGAGACATTCCCAGAGTGTAGGAGCATAAAACAATTACAGGAGGATTGTGCATGCACCAAAGCAAAGCTCGGTCACGTAGAGCCACTGTCCCTTTCCAGTTCACTTAAGACGCCAACCCACTACAGCTCTGACCAGTCCCAGCCAGATCTGGCCACACACAGATTGGCAGTGCATTTAAACTTCTCTTTTTCCTTCTGTCAGTAAGATCCTGGCACAGCCCTGTTGACAATGTGCTGTGACTTTCCTTTTCCTTCTACACTTGGGGTCTGACCAACGCTTTGCCATTCAACTCCGTCATTTGTCATGCAAGCTAGCTAAATTTAGAAGTCAGCTGGAGTTAGCTTTATGTGATACAGAGGCAGCCATTTGATAGTATGGTGGATATATCCCAAATCGTAGCATTCCTTAAAAAGAAGTTCTAGGGATTTTAGAAATGCTGTACATTTAGTATTTGTTCTGTTTTTGGTGCTTGCATGTTTAAAGACCTTAAGAAAAACTAGGTTGTGTTGAGGACTGAAGAGGGATAAACGTAACCATATTACAAAGTAGTCTGAATGTGGGAAGTCATTTTCAAGTTACAGTAATTATTATTAAGTGTGGTAGAGTAAGAAAAATCTGAAAATAAAAACATCTATCATGTAAAAAAACTTCAATCAAATAACAGCCTTAAAAAAGTAAAAGTGACTTCAAAATAAATATAGGCGAGAAAAAGAAGATTTGAGATGGGAATAGCCAAGGGAAAAGATATTCTTGGGGGGGGAGATATTCTTTAGAAAGACAAGCACCTTGTTCATGATGCTAAGTCATCTTGTTCATGAATACAGAGTGTCTTGATTGCATCTTCCTGTTGCCATCAATAATACATGACCCAAGAGACTTAGGCAAACACAGGGACTTATCCATGATCAAGGTTCTAGGTTCTAGTCCATGATGATGGCAGGAGAGCTCATACCAACATGAAGAGCTGAGGGAACCAACACCACTACTATATCCATAGGAACTGCTGAGAAAGGGCTATACTTTACAGTTTGCCAGTCCGCCAAAGCCAACTAGGTCTCTCTCTATCTTATATACTGGTAGCCCAGGAAGTAGTCCTGCCTATTATGGGCTGGGTCTTCCCACATCAGTTAGATAATCTCCCGTAGCCTTGCTAGAGTCTTATGTCAACTAAATAATTCTTACACATGCATAAAAACTCAATTCTCAGATGTCAGTTGACATCTAAAACTAACATCACACAAAGGGACAATCACCTTCAGAGTTCTATCTCAATGTCTCCAGAAATATTTGCCTGCAACAAAATTCTCATTAGCTGACAATCTCTTTGTCATGGTTTGAAATATGAGTTGCCCCCCACAGGCTCATGTGTTTGGATCTTCAATTGTTTGGGAAGGTCATGGCACCTTTAGGAGGTGGAGCCTTGCTGGAAGAGGGTGTGTCCCAGGGGATGGGCTTTGCAGTTGATAGCCACATCCTATCTCTGGGAGAGGTCTGCAGCTTGAAGTTTTGCAACTCTCAGCTTCTGTGAGAGACCTCCAGCTTCTGCCAGCCAGCCATGCCTTTTCTTTCATAATGCACTATATCTCTCTGCTGGAACCGTAAGCTGAGGAAGCTCCCTTTCTCCCTTAGTTGTTGGGGGCTGGAGAGGTGGCTCAGGGGTTAAGCCTCTGCCTTGCAGGCGGAAGGTCCTGAGTTCGGATCTTAGACCCCACGTATAGACGCCGGGCGGAAGCGGGGGTGGCCTGCGTTTCTGGTTCTGGTAGGGCGGAGCCTGTGAATCCCCGGGCAGAGTAAACAAGGAGGAGGTGGAGGCGTCCATGGTGGTTCCCGAATTCGCCCGTGGTTCTACACACACACACACACACACACACACACACACACACACGCTTGAACACATGCATACATGCACAATTGAATAAAATAATAAAAAAATTTTTAAAAATATGGCATCTCACAGCAGCAGGGAAGAACAACCGTATACTGTTGTCTTTTGCTCTAATGAAATACCTGAGTTTATTTGGCTCATAGTCCTGGTGTCTGGGAGTATTCAAGAGCATGGTGCTGGCATCAGTTTGACTTATGGTTCCACTTCTACTAGTAATAAAAATCAGAAGGGAATAAAAGGGAGAGAGAGGAAGATAAGAAAGGAGAGGAAAAAAGGAGAAAAAGAAGAGAAAGATACAAAGTGGGCTTGTTGTGTGATACCTCTTCAAAGCACTAATCCTACCCTATTAGAGCAAAGCTCATATGAGAAAAGACTTAACCATTTATGAGGAATCTGCCCCGTGACACTTACCCAAGAAGCCCTTCCTTCAATAATGAGGAAATAAGTTTCCAATGTGAGAATTTCAGGGGACATACTCAGCCTACAGGACCCATCTTTTAATATCTCTTCCTCTCAAAATTCTTATTGGAGAGACTCTAGAGAGCAAAGGGTATGAATTTTGTCTGACATATGCCATGATGTAAGTTGAAAATATCTCTAGAAATGGTATGCAGTATGTTCTGAATAATAGCGAATTGTTTTTTCTTGTGTCTGAAGCTCAAAGAAACAGAAGCTTGATGATAGTTGTAAACAGATCACTTCGGAGCATGCCCATTGTTCTTGTGTATAGAAGCACTGGATTGGGGTGACAAGATGGCAGGATTCCAATGGCAGGAAAGGTGGTCATTGACGAGAAGAGAGGAAAAGAAAATATTTATTGAAATCACAGTTTTCTCTAGAATTAAAATTTTAAGTTTAATTTTCTAAAACTAGGGCAAAGGTGGTGCTTTATGCTATCTTGCTATTTTAGTCAGCTTTTGGTCATTATAATGAATACATGACAGCATCATCTTACAAAAAGAAAAGGTTTGTTTTGGCTTACAGTTCTAGAAGCTTCAGTCCATGCTCAGTTCGCCCTGTTGCTTTAGCTGGTAGTGAAAACAAAACCACTCAGCTCAATAAGGATAAAGAGGAAGAAGAGACTGGGTATGAAAATCTCCTTTAAAGGTATGCCACCAGTGACCAAAAGGCACTCTCCTATGCCCCACCTCTTGAAGTGGTCATGCCTCCCAAGAGTACCAATAGGGGACTAAGCTTGGGGGGATGGTTAAGGCTCAATGTCAACCTGGCCCCTAGAGGTACAGCACACAGGCACCCACTTCAGAGGAATTCTCTAGTTAAGGCAGGCCTCTGAGTAAGCCTGAAGAAGATTGTCTTGTTTGATTGATATGGGAAGACCCAGCTCATTCAAGTTGGGAGCATTGCCTAAGTAGGTGGTAAAGATGGAAAGAGCTAGTTGACAGGTTAGTAACCCAGCACACAAGTGGTCAGTGTTGGCCCTTCTTTAGCGTTTGCTGTGGATGTGATGTGATCAAATCCCTTGGCTCCTGATACTGTGACTTTCCCTGTAACCTGGAATTGTAAGGTGGAATAAAACACCCTGTTCCCATAAATTAATTGGGTCGCCCATTTATTACAGTTTCATGAAACTGAAACAGGAACATCCCAAATCCAAGCACTCAAACAATTCAAAGTGCAAAGAAAAGATGGAACCAGAAAACATAATATCAAGCAAGGTATCAGACACAGAAAGATAAATGCCACACATTCTCTCTTATATGTGGATCCTAGCATTAAATTCTTGACTGAAGTTATTTGTCTTGGAATTCCGATGTGATTTTTGGAACTTGCTGTATATGTTCAGTTTATTATAGCTACGTATGGGTCTGAGATGCTTGAGTCAGGTGACAAATATTGTGGTATGGGATTCGGAAGTAGAGTAGAATAGTGCATGTTGATGTGATCACAACAAAGATGGCCAAGGATTTGGTGGAGAGTGATATTGTACATGGTTGACGATTGCTACCTACTGGGTTGGAAGATTTGTTTGGTGCTGTGGTCCTTGTAGCCTGGAGCTGTGAATTCGATTGAATTTTTAGACAGTTTTCTTTGTATTTCTGCCTTTGTGTTGTGGAATACATTGTGATGTTGAATGTCTGTTTATGGTTTGGGAATTTTGTTTCCAGCACAACTTTTTGTGATGTTTCCTCCTATTTTAAATTTCTTGAAGCAAAAAGTTTATTATAAAAAGAATAATCAATTTCAGACTTTCTTTTGATATAGTTTCCCTCCACATACACTTGTCAATGCCTATGTCTAATATGATCATGAGGTTCACGGATAAGCAGTCTGCTGGCTGTATACATACTAGTTTGAGCAACATTGTTCCTTTCTTGTGTCAACTAACAGCTTTCTGATGGTTCTTCAAAAATTTTACTTAATGAGTATCTAGTGGATACCTATGACTTCATTTTGGGTTTTGGAGATAAATAAGGCTTAATCCCTGATTTTAAGGACTTTACAAGCTTTTAGTTTGATGTCAGTAATTTCTTGAATATCACTAGACAGAGTAAGCATAGCAGACTGAATTATTTCATATGAAACAAAAAATTTGCATGGCCTCGAATTTTTAATAGTTAAAATTTGAATATGTGAATACTGACTACAATATTGGGTTGCCTGAGTATATTATTACTTACTATGGTGCATGTTTACATTTATATGATAAACAGGACAGTAGAGTCATTTTTTTAGTTATGTTATTGTTAGATTTTGTTAGATTTTAGCTGTGCTTTTCACTTTTCACAAAATTGCCACAACTAGAAAGGTTTCTCTTAATCTCATTAAAAATACATTCTTTCACAATTCAAAAAATGAGAAGTTCAGCACAGCTTCCAAAATGCCCTATTTAAGTCAACTTAATATAGCTCAAAAGAACCTGCAGATCTTTCCTAACCCAGAAGCTTTTTCTCAAGATTTCCAGTTAATTGTCAGCTGCTGCTAGTATTTTCTGAGTGGGAGAATGCTATTTTTAGAGGTCAAAATACAGTTGCTGCTATATTAATATTCATCAGCAAATAGTACTTAAAATTCAGTTAGCTTTGTATTGATTTAGATTTGCTCCTTAATGGTTTTGAGCACATGAGATGTGATTTTTTTATCAGAAGACAGAAAGATTAATACATATCCTCTATTACACTAGCAATCACACTTGAATAGGGGGATTAAAGCACTTATCGTCACAATATCATTTTTGCAGATGATCATAGTAATTTTCCTGTGCTCTGGCATTCCTCACAACTTTGAGCACTGGCAGTGGGCGGATCCTTAAAAGTAAGTCTGTGATAGTGAGGGTGCCAATGGAGGTTCTAAAAACCTTTCATGACAAAGTAACTGAGATGCTTTCCAAAATCCCATTCCTTGGTATGTCCGTGCAACTACTTTACCTAAAGCATGAACTACCCTCTTCAAGAATCTCAAATGATAGGAGAAAATATGAAGAGGGATAGGAGGGAGGGGGTAGGATTGGGTAATAACAGATGAAAACACATATATTCTTTGTATTTACATATGAAAATGTCAAATAATGAAAAAAGTAAAAATGTTTAAAAATCACCTTTATGAAACATGTCTTTTAATAAAATTGTAAAAATAAATTTGTCAGGTTTGGAACAATAAATAAATAGTATCTCAAATGAAATTTGAATGAAAGCTTCAATGAATATCACCTGGTTTGATCTTCACAGGCATAAGTTAGTCAATGTGCAGTTCGCCCTCGTGGTTGCTGATAAATGGTTTAAGGGAACAAGGAATTTATTTTCTTACTGATAGTCTAGTTACAGCTCTCAGTCCAGCTTGATGGGAGAGCATACACCAACACCAGACCGAGGGAACTGGCTACACCATCTCTACGTACTGGCAGAGAGAGGGACAATCCTTACTTGAGAGACCAGCATGTCTGGCCAAGTGTACAGAATGCCAACTTTCCCAATCAGCTCTTGATATTTTATTCCAGGGCCTAGTCCCACCCACCATGGGCTGAACCTTTCCCATTAGCTTGACAATTTCTTGCAGGTTTGCTCTGGGCTTAACTTAACCATTAATTCTTTATAAATATACCCAGAGCTCAAACCCTCAACAGTTAAGTTGACACCTGTGCCTAACTGTAACAGTCAACATGAGTTTATGAACAGGAAAAAATACCCATGCCTGGAGGAATTAACCAAGGAGAATGGCTCCTGAGGAGAGGAACAGACACTTGCCAGTGCTTCTGAGCACCCTCGCGTACTCCAGGGCTCATTTAATGAAAGTGGCTCATTTAATCTGTGGCTAATGAACAATAAAGTGCTCTCTGCTCGACCAGCACTTTGCACTCACTTCTGTTTAAAGCAGCTGCTTGAAAAGTATAATTGGTCGCCAAGTTTCACAATCCACATAACAAAATGAATCATAAAGGGGAAGCAGAGGGGCAATTATAAAGAAAAGATGGAGGACAGGCAAGCCGGATCAGCAGGTAAGTGCATGCCTGACGACCCGAGTTTAACGCCAGATGCCAACAAGGTGGAAGGAGAAAACCAACTCCTGAAAAGCTGTACTCTGGCTTCCAAATGTGCACCATGATAATGGGAATAATTTGATTTCTATTGGACAGCTAGTGCAGTTAGGAATGTCTGGTCCTGTGGGAGCCTCTCCAGTCTTTACCTCACTTCCCTAGCAGTTCTGGGACACACATTAGACTCTAATGCCAGACTATAAAAGATTGCGGCTTCACCCATTGCTTCTCCCATCACCCTGCTCTCCTGACATGCAGTCACATGATGGTGGCCTCAATTCTCTCCAGCCATGTGTTCATGGCAGCTCTCCCTATTCTCTCGATCCCAGGCTATGTCTTCTGCTCTAATGATTGCCCACTTTAAGGCTATAGCTTCCTCCTTGCCTCCTTCGGTCCCGGCATCCAAGAGTTTCTTTCCTTTTCTCTCATTTTCAATAAAATCCTGTTTTAATTTCTTAACATGTTCTGGTTTCATTCTTTCATTCCAATACTCAAGAATCCCGAAAAAAACCCCACTACGATGGCGTACATATTCCTGCAGAGAGAGAGAGAAATGATTTAAAAAAAAAAAAGGCCAGCTGGCTAACACTAGATACTACTAAAAGAAAAGGTATTTTCTTTTCGTTAGTTACTTTTTTTCTCTTGGGCTATTTGTGCTGTATCAGCTTCAAGTCAATTCCAATGATATATGGTTCTGTCTCCTCTTCTTCTTCACGTTCATATAAAATCCCTGTTTGTTTATGCTGAATTCAGGTAATTTAAGACCTTTGGGGATTGAGCAAGTTCTTTGGCTTCTGCAATTCAAAGTGAAGGTCATTTCTGACCTGGAAAGATGGTACAGGCCTATTTTTCCCTGCTCCTTTCCACTGAACACCTATGACCTCTGAAAATGATGGAAAAGAAAACCAAAGGAGAACTACGCAACCTGATAAGAGGAAAGCAAGGGGGTTTGGGACCCCAGTTTTCCAGAAGGCCAATGATAGTTGCACAGATAACACACCCTCTCTGTGGAAAGAGTTGTGTCAGGGCAATGTGTATGTTCCTACACAACAGTCCACTAAACTCAATCCAACTTTCAAGCTAGTTAAAGGACGAAACCCAGGAAGATGTTTTCCTTTTCTTGGATCAGCTACGGATCTTAGACAGCTTCAGGTGAGCCTCACACTCGTGAGGGCTTGACATGGGGATGCCCCCTGGAAATCAGTGCTGGAAGAGGCATCTTCCTCTCTCCTAGACCTGAGACTTACCTTTGCTACTGAGAGATCAAGTGGACAGGCAGAGAGAGCAGGAGAGACCTAGAAACCTGGTCTGGTCTAAGGCATTCAGACTCTCCTCACACACCAGAGATACTATTGTGGCATTAGAAGTAGTAATCCGGAGGGACTAAGATCAGCTCTACTTTACACCAACTTTAAACTTATTCTACACAATCCTTCTATAGAGAAAGAAGTGGGAACTCCCCAATTTAATTTATAAGGTCGGCATGAATGTGAGTAGCAAAACAAAGGTAGCAAGAACCATGTAGCAAATAAAAACAAGACAAAAACTGTAGATGGAAAACCTTGAACAATAAATAAACAAATTCCAACAATGCACATAAAAATTGTATGCACGGCCAGGTGGCATTTATCCTAGGTGTGTAAGAGTGGTTAGAAAAAAAAATTTTAAATCAACTCTAGGACCAAAGAGATAGCTCAAGTAATGCTTTTGCCTCCGAAGCAAAATGACCTGAATTCAGATCCCAGGTCTCCTGTATAAAACACCAGGGGGGCTTCCACAGATACACACATTCAAGTACCCTCTTGTAAACACACATACATGCAAAAAATATATAAAAATAAAAATCAACTCTGTGTGTGTGTGTGTGTGTGTGTGTGTGTGTGTGTGTGTGTGATGTGTGATGTGTGTGTACATGTGTAGAAGTAGACAACATTTAAATGTAATTTCTAAATTTCTGCTTTTCTGCCACATTTGAGGCAGGGTCTCTTCACTGTTGCCCTGTGAGCCAAGTTGGCTTGTGTGTGAGTGATTACCGGGTCTCCATCGCCTCTTTCTTCTAAATATGCAGGGATTACATGCAGTTAACTCATTGTGTCCAACATTTGTATGGTGTCACCTAGTCCTCATGGTTGGATAACAAGTGCTTTACTCACTGATCTTCTCCCCAGCCTCAATAATCAATTAATCTACCACATCAAGGAGATAAAGAAGAAAAATTATGGGATCATATCAACTAATGCAGAAAACCCATCACCTGCTCATGATAACCAGAAGATCAGAAATACTGTAATTACCACAACTTGATAGAGAGCATCTCTAAAGAAAGAAGAGCAACTAACATCACAGCTAGTGAAAACAAGGATGTCTGCTTTTACAATCCTTAGTCTAAATAGTACTGGACCTCCCAACAATTACAGTAAGTCAGAAAAAGAAACTAAAATGCATATTGTTTAGAAGGGAAAATAAGACTGCTTCCTTGGCACTTGACATGATTGTCCACACAAAAATACCAGTCATGAGACCTACAAAACAAAGCAATGAGACCCCTCCCTTGATCTTGACCTTACATGAGAATTCAATAGGAATGTAGCTGTAAGAACAAAATAGAACAACAAATCACTTCTTTGTATAGCAAATGAGCATACAGAATCCAAAGTTAAAGACAGAACCCTTTAGAGTTGCTCCAAAAAAACTAAATATTTTATTTAATAAAATGTAGTGCTTAATTTTAGTTAATTTAATATGTAATAAAATTAAATAACTTAATAAAATACTTAGGCATGCATTATCTTAGGTCATTAGTGTGTCGCTCTAAAAAAAATGCTTGTGGCTCAATGATTTGTAAAACAGAGAAATTAATTTGGTCTATGTGGGAGGACCCAAACAGAGTGGGGGACAGGATTTATTGTTGCATTACAACATGCAACTGTAGTAGAACGGAAGCTAGTTCGGAAGAGAAGGGAGCAAAGTCACATAGGCTAATCTTTCTAACTGTAAAAATACTGCAGTTCTTTGAAGAACTAGCCAGATCTTATGAAAGTGTCATCAGGACCCTTTGCAGGCAGCACCCCATGATTTAATTATCTCCAACTAAGCCCCACCCCTTAAAGGTTCCATTTCAACATGGCCATCCTGGTGATTCAGTTTTGGATATATGAACCTTGAAGGAGCAAAGCTTGAAACCGTGGCACACACTAAAGAAAACACGCACAGACGAGTCTATCAATCCTAAATAATGCATACCACATGCATCAGTTTGAAGATTTGGTAGAAGAAAGATGACTACTCTTCCCAAATTTACCTTTGGGTTTAGCGAAATTCCAACAAGGAATTTTGGACAATGTAGACATAGACTTTATGGATTTAATTTTACAGGCTGAAAAAACACACACAATAAAACAATCCAAGACAACTTTATATACAATGCATTCTCCAGGGATCATGCTATTCAGTTGGCATATTTCATGACTCATCACTACATCTAAGATTATTTTAAAAATTACATGAAACATCACAGGTCCTGTAATATCTTTAAAAATGACAAATAATAAGCTTGGAAGAATTACTTCTCTTGATATTAAAGCTAACTAAACAGCTACAGTAATTACCAATATGGTATTGGAAGAAGAAAGCATATATAAGTCAATGGAAAAGAACACAAAAATAAGGTAATTTACTTTTTGACAGAGAAGAGAAAATTAATTCAAAAGAGAAACAATAGACTTTCAATAAAAGATTCAGGGGGCAGTTAATAAGTAATTGAGTAAAAAAAAAAAAAGAAACTCAATCTAAACTTCATACTATTGCAAAATTAGCTTGAAATGTTTCCTACACATATGAAACTTCAAAATTTTCAGAAAAAGATACAGGATAAAATCTTTGGAACATAGAATTTCTAGATTGACACTAAACCATTATCTGTGTAAGGAGAAATTGAGGGGCTGGACTTTGTCAAAAGTTAAAAACTTTTGCTCTAAGAAAGACCCTGTTGCAGAAATGAGAAGACAATAGAGAGGCTGGGAGAAGATACTTAGAAACCACATTGCTAACATAGGACTGGAATCAAGACTGTATAAAGTACTGCAGGCCTGCAGATGTCGTACTTGACAATAACACATGGGGTCCAATACCTCCTGTTAAAACAAGAATACATAAAGAACTCCAGGCCTGGGGATACAGGGACACAGCAACTATATAACATGACTGAAGCTCTGGGTTTGAGCCCCAGCATCTCATGTGGAAATATGAACATATAAAGAACCCTCAAATCTCAATTGTAGTTGTGTTCAGAGCCACCCTGGGCTATGTAATGAGTCCGAGGCTAGCCTGAGTTACAATGTATGGTGAGACCCTCTCTCAAATAGTTAAAACGAAACAAAACCTCAATAATGAAAAACCAGTATGGCACAGAAAATAGCCAAAAGATACAAATAGGCATTTCAGTAAAGAGTATATTCAGACAGCCATTAAAATCACACGCTGATATTGAAAGTTGTTAGCTTTTAGAGAAATGTAAATTAAAAAGTAAGAGGTCATCATATGCTTATCAGAATGACTAAAATTAAAAAATTAGTGATGGTATCAAATGCTGGCAAGGACATGAAAAAACAGGATCACTCACCCTTGCTGAGGGGAATGTATAAACAGCTCATTCATTCTGGAAAAATGTCTCAGCATTATGTTTTTTTAATGAAGCATCCAACTAACTATCACATGACCTAAAAATTATGCCCGGGCACTTACCCCAGGAAAAAAATGAAAAGTCATAGTTATATAAAATCTATGCAAAGTTATTCAAAGCAGCTTTGGTGAGAGTAGCTGAAACTTGGAATCAACCCAGGTATCTTTCGATGGGCAAATGATTAAACTGGTGAATATATAAAATGTAATACTGTTCAACATTAAAAGGGAGCAGGTTCTTTATGCGTGCAACAACTTAGGTGAATTTCCAGGAAATTATGCCAAGAAGCAAACAGCCAATCTCCAAAGTCCAAACAAACACTGTGTAATTTCACTTATATAACATTTTTTTTTGCGATAAGCATGTTTTGTAAATAGAGGCCAGGGGTCGAGGCTACAGAGGTAATTTTAGAGGGAGTAGCATATAGTAATTCTTGAAGTCAATGCAAATCTATTTATCACAATATCAATTTTTTAAAAAAGGCTCTTTATTTCAAAGTTTGAAGCTTGTAAATTTAGTGCAATTAAAAGAAAATTGATTGCAAAGAAATAGACCTTACAAGTTTAATTTTAGAGGCTAAAAACATGCCCAAAATAAAACAATCTGAGATAATTTTAAATAAAATACACCCATCAGTTAGGATAGTCTGTTACTCATCACTACATCTAAACTTGCAGGGGGTGGTCTGTGCCCCCTGCTCAGTGCTATTGATAAAAATTTTAGCACAGTATTTTGAAATTCATTATTTTTAGTGTCAGTAATGCACTTTTTAGGTATTTTGGAAGGAGAAAATTCATTTGTAAATTCATATGAATCCAAATATTTTTAATTAAAATGAAGACTCCTGAGAGGGAAAAGATAATATGAAGTAGAAGTTATCAGACAACAACATGGCGAAACACTTCAACTGTTTTCCATTTCTGTGCTGAACCAAGTTGTGATGCAAACCATTCATATAAGGTTACCATAAGAACATAAGGAACATAAAAATCATTCCAAGATATTCAGAACTGTCCCAGGTTCTTTTTGGCACATGTTCAAGAGCTTTGCTACCAACAATTCTCACAAACGACTTTTCAGTACGATGCTCCAGAACACATCTTATGCTCCTTGTCCCCTTAGGAAGAAAACAGAGAGAACAGTGTAAACTACCAGTGTCTGCTAATATTCTCTCTTTTCTACAAGAGTCAATATTCCACTAGCACAGTAAATCTGTGTCCAGTAGTGGAGCGAACAGTGTGATATGTTACATGGATTTGCCACAATGTGGTAATAGATCTACATTTGGGCTCAGATTGCTGCTCGAATCTTGCTCTACTCAAGACCATAAAACTTACTTAAGGATTTAAGTGTGACTGGGGCAAGTCTAGGGTGGTAGAAAAATTATAAAAGAGCAATGATAAACTAAGATACAAAAATGCTGTGGCATGAATTCAAGCCCATAAGCGAGCCAGAAGCTACAACACACCTAAAGGCTCTATAGTTCGGTCAGTCAGAGCTCTCACAGTATTAACTCCTGCAAGAGGGAGTCGGAGGTTCAGAAGCAGGTGATCTAGAGAAGCAGACATGCTGCCAATCTGATCTCTCCCCAGGGATTGTCTTGTTATACATCACGCATAAGACAATTGTCAACCCACGAAGGCAAGGGGTTCCTTGGTGATTAGGGTGCGAGACCTTAGTTCATGCTTCAAGTCTAAATATGTGTTGAGAGAAAGATTGAGAGAAAACCCATGCATGCCATGGTGCATGAGTGGAGGTCAGAGAACAACTTTCAAAAGTCAGTTCTTTCCTTCTGCCACTTGGGCTTCTAGGGATCAGACTCGAGTGTCTTACACACCTCTCTGTGGCTCTCAAATGTAAATGTTAACATTAGAAATTTTGGACTTTGTGCAAACTTCATGGACATTGCAAATTCTATTATTTTATGATTTTTTTATCATTTTTTGCATTCATTTTTTCAAAATATGCCCTTCAGACTCTTGGCAGCTAATTATATTGGAATTAAATGGTAATCTCATCATTAGAGAACAATTTGACTAATAAAGAAAATAAACGTGCCTTCTTTTCAGAATACTTTGTTCTGCAAAAAGACTTTATAGGAAGGGACATTTTATTATCCCTGGATAAAAATAAAAGGTAAAAGAGTAATTGTGAGTAATAACAATTTTTAGAAGTTCATTTTTTCTGGAATCTATGCGAACATCCAGAAATACTTTTGTTATGATGCTAATGCAGACAAGAAAGAGTGGTGGGCTAACTACAGAGCCAATTGTTAAATAATGAAGATTTTTGCAAGTGGTTAATGTCACATTAGGAACTTAATATTGGCCGTGGTGGGTGAGCTAGTTAGATGTATAGATGTCAACTTGACAACCAAAGGCTGAGCTTTGGGAACATCTCTGAAGAATTGATCGTTAAAGCAAACTCTCAGCCAGCCTGCAGCAGAGCATCTAGTTAACATGGAAAGATCCAGTCCATGGATGGGGGGTCATTGCCTGGGCAGGTGGATAAGATGGAGAAGTTGGTTCAGTAACTTGGCATTCTTCAACGTAATTGCAGACTCATAGTTTGGCAAATAAGGTTTATCCCTGTCTTAGCAATCCTATGGATGTGGTCCCTGGGGTGGGCCTTGCATCTACTGTTGGTTCTGATACATACTATTTTAAGAAATAGAGAAGGCCTGGAGCAATGGCTCAGGGGTTAAGACTTTGCCTCACAAACAACATCCCGAGTTCGGATCCCAGGTCCCATGTAAAAGTGCCAGGTGGAAATGGTGGCAGCCTGCACTTCTAGTCCTGGTGGGTATAGCCTGGAAAATTCCAGAGCGAAGCAAAAAGGAGGTAGAAACAATCCAGCATGATTCCCAAAGTCATCTTTGGTCCTTCACAGGGACACATAATACACACACACACACACACACACACACACACACACACACACACTAAATAGAAATAAATATTTTAAAAAAAGAGAGAAAATGAGAGGGTGTTTCTAGAAATTAGTCATTGAAAGTTGCTGCTGGGCTGGAGAGATGACTCAGGGATTAAGACCGTGCCTCACAAGCAGAAGAACCTGAATTCAGATCCCAGGTCCCACATAAAAACGCCAGGCAGAAGTGTGGCAGCCTGCACTTCAGCACTGGTAGGCAGAGCCTGGGAAATCCCGAAGTGAAGCAAAAAGGAGGTAGAGAGAACAATCCAGGATGATTCCTGAAGTCTTCCACAGGGATACACAGTGCCCACTGACCCACACACACACACACACACACACACACACACACAATAAATAAATAGAACACTAATATATATTATAGTTTTAATGTCAGTAATATGTGTGTATATTTTTATATACATACACACACACACACACACACACACACACACACACACACACAAGAAAGTTACTGCAGCAGATTGTACCTGTTTCTAAGGTTGAGATTTGTAAGTGCTGGGTTCAAAGGTCACCTTAGGTATTCACATTCTGCTGCAGACAGGGTGGGACCTGAAGGAGCCGGACAAGAGTGAAGAAAGAGACAAGAGAGAAGGTGTGTCCTGTTGCGTGCTCTGTTCCAGGATAGGTACCTGAGTCTCACCATAGAGCCTATTTGAATCAAAGGGTGACCTTGGAATCAGTCCAGGATCTGCAAGGGGGTTTATGGTGTTACCTTCAACCTTTCCGTCTGAGTTTCCAATGTGGAGGTATCCCCAGCACTGTTGCCCAGCCATTCATAATCCAACCTGAGGTACATGAAGCTCTATAGGATGGGCTCCAAAGTGACCTAGGAATCTACAGTTTGTAAAGAGTGATGAAATTAAAGGTTAAGAAAACAACAACAACAACAACAAATGTACTTTATGAGATCAGCAAAATTTTACTCAAAATTATGTTGGTCCAGGAGATCTTTGAAGGTTAATGTGGTTGAGCTTGTCTGTGCTGTCTCTAAATGTGGGAGCGTTGGGGGCAGTGCGCTGAGTCATGGTGGTAGAAGGGTAACATACAAGCAGATATAACACCAAACAGAATAACTATATTTGTTATATAATAAATGCATAGTATGTTACATATACATATTACATATGCTATAATTATACACATATTATATAAAATACCTATTACATAAATGTATATTATATGTACATACATTTAGAATGTAGACAGCTATAAACTTACAATGAGTCCCTTTGTGACTACCACACCCCAGAATGAATCTTGGTTCATGTCAGCCTGACAGTATGTGGCAGTCCTATACCACATTAAAGAATCTGTAAAACATATAATCTACTTGGAGACAGTCGACAGACGTATGGGAAACCAGTATTACAGAGACCACAATGAGGAGGTCGTCAAGGAGAAGGGCAAGTTTGAAGCAAGAAGAAAGGGGTGAAATGAGAGCTTGGTGGGCCAGGAATGTCCCTGCAGTGCCAGGCCATCTTGAAATACATTTTTTTTTCCCAGAGGGAGCGTGGAGTTGGTAAGCCACAGTGAATTCATTATAATCAGATTCCTTAAGCTTAGGACCTGGAAGAGATTGAAATTGGGTCTCAGGCCTTCATCTTCCAACTGTTAGAACCCCCATTGCTCTTATTTATATATGAAAGTTCTAGCTTAAACCGGGGAAAGGTTTCTAAAGGAAAAGGCCACAAATCAGATCATCATGGGCTCTTCCGGGCTCAGCCACACAGTGTGAAGTTGATATGCTCACAGGACAGACCCTCGCTGAAGTCAACAGAACCAGAAAGGTGGGAGGTAATTTTCTCCCTCTCCACATTGCCTTCCTCAGAAAAATCATCAGGGGGAAATAATCTCTGACTTCACTGTCCGTGTGGACTACAGAACCAAGGAACTTAACTTGGCATGTCATAGCCTTCATTTAGTCTACTGAGAGGCCTATTGGCTTTGAAAAAGAAAAATTGGATCTAACCTTTCTCAGCATTTCTCTGGTCATTGCTGCTCTCCTGGGCACTCACTTAATACAAAGTGTCTCTCAAGTGCTCACGTGTAGTAGACATGCAATAGATTAGCTGCTAGTATTTCTTCAGTGTACGCTGAGTAGTTATTATATACTGCTAATGGAGGTTACATTGGTAGCATTTGGGAGAATCATTAACACTCCTATACAAAAACGTTCTCATTTTGGAGGCATATAAAGGCACCTCATGTAAAAAGCAGCTTCATTTCTCTGACATACCTGAATGTGGTAGCATATTTTTTTTCTCCCTATTAGGAGTCATGCTGGCCTCCTTGTGTAAGCTTTGACTGTTACAGAAGACAAATGCATTTCTCCTTGGAGTGCCCCTCAGGAAGCCCTAGAATAAAGTTCGGAAGTGCCACATTTAGGCAGGGCTGACCCAAATACATTCTCTGAATTTTAAAACAAAACAATTGTCATGAAATGTGCTAACTCGCTACCCAAACAGAAACCTAATTTATTCTAGTATTCTATATTCTGTGAAAAAAAAGAAATAAAAGAATCGAGTTGTTTTTTTTTTTTTTTTACAAAAATTCTCATGTTATAACAAGAAAAATAAAGGGATGAGACTATACAAAGCAAAATTAGAGAGTTGGTAACTAAAATGAACATCATAGGCACTTGGACTATCTGGTGGTAGGTTAATAGTTTATGTTGAGATTACCTAGGCAATCAGCACCACGAGTAGATAGGATAGCAAAGGAGCTTGTAACATCTGCAAGATTAAAACAACCCAGTTGTTTAAAAAGAACATAGATATGATCACTTAAAAAAAACCAGTCCTTTAGGTTCATGTGATGAGGATATAGTGACATAGTCAGTATCCTTAGGAACATTCTACAGCTGGTAGATTGTATGTTTACAATCCTAGCCTTCCATGGCGGAGACTAGCCTGGGTTAGACAGCAAGCTCCAGACTTAAAAAAAAAAAATCAAACAAACCAGAAGAACTTCCTGCATTAATCGTGGTAACCGAGGAACATATGAGAAGGACACATTTTAGTGAAGCTGGTCTATTCGAGGAAGTGATCATTGGGACAGTGAGAGAAACTGTGTGAGGTGTTTCATTGATTTGACGATTCCCTGTAGAGAGCTCACTTGTGGAAGGTGGTGTCTTGATAGAAAGAAAGAAAGAAAGAAAGAAAGAAAGAAAGAAAGAAAGAAAGAAAGAAAGAAAGAAAGAAAGAAAGAAAGAAAGAAAGAAAGAAAGAAAGAAAGAAAGAAAGAAAGGAGGGAGGGAGGGAGGGAGGGAGGGAGGGAGGGAGGGAGGGAGGGAGGGAGGGAGGGAGGGAGGGAGGGAGGGAGGGAGGGAGGGAGGGAGGGAGGGAGGCATTGTAACCACGAGCTCTCCGTGGAAAATGGAAGTACAAAAACTCACTGGCATCTAACCCACTGGTTTCTCTGAGCCCCCTTTGGGATAAAGCTATAGCTTGAGACCTTAGAGAATTCTGTTCCTACCAGAAATGTTCTCCCTCTCCCCCTTCTCCCCCCCTTCTCCCCTCTCCCATGCTGAAGGATTTGATTCTCTGGCTCTCAGGCTGACCATCCAAATATGCACCAGGAACTAAAGAGCGTTCCCTAGCTCTACCTCATTTTCCTACCCATCAGAAGCCCCACGCCCAGATTTTCATACAGACTCCAGCCTTCTGCTCATAAATAAAGTCTGGTGGGACTCGGCCGGGAGGCGTTCTCACCGCTCTTCCTTGGGTACTGGATTCTTTTCCACTTGCTCGCACCCATCTGTTATCTCTGTGTGTTCTTTTTTATCCTGCCTTTCCTGCTTCCCATCCCCAGGCCAGCTTCATGGGTCACCATGCTAGATGTGGTGCACTTGGAGAAATTTTAAGAAGGAATAGTGGCCAGAGAGAGCCACTCCCCTCCTTGGAGGAGTCAGGGCTGTGGGGTGGGTAGATGCGGAGGGGAGGATAGTGTATGCTTAAGGGGAGGCTCATATGCTTGAATGCTTGGTTCTAGCTGGTGGCGCTATTAGGAAAAGACATAAACCATTTGGGAGGTAGAGCTGTGCTGGAGAAAGCATGTTAATGACGTCAAGGCTGAAAACTAGATCTCTTTCTTCTCTATCTCTTTCTCTACCTTCCCTCTGCGCTCTGTGTAGGGCTTCAAAGTAGCAGCCAGTCCCCTGCACCTGTTGACATTCCTCCTCTGCCTTCTATCATGTGTTCCCTGCCACAATGCATTCTACCTCCCACCCCCAACTGTAAGCCAAATACTACCCTTTCTCCTTTAAGTTGTTTGGGTCACAGTATTTATGTCTAGCATACAAGAGTAACTGGAACAGAATTAGCTGACTAAATCCAAGCATTTTTCTTTTAGAAAATACTCCAAAAAGATATTCTTCAACTAAGTTTTTGGGACAGTGTGACAAAGCAGTTTAGAGTTAAGTGCTCAAATGCATTTGCTAATTAGTAGCAGACCCATTAATTAGATTGACACTGTTTTATCAGAGCCAAGCTTAATCAGGACATGTAGGAACAGCCACTATCTAATTACAAACAATGCAACTTATTACAGAATCCTCAAGCATATAGAATAGTTGAAAGGGTATCTAGAGTAGGAGAATATTTGCTAAAAATAGTTATTAATAACCATTTGTGTAAAGGTTCAGGGATTAAAAGTCTTCCTTGTAAGTAGGAGGTCTTGAGTTCAGATCCCAGGTCCCATGTAAAAAACAAAACAAAACAAAAAAAAACACCAGACAGAAACACAGCAGCCTCAATTTATAGCCCTGGTGGGTGGAGCCTGGGAAATCCCAGAGCTAAACAAAAAGGAGATAGAAGCAATCCAGGATGATTTCTGAAGCCACTCTTGGTCCTCCACAGGGATACACACACAGTGCCCTCTGATACACACACACACACACACACACACTCACACCCACACCCACCTACCCCACCACACACACATACATACACACAAACAAGTAAATAAATAAATAAAATTTAAAAGACCTAACTAAAAAGATCAATGACAATTAAGCCAACTATATACAAATAATGGTTTTTTGAATCAGCAAACCTGAAATTCTTTTTAGACTTGACTTTTGGAATAAGAGTTGATTAAAACTAACTACAGGCCACAGTATTTGACTGGTGTTGTTGCCCAGAAATGCTATGACTTTGAAGCTGCATTATAATAAAAGGTCTTAGATCCCCCCCCCCGTTTGTTTTTTGAAAACTTAAGCTTGGTATAAACTGCTAACCTAGGGGCTGGAGAGGTGGCTCAGGGGTTAAGCCGCCTGCCTTGCAGGCGGAAGGTCCTGAGTTCGGATCCTAAACGCCACGTATATACGTCAGGCGGAAGCGGGGGTGGCCTGCTTTCTGGTCCTGGTAGGGCGGAGCCTGTGAATCCCGGAGCAAGTAAACAAGGAGGAGGTGGAGGCGTCCATGGTGGTTCCCGAATTCGTCCTAAAAAAACCCTGCTAATTTATCTGGCTATGGTGGCACATGCCTGCAGTTTTAGCACTTTGGAGACAGACACAAGAATCGGAGTTCAAGTTTACTCTTCAGTACAGAGAGTGAAGCTAGCCTAGGCTACATTAGGTTCTGTCTTGAACAAAGCAAAGCATGACTAATTTAGAATTCCTCTTGTCCTCTCTTCTCCCTTTCCTTTTCTGTTTTGCCTAAACAAAGTAAATTGTAGTGACTAAGCCCCTCAGAACTGCCTTAGTCACCTTTCCTACCACATCATTAAAACTGTAAGTACCCAAAAGTTAGACTTGGTTATATTTGTATACCAATCCTGTCACTAGCTGAGTGACTTAAACACTTAGCTTATATTCTGTCTTTTTTTTTTTAATCGATGAAAAGGAAAAAAATTATACCTAGGACAATTAGAAAAGAGTGTTCAGAAAATGCTTGGTATTTATGGTAGACACTCAATAATGGTTAGTTTTATTCTAGCTATTTATCACTATGCAAAACTTCTAAGAAATTGTAAATAGAATATTTAAAAACTAGATGTGATATTGAGAAGTCCCAATTAACAACTAAGATTGAACTATGCTTCTTTAAAAAAAAATCTAAAACTCTTTGATTTGACTTGGTACCCTTGGAGGTAGAATAATGCCCTCCCCACACCATTGCTCATACCTTAACCTCTAGACACTATGAATATATTGTCTGACATAGTAAGAGGGGCTTTTTATTAAGATGAAGTCAAAGATTTGAGACCAAGGAATTATCCTGATGGGCTCAATGTAATGGCAAACATCTTGAGAAGTAGAGAGGGAGGCAGCCGAGTGGTGGTGTGAGCAGATGTGATGGCGGAGGGAGAGTCTGGATTGTGCAGTGTTGACTCTCAACACAGACACAAGGGATGCTGGAAGTATCTAGAAGCCACAAAATGCAAGTAAGGGAATTCTGTCCTGGAATCTCCAAGGAGGATGATGATCAATGAGAACCATCTGAGGACTTCTGAACTCACACCTGAGACACACTAAATCTGCATTCTACCTTCCACTACATTTTGGGTAATTTGTTAGAGTATCTGTAGGAAAGTATTTGTAGCAGTTATTCTACAGGCTGTCAATAAATTCATGAACAAAGTGATTTAATTCTTTGGTACAGTTGTCTGGTCATATCTTTTAATCCAGCTTAGTAGGAGAGCTCATATCAATACTAGGGACCGAGGAACTGGACACACCATTTCTAATGCTGTTGAGTGAAGGACAATCCTCACTTCCTAGCCCAGCATGTCTGACCAAGTATACTGAAAAATGTCAACATCCTTAAACACCTCCTTCCATCTTATTCACTTGCCCAGGGACTAACGAGTCCCACCTACCAAGAGCTGGGCTTTCCCCATCCATGAACAAGCTCCTGCAGGCTTGCTCAGGGCTTAACTATTAATTCTTCACAATTGTGCAATTGTCCAGTTAACACCTGTATTTAACTATCACAGCAGTGCAGTGCTATGCTAAATATGAATTCTGAAATGTGGGGATGAACGGTATTCATTGCAGTAATTTAAGGGCTTGCTTTTGAGTTCTTTTAGGTAGACTGAATAAAAATGTTTGTGAGTTCATGATGATATTCGCAATTCAGATTCCAACTTGGTTGGTTTCTTGTCACATGTATATCAATCATCATGATGGATAGCAGAATTACAATATGCTATTATCACTGTTTACTTCCTCACATTTATACATTCAAAACAACATAGATACATAAAACATCATAAAAACAATATCAACAATACCATCACTATAGGACTAATGAAAAGTTGAAAAGTTTTTTGCAATTGCTTTTTGTCCTTGTGACATAGGCCAGTAGGGGTGTGTGTGTGTGTGTGTGTGTGTGTGTGTGTGTGTGTGTGTAGCCACTACACTTTTAAGTCATTCAGAACTGTGATCTTTAAAGCATCATTTTGCATAACTTCTGGATAAGATGTGGGATGAGAAGCCCAAGCCATATGACTCAGTGATAGAAAAACTGTCAGGTAATGCATTATCTCTACAACATCTAGCATGACTTTATCAAGATAGGGGAGCAGGTAGGAGGGGCTGCACCCCCGTGTCCAGCCTCACTAAGCAGCTTAGGCTGATGTTAGTGCCCCCAACCTTCACCCCAGTTGGGGGGTGGAGGGGAACAGGGACAGTTAAAGGAACAACCAGGAAGTGAGAGAATGAAGTCTGAAGAAGCAACTCGCTCCTGTGAAGGGCCCTGGCTGAGGTTCTGCTGCTGAGCCAGAGAGAACATCAGTGTGGAACTTGACTCAGCTTAGCTGTGCCAATCTTAAAGGAAGGTACGTAAGACAACTGTGTTGTCCTGTGTGTGAACTGGAACTGCAATGTGCCTTCCTATCAGTAGAGTTTGTTATGAGAACCATCATGGGGGGAAATTCACAACGCACCCCACCGAGGAAAAAGTACTCGTTAATGGAATATGTAAGATATAATTATTATAATATTTATGATAAAAATTTTAAGATATTAAGGCATAGTATATATATATTTCTGTCTTTGTTATAAAATACTCTGTAATGTTACATTTCTATTTATAACTTAGAAATTTTATTTCCCACACAACTCGTAAATTTGCCCTTCTATTTTAAATCTTTTGAAGCAATAAAGTTTTGGAAATTTTTAAAAAATTTTTCTCCCACACTTTATTTTTTTCTTAATCATACAAGCTCAGTAGGTACCCCTGTCATCTTCCTCCCCCCACTTCTCCCCAGTCTTCCCCCATTGCACTCTTCCCCCTTTCCCCCTTCTTTCACCCTCCTCCCTCCTTTCCCCTCTCCCAGTGCCTCCTCTTTCCTCCCTCCCATCCCCTAGAGCATCCTTTCATGTGAACACCAAACTTCCCTCTTAGTCTTCCACCCTAGTGAGGGTTCAGGACTCAGTGGCATAGCCTAGAGCCCCTTCTTGGACTCCCCATTAGTATGGAAATTCTATTATTAGACTGTTTAACCCCTTGCCTCTAAAGATCCTACTACCTGGAGCCTTCTCCCGTGTGATCCATGCTAGACTTGGGGGGTCGTTGTTATGTCAGCCATTGTCCAAGTCAGGCAAAGTCCAATCTTGGCTGCTGCAGCCCTAACTTGTGTGGAGTATCTTGCATATGGTTGGTCTTCCCCATCTTTAGGGAAGACAACAATCTAATTGCCTCTTTTTCCATAAGGTTCCCTTCTATAAGGGGAGAGATTTAGCTCGTCTGGTTCCAGGTGAATAATGTAGGATCTTTGGTGTTCTGAATTATGGTTTGTTGTTGTTTTCAGTTTTGCTTTTCCTGCATTGCCCTTGGCTGCATCCTGATTGGTATCAAAGGTCACTTTCTAACCAAAGATAAAAGACTGTTTAAATGAAGATCTTAATATAAGAGGAGACTTAAAGGTAGATGGAAGAATAGGAGTAGACACACAGTGAGGGTGGGAGTTGGGGGAGGGTGTCAGTGTCCCATTTGCCGGATGGTTGGTTACCATCTATCTGCCAGTCCCTATATCCTCCCCCGATTGGTGAGATCAAACCTATTCAGTCCCAAGTGACCAGGAAGGGAAATGAGAGTGAGCTGCACCAGATGTCTAGCTACTTACATGCAATACTTGACCATGCCTATTTTCTCTACTGAAGCGTGATCCACTATCTCCTTTTGAGGTCCTCTTTCCCCTTCCCTCCTGTTTATAATCCTTTGCAATTACAGAGATTTGCCTTTGAATATGTCATTAAGTAGGTTTGGAAATAGGAAGGTTTTGGAAAAAAAATTTTTAAATTATAAAATAAAAATAAATAAATTTCAATGTACCTTTTTCATGAGACAAGAGAAAACCCGAGTGCCATTGTTAATTTTTTTGTCTTTTTTTACTTAATTTTTTTTGAAATATTTCTTGTGTGTTTATTCATGTGTGTATGTATATGCATGTGTGCATGTTCATGTGTTGTTGTATGTGGTTATGCTTGTAGATATGTGCCGTATATGCTTTCCCACCCATTCCACTGGGTATTCTCTGCTGAAACTTCTGTATGTAGTTTCTTATGGTGTGTGTGTGTGTGTGTGTGTGTGTGTGTACATGTGTGCAGAAGTGTGTACAAGGATACACTTGAGTGCGTGTGCCTGTGGAGCCCACAGATGACATCAGGAATTATCCTGGATTGTTCTACTTCCTTATTGCTTAACTCTGAGATTTTCCAGGCTTGTAATTCCTAAACTTTAACCCCAAGACATCTCTCATCTCTTCAGCCCTATAATTATTTTTTAAAGGAGAAATGAAGACACAGAGAGAACGAGAGATGCACATATGCACCTAAGAAGACCACCTTTGGAAATTGACTTTCTCCTGTGGCTTTACCTGGGCTTTGGGTACAGAAGTCAGGTTGCCAGGTTTCTGCGCAGGCTTCTTTACTCACTGGGCCGTTTACTGGCTTCTCCTATAGTTTTAATAATCTTGAGGGTTCTAACTGTGCCCCTCCTTCTCCCTCCCAGCTATTTTCCCCACCTCAATTTTTTTCCTCAGTTGATTTAATTCAAATTCCTGTCCTTACCCGGCTTACTTCCCTTCTACTTTTAATTTTACTAATAGCCTTGTATATACTTTGTACTATTCTTGTTTCCTTATCACCCCCTCCCCCAGTAATTACTGAAGTAAAAGGGACACTGTTTTTAACTGGCTAGCATGAATTAGTGTAGGAGTATATTCAGCAATTGTGGTTGCTTCAGCAGTTAATATTCTACTCTCAGTATCAAGGAAAGTGTCTAGTGCCCTGTAACAATTACTTTTAACTATTGCTGTGAGAGAACACTCAAAGTCAGTCAACTTAAGGGAGAAAGGGAGGTTTATTCAGCTTACGGTCCAGAGGGGAGGCACAGTTTCTCATGGCAGAGGTGGCATGGCTGGCTGGCCAAAGCTGGAGGAGGCTAGGTTACTGCAGACATCTTGGAGGCTGAGAGCTGCAGACTGCTTGCTGCAAAGGCTGACTTCTCCTGGAGGTAGGGTGGGAGTAATCCACCTCAAGGCCCAACCCTTGTGACTGCCTTCCTCCAGCAAGGCTCCACTTCTCAAGGTGACATGACCGCTGACTTGTTTTCAGGGTGGCAGAAGGGGCCCTGCAGGCTCCCTAGGGAGAAGAGATATCTGTGATGAACCCAAGGAACTCAAAAACCAATCTGCTAGACAAAATGAGAGAGCACGTGTACAATAGTGGCAGACTGTTATGGTGTTAACAACAATGCCTTGATTGGATAAGAACCTGCTTCACGGGAGGGAATCCATATTTGGTGCCATAAACCCAGTCAAAAACTCATGCCTGGGGAAAAAGTAAGCTCAAGGAGAATACTTACTTTTTTTTTTTTAAATACAATTGACATAATAACATCAAGCAGCCTGCTAAATATATGTGTTAAGATCTTTAGACAATAGTTTTAAACTCAGGTTTAAACAAAGATGCCTCTTTACACCATGAGAAGCCAAGAATAAGGGATGTCGTAGGGCCTCATTCTAAGCCAGACATTTATATTACCCCTTCTACAGTTCAGGGAGCATTGCGGAAAGGGGACAGACAGAAAGCATCTAAACTCCAAAAGCTGGAAGACTCAAACCTCTGGGAACGACACAGTCAACGTAGTCATGAACTGTGGGGGGAAAAAAGCAGTCACTGAAATATCCTCGGATGTGTGGGTCCCAATGCAGAAGCTCCGAAAACATGGAAGCATCAGTGTAAACCCTTGAGAAAAGGCGATCCCTCAGTAATGGAGCCTTGTGAAGTCCATAGATGAAACAACTTCAGATGTGTGAGTCCCAGCACTGAAACACCAAAACATGGAAGTCAGTGTGACCCCAGAAAATATAATTCCACAGTCCTGGATCTCTATGAGAATCAATTAGATGAAATCTCAGGCAAAGAATCCAAATCCGACAGGGGAATGGATAAAGAAAATTCGATATGGATTTTTTTTAGTCGAAAAACAGAGTGAAGCTACATCATTTGTAGGAGAATTTGAGGTAATAGTAAATAATCCTTCAATCAATTACTTCAGCCTCAGAAATTTAACTATTGCATGTGTTCTCCCATTTGTTGTGCAGATACATAAATCATATATATATACACATGACATGATAGGTTATAATTTCCCTTTTATTTGTTAATTATAATCCTAGTATCTATTACATGCTTATTTTTATTGCTTTGGTCAATGTGCTATTCTGTTGAGTTTAATAATGATTAACCCTTATTGTCACTTAATCATAAGCAACTGGGTTCTCCGCTCTCTGGAAAAGTACTCTGAAGCCAGATTTTTTAAAATTATATTTATATTTATTTTTCTCCAATCATACAAGTATAATAGGTATCCCATTCCCTTCCTTCCCTTTACCCCTCCCCAGTCCCCCTTGCACCCTCCCCCTCTTTTCCCTTTGAAGCCAGATTCTTATAGTAACTTTGAACAAGACTGTAGATCACCCTGTTTACACCACCGATGGGCTTTTAGAGAGATTCTAGTATCTAATAAAAAGACACAGAAGAGGAGGCTCAGGAACCTCTGGTTTGTCGGTCAAACATGATAAGGCTAGATTGTCTTTAATATTCCCAAAACAAAACTCTTCTTGTTACACAGTCATGGATCTCTTTGCAAGGGAGCTTGAAAAGACAGAAAGACAGCAACAATCAGCTACCCTATCACTAAGCACCCAAATAGCTACAATGACCTTAATCACCTTACAACATAGAACTTATTTCACTGTTGAGACCAGTTGATGTTCTCAATCAGCTAGATCAGAAGATCACAGATAACATGGGGAATGGAAAAATGGATTATACTGACTGCTATGATAAATATGAATTAGATACACTATTCATAGTCATAAGTTCTGTACAGTAATGTAAATCAAAGTTACAGTTCTAGAAAGCAGCTGGCATTGGCATGTGATTCAAATTTGCTGTCAGTTAGATCAGGTTACTGGAGCTGGCAGAACGCAAAGCTGTGAGTCACAGTCCACAGGGTCAGGTGTGCCACTGGGAGGGTTTCAGCAGGAAGCTGAGGGACAGTTGCCTGGTGACGGGTTTGCTGCATCGGAACACAAAGCTTTGGCAGGGTGTGACCAGCTCTGTCAATCAGCAGAACACAAACCTGAATCCAGAGAGCTTCCCAAGAGACAGGGCTGCGGGAAGACAGTTGGAGATTAGAGCTGAACGAAGGTTTGAATTCAAAAGTTCACGGGGCACAGAACCAACCTATGCCAGGGAAGGTTACTCCTAGAGACAATGTGTCCCTCGCTGTCCCTCCCCTACCATATACCGTGCCTTCACGGGGCAGGGCCCCTGGTCACTGAGTAGACATGGGAGAAATCCATTGAAAGGAAGTCCGAGTAATTTTAGGAAATGATAAACAGATGAGGGCCAGATTGTACAAGTTCATACACACTTGATAAAATCAAGACCAACAGGGCCTGAGGCAAATTCAAATAAAGTTTTGCCAGGATTTGCAATGTCAACAGCACACAACCAGTTCTGAGTCTTACGCTATTCTTTAAAAATCACTATTTATTCTTATAATTGCAATTATTACTTTTAATGTGCATGTGCATTCATGGGACACTTGTGGAGGTCAGAGGACAACTTTGCACACTTGGTTTTTCTCTTTCTTTTGTCTTATAGATTCCAGGGATTGAACTTACGTTGCTGAACTTGCGCAGCAGGTCCATTTAATTTGTTGAGCATCTTGCTGGCATCCTAAATCTTAGCTTTTAGAGTTAGGGACCAGTTTTGGACTTGATATTTTCAATTTCCGATTACTACTCATTGTGGGTTGGAAAACAGACATTCTTATGGGTCATGTGGTGTCTAATAATGACCTATTTTATTTAATGCTTATTGAACAGCATGCAATGCAGTAAGTAAATCACAGGTATCTCATGGCATTTAATCCTTTCAGTAAGAGTATGATCTAATTATTAGTGCCTCATTTCACAGATGAACTAATGTTCAAATGAGTTAAGTAAATTGGGCAAGGAAGGCTCATAGAAGGAAATACAAAAATGGCATAAGCCTGATAATAGTTGGAGAAAGAAAACAAATGGGACAGAGGGTAGTGGCTAAGTATCCTTTTGCTTCGGATTTTGATTTCTGTTGACCTTTGGATTTTGTTCCATCAGATATGAAAGCACATTTCTGATAGGAGCAGGTGGGAGGACAAAGACATGTCAGGAATTTAGCAGTACAAGAGTTGGTGAAGAGAGGGACGAAGACAAGATCAAGAATGTCCAAGTATGGCAGAGATTAAAAAGCACAATTAGACAAAGACTGACTTCCTTGTTTACTGTCTAAAGGGCACAGGAAGTTCAACCTGGTCGACACAGGCTTCCTACTGTGGTCCCTTCCAAGCAAGAACAGGATATACAGTGTTAATCAGTCATGTAGTTAGTGTGGACATCCAATAGCAGATGTACAGTGTAATAGTGACCCAGTCATCGGTCAGTGTGGATATCCTGCAGCAGGATGTGCAGTGTAACAGCAACCCAATCATCCTAGTTAGTGGGTGATGATCGAGGGTTAATTACTGAAGTAGGTTCTAGTCAGAGCTGCAATAAGTGAAGAATTTCCTGAACTCAACTCAGACCACTTACACTGTTTAGGAGTTTATGAGATGTTATAATGTTGATTAGAAAATGAGATCAAAGACATCCAAGACTGCATGAATTGGAAAAATATGAAGCAGACAGGGGAGGGGCAGTGACTTCTGACTTCTTGTCTTGGAGCTCAGTGACCCTAGGCACCTCCATCTACAGGTCTCTGTGGTTCCTTCATCTTGCTTAGATTGGACTACAGTGGGCTTATGAGGGGGAGGTGGGCCTAGACCATCTGGGGAACACAAGACAAAGGCAGGGAAAACAGAGCAAGGAAAAATCATTAAGGCCATCAGAGAACTTTACATTCATGTATTATCTAGAATTCAAGCTATGCTTGAAGCCATTAAGGAAAAATAATAGCAGGTGTAGCTAGCTCTTTCTTTCATTTATCACAAAACAGCACTTTCTGAATAGACGATCTCACTTAAAAGTTGCCAGAATCCAGGTCTGCTAATGGAAAAAAACCCCAAAATTAAATTGTGCAGGAAGAGATGCAGCCGCTCTTTTTGGCAGGACATTTTAAAAAATATATTTTTGTGGTCTGTATAGATTTTTTTTGGCCCATTGAAGTTCTTTCTCTTCAGAACATATTCTTTTCCTCTATGAGGTTTTTTTTTAAATATTGCCCAACAGTTATTCTTTATGATTTACAATGTGTCTCCCCATAGCCATTTCTTTCTTTTATAAATCAACTATTTTCTTCATGAAAAGCATTCCTTTGTGGGATGCTTGGCACTGGATTTTGCCTTCCCAGAATTTCTGTATTGAAGCTTAAATTCTAATTTGATGGTGCTTGAAGGAGGTATCTTTGGGAGATAACTGAGTTCATGTGAAGTTGAGGATGGGGCCCTTAAGATGGGATTAGGATGAAGAGAAGAAAGAGAAATCACTGCCTCTCAATGCCCACCCACTGAAGCAAGGTCATGTGAGGACGCAAGCCAGTCTGAAAGCCAGAATAAAAGCTCTCTCCAGAACCTGACCTTGCATTGCTTAAACAGATCAGCCTGCCTTAGTTCATTTTTCATTGACATAACAGAACACCCGAGACTGATAACTTTATTAAAAAAGATTTATTTTGGCTCATAATTCTGGAGGTTGGGAATTCTGGACACTATTCATTTGTTCCAACTCATGGCAGAAAGTAGAAGGGCAGAAGGGCACATATTATACAAGACAGGATGGGAAGAGGACTTGCTTTAGAATAACTTGATTGCAAAGTAACTCATCTAGTCCCAGGAGAGGACTCCTCAAGTTAAAAAAGGCCTTGATCCATTCTTGAAGACTCCTTTCCCATGACTAAAACACCTCCCACTTGACCTCACATCCCAACATTGCCATAGTGAGTAATTAAGGCTCCTGTCCTTAGGGGGATCCTACTCGAGCTATGCTATAGCTTAAATTTAGTCCTAAAACTGAGATTGTATTAAACATCTGTGAAGGTCATTGTGACGAGGTATAAATTGCACATCCATTTTTCCACCTACAAAATGTTTAAAATCATCCTACTAAAGATGGTAAAAAATGTGTGGACATGTCTTAGCAATACTCAGGTATAATAATGAGAAAGTTTGCTAAGTATACTTTCCTAAGACTTAAGGTAGCTGCTATGTCTGACATTCTCCCAAATTATTTCCTGTTGCAACCTTTTTTTTTTTTTTAAAGTTTTTTTCTTTTTTGGGCATGTGTGCTTCTGTGTGTGTGTGTGTGTGTGTGCGCTTGTGGAGGCCCAAGGGTGATTTCAGGAATCATTCTGCATTCCTTCTACCTTCTTTTGCTTTGGTCTGGCATTTCCCGGGCTCCACCTTCCAGAACAGATGTGGCAGGTACCACCATTTCAGTCTGACATTTTCCTGTGAGATCCGAACTCAGGTCCTTTTGCTTTCAAGGCAGAGTCTTAACCCCTTAGCCATCTCTATAGTTCCTGTTACAACCTTTGATTGAAGACTTAATTAATTTGGTAGTGGTGGTGTGAATGACTAAATACACTGTTCTGCTTCCAGCTTCTGGCTCCTGTTATAATACCTTGTGTTACATCTTTCCTCTTTCTACTTCACCACATTTTAACTTTGTATGTACGTATGTATATATGTGTGTGTATGTGCATGCATAGCACAACACAAATGGAAATCAGAAGAAAACTTGGTTCTGTGATATCAATTCATCTTCCATCTTCATAACATTCCAGGGATTGAACTCTGGTCCTTGAGTCTTGTGTGGCAAGCTCCTTTACTTGCTGAGTAGTATCACAAGTCCTTATTTGACTTTTCTGAATTACATCTTTTCTACAGGTACTTGATCTTAAGGATAATATTGGAAACCAGAAATAAGTATAGTTTATTAATGCCTTGAGTTTTAGGTTTCCTGTTACTGTCAAAATACTTAGAAGTTGAAAAATGCACATTTCAAATGTTTTTACCTTGAAAGGTTTTAGTAAATATATCAATCTGACAACTCTGCTTGTAACTCTAATCAGTCATATTTACTCCTTTTTCCCCACTTGAAACTTCATTTTTTTTACATTAGAGGGAAAATGGCCAGTTTTGCTTCTCACAATATCCACATTCTATTTGCTCTTTTAGACTAAACAAAAAAGTTGTAGGAAATGAAGATAACTTTTATTAAAAGAGAAATTTGACAACTTCAAGACATTTACCTGTTATGAAAGATTATGAATGCTTCAACATACAGAGTTATAGCACAATAGTCATGAAAGCTACCAGCAGACTGTTCAGAATAAGCACTCTGGAAAAGATTCAAAATTATATTCTGTGAGATATTTGGCTGAGATGCCTCTAGTTTGTTTTTTCCTTCATTGATATAAACTGTCTTCATAATGTCGATGTTTAAAAAAAGATTCTAGAAAGCATTTAGTTATATGTGGGTGTATGTACATATTTGTGGGAGAAAATGTGTGTATGGCAGTCAGGATAACTCCTGGAGTCAATTCTCACCTTCCATCATAAGATCTCTATTAGATGGAACTCATGTAATCAGGCTCAAATGCCTTTATCTGGTGAGTCATCTTACTGGCCCGTATGTTTGTTTTCTTACAAGTTAATGGGATGAATCTGAAATCTTAATTGCTTGCTTCCAGATTTCTTGCTAGTTGCAATCTGCAAGAATCTCTAACCAAATTTTAATGAAAATATTCCAGTATTAAAAATACAAACATTCCCATCCTTATCTACTTAAAACATGACTATGCATATATTTGTACTTTAGAGGAGTTGTTATGATTTATCTAAACTTGGCCAGACGTGGTGGTGCAGGTCTGTCATTCCAACCCTTCAGAAGGGGGAACCTGGAGGATCACAAGATCAGGGTTTGCTTGTACTGAAGAGTTCAAGGCCAGCCTGAACAATCTAGATCTGTCTCAAGTTAAAAATAGAGGGCTAGGGATATAGCTCAGTGATAGGCACGAAGAGAAACAAAGAAAGAACCCACAAGCGCTTTTCTTTTGAGGTAGAGAAGCATAAAATGGTTTGTGGGAGTGAAGGCCAAAGCATTTGTTGACATTTCTTGAGATTTGGCAACTGTTTCTCTTCTAGTATTGTGTCCTAGGCAGACAGATCAGAGACCTGGGATATGCTATTCGATGACACGTTATTATTAAACCTGAGCACGCATAACTCTTAACCGTTTGATCGTCGAGTAGGGTCTCTGTGTCGCCCGGGCTGGGCTCTAACTTGCCTCTTCTTGCATCAGTCTCCCTAGTGAACAGCTGGGATTGCAGACGCGTGCGGCCCAGCCTGGCTTGACTCTTGCAGAATGCTGGTATTAAGCCTGAAGCAGCGCCTAACGTTTCTTCGTGGGCAGAATAGAGCTGGCAGGTGATTCCACTTTGTGTTTTACAACCAAAGACGCGAATTGCGCCTTGTCTTCGAACGCTTTTTGGTGTTTTCATCGTCGTTCTCTCTCTCATCATTTCTCTTGAGGCAGATCTTGAGACGCAACTCAAACTGCGATGATACCTATGACACACTCAGAGCTCGAGGGACACCCTGCGCTTGGGAACGAGAAGCACCATCCGAATCCCTGGGATCAGAAGGAAGTGGGATGATGTCACCCCGCCGCTGCAGGCCTGAGGCTGGTTGGCACACCTGCTAGGCAGCGCGGCCGGGCGATGGCTGCCCGCAGGCTCCGTGCCCTCCGTTCTGGCGAAAGCGCTGCCCACTTGCGCTCCCCACAGACCCCACTCGGCCTCGCTCCCGCCGCCGCCGCCCCCACAGCGGCGCCGGACTCCAGGGCTGCCCCGCGGCCTCCCGCGCCGCGGGTGCGAAGGCGAGGACGGGGCGGGGCCGAGGCCTCACGAGTTCTACCAGCCAATCGGCGCGGGGCCTCCCTTCCGGTGGCCGACCCGACCAATGGGAGCGGGTCGGTGTCATCTTCGGCATCGCTCGGCTCTGTTCGCCGCTGCGGGCCGCTGGGGGCGGGACCGCGCCGCTGTCGCTGGAGAGACGCTTTCTTTTTTTTTTTTTTTTTTTCCATGTGTTCACTTCCGGGTCCGGCGCCGCTCCGGATGCTCGAGGCAGAAGGATGTTTGACCTCCGGATAAGCGAGGCCCCGCCGTGCATTCATTCCCGGCTGCAGCGGCGGCCACGGCAGCGGCCCGGACGGCGCCTCCCCGGCCAGCGGCGACGGTAGACGGCGGCAGCGCGGAGAGCGCGCCGGGGCCGAGCCCGCGTCCCCTCCCGCGCCGGCGCCGCGTCCCGCGGCCTCGCTCGCGCCTGCCCAGCGCGGCTCGCGTTCCTCCTCCGGCCGCCGGCGGCTCGGGATGAGCGGCCGCCGCTGCCCGCGCCGCGGCTGACGGACGGGCGCGCACGGGCCGCCGAGGTAAATGCCGCGGGGCGAGGCGCTGGGCCGCGCGGCCGGCGGCTCCGGGCGGGGCCGGGCGGGCCGGGGTCGCGGGGGGCTCCGGGGATGCAAAAGTTGTGGCGGCGGCGGCGCGCGGGGGCGCGGGGCGGCGGCGGGGAGGCGGCGGGCGCAGCCCTGGGGGGCGCGTTCCGGGCCGCCCGGGAGCCCCGCGGCCGCCAGCCTGCCGATCGCGGTGGTTCCGCGGGGCGCGGGGAGGCCGGCGCGGCGGTGATGGAGGCGCGGGGGGCCCGGGCTGGAGGGGGAGTCGGGCCCGGCGGCCTGCGCGGTGCTCCCCGCGGCCTCGGGAGGGAAAAGTTGTTGGGTGAGGGGGGTCGGCGCGGCAGCGGCGCCTGCGGCCGCGGGGGCGAATCGCTCCGAACCCCGCGGTGCGGACGGGCCCCGCCGGCCCCCCGACTGCCCCCCGGCCCCCCAGCCCCCCCGACTGCCCCCCAGCCCCCCCGACTGCCCCCCGGCCCCCCAGCCCTCGGCCCCGCCGCGTGTGCCCGTGGCGGGCAGTCGGGAGCCCTGGAGAGCAGCGGGCAGCCGGCGGCCCCCGCCGTGTCTTCCGCGCTCCTCGTCGCGCCGTCCGTCGTGCGACCACCTGGCCGGCCGCGGCGGGGGTCGGGACGAGGCGCGTTGTTCCCCCCGTGGCTCGATGTGGTTCCCCGAGTCGTGAAGCCGCGTGAAGTGTGTTGGAAGCTGGGCTCGCCGGAACACGTCGAGGGGGGCAGTGCCGCGAGCCGCCGTCGGTCCGGGCGGCTCGGGGACGCGGGGGACGCGGGCGCCGCGCACACGGCCTCGTGGGCGCCGCCGCCGCCCGGTCTCGCTGCCGAGGAGCCTCGCGCGTTGCGACGATGCCCGAGAGGAAGACGAGGTTCGCTGCAGTGCGCGCGGCTCCGCGCGCCGCGGGGACGTCGGGTTGCTTCGTCCACTTTCCATCGCAGACAGGTTCCTGCTGGTTAGCGCGGGTTTGTTTGCCTTGTTCTCCCCACCAGCCCGCCTCAGTCTCCCGGTGCAGGATAAACGGCCAGGGAGTTGTTCTGTTTTCAATGTTGATGGAGGTGGGACTTTGGGGGGCTGGTGGAGGTTTGGAGGAATAATTATTGATCATTTACTGTGCTCGTGGTCCACCACCTCCATTTATCAGCCTAAAAACTCATGGGTTATGTAATTAGTGACATTTTCGCTATTAGATTTGTAAACATTAACAATTTATTAACAAAAATCTTAAAGCATTGAAGTCAATTGTTCCTTTCAATATGAAGTATTGGGATTAGAATCAAGAAATAATCTAATGAGCCAAACCTTAGTTGTGTGTGTAGGGGCTTCTGCCACCCGGTGATGTTGGGGATAATGTGGAGATGAATAAGATCCAGTGGTTGCTTCAAAGAGAGCAGTAGACATGCTCAGAAATAATTGCATAGCAGGTTTCCTGTGGGTTTTATTAGAGATGGAAGGAAGCACGGAGTGTGTGTGTGTGTGTGTGTGTGTGTGTGTGTGTGTGTAAGATTTTAATTTGAAGAGAGTAATGAATGAGCGTGGAGCTCCTAATGCTCCTGGGGCGGCTGGAGAAGGGATCATGCTGAGAACAGGTGTGTGGCTGTGTACTTGCACCTGTGGAACTGAACACAGCCTGCACACCCTCCTGTGGAAGAGGAAGCTGTGAAAGAAGGTGGAGCTCAGGCCGTGGAGTCCAGAATGCTTGTATTTGAAAATGAGTCAGTCTGAGGTGAGAAGGGCCAAGAGTATTTCTCTGAAGAGTGGGCAAATAGGAATGGGATGGTAAAGAACAGATTCCTGGTACTGGAGGAACAGAAATGTGTATAATCCAAAATAGTTTATATGTGGCTTGGTTACCTTTGCTTACATATTTGATTATGGGCGTGTCTGGCAATCTGGTAATTGGTTTTACATGAAATAAATCAGGATTGTAAAAATGTGACTCAGGAAAAAAATGGGAAGCTTTCTAGAGACTTCTGTGCCCCTCTGATGCGCCCTGTAATTTGCTCCTTCCTGGGAATAGATCATACTTATGGTATAGATTTTTGGTTCAGTTGTTTTTTTTTTTTTCCAGGAAGGACAAGTGTTGGTTTAATTCCAAAGGACTTGCAGTGTATACAGCTAAATAAAGGGACCGATGAAATCCTAAACAATATAACGTAATGCAGGTCATTGCTTTGTTCTGTTACTGATAATACATTTGAAGTTGAGGTGTGTTATGGGTAAAGTGAAAAGTGAGCAAATCTGCATTTGAAGAGATCTAACTGTATGGGTGAGCTGATCAAAGGAGAAATACAGTTTCAGATAATGGATGTGATACTTTCACATCATCTTCAACATCAGTTAACTCCTGAGGTAATTATTATTAAAGAAGTATTTAGCAAAATATCAACAACAGTTACTTGAGTGTAGTTGGAATGGTGAATCATGTTCATAGGGAAGTCCCCCCTCCTTTTTTCCTAATTATTTCCCTTTTAACTTTCAAAAACGACTTACATTGTAACTAAATTTTTATTATCTTGAGCCTCTCCCCTGACTAACAGTACATATTACAATTTAAGACTATATTGATAATCTACAACTGGGAGTAAGAGGGAGGAATTTTTTTTTCTTTTTAAAAAAAATTTCCCACTCTTTTATTTTTTTAATTTGTTTATTGCATGTGTGTCTGTGTGTGGGCATTGTCTCTGTATGTGTGTCTGTGTGTATCAGAGGGGATTATGTGTGCCTGTGGAGGCCCGGGGAATCACCCTGGATTGCTCTATCTTCTCTTTGCTTTGCTCTTAAGTTTCCGGGCTCCGCCTTCCAGGTTCAGCAGTACAGGCCACCACCATTTCTGCCTGGCATTTTTACATGGAATCCGGCTTTCAAACTCAGGACCTTATGTTTTCGAAACAGACTTAACCTCTGAGCAATCTCTCTGACTCAAATTCCCATTTTTGAGAGCAGGGAAGTCATTTGGAGTGTAAGTAATCTGTTGAAGTCTTACCTTGGGAATAGCAGAATCATAGTTAAGTCAACTTTTTTTCTCACTTCATAGTTTTTTTTCTGTCTTTATTCAAACATTTGGCATTTAGTAGTATTAATACTGCCAATATGTTTGAGTTCTGAATGTCACTTGTTTAAGAAATGTCCTTGGAAGTGGCAGTTTTGAGATATCTGTCTTTTTCAGTTTGCAGGGACTCTAGAGTCATAAAACTCATGGTTTAGAAACTTAAGTTATCTCAGAACATTACTCTTGTGTTACTCTGCAGGGCCGAATTGTATTTGGGTTTCTTGTTTTTGGAATCAAGTGTGTATAATTAATTAGCCAACGTGAAGTGACTTTGGAGGACCTACAGAGTATACAGACCATATAGAATAAGGTTCAGAGATGTGATTTAGTGGTAGAGTACTTGTCTAGAAAGTAGGGAAGGAGGAGGCGCATGTGAGGAGATGATAGAGGTACAGAAGGCTGCTGCTCGGCGTGCTTTTCTAGTCCCTTCTCAAAGTGGAATTTAGAAACAGTATGCATTGCAGTTGCCACTTATGTAGGCCGGAAGGATGCCTGCACCAAGCATGCTCTTAGACCACAGCAAGTGAGTGGTTTTTTTCTTCTCCTTTCACACCCTGCCTGTCACTGTAGAATTCCTAACATTGAAATGTTAATGTATTTTGGGTAGAAGATATAGTTTGGACATTTTTTAAAAACCTGGTTATAATTAAATTTAGGGAAAATTTGTGGCAAAATCATTTCCACATTTTTATTTCAGTTTTTATTAGCTTATTTTTAGGGGAAAAAATCTCATGACAGTTATTTTTTCTTCAGCAAATAACGTTTTTTTTCCCCTCTAGTGTAGTAATGTCAGATTTGAAGTTGTATTCCAGTTTGTTACGTTTATTTAAGTGATTCTTGGTTCCTTGGAATTACTTTTGACTTCATAGCTATATTTTGTGTGTGTGTGTGTGTGTGTGTGTGTGTGTGTGTGTGTTTGTGTGTGTGTGTATTTGTTGAGAGGGGACGAGAGATAGAGAGAGAGAGAGAGAGAGAGACAAAGATTGAAAGATTGAGGTGAATTTTGCCTTTATACTTACTCATCATAAGACACAGAAAGTCATAAAATGTCTGTGTATTATACTATGTAAATGTTCATTTCAGAAATTGCTGATCTCTATCAATTGCCAGAGGGCTGATCGGTAGGTAGGATAACCAAAGACTCTTGGGAAGAGCCATTGTTGGAGAATGTGTCTCCTCCGACCTCTGCTTAACGCATTCGGAAGATTAACTGACCCTTTTTCTTTTGGTGGAATTAACTGACTGAAGCTCGTGCTACTTGGAGTGGCAGTAAACTACCCTCCAGTTTGCTCTTGAACTTTTATTCTTAGTAGCTGTAGGATTCCCACCAAAACCCATTAGTGTTTATGCTCCACAAACTATTAGTGATATTTTCACTTAATTTTGTATTCACATAGTTTTGTAAAACACTATTCAGCGAATTCTGAAGGAGAAATGTGTTGTATGAAAACCACCTGGCTGCTTTGAAAACAGGTGTATAGTCAGCTACAGTTGAAGTAAGGGAGTGTGAGATGATTTCAAATGATCCTACAATAAAGTTGCTTTTTAAGGGTTGTGAGGTGTCCTTTTATATTTAAGAAACAAACTGGAAATCATAGGTGAAATACTGTGGTGTAGCTTTTGTGAGAAAAATAACTCCTATTGGTAGACCTGTGCTTAAAGACAAGCCCTCATCCCTGCACGGCCAGAAGCCCTCTTGAGTGCACCTTTTTTTTTTTTTATTATTTTTTTTTATTTCAGCTCATACAAACTTATTAGGTACACCAGTTCCCTCCCTCCCTCCTCCTCCCCCCGTACCCCTGCTCCCCCTCCCCACCCCTCTCCCTCCCCATCCCCCAGTGCCTCCCACCCCAATTCCCAGAGAGTCCTTTCTTGTGCATGTCTGATTTTCCTCTGGGCCCTCCTCTCCGATGACGTACAAGGACCCAGTGGCCTTTCCCGAACCCTTTCCCGTGTTCCCCTTAGGTATAGGAACACTGCTGTGACTACCAATCCTTTGCCTCCAAGGATCTTGGTGCCTTTAGCAGATGCTAGACTTTGTGAGGTCAACAGTGTGTTGGACAATGCGCAGGGCATGCAAAGTCCAATTATGATTGCTTCAGCTCTAACTAGTATAGAGTATCTTACATATCATTGAGTGCACCTTATTTTGTTTTGGCCGCAGTGCAGCAGTGAGAACCTGTAGATTTGTGAGATGATTTCTTATGAAAGCTCATTTAAGAGCTGTTGAGTAATATGTTGAAGCAGCAATTCCTTCTAAAATAATACCTTTCCTAGTCACACTCCTGCTTTGAGATTTATTTATCTATTTGATCATTTTGGTTTTAGAGACCATCTTTCTGTAGTGAAGGCTAACTGTGTTAGCTCAGCGGGCTTTGAACTTGTGGTGAGCTTCCTATTTCCCATCTCCTGCCTTCTGAATGATCTGGATGAATTCTTGAGCAGGAGAGATGACTTTGTAAGGCCATCTGGGAAGTCCCAAAGTGAAGCAAAAGGAAGGTAGAACCAACCCAAGACCTCCACAGACACACACATACCCTCTGATACCCTCCCCCCCCAGGAATTAATTCTGGTATTTCTGGACCTTAGAATTAATGTTAACTTTTGTATATTTCCTAATATGATCTCTGATCTGATACCATATGGCACTTTTAGCTTTTATATAGAATCAACACTGGGATAAAGCCTTTTAATTTCAGTAGCTTCTCAGTTTAAGTAGAGAGTGTTGGGGTGAATTTGTAGAGAAGGTTGTTTTTAGAAAGAAAAAAAAATCATGCCTTTATTGAATATCAGGAGCCTCTGAACTTGGGGAAAGCATTGCTGGTCTGTTGGCTTATGGTAACTATGGTGGCTTGCCTCGTATAGCTTGCAGTTGAAAAAGATGTCCAGCATGGGAAAGGTACAGGGATAGACTGCTTATATGTGGATTTCACTACCTTGGTATGATTGAAATGCAGCATCGACACAGGAAAGTTCAAAGCTAACACTAGAGTTAATGATTGCCTTTCTCTTACTTGTTCTGTTATCTGTACTCAATTCATTTTAGGCATATATTATCAGAGGAAGAAGTGGAGCAGTCCCCCCACCTCCTTAAATCTTTGCTTTAGCCCACCAATATAGTTTCCCTTTCATACTTTATTGACCAAAATTAGGTTAAACACACACACTTTTGCCCAGTTAAAACAAGGGAAATAGGGTTATTTTATTTGATATCAAAATAGGTCCCAAGAAATTGGTTATGGGGTCACATGGTGGAGGGAAGACATTTTGAAAATTTTGTGGGAAAGAATGTGGAAGAAATAATAAGAGAAGTAATCAATAGTGACCATTCTAGCTGTTTCTTTGAGAATGAAATAAATAATGCATACACATGCACTTTGAACTCCAGAGAGTGTTCAGATGTAGTGGATGAAAGATGAGAAAGCGTTAAGCGTCTTCCAGGTTGTATCTTCAGTAAGCTTCAGTATTGTTTTCAGAATTTAAGGCTGTTAGCTCTTTTAAGAAACAATGATATGTGTTCATTTAAGAGATAGAGAGGAATAGAAAAGGGAAGGGGACAGAAAGAAGGGACAAAATGCACAACCCACACAGTTCTACTGTGTAGGTCAGAGAACAGCTTTCAGGTCTTTTCTATTACATGGGCTCCAGGGATTGAACTCAGGTAGCTTCCAGACCTTTATAAGCCCTGAGTTATCTTGAAGATGCCACACTACTGTGGAGTGAAATTAGGCATTTTCCTGTACAAATGAAACTACCCTAATTTCAGATTAAAAAATACTATGTGTAAACTGATTTATTTACCAAATTTCTGTCTTCCTGGTCCTTGCTAACTCACCTATACCTTTGATCTCATTAGATTACTTTGATCTCATTAGATTACTTTGCTCCTCAGCAAGAGGAGAATAAATGTACTGAGGAAATGAAAATTGTCAGACAAATCTTGAATTATCGACATAGGAGAGAGGACAGTTTTTACCTGCTATGAGAACAACTAGAATGATGGTGGGATAGGGAGGTGTGGGAGAATCACATGATTTTATAGTTGAAATGAATCATAGGAAGGTTGAGTGAATTGTTCAAGTCACGCACTTGATTAGTAGAACTCTCACATGCTAATTACTAGTGTCCTGCGCTTTCCGACCAACAGGTGGGAGGCCATAAAAGCAGGCTTGTCTACATTGCAGATTTGCACAGGACTTTGTGACTCAGTCGGCCAACTGCTTTTAGGACAGGTATCTGTGTTTCAGGTATGGAAACATTCTGCCAGAAGTCTTTTAAGGAACAGATTTTTCATGTTTCTTCTAGAAGTCAGCAACAACAACCAAACACTGAATCATCTCCCCAACTCTTTAAAGTTTTAAGTTGAAATTGGACCTGTATTATCATTTAGTGTAAGTTTGTACAGAAGTATACACTACATGTCTTCATATACAATGGTAACCTTGGTCCTGACCTGCTGTTCTGATATTCAGATGCAGAACGAGTGAAAATGTTTCTGTGTCTTTATTTTGAAGAAAGCTATGTTAAGCGTTATTATTTTTATTATGTGTAAAGGAAAGGAGTAGATAGTGCACATTTGCGTAAATATATCCATAGGTATGCATATGAGAAGTAATAAATATACAGAGGGAATCTGTCTCTCCCAAAGTAATGTGGTAATGGAAGTTGTAAAGGGGGAGACTTGGGATGATTTTTACTTTTTTCCTTTCCATATGTATTTTCTATATTTGGAATTTCAATTATGTTTGTGCATTATTTCATCAGAAGAATTAATTATATATTTGAATAAAGAAAATAGTCAGGTGTGATATTTACTTTTAATTTCTATAATTCTGCTTGTATTGTGTTAAAATGAATAAAACATGCCTCAAATTTATTGGTACTTTATAGTTTTTTTATAGTTTTGAAATTAGACACATTAAGATTATTCATTTTAAAATTTTAAGTTGGTTGTGTGTGTCTGTGCCTATGATTGCTGGGTGTGCATGTGTGGAGACCAGAGATTGATTTTGATCATCTTTTTTTATTGCTCTCTACCTTAATTTTTGAGACAGGGTCTCTCACTGAACCCGGAGCGTGCTACTTTTTGGCTAGCATGACTGGCTAGTGACTCTCTGGGATGCTCTCCTTCTACCATGTGAGCTCTGGGGATTGAACTCAAGTCAACAGTCTTGGGCAAGCATCTTTACCAGCTGAGCCATCTCCTCACCCCAGTGCCTGGTTCTTTATGTGGGTGTGGGGATCCAGATTCAGTTCTCATGCTTGCATAGCAAACACTTTGAAGCATCTCCCTAGCTCTTCAGAATTTTAAGTTGAATTGGACATGTATTACCATGGTGCAAGTTTACTTTGCAAAAATAGTGGGTCTCTGAATATTATGAAATTGTTATGCTGAGTTATTAAGCTTTTGCTAGTAGACCATGTAATAGAATATGATAGATTTAGAGCTAAAATTATGTTCAGAATTTGCTTTGGCAAAAAGAAAAGTGAAAAATTTTCCCTTATAACCAATCTGTTTATGTTTATTTTCTATTTCTGTGAGATACTTATTCCAGCAATAAATAATGTACTTTGAGATGGCAGGCAAATATATTTCACAGGAGAGAAAAGTCATCTTTCTCCACTAGTCTTATGTGCAAATATGTGGCCATAAGTCCTTTTAATGAAATTCTAATTGGGGATAGCCTCCCATCATTTTGGAAGTGAAACTACTAGGCAGCAGTTGTAGGATGGATGACATTTAAAAAGCCTAGTATTTGTAGGTGCAGATTTTTTTGTATTGTATTTATTCATTAATGTATGTGGCATGTGTGCTTACGTGTTAGATGGCACTGTGTGTCCCTGTGGAGTACCAAGGGTGACTTCAGGAATCATCCTGGATTGCTTTTACCTCTTTGCTGTGGGATTTTCCAGGCTCTGTCCACCAAGGCCAGAAGTGCAGGCTACTGTCATTTCCACCTGGTGTTTTTTATGTGTGATCTGGGAACAGAACTCAAGACCTTCTGTTTGCAGGACAGAGTCTTAACCCTGAGCCATCTCTCTAGCCCTGCAGGTGCAGATTTTTATAAAGCCTTAATTGTTTATTTTGTATTCTTAGGATCTGAGACTGGCATTGCTTTCTCTACTCCCCATTATCTTTAAGATGTGAAATCTTGTGATACCTTTTTCTATTTAAGCAAATGGTAGATGACTTGCTAAGTTCTTTTCTGAGCATATGAGTGTCAAGGTATATTGTGGCCAATGTCGTTTTCATGTAATTGAGGTTTTTGTGAATGTTTATTTTTAGTAAAAGTATTGAAATATAATCAATTTTTGAAATAATTACTTTGAATCTTTTCTCATCTATTGAGAGTTGATTAATGGGCATGTGTATTGTATGTTTTGTTAATTATTTTGTGTTTGTTTGTATTGTATGGTGAGTGTGGGCATGTGTACATGCCATAGCATGCGTGTGGTGAATGTGGATATGCATATATGCCATAGCATGCATGTGATGAGTGTGGGCATGTGTGGACTTCATAGCATGCGTGTGGTAAGTGTGGGCATTCGTACAATCCATAACATGCATGTGTAGTGTGGGCATGTGTAGACTTCATAGCATGCATGTGATGGTAGGAGGACCACTTGTGGGAGTCCATTTTCTCTCTTTGCATTGTGTGCATTTTGGTGATCGAACTTGGGACATCAAGCTTGCATGTAAGCACTTTTACCTGCTGAATCATCTTGCCATCCCCTAATTATTTTAATATTCTATTAACGGGGGACAGTTTTTGAAGACTGGAAAGAAAATTCATGAGTATTTGAGAATGAGAAAGTAAAATGTGTGAAAATGAATTTTACTGAATACACTTGTTTAAAAACTTACAGTATTTTTTTTTTCTGAGACAGAATAAAGGAGAGAAGAAGTTGATAATTTATAGATCATCCTGTTATTCCTGGCTAGAGGCCAGAGTGCTGAGACTTCTGTAATAGAGGAGCAGAGAGCAAGGGTCCTGCACAGCACAGCTTGTACCAGTGATTCTCGGCCCGAATTCACATGAAAATTTCTTGGGAGCTAAAGAAAAGACAGATGTTGGGATGTTGCCAGACCTAATTTATATTTAAACGTGGTGATAGAGACAGAGCACTGATATATTTTCGATTTCTAGAAAGTATTTCAGTGGGCTGCAAGCTCAAAAATAGCTGATTTCCCTTTCCTTTATACATACCAATTCTCACTTAAAAACAATGATTTCAAGCTGTCTTTTTCATTGACCGTGAGGTGTGAAGCTGATGGATGAAATAGAGAAAGGGGCCTGGTGGTTCATGGGGTTTGATCTCTGTATTTGGGAGACTGAGGCTGAGGAAGGTGGGTTACCATGAGAAAAGAAAAAGGGACCCTGTTGCAAACAAAGTAGAAGCCCAGGACTGACACCCAAAGTTGTTCTGACCTCCACATATGTAAGTGTGCACATAACACAGTGTACACAAAGTAAGAAAAGCAAGTTACTGTAAATTATGAGGAAAGAAATACTGCTAATTAAAGTTACCCATTTTATGCTGTGCTGATCATGTTACAATATCAGACTAGATAACTCTTTTTGAATTTTTGAGATGAGGTATGCTGTGTATTTCAGACTCTCTCTTCAAATCCTTAAAGAGCCTCAAATCCCACCTCAGCCTGTTTTCTAGTTGCTGAAATTATGAGACATTCTGTCCCTGGAACAGAATGACTTTGGTGGTTGTGTGTAGTAGGACATATAACTGCTTTACCAGACAACTGCACTCAAGAGACATAGGCCAAGGATTTCTGCTTACCTACTTACTTTCTCATCAGTAAAAGCATAATGCAGTATATCGTCTGTGTGGTGTACAGGTGGCAAACCCACTATCCTAACAGGTGTTTATAGACTCCTTTTGTCAGTTGTGACAAATCAGTGTCTTTCTTTTTTTTTTTTATTAAAAATTTAATTATACATTTTAAAATTTTTTACCAGTTCCCTCCCTCCCCCCTCCTCCCCCCAAACCCCCTCCTCCCCCCCCCCCTCCCCCAGTGCCCCCCCCCCCCCCCCCCCCGATTCCCAGAGAGTCCTTTATTGTGTACGCCTAACTCTCCACTGGGTCCTCCTCTCCGATGACATATAAGGACCCAGTGGCATTTCCATAAGCCCTTTCTCTTGTTCCCCTTAAGCATAAGATCACTACTACGGCTGTCAATCCCTTGCCTCCAGGGGTCTCGGTGCCCTTAACAGATGCTAGACTTTATGAGGGCAACAGTGCGCTGGACATTGCGCAGGGCATGCAAAGTCCCATTATGATTGCTTTGGCCCCAACTATTGTTGAGAATCTTGCAAATCGTTGCTCCTCCCATCCTTTTGCTCTTACAATCTTACCGCCCCCTCTTCCGCAAATGTCCCTGAGCTCCAGGATGGGGAGAGATTAGGCTGGCCTAGTTCTATGTGATTGATATAGAGTCTCTGAAGTTCTGGATTGTGGTTTGTTGATTTTCTTTTGCAGTTTTGCTGCTCCTGCAATTCCCTTCACTCCATTCTGCTGGGCACTGTATGTCACAAATCAGAGTCTTTCTTGATGTCTCATTGATGCTACTTCCTAGGTTAGGAATACCCTTGCCAGTTACAACATTGTCCCTGGGACAAAATAGGAGCAAGCCATTTAGGACAAATTCAATTTAGTTCAATAAATATATATCTTTTTTTGCATGGTGACAAATTTGGGTTTGGCATTTCTTTTGTAAACGACAAGGATTTTATTCCTGGAACTTTACTGATAAGAGGATTTGTGGCAGAGAATTCTAACATTCAATATAAAAATTTTTCGTTGCTTGGCACACATTGATTTTTTTTCCCCCCACAAGCATTTGTTCTAATCTTTAGCCCCTGACTGTTAACTTTATTCCAGGTATTTTGTAGGTATCTCTATAGAAATGACAAAATTATGACTTTAAGGTGCTGTCCCATATTTCCCCACATTATTTCAGCTTTTATTAGGAGTGTACTTGAACTCTAGCCTCTAAAAATTCTGAGACCTTCTGAATTCTTAAATATGTGTGTGACTGCAAGGACTTTGGGAAAGGAGCTGTGGACCTGAATGAATTTTCATATACTCCATAATAAAAACTACTTAGTAGAAATCTTCTTTGAGATAGTTTCAGTAAGATGGTAAAGTCTTTTTTTTTTTTTTTGCTTTTTCATAAATTTGACACATCAAGGGGAACATGATCCATTACCTTTTGAAGTTACAGAAAGCCCTTTCTTTGCCCCTCTTCTCTGCGTTATTAATTCGTTATTAATTCTAGATCTGTGGGCCCCACTGTGGTCCCAGTTGCATAATCAGATGCTTAAGATGAAAAATTTGAAGTAATTTTGGCATGCTGAATAGTCATCAAATATGCTCTCTAAATTAGTCTCTGGGGTGTAGAATGTGTGTTATCTTCATACCAAATCACCTGCAGGCCAGCTCTCTTTTATATTTTGGCTTTTTTTTTTTTAAATATAGAGTCAAGGGTGTGGTCATGATAGTGTCTACTTTAGCTTCCCTGAACTTCCTGAATTCGTTTTAAGACTTCATTGCAAAAACATTTATACCTACTCTGGCTTTTTTCCCCCTCCTAATCCTCTATGTTATCTTTCTTTTTTCTTCCTTTCCTTTTCTTTGCATGCTCAAACAGTTCTTCAAAATAATGTTTATTAAGAAGAGAAACTTGGAGTTATAGCATTCTGTGTCAGGAAAATTTCCTGTTTGCTGGAAAGGTTGTGGAAATCAGTCGGCTGATCTGCTAATATTTCTCTAAGAGGACTTTACTGTAGGAGTGATTGTAAAACTGAGGATTGGTGCTCTGTGTGTATGTTTTCCCTTCTGCCAGCCCCTAAACTCTGGAGGTAAGGAACTGGTCTGCCACCTGTACTTTCGAGTTCTCCAAGTTCCTTATGTGAGCATGTGAACCTCTTGTGTAGCCACTGTGCTCCATAAAAAAGATGAGATTTAGAATTTACCTGAGGTTGTGTGCTTATGTGTGCAGAAAGCACTGTACTTCTGTTTGTACGTGTGGTGCATGTGATACTTTACATTATACTCTCTTGAACCATGTAATGTCTTTGGACCATTTGCTTTGTTTGCTATTTACTTTTCCCAAGCTTTTAGTGGCCATGTATTTGTTGACTGAGTGGATTATTTTATCTCTTTTTTTCCTAAGGGGAGAATTTTAGCATGGAAGAACCTTGATTAAATACTTCCTGCAGCAGTAAGCTTATCCTAGACCAATTTAGTTTTCATTGTCACAGTATGGGACAATTCACAAACAAGTAAATTGACCCTTATTTAAATAGGATTGTAAACACTAGATTTGATTTAGTTACTCTGGCTTTGAAGTGGAAATGTTTGCAAATGCTACTTTTTAATGCAGAACCTGAAATTAAATGAGTGTATTATATGCTAGCTAAAAATTGATTGAATGAAATGTTGTTCTTTTGAAAATTTTCGTTATTGTACAACTCCATTTTTAAGATTGTTTGATCAGATGGGCAGTTTCTCTTACTACTTCCTTTAGTTTATGCATACCAAATTTCAGTTTCCCCCAGTCAACATACAAAATAGCTTCCCCATCTCAACCTTCAAATTCTCTCATGCTGCCCCTTTCTAATCAGGTCTTCCACTCTTAGCACCTTAGCAACTGCTGGTCTGCTTTCTTCCTGTAATTTTGCCTCTTCCAGAGTCATGTAGTATAGATCTGTGGAATTTTGTTTTTAAATTTTTAAAAATATTTTATTTAGTGTGTGTGTGTGTGTGTGTGTGTGTGTGTGTGTATTGGGACACTGTGTGTCCCTATGGAGGACCAAGGGCAGGCTGGAGAGATAGCTCAGGGGTTAAGACTATCTTGCAAGTAGAAGATCCTGAGTTCAGATTCCAGGTTCCGTGTAAAAAACTACAAGTGGCACAGGCAGCAGCCTGCACTTCTGGCCCTAGTGGGCAGGGCCTAGGAAATCCCAGAGTGGAGCAAGGAGGCAGAAGCAATCCAAGACCATTCCTGAGGTCTGTAGACTTTCCAGTGTAGCTGCTTTCAGGTTGGAATGGGTTACAATCTGTTCATGTTGCAGTATGTGTGGGTTTCTTTTGTTGCTAAACAGTGTTCCGCTGTGTGATGTCCTCAAGTGTGCTTACCCATTCCTCAGCTGGAGCACTCATTTCTAGTCAGTGGCAGTCATGAATAACCACTACACCCATTTGTGTGCAGGTTTATTGAGTGTAAGTTTTTATTTCTCTTGGAGAAGTTCCTTGAATTGAGATTACTGGGTCATATGGCAGGTGTACATTTAGCTTTGTAAGAAGCTACCCAACTGTAATTTAAAGCAGCTGCGCCATTGCCATACCTCACAAGCACTGAGCAGTTAATGTTTAAAGTGGGCAGATTGAGTTACTTTAGTTCGTTTGACTGCATACTAGGAATATCACGAGAATAATATAATTGTGAATATATTACTGTTAGAAATCTGTCAGGAAAGAGTTTTTAGGAGAGTCTCATTTTTCAGTGAGTGAGTCTCCAGTGTGCAGTGGAACTGTTGTTCTTGCTTAAGCAATGCAGCTTTGATCTTTGTAAGAAAAATCTGGCCCATAACCCTGGTGTTAAATGAGGCCTAAGATAACTTTGGCTCACTTATCTGTTTCTGTCTTCAGGCTACTGTGCTTGCTTTGAGGAGAGTCTCTTAAATTTGTGCTGGTTGGAAGCAATCTTATCTCTGGACAAGTTGTTTTACTTTAAAATTTTCCTGTAATTGTTTATAACTTAAAATGTAGATTTCAATCAAAATATCCAAATACCAATGCCCTTGAATGAATCTTTTAAAGTGTGACATTTACTTCTATTAGGCTTTTTTGTCATAGTTACATAATTTTATAAATTAGCAAATTGATATTATGGTCAAGGATGTAAGCTCATTGTGAAAATGGTATGGGTATAGCCACCAACTTTGATAAACGTACTTTCTCAGTTTTGAGTGTTAGAGTATAACTTAGTAAATTAGATCAAAGTGTAGCCTTTATATTACAATGTTTTTGTTTACATTTATTAAATGGCAAACTTTGTTCATTGCTTTCTAAAATACAAAACTTTGTGGTTCAGTGTTCTCATTCTGAATATTAGTTATAATTATCTATTTGCACGTGGTGTGTTCATGTGTTTTGTTCACATATGCACACTTGCATGTCAAAAAAAAAAACTCTTTGGTTGTCAACCAACACCTTTCTACCTTATTTGATACAGGGAGCCATCCTGTTAGTTTTTGTAGATTCTCTGGTTTCTACCCACCTTTCCCAGTAAGAGCACAGTAATTAGAGATGCTTATACCACTGAATCAGGCTTTTACATGGCAAGTTTGGGTCATCAGGCTAGATTTCAGTGGCAAGTGGTTGAGCCATCATCTACACCCCAGAATATTGGTTTTAAAGTGTGCTGTCATGCCAAGATATCTACAGATTTATTGCAAATTACAAAGTTGTTTATCTCTCTTTTTAAAATTTATTTCTAGAGTAGGCTTATTAGATTTAAAAGTAACTAAAGTTTTAGGGGCTTTTTATTTTTTAAGACAGTATGGAAATTTTGCACCTTCACTAGCGATTTTGTTTTTCAGTATTGGGAATTGAATGCAGGGCCTTGAGCATGTCAAGCAAATGCTGTGCCCCAACCAGCATTCCCAGCCCTCTTTTAATTATTTTGAGACAGGATCTCCGAAGCTGCCACGGCTGGCTTTCTGCTCACTTCCTAGCCCAAGCAGGCTTGGAATGCAATCTTCTGTGTCAGTCTGTTGAATAGAGGCCAGGATTTCACCCCACTTCTGGATGCCCATCTGATGGCTGTTTTCTCTCTTGGGTCATGGTGTTGTAGAAAGTCAGAATGACAGGTAAATGATCTTTGATTTATGAGGTGTTATTCTACTTTTTGTACTATTTGTTACAGCTGTATATATAGTTTTAAAGCTTTAATTTGCCCATGCGTTTCTCTTATGGTTTCAAAAAAAGATGACTATACTATATAAATCACTACTCCAAAATTGCTCAGAAAATGTTCATTGGTTCATTTACTGACCATTGATTCCTCTTTAATTTTAAGTAAGAACTTTGAACCAATGTTGAATGTGTGCTGTATTCTGTAATAGATGTTGGGGAGACGGTGATAAAATATGACTCCTGCCCTTGACACACAAACACACACACACACACACACACACACACACAGAGAGAGAGAGAATGAGAATATGCACATACACACATGGCATGGCAGTCCAGTGGAGGTGTGAGAACTTTGGGAAATCATTTCTTTGCTACTGCCAGGTGGACTTTTGGGGATAGAACTCATGTTGACCAGGTTTGAGAACTGGTGTCTGACCTGCAGATCAATCTCATTGGTTCCACCTGATAATAAGTTAAAGCATTAAAAACATTTTTTCTTTATATTGGCAGTGAGATAGATACATAGTCTTGATTAGACAGTTTTAGTTGTTTTTCTTAAGAATGAAGATTTTTTGCATTGTCAGCAGTTTTCAGTTTTTCCCGATTCTTTTTTTTTTTTCATTAAATTCATTAGGAGTTGCATAATAGTGTAATTACCTTTGTCCTTTAAAATATTCATTTATTAGGTGTGTGTGTATGTATGCATGTGTGTATGTGTGCAAATAAGGCAGAGGTCACAGTAGACTTCCTCAGTTAATCTCATCCATTTTTTTAAAAAATATATTGTGTGTGTGTGTGTGTGTGTGTGTGTGTGTGTGAGAGAGAGAGAGAGAGAGAGAGAGAGAGAGAGAACGCATTGTCTGTCCATGTGAAGGACCAAGGGAATCATCCTGGATTGCTTCTACCTCCTTGCTTTGCTCTGGGATCTCCCAGGCTCTGCCCACCAGGGCCAGAAGTGCAGCCACCACCATTTCTGTCTGGTGTTGCTTACATGGGACCTCGGATCTGACTTCAGTACCTTTTGCTTGCAAGATGGAGTCATAACCCCTGAGCCATCTCTTCTGTCCCCTCCCCCCTTTTTAAGACAGGTTTTGATTAGACAATTAGACTAGTTGGCCAGTGAGTTCAGGGTTATCCTTCCCGCTACCATACCCCACCTAGGGCTGAGGGTACAGCTGGGCATAGCTGGGCACTCCTTTTACATGGGTGCTAGGGCGCCTAATGTTAGGTCCTCATTCTTGCTTGGCAAGGATTTTGCCAACTTAGCCACTTCCCCAGCCCCAGATGAAATATATTTAACAAGAACATTTTCATCAGTTAAAGGTGATCGTTATGACCTCTTCTTGATTTTTTTCTTGATTCTTATTCTTTAATTTTATTTTCTATTTTTCATGTATATGTTTGTATGTGTATGTGTGTTTGGATACATGTGTATGCAAGGGTGCATGAGCATGTGTACATGTGGAGGCCTGAGGTTGATAGAATCATCGTTGATATCTCTTCTGTCTCATTATTTTGAGGCTGGACCTCTGAGTCCGTAGAGCTAGTCCGACTATCTTGCTCTGATAATTCCCAGACTTAACCTTTTAGGGCTGGACTTTCCAGGCAGTCCACCATGCCCACCTGCCATTTTTACATTAAATCTGAAGGTCGAAACTCCAGTCCTTTTGCTTAGTTGGCATGGATTTTAACCTTGGAGCTTGCTTCTCAGCCTGATTTTTACTATTCTTAAAGGACCAAGGTATGATAATGTGTTTCTCTGACTATGGTGAATGTGTAGGAGATTGAACATTTTAAAATTCACCTCTTAACTGTTGAGACATGGGCTTTGATAAGGGATACTAACAATGACTTTCAAATTTAAAGCTGCAAATAAAAGGTATGGAAAACATATTGGAATGTATAAGTTACCTCTCTGTGTCAGTCTTTTCTGTGGCTGTTGAGGTTGATTCACTGTATAGTTCTGGAGGTTCCAAGGCGAGCTGCTGACCTGTGCGACTGTGATGAGGGATTTATGATAGATGCTTCATGGTTATAGATGGGAGCACAAGTGACTTGGTAAGACCAGAAGCCAGAGGTGGGGAGGGCTCTTGTGTAACAGCTTAATCTTTGGAAAGTTGAATTCTTCAAGGGCTGATTCCTGGTGGCTTAATGGTCTTTTTCTAGAACTTGCTGCTTATAAATCCCATCTGTTCTTAACCCATGTTCACATCAGGGACAAGTTTCAGCATGTGAACCCTTTACAGACATACTTGAATGGTGCCTGTGCCATAGCGCCTAGTTGTTGGACAGCAGTCAGATCTGGGTCATTAGAAATAGCTAGACTTAAAAACATTTTTATTTGTCTGGGAAATTTAGACTTTAAAAGTTTGTCATTTAAAAATTGCCTTAGGGACTGGAGAGATGGCTCAGGGGTTACGCCTGCCTCACAAGCAGAAGGTCCTCAGTTCGGATCCCAGGTCCCACATAAGTAAGAGTGCTTGGTAGAAACAGAAACAGTGCTTGGCAGTCTGGGGCCTCTGGTGAGTAGAGCTGGGAAAATCCAAAGCAAGGCAAAAAGGAGGTAGAAGCAATCCAAGGTGATTCTGAAAGTCACCCTTGTCCCTCCACAGGGACATACAGTGCCCTCTGATACACACACACACACACACACACACACACACACACACACACACAAATAAGTAAATATAAAATTTAAAAGAAACATGGAAAACTAAAGTTTAAAAAATTGCTTTACTTATATCCGATTATAAATAGTATATTTTGATATTTCTTTTATACAGTAGTTGTAGCTATAGGTTTTTTGATAGTTCTATACATATAGATTGTGAATTTTAGTTATTTTCAATCCTCTTTCCTTCTTTTAACCCCTTTCCTCTGAAACCCTTTTTCTTCCCCCAAAAGTCTCCCTCTTTCTTTCATGTGTTTTTGTGTGTGACCAGCAGGATCTGTTGCGTTGAGTGTGGATGGAAGGTTATTTACAAGAACATGGGCAAACTGATCAATGGTTACTGTTGCAGAAATATTTTTGACCAAAATCTATAAAGGTATTAAGGCCCAGTGATATCTATGCATTTAGTTAAAGAAATAAAAGTTCCATTCAGTGTAATTTAGGCATACTCCATTTCTTTTTTGATACTTTGTCATCCAACAAAACTGTTGTTTGGGACCCTTTAAATTAGCTCAAAGAACTACCAAAGGGTTCATACTTATAGTGTAGAGAACACTTGTTTGTAATTTCTGTCGTTTTCTTTTTCTTTCTTTTTTCTTTTTTTTAAGTGTGTGTTTGTGTTTTTCTGTGTATGTCAGAAGGCACTGTGTGTGCCTGTGGAGACCCAAGGGTGACTTGGGAATCACCCTGGATTGCTTTTATCTCCTATTTGCTTTGCTCTGTAGTTTCCTAGACTCCTATCTTTCAGGACAGGAAGTACAGGTGGCAGCATTTCCACTTGGCATTTTTATGTGGGGTCCTGGATCCAAACTCAGGACCTTCTGCTTTTGAGGCGGAGGCTTAACAATTGAGCCACCTCTCCAGCCCTCTTTTTTCTCCTTGTATGTGTTAACGTTTGAAGGCTGGGTATTAGGTGTACACAGGGACACCACTGATGCCAAGTTTCAGAAATACAAATGCGGCGTTTCTAATTTTTTTCTGAGACAAAAATGTTTTGTAGTAATAGAGAAATTGATCTCCATTTTGACATACAGTTAATAATCTAGTTTTTAAAAATAAGTATTCTTTTCTTAGACAATCACAGTTGGGCTAATGCCAACAACCAGTAACTGGGACACTTGCTGCTAATAGAAGCATGTGGTGTAGTGGCTAGCCATCACATCACAAACTTCCTTATGTGCCTGCAGACACATAATTCTAATACAGTTTTTATGAGACTGAACAAAGTATTAGATGCAGGCATAGATCATTTTATATGCCAGATATGGATTTTTTTCATTTACCATGATAAAGCTGTGGGGAAGCAACACTGTTAGAAGTCTAACATTTATAAAATTACAATTTAAAATTTTTACTTGTTGCAATTTTGTACTTGTAAAAATGCAGATTAAAAAGTTGCATTCGAAATTACTCATGGAAACTTTCAATGTGTAATATTAAAGATTCATGGCACAATTATTTTATTTCAACAGTATTTTGGGAAATAGTAGTAGACTGTTAATAATTTTAAAGTGTAGAACTTTTCAGTGTTTACTTTAAACGTTTAGGACCTGGTGGGTTTCTGCAGGCAATACATACCTGTACAGATGCACTCCCAGACTGCTTTCTCTGCTTTATTGTTGTAACCTTAAAGAGGTCAGTTGGTTTGGGTAGGGTCTTAAATTACTGGACTATGTAGATTAAAGAATCTGATTTTCTGCTTTCTGTTTTGAAGATTCATCAGTGATCATCAAATTAAAAAATGCCAATGGCCTACATTTCTGCTCATGTAATCTGATTATGGCTCATGTTTTCTGTATTTAGAAGTTCATTTTTTTCTTTATTAGTGGATGTCGCAAATCAAAATTGAAGCTGTTTATAAAAGCAAAGTGATTATTCACATTTGGTCATGTAGTCATTAAAATAATTTTAGAAAGCATTTTCTGACCAACCTCCTCTTTTTGCAAATACTTTATTATCACTTACACACTTACACTGCCAAATTACAATATTCTTGAGTATCATGAAGTATGTTGTGTTATGAAAAGTTGTAAGTAAGGGTATATTTTGGTAAGACTTCTTTCAGTAGTTATTTCTATGAATGTTTAATTTTTTTTCATTTTTTATTATTATTTCCGCTCATATAAACTTAATATGTACACCTGGTTCCCTCCCTCCTAATTTTTAAGTTAAGGTATATTTTCAGTTTTTTCCTTTTACCTTTTGGAGTTAGAGTTTCTCAGAGGCAGATTTTTTTTTTTTTTCTATGATTGCATCTGCAGGTGTGATATGCTACCATCATTCTTTTAATGGGTAATTTTCAGCAAGTATTGGAATTTAAGCGAACACTGAATCATATCTAGTCTGGTTTTTGTTTGAATATTAGAAAGTGCAGACATTTGTTTTGCTGTGGGTACTGAACTATACAATATATAATATAGTTTTTATTTGTAGCATTATTTTATGTCTTTCCTAATTTCTTTAACTATTTCTCAGTTCTTCCATAGTGTTTCTTGTAAACTTTTCTAATTAATTTTTAGAAAAAGTTGAATTTTAAATAAACTACAAATGTTACTTAGTTTTTTTTATTTATTCAGTTTGTGTGTGTGTGTGTGTGTGTGTGTGTGTGTGTGTGTGTAACCATGGGCGAATTCGGGAACCACCATGGACCGCCTCCACCTTCTCCTTGTTTATGCTGCCCGGGATTCACAGGCTCCGCCCTATCAGGACCAAAAATGCAGGCTGCCCCGCTTCCGCCCGGTGCCCGGTGTCTATATGTGGGGTCTAGGATCCGAACTCATGGCCTTTCGCCTGCAAGGCAGAGGCTTAACCCCTGAGCCACCTCTCCAGCCCCGTTACTTAGTTTTTTGAATAGATTGTTTCTAAGATTATTTATTTATGGGTACTAGGTATGGGATTCAGAACTTCACCTGTGCCAAGCAAGTGATTTACCAAAGCTACATCCCCAGCCCTGTTGCTGAGAATGCATTTATTGAATTCAGTGAGAAAATAAACAGTATCTTTTCCAGTGCTTCTTTACTTTTTATCATTCTGTAATCTGTTGGTGGTCTTCTGACAGCTGTGATTTCCCTCTTCAGAAAAATGCTTGAGTTTTCAACTCTTCCTATTGGTAAACTTTATAAATTTTCATAAGGAGCAATTCTATTTTTTTATTACAATATTCATAGAGTGTTTCAGAGTAGTTTTACAAACTAAAATGACATGAATTTACTTTGCCTTGAAAGTTACTTTACTATGACAAAGTCCAGGACACAGGGCACCATCTTTAGGGATCACTATTTCTTATTTTTTTATTTGACTTTTTATGAGCAATTCTTTTATATCATCTTTATAATGTTCATATGTAACAATTTACATATTCAAATATCTAATATTATTATTTACAACACTATATATTCTATATTATCAGTAAATTAATGTTTTATGAAAACTCAGCAGCAAAACAACTCATCTCACAATTGACAAAATAAATGTGTATTTTATCTGGAGGAAAGCTCAGAAAGCATGCAGTGGTGTCTCTGTAAGGATAATAGTGTATCTTTTCAAGAAAAATTTTTTTTAGAGCTTCATATGTGGTTTTAGCAAATTTATAATATTTCATACCATAATCCCCAATCCCATCCATCCCTCTTCCTTTTCCCCTACTTCTTCCCTATCATTCTCCCTCCTATTTTCATGTCTTTTACATACGTGTATGGCCTTCTGAATTTCATCTGGGTTGCCATTGATCTGGGCATGTGCTTGATTGCTTGTTGGAGCATGAATCCTGTATCAGTGAGTATCTGTAGATAAACTCTTGGATTATCTTTTAGTTACTAAGAACAATAAGATTTGTTTAAGCTTATCTGTTCCCACCTCCTATTTATCTTTCAATATTTGAATAGTTCTGTTTGCTTCATCTTCCCTGTTCTTTCCTTTGGCACTTTGAATACCCCATTTGTTTCTTGTCTTAGTAATTTTTTTTTTTTTTATATTACCTCCTTAGTTTGTACTGTACAAGCTGCAGAAATTTCTTGTCTTAATTGTAACACGATCTGTAAAAATGGTTTTTGGGAAGGTTGAAAATGTGTTGCCTTTGGCACTCATGGCTAACTTTGGAGCCAGACAGTGGACTAGGTGTACCCTTTCCCTGCTGAGCACTGCACAGTGCCAGTTGAGATTTTTTTTAAAATTTTTTTTATTTACTTGCTCGCGTGTATGTGTGTGTGTGCGTGTATGTGTGCGTATATGTGTGTGTAGAACCATGGACGAATTCGGGAACCACCATGGACGCCTCCACCTCCTCCTTGTTTACTCTGCCCCGGGATTCACAGGCTCCACCCTACCAGGACCGGAAACGCAGGCTGCTCCCGCTTCCGCCCTGCGTCTATACGTGGGGTCTAGGATCCGAACTCAGGACCTTCCGCCTACAAGGCAGAGGCTTAACCCCTGAGCCACCTCTCCAGCCCCGAGATTTTTTTTTTTTTTTTGATGATTTCTTTGTTTCGTTTTTGTTATTTTACTGTGACAGCTTGTACTCTCTATGTAGTCCAGGCCACCTCGAACCCAAGGTTACCCCTTACCTTAGCCTCCTCAGCATTGGGATTGCAGGTCTGAGCCATCAAGTGTGATTCTTTGATTTTATTTACCCTTAGTTTTCTCTGTTTTCCTTATTAATATGTTATTAGTTAGAAGTATTGGATTTTTTTTGTCTTTTAATTTTGAAAGTATCATTTTTGCTTTCCATGTTAGGATCGTTGTCCTTTTTAAAATTATATTTACTATAGCTTTATTTTTATATTCTGCATTTATGTTACTGCTTTTTTCAAAAGCATCTGAAGAGGTCATTATTTTTAACTATTGTTTCCAGTGCTCTCTTCTGTTTTTGAATGATCTGCTTCCAGAAGGATTTTCATCTGTTTATTGTGTTGTTTTTGTAGGGGAAAGCAGTTTTCTTCATGTTGGATTTTCTTATACAGGTTATGATCCTTGATTTTTAGTTCATCTTTGTGAATAAAGGGGTTGTTAATGTTTCTGCATAAATGGTTTAGATTTCCTTAGTTGTCGTTTGCTTAGCCTTTTCCTTAAGGTACTGCACATGGATGGTACCTATTAACTAGAGGTGTTTAAAGACAGAAGGAATTCATTATTAATGGATAGTATGTATAAATGTCATAGATTCAAGGGATAGTATTAGGTTCAGGGATTGTAAAGTTACAAATAAGAGACTTTCTCATGAAATAGGATATTCAATTGTAATACTGCAAAATGTAAGGCTACCTTAAAAACTGCCTAGTTTATTCCTCCTATTTTTGCTGATTAACCTTAATTTAGGCAGAGCCTGTGGCCTGCAGGCTACATAGTTCATTGGTAGCTGTATTAGTAGTATTTTAAGACTTTTGTCCAATCCTATGCCTTTTCTGTTAACACAGGCAAGCAGCAAGGACTCCAAAACTTGAGAGAATTGGAATGGGGTCAAGGTCAGAACTTAGTTATGAAAAAGGGTTACTTTATCTTTATAAGACTCAGTCTTAAAAATTGGTGCTACAAAGTCTTCGTGATGACATGAAGTAAACAGCCATGTTGCAGAAGCATACATGTCAAGCTGTAGGGAGCTGCTGAAGCTGTAGACAGACAGCCTGAGGAAATTGAGGGTTCTCTCTGCCTGCCTGTCAGCAAAAAGCTGACTCACATTTATACATTGCGGATTAATTCTGTCAGAGATCTAAGGGAGCAGGGCAAGATTTCCCCCCATTCAATCTAGATGAGAATGAGGTATAGCCAGCAGCTTGAATTCTGCCTGAATATATGACTCAACCAGGCTGTGCCCAGGCTTTTCATCTATAGACACTGTGATGTGCAGGCATCTTGTTTTGAGCTATTTTGAAGTTTTTATTAGCATATGCTAATTATATCTAATAACAGGTTTCATTTTGACATATATATTGTCTGTCTTGCTGTCCCTCTCTTTCTGTCTCTGTCTCTCTCTCAATCTCTCTCTCTCTCACACACTCTCACACACACACAAGTCCCTGGGTTACATTCACTCCCATTATCCTGTCTTTGTTTCCCTTCTCCTGCTGATTTACTTCCCAACTAGCCCCTCTTGTACTTTTTATCTTTTTAAATTTTTGTGGGGTGTGTGTGTGTTGATGCATGTGGTGTATAAGTGTGCGATTCATGTGTGAGTGTGCAGGTGTGTGTGCAGGGGCCAGAGGAAGATCATGGGTATCCTGCTGAATCACTTTCTGCTTTATTTGCTTGAGACATTGTCTCTCCCTCAACTTGGAACTAGATGGGCAGATTGTAATTCCGTTGCTTTTCTTGTCTGTACTTTTCCCTCCCCTGTGTTCTGGAGTAATGGGCATATGTAGCCACATCTGCCTTTTTACATAGGTTCTGAGCATTTGAATGCATTCCCATGGTTGTGTAGCAAACTGCTGAGCCATCTGTCCAGCCCTGAAAAAAATGCTGATTCTTTTTGTTTTAATCTTTATTTTATTTTAATATGCATGTGTGTGTGTGTGTGTGTGTGTGTGTGTGTGTGTGTGTGTGTGTGTATGTTCATGTGTGTGCATGTTTGGTAGGGGCATGTGTGGACCACAGTGAGCTTTCAGTGATTAGAGGAAAACTTTTGCCAAATCAGTTCTCTTCTTCCACCTTTATGCAGGTTCCAGTGAAGTTGTCAGGCTTAATGCCACAGTGCCTTTGTCTGCTGAGCCATCTTGCCAGCCCTTGTAGTTTCTTAAAGATAAAATTCTATTACTACAAGTTTATGAATGCTGAAATGCATTACTTTCTCAGTTAACTATCATTGTGATAAATAAGCTTTGATTTTTTTCCCCCTTACCAGTCATGAGTGGTTACCAGAATAGTTCAGTTTGGTAATGGGCACTTTGAGTTATTAGAATGGCCAGTTTATTTTTAAGACTGAACTTGAAGCTAATTTGCCACTTTTTCCTGCCTGTTTCCCTGCTTTCCAGTTTCAGGCTTGGGCCTTGGCTCTGGGTCTTTTCTTTAGGGAAAGGGTCTAAGGACTGTTGCTTGACTTTTCTCTCCCGCATTCAATATGCTGCTATGCTGCTTCTTGTTCTTTGTTTCCTGTGGGGTAAAAGGGTATGAAAGGGAAAGATCAAAAGTCCTTTAATTTTGATGCTTCTGTTGTGGGGAAATTTGGGTCATCAAAAGGCTCTTCTTTTGCCTTTTACCATGCACCTGCAAGTATTTCTGTACACAAATATGTGCACGTACAGGCTTTACCAACAAGCGTGCACACTAAACTGAAAGCACTTAACTAGTTTGGGTGGGCAAGTGGGGGTTCAAGGGGTATTTTTGTTTCATTTTTAGGTGTTTTTGGCTGTCTCACTAAACATAAATGAAAAACTATATATCGAATATAAGAAAAAAATTCAAAAAATTATTCCCCTCTAAATAGAAAAAAGTAGTGGACTTTAAAAGGAGTCTTTAAATTAAAATGTTATTTATTTTAAAGAAACTTCAACTTTAGTTAAGTTTTATGCTCAAAGTTTTGGAGAATAACAAACTTTGAGATACAGTGCTGTTTTATGAGTGAACATTGCTTTTAAAAGTCACTGCACACTAAAGGATGTTCCAGGAATGGGGCCCGGGGGGCACTGGGAGAAAGGGAGGAAGGGGAGAAGGAAGGGGAAAAGAGGGGAGAGAGCAAGGGGATCCAGGGAGGGGTGGAGGGAGGGAGAGAAATGGGGTGGGTACCTGTCAAGTTTGTATGAGTGGAAAAAATTTAAAAAAATAAAAGTCACATTTTGAGTTTTTTATAATGTACATGTAACACAATGCCTGGATTTTAAGTGTAGTTTAATTCATTCTGATGAATGTGTAGCTGCCTATCCTTCTCTGTTGATAAAGTGATAGGACATATTCTTCCTCCATAAAGTTTCTTCTTGTCATTTTCTAGTGAAACTTTCCAACACCCTAGTAATCACTGCTCTGACACCTGCCAGAACTTGGCTAGAACTCCCTCATGTTTGCCTCTCCTCCTGTCTGCCTCTCCTCCTGTCTGTGATGGAGGGAGAGGGAGAGATGGAGGTATATGCATGCATTCCTTGGCACACTGACAGAGGTCAGAGGACAGCTTTTGGGGTCAGTTCTGTTTTTCCACCATGTGAGTTTCAGAGATTGAAATCAGGCCGCCCGGTTTACTAATAGTGACCTTACACACAGAGCTGTCTTGCTGGCTTGGTTCATTTATTTTTAATACCAAGTGGATATTAACATGATTGTATGAACTTGCCAGCTTTTTTCCCTTCCTGTTCAGGATAGTTTTCAGTTTTGGCTATTATGAATAAGGCTGCTTTTGCAGTTTGTCTGCATGTTGCTGATAAATTCAGGACCAAACAGCTTAGGGGATTGAAGGGGTTTTAATTATAGTTTAATTATAGTTCTTTGTTGAATTTGGCAGGAGAGTTCACACTAGCATCAGGAACCTGGGGAAGTGACCACACCGCATCCACAGGAGTTGCTGAGAGGAGTTGCCAGAATGCGAGTCTGCAAAAGTATGCCAGACTACTGAATCAGCTTCGTTGTCATAGTGCCTGCCTAGGAATGGCCCCACCCACTGTGGGCTGGGGTTTCAAACATCAATAACATACTTTCCTGCAGGCTGGCTTAGGATTTTCTTAACTACTAACTCTCCACAAAAGTATCCAGAGCTCAGTCTTCAATGTCAGATTGACACATACTGTATATCTTATTAGCACAGCTACTATAAGGACTGTTGACAAATCTGCCTATAAACATTCTTTTTATTCTGTAAGCTAGGTACTTGGGAGTAACATTGACAGGTTATAGGATTGAAGTATATTGTACTTTACAAGAAACTGTTAAACTTTGACCCATAGTCATATTGTTTACACATCAGCACTTGATATTGCTAGTCTTTTGAAAGTGTAGGCTATTGTTGTTTCTGCCTGGCGTTTTTACTTGGGATCTGGATTCAGGACCATCTGCTTTTGAGGCATAATCTTAATTCCTGAGCCATCTCTCCAGCCCTCTTTTGTTTATTTAAGAAATGAAGTTGGGGATGGAAAGATGGCTCAGTGGACAAAGTACTTGCTATGCAAGCCAAAGACAGATTCCGTGAGCACGCAAGAGCCAATGGTGAAGCTTCTGTAATCGCTGTGTGTCTACAGGAATTGGGGGTTGGAGACTAAATCTCCAGAATCTCCAGAATTTTGCAAGCCACTCCGTCCAGCTTACATGATAGTGGTGAAGTGACTGTCTCAAAAAGGTAGAGAGGTGTCCTCTATTGCCACATATGTGCTGTGGTGTGTATGTGCATACACTTAACCGTCATATACATAAACACACAAACGATGTTAATATTTAGTTGCAAAAAGTAAGTTAATAGTAAATTAAAGCAAATAATTTTTGCCATTTGTGATGTTTTTATTCACTTCAATCTTGGTAAGGTTCAGTTTATTGACTTTGTTTTATTTTTATTGCTTTTTGTTTTTCTTTATTGTATCTCAAGATCACAAGGATATGTCCCTTTATGGTTCTGAGATTTGTGATTCATTACAAATCAGTCTTCATGGGATGGTACAGGTTTCAGATTCCTTTTTCTCTCTCAGGAGTATGGTTGTCCTGATGCCATTTGTAGAAGATATGCTTTTGTTACAGTTGAGTTGACTTGGCATCTTGGTGAAAAGTTTGTTGATGTGTGCCTCTGTCCCTGAACTTGCAGTTCTACTAATCTTTTATCATTATCTGGACTGTTGTAGTTATTTAGTCTTGGTACTCAGTAGTATGCATCTCTGATTTTGTGTTTGTGTTCCGAGATAGTTTATTTTAGATTCTACGTGTCCACATCAACTTTGGGAACAGTCCCTCCATTAAAACTAGCTGACATGTTGTTTGGATTGTACTAGTTCTTTAAACCAACTTAATGAGTTTTCAAATCCATTGTATTTCATGTCTTTTAATTATTCCTTTAGAATTATTCTCAGCAGTGTTTTGCACTTTTAGTGTGCCTGATATTGTACAATTTGTTAAATTTTTTTTATTGCTATTCTAAATTGTTCCCCCTTTCCAACTTTTCTTTTCATGCATTTGTTCTAATGTGTACAATTCTTTTGTTGTGTATCGTCCTGGATTATTGAAATTTTAATACATTTTTCTTAATGACATTGTTTCCTAAAGTTTAAAAAATGCTTATTTTTTGACAACTTTATATGTGCATATAATATGTCTTGATCATATCTATACTATACGCTTTCCCAGTTACCCATAGGTACCCCTCATCTCACCCCTTTTACCTTCATGTTCTCTCTCTTCTTTTAAATAACCCACTCAGTCCTATTAATACCGCCCACATACCCATGGATGTGGACCTACCTTCCTTTGGCCATACCCTGAAGATACATCTCTCCTTTCTCTGGCAGCCATCAGTTGTCCCTAGTTTCTCAGGGTTGTGGCCTTGTGTTTCCAAAGGATTTCATAACATTTTTTGCGCACACAATCAAGACATTTTGAGTGGCATGATGCTGATGAAAAATTTGTCTTTCCTCCCTGATTTTCCCGTCTGTTGTATCTTTGTTTGGATTTACTGCACTGGTTAGTTCTTCAGTCAGTACTGAATAAAAATTCCGAGTGAAAGTCAGGCATAGGGGCTCATGTCTGAAATCCCAGCGCTTGGTAGGCTGAGACAGGAGGATTGCTGTAAGTTTTTGGCCAACCTTTCTGCTTTGGAGAAAGAGGCTTAGCCCCTTAGCCATTTCTCAGCCTTCCCTCCCTTTTTAATATTAACTTGGTGAATTGATTTCATATTAAATTAGTCTCATTTTCCTTCCCCCCAGTGTGAAACTTCCTCACTTTTGGTACCATGTCTCTTAAATTCCGCACATCATCCCCAAACTCTGATTTTTGCTCCATGTGTCCACTTGAGTCTCATCTTTTTGTTTTGTAGTCTAGAATTGTCCTTGGATGGATAGCTGGGGCAAAGATGGGATTCAGGCACTTAGTCTTTTCTCCAGGAGTGTAGTCTGCATTGACTGAAGATTGGTGCTTTATGTGGTTTGCGCAGCCTCAATTGTTCATAACAGGAGGGGGTTGCTCCGTAATGATGAAGCAAAGGCCTCATTTAGTTTTACAGGTAGTAAACAGGAGGTCACAGTTCTCTCTAAATGAAAGAATGTCACACATAAAATGAGAGACACCAAAAATTGTTCTAATTGTATATTTGGGGAAGTTGTTCACAATAATTAGATAATACTGTTTGTTTCAGTCCTTGTTATGTTTGTATTGCATGATTAGTTTTTGAAATATTTAGTAATAAGTCCTTGAGACTGATCTAGTCAAAACCCTTTCTTCCTTTCTCTTTCCTTTCCTCCTTTCTTTCTTTGTAGTCTCATTATGCAGCCAGACATTACATGTGCCTGTACAACCTACCTCTTTTTTTTTTTTTAATTTCAAGAAACATAAGTTCACTTGGAGTTTTCAAACAAAAGTAGGGCAATTATGTAGTAATCTTGCCATGTTGTTTGATAGCTGAAATTACTAAAGAAAATGGATGAGCACTCTTCCAACATTTTTTATGCTTTTTGTTTTCATCTGTATATTAGGAAATTTAACACCTGTATTACAGGTCTGTGGTTATAATGATGGGAGGGTGAGATAGGAAGATTGAAAGTTTGAGGTTAGCCTGAGTTATATAACAAGTCTTTTGTCTCTAAAAGAAAGCTAAATGCCCAACTTCTCTACCATATAAGGTTGATGCTTGTCAATAGTTTTTAGCCTTGAGAAGTACTTTTTTTCTTTTTTTAATGTTATTTATTTGAGAGAGGAGAGACCTTTTTGTGGAACTCTGTTCTCTCCTTCCACCATGTGGGCTCTAGAGGTCTAACTCAGCTCCCAGGTTTGCCTGTCAGTACTCTTACCTGCTAAGTCGTCTTACTGGCTTTACTTTTTTTTAAAAGGCTGTCCAAATATTACATAAAAATTGTTTTCTTTGAGAGCCATGAAGAATCCTTTTTTGTATTATCAGTTCTGTGATTCTTTTCAATATATAGTTTTAAAGATAATATTTGAATAAATGGTTACATATATTTGATTACATACTTGAAAACTCTGAAACTTATTGTATGTGAGCACAAAGATACTTGTATTTGGTATTTTACTAACATTCTTTCTGCTTTTAAATAGACTATATTAATTTCTTAGGATTTTTTTTAGTCCATTTTCTGAGATGATCAAGTTGAAGTGCTTAGGTCAATGAGATTGTTTTATAGAACATTGAATACTTTTTGTTCCTTTATTTTAAAATAACTGAACCTGATTTTTAAATATGTTTTGTGGCTTTGGGTATTAAGTTGTAGAATAAAGGGTAATGGTTGATTTAAGAGTCTATTGTGGTTTTATTTTTTTGAGTGTCAACCAGTAACAGTAATTCATTGCTGAAGCTTTTGTTAATCTAATTTCATACATTTGTATATATATTTGCATACATATATGTGTATAGGTGTTCAAATGTGTGTGAACCTATGTATGAACGTGTGCATGAATGCCAGGATCGATGTCAGGTATCTTCCTTGAATTGCTTTCCTCCTTATGAGAAGAGTTTCTCATTTGAACCCAGAACCCTCTTATTTGTCTAGCCTAATTAGCCAGCTTGCTCTGGTTCTCCTATTCGTACCTCCCAAACACTAGTATTGTGGTCATTTATCTGGGTGCTGGGGTCTGAATTCAGGTTTCATTCTTGCATGTCAAGCACCTTACTTACTGAGCCATCTCTCCAGCTCCTCCTCTATTTTTAAATTCTCTCAATTGACTGATTTTTTTCTTTAATGTTCTAGCTCTCTATCAATACCAACTCAAATCATCAAGAAGTTAATTTGCTGAGGAAACAACTGGGAACACTTTTACGAATGGGATGAACACGCTGTAGTTGCTTGACTACCTGCTGAAGTTTGAATGCTAATATCGCCCATCTGGTACAGCTACTTAGTGATGTACCTGCTTTCACAGTGCCCCATTTCAGTGTGCTTGTCTTGATTAAAGAATTCAAAGTGGAGTACCGCAAACTTGATATGGATAATAAAAAGAAAGACAAGGACAAATCTGATGACAGAATGGCTCGACCCGGAGGTCGGTCAGGGCACAGCACTCGAGGAACTGGGTCTTCTTCATCTGGAGTTTTGATGGTTGGACCTAATTTCAGAGTTGGGAAAAAAATTGGATGTGGCAATTTTGGAGAATTGCGATTAGGTAAGACTGTTTTGTTTATTCCATTATAAGAAAAGCATTTTTAATGGACTATGCTTACTAATAAGATGATTTAACTTTCTTAACAGTTGTAAAGAAAACAGGTGTTGCCAATTTCTTATGTTTTGTAAATAATCCTATAGTATTGGTTTGTCTTTTTTTAGATTAATTTTATTTGTTAAATAAATGAGATATGAAAAAACAAGAAAAATGTTTTTTAAAAGGTCAAGTAGAGTGAAATAGTTTCTGCAGAATGGTCTTCGGGGATGACATAGATTCCACTTCTATATTTTAAACATGTAGTAGCTGATCACTTTAGGTATATCTAAAGTGGTATAAAATCATATTAATATACTGTGACTACATAGAATTAATGGAATTTACATTATTGGAATTGGTTTCTCCCCTGCTTTCTTTCTCCAGCCTCAGCATGTCTGAAGTGGCACTCGGTAATTTATTTTTAACAAGGGTCACAGGGTATTGATTCATATTGCGTTTTAGAAAACATTGGTCTAATTAGAGCTCTTAACTACATTTAAGGAAGCTGAAATTCATTAAGGGAAAGTTATTTGCCAGATGTCACAGAAATGTAAAGACTCAGAAAAAAAAAGTCAAGTTCCTAGTACAGTAGAGATAGTTGTCCTTAGTGCAGAGAATTGAGGAAGCTGGAATGGTGATGGGGAAGTCAGCTTAAGGTACCCTGATGGTCACCGCATACTAATGTGAACTTAAGGGGAAAAAAACAAAACAAAACTGACTTTACAGTTTTCCTTGAGTCGGGTGCTACTCTTGGAAGTAAATCCAGTCACATGATTATCTACAGAACTATTTGTTACTATGTTGTAAAGCACCCTAGGTTGTAGTGTCTGTGCCATTTCATTAGCTTTGTGTTGCTGCTAGACATTAAAGGTTTGCATGAAGCAAGCTAATAATAAAAGTCAGTGGTGTTCTTTGCACATCACTGTAGCATAATGTGGCTGGTCAACTCTTTGTTTAGTAGGGATTCAAATGTTTGAAAGGATGAACATTTTCATCTTATTTTTGGAAGAGAATGAATATATAGTTTAAAATTTCTATGGTGTTTTTGACTTTGGAGTTATAAAAAAGTAGGTTATTTTCTGGTTAATTTTTTTTATAATATCCAATGTGAGGCCATTTTTATATTTTTCCAGCATATTATCAGCAACATCTAATTATTCAATCCCTCAGATAGGTTATTGTGAGAATTTAGAAAATAATCCAAAAAGACTAGCACTTGATCTGCATATATTTTATTACATAATATTAAAATAACTCCACACATATACATACTATTTATACACTATGTAGCCAGAACAATATGAGAAACTGTGCACTGTATACTGAAAGTATACTATAAACTGAAGAAGCAATAAAGCCTTCTTTTGTTGCAGTGATTGTGTAAAAATACTAATAAAATGCCTTCTTTGCATCTTTGTGAAATCTGAATGTTGTATGTGGATGTGATATTTTTGTAATTATGTTTAAATGTGTTAATCACTATATGAAATTGCTTAAAAGTAAAGTTAATATATAATAAATGTATTATCCATATTTATATATGCAACTATGTATATTTAGAGTGGCTTATGTATAGTCATATATAAACATAGAGAACTAAGTTAGTCATTTTATTTTTTCTTAACAAATTATTAAGGGGATATTTGAATATTTTACTACCTTTTTCAAGGCTTCCAATATTGTCTTTGTTTAGAAAAAGATATTATAAACATTCTTTCTATATCTAGGCTAAACAAATTTTATGCTAAGAATTGTTTGTATTCTTCAGGTACTTTCTTTAAAGCCACATTCATCCAAACCTCTTGAGCCTTTGCCTGGACCAAAAGTTTTTGTGGTATTTGAGTGAGAAAGAATATAAGACTGTTATATTATAGTTAAATGGTTTTCAACATAGATGCTTGTTGGCAATTTAGACTGAGTAGTTCTTTGTTTTGGAGAAAACTGTCTCCCAGGTTGGATATTAAAAACTTAAGACATTTTTGTCATCTTGCTGTTGTAACACTGTATACAACTCAGAATACTCCCATGTCCAAACGCCCCAGAGGAGAGACAATGCTTTCCATTGATGGAAACTGTTCTTGTAGGTAATTAATTTTAGTGAAAATTGCGTAGATTAAAAAAAAAGCAAAATGAGATTGGTAAACAGTGAAATCAAATTTAGATTTTATTTAAATCATTGTATTAAGCATTTTTATGTGTTAATTTGTATTTTAAATGAGAAATTGACTTATCTTTATATTTTGGTGGTAAGGCTTGCATTCTGTCTGTTGAAAGATATATTTCCAGCTTAAACAATCTGTAATAATCCCTAAAATTTTTTGATACATAGGAATTGACATCAAGCATAGCTAGTCAAAATATAGTGTACTTTTTAATGTTTCCATGTACTATGATCTTTGGACATTTAAAAAAAACCCTTTTGACAGGGGGACAGCCTGAGTTAGCCCATACTTGAAGCAAATTCTTAGAAATTGGGGAGGGGGCATGTCTTAGATATGTAAAATGTCCAGTCTTCAGCTTTATCCTTTTATTTGGTGCATCCACCCAGGAGGTCTGTTCCTGTGTTAATCATCACTGGGCCAGCTCCCTTGAAGAGCCCAGCCCTCTAAGCCAACAGAACCTTGGAAACTTGCCAGTTCTTATGGTTTACCCTGCTCCATCTTGCCCTTTTCCTGAGAACTCAGGCTTTGGCCTAAGTTTTCCTTTTTTAAACTTTATTTATTTTTTGGGGTGTGTGTGTGTGTGTGTGTGTGTGTGTTGTGTGTGTTGTGTGTGTGCGTGTGTTCGTTCTGCGGAAGACCAAGGGTGACTTCAGGAATCATCCTGGATTGCTTTTACCTCCTTTCTGCTTCAATCTGAGATTTTCCAGGCTCTACCCATCAGGCTGGAGGTACAGGCCACTGCTGTTTCTTCCTGCTGTGTTATGGGGACCTGGGATCTGAATTTAGGAACTTCTGCTGTGAGGAGTTTTAACTCCTGAGTTATCTGTCCATCCCTTTACTCCTACCTTTTGCCACCTAATGCAAATATGGTGCTTCTCCTGTGACCCTCTGTGACATTCAGAGTTGTGAGTATAATAACTAACACAGAGCAATGATGTTATACATTGCTTTGTGAATTATCATATTGGAAATAATTATGTCAAAAGTCACAGCATCTTATTTCCGATATAATTAACTTTTCCTCAGGAGTTTCTATTCTCTGTTTTGATTTTCCCTCGTTTCTATATAGCTCATAAATCTTTATGTCTTACTTTTCTTATAGCTGTGAGAAGATTACCAGTTTAAGGAAGGAGGTTTGTTTTGCCTCAGCATGGAGGGGAGTATAGTGGCAGGAACATCAAGCAGGGGGGGCAACATGCTCCCTCCACAGGCAGGAAGCAGAGTAATGAATGCTAGTGCTCAGCTAGCTTTCTCCTTAAATGCAGCCCAGAATCTAAACCAGGGGAGTGGTGCTGCTCTTTTAGGGTGGGTCTTCCCACCTCAGTTACCCTTATGAAGACCTGTCTAGAGGTTAATGTTATCTTAATAATTCCTCCTTGCTGTGTGTGGAAGCTTGCCCTTTAGGTAGATACAGATCCTGTTAGCAGTCAACATTGATCATTATACACAAATTTGGGTGATTCATCATTTTTATGTTCATTGATTTTTTTTTTTGTTTTCAGCGAAGCATATTCTAAAACTTACGAAGATGTGTAACTAAAAAGTAAATTATGCACTATAACAAAAAATTCACAAAATAGATTAAGCAAATAATTTTCTTTTACATAACACAGACGAGAGGGAGAACAGGTTATTGGGGGTACTGTGATAGATCCAGGTGTCAACTTGACAGTTGACTGGGGGCGGGGAGAGTAATGTACTGGAAATGTTGGTAGAGAATTAGTAGTTAAGTCCTGAGTAAGCCTGCAGATTGTCTAATGGATTGGGAAGGCACAGACTTCTGGTGGGTGTGACTAGTCCCTGGACAAGTGGATAAATGTAGGGTACTAGTTAAGGAAGTTGGCATTCTTCAGCATACTTGGACAGACATGCTGTCTGGCAAGGATTTGGCCCCTCTTAGCAGTTTTGTGGATATTGTTCAGCCATTTCCCTTAGCTCCTGGTGTTGGTGTGTTCTGTCCTGCCAAGCTGAAGTAAACTGTAACTGGATAATCATAAACCAAAATAAAACCCCTTGCTCCTCCTCAAACAATTTTGTCTCTAAATTATCATCAGCATGCTTATTAAGCGTTACGAGCACCTATGCATCTTAAATATGTAGCCGTAATGTCTGAATGCTGGGTAATCTTTCCAGTTTTTGCCTTTTGCCAGCCAGCCAGCAGGAGGAAACAACCAGGAAGGTATATAATTCCATTCCTGGAACTAGGAACTATCTCATGTCCACTGGTACGCAGAAGTTAGTCACCTGGCCATACTAAACTGAAGAGAGGCTAGTTAGGCACCATTTTCAGACCTGGAAATTTCTATTATTATGGAAGGAACAGAGGAATGTTGGATAACTAGTAGTCACTATTATGAACACATATAATATTTGAAGAACAGTTTTATATAGTAACTGTTCTAAATACCATAGTGTTGGAAAATTTTTTTTTCAAGTTAAGTGTATCAGTCTACTTGTAATCTTTTGGTGGTATCTCTGTACACGCATTCTCTCTGTCTCACTCTTACCATGGCTATACTTTGGCCATCACTTATTTGTTCATGTGTGTAACACATACTGATTAAGTGCTAACCGTAGGACCGTGGTTATTCTCAGTGACAAAAGTGTTTGTATTGTAGTTTAATCTTTATTCATGAGATTGGGATCCCTGCAATTTGGTAAAAATCTCTAATTTTAAAAAAGATGATGCTTCTAGGAGTCTCTGCTTTTTGCTATGACATAGAAGGGCTACATGAAAGCCAACAAAAACGGTTCTTCCAGAAGTGTTTGGTCCTGTGGTTTTGTTCCCTTGTGTAATTAAAAATAGAAATTATATAGCTATGTATAGATGATAATGCTTTGAGATAATGTGTTCCTCTGTTAAATAGATACCAGCTCCTCAAGATGAGGTTCCTCAGGGAACCCTGATTTTCATGTGAAGTAAGTTCTTGAAAGTGTGTGTGGAAGCACATCTAAGTGCTGCGTTAGTGACCAAGAATGCAAAACAGTTGTTAATATTTTGGAAAATATTCATGTAAAATGAAGAGGTTAATTCCACCACTTTGATATTTCTTTAACATTTCACCACTGTATCATATCATATGTTTATGAGACCTTTTTTTCTTGGCTTGCTCATTTTTATATAATAACGAAATTTAAAAAATCGTAATATTTTTATGAATAAACACTGCTCTGTAAAATTTCCAACATTTACGAGGCTGAAATTTTGCTGTTTTTTTTCCCCCTGCTATTCATCAGCTGTTGTATGAAGGGAAGGGTTAAGGGATTTTGAGCAGAAAAAGTCTTGTGTGAGAATTGATGGCTGCCTCCTTTTTCAGTCGTCAGTCTGAACAGAGCAAGTTATTCTCTCAATTTAGAAATAAGTCAGCCAACTTGTCTTCCTTCTATTTTTTCTATTGCAAGAGTAATTTATGTTTATTGATAAATATTGGTAATTCAGAAATTGCATGTTGTACTATGTCTTCTATTTCATTTTTAATGTGCTTCTAAAGATATCTATATTTCAAATTGTCTTTATGTGTTTATTAGCTCCAAAATTCTCTGTAGTATTTTCCTTGGGGTATATAATGTCCATTGAAATTTTCTTGATTGTAGCCAGTGCAGTAACTATAATGTAAGTGAATTTATTTCCATGTCATTAATGTTAAAATTCTTTTCTGATTTGTCATTTACCAGTGCTTTACATATATTGTTTTTTAAGATTTAAAAGTTTAAAAGTATTTCATGCAACCAAATCTGTATAAAACTTTCTGTTCTTATGCTCTTATTCTTAGAAAGGCCTTTTTATTTTGGGATGACAAGGGTTTTTTTTTTTTTTGTTGTTGTTGTTGCTGTTTTAAACCTTGTATTTAACTCTTAAAATTGTTGGAATTAATTTGTTTATAAGTTCATAGATAATAACCTTTTTAATTTTTTTTACAAAGTAGTTAGTTTGTTGAGTCAGTTATTGACTAGTTTTCTTAGTTGTCTTTTTAGCAACATAATTTAAACTTTTTTACACATCTGATATATTTACTGAATTAAATATGAGCCCTAATATTATATTCTATAATGATGAATTTAAATGAGATGCTGGGTAGCAGAGGAATGTTGTATTCTTATTTTATGTAGGCATTTATTTAATATTCACTAGGCTATTGTTTTCTAAAATTTATTCAATATTTGAACAAAACCAGAATCTTTGTTTTTAATAAATGGGATAGCATTTATTTGCATCACTTTCTACTCTGAATCTAGGTGAAATACTAAATATATCATGAAGTCGATCATAAATGGAGCCATTTCTTGCGGGTTTTTTTAGCTTCAATAGTTGAAAGTAAAAACTTTGTTTCCTTTAAAGGTATTACATACTTCACCTAAAGTACAGTTCATATTAGTTAAAGTTAAGTAAAGTAAATTAAAGTTGCTAGCAGAATCTGACTTTTTTCTTCCTTCTTCAAGGGAAAAATTTATATACAAATGAATATGTGGCGATTAAATTGGTAAGTTCAAATTTTTTATTCTTTAATTTCCTTTTTAAATTACTGGCTTATGTTTTAATTTTTTATTTTTATATAATTCATAACTTAGGTGTTTACTCAAAAAGGAAATGTGTCATGTATAACTGTTCTTTCCTTACCTGTCTTAATATCATCATGCCCTTTAATTATATAATAATATGTATCATTGTTTTTCTCTGAGGCAAAAAAAAAAAAATCCTTAATTTTGGGAACAACATAGAACTAAAGGTTTGAACTTTGGTAGTATTTTTATTTTAGGAAGGCATTTCAAAATTCTATCTGTAGATCATATATCTATACATAATATACTTTGATCCTATCCTTTCTATTGCCCTGTTACCCATTCTTTCTCCCACTGAAACTGTTCTTCTCAACAGGCCCCTTCTTTCATGTGTTAGGTGTGTGCCTATGTCTGAATATACTAATTAGGACTTGCTTGCTTGAGTGGGGGGGCAGTTATGTCCTCGAGCAGAGGCAGCTTACCTGTAGCTACAACACTGGAGCATTCATTCATCCCTCTTATAGCTCTCAGGGAATGGTGGGACTTTATGACTCTGTCCTCCATCCATGGTGGGATATTGATGGACCTAGTCTTTTGAAGGTAGTCATTGCTGCAGTGAGTTTGTGGTGCAGCAACCCTGCCATATCTAGAAGGTAGCATTTCACAGCACTCCTTCTCATTTCTGGCTCTTGAATTTTTCAGTTTCCTCCTCTGTGCTGTTCTCTGAGCCTTAGAATGATAGAGATACCCCGTTTAAGGCTAAGCACTCAGCAGTCACTTATTCTCAGGACTTTGACCAGTCCTGAGACTGGTCATTAGTTGTCCCGCACTGCAAACAGAAACTTCCCTGACCAAGGCTGAGAGGAACACTAATCTATGGGCATAATCATAAATAGTTACGTTTTGTGTCCTTCTAGCAAAACATTTCTGGTAGGTTTCTCCCTTGGTCTGTAACCTCTCCAAATAATGTCTTCCCTCTCCCCCAACATGTCTTTTGATCAGGCTGACAGTACCAGGCATGAAATCTTCCTGAAGAGTGAGTGGGCTTAAATCCAGTCAAAGACTTTGATCACCCCTTAACTGCCATACTCACTGCTCAACCAGGGAGCACACCTTGCATAATAGGATTGTGTTGTAGCTTGCAGGCTTCACAGGTGGTTAAGGTCTCCCGCCTATGAAAGCTAGCCAGCAAAGAGGAAGCTTCTAACTCAGTTACCAGCCTAATTTCTTATGTCCGGCAGCCAAAGTATTTGGTGTTTTCAGCAACAGGATCTTAACATCTACTTCTGGTGGTCAGCAAAGAACAGCAGCCATAACCTGTAATGTTTTGTGATTTCCAAACTGTCCATGACCAAATAAGGATCCCACACCTGATAATTGGGATTTTCCCTTAATGAGCTATGGTTTCTGGGAGTTGCAGTATCTACCCAGCTGGGTACCTGTCTTTAGACTCTTTTTTAAAAATTATTTTTTAAGTAGCTTATAAAATAATAGCTTTCCATTTTTTAAAATGTATTCTTAGTTTCAGTTAATCGTCCTAACCACTCCTTCTGTCCCATTCTTCATCCTCATTCCAACTTTAACTTTACACCCCAGTCTCCCCTCTGTTTTCATGTTGTGGGTTCACCTATTCTCCCTCTCAGGGAGGCGTTTTTAAGTGGATAAAAATTAGAAAATAAGATTTCTCTTTCTGATTCAAACATTTGGAAAAAATGTATTTTGAAGTATTCAGTATCATATTTGAAAACAAACTTCCAAGTCTCTTCAGAAATTTTTTCTACTGATTTTTGATGAATATGATTGACTTTCAGGATTTCAGAACTGCTTGATGGATGTGGTATAACAGGGACAGCAAACTGTTTAGGAGTGTTCTGAAGTTCTGAATGTGTCTGATACAGCATGTATAAAGTAGAGATCATTTCCTGCAGAATAGGTCGTATTAATTTCTGGTTTGAACCTTGCCTGTCTTGTCCCTATTGTTGGTCTTATGCCATTCCTGGCTTTCTTATGTGTAGATAACACTTTTTGTATTGTATTAGTATCCCTTTCAGTAGATTTTTCTTTGTACTTTTTTTTTAACAGTCTTCCTTTACTCTGATTTTTTTTTTTTTTAATTTTTGGCCTTTTAAGACAGGGTTTCTTGTAATTCAGGCTGGCCTTGAATTTGTATGTAGCTGAGGATGACCTTGCACTCCTGATTTTCTTACCGCCTTTTGTAAGAGTTCATAGGTGTGCACCACCACACCCATTCTAATTTGCCTTTTAGAAAATGAGCAGTGATCAGTACTTGGTTTGCTGTTTCCATGTATGGTGTTTTATTTATTGTATCTGATTGTGGTAGGGTAGATGTAATTTTATTTAGAACAAGCCAAAAGATAATCACTTGAAAAGTTTATGTTCATATACTTTCAGACTATGCTTTGGTATACATAAACACAGTATTTGATATGTGGAGAAGGAACAGGTCTCAGTGTTGGCTTGCCTCAATGTCTTACAAAGATGTTCACATTTGTCTGTTGTTAGCTTAGCGTAACAGCAGATAAGTTGTTTCAGGTCAGTTTGCATGTGGCCTCAGGCACTTCTCCACACTCATACTTTGTTCTACTTACATAATGACCAGTTCCATTTGTTTTTTGGTATTTGTTATATGGCTGCATAATAAAAATTTTATTATTAATAAAGCACCTGAATCAAGTTGAAATGACTAAATTAAATCAAATGTAGTTTTCATGTTTTTTAACCTAAGGTAAATCAATGACTAGATAGTAAGATATATTCTACTTGTGATGGTTTTTACAACCTAAAGTTTTTAGATCATTAGCCAAAAAAATGATAGGTAATATGGCTCTCAGGAAGACACTGTTTTATTTACTTTATATGTACTAAATTGTGTATTGCATTATATAAGTACATATTTGTAGAAAGACATGGGAGTGGGATGGAGAAAGAGGAAAGCTTTAGCCCTTTCTACAGATGAGAAACTGAAATGTACAGAAAGGTTAATTACTTGCCGAAAGTCACACAACTAGTGAAGTAGAAGACAGGATTTAAAGCAGTATAATTGAGTTTCAGTGTTTGTGCTCCTGGCTTCTTATTATCTTGCCTGTCAGGAATTTTTACATGTCAAATGGCATTTTAGCAACTTCTTGTTTGAAGTCTTTGTCTTTGTTCACAATTTCATTATGTTGTATTTTGGTGTGAAGTTTTTTAGTTATTCTGCTTAGGTTTCTCATTCCTCTTGAACCCATGACTTATCCTCATCAGGGATTATTATTATTATTATTATTTTTTTTTGGCCTGTGCTAATTTTTCCCACTCTTTTGGAGACTTTTATCAAATACACATTAACTCATCTCATTGCCTTTCCCAAATCTCCATAATGCATGTTTTCTGTTTTTTTCTCATATATTATCTTGTTTTTCTGTTTATATTTTACTTACCACACTCTCTTTTACTGTGTTAATCATAAACTTTTTAAATTTAGTTCTCTTTTTTTTCTTTTAAGTTCTCTTGACTCTTACCGATGACCAGTATAACAGCTCCTTAATGTATATTTCCAGGTGACACCAGTTTATTTTACACTAAACCCAAAGCTAGGTTTTATGTGACTCTATGGAGAGAATGACACCTATTAGAATATTTATTATGTTAAGCATATGTAACATTCTGGTTCAGGGTCTATTTATTAATTACATGTCTTTTGTTTATTCATTTGATCTTTGACTAGGAACCCATGAAATCCAGAGCACCCCAGCTGCATTTGGAATACAGGTTCTACAAGCAGTTAGGATCTGGAGGTAAAGTCTTAACATTAATTTAAAAATTTGATAAAGAAGAGTCATTTCTTGTGGCTTTGCTTACTAGACATTAACTTACTAGTCCTTTTTTAAAAAGAATATAAGTTGGGAGGTTTTTTAATATGGTACTTAGTATTATAAGTAGAGAACATTATGACAGAAAATGATTTGATCATAGGAGATGCATACAACTTCCAGATCCTTAGCCTTTCATAAGTTTTATTGCTGTTGCGATAGATGGGAAAAAATGGGAAAAACAGTGACTACTTGTGTCTCTTTTTATGTGGCCATTTCTAACTTTTATGTGCGTTCTGGGGAACTGAACTCAGGTCCTTCTGCCATCTGCCAGCTTCTGAAGAAAGTCGTCATAAAATCTTTCTGAATTGTACAGTTCAGCTATCTAAAAGTCATCAGTTTCCAGAGAAATATAACTTTACTTTGTAGAATCAGTTCATTGTTTTAGAAATATAGACTTTGTAGAATTCATCTTTAATTGATATGAATTACTTATTTAATGAAATCTAAACAAATTTTGAAATTGTTAGGAAAATGCTTGCTGATTATCTCTTGATTCTGTCAGTTAGCTAAATAGGCTTTGTTGGAAGGAACATGACAAAGTGGATTTCTTCGAGTTTCTTTATTATTTTGTCACGGAGTAAAATAATTTTTTTGTGTGTGAGTTCTTATTCAAAGAAACAAATACTCCTGGCAAATCTATAATTACAGAGATTATATTGAAGTACATTTGGGACCATTTGTGTTGAATCATTGTTCCTAAGTGTGAGTGACTTGATTTTTTTTGAAGTTCTTTGAACTGTGTAGATTTGAACAATAATTTAGTGATAACAATAGTGACTGTAACTAAAATTGTAACTTCATACAATTGTCTTGTAAGGAGTAGTAAAAAAAACCTCCCTTCCTTTTTCCGACTGACCTCTCTGCTTCTTCAATTTTTGCCTTGGTAAAATACTTAGGATCTCTGTGTTCTCTATGTTTTCCTTTGGTATAGATGCCATAGATGCCTCCATTTAATACTCCATTTAAAACTATTTTTTTTAGTTTGGTCTGTTAGGTGAATATGGTTGAGTATCTAATGGTGGAGATTTTAATCATACAATTCACTTTGACAAGAGTCAGCCTATATATAGCATATTAGAATTTAAAACTAATTTTTCTTTATCATTTCATTTAAAATGAATAATAATCCAAACATTTTTCAAAGTCCAGTGAGTTTTATTTTCTTTTATAAATAAGAAAAGATGTTTTTGTTTTGTATATTTTGCAAATGTCTTCAATGTCTAGTAAAGAGAAACTGGGTTTTTACACTGTAGTTTCTGGAAAACGCACTATTGGTTAGTGAATGAAGTTAGGCAAAAGTAAAATAATGTGTTATCGTTAAGTGATTTTAATGGCATTTGTCCCCTGAAATGATCTTACTTGTTCGACCTACTGTTTCTAACTGTCTTCAGACCTAATGCTGAAGAACTTGACTAAAAGCATTTTTACTAAAGGATAAGAATGCCCAGAAAATTTTTCTTTTGTTCATTCTGTCTTTAGTATTTCTGATCAGACCTTTCCCCTTTTTAACCAGAGCTGCAGCTAAATTTTCTGATGGTATGTCAATACTTCTGCGTAATTCTTCTTTAATATTTTCCATAAATTGTTCTGGATGGAGAGTGGGTCATAAAGTACAAAGTAGCATTCAACAATGCTAAACCCTCTGAATGTTACTGTTTTGTGATTTATTCCGTTTATATTGTCTTATCACTTGAGCGGAATTCTGAAATATGAATAAAGTGTCTAGTAAAATGGATTTTGGGAGTTAAGGGTGTGATAATTTTCAAATACAAGTTTTGCACTTTTAACTCACAGTTGAACTTGAGGGGAAAATAGCACTCCTGGTAATGAGATACCAGTAAGCATCCCTGAAAATCAGAGATGTTGGAAATAATTAGAACTAAACCTCAATGGATTTACAGTAGATATAATTTTGCACCAATTGGAAATGGGCATATTACGTTTATAGTTGGAAATTCACCAGGTATAAAATACAGGTGCTTGCAGAAGTTTGCTATTGAATTCCACCACACAATTCAGAGGTAAAGAGAAACAGCTATAGCCTAACTACTCCACCACTTTTCTAAGTCCTTTTTGAGGTTCTCTTTTCTGTTCCCTTACCCCTCTCTCTCTCGTGTAAGAAAAAAAAATTCTTTATCTTGTGGCTTTGGCTTTTATACTTCTGCTATTGTGGTTTGTTTTATTTTTTTCCCTCGGGAACTCCCTGCTCTAAATGCTTCTTGTTAATTGCAACTTTTACTAAGTCTTCATAATTCAATTTGCTTGCCATGTTTGAAACTTAAAGCAAAATTTTATTATATAAAGGTTGTCACATAATTGGATGCTGCTTTACTTTGCACAATTCTTTTTTTCAGTGCTCACAAATTTATATTTTTATATAAAGATTCTTATGTATTTTCTAAATACACAGACAAAACAGTTTTGGAGGTTTACATACATCATGGAAAGACTGCTTCTGAATTTCTCTGGTGGTAGCAGGTGTTAAATTCCCGACATTAACAGCATCAGGAATACTGCAGTGTTGGGTGACACGTGTGTTCAGCAATGTACAATTGTAAGTTTTCCGTAGGCCTGAACAGTGACAGCAGTGAACCACTATACACTCCCAGTTGAAACCAGTAGTTGATTGCTACCGTGATTTCTTAAACATCAGCCAGGCTTTTGCTCTGTTTTCTTTAGCCGCCTTTTCTGAAGTTAGCGGTGAGGAGCTTTGCCTTGAGCTTCCTGCCACAGTCATCAGTAGTGGGAAAGCACTCTTGAGACTAGACATGCCTCCCGCATCCTTCCTTTTGTGCCCACTCCAGGGCCCAGACCTTTTCTTCAGGAATTTGTGTGACAATAGCCCCAGCCTCTGGGGAGCTACTCCAGTTCTATCCAGTAAGACAGTTCGTATACCTTGGTCACACCAGTGGTTTCTTTCCACATGTTCACAAAATATCTGAGCATAGCAACTTTATGGAGCTCCCATGAAGAGCTTTAAGCAACTTCTGAGGAGCTTTCCAGAATATTTTCAGCTGTCAAAGATTCTTTAACACCTTTGTTAAAGATTAGCTACGGTCATTGCAAGACACTTGAGTATTTTTTTTTTTTTTTTTAAATTTCTGTGCTAATTGATCTTTAGTAGGCTTTAGTACCGGGCTGGAATGCACTGAGGCAGAGCGCAGGCACCTTCAAGAAGCAGCCTTGAACAGCTGTTCTCGGTCACTCTTCCACAATGTTTGTTTCACTGGCCTTCAGCACAGCTGACTCATAGGAAAGTTTGGCCAGTTCATTTAGGTTTTCTTTTTCATATTCACTAGTAATACACCTTTCCCTTCAAAAGCATGACAATAACCTCAAGATCTAGGGTTCAGCCTTCAGCCTTTTTTCAAATACTGTACCTCCAGTAGTTACCTTTAAGTTGGTTCTTTCTGTTGTCACCAAACCTGGGGCGTTGACTTGTATAACTTGAAGACCAACTTTTAGTCTGTTTAAAACTAGAAGACTGAACATTTCCCATTAACATCCCAGCAATTTCTTGGTGAGCATTTTGTAATTTTAAGATTTGGTATAGTAGACTGGACACAAGATTTTTTTTTTCCTCAATAAATCATACTTGCGCTGTTACATTTTTTGATTTATTAATAAAGCATGAGGAGGTGTATACTCATACCTTTAGTAAGTTCTAATTCATAATTCAGTGTCTTTCTGTCCTTTATTCTGATTATTCCCCCCCTCGTATGTGTGGTACATGGTACATTCTGGTGCCAGAGGAGAACATTGACTGCTTCTGTAAACACAGACAAAACAATCTTGGAGGTTTACATATATCATGGAAAGACTGCTTCTGAATTTCTCTGGTTCTTTGTGTTCTTTGTTTTCCTTTGGTATAGATGCCATAGATGCCTCCATTTAATACTGTCTTTTTAAAACTATTTTTTTTTAGTTTGGTCTGTTAGGTGACTATGGTTGAGTATATAATGGTGGAGATTTTAATCATACAATTCACTTTGACAAGAGTCAGCCTATATATAGCATATTAGAATTTAAGACTAATTTTTTTATCATTTCATTTAAAATGAACAATAATCCAAACATTTTTCAAAGTCCAGTGAGTTTTATTTTCTTTTATAAATAAGAAAAGATGTTATTGTTTGCTTGCTCCCTTAAAACAGGGTTTCTTTCTCATTGAGCCGGGAGCTAGGCTGGTGGCAGTAAGCCTCAGCAGCCCTCCAGTGGGCCATACACCATCTGTGCAGGGCTTAGGCTTGTGAACCGTACCACAACTTTCTGAAAATATTCTTCCTTTAAAAAAAAAAAAGCAAAAAAACTCAACCCCACTGGGTTCTGAGAATTTAAGCAGAGGTCTCAGTGCTTGTGCAGCAAGCAGTTTTATTCCCTGGGTCACTTCTGGTTCTCCAAAAGCAGGAGCACCAGCTGAGGACCAAGTGTCCTCCTCCAGCACATGAGCCCGGGGAGCAGTCCCATTCAAACTTATCAGGTACTATATGGCACACGATAATTTCTTAGAGTGTGATTGCAGTGTAGAGTTGGAAGCCCTGTGGTGTTTTTTTTACTGATTGTTTCTGTTGAAATCCATTGCATTTTGAACAGATCTTTTATTCTGGTATGGTGAGGCATGATTACTTGTGTTGGCCTCTTGAATGATACTGCTTCACTGATACACATATAATTCATAAAATATTGACAAGTCTTATGATCCAAAGTGAATTATAGTAATATCATCACAACTTTTTCAGAAAAATGTGTTAAGCATTATGTAACTGTTACAGCCATCTTGGCAGATAAAATTCTTAGAAAACTCTAATTGCTTAAAAGTGGATTTGGGGGCCAGAGAGATGGCCCAGGGGTTAAGACTGCCTCACAAACAGAAGGTCCTAAATTTGGATCCCAAGTCCCACATAAAAATGCCAGGCGGAAATGGTGGCGGCCTGCACTTCAGGCCTTGCCAAGTGGAGCCTGGGAAATCCAGAGCAAAGCATAAAGGAAGTAGAAGCAATCTAGGATGATTCCTAAAGTCACCCTTGGTCATCCACAGGGACACACAGTGCCCTCTGATAACACACACACACACACACACACACACACACACACACACACACAGCTCTCTGATACACACTATACAAATGAATAAAAATTTAAAAAGTGGATTTTAATATTGGTAACACATGATTGTTACTTTTTCTTGAAGTAATAATTTATATGTTCTCAAGAATACTTTCTATTTGCTTGCTTGCACTTGTCTCAGGATATGACTATAACAAGGTGTAAAGATCTCAGTTGACTTTATTTCTGATTTTAGATTCTTGTAACATTTTTATTTTAAAGTTGTTTACAGTTTTGAGAGAGAGAGAGGAGGGAGAGAAAATATCAAGACAAAAGTGCTGTGATCAGGTGCGGTGGTCAGAGGAACATTGTTAGAAGCCAGCTCTCTCCTTCTGTCATGTGGGTTCCAGGGATTAAACTTGGGTCCTCAGATCTGGTTGTAGGTGCCATTTCTCTGTCCCTAACATACCTATGTTTTTTGTTTTTGACCCAGGCTTTCATGTAATGTATGTAGGCTTCCAAATTAGTTTGTAGTGGAGATTGACCTGCTGATTTTATAATGTGCTGATTTTATAATGTGAGCTATCATGTCAGGTTTACAGTAGAGCTTTTTCCCCCCTAGAGCTAGAAATCAAAACCATGACTTCGTAATTCTAGTCAAGAATTTATGGTTGAGCCTAATTTTTTTTTTCTCAATGATTGCACCAATATTTAGCTGTGTTGCCCAGACTTGGGAAGCCTACACAATTTCTTTTCATAGAGAATAGTTAAGTATCCTCAGGTGCTGAGCAGAACAAGGAGCAAATTGGGCATTTTGTAGTTATTTTCCTTGTAAGGCAAGGAAACAGACAGAACAATAGAAACAACTGATTAACATCAAACTACTTTGGGTTGCTTCTTTTGTGTAAGAATTAAAGCAGAGGTAACTTAAATTGATTGAATCTGGTTTGTGAGAAGTTAAGCAATTATTTCTCATTCCTTGAGGCTTCCTTAAAGATAAGATAAACAGCTTAGTCTTTATTTGGTAACATGGAACTTAAGCACGGGACTCCACTTTGATTGGTATAGACAGTGGTACATGTAGTTTTTATTTATGGCATCGCATAGAGCAACTGAAAGTAGACAGTCTTGTCTTACTCCCAGTCATTAGTGGGAAAAGTCAGTTGTTCACTTTTAAGTGTGGTGCCAGCTTATAGTTTCTCATAGATTTAGGCAATTTGTATTCTAAGTTTTGCTGACTTAATAGATGTTTTCTTTGAATTATTAAACTTACCTTGTTTTTTTTTTTTCCCATTCTGTTACTGCAATGAATTGTATTGGTGGATTTTTAAATATTAATCTAATTTTACATTTGTAGGCAAACTTAGGAATCATGGTGTCTTGCTTGCTTTCACATGAGTAATATCTAAATCTGTCTCATAAGGATCATAGATGATGAAAGCTTATTAGTATTTAGTAATAGAGACAGTGGTTTAAGTGGTTTTCCATTTTGGGCAACATGAAAAAAAAACCACCAAAAACACCAGTTTTTTTTTTTTTCTCCCACATTTTACTTTTTTTCCTAATCATGCAAGCTCAATAGACACCCCATCCTCTTTCTCCCTCCTCCCCTCCCCGGTTGTCCCCCCTTGCATTCTTCCCCCTTTCTCCCTTCCTTTCACCCTTTCCTTCCTTTCCTTCCCAGTGTCTTCCCCTTCCTTCCTTCCATCCCCTGGAGCATCCTTTTATGTGATCACCCTTTGAGTCCTCTACCCTAGTGAGGGTTCAGGACTCAGTGGCATAGTGCAGAGCCACTTCCTGGGCTCCCCATTATATGGAAACTCTATTATGACTGTTTAATCCTTTGTCTCTAAGGATCCTACTGCCTGGAGCCTTGTCTCCTGTGATCCATGCTAGACTTTGAGGGGGGGGGTGTTCATCGACACGTCAGCCATTGTGCAGGTCAGGCAAAGTCCAGTTCTGCCTGCTATAGCCCTAACTTGTGTGGAGTATATTGTATATTGTTGGTCCTCCCCATCTTTAGGCTTTTACAATATTGCTTCTCTCTCTTCTGCAAGGACAGGATAACACCAGTTTTTTTTTTTTTTTTGGTCCAGTTTCTGGTGTTCAGGAGTGGAAGATTGAGACTCGAACATACGTAGAGAATTTAAGAGAGTTTGTTAGAGGAGAGAAAGAATGAAACTCAATGTATATGGTGTCTGAGGGGCAAGAGAACTAAAGATTGCTGATAGGGAGCAGGGGTATTTATAGGGTTAGACAGGCCCGGGAAAAGTGGCTTTTCCTTATTGGTTAATTCCGGTTTCTGGCAAACCCGATTAGAGCTTTTGGTCCCCTACATCTCAATAGTCTGTTCATATTAGGGGTCCAAGCCAGTCAACCTTGTGTCTTGTCCGAGATTTTTCTTGTGTTCTAAGCATTTCTTTATCCTATAGAAATATAAGGTTAAGAACTCAGTGTTTGAGTAATGCAGCTATAAAGGAGCATTACCAGGTTTTGGTGTGAACTTAAAGGAGAGGCTAGAGAAGGGGAGAATTAATCTGAGAAGTTTAGTGTATATCTGGAAAAAATAGATCTACTGCTTTAGGTCTTGAAAGTAGAAAATTTGAAATATTGTTAATTTTTTTCTCAATAAAAGGTAAGATAATGCAATTATTAAATGATCTCTCTCTCTCTTTTTTTTCTTGTAGATGGTATACCTCAAGTTTACTATTTTGGCCCTTGTGGTAAATACAACGCTATGGTGCTCGAATTGCTGGGACCTAGTTTGGAAGATTTGTTTGATTTGTGTGATAGAACATTTTCTCTTAAAACAGTTCTCATGATAGCTATACAACTGGTAAGTAAAGCAGGGTGTGTACAAGTTGTTTGAATAACTACAAGATTTATTGGTTGCAATCTTTTCTTCCTGTCTCCTTCCCTTCCTACTCTCTTCTTTCTCTTCCTTTCTATCCCTCTTTTTTGATTTTTTTTCCTAAGAGAGGGTCTCATGTAGCCTAGACTGATCTTTAACTCCCTATATAGTTTTAAACTGTTGATTCTCCTGCCTTTTCCTTCCAAGTGCTGAGATTACAGGTGCGCATTGTCTGTCATACCTGGATTTCATTGCTTGCAACTTAAAGCTCGGTTAAACTTTTGCCATTATTTTTCATGCACAAATTTGACCTACCTGATAACAAATATTTCTACTCTTTTTCTAGGATGCATAAAATTTGAAGTTACTGAGTCAAGTATATTTTATTTTGAAATTAACTGTTTCTAAGTACAGAATACTTGCTCTGAATTATTTCTTTTAACACTCTTATATGTGATGAAAACTTTGAAAGAGACCTCCGAGAAATCAGTTTTGATCTCGGATATAGACTTTAGTGGTTTACTAAAGGAAGTAATAAACTGAGTCTTAATAAAATACTTTAAATTTCAAGGAACTTTAAAAAAAGATTAGGAGATGATCTTCAGATGGTTTTGACATGAATGTTAATGACAGTATGCTGCAGAAGTCTTAAATTTGTGTTTATTCATTGACTCATTAATTGTAGTTTTTCAAATTTATGTTTGCAATGTTTAGATTGCTTAAAGTTTTAAAAAAGCACAGAGATATAGATAAATTTTTTTAAAAAATGAGAAATAGCTAATGTGTCGAGTTCATAAGGTGAGTTAGATAAATTATTAATAACCAGAAAGTAGTGTATAGGTGCTGAAAAGTGTGTACCGAAAGCATGTTTCATGACCTGGGAAGTGCTCATGATGCATAATTAATTAAAATACAGGTCATGGGAATATGACCCACAGTTTGTTAATAAGCAAACTAGAATGACCTGTGTGACTGTTTTCATTGAATTGTGAGCAATTGTCAGTAAATAAAGCAATTATGCTATTTTTAATGTCTTTATTGTCTTCGTATGATGAACATTATTTGATCTGTAAATAGTTAATATACTATATTGTTACTGAAATTGGGATCCAAAGTATTCCAGTTTCAGCGTCTTAATTTTAAATGTTTAATAACGAGAGGAAGAAAAAAGTTATAAAATACTGAATATACTATTAAGTTTTACTTAATAGATTTTGTTCTTAAGTTTCTACAGTTATGAAACTTACCTCATTGTACTAATGAAGAATAATGTAACATTAGTATGTCTTTATGTGCTTCTGAGTTTGAGATTTGTTTTATCAGCAAAACTTTTTTATTTTATAAGCTAGGATCCTCTGAAATTGGTGATTGAATCTGTTGAGAAATGAATTTTTAAAATTCAAGCACTTTTCATTTATCAGTGGTCCTAACAGCAAAGACAAACATTTTAAACCATAATTGATTTAAACCATAAGTGATTGGTATCATGTTTACTTTTCAAGTGTTTCTGAAACTGTTTCTGAAAATTTTTTTTATTGTGAAGTAACGTCTTGACTCGGTGATGCTTTCTTTTGCTAGTGAAAGTCTAACAAAAAAACTTTTTTTTTCTTCCCCATAAATTAAGATTTCTCGTATGGAATATGTCCACTCAAAGAACTTGATATACAGAGATGTCAAACCTGAGAACTTTTTAATAGGCCGGCCAGGAAACAAAACGCAACAAGTTATTCATATTATAGATTTTGGTTTGGCAAAGGAGTATATTGATCCAGAGACAAAGAAGCATATACCATACAGAGAACACAAGAGCCTTACAGGAACAGCTAGATATATGAGCATAAACACACATTTAGGAAAAGGTATGTGAATGTTTTAAGTATCAGTGCTTGAATTCTGTAGATATACTAACTGTGAGTTTACGTTTGTTATTGTGGTTTAATTTTTATAAGTTATAATATCTTGTATTGTAATTTTCATTGCTGTAAATGAATGATAGGCATCCATATTCTTAATCTTTTTACAAAGATAGTTTTGGATGTTCAACTCTGATTAATTAGGATATACATTTGATTATTTCTATTAACCACTGTGAAATAATGCCAAGTTTTAATTGAATCTAGTGCATGTGAACATGCTTTTTTTTAAAGTGGTCAATGGTTGGGAAAGTTTATTAGCTTGTGTAATGACAAGTCCAGAACTTTAGCAACCGGGTGACTCTGGCTGCCTCTTGTCCCTGGCTCTTGGCTTTGTTCAGCTAGTGACACCATCCTTGAAGAGGACTTTGTAATTTATAAACTACGTGGTGTAATTCAGATGGAAGGTGGTGAGCACTGTGTTCTAGCAATGTACTCTTCATCGTACCATGAATTTGGCCTTTTAGAAATATTGAACTGATGAGCAGGGGAGCTGAGGAAGTCGTGTAGTTTGAACTAAAAAGGTCCTTTCATATAGCTTCCCTGTAGGACAGGAGTATCAGGCGCCACAGATACTGTGTAGAAATAAGGGAATGAGTATCAGGTGCAACATGTGAACATTTTTTATTGAGATTCCAGCTCTCCTACATGACTGGTTGGGAAGCAGCTATTCTGTCTAATTGGATGTTGTGCTCGAAACACATACTGTAGAGGGATGCATAGCAGGCTTGTGGTGGTGGCTTGAGAGTTTCTTAGCTATATATCTTTGGGCAAGTTTAAACTTTTGGAAGTAGTTTTCTGTTTGTATTAAGAGTAAAGTACCAACCCCACAACATTCTGTAAGTTTCTTTCTTGGTGTGAGATCTAATACGGGGTCATTCTTTGCTTGCTGTATATAGCTTTAGTCTTTTTCACCTGGACCTTTTCCCATCCTTTGTTTTTTTAGGTTATAATCTTCATATTTTTCAGGAGAAAAGGCAAATTTTGTAGAATGTTTTGTTATTGAATCCTTACTTTGGGATTGGATTAGAAAAACTACACAGAAAGGAAGTATTCAATTTATTTGGGTATCTTACTTCTTCATGATTAGATTTTGATAGACATATTTAGTACAAATACCTTAGAAGGCATAGAAATGTGTTTTCACTGCATCCTATAAGGAGGTACATGTTGTAACTGGTTTCAACTGCTTTTATTTACTTACGGTGTGTGGGTTTGCTGAATTTCTCCACTGAAGAGCTTATTTGAATCATGCCAGGCATATGTCATGAAAGACAAACTAGATGAAACACAGTAGGCCACACAAGTGAAAAAGATTTGAAAATAGGAGGGAGTCTGGCAGTCGAGATAAAGGATTGTAAGGAGAAAAGAAGCAGGGGATAGGGGATGGGACTTGGGATTAAGGGGCGAAAATATTATAAATTCACTACATTCATGTATGCAGCGTTAGGAAAAATAAAAGAGAATTAAAAAAAAAAAAACCTTTGTATTAGCTCAGACTGGCCTTGAACGTGCAGTGCTCCTGCCTCGCCATCTGCATGCAGGGATTACCGGCATGTGTCACCATGCATGGTTTATTGATGTATTTTCCCATTAGACTTGGCATGCATTGATGACTTTCTACCCTGTTATTCCTTGCATGTCTATCAGTTGATATACTAGCATAATTACAGACTGTCTCTTTTATTCCATTTATTGATACGTATCTATTGCCATTTTTTATTGATACCCAGAGGATCTCATGTTTGGCCCTCTAGTTGCTTCTCAGAGTTGGCTCTTCCTTTTGATGCATATGATCGTTTGAGCACTTCTTTTTTGATTTCAACAAAATTTTCTCAATTCATTTACTTTCTCTGCTCTAGCCTGATGGTCAACTATGTTTATAAGATGTCCTAAGTCCTTTTATTGGATAATGATATTATTTAAAAACAAAGATTTGGACAGTGGATAATACATTTCTTGCTGTGGATTGTCATTTTTAGGCCCTTTCTGCAGAGCTGGGAAACGTGTATGTTTATAATACACACACAAAGAAATACATAAGTATGTGTGTGCACATACCCACACATATTAATATCTCTCTATTAAAGGCTCAGATTTATACTGATAGTTTTGGTTTTAATCTATTATCTCAAAGTAGTTGTTTGATCATCTGTATTTATGACTCCTTTCCCATCTATATTTTTGTCTTCCCTGGTTATCAGTGAAAAATTCCTTCCACTATTCATTTACTCATTTTAGCAAATCTGGAATACTCAGAAAATAGTTTCAAAATTGCCAAATGATACCTGTCTTCCTTTCCTGTTGCAGTGATCAAATACCTTGATGAAAGCAACTTTAGGGAGAAAGGATTTTCTTTAGCTTATGGTTCCTAGGGGATGCAGTCTATCATGGGGAAAGCATGTGTAGGAATCCGAAGCTGGCTCATTACATTGCATCTTCACATAGTAGGTAGGAAATGAGAACAGACAGTGTGGGCCCCAACATAAAACCTCAAGATAGGCTCCTGCCAGTGACTTACTTCTTCTAGCATTGTCTACAACTTTACCAAACAGTGTGATCAGCCGGTGACAAACCTTTTAAACACCTTGACCTCATGGGGGCATTTCACATTCAAACCACAGTGGGCCACATTGTAAAGCAAACAAGAGATTTGTGATATTTTTCATTCTTTCTTTACTGGAGTTCTTTTTTTAAATTTTTTTTTTAGTTAAAGCAAAATATATTGAGTAAAACATACAACAGTTTGGTATGTCATTTGTATTGATGAATGTATATACTACATAACTTGCACCCTATTTAGAAAGATTGAGAAAATTGCCATTATTTTGAGATTTTCTTCTTATTCTTTGTCAGCCCTTGCTTTCTCCAGAAGAACTGTTGATTTGATTTCTATTTCCATGAATTAGTTTGTAGAAAATACTACATCATATAATTGGCTTCAGCTGTGTCTTGCTCAGTGTGATTTTTGTGAGGCTCATCTATGTAGTTTCAAGTACCAATGATTTTTTTTTTTTTTTTAGAAAAAAAAAACTACTTTTTTTTCTTTCACTTTTTAGTGTGTTTGTTTTTGTTCTTTGACGAGTTCATATGTGCATATAATGACTGGGTCATTTTCCACTTTCATTATCTTTCTTCATTCTTCTTCTCAATAGATCTTCCTCCTCTTTTCATATCTCTTGTTTGTATTTTGTGACCCACTGAATTATGAGGGTTGCCTGGATAAGGATGGGTGAAGGATTATTTAATGGAGCCTTTACCTATAATGTTTTGGGCACTTCACTTCTGAGCCCTCCCTGACAACAACTCATAGCCTAATAGGCCACACTTGGTATTAGGATTTTTAACAAATGACACCCTGTTCTGGTAGCAGCAAAGTCACCTGTGCATAGTGCCTCCATTCAAAAAAAATTTTTTTAAATAAGCTTAGATTCTTTGGTTTTAGATAACCCTTCCCTCATCCTCCTCTCCCTCATTCTCTTACTACCATCCCTGCCTATACCTTTACACTCCAGCTTCCCACACCTTTACTCTCATATCACATGTCTTCTATCCTCCCTCTCTTAACCCCCTCCCCCCCACTATCCCAGTGGGTCCTTTCTAGCTTCCTGACCTCTAAGTCACTCTTAAGTTAAACACAAAAATCTCAAAGTTTGAAGCTAGAACCTATATATATATAAAACCTATATATGAGAAAAAACATGAAGCATTTTGTCTTTTGGGGCTGGGGTTACCTCACTCAGTATATTTTCCAATTCCATCTGTTTTTTTACCAGTTTCATTTTCTTCAGAGCCGAATAGAAATCTATTGTGCATAGATATATTTTCATTATCTATTTCTCAGTTGATATACATTTTTGAATGATTCCATTTCTTAGCCATTGTGAATAGAGCAGCAGTGAATATGGAAGTTTATCTACATGGTCCCAAATATCGGTAGTTCTGTTTCTTTTAATAATGAATAGTAGTTGTAGCATAAACATGTCATAAATTGCTTATCTATTCCAATATTTATAGAAATTTGCATTGTTAATAGTTTTTGACTATTAATGAATAAAACTTGCATAGCATGTTTATAGATCTTATTGTGAGACTATGTTCTCTAGGAATTGTTTGGTCATATAGGTATTACATGATAAGCAACTACCATGTTATTTGACTTCCTAAAAAATTGCCAGTTTCCCAAGATATTTGTATTTTGTTTCTTGAATCTACAGTTAGTGGAAGACAATCTGTTTGGGTCACCATTTTATGGTGTTGGATGTTAGCATTTTTATTTTAGCCATTACAATAGGTAGACAGTGACACTTCATGAACTTGTAATTATCGTTTTGAGGTATTTTCTGTACTTGCTGGTTATTTGTGTTTTGTGAACCATCATTTTGTTGATTAGTAGGAGTTCTTTATTTTGTATTCCACTAGTCTTTGCTTGCCTATTCATTTTCTTAATGATGTCTTTTGATGAACAGAAGTGCTAATATGAGGCTTAATTTGTTAGTTTTTCTTTTATGACTTGCTGAGTGAGAAAGTGTGTGTGTGCGCGCGCACGTGTGTATATTTGTGTGTTGCTGAGGTTGAATGCTATACAAGTTTTATTCTTAATAATCAAAAACCACTAACAATGCAAATTTCCATGCTAAGCAAGCTCTTGCTACTGAAATGCAATATTGCTAGCTATTTAGATTTCTGTTTGTTTGAGCCTTGTGGTTTTAGTTTTGATTTATGTATGTGATTTATTTAGAATCAATTTTTTGTATGGCGTAAGATAGAAGACAAGGTTTTCTAGGGCATATTCGTCATATTGAATCATTCTTATGTTTTATGTACTATTGTTTCCTTAAAATATGCTCAGTAATTTTCTGAGAAAGCACTGATTTGGATTCTATTCCTAATGTCGCACTCACAGTATACAAGAAGGTAAGTGAATCAGTATGTATCCATTATGACCACTCAAAAGAGCTTTACAATATAAGAAGGTCACATTTGAACAGGACCTGAGGCCTTATCTAACCCAATTTCCAACTTCAGATTTTTGCTTTCTTGACAATTTTCCCTAGACTTGCCTTTTCTACTCTGCCTATCTACTCTGCCTCTCAGTAGCACTTGGCATTGTTCCTGATGGCTTGTCTCATAGGCTTATGGTATTTCTTCCTTTTTAGCTACCTAAAATCCTGGAAAATATAACTTTACTTTATTTAAGTAAAGTTTCATTTTTATAAAACAGATATTTTAGAAGAGTCTTTCAATTACCATACATGGATGAGTACAGAACTTTTAGGTTTGTAACTTTTTTTTTTTTTTAACCACACACACCTTTATTTGCATGTGCAGTATCTGTGAGAAAATTCCGTTTCATGGGAGTTGTTAACAGACTATTTTGTAAAAACTAACAAAGGTTCACAACTGTTTTATTGTGAAACATGAAGTCACAACTTCCTTGTAGCCTGATGTTATTTATCTGGACAATGGTAAATGTAGTGGCCTTCTATTTCTAGAAAAGACAAAGTGAGTGATACATTTGTCTTTGTTAGGAAAAGCCTTCCAAGCGTGGGAAATGGCATTTAACTACTATAGTTATGTCTTTTTACCCCTCTTTCAGGAAGAAAGAAAAAGTTTTCCTTGGCAAGTATTATAAGCAATAATAGCTATAAACTACTTTAAAAAAGAACTGCCTCTTAAATTTAATGTAGATGGGGGTTGATGGATAGTGCTGATAAAATATTTGCTTGTCAGATTACTTGGGTGTCTACTCTGATACAAGTAAAAGTAAGCTGTAAAGTTGTATGAGCTTGGGTGTATCACACTTTGTGATGCTTGTGGACATGGAGCAATTCGTGGTGTTTTGTGTATACAGTATATGACTTTGTGAAGAGATGCAAAGACAGACAAGTTAAGGGCCCACAGGAAATGTGGCTTTGTAATATGATTTTTACTTTGCGGATATCTCATTTTGACCTTCCCAGCTTTGAACGGATTGTAGTGAACTCCTTTTCTCTCTTTCTTCTCTTCTCTTTGCTACTGTCATTATTATTATTATTACTACTACTACTATTACTACCACCATTCTTGGGATTCAACTCAGGACTCTACTGATGAGCTATTGCTTGTCTCCAGGCCTTTGGTGACTACTTTTAAAACCTCAGTAATTCATTGATCCATTCATTTGCCTTCTTTCTTTAAAGGGTAGTATATGGATTTATAAGGGCTTTTTCTTTTTAAAGATTGACACAGTACCACAGTTAAACAGGAAAATAATGCTTCCAATTTAATATGAAGGAACAGTATAAAATCACATAACAAACAGGCTTTTTCATGTCTGTTTTTGCAATATCAATTTGCTCTTAATCTATCACATGGTAAATTCAGAAGGCAAATAACAGTGATTTGGTTGGGTCTTTGCCTCTTCACATCAGTCATTGGGCATGTGGACAATGCTGTGTTTTTAGAGACTATTTAGTCAGCTGCATTAGATCTCAGTTCATAATCTTTCTTTGGATCTGTTTTCCCTCTCTATATATCTTATCTGATTGAAGGCATTTAAAGTTAGGTTCTGTGTGTGTGTGGTGTCTTTGATGAGTAATTTGAAATCAAATTCATACCCCTTTCTGTTAAAAGTAAAAAGAATATGACAAATATGTTGGGATATTTCTATGCTAATAAAAATATGTTCTGTAGAATAATGTGTTTATTTCAGATTTCTAAGTGTAAGTTTCTGAGTAGGAGAAAAGGCATCGCATGGTTAGCTGTTACAAAAATGTCGTTTTGGGCTGGAGAGATGGCTCAGGGGTTAAGATATTGCCTTCTAAGCAGACGGCCCTGAATTCAGATTCCAGGTCCCATGTAAAAACACCAGGTGGAAATGCAGTGGCCTCCACTTCCAGCCCTGGTGGGCAGAGCCTGAAATCCCAGAGCGAAGCAAAAAGGAGGTAGAAGCAATCCAGTATGTTTCCTGAAGTTGTCCTTGGTCCTCCACAGGGGCACACAGTGCCCTCTGATACACACACACACACACACACACACACACACACACACACACTAAATAAAGTTCCTTAAAAAGTCTTCTTTCTTTGGTTTATTCTGTGCTATGACTCAAATAATTTAATTTCTAGGGAATTGTCCTCATTATAGAGATCTGTTGTTCCTTAAGCTGCCCAGATTTTTTTTAGCAGTTTAGAAATATTTTACAATTATATTTAAAATGTTTTTGTACAATTTTATGTTCTTCTAAATAAATTATATGTTCTTGTTTCAGGATAAGTTTTTAAATGATTAATAATATCTCTTACTGAAATACTTTTGTTGTTTCAAAATAAGTTGAAAGGCAGAAGGCTAGGAGGACGGCTCCGTCAGTAGAGTGCTTGTCGCAGGAGACCGAGGACTCAGGCTTGGATCGCCAGTGCCCACAGGAGAAGCTGAGCGTTCTGCTGCATACCTGTAGTTCCTGCACTGTGGAGGTGGAGACAGTAGCGTACCTGGGACTTGCTGGCCGGCCATTGTAGCCTGGCCAGTGAGCTCCAGGTCCCTGAGAGCCCCTCCCAAAAAATAAGATTGAGAGAGATCCGAGTAAGACCTGGTGTTGACCATTGTCCTGCACATGTACACATATGAACACACAGAGAAAAGCAAGTGTAGAGAAAAAAAAAACATATATTTTAAGTGTCTATTTGGCTTTCAACTATATTTTCTTGTGTCATGTTGTATGTACACAATTACCAGCTCTTCGTTTTTCTCTTGTTTCTCTATGTTTCTCTTAATTTGGAAGCAAAACTAAACTGAGTTGTATCTTAATTAAGATAAATTTCCAGGAAACTTGTTAGAATTTAAGTGAATTCATACAGTGTGGTTTTTGGTCAGAAAAGCAAATTTTTGTGACTAAGTTTTTTTTGATGTTGTTAGATTAAGTGTCTGGATAAGTGACCTATTGCTATATATTGTTTTGTATACCACTTTTTATTAAACTTTTTTGGGGCTTCTGTCCTCTACCACCCTTCTTTTGAGACGGTTTTGCCTTGTAACACAGGCTCTTCTGGAACTCGGTTATGTAACCCATAGCTTATCCAAGCTCGGCTCAAGTTCAGTATTCTTTTCCCTTAGTCTTTTGAATGTGGGATTGTAGGCATGTAACTGTTATCATGCCTAAAAGCAAAAACTGAACTGTAATTTGAAAAAAGCTCAGTGAAATTTGTGGAAGATCAGGGAAATCACTTTAACATTTCAGAAGGAAATACATTTTCAGAGTTAAATTTTTATGTATTTAATAGCAAATTGTTTGGAAGAATGTACTTAAAAGCAAACCTTCATTTGCTAGCTTTTTTAGTTAATCATTGCTAGTCCTTATAATGAATAGTGATCTAAGGAAACACTCATTTTCTTTTTTTTTTTCTCCCACATTTAATTTTTTTCTTAATCATAAGCTCATTAGGTACCCCCATCCTCCCTCCCCTTCCCAGTCCTTTCCCACTACACTTTTCGCCTTCCCCCTTCCTTTCACTCCCTTCCCTTTTTCTTTCTCTCCTCATGCCTTCCCCTTCTTCCCTACAATCCCCTGGAGCATCCTTTTGTGTGAACACCAAACCTCCCTCTGAGTCCACTCTAGTGAGGATTCAAGACTCAGTGGCATAGCCCAGAGCTCCTTCTTGGACTCCCCATTAGTACGGAAACTCTACTATGACTGTTTCATCCCTTGCCTCTAAGGATCCTACTGCCTGGAACTTTCTCCCTTGTGATCCCTGTTAGACTTTGGAGGGTCGTTAACATGTCAGCCGTGGTGCAGGTCAGACAAAGTCCAATCCTGGCTGCAGCCCTAACTTGTGTGGAGTACCTTGCATATTGTTGGTCCTCCCCATCTTTAGGCTCTTACAATCTTGCTTTCCCCTCTTCCTCAAGGTTCCCTAAGCTTTAGGGTGGGAAGAGATTTGACTGCTCTGGTTCCCTATGAATAATGTAGGGTCTTTGATGTTTTTAATTGTGGTTTGTTGTTGTTTTCAGTTTTGCTTTTCCTACACTGCCCTTTGCTGCAACCTGATTGGTATCAAAGGTCACCTCTTAACCAAAGATAAAAGACTGTTTGAATGAAGATCTTAATATAAAAGGAAACTAAAGTCAAGGGTAGCGGAAGAATAGGAGTAGGACACAGCAGTGCGTGTTTGGGGGTCAGTGTCCCCTTTGCTGGTAAGGATGGTTACCATCCATCTGTCATCCTCTATATCTTTCCTGACTGGATGAGATCAAACTTGTTCAGTCCCAGGTGACTGGGTGAGAGTGAGCTGCACCATATATCTCGCTACTTACATGCAATACTTGACCGTGGAAGTGTGATCCCCTATCTCCTTTGTTTTGAGGTCCTCCTTCCCCTTCCCTCCTGTTTATAATCCTTTGCAATTATAGGGAAACACTCTTTTTCAAACATGCCTTTTCAGTTACATGTTTTAAAGATGTGAACAGGTTTTATTCAGGGCCAGGTTATTAGGGAGAAATCTTTTTTATATGAAAGAGCTCTTCGTTCTTGAAGGGGTATTTCAGGGAGAAAGCCTTCCTCTGACTAATGTTACTTCCTACTTGGTGAAGCATATTTCCATGTTTCAGTTGGTGAAAGAAAACAAAGCAATAATGAAGGCAAACAGTGCTTTGGATTGAATTTCAGTAGGCAGCTACTTTTTGCTAGTTTTTATTTATGTCTTGAATTTTCAAGTGCCTTATAGATTATGAGACTAATATCGTTCTTTGAAAGTAAGATAACCTTATGGTCATTCCTTGTTTACTGTGTAGTAACTGAAGTCTTCTTTGGATAGAATTCTAATATAAGTTTGTTTCTTTTGCAGAGTGTCCTGCTTAAGGGTTGTATATATGTCTGCTTAGTCTTTTTCAGTATGTATGATAATCTGTAAGGCCTTGCATGTGTATTCATAAATTTATTCTTACATATTTTCTGCTTATTGATAATCTTGAAAAGATGTTTGTAAAGTTAAACATCCTGTTACTTATCACTACCTTAAAATAGGAATAGAAAAGATGAGAATAGATATCTTTGTTTTGATCCTGACCTTTGAGGTGTTTTCTTTTCTATATACCATTAATTAAGCATTAGGTCAGGCCTAATTGGTATAGAGCTATAATCCCAGTTGCTCTACAAATTCAGGGCTTGCTGGAGATAATGAGTGAGTTCAAAGTCAATATGAGTGACTTCTTGAGGCCTAGTGTGAAAGTTAAAAAATAGTTTTTTTAAAAAAGGGGAAAAAAGTGTTGGAGATTTAGTTCCCTGTTGCTCCTGTTATTGGTAATTTGTGCCTTATAATTTTAGCCTAGTGAGAAGATTGATAATTTTATTGAAGTTTTGAAATAACCAATTTTTGTTTTTTTTCCTATTGAATTTTTATTTCTTGGTCATTGATCTCTTATTTATTTATTATCCCTTTTAACTATTTTTAGCAATTTTGGTATAAAGAGAAATTGATCATTTGTAGCTAAATGATTTTTGAGCCAAATACAGAAGCAATGTAAATTAAAGGATAAGAAGTCTTTCAAGGATTGGTGTAATAGCTAGATACCAGATTTTAAAAGTGTATCCAAAATTTAACTCACACTAAAAGCAAAAATAAATTTACTTCAGAATATGTAATAGATTTAAGTGTGAGAACCAAAATTATAAAACCTATAGAAAAATTAGAATGAAATTATTGATGATTTGTGGGTAGTCAGAGAATTCCTAGATTAGACATAAACAGTATAGCAGGAAGAAAATAAAAAATTGATTTGACTTGACCAAAATGTGAAACTTCTGTCCTTGAAAAAAAAAAAAAAACAGAAACAAACTGTGGCCTCAGAGGGAGAAAATATTTGCCAAATAACATCTGAAAATTATTTGTATATAAAATATACTAGAGAATTTTCCACATGACACATGACCCAGTTTTAAAAGTGGGCAAGTGTTTGAACAAGCAGTTTACAAAAAAAGAATATCATGAATGATTGGTAACAAAGTTAAATGTTAATTATTAATGCAATGTAAATTAATTTACAATAAATTTATATAGTATAAATACTAATGTAATAGCTACTCATATAGCTATTAGTATGTCTAATTTTATTTTTAAAAATATTCATTTATTTATTTTGTGTGTGTGTGTGTATCAGAGAATACTGTGTGTTTCTATGGAGGGCCAATGGTGACTTTGGGAATCATCTGGATTGTTTTTGCCTCCTTTTTGTTTCACTCTGGGATTTTCCAGGCTATGTCCACCAGGGCTGTAAGTGCAGGCTGCTGCTGTTTCTGTCTGGCATTTTTATGTGGGACCTGGGATCTTTACTCAGGACCTTCTGTTTTTGAGGCAGAGTCTTATTTTCAGCCCAGCCTAATTTTATAAATCTGAGCATCCTCAACTTTGGATAGGCTTTGAAATAACTGAGCTCTCATTGGCGGTCAAAATAGGGAAATGGCTTAACTCCCCTAGAAAACAGGAGTGTTTTAAAAGCGAAGCCAGCATTATCTATGATGAGTGAGTCCTTCCTGATTTCTTACAAAGATTGATGAAAATGTGCAGTGGCACAAAGACTTGTATAGGGATGTTCATAATAACTTTTCCCCTTGTGTGGACAAATTTTGGTATATTACTAAGCAATAAAAGGTAATGAGCTACTGATGCATGGATCAGCATGGATGAATCAGAGAAACATACTGAACAAAAGAATAATCAGACAGGAGCCTATGTTGTATAGTTCCTGGGAAACTAAAAAAACATGAACTGTAGTTGATAATAAAGAGACAGATCAGTGGCAGCTGAGGCTAGGGTGAAGAGGAAGTTAACAGCTGGGCTACTGGAGTCTTGAAAGTGTTTCTTGATTGTGGGTGATGTCACTCAATCTGTTCTCTCAGTGGTTTGCTCCTTATCACATAGGCATCAGTGAGAGAAGTTTCTCTTTCAGTGGTTATCAGACCTGCCTGTATTTCAGTATCATTAACTGAGCCTTCAATAATAACACTCATCTCAACTCCATACTCAGGAATGCTTTACCAGAAGGAGCCGGTTCTTATGTTGTGATTCTCACTCTGTGGAGTTCATAAATGTTTTCTTTATGTGACTTCTAGAGCCCAAGTCTAGAGCCAACTCTCTGCCAACCATTTTACTTGGTTGAGAATAATGATCAGGAAAAATTTTCCTGGTAGACAGATGTTAAGTAATAAGACTATAGGAGACAAATACAAATTGCTAAGAGCTTAGATGGCAGAAGTTCAAATGTTTTCTGACCCAATAAAATTTCAGATCTATACTTTGGAACATTTGTTTTTCTGAAAATATTTAGAGAATAATAGATAAGATGATGCTTGTTCCTTTGGAAGCAGCTCATCTTGCATGTAGAGAGCTGTTTTAAAGTATTGTGTTTCTCTTGTCAGTACTTTTGTAAATTTTAAGAATAAAGAAATAGGAAGTTAATGCTATGGCAAAAAGTGGAAATATTTTTAAGTATCTCCTTGAGTCAGGTTCTGTAATTGTTAGTTATTTATGTGCTGTGTAATATTTTATTACTGAAAAAATTTGACAACAATCTGTTCTAGTGTAATTTTTTGGGAGGTAGTAATAAAGGGGCTATTAGTATTGATATGTGCCAGATGAGTGTTGAATTTTTTAGCAACACTAAATATGCTGATTGTTAGTGGAGAGCATACAAGATGGAAATTCAGAGTTAATGAAGGTTAAGAATTGTTAACTACAGGGAAGTGCTTTGCTTTTGGCTATTAAACCTCTTTTCAGTTGGTCTGTATTTCCATAAGTAGGTATTTGAGCAGGTGAATAAATCTGCAGTAACATTGGAAAAATTGGAAGACATATCTTAAAAATGAACAGTAATATGTAAAAACAATTGGATTTGATTTTTGTTACTTGTAGATACTAGGTTTTTTTTGCATTGATATGTTATCATTTGAAAATGGTAGATAACTTTAATTTTAGATAAACTGGTAGATAAAAGTGAAATTCATATTCTCTTCTATTTCAGAACAAAGTAGAAGAGATGATTTAGAAGCTTTAGGTCATATGTTCATGTACTTTCTAAGAGGGAGTCTTCCTTGGCAAGGCTTAAAGGTAATTATTTTGTGTTTTTCTGTTGGATTTCTAAGATTTTAATGTATATTAGAACCTTCTGCTAGAACTAAATTATTTATGTGTGTGTGTGTGTGTGTGTGTGTGTGTGTGTGTGTGTGTGTGTGTAAGAGGGTACTGTGTTAGAATTCAGTAATTTTAAAATTAGCATATAATCAGGATTTCTTAAAATTGTTTTAGGCTGACACATTAAAAGAGAGATATCAGAAAATTGGAGATACAAAACGAGCTACACCAATCGAAGTGCTATGTGAAAATTTTCCAGGTAATGAATAATACAAATTCAGTTAACTGAAGAATGTGCTTATACACAGAAAGAAAATCAACTTACATTAAGTTTATAAATCCTTTATTTCTTGCTGTGAAAAAAAATGGGCATTTTAAAATGCTGTTTATAGTCTGTCAGCAGTTTATGTGGAGACCACAGAGATACATATATTTCTTAAGAAGAACATTCAGTATTTTAAAGTGTTAAATAAGATCAGCTGAAATAACATTTCTTTCAGTGACATGTTTTTAATCAGTTAAAACACCTGTTATAGAATATAAAGTGTACTGCACTGGTTTCCTGGTTCTCAGTGTAGAAGTGAAGACAAAGTGAAAGTATTATTTTGTTTGATTTTTAAAGGACCTTTTTTTTTTTTATAAAGAAATACAGCATACTTTTATAAACATTTAAATGTTTTTATTATTGTATATATTGAAAAGTGTAGTCAGAATAACTTTTATTTCCTTTCTAGAAGAAATGGCAACATATCTTCGTTATGTAAGAAGACTAGATTTTTTTGAAAAGCCAGATTATGATTACCTAAGAAAGCTTTTTACTGACTTGTTTGATCGCAAAGGATACATGTTTGATTATGAATATGACTGGATTGGTAAACAGTTGGTGAGTACTCTATGCTACATATCGAGATATTTATATATTTATAGTTTCATTAGGAGTGCAGAATCCTTCAGTTGAAATACATGACCAAGTAATTTTTTAGAGTTGTATTTCATTTCTTATAGTGGGATATTTCTTTAAGTCGTATGATCTTTGAATTCTATAAGAGTGCTATATTGGAATTTTTTGGGGTGATGTGTTATTTTAGACTTTCTGTTGTCAGTTCTTAATGTCAATTTGCTATTTCCACATAATATTTTCATGGACAATTTGATAAGTAATACTTGATGAAAATTAATAATTTTTATAGGTTTCTCTCAGTTAAATTGTTAAAAAGTTAAATTTATTTTAAATTTTCTTTTAATTTTATTAAAATAGTTTCTATTTAGTTAGTTTTGATGTTTTTATATGAAAAATAACCTAAAAATATTGAAGACGTTACAAAGCTTTTTGTATACCTAAAATTTAATATTTCTAAAGGTCTTAACACTTTAAAAGTAGCTGTTTTATTTGCCATAGTCTGTTAGCTTTATCAACATTTTGAGGATAATAAAGTTTTTTGAAGCCTTTTTTATTCAGTAGTTTCTTGTATTTGATTCTTTCAAGCAGATGAGGAAATGAGCTTAAGTAAAATGTCTGAAGTAGAGTACTTCAGTTCTAATTGTTACTCTGAGCTTAAGTGAAATGTCTGAATTAGAATATTTCAATACCGATCGTTACTCTGTTGTAGCCTACTCCAGTGGGTGCAGTTCAGCAGGACCCTGCTCTGCCATCAAACAGAGAAGCACATCAACACAGAGATAAGATGCAGCAGTCCAAAAACCAGGTTTGGCGTTTTAGCTAGGAAATTTTTAAATTTGTTTCCTCATTGAAATGTGTGTTTTTCCTCAGCAGCTAAAATATTATTCTCACTTAGAGGAGGATTGAGAGTACTTCAGTGAACTGTTTTCTTTCAATTTTCACTATTGCTTTCAAAATAATTCTAAGTTGAGTAATACTTGATATTCTGTTGAATCGTAAGTATTTGGAATATCCTATTGGAATGAATTTTAATAACACTTGATCTTTCTAACTGCAGTTTAGTTCAGTGAATTACTGAGTTTCTGTTGTTTACAGCTATTTCCTATGAGTTTTTTAGAAAACAAGGAAAAAAATATAATTTGAAAGAAATAAGTTGGAATGAGTGACTAAGAGCAGTGTTTAGTTAGGGATTTAGTCTCTGGAATCAGACATATGCAGATATGATTTGACCCTGTGCAACTTAATATTTCAGAATGTGTTTTCTCATGTACAGAGCAGCAATAATGCATGATAACTTCTGGCATGTAATAAACTTTTAGGAAATCTTAACTCTTGTAGCTGATACTGCCATTAGTTACATTGAATACATACATATTTTTTGAATAAGCCATGTCACATGGAATATATTAATAAAGTGATAGAGCTCATAAAAAATTTGCAGAAAATGTGATTTTTACAAAGAACCTGAAAAATGAATGAATGGAATTCTTATAGGTAAATGATGAAATAAAAGCAGTTTTTGAAACAGCGAACAACAGATAAAAAGGGAGGGAAGCAGGACGGAAGAGGGAGAGAGAGAGAAAGAGAGAGAGAGAGAGAGAATGAAAAATACAGAGTATCTATTTGATGAATACCTATCAGTCTAATTTTCTTGGAACATAGAGAGTCTGAGGCAGGAGGCATAGGGTGCCGGCTGAGATGAAGAGTTCCCATTCTCCTATTTCCTGGGTGAGGGAGTGAACAGCTGTTGGATATTTTCAGCCATGTTTTTATTTCTCTTTTGGGCAAGAGGAAGCTTTATTAAAGCCACCATTGACTTGAGAATTTTGCCGTCTGTTGGCATGCAAGCATATCTAGAAACTTCTGGAGGATAGTATACTGTCCCTTTTTGTTTTCATCCCAGCACAGTCCAAATAAAGGTTAAAACAAAATGAAAATTAAAGACAGAACAGCACCAATTAAAGTCTGTGGAGCAAAGCAAAGTGTTTCACCGAAAAAATATTTAATAGTATTACCTCATTTTAAAACTAATTTCAAAGGATTAGGTTTTAAAATTTACCGAACAATTGCTACAATGAAGTCTCATACAGAATAATTAAAATGTAAGTTATAGTTAGCTGATAATTTAAATAATCTAATAAGAAAGTGTATATTCAAAGAAACACATGGCCTAGAAGTTGAGAGTTAGTATTTATGCTTGTTTTTATATATATATATAAATTGGAGTTAACTTCTCTGCTTAAATTGTTAGGGATTGTGGTAAGCAAAACTCTTCTTTTAATGTTGAACTATATTATTTAAGTATTTCAGAATTTTAAATTTCTATGTATTTCAGACATACCTTGTTAGAGTGTGAATTCCCTGAGGTGGGAGCTTTATTTGTGCAGTTCTTGTTGCACTAAATGTACAGAGAGATTTTGTATATGTGTGTGTATTTGTGTATGTGTGTGTGTGTGTGTGTGCGTGTGTGATGTTTCAGTAAGTCTATTTTGATAGTCTTATGTATATATATAATTTGAGACCTCAATATCTAGTCTTTTCATTACAGAAAAGTTATATGTCTAGAAAAAAACATTATTAAATATCTGTGCATCGGTAAAGAATTTTTTTTAATGAGATACCCATGGTTCCCAATGTCAAAGGGAAAAGGCCTGAGTACTTTATGACTACAGATAAAGGAAGGAGTCAGTGGTTGAAGTTCTACAGTTGCATACAAAATATTAAGTCCGTGCCACTGTTTATCCTGGAGAGAGGTGTGTTGCTTTTGCTATATTCTTAAAGAGTTCTATCACCCAAAAATGTCAGTTGCTTCAGACATTTGTCTTAATATTAGTGTCTTCTACAGTTTTGTTTAGATTTGTTAGATTTCCTCTAACTTCAATGTAAGTTGCACATTTGCTAATTTTGGTTTTGAAGTTAGAGGTTCCATAAAAAAACAGAACCATCATAATGGTTTTGATTCTGTACTTCATGCTGAGAAGTATGCAATTTTGAATTATGCAGTTTAATTTAGAAAGCTTAGTGCCAGAACATTTTTCATGTCTTCCACTTAGAATTTAGCATCTGTTCCTGAAAAGTTTTACTCTGTGTGTGGGTTCCCTCCAGTCTAGTGTATTGAATCTCTTGACATGGCAGAAAAAGAAAGAACAACACTTTAGACATTAGAATATTTGGGCTTATTGTAAGGAACTAGGTAGTACTATCAAAGAGCAGCTGACTCTGGGTTTGTAGCCCTCCTTATACTGTTTGCTTGCCTGTGACTCACTGTCTCAGTATCTTCATTAGCAAGAGGGTGACAACACACAGTAGCACAGAAGCAAGCGTTAAGAACACTCCCTTCTTTTCATTATTGCAGCCTACATGTTCCTGAAATACAGAGAGCTGCAATCATGTATGTTATTATTGACTTGTGATCAGTGCCATACAGATTTACTAGGGGAACTAAAACTATCAACAATTTTAGTCTGTCTCATGGAAGAGGACTCTTCAATTTCAACCAAATTTGTTTTAAAAGTCAAAGAAGGAGAGAAATTCATATATTTAGGATTCATGCATATAGGATCATCATCTTTTAAAATGTTGATTTTGTTATATTCTCACAGTATTGTATATAGTACTTTTCACTTTTAAAGAACTTTTCTGTTTCTTCAATTTTCCTACAATAGGAAAGAACATTGTGCAAGAAAAAATTTGATCTCAACATTCTAAAAGATTATTTTTTCATATTGCTAAAAATTATTCCTTATGGAAGAACCATAGAGGACTTCTAACACTGTGAGAAAGCACAGTGTGTACTTGGATATGCCGTTTTTACTTCCCCAGTTCTTTGTTGATTTTTATCTGTGACCTTAGAGTGTGGAATGTGTAATTACCAAAGTCCTTTTATATCTAAAATTTTGTGTTTTTAACTTAATTTTATCGTTGATCATTAACCCAGCTTAGCAATTTAGACTCTGCTTTTTATCTTCAGAGACAACTAACTATACCTCTGATTCCAAATAGTAAGGGTGTTTTAAATTTCCTCTTACAGATTTGTCTTATCTATTTTGAGGATGAGATGTTTAACATATTGGGTTTTTCTTCTTCCATGCATGCCACATGCATTAATAATGGCAGTCGGCAGACCACAGGGCAGCTTGGGACTCCCAGCAGGCCAACCCCCACCATGTGAGAGCTCACCTTGCAGCAGACAGACATGGTGGTTCGGTACAGGTATTTTCTGATTTTTGCATGAGTGATTATTCCCCAGATTTATACCACTAACCTTTTTGGAGTCGTGGCATGATTCTGTATCCTTAAGAAAAGCTTGTTGCTGAATTCTGTCCATAATTCTATTCCTATGCTGCTTAACCAATCCAAAGTTAGCAAAGACCACCAGGGATATTACAATTTTGCCTTTGTTCATTTTTTGCAAAGATAAGCAACACTATTTAAACCAAATTTATAACAGATCAGGAAAATGAACTGTATTGCTGTAAATCTGTGTTAAGCTTGATTTTTTAAATATTAAGCTAAATATGTTTTAATAAGACATTTTTAGAGTTTTTGCTCTTATGGAATTTACTTCCTTCAAATTTCATTCATAGACATCTAAATTATTTCTCAACCTTACTATTCAGAATATATATTCTAGTTAATTGGTCAAAAAACATGGCCCTGTTTGTGTTTGTAGAAATTAGATGGAGAAAATAATTCATTAAATACCTCCTTAATAAGTCGTATAGATCTTTACACAAATTTAAAGCAGCTCCTTATTTATGACTTGTTTTACCCTTTTCAGATTCACCAAAGAGCAGCTACTATATTCTGTTCTCCCATGCTCTCTAACTTTTAATTATTTGTGCTTGTTGTAGAACTAGGGAAGGACTGTTCAGTGTCTTAGATTTTTTAAGATGTTTAAGGTAATCAAATGCAAGCCTAAAGTGATTGAGCTAATAGAAAATGTCATCTCATCAGTTTCATTTTAGAATCTTTGTCTTTTGATGTTTTTTTCTTCCAAATCCTTCCACCTCAAAAAATTTCATTATAGTTCACTAAATTTGCAGTTTGTCAACATATTATTAATCTATATTGAGTTTTTTTAAGTCTAAAAGTAAGTCCATGATTAAATCTTACGAGTGCTGATGTTTTTCTCACAATTAAATTATAGAATCAATTTAAATTATATAACCAACTGTTTTGGTTATTAAATATTAATATTAAAGTTACATAATGTTAAAGAATACCTAGTGGAAGTACTTGAATATCACCTGAATTTACATCATTAGAAAACTCATTGAGCAAATTATATATAATTTGCAAAGCAAAAATTTGAGTGCGAGTGTTTTTGTATTTATGTGTTTCTGAGTTTTATTGTATATATTATAGCAAATGTTTTGCTTAGTGTCCAGGGAAACTGAAATTTGTATCAATTAAGGTGCCGTTAAAAATCTTCATGCCATTTTTCTATCATTACCACAAATGTATTTTCCTATTCCTATATTACTCATATCTGAGCCCCAGAACTCTGTTCTCCCATGCGCTCTAGCTTTTAATTATTTGTGCTTGTTGTAGAAGTAGGAACTCTTAGGACTACCACAAGCTGAAATAACGTGGTCATTGGTTTGTCACACCAGTATTCCATGTTCTATGTTTTTTTCATAGAGTACTTATATTTTTCTTCTTTTTCTCTAAAACTTTTCTGCCTGTAGAGACTACATCACTGCATCCTATTCAATAAATGATAATATACTCTTACAATTCTAAAATAAAATAGTAAATTAAGAAATATTCATTCCACTGACTTTGTTAGTATAATTTTTAAACTGATGTAATATGTGATGGACATTAAAAAAAGCTTAACATTTATGTACAGTTTACTGACATTCCAAGTGTAATGTTTGAATCTTGTCTCATCACAAAACAGATTTGATTGGTTAGCAGTTTATAGCCTATGTACTAAATTATTTGAAATGTTGAATGATACATGCGTTTGTATTAATGATAATATAAATTAAAATTAATAGTAATGAAAAAACACTTAAGGTATAAACTAAATCTAAATTAGTTGATCCTGAATGAATATAAGAAGGGAAACAATGACCTTATTATTCTTATGGTCTTATAAAGAGAAGAGATGCAAGTTTAGAAAAAAACTTGTTGGCTTTTGTTTCGGCTTTTCTGGGGATCAGATTCAAGGTCTTGTGTGGGGGAGTAAACATGCTGGCATGCCAGGCAGGAGATTTGTACTGAAGGGATTTATACTGAGCTGTGCTCCTACTTGCATGAGGCATTCCAGGCCTATGGCGTTCTTCTCCCCTGATCGCTGCAGTCTCAACCATGACCCTGAGTATTGCTGTCAATGTAGCATTGGGCAGCGTCCTGGGGTTAGAGTTGAGATGCAAGGTGGAATCTCCTGTCATTTTTGGCTTTCAGGAAGGTACACAGATGTGTTAGTTCAGATGTGCTGTGTCGTGGTGTGTTGTATGTATGTATATATGTTGTATATGTACACGTATTTTGTTAGACAATGTATGCATGTGTGTGGGAAGGTGAATTTTGTATGATGGCCCGAAGTTGACTTTGGATGTCCTTTTCAATTTGACTAGCTTAGTTGAGATAGGATCTCTCACTAAATCTGGAGCTCACTGATTGGCTAGATTGGTAAACTAATGAACTGTAGGAATAATTCCTTCTCTACTTGGGTAATAGACACGTGTTGTTATGTTTTTTTTGTTTGTTTGTTTGTTTTTGTTTTTTACAGGAATGCTAGGTATCTGAACACAGGGTCTTATGTGTGTGAGGCAGACAACTAACTGACTGGGCCCTCTCCCCATCCCTTAGATGTGCTTCTAATAGAAACTAAATAACAGAGTCTAGCCTGAATGCCCTGTCTTTCCGGAATTATTATTTAACAGACCAGATATACAGTAGGTTACCAAGTTGATATTGTAGTTAAGAATACAATCTCAAGCTTGATTTGGTTCAAGTTTTGTATCTTGGGCTATTTATCAGTAAAAGGAGGATTAATGGTATCTCTGCCTCATGATTTTTTTAGTGAAAAAAATTTTAGAAAGTATTTTGCATAGAGAGTAGGGTTCGCAAATGATTTTATGACCTACTGAATTTAACTAAAACTGCTTGCATGAACAATTGGGGATTATATACTGGAGCATGGGCAATTTATCAGTGTCTACACTAATCAAGAAAATTATTCCCCTTCTCTCAGCATCTCTTAGCCATCAGTGGTTCTCTAGGAAGGGTAGAGCCTCATCCACTCCTCCCCATCTATAATGGCATTTTGCTGAGCCCCTTTTTGTGCAGGGAACCATAACTGCTGTGTGTCCATGGATACAGCAGTTATGTTATGCCCAGACAATATCATTTCTCAGCATTACTCCCCTTCCAGCTCTTGCTTTCCTTTAGTCCCCTCCTTTCATAATGTTCCCTGAGCCCTGGAGAAGGTGGTGGGAATGTCCTGTTTAGTTATGAGCACTCAACAATCATTTGCTCTCTGTGCTTGGACCAGTTGGGAATCTCATATTAACTATCTCCCACCGAACACAGAAGCGTTTCTGACCAAAGCTGACTGCAGCACTAATCTGTGGCTAGAGGCTGTTTGATGCCATGTCCATTAAGCGAGACAACAAAAGTAAGCTATCCCTTTAAGCCTGTAACCATCCCATCGTGGGTTTTTGATCAAATTTATAGTAGTAGGCATGAAATAGCTCCTGTGTAGTGGTTCCCAAACCAACCAATATGCCACTATCGCACTAGTGGGCACATCTTGCCTAGCATGTTGGTATAAAGTCAGCCATTCTTACTGTAGCTGGTCCTATGCCTTTGTATTCAGTAGTGTTGTTTTTTGAAACTGTTTGCACTGGTGTTTGTTACATGTATTTACAACTGTTAGTTACTGTTACAACTGGTTAACTTTCCTTTAGTAATGTATAGTAGTATCCTTTGTCTCTTCTTGTTTGAACTCCTCTTCTTTAGATGTAACTATAACTATTTCATCATTTGCTTCTGATCTCTTTTGCTTGGGATATTTACTTCCAACCTTTCACTGTCAGTCTTGCGTACTTTTGCCAGTGTGGTCTGTTTCATCTAGACAACAAAGATTTGCATCAATTTTGTCAAAATTTATTTATATTTGAGAGAGAGAGAACAGGTAGGCAGATGCCATAGCTCCCAGGGGAAGTCAAAGGGTGGACTGGGCCTCCAGTGACAGGGTAAGGCTGCGCTGCAGGCCCCCCTCCCTGGCTGTCTCCTTGCCCTGAGGCTGTGGTAGATTCGCTCCCAGCTCCCTGACTTGTTTTGTTATCTATCAGATTTACACTTTCGCTTCCTCTCCAGAGGGTACCTGCCTGGCCAAAGCTCTCCAAGACATCAGAAGTGACTAAAAGGGTCTCTCCTCTCCACTGGTGACCTGTCACATCAAAGGAATCACTGTCTCAGCAGAGCTTGTACTGCATTTGAAACTTTGGGGACTATGGGCTGTTTCTTCAAGCCACCCATCTCTTTTCACCAGGATCTTCTGGTTTACTTTTTGGATAGGGCTTGTTTCCTCTTCTCACTTGATCACTTTTGCTGTATCTTTCTTGGTTTTTCTGCACTTTTCATCTGGCTCAAGCATGATTTCAGATGCTCTTCCACTCTATCTCTTTGAATAGATAAGTCTGATTTTTTGTTGTTATGACCCTTTTATTTAATGATGTTACACATAGGCAGCTTCAATCTGCCATTTTACCCTGAAGGTTAAGGATTTCATGATTAAAGGGAGAAGTGCCAGACACTGCTTTTTAAAGTCTATAACTGAAGCCAGGAGTGGTTGCTCATGTCAGAAATCTCAACGTTTGGGAGGCCAAGGATTGCTCCAAGTTCAAGGCCAGCTTGGGGGTACAGCTCGTGCTGCAAGGGTCTTAAAAAAAAGTCTAAGGCTGAGGAGTATTAACGACTAGTAGAGATGAAGAGAAATGAAAGGATTTCAAGTGCAACTAGAAAGTAGAATTTGGTATAGTCTTGGGCTGAGGGAAGTAAGGATTCAGTTGCCCTCTCTTTTTCATATCTTTCTGCCTGGCAAATCAGATCTCTAAAATTATGTTTTAGAATACACCAGTATTGCAGACAGTGATAATCTTTACTTCCATTACAGTTAACCTTTCACTGTAGCACAACTTCATTAAACTTAAATGCCACTGAAAGTTGTATCTTACAATAAGAGAACCAAATGAAGAGGAAAAAAATACTAAAGACATCAATGTAATGAAAGATCACCATTTATCTCCTTATTGTTTGGAAAACTTTTTTTTAGTAAGTTTTTGGTTTGCATCAAAATTAAAATGTGATTTTGAGCATATGAGGCAAGAAAAAGATAAAATCACAGGTCATGCAAAAGACATGAGAAACAGACCCTGTTAAGGAAAACGGAAGAATAGTATTGTTGGAGTAATTGAATAATCTGATATTTTAGCCTGTATAACATCAGAAATACAAATGAAGCTAACAGTGACAGAAAAAAGAACTGGACAAATGCATCTCGCAGTGGTAGAAAATGCATGCACTTGTGCTTCTGAATAGCAACCAGCACCTTATCTCAGGCAACTCTCAGTTGCGCTTATTATAAGTGCTTGATTTTCTAAAACATTTTTGAAAATATGTGCCAGTCTTCTATTTCAAATACTTCACATATTTCAAAGCCCACAGCTTTGTGCAGTGATAATGTGTGCAAAAGAGGTGAGATAAAAAGGGGTTACCTGATTTTACTTTTTACAGATTTAAATGTTTTTATTTATTTCCTTTGTATTTGTGAATATATGAGTAGATAACATGTGTGCCATAGTGTGTGTATGGAAGGATGGCCCTCCACAGTCAGTTGTCTCCTACTGTGTGGGTTGCGGTATCTTGAATGCCCAGTTGCCTGTTTCGATTATACACATAATTTCTAGTTCTTATAGTTTAGGAAATTCCTTGACCAGTTAACACTGGTATGAATTAGTATTATCAATTTATTTCATACTGTTTTATTAAGTGCTTAAAAAATTTACTCTAACTCTGTTTAAGTGGATATGAAACTGAAAATACATTTTGGTTTATTTTGATTGAAAGTCTTTATGAAACTGTTGTGGTAGTTCACGCCTGTAGTTCCTTAACTGTGCAGACTGAGGGGGCTGTTTTTTATGAATTCAAGGGAACCAGTGCTACATGATGTCTTCACCCTCCAACTAACCAACCAAACAAACAAATAAATATTCAGAATACCATTATATCTTGGAAGAATAAGGATAACAGTTATCACTCTAGTTATAGTCTTTGAAAATTCAAACAGTGTGTGTATGCCAGATTAAGCAAACTCTTGGGAAATACTCTTTTAACTGCCTCTCATGTATCAATGTGGGGTTTAATATGTGTCTTTTAGGAAACAGGTGTTAGTATTTCTCATATTTATTGGATAGATATTCGCTAATATCTTTGATCCTGTGCAGTATACTTATTAATCATGCTTACAAGAAATCAATACAAATGTGAAGATAATAGTACAATTAGTTTCTATGAATTCATTACATTTGAAAATGATATTAATTAGCTTTTCAAAAATCATTGCCTATAAGCTGGCACATGCTTGTTAAGTCTAGCATTCAGGAGATGGAGGAAGGGGGATGGAGGAAGGGGGACAGTGAGTTTGAGGCAGCCAGGGCTGTATAACAAAGCTCTTATCTCAAAAACCAACCTATTACTTTTTATAAGATTTGCTGGGTTTTTACTCAAGTTATGAGAGTGACTGCTTTTGGGAGTTACATGTGGGCCATTTCTTCACTGCAGCCCCTTAAACTCAGTGAAAATGGAATTGGGTTGATTAATTAGGAAAAAAAAACTGTAAAAAATATTAAGTACATTGTTTCTTTTCAAACTGGTAATGTCAAAGATTTCTATAAGAACAATAGCAATAAGCCTATGAAATGCCTGAGTTGCTATTTTGAAATATCAAACCTCAGAATGTTATTTTTATGTATATTCAAGAAAAAAAAATCAGCCTGATGAGAACAATGTTTCAGAGACTGTAGTCTTCTAGTTTAGCTTATAATTCTAGAAATGTCGCTTAAATTAACTCATTCTTTAGACTTTGACTTTAAAAATTCAAAAAATTAGTTTTCTTGGTTGATTTATTTGGGCTTCTGGGACAAATGATATTTTACATTTATTTGTCCTCTGCAAACTTATACAAATGTTAATATCTTAGATGAAAATAATTCCAATGCCACAATGTTCTCTTAAGTCACTCATATTATGCCGGCCAACTTTAAAAAGGAAAATAAGAGTTATCTTAAGTCTGATTCCAATTTCCTTGAGATATTAGCTTCTACTTAGAATGGGAATTAGAGTTTAAAACATTTTTAGTAAAAAAAAAAAAAGTATCAAATTCAGGCATAAGAAGTCTTCCTTTTTAAACTGAAGTAAATCAGATTATGTAATTATAATTTATTGTTGCTGGAAAATAGATAGTTGCTGTTATAAATTTTAAACTAAAAATGCAAAACTAAAATGCGCTTAGTATTTATAACATTTATTTTAAAATGCTGAATAAGAGGAATGATTGTCACAGTATGAGTGACGAAAGGGGAGAATGAGCACCCTAGATTCTTTCCTTGAAGTGCTTCCTGGGCAATCCAGGCATTTTACATGTTCTCACTGCAGACACTAAGTCCTTCCACATCAGATATGGGAAAATGAATTGATGTGATTTGAAGTGAACTGAAAAATGTGGATTGATTCTTAGATCTGTTCCTTGGAACCAAGGAAAAGGGCTTGTTTCTTTGTATTTGAACACCTACAAGGTCTAAACGCACAGTTAGCATTGTTTGCTGACTTGTGAGTTGTAAGTGCAGTGCCTGACATATTGGAAGCTTTCAGCTGAAACTTTAAAAACTGAGTTTTAGAAATAAAGTCTTTATAAATAACATCATTAAGTGTGGTCATCAACTGAAGATCTATTTTGGTTATCATACTTTTTGATATTTCTGTTTCGTATAAAGGAGACATGTTGGAGATTATTACATTTTGACTTTGGAAGTCAGGAAGGATGATAGGGCTTTACGTGAACTAGGAAACACAGAAAAATGAGTTTAATGGCAGTATGATATATTTAGTTCAGAAAGGCTGAGTTTGAATTGCCAGATTTGATGCAGCTAGTTGAATATGAGTTTAGACTTAGGATTCCTTCACATAACAAGAGTTGAAGCCAAACTAGTTGAAGATAAAACTGGAAGTTGTGATGATCCTTGACTGGACCTTAGCTGTGTTGGCTCAGTCTCATTTCAGCCTCATAGCAACAGTGTCGTTTTCCCTTTCTCAGTCATACATCCAGCAAGTGGTGTAACTAGTTTAGTATAGGTAGATTCATCTAGTTTCTGAGTGACAAACTGATGCCAAGTAGTACAAAAATGAAGAAGAAAATGAGGAGTGAGCAGAGCTGATATGATAGTCATCGTCGCCCCCCCAAGGATCATTGGCTATTTTCAAGAGAAATTTTAGTACAGAAGACAGGACATATTAAGATTTATAAATATGGAATGGTAAGATCTATATATCTTTTCAAGTTTAATGTTAAGAAAGAAAGAATGGGAAATAGATGAATTCATAGGACCAAGAGAATTTAGAGAGCTTAGGAGTTTTATTATCTTTGTCTTAAAAATTGTAGAATTTGATTCCTGCATGGCTATACTTGTTTTTTTCTGACAAGTAAATGGAGTAGCCTGTCTGTAAGTGTAAGCTGTGTATCGTCAGAGAGTAGGACAGGGTTCCATCATGAAGCAGTGTCAGTGGAAAGGAAATACAATAGCAACACTAATGAATGCTATACAAAGAAGCAGCAGTAAGGCACAGCTTAAAAAACTCATCCACATGGAAAAATTACTTGAAGAATACAAAACCAGCCAAAGAAGTAGAAGGAAGATTCTAGGCAATTAACAGTGGGTAACACTAAGGCCTACAACTTGGCATAATGAATGCAGCCTGGTAAGCTGAGGATAATGGTGTGAGATCAGTGAGGTAGGGAAACACTGGGCCATGTGGATAAGGGATATAGCTAGAAAGTTTAAACAGAGAACAATCAGTCTGATAAATATTTTGATAAAGCCTCCCAGTTGCTCTATGGAGTATGTATTTTACTTGGAATGTTAGTAAAATGAATCAGTTAGATTTTTTTTTTTTTTTGATCTTGTAAGAGATCATGGTGCCTTGACAACAATCCTAGTATTGATAGAGGTGTGTCGAGAACTGACTGGATAAAGGACCTGTTTGGGGAGCATTTACTAGGACCTACTTATATTAGATGCAGGACTTCCGTTGAGGGGGAGTTTCTGTGAATTCTGCAGTGCCTAAAAGCCTAGATGAACAAATGAAGGGAAACCTCAGTGTGCTCCATCAGACCGAACATCCTGAAATTTCTCAAGAGAAGTAATGCATGATGTGTCAGTGTACTTCAGCCTAGGAGTCAGCTTTCAAAGCCAGAAGGAAGGAAGCAGACAGTAAAACATTTAAAGTACATATGGATGACTTGATCTTTAGCAAAATGTTAAACTTATTACTATATTCAATTATGAACACTTGCTTACTAATTTTATTCCTCATATTAACGTTCTAATTTAAATTGTTTAATATTTGCTTAGAATGTATGCTATGTGTGTTTGATATATAGAGATTTTTCTTTCTCTTTTCTAAAACAGGTTGTAAGTTCTACAAATGGAGAATTAAACACAGATGACCCTACTGCAGGGCGTTCAAATGCACCCATCACAGCCCCTGCAGAAGTAGAAGTGATTGATGAAACCAAGTATGTATTGTTTTGAATATTTTATTAATTTTTTGTTCTCAAACAGTGCATGCTTGAAATTTGTAGCTACATAAAATTATTTCAGTCTTTTTTTCAGGGAACAGGTAAAACAAGTAATATAATTATTTTAGTTGCTAAGTTTAAAATGTGTGCCACTGCAATAAATATATTTCATAATGCAAAGATAGTTATTTGAGAATTGTTCTCTTTTTCATTTAAAATAGCATATTTTTAACTTGATATTCAGGAGCATTGCATGAAACTTTATTGCCTACTATTAATGATCTTTTTTTCCCGTAAGCCTAAGTTTTGTAGGAGTCTGCATGCTTTATTATTTTAAATTAGTTTTCTTAAATATAAATTGTAATGCTGCCTGAAAAAAATTTAGCATGAAAGAAATGGTCATTTCATTGTGGGCTGTTTCTGATTCATATTTTCTCTCTCTCTCTCTCTCTCTCTCGCTTTCCCTTCTCTTGTCCTTGTATTTTTTTTTTTTTTCTGTGTATAGCTGCCAGAAAGTGTTGAACATGTGGTGAGTTCTCAAGTGCAGGCAGGCAGAAATAGCTCCGTTTCAAAGATGTAGCACAATTTAAAAGCAAACAAATAAAACAACAAAACCCCTCTTTTGACCTAGAAACTCCTATTGATAAAAGTTATTTATCAATAACTTTCAATGACATCAATATTAGCTCTAAGAAGCAAGAAATAATTATTTAAGGAGCTCTTTTGCCTGCTGCAGCTTTTTGCTATTAGAAACGTAGATTGGGCATTTTAGCTGCATAGATGATTTGCCAACCTGCTTTTGCTTTTTCATTTGCTTTGTAGCACAGGGTTTTTTGAGCTAAACTTTCTTTCCTGTTTTTAGTTGTTAAATATGTATTTCCTCCCTTATAGTATCACTGTAGTCTTCATTTGCTAACCAGTTATCATCTTCCAGTAAATACTGATAGTTTCATGGTATGCTGTAGTGAGAATAATTTCAAACTCCTATTTTGGATATGAAAAACATTCTTACTAGAATTAATATTAATTAAGTTTCAGTTATTTTGTGATATTTATCTTTCATTGGAATTAGGTGTTTAAAGTACTTCTCTCGGTTTTGGGACATTCAGTATTGGTGTAAATAAAGGAAATTTCTTAGATTAATAAAGTTTAAAATTCTACTCATTTTGCTTATATCCACACATTTTAGAATTTTCTTTAGGAATACTCATCTCACACTGCAAACTGTGAAGAGCCTGTGGATATTTCTTTTTAAAAAGCTGTGATCCAGTGAACAGAGCACATGCTTGGCGAAGGGCAGTGTTTGATTTTGAGATGGACGTGTACTGTAGGGAGCAAAACCTTACCCTTGCTGTGCGAGAGCTTTGTGCCCAGGGACTTTGATCGATTATGACATCTTGTTCTGGCTAGTGCAATAAAGCAGTAACCTCAAGTTCATCAAAAGCAAAATTTAATATTCATTCCTAAAGGATTTTGGAGTAGGGCTGTAGCTTTAAAGCTGTCGGCTTGCTTTTGAGCAGTCAGTCAGTTTTGACTGAAGAATTATTGGCACTATGACTAAATTTAATTTATTTGAAGTCAAACTAGTCAACTATTTTAAAGTTTTGAAGCAAACAATTAAAAATGTGCTGTGTTCATGAACTTAGATACAGGCCTAAGAACAGTTAGGACCGTGGGTGACTGTGTGCCCAGTCTGAGGAGTAAGAATTCTACTTTGACACTTGGGTGTTGTTTTCTTCAAGCTGTTCCTTTGTCTGTAAAATACTGCCAACAAAATCTACTGTAAAGGTAGTTGAGGAAGTAGATGCGTGAAGCTCTGGGAGGTCTTCATTGCAGCCTGCTTCGTTGGTGCCCTTCCTGGGCTTGTGCTTCTTCCATCCTGCCCCCAGCTTCACTCTGCCCCATACTCATTCCGGAGACTTTCAGCCAGATCTGTTGCATTTATCCATTTGTGGGGGGAGACTTCAGAAATAGCTGAGTCTGTTCTTGCTGTTAGTAGGTTAAAAACTAGTCAAAAGGAGTGCAGTTGTATTTTTATATAGTGGTTTATGACCTGTGTTAATACAAAAACTGAGACTTTTGTAAATCCTGAGCTGGATAATCAGAGAATGCTTTGGAGGTGGCTTTGAAGAAGGGTGCATAAATTTTTTAGCTGTGCAGATGTGGGGTAGAGGTCTGCTTATGGATGGGCTCGCTTTTCTCTCTGGGCACACCGGAGGACCAAAACAGAGAAAGTGATGGCAAAGTTATTTCCAGAGACCACTCTCACTGCCTAGAGAATCTCTAGACACGAACCAAAGCCTTTCATCACTTTCACAGTATAGCCACTGCCTGTCGCCCCCAGTGCACTTCATTCTGAAGCCTGGGGGCTATTGCATTGTCTGCCTGTTGTTCTCTTTATACATCTCCCACATTACCAGACTTTCTGAATGTCTTCAAAATAAGACCTTTTTCATGTTCGGATCCTCAGTGATTAAACAGAATATCAATAGTTAATTACTAAAGTGAATTGCTAAGCCCGTTATCTATAAGACAACAGTCTAAAGTTGTGACATTGATAATGTTATGTCACACAACTGAAGCTGAACACAAATGCTTCATTTTGTGCCAAGACAAGGGAAGAGAATCAGTGCTAATAGATAGCAGGTGGGTTTTTTTTTTTTAAATGAAGGAAAATGTTCTGCAGTTAGATAATGGTGATGGCTCACAGTTATACTGCATTCCCCTGAATTCTGTAAAAATAGGTTTATGATATGTGGTATTATGCTTGTTTTTAGTTTTTGACCTTTTTATTTACATTCCATGTGTATTTTGTGGGGTGCATGTGTGTGCATATGTATATTCACACATATATGGGTACATATGCTTGTGGGAGTACATGGGCAAGTATATACATGTGTGTGCGTAGGCCTGAAATTGAACTTCGATAGCTTTTCCACTTTGTTCTTTTTGAGACAGGATGTCTAATCAAACCCAGACCCTGCCATTAGGGCAGGTTTTCCTGGAGATTACCAGTCACCACCTGTGAGAACTACAGAATCCACTCAGCAGCAGGATTTTGGAATCTAAACTCCAACCCTTTGTGCTTGCTTAGCTAGTGTTTTAACCACTAGACCATCTTCCCGGTCCTTGTGTGAATCTTGATAAAGTAGGGATAAAGTAGTATAGGGATGAAAGGATAGCAGCCCTTGATTTTAGTGACGCCTTCCTATACTGGGTCTGAATGAACCCTCAGAACTTTTCCAGCTCATCACCAAAACTTGTTAAACACACTCACTTTTTTCCTTTCTTTTAGTGAAGTTAATTTTCAGCTGTTCCTACAAGTTCATGAATTCATTTCTCATGTTCTCTTGTGGCTAAAAAATGGGAACTTAATTTAATTTTCTGGATTGTGTCCTTCCCTCTTCCTCAAATTTCCTGGGTAGATGATTATGTGCTTGGTCATATGGTGATTTTGATGATATGTCAAGGGTTATACACTATTAAAGCAGTAGGTACGTTTTCTTTTGGAGTGGTGTGTTGCTGGAGATTGAATTTAGTGCCTTGTGTGTGCAGTGCAAGTGCCGTGCCGTGTATATACCTGAGCTCACTACAACTGTTTAGGAGAGGAGATGAATGGATTTGGGTGCAAGGAAGTGTATATATAAAGATACAAAGATGTGAAAGACTGCTGTGTAGTAAGGAATGAATGTCAAGTAAATGTTTGCCTGGTTGCCCACCTGCCTGCCTCCCACTCCACCTACCCACATACCATCCATCCATCCATCCATCCATCCATCCATCCATCCACCCACCCACCCACCCACCCACCCAATCCACCCACCCAATCCACCCACCCATCCATCTATAAATAATTGCACTTCTTCCTTCCTCCACAGGCACTTTTCTTTTTCCCTCTGTCTCTTTCTCCTTCCTTAATGGAAGATGAAACTAAGAGATCATGGAAATAGATCAGGGACCAAAGTTCAAAGACCTGTATAACCTTAAGGGCTTAACCGATGAAGAACTAATGATGTAATTTACTCACAAGAGGGCATGGCTGTATTTATGATAAGGACAGATTGGAGAGAGGCCACTTAAACTATAAATTCTTGTTTTGTGGGTAGGGTACAATCCACCTGTGCAGCTTGAACTTTGATCTTTCTGCTTTAGCTTCCCAAGTGCTGGGATTAGATGTGTCTACCACTCTACCTAGTTTAAACTGGGAGCTCTTTAAAGGTTCTGAGCCATGGGCAAAGTAAAGGCAAAATGAAAATTTCTGACCTAAGCCACCATACTAAGACTAATTGCAAGTGGTAAAGAGAAAGAAATTGGAGATGAGTTCCTATTAGGAATAGTTGATATGGATGGTCTTGCCTTCTGACCTTAACTTTTTTTGCTTAACTGAACAGTTCCTGCTTTGTAAAATTGAGAGACCCAAAGAACTTCCATTTTAGGTATTAATTTTAATGGGGAATGTCTTTGGTCAAAGAATGGCATACTAGGTATCATAGAAGGTGTTTGCTCCATGCTCAAGCTAGTACTGGAGAGGCTGGCTTCTGAATTCTTAGTGGGTGGGAGCTGGGAGTAGGAATAGTCTCTCCATAAGGCAGGAGCTGCTAAGGAAGTGTAGAGAGGATAGGTAAGAACCTCAGGTGCAGATAGGAAAGCATGCTTCAGTTTAGATCTGAGCAGACTTAGTGCCCAATACAGATCCAGGAAGACAAAGTACAAACTTCATGAAAGGGCAAATGCCTGATGTGGAAGTGGTGGTGCACTTTAAGCAGCAAAACAACACATTTGCTGCGTAGTTAAGGGACTTTGGTCTATTATGACATCCTGTTCTTCCTGGCAGCATTTAAAGCAATAACGTTAAATTGTTATAAGCAGAATTTAATATTTACAAAAGATTTTGGAGGAGAGCTGGAATTTTAAAACTTCAGGCTTCTTCTTGTGTGATCATATCAGAGCATGAACCTACAGAGTACTAAAAAAAACAGAAAGCAAGCAAACAAGTAGACCCCCACCTCCCTAAAGAAAGCACTATTGAAAATAATGTAATTTAAATGTTTGGTAAGATTAGTCAGTTTCCCCAAAGTATTTGCCAGTAGTTTAGATCTAATGTGATCTCTGAGTATGAACTATTATGTAAAAATTTAATAAATAGTGAACAGAAAGGGAGAGGAAATGTATTTAAACATTTTTCTAAGATCAGATAATTAAGTTTATTGGTGATATTTGTTTATATCATCTCTAAAAGCTGCTGTATGCGGGGCTCGAGAGGTGGCTCAGGGGTTAAGCCTCCGCCTTGCAGGCGGAAGGTCCTGAGTTCGGATCCCAGATCCCACGTATAGACGCCAGGCGGAAGCGGGGGCGGCCTGCGCTTCTGGTCCTGGTAGGGCGGAGCCTGTGAATCTCGGGGCAGAAGGAGGTGGAGGTGTCCATGGTGGTTTGCGAATTCGTCCGTGGTTCTACACACACACACACACACACACACACACACGCACGCACGCGCGCACACATACACACGCACATGCGCACAGTTGAATAAATAATAATAATAATAATAAAATGTTTAAAAAAAAAAGAAAAAAAAAGCTGCTGTATGCGCTAATTCCTGGAATTCTTGCCATCATTTGCAGTAGTTACTAACAGTAACTTTTCTTCCAATCGCTGGAAATGGGGAAACAAGTGGACACTGATGGTTATAGTTAGAGATAACACATCTTAGCCCCAGGCTCAAACTCAAAATTTAAAATGTAGCCCACATTTTTCTTTTGAAAAGCCGCTTGTAGTAGTGAGTTTGTGAGACTTGTAGAGCATGAAGCCCGTGTGTTTGAACTCTACAATTTTGACTACGTTCTCTTTGTAAGATCTGGTTACACTGACGAGACCAGTCATTTATCCAGTACACATGAAACAAGTGCCTTTGTCTATGCTAATTTATTCTCTTAGTTGTGACTAAGAAGTAGGAGCTTAATTTTCTAGATCGTGTCCTTCTCCTCAAATTTCCTGGGCAGATGATTACGTGCTTGGTAATATGGTGTTTTGAAGATATGTCAAGGATTGCATACCATTAAAGCAGGAGGTACATCAGTGACCTTTAGATAGTGTTCTTTCTGTGCTTTCGCTGTATAAGGTTTTTTTGGGGGGATAGTGTGTTGCTGGGGATTGAACAGTGTTATGGGTACAGTGCAAGTGCCGTACTATATCTGAGCTAATTTATTCTAATTTGTTGGGATATTTCTGTGAACTAGGCATTGTAAAACTTCTTTATAGTGTGAAGGAAGTAAAATAATCTAGGAGTGATAGAGGAATTAGAATTATGATAGATGTATGGAAGTAGCACTGATTAGGTAGATCGGGAACAGATCTTGGGAGCTGTTGAGAACAGAAGACCATTGAGAAAGCACTTCATTTCTAAATCACAGATTATAAATTAGCTGTTTTAGAAATGATGTTCAATTTAAGAAATCACCATGGGATAAAGCATAAGTTCATTCTTTGTGAGAATTTATTTCACAGGCCCCTCTTGGTTGAATGTAGTCATATCACTACAGCAATGCTGCCCTCTTGTGGTAGTTGTTTTAATAGCATTCAGGCCTCATTTGCAAATCTGTTATAAAGATTTCTATTTAGTGGGATTTATTTATTAAAGGTGTCTTTTTAAGAGTGTAAGAGCATAAGGATGGGAGGAGCAATGATATGTAAGATACTCTATGCTAGTTAGGGCTGAAGCAATCATAATTGGACTTTGCATGCCCTGCGCATTGTCCAACACACTGTTGACCTCACAAAGTCTAGCATCTGCTAAAGGCACCAAGATCCTTGGAGGCAAAGGATTGGTAGTCACAGCAGTGTTCCTATACCTAAGGAGAACACGGGAAAGGGTTCGGGAAAGGCCACTGGGTCCTTGTACGTCATCGGAGAGGAGGGCCCAGAGGAAAATCAGACATGCACAAGAAAGGACTCTCTGGGAATTGGGGTGGAAGGCACTGGGGGATGGGGAGGGAGAGGGGTGGGGAGGGGGAGCAGGGAGTACGGGGGGAGGAGGAGGGAGGGAGGGAACTGGTGTACCTAATAAGTTTGTATGAGCTGAAATAAAAAAAAAAATTTAGAATCCTAGAATTCCTCTTAAAATCTTAGTCTCAAAAACATTATTTTTCTTTATCCAGTAATACATTAGAAAGAAAGATTATTTAGAAAATGGTAAGAACTCTCAGAATTGAAAACAGTTCTAAAGAAATAAATCAGACCTTGTGAAATGAGAACAGCAGGTGAAAATATGGAACGTAGCAGATTGTTTACTGGAACACATATTACATTAAATTTCCTATTGTAAAAGGCTTATGCAACTTAAAGTACCTCTTTAGTAGAATTTTTTTTTTTTTTTTTTTTTTTTGATGCTGGGGACCAAACCCAGGGCCTTGGGCTTGCTAGGCAAGCGCTCTACCACTGAGCTAAATCCCCAACCCTCTTTAGTAGAATATTTAAAGAAATAGTCCTTGGAACTTGAAATGACAAATGATATTATATAAGAACATTTAACAGAACTTTATATTAAGAAATTACTGAATTGCCATAGAAATTTAATGTAATATGTTAGATATTTGTTCATTTTTTAAATGTTATTTTTCTTATGTTTTGCATTCTTCTACTCACAGGTATTTTCTAAACATTATTCAAGTTTTTAATTGAAAGATACATCTTAGAATATTGGTTTTTATCACACAGATAGTAATTTGACATGAATATTATTTTACTTGGATTTTCTCTTTTAGACAGTTTATATATTTAAAAAGTATTCAGTAGCTGCAGTTAAAAAGAAAATTGACTGTCTCTTTTTTAACCCAGAAAAAAATTCTGTTTCATTTAGGACCTTGTTTTGTGGTGGTATCTTTTTTTGACTCTTGACTGGGTGATTCATTTCAGTTTTTTCTGGTATTCAGATTGTATACATTTTTGTTTCTATTGCTTTCTCCTGCCTTGTGGGATGGAAGGAGCTCAGGCTGTGAGGGCTACATAGCAAATGTTTTTACCCACCGAGTCATCTCATCAGCCCTGTTTGTGTAATCTCTGGAATCCAGTCTGATTTTTTGCTAAAATAAAATCTCAAATTGGTACCATTATTGCCTTTATAGTAATAGCTTTGGCAACCATGAATTAATACAAGTGAACAAAGAAGTTATATAGATGAACTTTATAAAAGCATGCCTCTCTCAAAAGATTATCGAGCATGCAAAATAAAATGTGAGTCCCTTGAGATTCAGAACACTGTATGTAGCTTCTCAGTTGCGGAGCAAAGCCTTTGAATTTACTGGTTCCTTTTTATGTCGCATAGAATGTCTTGCTATGCTAAAAGGCCCTGTTGATGAGACATGATTAGTAACTGCTCTGCCATAGTTTCACTAATACATTGCTTCACTGATGTGCTGCTCCTCACTGTCTTGCATGAACTTGTTGCTTTTTATGATTATCTAAGTTAGTTAAGTAGATTAAACCTTCAATAATTTTAGTATTTTTATAATTCAGAGATGTTTGCTTCATCTGCAGGTGCTGCTGTTTTTTCAAACGAAGGAAAAGGAAAACCATACAGCGTCACAAATGACTCTGGACACAGACAGATCATGGGGAGTTACTTACATGTTCATCTGCTGTCTTGTGATTAAAATCATCTCCATAGTGACCGCGTATATTTTCAAGAACTCACTCTTAGAAATGAAAATGTCATACTTTCATACTTCATTTTGTGGTTGTCTCACATTCATTTTTTTTTCTAATTTAACTTTTATGGAAGCTTTAAAGTTTTATCAGAACACGAGTGCTTTGCCCATCAGCGAATGGAGTGGACCAGTGAGGTGGTGTTTATGAACAACAGTTTCATAGGACATTTTTCAGACGCTCTTCCACTGTAGAAAGCTCTATAGTGTCCTAATTGTCAACTGTGTATGTACTCAGTTTGATTGTTCATGTCTTCAGTAAGAACACAATCAAGCAGAAATTTTCTTGCCAGTGAACAGTGCAACAGAGAAAACAATTGCCCAAATATTTAAAAAAACATTCTCCCTTGAGAAGCTTGTATTTTGTGACATGTGCGTTGATTCAGTATTACTGATGGTACTGATGTTCATGAGTTCTGTTAACATTCTCTCTGAAATCATGGTACAGTCACTGTCTGGAGGTACTGAGGAAAAGCTCCATGTTTTGGCAGATCGTGGTGGTAGAGTGAGCCACAGAAAATGTGGGAAATAGGAGCTCTGCTTTTGTGGCACCACTATGTGAAGTACAGTGTTGCAGAAGTGGCAAAAGTGCTTATTTTTTAAAAATGGAAATATGTATGCTTCCAGATAATAATGTGTATTGTATAACAAAAAAATGAATACTTTGAGGAGCGGTGTATGTTGCAGTTTAAAAAAATACAGTAAGGAAAAGATTAAATGTGAACCTCATTGCAATGTGTAAGATTGGAGCTTGAGGAAATCCCACAGAAACCTACTGCTGAATGCTTACACATTCTCCCCTAAGCAGAAAACAGTGGTTGTGCCATGCAATGGTGTCTGTTTATTATTTCACTCTTGGATTAAAAAAGACTCCCAGCAATAAAAACTGGGTCACTCTATTGCCCTGTGTCCATATTAGTCTCTTATATCCAACTTTGCTAGCTCTCTGGAATTTTCCTACTCTCTAATGTAATTTTGATGATTGGAAAATGTATTGGAGAGGATGGGCTGGGTGCTTTGCCTCCATAGTCTTCTGAAGTGCCTGCATATGAACAGAGTAACAGTTCTGTAAGAAAGGAAGTCCATTCTGCTTTTTAAGTATGCTTTATTTCAAGCCATAAACGTAGAAGTATACTTTTGTTACATACTACTAGTCAGAATTTTTTCAAAGGGTTAAATGAAAGGACTGGCTAGAAGGAATTCTGCTGATGATCGCTCACGTTCATTTCTAAGATTGTTGCTTACTTCCAGGCAGCCTCCTCTTGTGTTGCGTGTGCCTCCGGGTATGCTTATTTATTTTTATTGTCTCAGCATAACATTTGAAATATGTATTAAGGTAAATGAATCCACTTTTTTTTTACTTCATTATCGAATTTGCAGGTATTTAATTGTATGTTATAATTTATTTTCATTAGCCAAAAGTTGAGTGCATTGCTTTTGATGAATCAGGCACCCATCTGAACATCACATATCAAGACTTTGTTTAGCATTGTTACTCTGAATCCTAGGAATGATCTTATCTTGATTTAAAGTCTGCACTTAGCCTGAAAACATTTGCTGTGTAATTTGGGCAACCATTTCCATTCTTATATACTGTCATGATGTCTAGACTACAGGAGTTAAATACTGAGGTTTGTTTGTTTGCTTTAAGCAAGATAGATGGATGTTTTGGCCATTACAATGTGAAACCATTTCATTTCTTTACAGTATTTGACCAAATTTGTGTGTCTATGATATTTGTAAATACATGCGATACCTGTATTTCTTATCATAAGCCTATTTAGTTTTATTCTCAGTAGGGTTTTTTGGACTGTACAGTGTTTATATGATCTGAACTCCTTATACATAAGAAGGTGTGTATATTAATCTAATTATGAACTTAAATATTTTGAAAGTATGAATACCCTTATTTGCTGCAAAGACCAGTGTGTAGACATTTGCTTTTTAGCAATATTTTTAAGTGCTCCATTTTAATGCCGGAGAGTAAATCTTTGGCAACACAAACTGGTCGCTAATAGGTAATGCAGGTATGTTCAGGTTAAGCCAACAATGTTTTGCATTTTTATGCTTCTTTTCTGTTAACACTAATGAAGTCAACATTGCCTGAATGTTCTGAATACTGAAACACATCCCTGTTGAAAAGTATGTAACTGATAAAGAAATAAAAAATAAAGGTAGTTTTTTTTTAAACTCTCTCTTTCCCCTTTCCTGTAACCATGAATAGACTATTGCCATTCAGTAATTTAAACTAGGCTTTGAAATTTAACTTTGGTTAATCTGAAGAGGACTGCCTTCACTATTTTCTTCTTTTCTGCTTTGTTTTGTTGGAGCACACATCAGGAAGAAGCTAAGCTAGCTTTGTATTTTCTGAGATACTTGCTATAGCAGTTACATAAATTTACCTTTTAAAAGCAAGGGAACTACACACTTATATTACTCCTTTTTGAAAGTGGAGCTATTCTATGTTCATAGACATTCAGCATCAATCAGTTTTAAGCAAATAACTAAAAGTCATTGCAGATGGAGATTATATATTTGCAACAGTAATGGTATGTCATCATGGGTGGTCCTTTAAGCAATTTTGTCCAATGGCATTAACACTTCATTAAAGAATGATGTAGGCAAGATAAGGCAAGTGCATCATCAACCAGAAAAGACTCATCTGGAGGGGAAAAAAAATCTCACTGTAGATTGGGCTCGGGGTATGGTACTTACATTACAAGGAGCCAGTGGCAAAACTGAGGAGAAGCTGCCTTTCTGTGTGTCAGCTCTCGACCTCACTTTCGTCCATTCTCCTGTTCTCACCCTGCAGTGAGAGAGTGACTGGCTGCCAGCAGCATAGGTCTTCACCCTGGGTCAGTGACCAAAGCTAAGGGCTAGTTTCTCAGCAGCTCCAACAAACCCCAAAGCTGACATTTATTTCACATTGATTTCCATAGTTACTCCGAACCAGTTCCTAGGGACCAGGAGGTGCCGTTCTGCTGGTTGGGTCTAGTCAGGGGCTCATGTTTAGAAGACACTGAGAAGCAAAGTGTTAAGGGGCATTAATTAGGATACTGCAACCAGAAGGAAAGCAAACAGCTACTGAACAACAAAGCAGCAGCCATCAGCTGAGAAAAAGAGCATAAAGGCAAAACTGAATTGTTTAAAATTAGCATTATTTTTCAAAATGCTGTAACTTTTCCGAAGGCATTTGCATGGTGAATGAGTACTTACAAAAATGTTTTGTTTTCAGCTAAAAAGGAAAGTCACAAGTACATGATCTGGAATATTTCTGTTCAGTTCTTCAGGATTTTGGTGATCAACTTAGAAGAGTTTTAAATGTATTTTTTTCTTTGAGTAGAAATAAGTGATTAAAAGGCTTCGTTGATGTTGAGGATAACTGCCTAACTCTTTTATGGACCGATGTGTGTTATTAGTATTTACTTCTTATGAACATATCGATAATAACCAAAGAAAGGATTATATATTGAACTATTACCAGGTTATGCTGCTGGAATATGAGAAAGGCTTGTCCCCCTCCCATCTCCACATACACACCTCCCTCTGAGCCAGGTTCTCAGCTTTCATAAGCCCAGACCAGCCCTGGAGTCATGTTCTCGTAACTGCCCTGAGTGATGGAATTTTATAAGCATGCCATCATACTTGGTGTAAAAATGGTTCAATTTGTTATTTGAGGGTGTTTGCTATACTATGGTTTTACTTAATTGGTAACGTCCTACTTTTCTGGACTGAGTTGATAAACTTGGTAAACTTTAGGTTTGTGAACCAAGAGGTAAAATTGGGGTTTTTTGTATATTTACGCATTGGGGAAAAATTCTACTAATATTTTACTGATGAAATTAAAATTACATTAACACTTAAGTACAATTTTGTTTTTTAATATAGCTTTGCAAATAATTAAAACTTAGTTTTTTTGAGGGAATGCCATTTCACTTTAGTTTTTTAATTAATCGAGGTTTGATACTGTAAAATATCTGTTAATTGATGACTTGATTTTTAGTATCAAGTTCTATTATAATCAAGTATATGATTTTGAGACAATTCACCATTTGGAGTTTGTAAAATTTTGGTATGTACCATTTTTAATAGTGGCTTTATATGTGTCATTATGTAGAATAATCACTAAATACATCTACTAGATGTATTCTTGGTTGTATGATGGATTGATGTGTAGTTATGCAAATTTCCTCTATCTCTGGGAGTTCGAAAGTGCAGTCTGAAACCCTGTTTGAGTTTGAGAAATATGTCCACTGCCATCAACTTACATATAGCTGGGCAACTCAGGATATTCAGTTTCTATTGGTAGCAAAACAGGTCTGATAATAGTCGTCTTAAGTAGTTTAACAACGTGAAAAATTCCACTATTTTCTACAAAATGCCTGCTGATGAGTAATAAAGCATATATAAACCTGGAACAGCTGGCATTTTGTAAGCTTTGTAAACTTGTCTAAATTAGTTGTCGCCCCACCACACATATTTCTATAGAAATACACAGTTCAGCAAATTCCACTAAGGGCTGTACTCACCTGGTATTCTCCCTTTCCTGTAGCTGTGCTGTGCAATGAATTTGTAAAAGGTGCTTCTTGGGAGACTGAAGTCTCACTTTGGACTGTAGCTGAACAAGTAGACAGAGTTATAAACAACTGTTAATCCATCAAAAGCCAAGAAAGACTATGCTCTCACTTGCCTAGTTTTTAAAATTCAACTGCTAGTCAGAAGAGTGTTTTTGTCATTTTGCTGCAAATCTAGTATGTACAAGCAAGTTGATTTTCTCTGCCTGATGCCATTAGACTTAATTCCAACACATCACTTACCAAGTAGCTTTCTTTCCTTGTCTAACAAATAAGCCAAGCAAAAGTTCCTTGGCCCTTTGCTTTCATCGTGTGTGAGAGTAAATTTTGCTGTGGTGAGGTACTGTGCTTTAGATTTCTGATAATTCTCGCTATTGCTTTCCTGCAAATTGAAAACACTGTGATAAGTGCAATGTTCATGGTAATATGGGAATACATTCTGGCATGACCTTGCATAGTAAACAGTGCTTTGCATATAATTGTATACAGAGCTTCCCACAGTGCCTTAAAAGTGCAGTACTTAAAAGACTGCATTTTTTTCACATGATGAATATGTGCTGGTGATTAAAAAATTAAATCGAATGTCGGTATGACAAGATACACAGCATTTGATATACTGTTGAATTGCCATTACTGAAGTTTATAGTGTTGAGCAGCAGTGCAAAGCAATGAAGATGCCACATATGGTTTCTGTCACAACTCTTCAATTACTTTTGTAGCATGAAAACAGCCATGGACAATATGGAAATGAATAAGCATGGTTGTATTCCAATAAATTTTTATTTACAAACACTGCAATTTGAATTTCATAAGATTTTTATGTGTTTTTAGATGTTCTTGTGATTTTTTTCTCAACCATTTAAAAATGTAACTACCATTCTTAACTCATAGACTGACCAGATAAGAAGCAGGTTAGATTTGACCTGAAGACCATAATTTGCCAACCCTTTTCTTACACCACATTAGGAAAATTTGAATGTATGAGAATAACTTTTTTTTTAAAACTCTAGTTAGATGATTCCAGACATTTCTTTCCTGTGTAAAAGAAAAGAGCATTTGAAGGAGCATCAGGAATTACAGTGGTAGGGAACAGTGGCCCGGGCCAGTCTGATTCCCGGGTAAACTTAGATGTTTCAGTGGTATGTACTGCTGGGAAAAAACGGACTATGAGATCATGCAATGTGACTTATGGTGTTAAAGCTCAAACAGATGGGCCCTTGCCTGCCAAGCCCACTGAGTCTAGTCCAGACAGTGACTTTCAACCTTATTTAACTTGTGAAAATGGCATCCTTTCTCTTAGTCTGTTTTTATGGTGCAGGCTGGAACTGATGGGTACTTTGTAGCATGGTCTGTGAATTAGTGATGGTCTTCATAATAGTTCCTAATGTGCAGTCCCTCTTAACCTTTGTAGGAAAGCACAGTTTTAAACTGAATACAGTGCTGTTGTGTTTGAGGTGAAAATAAGGCTTGGTGTTTATTGAATGTCTTAGACATTCAGTGTTTGAAAATATTTGTATCCTAGTTCTGTTATGTTGCACATTTGGTCTTCATGCTTTTACACTTAAGTGACGAGCTTAAAAATTAATTTTCTAAAAACTTGCTTAATAAAATGGAAAGCAAAAGGAGCCGGACAAAATCCTCTGTCAAGCCACTGTAATCGTACAAGGTCAGCATTTGCCCATTGAACCAAGGTTCACTGCCTGTGTCAACTCCTTTGCCCCTTGGATACTATGAGTCATTTATCAAATGCTTTGCTAGCATAAAATATAGGTAACCTATTGGGCTGTTTCCCTTGCTGTTCTCATTGTTCTATCACAAAAGGAAATTAGATTTTAGTGACTTCTTTTGTTACATTCCTAAAGGTCACCATTTCTGTTTCTGATAAACTACTTTTTCGTTGCATGGGATCTCCTTTGGGATCAGCATTACCAATCTGTAGTGGTGTGTGTGTGTGTGTACATGTGTGTGCTGATGGATATGCATGATTGCACTTGAGTGTGTCTCTCTGGAGGCCCGTGAGTGTTAATGGTAATTACTCTGGATCATTGTTCCACCAGTACTGTTGTAAGCCTGGTTTTCTAATTAAGCCCAAAGCACACCATTATGTCTAGGCTGGCTACCCAGCATATTCTGGAGAGTTCCAGGCTTGGCCTTCCAGGACTAGAATTACAGGCAGGCTGTCACACCCAGCCATCATTTTCATATGGGATTTGGGGATCTGAAACCAGTTCCTTCTGCTTGCAAGACACTGACTCTAACTGCTGAGCTATCTTCTAAGCCCTACACTCTTTTCTTAAGAATGAAAACAGGAGTTGTTATTTCCTGTCTGGTCTTTTTGCTTTGTTCCACTTCCTCCTGATGGTCCTGTGATGGGTCTTTCTTGTATTTCTTTGCCCCAGCAAAAGAAAACAAAAAGCCAAGCCTAACACTTCCTGTCCTTCAACCTTTTCTTTACATTTGGCTTTACAGTGTGTGCAGTATTCTTTTGTTCACTGTTCTAAATTCCGTAGCTTACTGAGACTGAAACTTTTGCCACTTCTCATTATTTGCTGTACAGATTATTTTTCAGTTTTTGTGTATAATTTAAAATACAGTTTCTTCAAGTGATTCATGTTTATCTATTTGCAAGTTTTTTCTCTCTTAGAACCATTCCTAATTACAGAGTTGGAATCAGAGTTTCGAATTTTCTTTATATAGTGTCATAGACCTTAGGGGAGATGCTCACATTCTCTTAACACTTCTGTATCAGTCATTTCTCTTGATGTTTTTTTTTTTCAAAATTATCTGAAAAATTAGATTTTAGCAATGTCAGATGCCCCAGCTTTCACAAAGCAAAGGTTGAAGATGTGTTGGCCGTTGGAATTTTCTATCACTAACCTTTGTGTTCTTTGAACATCTTGTGCTAGACAATAGGTTGTACATTTAAATAGAAGTTTCGGGGCTGTGTCATGGTTTCAAATGTGTCCCCCACAGTCTCATGTGTTTGGCAAGGTCATGGCACCTTGAAAAGTGGAGCCTTGCTGGAGGAAGGCAGTCACAAAGGGTGGGCCTTGAGGTAGATTAGTCTCACCCTACCTCTAGAAGTCTGCCTTTGTAGCAGGCAGTTTTGCAACTTTCAGCCTCCAAGATACCTGCAGTGACTTTGCCTCCTCCGGCTTTGGCCAGCCAGCTATGTCGCTTCCACTATGAGAAACTGTGTCTTCCCTCTGGAACCATAAGCTGAATAAATCTCCTTTTCTCCTTTAAGTCGCTTGACTTTGGGTGCTCTCTCACAGCAATAGTAAAGAGTAACCGTTATAGGCTGATTATGTAACACATTTTCATCGTATTGTCAGAAGTTTTATTGGTCCAAGTATTTCCCTTGGTGCGTCCTACCTGGGCACTGCATTTCTTCAGGGATGTGTTCTGGCGCACATGTCTGGTCTCTTGATAGTGAGTGTACATTCCAAGCCAGAAGCTTCCCTGCCCCCGTTGTCAGTGACGCTCGTGTCATGTTTGCTGGTTCTCTTTATGTCCCTTACTTGTTCAGGTTTTTCCCTGTATGCTGCTGCTGAAGGACTTGGTGTTTTCACACTGCCTGCTTAGTTCACTTTTTATGTGAATCTTTGGTAAACTACAGTGTGCAACTGTCTTTACTGATCTGTACTCACTGAAGAAAACACTGTAGCCTGACAATTACACTCCTGCCAAGACCTTGCAAGACCTCATTTCAGCTAACTTAAAGTGTGCCGTGGAAATGAAGTTTTTTTTTTTTTTTTTTAAACGTCATGAGTACATTCATTGCTTTGTTTGTGCTTCATTTTGGTCTGTATTCTGTATGGACTGTGAGGGTGTTTTAAATGAATTAGACTTTTTTTTCAACCAATTGAAAAACTGGCAAGTAGAACTAGTTTTCTTTCAGAGGAATGTGGAGTGCTTTAAATTACTAACATTATTTAAATTATAAAACCATCTGGACAATTCTTACAACCTCTTCTGCAGATTTGGCTGAAGAAAGATGAGAAGACCCACCTGAATGTGGCCCTTACCATTTCACATGCAGAGACACCAGAATGAATGAAAGGGGAATGAGAGCTGGTGGAGCACTAGGGTTCCTGTGTCTCCTTTTGGTGGGTGCCTGAACCAAACAGTTCCCACTGTCATCTGCCTTACAGCCACAGCAGACTGCGTTCCCCTGAACCATGGCCAAAATATACCTTCCTGTACGTTTTCCAGTTTCTCATAAGGTTTCATTTCACCTAACAGTGACCTCCAATTCCATTTATTTTGCTACAGATGCCAGTATTTTATTCTTTAGGGCCGAATAATACTCCACAGTGAACATACAACTTATTTTTTTCATCCATCTGTTGATGGGCAACTGGCTGAAATGTCCCACAACAGACATGGGCATGCAGGTATCTTCCCCATCAATTAGTCCCCAGACTTGCTCGGGACTTAAATCCATTGCTAATTTTTTAAATATATTTTCCAGGTTATTTATTGTGTGTGCGTGCATGCGTGCGTACGCATGTGTGTGTGTGTACTGTGTGTCACTGTAGACCAAGGGTGACAGGGAATCATCCTACATTGCTTCTACCTCCTTTTTGCTTCACTCTGGGATTTCCCAGGCTCTGCCCACCACGGCTGGAAATATGGGCCGCCACCATTTTCGCCTGGCATTTACATGGCATCTGGGATCCAAACTCAACATCTTCTGCTTGCAAGGCAGACTCTTAACCCCTGCATTGTCTCTCTAGCCCTCCATTACTAATTCATTACAAATATTCCCAGAGTTAGAACCTTCAGTTGTCAAGCTGACACCTGTATCTATGACATTTTCTATAAATAAGGCTATTCATAAAGAGGTATTTCATTTTTCTTTCTAGTTAAGATGCTTTTCACTTTTATTTTCTTTAACTTGACCTCATTAAAATTTCCAGGATAATGCAGAACAGAAGTGATAAGATCTTAACCATTATGTTTTACATCTTAGTAGTGAGATCTCAGTTCAGTATTATCAGCAAAAAATATTTGGGGAAATGCCTTTTTATTTCTCGTTTTGGGTGTATGTGTTTCATTTTGTCTTGATCATTCAAAAGTATGCATTTTTCCTTTTCTGTTAATGCGGTACTTTACATTGGTTTCACATGCAGTATTGTGTTTAGTCATGACACAGAATATGTTGAGTTGGCAAGTTTTTTGTTGAAGTTGGGACTTATAAAGAATATTGATCTGTTTTTTATGTGTGATACTTGACTGACTTTATTACTAAGGTAATACCTTGTAAAGTGAATTATGAAATATTCCTTTGTTTTAAAAGAAGTTGGGAAAGATTGGTATTCATTAAACGTGGTAGAATTTTAGTGAAACCATCTAGTCCTGAACATTTTGTGGGGGTGAGAAAGATGGGTGGTTTTATTTCTTATAACTAATTAACCTTTTAGCTTATTTTTTAGGCTTTTAAATTTCTTACTCTTTGGCAGTTCATCATCCATTAATAAAATGAGTTTATGTCATTTTCACCCCTTGGTGCCTCAGCCCATCCCGCCTCTCAAAGTAAACTTCCTTCTTCCCAGTCTCCCTCCTACTTTTGTGTCTTTTTGTATGTGTGGCTCACTGAGTTTCAACTGATTGCCTATACTGGTAATATGCCTGAGCACATATGTGCCTAGGTGATACATTGAGAAAAATAGCTCTCCTTCCCCATCTGCCATTATATTAGTTATTCTTTTCTGTTGCTGCAAAACAACAGAATCCGTATAATCAACTTAAGGGAGAAAAGGGAGACTTATTCAGCTTATAGTTAGCTGGTTGGCAGAAGCTGGAGATGACTTAAGTCATATCCATCATGGAGGCTGAGAGCTGCAAAACCGCAGACTCCAAGAGCAGACAGACTGACCGAAGCAGGGCGCAGCTAACCAACCTCAATGCCCGTCCTCTGTGACTGCCGTCCTCCAGCAAGGCTCCACCTCTTGAAGGTGCCACGACCTTCCCAAACCACTAAAAACTCAAGCACACGAGCCTATGGAGTTACAACAAACATTTCAAATCATGACAGGCACTGATCCCTAATGTTCTAAGGGAGGTGTGGGGCCTCTTGAGATCTTCCCTGTTCCATGTGGCAAGTCTAATCTTGTGCAGGTCTTGTAGAGGAGCCACAGCTGTAGTGGGTGGCGGTCCAGCTGCCCTCTCATGTTAAGAAGACACTGTATAACAGCCCTCCTCACTTTCAGGCTCTTAGGTTATCACTCCCTGAGCCTTGGAGTTGGGAGTGGTTTAGATGTTCTCTTTAGGACTAAGCATTAGCCTTTTTGCTTAGAAGTATGTCCAACTTTCTCTTTTTCTTTAGCTAGCTTGGATAGTTTAAGTTTCTAGGAATTGAAAGTTACTTTGACACTTTAATATCTCAGTAAACCAATCTATTTGAACTGTGAATCCTTGAGGTCTGTTTTTGATCTAAGTAAACTCCTAAGAGTGCCCTATCTGTATCTAACAGCAGCAAAGCCTTGTACTAAAATGGACAAAAGCAGAAAGAAATGATAAAGTAGCCAACATTTGGAAGAAGGGAAGATGCGGTGTGACTTACCATTTTCATTACTTCAAGCCCAAGGGATGGCAGTAGTTGGTATGTGGTGTGGGACAAAGCAAAAGGTTCAATTTGCATGTAATTGGGATTGAACAAGTTGACAAGAATAACTTGACAGAATAGTAATAAAAGCCCTAATTTGGCTGAAGTCCTGGCTTCACATATACATAACTCTTGGTAAACCCTAATACGACTGGATATGCGTAGTAATTTCTTCTATTTGTCCTGTTATTGAAAAATCTTTACTTTTTATTAGCTTTGTATTTTATTTGAACAGCTATCAATATTACTTTCATTTATGGCATGATAACCTTTATTTTTTGTTGTGCATTTACAATTAAAGAATAATCTACAGTAGTATGGAGATGGCTGTTTGTCAAGTGCTTGCCATACAAGCACTATGTAAATAGTGAATTGCAGCATGTGTCTGTAACCCCAGTACTAGGGAGGGCAAAGACAAGCTTCCCTGGAATTTAATAGGCAAGATTCATGTTCAGTGAGAGACACCCTTAAAAAATAAGGCTGTGAGACTCCTCAGTGGTTGAAGGCTTTGACTTGCAAGCAAAGGACCTGAGTTCAAATCCCACATAAAAATGTTGGGGGTATGAAAGCAGCCAGTGATGAAGGCAGAGCCTGGGGAACTCCAGAGCAAAGCAATAAGGAGATCGAGCAGTCCAGGATGACTCCCAGTGTCATTACTGGGTCTCCACAGACACCCATGTGCACACACAGTCATATGCAAAACATACACACAAAACATATACATGAAAAATAAGATGGAGAGCAGCTGGGAAAGACAACCTGACAACCCTGGTGTACATACAAATAAGTACACACATGCCACAAAGGATGGCCTACATATATGCTACATATATGTTACTAGTAGGCGGAGAGAAAAGTTTGTGAAGGACCAAAATTTACTTAAGAAAAGTTTATGATTGTTGAAGTTTGCCTGTATCTTGCCAATAAATTCACAACCAAATGGTTTAAGGGGGAGCAAAAGGTTTCATTGTGTAAAGAATCTTGGTTACAGTTCTTGTCCAGCCTGACAGTAAAGCTCCTACCGACGTCAGGGGCAAGGAGAGTTAACCACACCTTATCCACAGGACTGCTGAGAGAGGGATAGTCCTCTCTTGCCAGATCAGCATGACTGGATAGGTTATGGAAGAATTCCAATTCCTTAACTAGCTCCTTCCATCTTATCCACCTATCCAGGGATTGGTCCCACCCACCATGGGCTGGATTATCCCCATGAGGGAAGTTCAGGGCTTAACAAATTCTTTACAAATGTGCCCAGAGCTTGAGCCTTCACTTATCAGGTTGACACTTCTATTACAGTGATGACTCTTGCTTACATACTATGCTTCCTCGGGACTCTTGAGAGACTGAGCTGCCCAGATAAGAAGGACCCATGGAACAAGGCTGAGACAGACTTTCCTTACTATCCTCAGATGTAGCGATACATTGGCAAGTTCTGGGTAAGATGGTGGACTACAGCGGCCTCTCTGTGACCCAGTGAAGGAGAAATGCCATGACAAAAGGAACCATGTTATTACACGGAGACAGAGTAAAAGCTTCAGAAATCCACAAAAGAAGTGATAGCGCAGCTGAATCTGTCAAGCAGGCTTGTCAGATCATAGTTCTTGGATAAAAGTCAGGTAGTCATGTTAAAAAATGACTGACAGGCCTACCCATGGGACAAGTCTTCAGCTTGTCTTCTCCAGTGCAGTCCTAGTCATGCACAGACCCTTTGATAAGATGCATCAGCATATGGCAACACAAATAGGCTTGAGGACAGAAATCACACAGGCATCTTATTACACACAGAATAGGCCTTTGGTACCCTGGAGGAAATAGGAATAAAAAGCACATACTTGAACATAAAGGCTATAGCCAGCAACCCTGTCGCCAATACTAGATTACATGGGAAAACACTGGAAAGCATTCCCTCTGAAAGCCAGGGAAGAAGCAAAGATATCTTTCTTCTCTCCACTTTTGCCCACCATCGTACTTGAAGTTTTAGCTCAATAAAGTAGGGGAAGGAAAGAAAGAGAGCATTCAAGGGCAGAAATGAAATTATCCCCATTGCAGACAGCAGGAACTAACACTTGAAAGAATCTAAAAACGTGCTCTACCATGTGTTAAACACTTTCAGCAAGGTACCAATGTGATCCACATCAAAAGCAGTCACTTTCTATGCACCAGTAGCACAAACGCCGAGACAGGAAAGACACGAAGGTAGACAGGGACTGTGCCAGGGGCAAGAGGTGTAAGGAAGGGCAACGGATGAGTACATGTCCTGAGAGCAAAAAGGAGGACTCAGGGTGCAGAGAAGGACCAGACCAGATGGAGGGAAGAGGGGTGAGTGAAGGGCAGTGGGGAACAACGCATAGTGACACACACACACACACACACACACACACACACATATATATATATATATATATATATATGCATATGCTGTGATGAAACTGATTTGTATGCTATCTAAAATTTATCCAAAGGCAAAAATGTGTTGACATCTCATAGCCTAGTGTAGTACTTCACAAAAGGAAAATAAATAAATATTTGCCAGCTTGTTCATTGTAAAAGCCTAATGCAAAGAAAGTTTTCTTAGAAAACACATAAAATGAAACTCAGAAAAACAGGTTGATAGAAGTGTGTTAGATTGGAAATACGATTTTGCATTATTATTAAGATTGGATAGATTTAATAATTAGATTACTCTGTTTCCTTACAGTTATATTATACATAGTTGAAAGTATGTATTATAAACATACTTTGACCTTCCCTCCACTCTGCCTCCCGGGACGCGTGGGGTCCAGCCTGGACTCACCTCAATCTAGGTAAACTCCGTCTCTGCCCACCCCCAAAACCCCAGGCCAAATAATTCAGTTTAGTGAAAAACGCACAGACATTGAAAGAAGATCTTAAGAGTTAAAACGATAATGCCAAAGTCAAAGTGCAAATCCATGAGAAACAACACTCAAGTAAACAAATCTCCCACTGAAGGAATTAATCCCATAATATTAGACTCCAACCAGAACAAACCCATGGAAAATGGCCAAGAAAGCCTGACCCAGGATAACGACCTTCAAAATATGATCATTACCATATTCAGTACTATGAAAGAGGAAATCCGGGAGGAATTAAATAATTGAATCAATCGCTTTGAAGAGGAACACCACAGACATTTGGAGGAGTTGAGAAAAACAGTGCAAGAAACAAAAACTGGCATAGAGCAGTTAAAGCAGACTCAAGCAGAGTTTAAAACTGAGCTAAAAGACAACTTGTCTTCAACCCAGAACTCCACAGAGACTCTTATCAGCAGAACTAACAAGGCAGAAAACAGAATTTCAGACCTTGAAGATAAAGTAGGAGTATTAACCAGCTCAATGGAAGAGGTTGTTAAAGCCAAAAAGATACTTGAGAGAAATATTCAGGAGATATGGGACACCTTGAAGAAGCCTAACATGCGTATTCATGGTATACCAGAGCAAGAATCTCAAAATACCACCCCTGAGGAAATTTTTCAAACGATCATCAAGGAAAACTTTCCTCATCTAAAAAAAGAGAGGCCCATCCATATACAAGAGGCATTCCGCACCCCAAACAGATATGGCCAAAACAGAAGCTCGCCACGGCAAATAATAGTCAAAACACTCCACATTCAAGATAAAGAAATGGTGCTGAGAGCTTCAAGGGAGAAAAAACAAGTCACTTTTAAAGGTAAACCTATTAAAATAACAAATGACTTCTCAGTTGAAACAGTAAAAGCAAGAAGAGCTTGGAGAGACATACTTCAAGTATTGAATGAGCAAAAATGTCAACCCAGGCTGATTTACCCTGCAAAACTATCAGTCATGATCGAGGGAGAAAGAAAAATCTTCCAGCATAAAGACAACTTTAAGGGATACATGTCCACCAAACCAGGCCTTCAAAAAATGCTAGAAATGATACTCAAGCGTGAAGAGAAAAACAGGCATATCCAGGAGAACAGAAGGCAAGTATAACACCATTAAAAGTGAAGCAATACTTATAAAAACTACTAAACATAATAAATGTCTGGAATTAAAAATAGTTTCTCCATTATAATACTAAATGTTAATGGAATTAATTCACCGATTAAGAGACACAGATTACAAATTTGGATTAAAAAATCACAATCCATCAATCTGCTGCCTGCAGGAAACCCATCTCACCACAAAAGATAAGCATGCGCTAAAAATAAAAGGCTGGTCAACAATTCTACAAGCTAATGGAAGCAGAAAACAGGCAGGGGTAGCCATTATGATATCAGACAAAGTGGACTTCAAACCAAAGAAAATTATAAGAGACACGGATGGATACTACATTTTAGTCACAGGTACAATTCACCAGGAAGACTTCACAATACTGAACATATATGCACCCAATACGGGCCCCTCCACATTCATTAAGAAAACCCTACAGCATCTAAAGCAAGAAATCAACCCCCAAACGATAATTCTTGGGGACTTCAACACCGCCCTCTCAACATGGGATAGATCAACAGGTCAAAAGCTTAACAGAGACACTTTGGACCTTAATCAAACCCTTAAAGAAATGGACCTTACAGATCTCTATCGAACTTTTCACCCATGCACCAAAGAATACACATTTTTCTCAGCAGCACACGGAACTGTCTCCAAAATAGATCACATATTGGGCCACAAAACGAATCTACACATATACAAAAAAGTTGAAATTCTAACCTGTGCCCTGTCAGACCACCACGGCCTAAAGCTGGACAACACAACAAACAAGAGAAAATACACTAACTCCTGGAAACTTAACAATATGATGCTGAATGAGAACTGGATTCAGGAAGAAATTAAAAAGGAAATTCAAGATTTCCTGAAAGTGAATGATAACGAAAATACAACTTACCAAAATCTCTGGGACACAATGAAAGCTGTTCTAAGAGGTAAGTTCATAGCTCTTAATGCCTACATCAAAAAAATGGAAACATCAGAAATAAACAACTTAACAATACAGTTTAAAGCTTTAGAGAAACTAGAGCAATCTGATCCCAAAAGTAGTAGAAGAGAGGAGATTAGGAAAATAAGGGGAAAAATATCTGAAATCGAGATTAAGAAAACGATAGAAAAAATCAACCATTCAAAAAGCTGGTTCTTTGAAAAAATCAATAAGATTGATACACGCCTAGCTAAATTAACCAAAAGCAAGAGAGAGAAAACACAAATTAACAAAATTAGAAATGAACATGGAGTTATCACTACTGATACCCAAGAAATCCAGAGAATTATAACATCATATTTCAAAAACTTATACTTCTCTGTGAAGTTTGACAACACAAAAGAGATGAATGAATTTCTAAGTAAACACAACTTACCTAAATTGAATCAGGAAGTTGTGAATTATTTAAATAGTCCTATAACATATAAGGAAATTGAAGAAGTAATCTCAAATCTTCCCACCAAAAAATGTCCTGGACCAGATGGATTCAGCACAGAGTTCTACCAGACATTTAAGGAATTAATAACACCAATACTCCTTAAACTGTTCCATCAAATAGCAAAGGAAGGAACACTACCAAATTCCTTCTGTGAAGCTAATATCGTTTTAATCCCAAAACCCAATAAAGATTCACTTAAAAAAGAAAACTAGGCCGATCTCTCTGATGAACACAGACGCAAAGATTCTCAACAAAGTCTTAGCAAATCGGATTCAAAAACACATTAAAAAGATCATTCATGGGGACCAAGTAGGCTTCATCCCCGGCACACAAGGTTGGTTCAGCATACGCAAATCAATAAATGTAATTCATCATGTAAACCAGTCCAAAGTCCAAGACCACATGATACTCTCGATAGATGCAGAAAAAGCTTTTGACAAGATCCAACAGCCTTTTATGATCAAAATGCTAGAGACAGTAGGAATGGAAGGAACCTTTATCAATATAATAAAAGCTGTATACAACAAGCCCACAGCAAGGATTATGCTCAATGGGGAACAATTGGAAGCATTCCCACTTCGATCAGGAACTAGACAAGGCTGTCCACTCTCACCACTTCAATTCAATATTGTACTTGAAGTCTTAGCTGAAGCCATAAGACAAGAAAGGGACATAAGAGGGATTCAAATCGGCAAAGAAGAAGTCAAGCTATCCCTATTTGCAGATGACATGATCTTATACCTAAGTGATCGCAAAAACTCCACCAGGAAGCTCCTGGAACTAATTGAGAAGTTCAGCAGGGTGGCAGGATACAAAATAAATGTGCAAAAATCAGAGGCCTTCCTATCTACCCAGAATGAAAGAAATGAAAAAGCCTTGAGAGAAACAATCCCATTTACTATATAGCCCCTAACAAAATGAAATACCTTGGTATAAACCCAACCAAGGAGGTAAAAGACCTTTACAATGAAAACTTTAAAACCCTAAAGAAAGAAATAGCAGAAGACACCAGAAGGTGGAAAGACCTCCCTTGTTCCTGGATTGGCAGAATCAACATCGTAAAAATGACCATCCTACCAAAGGCAATATACAAATTCAATGCTATACCAATTAAAATCCCAAAGCAATTCTTCAAAGAAGTTGACCAATCTCAAAGTTCATATGGAGGCACAAAAGACCCAGGATAGCAAAGACAATCCTGAGTAACAAAAACACTGCTGGAGGTATTACCATACCGAACCTAAGTCTATACTACAAATCCATAGTTATAAAGACAGCCTGGCACTGGCTCCAAAATAGACACATAGATCAATGGATAAGGATTGAAGACCCAGATATAAGCCCACAAAGTTACAGCCATTTGGTCTTTGACAAAGGGGCCCAAAGAATCCAATGGAAAAAGAACAGCATCTTCAACAAATGGTGCTGGCAAACCTGGATCTCCACATGCAGAAGATTAAAGCTGGACCCGTACTTCTCACCATGTACAAGACTTAATTCCAAAAGGATCAAGGACCTTGATATCAGGCCAGAGACTATAAAACCATAGTTGAAAGGCAGGGAACTCCCTCGAGCTGATTGGGCTAGGCCAACAGTTCCTAAACAGACATCCAATGGCACAGTCACTGCTACCAACTCTCAACAGTTGGGATCTTGTGAAATTAAAGAGCTTCTGTTCAGAGAAAGAGATTGTAACCCACAAAATGGGAGAAAATCTTCACTAACCACACATCTGATAGAGCTCTGTTGTTCAGAGTGCACAAAGAACTTAGAAAACTAAACATCAAGGAAACCAATGGCCCAATTAAGAAATGGGCCCTGGAACTTAAAAGAAATTTTACTAGGGATGAAATTAAAATGTCTAACAAATATCTTAAAAAATGCTCCTTCTTTAGCCATCAGGGAAATGTAAATCAAAACCTCCCTGAGATATCATCTCACCCCAGTCAGGATGGCAAAAATCCACAATACAAACAACAACAAGTGCTGGAGAGGATGTGGAGAGAGGGGAACTCTCCTACATTGCTGGTGGGAATGCAGGCTCATACAGCCACTCTGGCGAGCCGTCTGGAGATTCTTAAAGAAATTAAAGATTGAAATGCCATATGACCCTGCTATTCCACTTTTGGGAATAACCCCCCATACAGCAGAGGTTCACCTCGATAGCACAAGCACGACCATGTTCATAGCAGCACTGTTTACAATAGCAAAGTCATGGAATCAACCCAAATGTCCAACAGTTGACGAGTGGATAAGGAAAAGTGGTACATCTATACAATGGAGTACTACTCAGCTATCAAAAAGGATGAATTACTGGAATTTGCCAGGAAATGGGTGTCATTAGAAACAATTATATTAAGTGAAGTATCCCAGACCCAGAAAATTAAGCGCCGTATGTACTCCCTAATATGTGGCTCCTAGTACCAAACCCACCCAGCCCACTTTGAGACACTCATAGGTAAATCTATGTATTACCTACAGTAATTGCAAGGATTATGAACAGGAGGGATGGGGTTGGAGGGCCACACCAGAAACAAGGAGAGAAGTGACCATGTTACAGTAGAGAAAATAGGCCTCCATCAAGGACTGCAAGAAAGTAATGTGACACCTGGTTAAGTTCACAGACGTTTGTTCCTGATCATTTACAACTAAGGGGGTATGATCTCAACAGAAGGGGAGGGCATATAGTCTGGCAGATAAAAAGTAACCATTTTGCAAATGGGTGATTGACCCCTCCCTCACTGAGGTTTCCTACTTTTATTACATCTACCCTTGAATGTGCTCTTATAATAAGACTCCAGTTTAACAGCTTTTTGTCTCTGGCCAGGGGGTGACATACAGTGTCCAGGAGGATGGAGTGAAGGGCATTGCAGGAGCAGCAAAACTGCAGAAGAAAATCAACAAACCACAACCCAGAACTTCAGAGACTCTATATCAATCACCTAGAACTAGGCCAGACTAATCTCTCCCCATCCTGAAGCTCAGGGACATTTGCGGAAGAGGGGACGGTAAGAGTGTAAGAGCAAAAGGATGGGAGGAGCAATGATTTGTAAGATACTCCACACAAGTTAGGGCCGAAGCAATCATAATTGGACTTTGCATGCCCTGCGCAATGTCCAACACACTATTGACCTCATAAAGTCTAGCATCTGCTAAAGGCACTAAGATCCTTGGAGGCAAGGGATTGGCAGCCACAGCAGTGTTCCTATGCTTAAGGGGAACACGGGAAAGGTTTCAGGGAAATGCCACTGGGTCCTTGTACGTCATCGGAGAGGAGGGCTCAGAGGAGAGAGTCAGGCATGCACAAGAAAGGACTCTCTGGGAATTGGGGCGGGAGGCACTGGGGGATGGGGAGGGAGGGGTGAGGGGAGGGGGACCAGGGGGTTCGGGGGGAGGAGGAGGGAGGGAGGGAACTGGTGTACCTATTAAGTTTGTATGAGCTGAAATAATAATAAAAATGTATTAAATAAAAAAATAAATATACTTTGAGTAATCTTATACAAACAGTAGATCTAACACTGAGTGGAACGCTTGCACATTTCCACTGTTTTATAGCATCTATCCATACCAAAAGTGTCTCTGAAGCTCATGTCCCTGATTCTGTTTTGTGCAGAAATCTATAATTCCATTAAGAAGTAACAGGTTTTTAACCTGAGAGAGGTTTTTTTCGGAGCAATCTTGATAAATAAACTCCGTGTAAGTTTCAGTGATACTCAGACCTCTCTCTGCCTCTCACCAAGGCAGATGAATCCTCACTGTGTGCCTAAAACTGCCCTTTCCTGTAGCCGCAAAATGCCTTCGGACTATGTAATACGAGGTATCTCTTTGACTCAAACAGCACAACTGACCAGATATGTCATGCTCATGAGACCCGTGCTGTACAACCTTAATTTCTTTTAGGTTTGAATGATGTTCATAGGACGTTGTGGCCCAACTCCACTTTTATGATGCTGATACTTAAGACTCTATCAGAAGTATTATTATAAAGGTTTGTTTTATAACTGGAGATCTATTGTCATGACATATTCCAAGGGAAAATGATATTTTTTTTGGTTAAAAAAATGGCCACAAAGGCTGGAGAGGTGGCTCAGGGGTTAAGCCTCTGCCTTGCAGGCAGAAGATCCTGAGTTCGGATCCTAGACCCCATGTACAGACAGAAGCGGGGGCGGCCTGCGTTTCTGGTCCTGGTAGGGTGGAGCCTGTGAATCCGGGGCAGAGTAAACAAGGAGTTTGAGGCAGTCCGTGGTGGTTCCCGAATTTGTCCGTGGTTCTACACACACACACACACACACACACACACACACACACACGTGCGTGCACACATGCATACATGCACAATTGAATAAATAATAATAAAGAAAGAAATGAATGTGAACAATAAACTATTTTAAAAAATGGCCACAAAAGAAGTGCTTTGACTGTGACTCTCGTACTTAGACATCTCCACAGTGATTTTCCATTCTTTTAATGACGCTTTGAAATTCAAATACCAAGGAGTTCAAAATTGTTACGGATGTCAAGTTCTGTAATCTTTCTAAACCATATCGTATGTTTTAGAATGTAAGTAACAAGTACATTTCTCCTCTGTTCACAGCCTAATGTGAAGATTTCTAGGTCAGGGTAGGAACTATGTATTTGAATGGATGATTCATGACAGCAGTGCAGTATCATTCTGACCCACTTACCTTTTATGGCTGGGGCTTCAGTGAATCAAATATTTTATAACTTGCATCAATAGGGCCTGTAGTTCTTGCAGTACGTCTGTTGTTACTGGGAACCCAGGATCCTTGGAAGTACATTTTAGTGTCTAATTTCTCCAGCTTCCTCTGCTATTTAGATAGCTTTTTATTTACCATAGAAAAATGCATGTCAGTGATAGAAATCTAAATAGCTTTCGAAACAGTCACAATTCATAGCATTTATATTTCATTCTTTCAATGCGGATTTCAGCTCTTTCGTTTGAGTGGATTCAGTTTACTTCACCAATTTTGGTCCATTATTTCTTCAGTTATCCTTGAGTTTTCCAAGACAGCATGTTTAATAATGTCTCTCTTATTAGTTAAAAAATAAAAGTTGCTTGATTAGAAATAAAATGCTCATTTCACTCTTTCATCTCCTGGACCCACTAGACTCTCTTGTTTGTATTCTGGCAACTAAAACTTTCTTGTTTCTTATTCACCTTCCTCCAGAACTGAGCCGATTGTCTGGTTTGTTTTTGAACAAAGTGCTCATAGTGTCTTTCAAGTCCATCCTTGGAATGGTGAGCTTATTCATTTCATATCAGTTTTAAGGGGACATAATGTACCGGTTCCATCTTTTATTTGGGGATTTATCTACTATATTGTTTAGCAAATCACCATTTTGGATAAGTAGCTTCCTTTTGCAGAGTCACCTATTGTCCCTCATTTGGAATTCTTGCATGATGCGTGCTCTCCTTGTCTCTGTGTTTGTAAAGCATTATCTATATTTTGTTTCTGTTTGCAGTTTCCTCAGTGTGACAGTTTCTCTGTATTTGTGACTTTGTTTTAATAGCCTGTGGATTTTTGTTTCATTCATTTAAATTACAATTTTATTTTTTCTGTTTATGTTTTGTTGAAAAGCTGTTTTTTCTCCTTGACCATTGTCTGGGTTTTCTGACAGAGACTTTGGATTTTCATGAAAATATTTCTTTAAATATAAATGTGTACTCAGTACATATATACTATTACGATAATGCATTCTGCATATTATCATTTGCCACTTGTACTGTTAAGTAATTGTGGTTTCTACATTGGTGAAATTTGCTGTTAGACACGGAGAAGATTCTTAATGTGGTTATGTTATACAACATTTTCGGGTTTGCTTTGATAATGACTTACCACTTGCTGTTTATATTTATTTTGAGCTATGGAATAATGTTAGACCAAAGCATATTCAAGAGATTTTCTTATTTGCATTCAAAATGGTTCACAAAGTAGTGCTGATGACTGAGAACATGAGCGGTGCCTGGGAACTGCGGACAGTAGTGGTTTGAGAAGTTCTGCAGAGCAGACGAGAGCCTGAAGATGAGTAGCCCGAGCCATCAAAGGTAGACAGTGATTGATTGAAAGCCATCATTGCAGTGGATCCTTCTACAGTCACAGATTTCATGGTTGGTTCAGCATTTGAAGTGACTAGGAAAGGTAAGAGTTGACTGAAGGTCAGAAACAACTATTGCTTTCAACTGTTATCTTTTCTTAGACCATGCACCAACAAGGAGCCATTTCTGTATCCATGAAAAGTGGATTTTATATGACGAGATGGACAACTGGCTCAGTGGTTAGACCAAGAACAAGCCCCAAGGCACTTCCCCAGGCCAAAGTTGCACCGAATTGGTCACTGTCTGATGGTCTGCTGGAGGTCTGGTCCACTGTAGCTTTCTAGTCCTGTCAAATCATCAGATCTGAGAAGCTTGCTCAGCAAACTGATGCGCCTTCCTCAGAAGTGCAGTGCTTGCAGCAGGCCTGCCCAAAAAGAAAGGCCCACTTTTCTGCACCCGACCCCACAGCACGGCACTCAACCAGCACTTCAACAGTCGAACAAATTGGGCTTGAAATTTTGCCTCATCTGTTACATTCACCTGCCCTCTTGTCAACTCATTATCACCCCTTCAAACATCTCAACTTTTTGCAAAGAAAATGCTTCCACGATCAGCAAGAGAAGAAAATGCTTTCCAAGAGTTCATCGAATCCTAAAGCATAGATCTTTACACTACAAGAATAAATGAACTTACTTGTCATTGACAAAAACATGTTGATTTCAGTGATTCCTATTTTAATCAATAAAGATGCATTTAGGCATAGTTAAGTGATTTATAATTCATGACCCAAAACCACAATTCCTTTGCACCAAACTAATAGTATTAAGGAATACATAAATAAAAGACCCCAGAAGTAAAACTTTATTATGATCCATGCTAGTTATTTCTAGTCTTTATTTATCTTGGCATTAAGGTTTTTGAATAAAAGGGGATTAGGAGAAACTAGGTCATTTGACAAAGCAAAATAAAATATGATCTTCTGAAATGACATTGGGAAATAGTAGTAAGGCATGAAGGAAAAATGGTAAAATAGCAGAAAGAGGACAAATGGTGAACTAGTAGCAGGGCTGCATAAGAAGTGGAGAAAGTGTGAAAATCTCAATAGAAGCCACATTAAATGTGGCAAAGAAAAGAACAGACGGCATGAGGAGAAGCCTGATGATGAAGAGAATCGGCTTAGGAAGGTATTTCTGGTGAGATTGCTATTAGTATTATTTCAAAGTCAGGAAGGGCTTTCAGATGAGCTATATTAATGGTTTTCACAAACTTTACATGGTAGATGAAAAATATCTTCCTTTGTGAGTTAGATCGTTCTGTTCTGGTTGAATATCTTTTGGAGTCACATTGGAAATCCTTCTGTCATGCGCCATGTTTTTTTGATTTCATGTTTCATGTTTTATTATGAACTCTTATTATCTCCCATTCCTCTTCTCTCCTTTCGCCCCAACAAGTGAGTTTTTCTTTCAATATTCCAGTTTTTCTTTCAGCTCCATCTTTGCCACAGCATGTCATCAGAGAGCCCTGGGAACTCTCCAGTGCTTTGTGACACTCATCATCTGACTCGGCTCTGAGTTCCCGGGGGTTTCTCCAGGGTGTCTCTCCTTGAGGGTCACACTGATCGCCCCTGCTAGACTTCTTCAACTGCTTCATCCTGTGACGACACGCTCATACCCACGAGTATTCTATTCTGACTTTTCCCTTCAAGAGAATTTAGGTTTCACTGTATCCTATGAGAAAAACATTGTTCTCCACTTGTCAGCCACCCACTGGAGTGCAGATAACTGAGCTAAGGACACAATGGCACTCTAAGGCAGAAGCAGCTGGAGTCTGAATTGATTTTCATCACATTTCAGAGACTCTGGGAAAGCGCCAGGAAAGAATTGGCAGCTGCCAGTCACGTGACCAATCTGCAGCAGACAGAATAATGTGCACAGACAGCCACTGGTATCCTTGTCTCGATGGCTGCATTTCCTGTTTTTAGAGACAGCGTGATTAAAGGAACATGTTAGACCCATTCATTGAGAAAATTTGGGTTTGATGGCACTGCTCACAAAGTCCAAGAGCTAAATCCTCAGCATCGCGAGCAAAGCTTCCTGCTCCATTGGAGTATGCACATCAAAGTCCAGATACTCTATAGCTATGTGCTATTAATGCTGACTCTCTTCTAAGGCTTAGACCTTTACTCTCCCTACTCATCCCATTACCCATTACCCTGCCAGTCTTCATATTGCCTTGCCAATCTTATGTCTGCTTCTTTTCTGTCTTCTATCCTTTAAAAAGGACATTGTCTTTGGATTTATAGTCTATCTGGTTAATCAGGATAGTCTCATCTTGAGATATTTAATTATTTCTTCAAAGACACCTTTTTAAAATAAGATTACTTTGGTGGTTAGTTACAGATACCAATTTGGCAATTCCGGTACATCTGTGAAGACTTTAGTTATGGCAAGCAGTGAGCAAACCTAATTGAAGCGGGATGACACAGGTAAGACTATGTCCTAGGCAGGTGGATAAGCTGGAGAGATTTTGGCAGACTGGCAAATGAAAAAGTATGTTCCATTCTCAGCTCTTCCTGTGGCCTGGGGGAGTCAGTCCCCTCAGCTCCCACTGTTGAAATGAGCTCTCCTACCATGCTCATGAATTATAGCCAGAGATTGTACACAAAGAATAAACTACTTGTTACTCTAAAGTATTTGGTGCCCCATTCAAATCAGCAAGAAAAGAGAAACTGGAACAATCACATTCACAGGTTCTGGGAGCTGCTTGTAAAACACATATAGCTACCATTTTTAGCATTGCAAATACATGTTCATCCATAAAAATTTGGTATATGAGAATGTCCTAAACTGGTAGTTTCATGAAATCCCTGGGAAGTTAGCTCTACTGTCACCTTTTTCTTGCCTATTGATCTTAAACTTGACAGTTAATTGTGCAGTTGTAGTTAAAAACAATAGAGAACTGTTGGGACTCTTAATTCCTGTGTTTAAAATATCTGGGATTTTACTCACTGCTGTTCTCACTCTCAAGGTTGGAGACTCACCCTCCCACCCCCGACACTGACACTCAGCCCAACTCTATCTGAGTTTGCTCTGTGCCTCGATATTGTACTCCTCTGTGGATCCCAACTTTGACCTACTATCCTGACCTTCAAAACTTCCTGTTTCCCTTTTAGCCACATCACAATGGCTCTTGGCCATGTTTTAGTGTCTACTGGGTTTTCAATGTAGAAATTATTTTTACAACTCTCTCCATCTTATCTACCTGCTTGGGGAATACTCAGTCCTCCGCAGGCTTTCGGGGGAATTCTTCAACTAAATAACTCTTCACAGATGTACCTGAAGCCTCAGCCATTAATTGTCAAGTTGGTACCTAGGATTGCTTTGATGTAATTCCAAAGGAAAGAAGTAATATAAAATAGCATGCCTTTACTTCTGTGAATGAGTAAAGAACATGGTCCAGCAGTCTGTCTGTCACACCATTGGAGGCCTGGTAGAACCAAATTTCAAACCCAGGTCTTTATGACTTCAGAACTTAACTGCCTATCCACGATGGTCTAAGGACCCATGACAAATAGCCACTCACGGTTGAGTTAGGTTAGGTTTATTTCGCCACTATGTGCAATCTTAACAGGAACCCAATAAGCAGTCTTTATAGGATCTTCTGATTCCTCAACATTGCACAAGAGAAGCAAATAAGTTACTTTAAAGGATTAATCGCTTGATTGAAGAAGCACGCAGAACTATTTTATTGATAGAGTTTTCCTATTTTCTGGCTACAAAGGGATGCTTTTAGCTTAAAATTTCAATATCTGTATGTGTTTTACTGAATTCTGATAGGTTGAAGAACACTAGAAATAACACTGTTCACAGGTGAGAAAGCAAAGAGGAGTGCGGAAAGAAGTGAAATGTCAGGTAGCAGAAGAATACTGTAAGTAGCCAGGGACACACTGAAATTACACCAAGCAGTCCATACACACAAAATATCTCATTTCCCATTGCACAAAGCTGGCCTGACTTTTACAGTTTTGAAATAACAGGAAATATTATTTCCCTGGTAGCATCACTGCATTTTCCTCTGGTAGTTAAGCAGAATGCTCAGCGTGAATAAATATAGTTAGAAAGTGTTGGGGAAGATTTCCATGACAAGTGCATGTTAAGCAGTACTATAAATGGAAGGAGCTTCCAGCAAAATGGAATTCACAATCCAAAGGTCAACCTGCAGAAGAAAGACTTTGAGGTGAACTATTGGGCTGCAAAGGCAAGTCTCATTTTGTGTGAACAGTTAGCATGTGATGACTGAGGGAACTGAGCCTTCGTTGAGTGGAGCGTGCAACATCCCATGGGCATGATTCAGCAGAAACGTGTATGGTTTCTGTGAGGCTATGATAAATGGCTGAGTTCCCTCTTCTTGAGTCTGAAACTAATGACTAAAAACATTATCAACGAGATAGGCTGTCAAAAAAATAGTGTAGGTACTTTATCTAGTGATGGTGTATCTTTTTTTCAACACTGAAGATTTCATGAGATAGTTTGGGAGGAGAGATGTATTTAACGTCAGCTACAGGTTAGCTAAAAGCAAGTAGAGAAAAGAATCAGAGTTTATTTTTTAAATCCTTTTGTTTATATGTGTGTGTATTGTGTGCGTGTGTACAGGCCCAAAGGCAACTTCAGGAATCGTTCTGAATTGCTTCTTCCTCTTTTCTGCATCACTGTGGGATTTCCCAGGCTCGCCTTCCAGAGCAGGAAGTGTAGGCTGCTGCCACTTCTGCCTGGTGTTTTTACCTGGGATTTGGGGTCCAAACTCAGGTCCTTCTGCTTGTGAGGCAGAGTCTTAATCCTTGAATCATCTCTCCTGCTCCCTTCTTTTATTTTTTTAAACTGGATTCTGTAAGTTTGAAGTATGTCATGAAGGCTTGTTCTCGATTCAGAAGTTTAATTAGAGTGACAAAACTTGCAGGGAGACCAGGAGATCCTCAATGCCACTCTAGGCTGGTGCATAAACCAGCACGCATCTTCCTTTAGACTTGCTAAATTCATAAATTTTACATTAATGTTATACTCCTTGAATCCATCCACTTATCAAGCATAGTGAACATCAAGTGTATCTGGCCACTCTTGTGAAGATGTAGTGAGAAGCAGAGAACAATTTCAAAGCTCTTTAGGGCATGAGTGTGGCGAATTAGCAGGCACATGGATTACAACTCTCGAGAGGGTCTTGAGCTCCTTAATTTAGCTATCTACAAGGCCCCTTTGTCGTATGAAAGAGATCCAGAGGGTTGAGGAGGTGCAGAGGCTGAGAGAGAACTTGCTGCTACCATATAGGAGGGAAAAGCTGCTTGAATAAAGTGTGATTTGAGAAAGAAGGCAACCTGCTCTCTCAGCTGTTCGCTTCTTGACAGAAAGCTGGGAAACTACTTCATAGTTTTTAGCATTATAATAAGAACTTTAGCAGATCACATGTGCGACAAGGCTGGGAATACAACAGATGTGCTGGATTTTTATTACAATCATTGAGGGTGGAATTTTTTTTTCTCCTTTTCTGGCTTGAAATGCAGAGATTCTAAACTCTAAGTAGGAAAGATAAAGGTATATTAGGTTACTTTTTAACTCTTAGGCTAGCTATAAGAAAAGCTTAATGTCTATTATCAAACCCTCTGAATATGGAAAAGAGACATGCATTAGTTTTTATTGTTACTGTAACAAGCTGCTACAAGATCTGCAGCTTAGAGTTGGGGAGATGGCACAGGGGTTAATTAAGTCTCTGCCTCCAAAGAAGGACCTGAGTTCATATCTCCAGATCTCACATAAAAATGACAGAGGCCTGCACTTCTAACCCTGAGAAGTGGAGCCGGGCAAGGCCACAGTGACACAATAAGGAGGCAGAGCAATCCAGGGTGATTCCCAGTGTTACTCTTGGGCCTCCACAGGCACACACATGCAAAAAACAAAAAACAAATAACAACAACAAAAATAAAAAGATCCTCAGGTTGTGAGATGGGGTTATTTTCTATTTCTGTAAGGAGGAAGTTTTAGCCGTTAAAAATGTCAGTGCTGGCAGGACACTGTTCCTGGAGGCTTTGGGTGAGAATCTGTTTCATGTTTTTCTAGCTTCTGGAGGCAACCACATTGCTTAGCTCGTGGTTATTAAGGCCAACTTCTGTGATCATGGTTAACTCTTCTGAGTCCCAAACTTTTGTGATTTGAAGATATTCATGGGCCTAGATAAGACCTTGATTAACCATATCTCAAGATTCTTAATTTACTCATTATGTGTGAGGTTCAGTTGTTATAGAAATTAAAATTGGTGGTTTCTGGGGATTTGTGATATGAGCATGCTTGAGCTGTTATGCAGCCATCAACCAAATATAAAAACAGAGATGCCTTTGTGTTTTGCCCTTCATGATTTTCAGCTTCCCCCAATGCAATTTGAGCCATTTCATGTAATAGGGTTGATTCAGAGAGAGGCCTACCCGGGATGTTGAGCCATTAGAATTTGTTATATGATATTTCCTTCTGAGGGATGAACACATTGATGTTTCCTTTGGAGAGATGAACACATTGATGTTTCCCTTGGAGAGGTGAACAAATGATTTCTTACGTCAGATAACGGCATCAAAATCAGACCACAAGTAATGCTTCTGTCAAAGTCTAACTTGGCAAACCAGTATGTTTATTGACCCTATAATCAGTGCATTTGTGAAGGGTTGCTTGCAGGAACATTGGGAGCTCCAAAGCACAAACCCCACCCCAGCATGGCGAGCTCTACAAAAGCCCCGTCCCAGAAGCTCCAGCTTGTCAGCTTGCCCAGGAGATGGAAATGTCTCTGCTCTCCAGTTATTTTTATTGCTTATTTGGTGAGGGGCCTTGTGGATCTTGTAAGTTTCAGGAGCTTCCTGACACTTGTAAGTTGTTTACTTCCTGAGTCTTATGAACCTCCTTCTTTGCTTCAGGAGGAAATGTTTCAGTTTGGAGGAATTTGCTACTTAACAACATTATATTGATAGTCCCGCTAGAAGTTGTTGCAGCTTGTCTTTATGTTGCTGATAAATACAACCAAACAGCTTATGAACAAAGAGCTTTATTCTTGTTTATGATTCTGGAGTTCATAGTTCAGCTTAACACCATATTCACTAAAAGAGCTGAGAGAGAGAGAGAGATATACTTTCTCTCTTGGTAAGGAGTAAGAATTGAGCCAGCTCTCTCCATCCTATCTACCTGCCCAGGGAATGGTGCTATCCACTATGGGATGGATCTTCCCACATCAACCAGGCAATTTCCCACAGACTTGATCAGAGCTTACCTCAACAACTAATTCTTCACAAATGTCCTTAAAAGCTTAGTCCTCAATTGTTGATACCTCTATTTAACTAGCACAGAAGTCAATAGAAGTCTTTCTAGTTGACTTTGAATTTAGAGCCCTATTCTATTGTCATATGGCTGCAATTGGATATCCATATCTCTCAAGATCATTTAAAATGATTCGACAGCCTTGTTGTGAGCAAAGTCTGAGAAGAATAATGTTTCAGTGGTTAGCTGTTGCATTAATGTGATATTATCATAGAGCACACTGAAAATAGTTGAATTCAATGTGATACCATCACTGAGTACTGGACATCATGCTGAGAAAGCTCGTATGAACTGGAATCATGAAGAAGAAGCAAGGGAGCCTGAAATCTGCTTGTTCTATGACATCTAAGTATCAGTTTTTGTCATACTGCTTTAGTTTTCAAAATCAAATTATGTCTATGTCCTTGTTCACATAGGTCAGCAAGGTGCCCGGCACTGGTCATGATTATGAATGTCCTTACTTTGGAGGCTTTTGGGACGGCCACTACCTCAGAATGACGGGGGATACAGTCACACCAAAACCAGCACATGTTATATAAAGGAGATTTATTGTCAAGCAAGCAGGAGGACCAAATAGGCAAATAGCATGTAGCATGGCTGTCTCAGGAACAGATAGATGAGCAGAGAGGCAGAGAGAGAAATAGAGAGGGGGAGATAGAGAGAGAGAGAGAGACAGAGAGATAGAGAAGAGAGACAGAGGCAGAGAGGGAGATAGGGAAGGAGACAGACACACAGAGAGAATCTAATTTCTGGGGACTCTTATAGGGCTTGGTCATGTGACCAGAAGTATGTGACTATAGGCCAGGGGCGTGTAGTTGGAAAAAATACTGGGATGAGAAGTAGGACTCACCCTAGAGTGGGTGAGAGTCTTTGGACAAATGTCCTAGTTTATCTTAGTTGCAGGTGGACTGAGGGCTGTGGAGAAATTGCAGACAGGGTAGGGGCTGTGGAGTTGTCCTTGGGAGGATGGAACTGTCTTATCTAAGTAGACTGGGAGTTGTGAAGGGTTCTTTGTCTGAACACATACATGGGGGGGGGCAGCTTGAGTCATTTTGTGTTTAACATGCCTAACATCTAACATGTGCTATTAGATTGGGATAGACCAGGATCATGTGCAGAGCACAAGGAGGGACACTGCGATCAAGCTCAGCAGCATTGATTATCCTTTGCTGAGAACAGTGAAGAGCAACAGTGTCTGCATCGGAACGGAGACGGCACTCTGAGGTGGAGCAGCAGGCTGGAGGTGTTAATGGGACTTGAAGCAGGAAGAGGGGCTAGGTGTCGCCACCCCTGGTTTATCCCACTCTCTTAGGCATCCAACAGTATCATTTGGTCCTTCTCTGTTTGGTATTTTATCTTCCATTTTCATCCATGTTTCATTATATTTTATTCCTTTTAAAATCATTTCCATTATTCTTTTTTCCTTGTTTTCATTTGTATGTATATGTGTGCATGCAATGTGCGTGTGTGTTTATGTGAATGTGTGTGCGTGTGTTTATAGACCTGAAGTTGATATTCAGAATCATGCCTGAGTGCTCCTATACATCATTCAGTTTGCATTTTGAGACAGGGGTTCTAATCAAACCCGGAGCTCACAATATGGCTAGTCTGTATAGCCAGCTTCTCTAGGGATTCCCAGTGTCCACCTTGGGAGATTTGGCATACAGGCGAGTCACTACACTACCTGACATTATACATGGGCTCTGGAGATCCAAACGCCTTATACTTGTTCAGCAAGCACTTTAGCTCCAGAGCCATCTCCCTAGCCCTCCACTATGCTTCAACTGTAAAATTCTGCTTTTGCAAACAGCAAAGAAACACGGTTGCTCTCTGCAGTGCTTTGAGTTGTCAAGTGTCTTTCTATCATGAGAGGCACGTTGCCTGGATCCAGGACATCTCTCTCCAGTGAAGGCTGCCGCCTGCAGTGCTCTGTGGGTCTTCAGGTGCTTTGGCCCAGGCCAGTCCCTTGTAGGTATCCAGACCTGCTGTCCCCAAGGCAGCGAGGGAGACTGCATCCTTAGGAGGGTGCAAGAACCAGCCCGAGGGTTTTGTAACTATCTCTGTACATGCTACAGCTACTTCTTTTTTCTTTCTTTTTTCTGTTACTCATCTTTAATGTACATGAGAATCAAGTATGTGATTATAGTTAGTGCCAAGGAGGGCAAATGAGACTGCAACTGGCAGTTTGAACTTTAGGCCACAGCATTTGAATACAATCTCATTAATATTTTACTATAAGAACAGAAAGCAACTCTGAGTTAGCCAGACACTTCTCTGGTACATAGGTCGGAAGCCATTAGCATGTATATTTCCTCCCTTCCTCCCTTCCTCTCTTTCTGCTCCTTTTCTTTTCTAGCAGTGCTTTCCCCCTGGCTTCTCTGCACATCTGCTTGTCACTAGTGACATCTCTAAGATGCTCTGTTCCACCCACAGCCTTTCTCTTGTATCTGTTTGCTTTCTTACTTGGCTTGGCAACTCCTGCCACTCTGCTATAAAATAAGGTTGACGGAGGGGTCCACAGCCTCTGCGTTAAGCCCAGCTGCCACTTGAGTGGAGAGTGATTAGGTTGGGTTGGTGTGCCCTGGTCGCTGCGATGAGCACTCCAATCTGCAGAAAGACTCTCCCTGGAGACCAATTGTCCTTACATTTCCTCCCCCTCAGGTAGTCGTGGTTTAACTTTGTGGTTGTTTCTCCAGGTGTCTTAGCATATTAATTATCTGTTGTTCAGTAACAAGCCACTCCCAAACTTATTCACGTCAAACCTCAGTTTATCACTTCTAATCATGTTGGTAGTTCTGCCGGCTTCACCTGGGTTCAGTTATGTGGTCTGCTGGTGGCTCAGATGGGCAGGAGGAGGCAGACGCGGTGTTCCTCCATCTTGTTCGCGTTGCCTCCTGCCCTGGGTATCTTCATTGCCTGGTACTCTCAGCATCTTCAGAGGATGATGCAGGGCCTCAGACCAGGAGAGCGGGGCATCCTGTGACTGAAGCTAGACAGACATACGGCATCAATTCTGCTGCATTTTGCTGTTCAAAGCAAGTTGAGGACCAGTCCAGTTCAAGGATGACAAAGTCACATTGTCAAAGGGTGTGACTCTGTGACAGAAGGAATCGTGCCATTCTTTGGGCCAGCCGTTTGCCATACTTTGGTTTATCTTTCATGTTTCTTTTTTAAATTTATTATTATTATTATTATTTATTCAACTGTGCGTATGTGTGTGTGTATGTGCGCGCGCGTGTGTCTATGTGTGTGTGTGTGTCTGTGTATGTGTAGAACCACGGACGAATTCGCGAACCACCATGGACGCCTCCACCTCCTTCTGCCCCGGGATTCACAGGCTCCGCCCTACCAGGACCAGAAGCGCAGGCCGCCCCCACTTCCGCCTAGTGTCTATATGTGGGATCTGGGATCCGAACTCAGGACCTTCCGCCTGCAAGGCGGAGGCTTAACCTCTGAGCCACCTCTCCAGCCCTATCTTTCATGTTTCTTGATCTTGTTTTGTTTGATTCCATAATAAAGAAAGGAGGGAAAAGCCGTTTTGCCTTTCAAGTATAAGAACTTAAGTTCAATTCCCAGATCATATATGAAAAGTGATTAGCAGATAGCAGTACCTGTAATTCCTGTCTTGGAAGGTGGAGCCTAGGAAACCCCAGAGCTTAAGAAGTGCCTCTGTTGAATGTGGTAATACCTCTCAGTTGCAGTGTAAGGATTTTGAGACCTAAAATGGGAAGTTATAGAATTCTTATAGTGTAAGATAACCGAACTTTGATATTATACATCACTAGAAACTTGAAAGCCTGTTCTTTTCTCCAAATTTATGAACGGTCAAATGCATATTTAGAATGTTCATTAAACAATAAATAGCTACTTAATCACTTTTACCATTTAGACTGTGTTTGAGGGTAAAAATCCTGACTTGGGCTTAGAACTTTTGAATATGCTATCGTATAAATAAAAGTGAAGATGCTTTCTTGTGAACACAGTTGAAATCTGTTGATTAAGAATTATACATGCTTGTGATTCCTACCTCTGTATTATACTTCTCTTCCTGTGATGACAAGCAGAAATAAATGAACATTATAATTAATCACAGTGACATGAAGTCCAATCTTTGGTCAGTTGAGAACCTGTGTGTTCAACTGTGTACCACTTGTCTTGTGCAGAAACATTTCCAAATCAAACATGGGTGTAAACAATGAACAGCAAAGGTTTACTAAGAAAAATATTGCACATATCAGCTGGTGTTAAGACTGTCATAGAAAACAATTATTTTTGGTATCATAAGATAATGCCCAATAATTTAATATTAAATAGTCAAAGGTCAATGTCAACCACAAAATAACTTTGCAATAGGTGGACTTGAGACCAAGACGTGATTTATCAATAAGCTACTTGTAGTTTTGTTATTTTGTTTTAGCCATTATGGGACACATTTTAACAGGAGAGCCATATATTAAAGACCACACAGGCTGCATTAGGTACCATTATCATAAATAGGGGTATTTGTGATAAAACAACATATTAAGCTACAAATAGATGCATTGTAGGTTTTATCTGTGTTAGCAAATTAGTTGATTAGATTTTTTTTTTAAAATCAGGACAACTCTCTGCGTGGCCACTTGATGGCAGCATTTACTATGTGCTAACATTGACCTTCATTCCCACTTCCCCACTTCCCTTTCCTTTAGGTGGTTCAGCCTCGTTTAACATTGGTGGTGGAGAAGATTGATAGCAATGCAAATGTATTTATAACCACGAGAGATAGTCACCTTCCACCCCAATTAGCCTTTGCATTGATTTACTGAGGAAAAACATCTATTACTGGAAAAGTCTTACAGATTAGTGTAGCATTATTTCGTTACAGTTGAAATAACTGCGGGAAAAGTGATCTCACCAATCTCCTTTTCATCTAACCAAAACGTACTTTCTCAATAATTAAAAAAATAAAAAGGTAGATCCCTGAAAATATGTCTCTGGTTAGTTAGTGTCCTGGACCATGGTGTTTTCGCCTTAAAGCTATATGCTTAGCTATGTGAATATATTTTTAATAATGAGCTTGTGTCATATTTTTAGATCTTTAAAAAGAGATTTATTCATGAGCTGTTGCTTGCATAAAACCATTGATCTACCAAAAAAGGCAAAAAAAAAAATCTCATTTCTCAATTTCTTTGCAAGAATATAATTATGATCGGAACCAAAGTCTTTTTTTAGTTTTTAATATAAAAAGCTACTACCTCTTGAAATGCCCTTTTGTACCCTCAAAAAAAATGAAGTTGCAGCTGAGCCATTTTCTGTGGGAGAAACCTGCCAGCAAGGATTCTACAAACAAGCACTTCCTAAGGAGGGTTCAGCGAGCGAACACCAGCTGAGGACAAATTGGTAGCCATTTCCAAGGCAGTCACAACTCAATGCTTTTGGCTTGAGAAAAGGAAATAGTTATTTTATTTTCTTTTATTTTTAACTAGCCCTTCCTTCCCTGGCCCCCATTTCTCTTAGAAATTAAGGGCATTTACATAATTTTGGTGTTTTTTTTTCTTTTTGAACACTGAATGAGGAAGATTTGAATGTATATGTCAGATTAAGGTTAGGAGACTCAACAGCAGGATCTGGAAGGAGCCGAGGTTGGGTCGCCAGGGCTGCCTCGATGGCCAGAAAATCACATGGGAAGTCTCAGACAGCAAGTTTATATAAATATCTTTGTGGCTGTATATAAATATTCTGGGGGAGGAAAAGACAGTGCTGCTATTTCCACAGGCTCAACTCTGTTTTTCCTAAGCTTTGTATATATTTACTTACATACAATTGTACATTTCCTTCTGTTTATAGATACTTGGGTATTCTGGGCCTCCGCAAGCTGACTTATGTTCTGTGCATATCCTTCCTATAACTCATCTCATGCTTAGCTTAAAAATGTTGTAACAAAGGCAATTCAAGAGCACTGTGGAAACCATAGTGCGAATAAGTGAGGAGTCAATGCCAGCACATAGCATATTACTGTGTTGTAGCTCGAGGGAGACAGGAGTCTGTATGTATGTATATGTGTACGTTGGTATAAAAATACAAATGCATAGTATAAAAATCAAGCTGCATATTAGTTTGTATACATTTCCCCAATCCATCTTAACATACTTTCTATTGCCCTACATTCCATTTTCTTTCTGACACAACTATACTTTCATATTTTCTTATCAGGTGGACTGCCTGACTCGGTCCCTTGGAAAATAAACCTTGCAATGAGTCGGCTGTAGTCGGCCACGGGTCTTGACGGTGCACATGTGGGGGTTCGTGAAGAGGACCCACCTCCAGATGGGCTGATGGCAACAGGGGATACTTATGAACCTGAATGGGAAGCTGAAGCCTGGGTCTGACAGGCTTAATTGTTGATATGTTCAGTCTCAGATGAAATCAATGTGGAAAAGAAGAAGGAAATAATAGTCCTGACAGCTCTTCCAATCTGTAGCCGCTGCTGGTAAATTCCAGCCGGCAGTTCAGGAAGGAAAAGCTTAACGCGAACACACTCAGGAGTGGCTGGCTGTCTTTTTGTGAAGGGCTTTGTTTTTGATTTTGGAAATATTGAGTGCCCATAGCACAATGCAGCTCTCCTTTCACAGGGGATGGAAAAGCAGGGTGAACTTCTTGTGCAAATGCCAACTGCAAGGGATAAGAACTCAAAGATGGCCCTCGTTCAGTGGTGTGTGCATGTGTGCGTGTGCCCATGTGTGTGTGCGCGTGTGCATGCGTGTATGTGCGTGAGTGTGTGTCTGTGTGTGCGTGTGCATGCGTGTATGTGTGTGTGTGTCTGTGTGTGCGTGTGCATGCATGTATGTGCGTGAGTGCGTGTGTCTGTGTGTGTGTGCATGTGTGTGTATGTGTGTGTGTGCATGCATGTGTGTCTATGTGTGCGTGTGTGTGCATGTGTGTGCCCACACACAGGCATATTCCTTCATGCGTAGTATTCCATGTATCCTGGTGTTTCTAGCCAGCATAGCCAGTCAAAGCTTGCCAACTGGAACCTGGTTCTGTGGTGTGTCTGAGCATCAGTACCGCGTCTGACTGTTGGGAAGCCTTCTCCATCCTCTTCATCTGTGTTTCATTTAAGCGTGAACGCAAGCACCTGGAAAGAAGCTGCTGCACCTGTGAGGCTGATTGATTTGCATCTCTGTGGCGTGGAGAGGTCTGGCATGTCGCAAGCCCGCAGTCCGATGATCATGGTTAACCCTGTTAATGCCCATCTATTACCCCAGCTCTGTGTGCGACCCAACATCCTGGTGACGATCAGGAGCATTCTTTGGAATATACAAGGAGACCTCTGGTTTCCACCGAATGAAAGGCTAAGACTGTTATCACACAGCATCAGTAGCCTGCAACAGAGATCTCCCAACTGATGTTTCCACCAGTGTATTTGAAAAGTGTCTTGATTTAGGGTATCCTTTGTTTCATGACTTAAAAATCTCAAAAGATAGTTTCCACAATGAACACATAAAGTTGGGGGCAACCTGAATCTATTGGTCACTCATATTTGGCTCCAGAATAAACAGCCCCCCCCCCTTGTGTGACTTTTCTGTCTATATAAGGCAGAACAAAAAAGTCTCAGAAAAGAGAAAGAAGCTGAGATTTGCTAGTGGTTTAGTCTGAGAGTGGAAGGAGACAAAATGTAGGCGTGATGAAGGGGTCCTGTACAATAATATTTGGGAATCTCCCTAAATGTTGAAGCAACTTTATAATCTGGTAAGCCCTGTAGCCCTGAAACTTTTCCTGTGTTTAGAATAGCTGAGTGTTATGCTGGAGTTGTTTGATTTTTGCCTGTTTATGTGCTGCCTTGCCATTTGCAGAGGCCAAACCCCTGTTAAGTTTTTAATCCATTCAATAAAAAAAACCCCAGAAAGTCGAAATCGACATTGATTTTTAATTTATACAAAAGTTATTACAAATATCTATCAGTGTCAATTAAAACCATTTCGATGCCTCCTACATATAGGAAATCAAGCTGCATAATTGCATTTCGCAAGTGGTGGCAGCAGTTTTGGAACTTAAAGGGCACTGGTGATTGGGCTCTGAGTTTAAATTGAATTATGCTGCATTATTTTTCTTGCTTTCCTACATTGTAAATATGATGGACAAGAGGTACTGACATGAAGCTGGTGTCAATTAGTCACAGGAATGTCCAGGCCCGTTTTTGTTTGCTTTCTTTTATGAGCCACAGCCTCTCAAATGGCAAAGATAACAGCAAAGTAAACACAGCACTATAGTAACAGTAAGATAAGTGATACTGATAATTACCAATATTGGTACTAAAGCACAAATGTTTTACAAAAATAGCATGAATAATTTATTTTATCATATGGCTCTCAAATTCATGCTTCCGTTGTTATGTTGACTTTGCAAGAGTCATCCTCTACTTCCTGTTTCCTCTCCTGCATCTCCTGTTCTCCATCTCTCCTCCGCTACTAACTTCTTAGTTTGGGGGAATTTTGCTTCTTTCTTTATATGTTCCGGAAAGAGCAAAGAAGAGGTTCACTGAGTATGTGAATGAGCTCTGACTTCCATTTCACCCTCTTAACACACAAATTTTCCAGGCCAAGAATTTCTCAACTTCAAAATTAGAGAATTGAACTGTTAGATTTCTAGGAAGCATTTTAACACTAAATCCTGTGGTTTTGAGATTAGTTTTCATTGTCTGTGTTAAAAAAAATTCAGGGGTTAAAGGCTGTGCTTCTCAAGCAAAGGACCTGAGTTTGGATCCCAGATGCCATGTTAAAAACACCAGACAGAAATGGTGGCAGCCTGCACTTCAACCCTGGAAAGCAGAGCCTGGGAAACCACAGAGCAACACAATAAGGAGGAAGAGCAATCCAGGATGATTCCCAATATCACTCTTCATCTTTCACAGGTACAAACACTCAAATGCCTTCTTGTACACACACACACACACACACACACACACACACACACACACACACACACACAATTCAGAAAGAGTATGCTTGTCTTTCTCTCTCTCTTTTAAATTTTTTATTATTTATTCAATTGTGCATGTGTGCATGTGTGTGTGTGTGTGTGTGTGTGTGTGTGTGTGTGTGTGTGTGCGTGTGTGTAGAACCACAGGCGAATTCGGTAACCACCGTAGACCGCCTTCATCTCCTTCTTGTTTACTCTGCCCCGGGATTCACAGGCTCTGCCCTACACAGGACCAGAAACGCAGGCTGCTCCCGCTTCCTCCTGGCGTCTATATGTGGGGTCTAGGATCCCAACTCAGGACCCTTCGCCTGCAAGACAGAGGCTTACCCCCTGAGCCACCTCTCTAGCCCCTCTCTCTCTCTCTCTCTTTTTTTTTTTTAATAAAAAAGCCAGCTATTTTTAGTGGGTTTTCCCACAGAATATGTTGTCAAGGGAAGTAGAAATGATGTTTTTGCTTCCTTGGGGAATATAGTTTATATCAGGGTGAGTGCTCTCTGTTATGATGTGCTAACTCTTGAATTACACATATTACATGAGCATCTCTGATACTTTGATTGTCTTAAAGTATATCAGTTTTGTTTTCTGCTGCTACCACAAAATGAACGAGACTGGGTAATACATGAAGCAGAAAGTTTAATTGATAGTTTTGGAGGCTGAACATCTGAGATCATGTGGCCTTATTTTTCTTGACTCTGTCAAAAAGCCCTCTTTCAGTTTCTCACACAGAGGCTGAAATTGTGGTGGGGTGTATGTTAGGGGAGAAATAGAAAACTAGAGACATCAGGAGCAGCCCCAATCTCTTTGTAATGACCGCTACTGGAACTAATTGGAATTCCACGAGATTTACGTTAGCTTCTTTTTAGTGTGAGGCCCCAAGGACCTATCAGCCTGCACCATCATGTCTTTTAAAGTTTTCACTGCATCTTACCATTGGTGCAGTAAAGGTTAAGCCACTATCACAGCAATCTTTGGGGGGCCATATCTGAACTCTGACAAATGATTTATCCATCAAAACAGTACGTGATAAAAATGCTATAATTTGGGAGAAAAGTGAGTTTATGACTTTCATTTTAGATAAACGAAGATACTAATTCTAACAGAAAGTGACGCCATCAGGCTTGAGCACTATTTTGATGTAATTGCTTTGTTGATTTGCTTTATGGTATTTTGAATTTATAGCTATAAAAGATATCTTCATAACCAACACGTTGGAAGGACATTAACCTTATTATTTCAAGAGCACACTTAGAAGAATATTCCTGAGGGACAAATCTATAGCAAGACAGAAACAGAAGATGAGAAGAGAGGAAAAGAAAAAAAAAATAGCGTCAATCAGAGATGGTGGGTGTGTCAGTAAAGCAACGGCATCATGAAGAAACAGATGCACATGGTTGAAAGCATACAATGAAATAATTGATTTTTGAAAACATTGTTGGAAATTATAATATACAGGAGGAATAACCACAATTTCAACAAAACAGTGACTTTAGTAAAAGAAAATGTCCTATGGATTCTCTAACAGCCATTTACAACAAGAACTAAAAAAAACTTACTGAAAAATCATTATAAAAATTTGAATTTTTTTCATTTTAGTATTTTCACATCAATTAGCTACTTCCATCTTGAGAATAAGAATGTAAAGTAAGTGGAAAACAGTATTACCCTACTTATATATGAGAAAAATTATGAAATATTGCAACCATTTACTTCTTTTATCTAAGAATACATTATTAGAAAAGTAGCACTTGGGGGCTGGAGAGGTGGCTCAGGGGTTAAGCCTCCGCTTTGCAGGTGGAAGGTCCCGAGTTCGGATCCCAGATCCCACGTATAGACGCCAGGCGGAAGCAGGGGTGGCCTGCGCTTCTGGTCCTGGTAAGGCAGAGCCTATGAATCCCGGGGCAGAAGGAAGTGGAGGCGTCCATGGTGGTTCGCGAATTCGTCCGTGGTTTTACACAGACACAGACACAGACACAGACACAGACACAGACACAGACACAGACACAGACACAGACACACACACACACACACACACACACACACACACGTGCGCGCGAGCACATACACACATACATGTACACAGTTGAATAAATAATAATAAAAAAAAGTAGCACTTGGAATGCAGATCTTGATTCCCATCTACTCCTCATAGCTACTATATATACCATCAATTCTCCACTACACATAAAATTGGTATCTGTAAATAGTTTTCTGAAATGTTGTCATTAATGAATTAAAATATGTGAGATGTTAAAAAAATAAAGAAAATGCCAAAATTTATATTAAGAGGGAAAAATCCTTAAGATAGCACCAGTGAGGTTAAAGAATCCCTTCCCTACCTTGGAACCTCAGCTCCAGAATATTTGATATGAGTATTTACTACAAATTTGAGTCATGTATCTCTACATTATACAGATTGTTTTAGAAAGTAGAAGGGACTGAAAATCACCCAATTTACTCAGAAGCTGCTATAACCCTGGCTACGCAGCCAAATGAAAGTATGAGAAATAAAAAGAAAGTACAAGAACTAGTATGAACCGAGAGAAGTTGTTCCAAGTAAAATAATTTAAGGGGATTAAGCGGCCTAATAAAATCAACCATAGTATTTTACCTATCTAAATGCAATGAAAACTTTCCTGCTATAGCTTTGAAAATGTACAATGACTCAACTTTAACCATTACTGAGCAGAAAAAAATGATTTTAGTACAAACCTGAAAGGGAGGTGAGAGGGACAGTGAAAAGCAGAGGAGAAGGATGGATGTCATCATGGATGTCATGAATGTTATGATGTCATCATGGATGTCATGAATGTCATGTGTGTTTTGAATATCATCATGGATATGGTGTCATGGATGTGGTCATAGATGTCATTCATGGATGTCATCATGATATCATTGATATTATGTATGCTATCATGGATATCACAAGTGTCATGGATGTTATGATATCATGGATATCATGGATGTCATCATGGATGTCATCATGGATATCATGAATAGTCATCAGAGATATCATCATGGATATCACAAGTGTTATGGATGTCATGGATGTCATGAGTGTCATGATGTCATCACTGATGTCATGGAGACATGGGTGTCATGGATGTCATGGATGTGGTCATAGATGTCATTCATGGATGTCATCACGATATCATGGATATCATGGATTTCTTCATGGATATCACAAGTATCATGGATGTTGTGATGTCATGAATATCATCATGATGTCATCTTGGATGTCGTGGGTGTCATGGATATCATCATGGATATCACATGTGTCATGGATGTCATGGAAGTCATGACTGCCCCAGAAGAAGTGTTACCCTCACTTTCTAGGTACGTGGAAGCAGAAAGTCTACATGAAGCAGACTATGTGAAGTGAGAAATTTGAGGTCAGAGCTGCTAAAAGTAAGCCTTCAAGGAGTCAAAATTCTTTAATGATTGTAATAATGCCTACTTTTTATGGTGCATGCACACATGTTTGTGCATGTGTATGCATTTCTGTGTGTAGTAGAGGGCACTTGAATATGTGTGCCTGAGGAGGCCCAAAAGTGGCATCATGGTTTGAAATGTGACCCCACAGTCTCATGTGTTTGGCAAGGTCATGGCACTTTGAGAGGTGGAGCCTTGCTGGAGGAAGGCAGTCACAAGGGGTGGGCCTTAAGGTGGATTAGTCCCACCTTACCTCCAGGAGAAGTCTGCCTGCAATTGCTACAAGCAGTCTGCCACTCTCAGCTTCCAAGATGTCTCAGTGACTTTGCCTCCTCCAGCTTTGGCCAGCCAGCCATGCCATCTCCGCTATGAGAAACTGTACCTTCCCTCTTGAACTGTAAGCTGAATAAATCTTCCTTTCTCCTTTAAGTTGCTTGACTTTGGGTGCTCCATCACAGCAATAGTAAAGAGTAACTGCTACAGGTGGCTTTGAGAATCACCTTGGATTGTTCTACCTCCGTTTTGCTTTGCTCTGGCGTTTCCCAGGCTCTGTCTTCTAGGGCAAGAAGTATAGGCCACCATTATTTCCACCCAGTTGTGTTTTTATGTAGTATCTGGGATGGGAACTCAGGTCCTTGCTTGCAAGGCAGAGGCTTATCTTAGGAGCCATCTCTCTAGCCCCAATGCATACATTTTTAATAAGTATAAAATAACTTCTAAGATATTATTTCTGTAGTGTTTGACGAGAAAGTGTAAAAAAAAAAAAAAACACCCCACATAAACTAGGCTTCATTGAGTTCCTACTAGTAAAACATTTCATAAGGAGGAAAGCATTACCTCCCAAACACAAAAATAGTCAACTATGGGTAAGATTCAGCAGTCAGTGGAAACAGTCCTCAAGAATTTCAGATATACTTTTTGTGAGACTTAGTTAATCAAAGTAACATGTTGGCTGAGGAAGATGGCTCAGTGGATAAAGCACTTGCCATGAAAGTGTGAGGACCAGGTTTGGATACGTTGAGGCTGTTGGTAATTGTTGCACTTAGGAGGCAGAGACAGAATTCCTTAAGGTAAGTCAGCGAGTTATTTCAGCCCATTGGTGACTTCTGGTTTCAACTGAGAGAAACTAACTCAATAAATAAAATGGAGGGCAATTGAAGAAGACACCTGATGTTGACTTTGGGCCTTCACATGCATATGTATATGTGCACATCCCACTTACACACATGCATACATGCATGCACTCTACATACACACAGTTTATCTTAGTAATTTTGAATGATGCAAGAACAGCAGCAAAGTCAAAGAGGCTGGGCTCAAGAACGGTGGCAGCCACAGCTGCAGCCGCAGCAGTGCAGCAGCAGCAGCAGAGAGGAGAAAGGCAGTAATAGATTAATAGGAACTTCATACAGCAAGTCAAAACAGGGCAAAAGAAAGAGGGGGAATCCCTCCCCCTTGCACTTCCTTTTATCTGATCTACCACTGGAAAACATCACCCACTATGGGCTGGGTCTTCCATATCAATTAGATCTGTAGGTTTATTCAAGGACTTACCTTAGCTATAAATTCTTCACACCCGTATTCCAAGCTCATCCTGCAACTGTCAAGTTGACAACTGAATCCAACTATTTAAAGTTTATCATTTAAGCTTATGACTGAAGAATCATTTATATGTTCAGGAGATTAACATGTAAGACTTAAAAAAGCCCAAAACATTTTTGAAAATATAGAGAAGACATACATAAATGGAAAAGCAGTTTCTGTTTATGTACACAGTACTATGATGACACAGTTCCTCATATGATGTACAGATTCACTGCAATTCTTAGCAAAATTGCAAAACGTGGGGATAGAATGGGCTAACTGATACTAAAATTCAGGTATAACAAGGAGAAAAAAACTCTGAACACCCAAAACAACCTTGAGGAAGAAGAATAATTTGTAGGATTCATAGAAAAGACCTAATACTCATGTCACTGTATTCTAAAATGAGAGGAGGCCTCTGAAACATCAGGAAGAAAGGGCATGACCAAAGGATTATGGGTATGCAGGATAGAATGCTGTTCTTGCTTTCCCAAGTGCACTTGGCTATTGGAGCAAGATTATAACAATTTCATGAGGCATGAAATAAGGACAAACACAAATACATAATAAGTGGGGGAGGGTAAAGTGAGGTATTGTTTCAGAATGTCACTAGAAGTGGTGAACTGACTCTTGTTCTCGCTCTCTCTATGTGTCTGTGTGTATCTTGATACACAATATATATAATATCATATATATGTATTCCAAAAATCCACAAGACTATATTAGAACTAAAAAAAGAACTATTAAGAATCAGCATATGGTCAACATATGTGGATTATTTTCACTAGCATGACTCCTAACATTCAAGAACCCACTGAGCATATACCAATACACCATACCCCAGATTACAGAACAAGCTTCAATACATTAAAAAGAACTGACATTATACAGAGTATGTTCTCTAATCATAATAGAATTTTAGTACAAGCAAATTTTTTTAAAGGAAGAAGCTAAAAGGTTTTTATTCTAAAAATGTTCATCAGGTCAATGAAACGTTCCAAAAGAAATGAAAGTAGATATTGAACTGAACAAAAGCAAAACTATATCATATGAAAATTTGTGGGCACAGTTAAATCAGCACTGAGGATGGAAATTTATAGTACTAATTCATACATCATAAAGCAAGAGAATTTCAAGTCACTAACTAAAGCTCTCATATGAAAAAGCAAGAAGAGAGAATAAACTCCAAACAAGTCGAAGGATGTGTCTCAGACCAGAAATCTATGAGACAGTAAACAGAAAAACAATATAGAAAAATCAATGAAATACAGACTTACTGCTTTGAAAAGATCAATAAAATGACACACTTTTAGCAAGACTGACTGTTTTAGTGAAGGTTCTCCAGAGAAACAGAAGCAGTGCAATGTATATTGAGAAAGGAAAATTAAATAATTGATTTAAAAGAACAGACACACATGATTAGAGAAAAGCCTGCAGAATAGGCTGGCTGGCTGGAGAGTCAGGGGATTCTGCTGTGGTTTAATCTGAAGGTCACCCAAGAGCAGAAGTCCAAAGCCTGGGAGTCATCTCTTGTGTTCAGGCCTTTGATTGGCTGAACAATTTACATATTATGGAAGGAAATTTTATTTACCCCAAACCTACTAATTTAAATGTTGCTCTTATCCCAAAATACCCTCACGCAAACATCCAAAATGGTATTGCACCAAATTTCTGGATATTGTGGATCAGCCAGGTAGACATATAAAATCAACCATTATGTAGACAAAAAAAAAGTAGACACAAGTAATCACAATTAGGAATAAAACAAAGACTTTCACTACTGTCTCTGTAGACATTGAAAAGATTATAAAGAGGATATTAAGAATGATTCTACACAAATTTGACAAATTTGATGAAATGAACCATTTCCTTGATAAACATAAATTACTCCAACTCTCCTGACATGTAATTTCAACCTTCTACTAAGGAAATAAAATTCATAATTTTTCCCACTCCAATAAATCTCTAAAAGCAGATGTTTTCACTGGTGAGTTTATCAAACACTTAGAAAATAACAAAAATATATTCTCCAAAATGTGCTACAGAAAATAGCGAAGATGGAAACATGTCCTAATTCATTTTATGAAGCAGCAAAAGCCAGACAGAAGCAATAAAAAAGAAAAACAACATAACAATCCCTCATAAATATAAGTGCAAAAAACCCAACAAAATCTTAGCAATTATAATACAGTAATATATAAAAGAAATTATACATATGACAAGTTGGCTATATTTTAGGGGCAAGGTTATCTCAGTGTTTAAAGATAATTTCCACTGGGACATATTGCCAAGTTAAAAAAGAAAAGTCACAAAATGATATCAATCAATACATAAATGATATTATAAAACTAATTTTTTTTTACAAATAAGACTAAAAAATAGAAATAGAGTATTTTCTCAACGTGATGAACATGGACAAAAATCCCTGTCTCTCCTCTCCACAGACATTATGCTGAAACGCTGATTGGTGTCCTCTTACAATCAGAAACAAGGAAAAGATGTTTGATTTTAAAATAAATCACTCAACCCAGAATTGGAAGCTTCAACCATTGGGCTAAGGCAATAAGAGAAAACAAGGCATTCAGATAAGAACAGAGGAAATGAATCTGCCTCTAAACACTTCCTGGGAATCTACAAAGCTAAAACAAATCTGGAAAATAAGTTTAGGACTAATAAATGAGATCAGCAAGGCCACAAAAGACAAGATAAAGACACAAATATCAATTCTGTTTTCTATTTTCATATACTATAAATGAACTTATAACACTTAAAATTTGTAATTGCTCAAAAATGAAATACTTCAGTGTATTTCAGTGTATCCAGCAAATCTTGTGCAAGAATTACACCCTGAAAAGCACACAGCTGTAATTTTAGAAATGAAAGAAGACAAAACCTGAATGGAGATACCATGCTCAGGGATTCAAAGACTCAAGTCTCTTCAATTGAATTCACAGATTTAATGCAAGTGCTATCAAAATCTCAGTATTTTTGCAGAGATAGAAAAGGTAGTCCTAAAACTTATTTGGAAGAGGATTTAGCTATAAGAATTTTGAAAAAAATCAACAAACCATAATCCAGAACATCAGAGACTCTATATCAATCACCTGGAACTAGGCCAGACTAATCTCTCCCCATCCTGAAGCTCAGGGACATTTGCGGAAGAGGGGGCGGTAAGATTGTAAGAGCACAAGGATGGGAGGAGCAATGATATGCAAGATACTCCACACAAGTTAGGGCCGAAGCAATTATATTTGGACTTTACATGCCCTGCACAATGTCCAACACACTATTGACCCCACAAAGTCTAGCATTTGCTAAAGGCACTAGGATCTTGGGAGGCAAGGGATTGACAGCCTCAATAGTATTCCTATGCTTAATGGGAACACAGGAAAGGGTTCAGGGAAATGCCACTGGGTCCTTGCACCTCATCGGAGAGGAGAACCCAGAGGAGAGTTTGGCTTGCACATTAAAGGATGCTCCAGGGATGGGAGGGAGAGGCACTGGGTGGGGGATGAGGAGGAAGGGGGAGGGAAGGGGGGCACAGGGGGATAGGGGGTTGGAGGGAGGGGGGAACCGGTGTACCTGTTAAGTTTGTATGAGTGGAAATAAAAAAAGAAGAAAGAAAAAAGAAAAAAAAGAATTTTGAAAAAAGAAATGAAGTAAGAATAATCCATCTTTCCCAATTGAAAGTGTTGTAATTCTAATAATCCTTATTATATGGTATTCACAGAGTAAAAGACAATAAATCAAAATAGAAAATTTGTAAATATGCCAGCAAAAAATGCTTAACTTATTTTTTGGCAATTTAACAAAGTAGAACTTTCAACAAATATTTCTGGAACAATCGACTATGTATGGATTAAAATAAAAACACAAAAACATTCAGCATATAACTCATGCCAAATTAAAAAAACTAAAGTGAATCTCAGAGTGGAATGTAAAACATGAAACTATAAAACTTTTAGCAGAAAGAATATGATAAATTTTTAGGATCTTGCATTATGCCAACATTCTTAGGCTTGACATCAAAGCACAGTCCATAAATGGGAAAATGGATGAATTGGACTTTACCAAACTTTTGCTCACTGAGAGACTCAGAGGAGAAGCGAATCTACAGAGTTGGAGAAAACCCACATACTTTATATGGGAGTAGCAGAAGACTTTCAGGACAAAGGATCAGGATCTAGAATATATGAAGAATTCTCAAGATCCACTGGTGGAAAAGCAAACAAATTATCATGAAGATGAAGCCATGAATATAGATATTTTACTGCAGATAGATGAAAAATAAGAACATAAAGTTGGTCAATATCACTACAGAACTGAAAAATTAAAAGCATAGTGTGTATCACTACGCTGTTATCAGAATGACTAAAATAAAAGGAGAAGCTGGAGAAACTGGGTCGTTCTTCCACTGGGGATGAAATTGTGAAATGGTTTCGTACATGGAGAAAACAGTGTGACAGGTTTTTTCTTTTAAGAACTAACTGTGCAAGTAGTTCAACATTTCTAGAAATTTGAAATGGAAAAATGAAGACAGATTCATACCAGAACTTACATATGAATATTTATGCTGGTAGTTCATCATAGTTGCAACCAGTAAACACACTTTGTTGAAAAAAACACCCATAAAACAAAAAACACCTTACCATGCCTGCAACACGAAGTGTGATATGCAGCAGAAAGGAAGGTGCTGTCATACAAAATAACCTCGCTGAATCTCTAGAGAATTGTGCAGAGTGATGAAGTTGTGTCACAAGGTAAAAGTCTATGATTCCATTTATGAAACACCACTGAAATGATAAAAATGTAGATATGCAGAATGCTTCAGCGGGTACCAGGAATTAGCCACAAGGTAGAGGCAGGAGGGGAATGGTTATGTTTATAAAAGGCAACATAAGAGATATCTGTGGTACATTAGTCTGCCAAAATCAATATTGTGATATTGCTCTAGAGTTTTATAAAATCTTATGATGAGGTAATGAGGGCTGGGTAATGGGGTATATGAGTTTTTTTATTATATCTTGCAACTGTATATTAATATTAACTTGCATCATAAAATAAAGCTTAAATTAAAAATACAAAGCAACAAAGCACAGAGTGTGTCAAATAAGAAAAAGGTTTTATCCCAGTTTGGTGGGCAGAGGAGGGAACTGAGAGGATGGAGGGAGATTATTTGTAATTGAGATGCCTTTGTGATATGCCTTTTTTTAAATGTAGTTGTAGGAAAATGTACCAAGCGTAAATGCAGGTTTTGGTGAATTGTCATAAACTGGACCCACCCACGTAAATACCAATGAAACTACGAGCAAAGACAAGGCCAGAGCATGGAGGTTCCCTTCACGCTCCTGATTTTCAGTTTTTTCCTTCTTCCTGAAGGTAACTATTATTTTGAACATGAGCACTCTTCACATTTTATGAGAACTGAACCCAAATCGTTTTTTTGTTTCTGGCCATTGACATGGGTCTGTGTTGGTGCAGGTTGCAACAAGTTGATCATCTTCATTTTTGGTTGGTAACCTATTTGTACTCTATTTCTTCATGCACCCTCCACGAGCATTTGGTTGCTTTCAAATTCTTTCCTGTATGAGCACGGGTGTGCATAAGTGCCTGAGTATCAGTGAACGCATCACACTGTGCTTGTGGAGGTCTGAGGACAGCGCTGGTGTTGGTCCTCATCTCTGCCTTGTTTGAGAGTCCCTTTTTCTTCTCTGCATATGCCAGGATAGCTGGCTCCTGAGCAGTTCCGTCTCCCATTTCCCTGTATGAACATTGGGATTACATCATCACTGCCACGTCTAGCTTTACATGGCTTCTGGGGTATTTGTTTTCAAGTTCTACAAAATGCTTTCTCTTTCTCTCTTTTATTGTCTGTGTTTGAGTAATGTTTCCTAGTAGTGGGTTACTTATTACATTTGCCGTGTTTATTATACATTGTTGCTTTGTGGTTACAAAATACGGAGAAATATTTCTTTTTGAGAAGTACAAGCAGGAATTTTATTGAAAACAAGAGAAGAGGGAAGGGACTCTTGGATGCTTGGTCCAAAGGAAGCAAGGAGGAAACCATAATTCTTAAGGTGGGAGACCATTAGAAGAGAGATTGTAAGTTTATGGTTGGAGAGAATGGGGAGAGAGCCGCCCCGAACATGGCCACATGGTGGAAGAGCAGGGAAGAGAGAGGGATGGGTGGAATCACAATCTTTTGTAGTCCATGAGCTGCTAAAGAATGTCCTAGAGCTACTAGGGAAGTGAAATAAGGATTGGAAAGGTTGTGGGCATCCATGGAGCAGACATGCCTAGCTGTGCTAGGTGTCCTAGCAATTAAATTATCCCCATTGTTCCCCCATTTCTATCTGATGAGGATATTTCATACTCCAGGGGGAAGGGGTGACAACCAATCTGGCTGCTTCATGCTGAATGGGGGGAGAGGAAGAAGGGAACCATCAACTAGCCTCCACAACACCGAAATCTACTGGACCATCATGTGAAGTGTTAGTGAACTTATTCCAGAAGAGACAAAGTGAATAAAAAGGTTAAGTAAACAAGGTCCAAATATAAGGATTACAATATTATAAGCAGGGTCCAACATAGCATAAAACAATGTACTTGGGCAGGTAGAAAGGAAGAGGTTAAGTTGAGCTTGTTAATTACCTGGTTTAGTTTATCTAATGACATTCTTAGCAAAAACTGTATTTGCATTCCATTCTTCTCTATGTTTTGAATTTTTGATGCCCCATTTCCATAATATATGTAAAATTCTTTGCTTACTTCCAAGTCCTAACCATTAGCAGATGGGGTCTCTGTGGTTTGTATCCAAGCTGAGGTCCTCATGCTTGCATAGCAAGTCCCTTATCCACTGAGTCATTGCCTTGGCCCAATCTGCTTGACTTTGGCTTGGACTTTTGTTGAATGCATAAATTGACCATAGAAATCCCCTTCTTTGCAATAGGCACTCAAAACTCTCGAGTATGCTGTATCTCTCCACTCACTCAGGGTTTCTTTATTACTCGCATTGATATTTCATGGACATTTTTGTTTGCTGTATCTTTCTTTTTAAATGTGAGACAGATTCTCATGTATTTCAGGCTGTCCTCAAGCCTGCGTAACCAAGCATGACCTGGAGCTTCTGATCCTTCTTCAACCTCCTCCCAAATGCTGGGATTGCAGGCGCACCACCATGACCTGTTTATGTAGTGCTGGGGATCAGACTCAAGAACTTCATGCATGCTAGGTCAGTATTACTGAGCCATATACCTGGCCTCTGAGCCATATACCTGGCCTCTGAGCTTTTCAATGCTATAAATATTTCCTCAATTTAAGTTCTATGTGTTTATTGCTGCTTTATGGGCCATATTAGTTTTTAAAATTTTTTATTATTATTTATTATGTATTCAATTGTGCGTGTATGTGTGTGTGCGCATGTGTGCATGTATGTGTGTGTGTGTATGTATGTATGTGTGTGTGTGTAGAACCACGGGTGAATTCCGAACCACCATGGACCGCCTCCACCTCCTCCTTGTTTACTCTGCCCCGGGGTTCACAGGCTCCGCCCTATCAGGACCAGAAACGCAGGCCCCCTTACGTGAGGTCTAAGATTCGAACTCAGGACCTTCCGCCTGCAAGGCAGAGGCTTAACCCCTGAGCCACCTCTCCAGCCCCGAGCCATATTAGTTTTGATTCCCAAACTTTTTCTATTTTTTTTTTTATTGTCTTGACTTGGTGCAGCAGCCAGGACTGTGCCACCTAGAAATGGTGACAGTGGACTTCCGTATCTTGTCCTCATTTGCAGAGATTGGAGCTTTCAGTATTTCCCATGTGCGGGATATTTTCACAAATGCCTTTGCAAAAAATAAGCTATCTTATCTATTTCTACTACTGCAGTAATTTTTATCACAAGCAAATGGGTAATTTAATGAAACCATTTCCCTACTGTACAAAGATGATTTTATGATTTTTTCCTCTAACTTAATGTTCTTATATAACCAGTTATATTGATTTTCAAACGTTAAGCAGCCTTGTATTACTGGAGTAACCCAATTTGACCTATGGAAGGAAGGAGATAGTCTAAAGGCTAAGTATGGGACTTCCAGTTACTGACCATGTCCTCTTTCTTTGGTCAGAACGTTGTTTCACACAAATTCCCAGAATAATCATTGGTAGAAGAGAATAGAATTCCTAAAAATAGATTAGAATCTTGATTCATCTTCTATGGTCAATTTATCTGCCACAGAAGTTTCCAAATCTTTGCTTGCTACAAAGTAATGTTCTAATAGTTGGAAAAGGTAGGGAAATCATCAGTAGTGCAAATAGTTTGAGAAGACAGTGCTATATGTCTCTCACAAACTCAGATTAGAAATATTAAAACCAATATTGGAAAGCTAAATCCATGACTTAAAAAAAGTCATCCTGTAGTTTGTCTGATCAAAATGTCAACCAGTTCTGAAACTGAAGTTTGCTACAAAGCCATAGAAATGGAATAGAACCAAGCCCAACCATAAACATGACAGCTCAGAAAGTGAGGCCAAGACTGATGATGATAATCCTAAGTATTTCTCCAGGCAATCCTGTAGAGAGAAATAATGCTAATTCTTAAGTATGCAACTTAGAGTGATTACAGGCTTAAATATAAAAACTAAAACAATAAGGCAAATAAAAATGTATTAGAAAATATATGGTTTTGAGTTGTGGAAAAGTTCCTAAATAAGATGCCAAAGTATAAGATAGAAGATGAAATAAGGACTTTGACTGTATGAAATATACAAACTTTTATTTAGTGAAGGACACTATCAATAAATTAGCCACTAGGGAATAGATTGGGATAAGTTATTTGAAAACAAAAGCTGACAATGGATCAATATTTAGAATACAGGGAATCCTTAGGACAAAATAGCGAGGCAAGAGAAATGTGGGCAAAGCAAAGTCCATGACTAAGAGATTCAGTTAGCTAACCTGGAGAGCAATCTAGTTTAATTTAGAATGTGTGAGTCCAGGACTCACACATCATCCTCTCTGGGCCCTTGCTTTCAGGTTCCTGAGCAGGCGTGCATATAAATGTTTATTTAAGTGTTATTTGCGCAGCATTACATTGTAAATAATCCAGCTTTCTGTTTTAGGGAAATAGATGACTGAAGCACTGTGGAAACTCTCAAAGGTAAGAAGTTCAAGATGTGGATAATCTTTCATGCAGTGTTGGAAGGAAAGCATGAGACAAGATCTCCAACACTATCTACTTAGGCCAATGTAATACGACACAAGACAAAATGGTACCATGGTTAAAATATACCTACATAGTCAAGTTAAAAGCAAAACACATTAGAGATTTTTTTATGGGTATAGGAGGAGGATAGCTTGAGGAAGAAGAAAAAACTTGTATAGTAAGCACAGTTACTTGATTTAGCATTATGAAAATGTTGTACTATCTAATTAACAACAGTGGACCTTCTGAGTTTAATAACTATAGGAGAATAAACCATTGAGGACAGTATGGTGTATGCTTGGATTTTAGTCAACAAGATTAAGTGTGGGAGGAAAAAAGGGAGGGTAATGATAAGGATAAATGTTAGACTGACTTTAAAAAGAAAAGAATCCAGCAACTAAAAGATCTGGAAAGGGAAAGTTGGTATAATGTTAAAATCCATAGATTTTTAGATACTGTTAAAGCTATGGGCGGTTATAATTAAGAAGTAAAAAGAGGAGTAGATAAAGATGAAAGAGGAAAAGACACAAGAATGGGGGGATATGACGTTTGGGTGAAGAAAAGAATTTCTTTTTTCTCCCCAAGAATGTGAGTTTCATTTTATCTATCTATCTATCTATCTATCTATCTATCTATCTATCTATCTATCTATCTATCTATCTATCTATCTATCTATCTATCTATCTATTGAGATTCATTCTTGGAGTTTTCAAGCCAGAGGACCTAGAAGCCACTGACCCAGGGTGGTTTGATGGTTGTTGATTCTCTGAGCTCCTAGTCCCCTAAGCTATATATATCTCAAGCTTCCTTTACTCTCAGGGACTCCACAGTCCCCCACACCCCATTTAATACAGCATTTGTTTTATACAAAGTTCTGAGATTCAGTTTGATGCACAAGACTAAAGTCTTCTCATGTACTCTCTTTACAGTTAACTGGGGAACTTTCCTGTCATGTAAGTCATAGTTGCTGTCTTCTTGGTTAAAATTGTACTTTAATATTTGTTTATTTGCTTATGTGTTAAGACATGAATGTGATTTCATTAACCATGGGAAAGTGTGGATGACCTGAGAGGTTCCCTGCTGTCCTAATAGTTAGTGCCGAGTAGGACTTTATGATCACAGCCAACAGAACCATTTGGAAACTTTCACCACATGGAGAAATTCAAGCTTACATGCTTGAATTGAGACTTGCCTTTTGGCAAGATCCCCAGACAGAGTTTGTAAACCACTGAGGACCTTCCTTGGCATCTATCCAGTGATGTGGGGTGAAAGAAAAGCTCTTAAAATCGGATCCATTTTTACGTGGTTCTATTTGACTTGCTGATTGTGGCAGTTACCTTTCCTGCTGTTGTGAGACACCACCAAAAACTCAAGCAATGTAAGAGGACAAAAAGGGAGATTTATTTGGCTTACTGTTCCAGAGGGGAGATACAGTCCATTAGAACAGAAAAGCCATGGCTGGTTGGCAGAAGTTAGAGGCGGCTTAGGTCACATCCGTAATGGAGGCTGAGAGAACTAGTTGTAAACTGCAGGAGTGGACTGGTAGCAGAAGGAATCAGGGTGGGGCTAATAGCCTTCTTCCATCAAGACTCCACCTCTCAAAGGTACCTTGACCTTTCCAACACCAGTGTCTAAGGATGCAAACACATGAACCCGTGGGGGACAACTCACATTGGAATCTTGATGAGATCTAGCATTCATTAATAAGCACTTCCAGGGGTTTAATGGCACAGGGGACACAGAGCCTACAGGACAGGGTTAGGCATTGCTGGCTTTGCATTGCTGGCTTTTGAATGGTGAAAACAGACATAGAAGGAAACCCTGAAGCTGGACTGAAATATGATTCGAGTCATAGAAAAGTTCCCAGCCTAACGCCCTGACAGTGGCAGCATCAGTCACCTGCACAATTGCACCCAAGCCTGTTCAGTGGCTGTATGGCTCACAAGTGTCAGCAAGGCATTCAGACCCAAAGCAGGCCTGCTTGGCAAGGAGGAATTTCGTTTCTGGGCTTGCAGCCCAAGGCTGACAGCTGTGTCCAGGTGTCTTTCCTGGACACAATGTCTGGCCTGCCCTGGGACCAGGAGGACAAAGACAGGCAGAAAGTGCCCTGGCCATGGGGTTTGCTTTACAGGTGGGGCACCTGCGACAGGCCAGAGAACAAAGGTTTTAGGTAAACGTGAGGCAAGAGTGATGATCAGGTGGATTCCAACTGCAAGTCGGGAGACAGTGCAACGGGGTGGGTTTTTGAAGGATGGTAGAAAAAGGAAATTTCCTCAGGCTAGTTCTTTTGAAACAAGTTTTATGGCATGCCAAGATCATATTACACTAGCGTTTTAAAGTAACAAATATTTTGATTTCATAATTTTTTTGCCTCAAGATTTAGAGATGACAAATATCTGATAGCCAGTCTCTCGAAGAATAAGAGATGGGAGCCTAGGAATGGATTTTGGAAATGTCTATCTATTCTAGGTCCACACATTTGGATGTTTTCCCCTTAGGAAATTTCATCTTAATAAATTGGCTTTCTTCTTTTCTTCATTCACAGTACAAACAGCACTTATTAGTATCTATGTACATGTTATCTGACTTCCAAATGCATGAGGAAGAAGAGATCGTTGGAAGGGAATGATAGTAATGAATGAACCATTGGAAGTGAATGATAGTGAACTCAGGGAAAATCGTAAAATTTTGTTTGCTGGTAGATAGGATGTTATCATACTTTATCCTTGGGCAAATTACTTAATATTTGTGAACCAGTGTCTTTATCCATATATAAAGATAATAAGATAATACAATGATTAAGTGCACTGATGCCTTTTATTTCTAATTAGGGCAGTGACTAGCCCATGGAAGACTGAATAAATTCTAGCTATTATAACAGGGTCAAATTTATACATAGCATTGATGCATTTTTTAAAAAAAATAAATTTTACTTACTATAATTAAACCAACTTTTCCTTGATTCTCCCAGTGTTTTTTTATTATTATTTATTCAATTGTGTGTGTGTATGTATGTATGTGTGTGTGTAGAACCACAGGCGAATTCAGGAACCACCATGGACCGCCTCCACCCCCTTTCCTCACCTTTCCACCTGCCCAGGGATTGTTCCTATCAGCTCTGTGCTGGGTCTTCTCGCATCAGTCACACACTCTCCTAGAGGCTTGTTCAAGGGTTTGCCTTAACTACTAACTCTTCAAAATGGGCCCAGAGCTCAACCTTCAATGGCCAAGACAACACCTGCGTATCTAATTAGCACTAGCTGCACAGCTGATAATAGAGCATGGTAGGGTCTTGAGGTCCTTATTAGTACTAGAATGTCATCAGTGTTTTGAGGATCTTCAGACTGATTTCCTTCATGCCTCCACTAGTTTGCCTTCCCGCCAGCAGAGACAGTGGGGATGCTTGATGTTCTTTGTTTTTCCCTCTAAGCCTCAATGGTTGTCCTCGTACCGCCCGCTGTCAGCTATTACTCAATTCCCTTTTGCATGTGGCACACACTTGAATACTGAACTCAAACTGTGTGTCCACGGAGGCTGGGGTGATCTTAGCTTTTCTGCTTCTACTGGTTGGCCAACAACTGAAGCTTTTTAGAGTCTTGTCCTTGTGGGAGGGAGGGTCCTGCTGTTCATCTGTGGAAGCCTGTATTAGTGTTCTCCCTCTCTCCGTGTGTTTTTGTTTTTTCTTCTAAGTTGTGAGTCAGGAACTCTAAGTCTGGACACTTTAGTTTGCTCTCTGTTCAATTCTTTTCCCTCATCCCAGGGAAGGGTTATTGTGTCCCATGTGGAATGAACTATATTGTGGCACCCTGTACTTTCTTACTTTTGATGTGAGTGTGTGTGTGTGTGTGTGTGTGTGTGTGTGCACACGTGTGTGAGCAAGCGTGTGTATGTAGGCCCCTCCTTGACCCTGGACATCTTCCACACTTGCTCCCACTTTAATCATTAAGGCAGGGTCTCCTGCTGAACCTGGAGTTCACAGATTGCAGCTAGTCTGACTAGCCAGTTTGTTGTGAAAACTCCTTATCACAAGTGCCTCCATATCTACCAGCTTTTAAGTGGGTTCTGAGATCTGAACTCTGGTCCTCACACTAGCAGGGTAAACGCTTTACCCACCACCATATCCTCTAATTCTGCATTTTTTTATTCCGTGATTCACTGTAAGAATTCTTTACTACAGTCTTTCATTCTTAGATTTTTTATACATAACACTTTAACTTTCTCAGAACATTCTTTTTCTCTTAACTTATTGGACTGTGGTAAATCACAGACAGAAGGAAAATAATGTCAAGTGTTTCAGAAACTCATTTAAACAGAAAGTAATCATCTCAAAATCAGAAGGTCAGGATTATGTTCGTGGCTGCATTTCATGGAACAAGTCAGAACAAAACCAGGGACTGCATGCCAAGCAGGGTAATAGGCATCACCACTATTCCAACAAAGCCCAGAACAGAAGTTTGTGCTAGGACTGCGGCACCTCAATGAGATCTGTGTCATCAAATACATGATGGCTTCGGTTCTGTTTCTTGGTATTCTCTGTGCTATAGACCACGCACCATAGAAATCTTCCTTTCTATTGAACAAGCAAGAAAATCCTTCATAGCCGAACTCATCATGAAGAAGCACCTGAAGTCTAGTCTCTGTGTTCCATCTCCCTCCCAAGTCATAGGCAGAGGTGTGGAGATCCGGTCTTGGGTGGAGTTCAAGCCGTTTCTACATGGATGCTCTGGTGACCTGGGCTCTTCTGCTTCTACTGGTTGACCAAGTGCATTTCTAGATGCCTGACCTGGAGCTAACAGGTGGAGAAATATCTATTTATTTAACTGTTTTGGATGACTGTAGGAGCAATCTCACTTAAAGGAAACAGAAGTAGTGATCTGGGTCCCGTGAGAAACTTTTACCTTTGTTTGCACCAAACAGGTGCAAACTGATCAATTTTAACCCATGCACTTAAGATATATGCGTTGTAGTTAAGAGATTCTGGTTAGTAACAAGAGGATGTATGATTAAAGACTCTCATTTAGTCATTGGACTCCATAACTAGTTAAGAAGCTCATGGGAGAGGAATTATTTGCTGACCAAAATTGTAGCACGGAAGAACAAAACAACACCCAGGCCTGCGAGGGCTGGTGGCAGGTAGTGACACTGTGATATCAGTTTCCCTTGCTGTGCTTGCTCTGCCGAGGCACAGGGAGGGAAAAATCTTTCCATTCTCTGGCAATCTGACTTCAGGAAATTGCCTATTGCTTATTTGTGACTTACCTTCTCTCCCAAGGTGAGTCAGGTTTGTTCAAGCTGTTCATAGGTGTCTGACTCGCTTTGTTTTCTAGCACTCAGAAAAAGCATTTTTTTGCTTCAATAACTGGCCTTATGTATAATGCATTTATTCAACAACATGAGAAGAGGAAAGACCATATTGGATTCAGTGAACAAAGTGGGTTGTCTGCCTGTGGCATCTTGTCATATAGTGGGCTCTGGAACATTCTTTGAATATTGAACAATCCAGTCTCCTGGATCAGAAATGCAGGTTTCGCACCTCCCAACCCTATCTGACCCCATTTATGTTAGCATGACTTGCTTTTTTTTTCTCCCACATTTTATTATTTTTTTAACCAATCATACAAGCTCAATAGGTATCACATCCTCTCCCTCCCTTCTCCCCTCTCTAATCCCTTCTTGCACTTTCTCCCCTTCCCCTTTCCTTTCACTCCCTCCCTCCCTCCTCTTCTTCTAGTGCCTCCCTTTCCCCCCTCCCATCCCCCAGAGCATGCCAAACCTCCCTCTCAGTCCTCCACTCTAGTGAGGGGTAACGACTCAGTGGCATAGCCCTGAACCCTTTCTTGGGCTCCCCGTTAGTATGGGAACTCTTATGACTATTAATCCCTTGCCTCTAAGGATCCTAGTACCTGTGATCCATGCTAGACTTTGGGGAGGTCATTGACATGTCAGCCATTGTGTAGGTCATGCAAAGTCCGATTATGGCTACTGTAGCTCTAACGTGTGTGCAGTATCTTGTATATCATTGGTCTTCCCCATCTTTAGGCTCCTACAATCTTGCCGCCCCCTCTTCCACGAGGTTCCCTGAGCTTCAGGATGGGGAAAGATTTGGCTGGTGTGGTTCTAGGTGATTAACGTGGGGCCTTTGGTGCTCTGGATTATGGTTTGTTGTTGTTTTCAGTTTTGCTTTTCCTGCACCGCCCTTGGCTCCATTTTGATTGGTATTGAAGGTCGCCTCCCGAGGAGCAGGGAGTCAGCCTGGGTCAGGGTCCTGGGCAGAACAGACTTTCTTATACCTAGTTTAGGACTCACTGCAGGGTGGGAAGAATTGTTTAGTGAGTGAAGAACCAAAGAATATGCAGATCAGACTTATGTGTCTATTTGTTAAAACAACAACAATAACAAAAACAGCAGCAAACTATGGGTATGTTGGCATTTGAGAGGCATGAAATAATTTTGTGTGAAGAGAAGAGACCGAGAGACAAACAATGTGTGTGCTACATGTGTGATGTGTATACGTATGTGTATATATATATATGAAATCAGGTGTGTGTGTGTGTGTGTGTGTAGGCCATGATTCACATGTGGAGATAATCTTAGGGTATTGTTCCTTGCCTTTCTACTTTATTTGAGGCTTGGTCTCCTCACTCCTGATATGTAAGCTAGGCTAGCTGACCTGCAAACTTTCAGACATTCTCAGGTCTCTACCTCCAATTTCTTGTACGTGTGCTGAAATTACACATGCTTGTGCCCTTGTGTCTAGCTTTTGTGTGGCATCTGGGGATCTGAACTAGGCTTACATGGCAAGTGTTTTCCCCTCTGAGCTCTCTGCCCAGCCCACATTGCTTATTATGTGATTGTTACAATGTGGTTATATCTTCTTATTTTATCACCTGAGTTATTTTAGTGTCTGGACATTCTTTAGAGGACAGAGTTGTGCTATGTAAACAGGATGGTTGCTTAAACTCTCAATGACTGTGCTTTCTTCTGCTTGTTCCTTTCGATGCTTTTTTCTGATACTTGAGTTTCACTTTATATTTCTGATTTGGGCTTAACACCAATGAAATAAAAACTTCAACCAAGCCTCACAAAATGAAAATAAGTGAAACATTAGAGTTATGATGCTGATAACAGAGGCAGCAGAAAGATTACTTTAACTTATTTAAAATTCCCCCAACACTAAGGATCAAATCCAGGGTCTTGAACATGCCAAACAAGTGCTCTTCCTCTGAGTTATATCCCCAGAAATTTTTTATTTTGACATGGGCTCAATGGATTTCACAGGCTGGTTTTCAACTTGTCATGTTTTCTGGGCTATACTTACATCTTTGATCTTCATATTTTAGTCTTTAAGTAATTGTGATTACAACTATGTGCATAGCTTGCTTTTATCCCCTAATGACTTGGTTTCAAAAGTACATGACTATTATGATTAGTCACATGCAAGGCTTTTTGACTGTCTGCTTCAGGATCTCTGTCAGTGGATAGCCTACATGTCCTTTAACTTTGGGGCATTTTGTATAATACCTAGAAATCTGTCCCAGATCTGTATCCACGGGGCTTGAAAAAAATAATTTCTTTCTATAAATTCCCAAATAGTTGAATTTACTTCTTATTAAAGCTATGAAAATTTGAGAGGGTTGGGAAACAAAACTTTGTACTAAGGATATAAAATATAGACAAACAGAAGCTTTCCATATTACATGTCTATCAAAAATATAATTAAAAAATGTTAATCTGTATATTCTTCATAGGAAGAAATGACAAAGCAGAAACTGCTCTGAGATGCTCTTACCATTTGCCATAAGTGATTAAACAAAAATTCCCAGTATCAGGCGTGTGTTGCTTCTGTAGCAGTTCGTCTGCATGGTTGCTGATAAATTACCATCAAACAACTTAAGGGAACAAGGGATTTATTTTCTTCTGATAGTCCTATTAATAACAGTTTGTAGTGCAGCTTGACTGGAGAACATGCACCAACATCAGGGCCGAGGGAACTGGTTATACCGTCTCTACATAACAGTTGAGAGAGGGACGATCCTTACTTGCCAGACCAGCATGTCTGGCCAAGTGTACACAAGGATGCCAACTCTCTCAACCAGCTCTCTGTATTTTATTCCAGAGCCTACTCCCACCCACCATGGGCTGGGCCTTCCCCATCAGCTAGACAATCTCGTTCAGATTTTCTCTGGGCTTAACTCAACGACTAATTCTGTGCAAAGGTGCCTAGAGCTCAAACCTTCAACTGTCAAGTTGATACCTGTGTCTAACCATGACAGCCTTCTAATGAGCTGTTGGTTAGAGAGCATCAAAGCCCCCCAAACAATATAGGCATTTACTCATTGTTTTTGGTTGCTCTTCAGAATCTGATAGTGAGACAAGGATTGAACAGGACATGGAGAAAACAAGCTGGAATGTGAGTGGAGCTTTTCTTCTTGTTGGCCAGCGTTCATGTTCCCGGTAGGGGGATATTTTTACCCAGGCGTCTCAGGACTTCTACCCTCTTCTTTGATTTGTCACAGAATTAGCAGCTGCCCTTGTGGTCTCTTTCCACGTTCTGTAACAAATGCATTCTCACTAAGGGAACTGGAAGTTATTTGTTATAAAAGCAAAATTGAAAGAAATAAAGTAAATCCAGCCATTATCCAGAGAATGGAGATAGATATGGGAGGACTTCATATGATATATATTCATGTAAAACAAGGTTTCTGCAGAAGAGGAAGCAGGAATTAGCATGCTCAAAATAATCCACATTAAATACACAAAATATACACATGCATGTGTAAACTCCTATTTTAAGTAGGCATTTCCAACTATTCTTTTAAATATATATTATATTTATTACATAATTATATATAATTTGCTAACACTTTGTAAATGCACATAATAAACATATATGGGTAATCATGATTAATAGTTATTTTACTGATGAAATAAACCATAATATCAAATACTTTGGAGGCTTATTAACACATTTTTGTGCTTTTGGACTTTCTCAGATGGAACTCAACTTTCTTCCTTCTTCAAGAGGCAAAATGATCCTAAAATGTCCGTCTCCTAATTCCTGGAACTGGTGGCTATGTATGCTACATATGGTAAAGAGACAGCTAGAAGAAAGACTACTATTCAGATGACTGAGATGCAAAGATTATTGGAGCTGGGTTCTTGTAAGCAAAGAGAGGCAGTGAGACGTGAGATGAGAAGGGCCAGACTGATCATCGTGGGCCGCGAATCACCAAGAGCTTATCCTTGGAAAGATAAGGAGTGTCCAACTGGGCTCACATCTCAATGTCAGAACTATAAGACAGAAACTTGTGTTGTTTTAAGACACTAAATATGTGGTAAGTTGTAGCAGTAATATGGGACTTACATGCTTTCCAAGGGACAGAGAAAGTAAATGTAATAAAGCCAAGTGGAAGTTGGCACAAGTAGGTCACACAGGCCTAGGGGATTGTAGCAGGTAAGGACATTTAATATTACAGTGTGTACCTTTGCTGAGCAAGGCACACAGGGAAGTCAACTCACTGCCTCCAGCAAATCTAATAGGGTCTTTTCTTCTCAAAGACGGACCATATCATAGGGCAAATGAATTATACTGCTGGGGTCTCAGCAGGAAAAAAAAAGAATGTTTTTCTTTTTTTTTTTATTTCCACTCATACAGACTTAACAGGTACACCCGTCCCCTCCCTCCCTCCGACCTCCCATTGTCCTGTGCCCCCTTCCCCTCCCCCTCTGTCCCCATCCCCTAGTTCCTTCCCTCCTATCCCCGGAGCATCCTTAAATGTGCATGCCAAACTCTCCTCTGGGTCCTCCTCTCCGATGAGGTGCAAGGACCCAGTGGCATTTCTCAGAATCTTTTCCTGTGTTCCCGTTAAGCATAGGAACACTACTGTGGCTGTCAATCCCTTGCCTCCCAGGATCCTAGTGTCTTTAGCAAATGCTAGACTTTGTGGGGTCAATAGTGTGTTGGACATAGCGCAGAGTCCTATTATGATTGCCTCAGCCCTAACTTGTGTGGAGTATCTTGCATATCATTGCTCCTCCCATCCTTGTGCTCTTACAATCTTACTGCCCCCTCTTCCGCAAATGTCCCTGAGTTTCAGGATGGGGAGAGATTAGTCTGGCCTAGTTCCAGGTGGTTGATATAGAGTCTCTGAAGTTCTGGATTATGGTTTGTTGATTTTTTTTTTCCGGTTTTGCTGCTCCTGCAATGCCCTTCACTCCATCCTGATGGGTATTGGATGTCACCCCCTGGCCAGAGATAAAAAGCTGTTAAACTAGAGTCTTGTTATAAGAGTATATTCAAAGGTAGATGTAATAAAAGTAGGAAACTGCAGTGAGGGAGGGGTCAGTTACCCATTTGCAAAATGATTACTTTTTATCTGCCAGATTATATGCCCTCCCCTTCTGGAAAAGAATGTTTTTCTTAAGTGATAGAAAAAATTTGATTTAGACATACAAGATGGTCAGTCTTGATTGTTCATGTAATTAAGAAATGTCCACATGGGACATTGTGAGCCACTGCACAAACTACTGACCTGAGTTTGATAACCCAGAAGCCCATATGGTGGAAGGTGAGAAGTGACTTTTCAAAGTTGTCCTCTGACTTCCATCCTTGTGCCATGGCATGCATGTGTGGTTTTTCTCTTTCCTTCCCCCACTTCTCTCAAATAAATAGATAAGATGTAAAAAAGAAGAAACGTCCACGAGACAAGAGAAGCACAGCTCTGGATGTTTCTGTGAAGGTGTCTGCAGACATTATGAGACGGTGAAGGCGCTGCTGTAATGGATGGTTTTACCTTTGATGCATCCATAACATAATGGCCATGTCAGATGGTGGAAGGCCAGAGGCAGGTCCATGTCCCTGGTCTCTTCCTGTAATCCCTTTCTTTCTAATCCTTGGCCAACACAAAGTGAAGATATATTCTGTCACCCAAACACATGGAATCAAGCAACCTGAAGCTCATGAAACCAAGATCCCAAATGATTCTTTCTTCCCATAATTTTAAGTCAGGGATTTTATCACAAAGACGAACAGTCCCTAACAAACACACAAACCCAAAAGAGTGGGCTCCAGTCTTTCTTGACAGAGAAAGACAAAGGTAATAAGAATCCAGATCCAGGAAATCAGCAGGAAACACAATCCCCTTCTTCTGCCTTGGATCATTTGTTGGCGTAATTCCCGAGGGAATTCATGTACCACTAACAAGTCAATAGATGGAAACTGGTGTCTCAGTCTTTTTCATTTCCAATCTTTCTACCTTGTGGCGCATGCACGACACTCCTCCTTACGCTGGGCATTTCCTTTCCTTCCTGCAGTCTCAAGAAATAAATATTTCCTTATAACAAGTTTTCTTTTAGGTTGCCGAATGTTTTGATGGGAATAATTGAAGACATGGGAAACCCTTCATTACATTGCAGTTTGCTAAGTAGAGTGCACATTCCATAAATATTTGTTGAACTGTTTCTATGTCTAAAACTATGTTTAGTCGGCATCTGTTTAAGACAATTAAGTGGAAAACTTTATTCGACTGGTGTCCAAGTCGCTTTTTAAGTTTGCATTCGAATGAGTGAATCATGCTGTCACCTAAAAAAGAAATTATATTTGAAAACAGGACCTTGTAAGTCTCATTTTAGAGGAAAGAGAATCTCTGGAAAGAGGATTTTATGCATTTAAATGAACACTTGTAAATATTAAAACAACTGATAAATGGCAACATGCACTTGGGCTCATAAGGTATGTTCTTTTGATTCTACCTGATTCTGTCATGTGTAATTTGAGCATGGTCATATTGGGAGTACTTACACAACTGAAGTAAGATTTTTTTCCTTTAGGGAGTGTTTGTCAACACATAACAGTGTCCATATTAAACTGGACCATCCGATGCACAGGTAATCTAGAGGATAATTTTGAGTGTTATTCTTCAGCCATTACTCTTTCCCCACCTTTTTTTTTTTTTTAAGATAGGCTCACTGGCTTGAATGTTGTCACTGTCTCTGCCTCCCCAGTTCTGGGATCCCAAGCACATGCCACCATGTTCAGCATTTGTGTGTAAGTTCTGGGAGTTGAACTAATGCAAGTCATGCATGCAGGTTAAGAACGTTGCTGACGCATCTCTCTCCCTAGACATCAGAGCTCACATTTCTTGCTGGGTCCTAGAATACAGTCTCCAAAGGTCCAGCATATTAGAGTATGTAGAGAGCTCAGCCCCTCTAACTAGCTTGGAGTCTTGTACTCCAGCTGTGCTTGGCTTTAGCTTCTCTGCTGCTGTTTCCAGTGTATCCTTTGCATCTACGGCTAGCCTGTCATCTGGCTGCAAAGGAAAATTTGTTTGCAGATCTCAGACTCTTTTTGAGATTCTTACCTGTACACTTTAATTTTTAAACCTTTTGGCTGCCACAACTTGGATCTTTACCCTGTCAGTCTATCAGTACCACTACTTCGAGGGGCTTCATTTATTCCTCAGCTCTTCAACTTGGGAAATGTTCTTAGGTAGAAAAGAAAAGGCTTGCTTGCCTAGGCCCTGGACTCTATCTGACACAGGCTTTCAACAGGGCCTCTAAACTGTTTTGAATCTCACCCAGCTTCCATGACTACAATGAGTCAGAGAGCTAATCCAATACCATCTGAACTGCCATAGCCAACTAGAAATCTAAAGGAAAAGTTTTGCATCCTAGAAACATTATGCTATTGTCAATAAAACCACTGCGACTGGAGATGGCTCAGTTGATAGAATGCTTATCTATCACGCAAAACCCTTGAGGAAGCATGGTGGCAGCAGGATCAGAAGTTCAAGGACGCCCCCAGCTCAGGAATTTGAGGCTATCCAGCCTAGGATAGGACACTCCACCTCAAAGAGATGGGAGGAAGCTGTTCTGTGTTTGATAATTGCATCTGAAGGTAGTTTTTATTCAGAATGTTTCAGTTTAACTCAGAACCCAAACAATTTAATAAAATTTACCACTGGTAAACCATGGGAAATCTGTGGGTATGAGAAACGAAGACTTTTCAATTTCTACTGCTAAAATGCATAGAACCAACAATGGCTTCGTGAGTCATAAAATACTTTTCTCTGGATTCTTTGGAAACCTTGCAAAAACATTCTCAGCTAAGTGGGCTGCCACTAACTGCAGGCTGTAGACTGAGGTTTTCTGCATTGCTGTATAACCTAGGAATTTTAAATATTTATTTTGAAACTCAGAAGCCAAGAAGGGGTTGAGTGCTTTCTTTCTCTGAGTTCATCATTCCCTGCCCCTCAGTGATAAAACCCACACTCTGGGGCAAGTTACTTATGTGTACTTTAACTTTCTTATGAGAAAGAGTGAGGTAATAACAATTACGGTTAAGGGTGGTTGTGGTGATAACGTGATTTAACAAGCACAGAGTAATGAGTGTTGCTCTGACTATTTTGAATTAGGAGTAGTTGGAAACCCAAGAAGAAACAGTAAAATCTCAGAACAACTATGAATTACTACTTCACAAATATTATTCCATTAACGTACTTAGTCTTTTTCAATATAAACTTTTCCAGCTGCCAAAGTATTTTAAAGCAGATTCAGTTGTAACTCAGAAGTTTTAGTGTGCTGTGTTTTTGTTTAAATTAATCTCAAAATATACTTTTATTTTCTTGTGATTGTTTTCTAAGACTCATTGGTTAAGAGTATGTTAATTTCCATATGTTTGTATGGAAGACATAGTTCTCCAATATTCATCAATTATTGATTTCTGTTTAGTTCCATTTTGATCAAAGATATGCATTATGCAATGTTAACCCTTTTGCACTTATTTAGGGTACTTTCATGCCTAAGAATCTGGTCCATTCAAGACATGTTCTACATGCTCTGGAGATAAATAAGTATGGTGCTATTGCGTGGTATGTACTATAGACGTATGCTATATTTAATTGGTTTTTAATGCTGTTGATCACTCTGTTGTTCTATCCACTATTGAAAGTGGAGTGTGGAAGTCTCCATATACTCTTTAATGTCTGTTTTACTCCATTTGTTTCCCTGAGTTTTCTGTCATGTATTTTGGATCTATGTAGTGAGGAGTACATGTGTTTATAATTATGCTATACTGATATGCTAATCATTCTAGTTTTATAAAATGTCTGTTCCTATTAGGATTTTTGTCTGAAGTAATATTTTGTTTGATACTAGAAAAGTCATCTGTTGTTTCTCATCTTTTTGTTTTCAATATTTTTGTGTCTTTGAATCTAAAGTGTGTTTCACATAGTTGGACTGTGTGTGTGTGTGTGTGTGTGTGTGTGTGTGTTTGTGTGTGTGTGTGTGTGAGAGAGAGAGAGAGAGAGTGTACCCTTGTGTGTGCATGTGGGAAAAAGGTTGACATTAGATATCTTTCTCTGTTGCTCTCTATGTTATTTCTTTGAGTGTCTCATTGAGCTCGGATCTAGCCATTTCAGCCAGTGGCTAGCTAGTGAGCCTCCAGGACATCTCCATTCTCAACACACCCATCATTGTGCTGCGCTAGAGGTCGGTACTGAAACACCTAGCTTTTTTTTATACTATAGCTGGGAGTCTTTTACTTGCTGAACCATTTCCCTAACCTCCATTTTTTTCAATCTTTTGGGCAAAAACTTGATTTTTTAACTAGAGCATATAATAATTTCCTACAACTTTTTATAACAAAATACACCAATTGGTAGATTAAAACAAGTAAATTTTTTTATGGTTCAGAGGCTAGAAATAGTATTGTCTTTCTCTGTAGGGAAAAAGTCCATTCTTTGTCCATTGTCTCTTCCAACTAGGGACCATTGTCCTTCCTAGACTAGTGACACATGATTTCACCTACAAATGGATCTCTAATGGAGATCACACTGCCTTTTTTTTTCTCTATAGGGACGCTTGGCATTAGACTTGATTTGACTTCAAGATTCTCAACTTAATTTTCAAGGACCACTTTTCCCAATAAGGCAATATATATATATAGATTATGAAAATGAAATATAAATATAAATATTTTAGAGCTATTATTCTACCCACCACACTATTCCTGTGAACCCCCAAATTCATGAAACATCAAAAATACAAAATAGCATCATCTGACTCTAAGTTAAAAATCTCATTTCATATCACCAACTTAAAAGTTCTAAGTACCACCTTCCAAATTGCATTATTTAGGTATAACTGAGGCAATGGGCATGATGAATTCTCATGGTCTGAATGTCAGTTGCCTCAACAGATTTATGCGTTTGAGTCTCTAGCTGGTGTTGATGTTGGAAAGGTTATTTGCCTTTAGGGTGGTGGAGTTTGCTAGAAGAAAGCATGTCACAGGGGGCGAGCCTTGAGATTTAGTAGCTTGGTCCTGCTTTCGGTTTGCTCTTGCTGTCTCTGTTCTAAGGCGTTTGGGGGTGTTTGGTATTCTCTCTTCATTCTCAGAGGCAGTCACGTCTTTGAAGGATCACAGATGCACTAAAATACTTCAGATGAGAGCAATAGCCATGAAACTTCCATCTGCTCCAGTGAAAAGGAAAAAAGGTTGAAATTTGGTTGAGTGTACCAAGTGCCTTTCAGCCTCACTTCTTTTCTTTCTTTTTCCTTTTTTCAAAGTGTGCGTGTGTGCGCGTGCGTGTGTGCATGTGTGCGTGCATTTGCATGCATTTGTTCAGTTGCATTTGCACATGGGGGTGCAGATGTGCATGTACAAGTGCATGTGGAGGTCAGAGAACAATCTTGGATGTTTAGCCTTAGGTGCTTTCCACTTTTTGTTTGAGACAGGGTCTCTCATTGGCTTGGAACTTTGCCAGTTGGCTCCCTGAAAGTTTCCAGGGATCCGCCAGTCTTAACTTCCCATATCCCATGGCTGGGATGCTAGGCATGTGTAACCATGCCTGGGTTCTATATGGATTCTGGGCATGTGAATCAGGCTGTTGTACTTACAAGGCTGGTGTTTTATCAATGGGGCCACCTTTCAGCCCTCGTGTGTGTGTGTGTGTGTGTGTGTGTGTGTGTGTGTGTGTGTATCAAAGGGCATTGTGTATACCTATGGAGTCCCAAGGGTGACTTCAGAAACCATTCTGGATTGTTATACCTCCTTTTGGCTTTGCTCTGCATTTTTTCAGGTTCTGCCTTCCAGGGCTGGAGGTATATAGACCACTACCATTTCCATGGGTCATTTTTATGTGGACCTGAGGTCTGAACTCAGACCCTTCTGCTTGCAAGGCAGAGGCTTTACCCCTGAGCCATCTCTCTAGCTCCTCTTTTTTTTTTAATGGAGTACTGCGGCACGGATTATTTGAGAAAGAGATGATTTTCAGGTAGTAGCTGGGAGTATGGATCGTGTTCCAGGGCAGTGGCCACATTCCTCCACAGAACTTTATAGAAACACTATCCTGTAGGACTTTTCTCAAGAAGTAAAAGAGTTTTGGGGTTTACATTCTGTGGGTTATGACTCTACAAGGTGGTGTAGTATGACACTTTTTCTGGAAAGACATCATATGAATTCATTCTAGATAAGAATTTATCAACCGACCAAAATATGATTGCACTAAAGTCCAATTTGATGAATGGATCGGTGTATTTGGTCTCTTTCAGGAATACTGCTGTGAGGGTTACTTGCAGGAGCGGGAAGGACTTGAAGGTACGTACATCTCTGAAAAGCCTGCCCTGTCTTGGAGGGACTAAGGCAGCTGTTAGGACTTTCAGCTGGTTCCATCACCGCAGTCTCTTCTAGAATCCTGTATGGTTCAGAATCTCCTCTAGATGGCTCAACTGGTCAAGGCGTCTTCTCGTTCTCCCCAGAAATTGTTAGCTGCTTTTTTCGGGGGAGGTCCTCTAAATCTTCATAGTTTTAGGAACTTCCTGAGACTTAAAACTGTTTATTATCTGAGGTTTTTCTCCAGGATTGCTACACCATGTCCTCCTTCTGTTAGACTATTTATGCCTCCCGGAAAAAAAAATGATTCACAGTATAAGGGCTTCTTCAGTTGGTGTGAATATCTACAGCGAAATGCATTAGTGGCTTTTCTATGACTAAACACCTGGCCACAAGCTACCTAAGACAGGAAAGGTTTATTTAACTCATCATTGGAGAGAAGCCATGGCATCAGGAGTGACTCTTGGCTGTGGAAGAAGTAGCATACAGTTACTTACTTAGTCACATCTGGGCAGAGCAAGAAGCAGACAGGACGGGATATAGGTTTAGGCTATAATTTCAAGACCTTCTTTCCCCTTTATCCCTCCCTCCAACTGCCTCTGAGTCTTACTCTCCAATTATGTCCCACCTCCTAATAGATCCCACCACCTCCCAAAGCAGCAACATTAGCTGAGAACCAAATGTTTAAACATATGAACCTGTTAGGGAAATTTTACATTTAAAACATAATAGAGACAAAAGCAGTGTTATATGCATACAACACTGGGTCATTGGAAAGAACCCATAAAAAGAGCTTTAGCACTTCAGGTAGAAAAAGTTGCTTTAATGAGGACTGGGGAGGTCGATCACACTTAAATGCCTGACATAGGTACAGTGGCTTGATGTCTGCAATCCTGTCTACCTAGGTGAAAACATGAGGATTTCTAGAAGCTATGAGTTAGCCAGCCTAACTTACGCAGAAGTAGTGAAAAGACTTGCTTTCAAACAAAGTAGAAAGTTAAGGAACAACACACAAACATTGCCCTCTATCTCTACATATACACTGTGGCACATGTACCCCTAAACTCAGATACATACACACCACCACACACACACACACACACACACACACACACACATCCTGTCCCATAAACTAATCCATTATACACACACACCAATCCATTGCATGCACACACACACACACACACACACACACACACACACACACACACCAACCCATTGCATGCACACACATAACACACACACACACACACACACACACACACACACACACACACACATCCTGTCCCATAAACTAATCCATTATACACACACACACCAATCCATTGCATGCACACACACACACATACACACACACACACACCAACCCATTGCATGCACACACATAACACACACACACACACACACACCAACCCATTGCATGCACACACATAACACACACACACACACACACACACACACACACACACACACACACACACATTTCTTTATGAACCCGTCTGCCTAATGAAAATGCTCATGATGTCTGAGAAGTCTGCATCTCAGGAGAAGCTGGAGCCCACCTTATCAGTGTTATACCATAATGGTATTTCCAGCTATCCGAAGAGGTTCTCTCCTTCAAGTAGGCACACACAGATGCACATTCACTCATATGCTTTGTGGTATAAAATGAAACACTTCTTTGCACAGGCCAAATTACTGCTGCCACCAGACTTGATTCACCTGTTACGCTGACCATGCAAGGGCAAGAGAATGGATGTTAATCAATATCTACAGGTTCGAAGTCAACAGTGAGAGATGTGCCCTTCCATCAAAACAAATCATGGCTCTTTAGCCAATTTTCTAAAGCCAACAAAAAATCTTTGCTTACCCCATGACACAAGCAGTCTGAGTTCTCTTGGACTGAGATGTGCTTAATCCTTCAAACCTTTCCAAGATTTTGTGGAAAATAAGTTGGATGTCTCCACTCTTCTTTCCTACCTTCTTGACTTCTCCTGTCTAAATAGCCTTAAAGTGAGTTATACAAAGCTTCAGGACTCATCTTCTCTCATTTAATTAACTTAGAGGTCTCAGAGCATACGATGTGAATGTCACTTTCTGTCCATGAGCCTAGGAAGGTACCCAGGGCAGATGGGAGCAGAGAGTGCAGAGAAGTAAGGCAGGGATACACCTCAGTCTACTAACTCTTTCGGTGCCCCAAGGCCAACTTGCCTGTCGCCAGACTAGCAATGTATGATTAATCAGTTTCCTTTCATTTCAATTTGTATGTGTAGTCTTTCATTTTTGTTTGTTTTCGCCTGCCTCCAGATTTTAAATCTTTATAGAAATTGGTGGAGTAGGCACACATGTCAGTTTTGAAGAATGACAATCTATTTACGGCTTCTTCCAGCTCTTGTCTGATCTGAGTCATTGGCTGAAAGTGTCAGGACAATTTATAACATTAAAACGAGTGCTCAGCTCCTAGTGATAATATCAAATGGTGTGGCGAAAATCGTCAGCTTACCAATACATCAGAATGTGTAACTAGAGCCACCCCAAGAGTTGGAATTTTACACCCACCTCTCTTGGTACCTGTATCTTAGGCCAGTTCTCCAAACACAGACCATCTGGAGATAGGGACGAGTCTTGCGATGCTGGTGATTCTTCACAACATTCACTGTGCAGGGCAATTCTGTCTTCAGGTAATGATGCTTTTAAAAAAGACAGGCAACTACTTATTACACATACATCAACATACAGGATGCCGAGAAAGTACCAGTAAAAAGGACAGAGTTTAATTTTACTTTTCCCCTCCCTTTTTGCTGATGTGGTATTTTCTTTGATGGATTATATTTCTGGGAGAAAAGAGGTTTCTTAGATAAGTTGCCCATTCTTTCACATTGAAAAATTCGAAATGTGTTAAGAGCTCCTGGGGACCGGACTGAATAATCGGTTCTAGGAGCTTCGTCTGTCTGGGAGACCCAAACTTGCTTTCCTGCAAGACTGAGCTGATCCCTGGCGTCTCCAGGAAGCATGCATTGGCACTGGCACTTAAATCAGTGCTGCTTCTCAGTATGGACCCTACAGGCCTTTTTTTTGCCTTGTAGAGACATTGGGTCATATTGCCCTACGCTCCTCCCTAGTTGTGGTTTTCCAGGTAAGCAGAACTCGAAGCCCTGGGATGCATAACATCCTTGTAGGCAGTTACAGTCAGGTTAGAGACCTAGTCCCAAACAGTGACCAAATATGGCAGCCTTCAGGAACTCCATCAAAGTGCAAGTCAACCTGCTGCTAGTACCATGTCCTAGACAGGAAATGCTTGTGTTTAGTGACACACTGTGGCTCCTTGTGTCAGAGAGACTTCGGGCATTGGGCCTGAAAAGTTCTTTTTTGTTTTTGTTGCTATTTTGGCAATAATTCATCTTGCATAAGCCATGCTACTTTGAGGAAGAAGAAATCCATTTTTATGTGCATGTTTATGAGTATGTGTATGCACCTATGTTTGCGTGTCCACATGTGCTGGAAGTCTAAGGATGTCTATGGATACACCACACATGTGGGTGCATGCATGTGGGGGCCTGAGATTGGAATCATCCTCAGTCACTCTTCCATCACATTCTTTATAAGTTTGGTTTCTAACCATAATTCAGAACATCAGAGACTATATCAACCACCTGGAACTAGGCCAGTCTAATCTCTCCCCATCCTGAAGCTCAGGGAAATTTGCAGAAGAGGGGGCAGTAAGATTATAAGAGCACAAGGATGGGAAGAGTAATGATATGCAAGATACTCCACACAAGTTAGGGCTGAAGCAATCATAATAGGACTTTGCATGACCTGTGCAATGTCCAACACGTTATTGACCCCTCAAAGTCTAGCATGGACTAAAGGCACTAGGATCCTTGGAGGCTAGGGATTGACAGCCACAGTAGTGTTCCTATGCTTAAGGGGAACACAGGAAAGCGTTCTGAGAAATGCTGCTGGGTCGTTGCACCTCATTGGAGAGGAGGACGCAGAGGAGAGTTTGGCATGCACATTAAAGGATGCTCCACTGATGGGGGCAGGCATTGGGGAGTGGAGAGGGAGGTGGGAGGGGAAACAGGGAGATCTAGGGGAGTGTGGAGGGAGGGAGGGGACCGGTGTATCTGTTAAATTTGTATGAACGGAAATAAATAAATAAAAAGAAGTTCTAAAAAAAAAACCTTTGGTTTCTAATTAAATACAGAGCCTGCTGGGACTGGCCAGCTTGCTTCAGGGATCCACAGGCTCTGCCTTCTGGGATTGGAATTATGGACAGCCCTCCAGGCCAGCCCAGCATTTTACATGGAGTCTAGGGATTCAAACGCTGGTCCTTCTGCTTGCTGGCAAGCGTTTTCACCACTGAGCCCTTCCTCAGCCCTAGTCATATTCATGCAGGGGTGTGAGTGCATCTCACGTGCTCTCTTTTTTCCAGATTTATAAAATCGAGAGCTCCGGGAGTGTTTGGCCTTCTGTGTGCTTAGTGCTGACACTATCATTCCTCGGGCTTCAGCTGTCTCCCTCTTGCTGACCTTGCCACACTGTCATCTCTAAGACTCTGGTCACTTTCAAACCCCTCAGGGAAGAATGGGGAGAGGAAGAAATTTATAGAAATGTTTTCTGGGTTGTATTATTTATGAACATATTGCTAGTATTTATTATCTTGCCAATAGATGGACAGTTTCAATATTTTAAAACTGTCATTTTGATGTTTCATTCAAAGCAGCAAGCTCATGTCAGAATTTTGTAAGAAATACTGGAAAGAAACTCTGAAATAGTATATTACCAAGCCATGCATCCATTTATCCATATGACCAAAATATGGATAAATGCAGAAACAAAAAGTAAAATCATAGAATGCATATTTGCTTAATAGTAACTTTTTTAAACATCCCAACATTTTACCCAATTAGTTATTTAGTTTGAACAGATTATTGCTAATTATGCTTTAAGGAAACTTGAGTCCTCACCAAGTCAATGAATTTTGCACAGCCTTTGGTAGTTCAATCTATTTAAGCATTTCATAATTTGGAAGTTTAATATTGGTGGAGCTCTCCCAGTCTGGCCGACATGGCTAGTTCCCTTGCTATAAAGAAAATGTGGGAAGACACAATAGTGTCATAGAAAAAAGGAAGCCCTTCTGAGTAAGCTCATGTGCAATGTCATTGGGCTATGTACTTCCCACAGAGATACCTCATTTGAACTGCTATTGCCACTGTAGATATTAGAGAGGAAGGCTCCAAACAGAAAAAACTCTTGGTTGAAGATAAAAGTTGAAATGCAGCAAAAGGAATCCAAACCACAGCTTTCTCCTGCTGAAGTTTTACTTTTCCCTAAGCAATGCTTTCCATTCCAGAAAGGTAAGATGCAACTGTGGCTCAAAAAACACCTTACTGCTGCATTTAAAATTCATTTTTGGAAACAGATTAGAGGTTGATGCTTTTCTTCAAGATTTCAGTTGAGGGGCTGGAGAGGTGGCTCAGGGGTTAAGCCTCTGCCTTGTAGGCGAAAAGTCCTGAGTTCGGATCCTAGACCCCACGTATAGACGCCAGGCGGAAGCGGGGGCGGCCTGCGTTTCTGGTCCTGGTAGGGCGGAGTCTGTGAATCCCGGGGCAGAGTAAACAAGGAGGAAGTGGAGGCATCCATGGTGGTTCCCGAATTCATCCGTGGTTTTACACACACACACACACATGCACACGCACATACATACGCACACACACACAATTGAATAAAAATAAAAAAAAAGATTTCAGTTGAGGGTTCATCAGGGAAGAAAAGAGTAAGAAATATGTATTTAAAGACATCTATTTGGGTTGTATTATCCAAGAATTACTTGATTATATTTCAAATGAATTGAAAGTTTCCCTATCTCCACTGTTGTTTTGAATTTTCTAGGTTAAAAAAAAAAAGGCTTGAAACAACTCTGGATTTTCAACTACAATCCTGGATGTTCTAGCTAACTTGAATATTCTCTTATAAGGCAGGATTTAGTCAAAGCACGATCTGGGCAACTTACTCACGGTAGGAGTCTTCCATCTTTCCAGTAAAATGACCAGACAGCCTTCCGCGCTGACGCTAAGTGAAAATGTCCCAAGCACAATCCGACTGTGGCTAAGTGACACGTGAACATTGTCTGCTCTCTTCACGCTGATGTGAGTGTGTTCCTCGGTCACCTGTCCTTTCCGCGACCTTCAGCAAAGAACAGTGGCAGTGCACAAAGAAATTCTGGTTGAGAAGCAGTCAGTGGTGACAAACGGATAATAAGTAGCACAGGTTCTGTGAGATGTTTTCCTCCATGTTTAAAGGAAAAGAATTTGAAGCGTGCCTGCTTGAACTGTCACCAGTTTTCCCTCTTGGCTGTTCTCGTGGAGTTTGCCAGGCTAGCAGATACCTCACATTCATTTTTAATGTGATCCTTAAATGAGGATTCGTAGCTTAGGCTGAAAGTTAAAACAAGTGTTTAAAATTTATAACTTTCAAATATTAACTTTTTATTTATTGATTTTGTGGCACTAGTGATCAAATCCATGGCCTTGTACATTTTAGACAGGTTGTTTAAGGTTGAACTATGATGTCAGTTCTTGCTGCCTGCAAACTTTTTCTTTTTGCACATGTAGATGTGGGTATATAGGTGCATGTGGGTAGATGTAAGTGCATATGTGTGGGTGTAGAAATTAGCACTGTGTGTATCCATGGAGATCAATGGTAACAGGAGATCATCCTGGATTACTCTCCTCCTCATTGCTTTACTCTGGGGTTTCCTAGGCTCAGCCTTTCAGGGCTGGAATTGAAGGCTATTGCTATTTCTACCTGCCATTTTTATATCTGGTGTCTGGATTCTGAACTCAGTTTCTTATCTTTTCAAAACAAAGTCTAAACCCTGAGCAGCCTGTGCACCAACTGTTAAAATTCCACTCTCTCTCTCTCTCTCTCTCTCTCTCTCCCCCTCTCTCTGTCATTTCCCTTTTCCCTTACCCATTCTCTTTCAAATAAGAATTTAAAAATGTGTTTATAATGTAATTCGATGTAGATAGCAACTTCAGAAAATTGACAGAGAGAAACCCAAGGCTAAATGTGTATGAACTTAGTTCTTCATGGCAGTATATAACAGCACATCCCAATCATCTCCCTTGGGAATTCCGGAAGAAACTGTTGAACCATATCTAGGCCAGGAGTTAGAAAATAAAGAATGAACAGTTGTATAAAGACACCTCACCTGAATTCTGTCATTGGTTAATACTGCCTCTGTAAGAGCACTTTCTTGTAACTTTCCAGATGACAGAAAATGGATAACATGGTTGATTAAACACTGGGTCACATTTGCTTCTTTTAAAACGTGACATTAAGTTGGTATCCTGTGATACCTACCCAAGAATCCAGTGCATAGAAGCTGAGTTGCAGGTTTCTTTTCATAAATTTCTTGTAAACATTTATATCGAATTACATTATAACACTTATTATGGGCTGGGGAGATGGTTCAGTGGATAAAGCCCTTGCCTCAGAAGCAGAAAGACATGTGTTTGGATCCTCAGATCCCATGTAATACTAATGGGTGGGTGTGGCAGCCCACCTGTAATTCCAGCCCTGGTAGATGATGCCTGGGAATCCCCCAAAGCAAACTGGCAGCCAAACTAGACGTAATGCCATACTCTGGATTTAATTGAGACCCAGGCTCACAACAATAAGGTGGAAGAATAATCAGGGATGATTCCCAATATCCTTGGACCTCTACAGGTGCACACACTCAAGTGTACTCATGTACACATACCCAACAGGTGTTCCCACCCACATGTAAATGCACACACACACACACACACACACACACACACACACACACACTCAGGCACCTTATTCACTCCATACACAGATACGTGAAAAGGAAAAAAAGAAAGTTGACTTATGCTTGTTTACAGCCTGGAGTGAACAGAATAGATTTTTAACACAATTTATCAGTGCTAAATTGGTACATGAAATTTCTGTGGAAAGGGAGCCCATAGAACATGTAAATCTGCTCCCTCTTTCGCCCCACCCCCCGCTCCGCCGGTCCGGACGCGTAGGCGAGATCCAGCCGGGCCTCAACGCGCGCTCTAGGACCCCAGGTCAGCCCACGGGGACCCGGCTCCGACTCCCGCCATCCAGCCGGAGCCGCGCGGGGGCCCAGGGAACGAGGAGCACCTCCCCCTGCGCCCGGGCCCCGCCCCAGCTGCCCTCGGGTTAAATAGCTCCACGCCGACGCGCGCAGCCTCCCTCTTTCGCCCCACCCCCCGCTCCGCCGGTCGGGACGCGTAGGCGAGATCCAGCCGGGCCTCAACGCGCGCTCTAGGACCCCAGGTCAGCCCACGGGGACCCGGCTCCGACTCCCGCCATCCAGCCGGAGCCGCGCGGGGGCCCAGGGAACGAGGAGCACCTCCCCCTGCGCCCGGGCCCCGCCCCAGCTGCCCTCGGGTTAAATAGCTCCACGCCGACGCGCGCAGCCTCCCTCTTTCGCCCCACCCCCGCTCCGCCGGTCGGGACGCGTAGGCGAGATCCAGCCGGGCCTCAACGCGCGCTCTAGGACCCCAGGTCAGCCCACGGGGACCCGGCTCCGACTCCCGCCATCCAGCCGGAGCCGCGCGGGGGCCCAGGGAACGAGGAGCACCTCCCCCTGCGCCCATCCTCCCTTTTCGCCCCACCCCGCTCCGCCAGTCGGGACACGCACGCGGTCCACCCGGGCCTCACCCCGCTCCCTAGGTAAGTCCCCGTTCAGGCCCCGCCCACCAGTACCCCAGGCCAAATAATTCAGTTTAGTGAAATTGAGAGATCTTAAGAGTTAAAATGACAATGCCAAAGTCAAAGTGCAAATCCATGAGAAGCAACACTCAAGTAAACAAATCTCCCACTGAAGAAATTAATCCCATAATGTTAGACTCCAAAAAGAACAAACCCGCGGAAAAAGGCCAAGAAAGCCTGACCCAGGATAACGACTTTCAAAATATGATCATTACCATGTTCAATACTATGAAAGAGGAAATCCGGGAGGAATTACATAATCGAATCAATCGCTTTGAAGAGGAACACAACAGACATCTGGAGGAGTTGAGAAAAACAGTGCAAGAAACAAAAAGCGGCATAGAACAGTTAAAACAAACTCAAGCAGAGTTTAAAACTGAGCTAAAAGACAAGTTATCTTCAACCCAGAACGCCACAGAGAGTCTTATCAACAGAACTAATGAAGCAGAAAACAGAATTTCAGACCTTGAAGATAAAGTGGGAGTACTAGCCAGCTCAATGGAAGAGGTTGTTAAAGCCAAAAAGATACTTGAGAGAAATATCCAAGAGATATGGGACACCCTGAAGAAGCCTAACATGCGTATTCATGGAATACCGGAGCAAGAATCTCAAAATACCACCCCTGAGGAAATTTTTCAAACGATCATCAAGGAAAACTTTCCTCATCTAAAGAAAGAGAGGCCCATTCATATACAAGAGGCATTCCGCACCCCAAACAGATACGACCAAACTAGAAGCACACCGCGGCAAATAATAGTTAAAACACTCCACATTCAAGATAAAGAACTGGTGCTGAGAGCTTCAAGGGAGAAAAAACAAGTCACTTTTAAAGGCAAACCTATTAAAATAACAAATGACTTCTCAGTCGAAACAGTAAAAGCAAGAAGAGCTTGGAGAGACATACTTCAAGTATTGAATGAGCAAAAATGTCAACCCAGGCTGATTTACCCTGCAAAACTATCAGTCATGATCGAGGGAGAAAGAAAAATTTTCCAGCACAAAGACAACTTTAAGGGATACATGGCCACCAAACCAGGCCTTCAAAAACTGCTAGAAATGATACTCAAGCGTGAAGAAAAAAACAGGCATATCCAGGAGAACAGAAGGCAAATATAACACCATTAAAAGCGAAGCAATATACTTATAAAAGCTACTAAACATAATAAATGTCTGGAATTAACAATAGTTTCTCCATTATAACACTAAATGTTAATGGACTTAATTCACCGATCAAGAGACACAGATTACAAACTTGGATTAAAAATCACAATCCATCAATCTGCTGCCTGCAGGAAACCCATCTCACCACAAAAGATAGGCACGCTCTAAAAATAAAAGGCTGGTCAACAATTCTACAAGCAAATGGAAGCAGAAAACAGGCAGGGGTAGCCATTATGCTATCAGACAAAGTGGATTTCAAACCAAAAAAAATTATAAGAGACACGGATGGATACTACATTTTAGTCAGAGGTACAATTCACCAGGAAGACTTCACAATACTGAACATATATGCACCCAATACGGGCCCCTCCACATTCATTAAGAAAACCCTACAGCGTCTAAAGCAAGAAATCAACCCCCAAACGATAATTCTTGGGGACTTCAACACCGCCCTCTCTACATGGGATAGATCAACAGGTCAAAAGCTTAACAGAGACACTTTGGAACTTAATCAAACCCTGAAAGAAATGGACCTCACAGATCTCTATCGAACTTTTCACCCACGCACCAAAGAATACACATTTTTCTCAGCAGCACACGGAACTTTCTCCAAAATAGATCACATATTGGGCCACAAAATGAATCTACACATGTACAAGAAAGTTGAAATTCTAACCTGTGCCCTATCAGACCACCACGGCCTAAAGCTGGACATCCACAACACATCAAACAAGAGAAAATACACTAACTCCTGGAAACTTAACACTATGATGCTGAATGAGAACTGGATTCAGGAAGAAATTAAAAAGGAAATTCAAGATTTCCTGAAAGTGAATGATAACGAAAATACAACTTACCAAAATCTCTGGGACACAATGAAAGCTGTTCTAAGAGGTAAGTTCATAGCTCTTAATGCCCACATCAAAAAAATGGAAACATCAGAAATAAACAACTTAACAATGCAGCTTAAAGCTTTAGAGAAACTAGAGCAATCTGATCCCAAAAGCAGTAGAAGAGAAGAGATTAGCAAAATAAGGGGAGAAATATCTGAAATCGAGACTAAGAAAACGATAGAAAAAATCAACAAATCGAAAAGCTGGTTCTTTGAAAAAATCAACAAGATTGATACACCCCTAGCTAAACTAACCAAAAGCAAGAGAGAGAAAACCCAAATTAACAAAATTAGAAATGAACATGGAGTTATCACTACGGATACCCAAGAAATCCAGAGAATTATAACATCATATTTCAAAAACTTATACTCTGTGAAGTTTGACAACACAAAAGAGATGGATGAATTTCTAAGTAAACACAACTTACCTAAATTGAATCAGGAAGTTGTGAATTACTTAAATAGTCCTATAACATATAAGGAAATTGAGGAAGTAATCTCGAATCTTCCCACCAAAAAATGTCCTGGACCAGATGGATTCAGCACAGAGTTCTACAAGACATTTAAGGAGTTAATAACACCAATACTCCTTAAACTGTTCCACCAAATAGCAAAGGAAGGAACACTACCAAATTCCTTCTATGAAGCTAATATCGTTTTAATCCCAAAACCTAATAAAGATTCACTTAAAAAAGAAAACTATAGGCCGATCTCCCTGATGAACACAGATGCAAAGATTCTCAACAAAGTCTTAGCAAATCGGATTCAAAAACATATTAAAAAGATCATTCATGGGGACCAAGTAGGCTTCATCCCCGGCACACAAGGTTGGTTCAACATACGCAAATCAATAAATGTAATTCATCATGTAAACCAGTCCAAAGTCCAAGACCACATGATACTCTCGATAGATGCAGAAAAAGCTTTTGACAAGATCCAACAGCCTTTTATGATCAAAACGCTAGAGACAGTAGGAATGGAAGGAACTTTTATCAATATAATAAAAGCTGTATACAACAAGCCCACAGCAAGGATTATGCTCAATGGGGAACAATTGGAAGCATTCCCACTTCGATCAGGAACAAGACAAGGCTGTCCACTCTCACCACTTCTATTCAATATTGTACTTGAAGTCTTAGCCGAAGCCATAAGACAAGAAAGGGACATAAGAGGGATTCAAATTGGCAAGGAAGAAGTCAAGCTATCTCTATTTGCAGATGACATGATCTTATACCTGAGTGATCCCAAAAACTCCACCAGGAAGCTCCTGGAACTAATTGAGAAGTTCAGCAGGGTGGCAGGATACAAAATAAATGTGCAAAAATCAGAGGCCTTCCTATATGCCCAGAATGAAAGAAGTGAAAAAGCCTTGAGAGAAACCATGCCATTTACTATAACCCCTAAAAAAATGAAATACCTTGGTATAAACCTAACTAAGGAGGTAAAAGACCTTTACAATGAAAACTTTAAAACCCTAAAGAAAGAAATTGCAGAAGACACCAGAAGGTGGAAAGACCTCCCTTGTTCCTGGATTGGCAGAATCAACATTGTAAAAATGACCATCCTACCAAAGGCAATATACAGATTCAATGCTATACCAATCAAAATCCCAAAGCAATTCTTCAAAGAAGTTGACCAAACAATCTCAAAGTTCATATGGAGGCACAAAAGACCCAGGATAGCAAAAACAATCCTGAGTAACAAAAACACAGCTGGAGGTATTACCATACCAAACCTAAGTCTATACTACAAATCCATAGTTATAAAGACAGCCTGGTACTGGCTCCAAAATAGACACACAGATCAATGGATAAGGATTGAAGACCCAGATATAAGCCCACAAAGTTACAGCCACTTGGTCTTTGACAAAGGGGCCCAAAGAATCCAATGGAAAAAGAACAGCATCTTCAACAAATGGTGTTGGCAAAACTGGATCTCCACATGCAGAAGATTAAAGCTGGACCCGTACTTGTCACCATGTACAAGACTTAATTCCAAATGGATCAAGGACCTTGATATCAGGCCAGAGACTTTAAAAGCCATAGTTGAAAGGATAGGGAACTCCCTCGAGCTGATTGGGCTAGGCCAACACTTCCTAAACAGACATCCAATGGCACAGTCACTGCTACCAACTCTCAACAGTTGGGATCTTGTGAAATTAAAGAGCTTCTGTTCAGATAAAGAGATTGTCGCACGAGCTCAAAGGCAACCCACAGAATGGGAGAAAATCTTCACTAACCACATATCTGACAGAGCTCTACTGTCCAGAGTGCACAAAGAACTTAGAAAATTAAACTCCAAGGAAAACACTGGCCCAATTAAAAAATGGGCCCTGGAACTTCAAAGAAACTTTACCAGGGATGAAATTAAAATGTCTAACAATTATCTTAAAAAATGCTCCACTTCCTTCGCCATCAGGGAAATGCAAATCAAAACTTCCCTGAGATATCATCTCACCCCGGTCAGGATGGCAAAAATCCACAGTACAAACAACGACAAATGCTGGAGAGGATGTGGGGAGAGGGGAACTCTCCTACATTGTTGGTGGGAATGCAGGCTCATACAGCCACTCTGGCGAGCCGTCTGGAGATTCTTAAAGAAATTAAAGATTGAAATGCCGTATGACCCTGCTATCCCACTTTTGGGAATAACCCCCCAAGCAGCAGAGGTTCGCCTCGATAGCACAAGCTCGACCATGTTCATAGCAGCACTGTTTACAATAGCAAAGTCATGGAATCAACCTAAATGTCCAACAGTTGACGAGTGGATAAGGAAACTGTGGTACATCTATACAATGGAGTACTACTCAGCCATCAAAAATGATGAATTACTGGAATTTGCTGGGAAATGGATGTCATTAGAAAGAATTATATTAAGTGAAGTATCCCAAACCCAGAAAATTAAGCGCCGTATGTACTCCCTAATAGGTGGCTCCTAGTACCAAACTCGCCCAGCCCACATTGGGACACTCAAAAGTAAACCTATGTAACACAGTAATTGCAAGGATTATGAACAAGAGAGATGGGTTAGGAGGGCCACACCAGAAACAAGGAGAGAGGAGACCATGTTACAGCAGAGAAAATAGGCCTCCATCAAGGTCTGCAAGTAAGTAATGAGAAACCTGGTTAAGTTCACAGACGTTCTTTCCTGATCTCACCAGAAGGGGAGGGCATATAGTCTAGCAGATAAAAAGTAATCATTGTGCAAATGGGTAATGGACCCCGCCCTCAGTGAGGTTTCCTACTCTTATTACATCTACCCTTGAATGTGCTATTACAACAAGACTCCAGTTTAACAGCTTTTTGTCTCTGGCCAGGGGGTGACATACAGTGCCCAGCAGAATGGAGTGAAGGGAATTGCAGGAGCAGAAAAACTGCAAAAGAAAATCAACAAACCACAATCCAGAACTTCAGAGACTCTATATCAATCACATAGAACTAGGACAGCCTAATCTCTCCCCATCCTGGAGCTCAGGGACATTTGCGGAAGAGGGGGCGGTAAGATTGTAAGAGCAAAAGGATGGGAGGAGCAACGATTTGCAAGATTCTCAACAATAGTTGGGGCCAAAGCAATCATAATGGAACTTTGCATGCCCTGCGCAATGTCCAGCGCACTGTTGCCCTCATAAAGTCTAGCATCTGTTAAGGGCACCGAGACCCCTGGAGGCAAGGGATTGACAGCCATAGTAGTAATCTTATGATTAAGGGGAACAAGAGAAAGGGCTTATGGAAATGCCACTGGGTCCTTATATGTCATCGGAGAGGAGGACCCAGTGGAGAGTTAGGCGCACACAATAAAGGACTCTCTGGGAATTGGGGGGGAGACACTGGGGGAAGGGGAGGGGGGAGGGAGGGAACTGGTAAAAAATTTTAAAATGTATAATTAAATTTTTAATAAAAAAAAAAAAAAAAAAAAAAAAAAAAAAGAACATGTAAATCTGGCCCATAACTGATTCTACAACTTCAGTTCAGCTATGTGCTTATGGAAATCTCTTGTATATGTAAAGAGACATGTATAAAGAGAATGCTTACAGTGTCAGATTTGTATGCTGGATACAAATATACCAACAAAAATCCTCACATTTATGTAATAACTGCATATCTGGGGCCTAAGTCAATCAGCGATTCTTTACAAATGTGCCCGGAGTTCAAATCCCCAACCATCAAATTGACACCTGTATCTAAGTATGACAACATGGAATATGGGGGTCGAACTTTTATCATTTTGTTTACATGACAAGCACTTTAACTGCTGAGCCATCTCCCCAGTTAATTTGACTTTGAATTTGTCAATTTATGTTAGAGATCTTTTGTCGATATAGATATATATATCTTATTGTTTTATGAAAAGTTTTACTTGTCATAAAGTTCTGTAATTTAAACTTTTATAGATGGGTAAAGGCAATTTTTGATATATTGTGATAAGTAATCTGGCTATGTTTTGACTCTTTCCTGAAATTTTGAGTGACAGCGAATTAAACTATTTTGGTAGAGGAAATTCAAGGTAGCATAGCATGGGTGTGACAGGTTACTATGGATTGCTTTTAGCCATGTTTATAGTGAGAATTGGAACAAAAGACAAGGAAGAAAGATGTGGAAAATACATTTTAGTAGTGTGTGTGCTCATAGCTATGGGCAAAGCATGAATAAGCAAAGTGTGGGTGGGCAATGTGGATAATAAAGCTGCACTACAGATACAAAGTAGATGTACTTGCTAAAGAGACTAGGAACATTAAAAAGAATCCAGTGCATTGCACTGGGTCATAGCAAAGGTGCTGTGAAGGGATCCCAAAGATTGCAATTTGAGATGGGTTTGAAAGCAAGTGTCTGAAAGAAGAGAGCCATGGGAGTGGAGGTGAAGTGAAATTTTTCTCTGGGTTTTGCTGCTCAGGTGCAGCCTGGCCGGTGGAAATAGATAACTATAGATGGATCTTCCCCTCTGCTTCCTGGTCCATGCTATGCCAAGAGATGCCCTCATATGCATCTGCTGCTGCAGATGGAACTGCCCTAAAAACCTGAACCATGATCCAAAATCTTTTCTTCTTCAAGCTGCTTCTGTTCAGTACTTGGTTACAGCAATGGCAAAAATAACTACTACATTGTTTTGAAAGGAAACAGGTTGTTATTATTTTTTTTCCTTTTTTATTTTATTTATTTCTTCCACTCATATAAAGTTGATAAGTACCCCATTTCCCTCACTCCCTCCATTCCTCCCTTAATCCCCTTATTCCCTCACCCTCTTTCCCCTTCCCTTCCCCCCTCCCACCCCTTCTCCCAGTGCTTTCCCCCCCCCATTCCTGGAGCATTCTGTTGTGTGCATGTTAAACTTCCCTCTGGTCCTCTTCTCTGATGAGGTGTAAGGACTCAGAAGCTTTGCCTAGAGCTCTTTTTTGTGTTCCCCTTTAGTATAGGAACACTATTGTGGCTGTTAATCCCTTGCCTCTAAGGATCCTGGTGCCTGTGATCCATGCTAGACTTTGGGGGTTCAATGATATGTTGGTCATTGCACAGGTCATGCAACGTCCTATTATGATTACTTTGGCCCTAATTTGTAGGTAGTATCTTGCATATCATTGCTCCTTCCCATCTTTAGGTTCTTACAATCTTACTGCCTCCTCTTCCGCAAATTTCCCTGAGCTTTAGGATGGGGAGAGATTAGGCTGGCCTGGAAACAGGTTATTATAAGGAGGATTTTGTGCTAGCAAGCTGTTATAGTTCAGATGTCTCAAAAGCCAATTCTGAGATTAGCAGGTGTTAGTAATGGTGAAATCTTGGGATCAGTATGTTGGAGGTGAAGGAATGGATCTGGGTTTTTGGAGTTAGAAAATATGCTCAATGCTATCTCAATGCTGTGTCCCAAGTGAACATAAGAGTGCTGAGCTTTTTAATCTTGTGTGGATTATTTTGAGAAATGGGATTGGTTACTCTTGCTGGTGATAATTTCTGAAAGAGTGTGAAGTCCAGTACTGGATACTGACTGTCTTCAACTATATCTGGGTTGTGACAGTTGCAGGCTGAGCATGCGACACAGCTGTGAAGAACAGATAATAAAGGCAAGTTCTTGAACAAATCTGTACTCCTACAGATTGTCTAATTAATATATAAAACCAGCCCATCGTGTGGTGCTTTCCAGTGGTGGACCAGATAAAAGGAAGTACATGGGAGTGGAGCTTGCCTCTCTTTTGCACTGTGTGGAGTTTGCACTGCTAGTCTGCTGACACCTTTCTCCGCTGCTACTGCTGTTTTTCACTGATGTTGGAGCCAGACTCTTTGTCCCTCCATATGAATGAGGTTCAGGAATCCTTCAGTCTTCAGAGTTTTCAGCAACTAATTGGGACTAATGTGAAACTTTCCAGCTATCCCTTGGTCTTCAGTCCAGACTGGGGTTGCTGAGATATTCAGCTCAAGAAAAGCAGCTACAAGTAGCTACTACTGGACTACTCTGACTTTATCTGGTAATCAATCTAATGCATTTTATCTGTCTGTCTGCCTGCTTGTCGGTCTGTCTGTCTCCATCTATTCTATCAGTTCTGTTCCTGTAGAGGTAATTGAGGTCATTAGGTTTTTATTTTGAACTGAGATGGATGTCTGTATGGCACATTGGAATGATAGCAGCATTTATCACAGAAACTGTAACTCAGAGGAATTGAGATTTGTGGGAGAAATAATAGTGAAAATTTCACTGAATAATTATTTAGAAAAGTCCTATTACATGCTTATCATGCTTATACATGCTTTACTGAGTTCTGGGAAATATAATAAAGGATGCAGAAAAGTTTTTGATTGACATTTCATCAGACGCCATGCCCACATTAAGGCATTCACCAGAGTGTTTATTCCTTTTCTTCCTAAAAAGCATAAACCATGTCCTGTTATTAATGCTTTTACTGATAAAAATGAGATTCAGAGATTTTTTCAGCTTTCTCTGAGCTCAAAGCTAACGAGTCAGAAGTAGGACTTGAATCTAAAATATTCATATTGCAGAGTCCTGTGTGTGGTTGATCCCAAATGGATAGTGCTTCATTATTGTGCATGTTAGATTTTCTCTGAACTACAGGTTTCTAAGAATAGAAACCTGTGTTGTGTTAGGGTGCTGTCATAGCTGGAATGTAAGTCCCTCCCCCACTTCCTGTAGGCTCATGTGTTTGAATCCTTAAATAGTGCTAATGTGTGGGAAGGTTGTAGGAACTTAAAGAACTGGAGCCTTGCTAGATTAAGGCATGTCATAGGTGGAAGGCTTTAAGATTTGGTAGTCCATCCCTACTTCCTCTGGCCTGAACAAGCCTCCTATTTCTAACTCTAGCCATGCCTTCTGCTATATGATTCTTGTTATAGTGAACTTTATCATCTTTGGAACCCTAAGTCAAATAAATCTCTCTCCCTTAAGTCATATATGAGTACTGCCTCATAGCAATAAATAAAAAGTAACTACAACAGATGTGTATATTTATTAAGCTGTTGGCAAATACTAACAAATTGATCTTCAATCTTAATTTTGTAGTTGAAATTTCAATGCCTACGAAAATTCACAGCTGTTCTTATCTTTGTAATCTATTTGTGGCAGTTAGTTGTAGATGTCAACTTAACAATCAAAATGCTTATTTCGTGTTTTGAAACAGAATCTGATATAGCACAGGCTAGCCCTAAATTTGTGGTGTAGACAAGGCAGGCCATGATCTCTTTCTCCTCCTGCATCTACCTTCCGAGTGCTGCAGTACAGCCATGTGCCACCGTACTAATATTGGATCATTGTAAATGCTGTGAAATACTATTTAAATTGATGTCTAAAATTATGTCAGCTTTCTAACTGTTTTTGATGTCTTCAAGTACTTTGTTTTATTTTTAGATATATATGTTTTTTTTAAATTTCCACTCAAACAAACTTAACAGGTACACCAGTCCCCTCCCTCCCTCCACCCCCCCTAGGTTCCCCTGTTCCCCCTCCCCTCCTCCCTCCCTCCCCATCCCTCAATCCCCCTCCCCCAATCCCCGGAGCATCCTTTAATGTGCCTGTCAGACTCTCCTCTGGGTCCTCCTCTCCGATGAGGTGCAAGGACCCAGCGGCATTTCCCAAAACCCTTTCCTGTGTTCCCCTTAAGCATAGGAACACTACTGTGGCTGTCAATCCCTAGCCTCCAAGGATTCTAGTGCCTTTAATCCATGCTAGACTTTGAGAGGTCAATAATGTGTTGGACATTGCGCAGGCCATGCAAAGTCCTATTATGATTGCTTCAGCCCTAACTTGTGTGGAGTATCTTGCATATCATTACTCCTCCCATCCTTGTGCTCTTACAATCTTACCGCCCCCTCTTCCGCAAATTTCCCTGAGCTTCAGGGTGGGGAGAGATTAGGCTGGCCTAGTTCCAGGTGGTTGATATAGAGTCTCTGATGTTCTGAATTATAGTTTGTTGATTTTTTTTTTCAGTTTTGCTGCTCCTGCAATGCCCTTGGCTCCATCCTGATGGGTATCGGATGTCACCCCCTGGCCAGAGATAAAAACCTGTTAAATTAGAGTCTTGCTATAAGTATATTTAAAGGTAGATGGAATAAAAGTAGGAGACCAGGGTGAGAGAGGGGTCAATCACCCATTTGCAAAATGGTTACTTTCTATCTGCCAGACTATATGCCCTCCCCTTCTGGTGAGATCATACCCCATCAGTTGCAAATGATCAGGAAGGAAAGTCTGTGAACTTAACCAGATGTCTCATTACTTACTTGCAGTCCTTGATGGTAGTCTATTTTCTCTGCTGTAACATGATCCCCTCTCTCCTTGTTTCTGGTGGGGTCCTCCTTCCCCATCCCTCCTGTTCATAATCTTTGCAATTACTGTAGGTATTACAGAGATTTATCTTTGAGTGTCTCTAAGTGGGTTTGGTACTAGGATCCACCTATTAAGGAGTATGTACGGTGCTTAATTTTCTGTATCTGGGATATTTCACTCAATATAATTGTTTCTAATTCCATCCGTTTCCTGGCAAATTCCATTAATTCATCATTTTTGATGGCTGAGTAGTATTCCATTGTATAAATGTACCACATTTTCCTTATTCACTCATCAACTGTTAGACATTTGGGTTGATTCCATGACTTTGCTATTGTGAACAGTGCTGCTATGAACATGGTCGTGCTTGTTCCATCGAGGTGAATTTTCACTGTATGGGGCATTATTCCCAAAAGTGGAATATCAGGGTCATATGGCATTTCAATCCTTAACTTCTTTAAGAATCACCAGAAAGCTCGCCAGAGTGGCTGTATGAGCCTGTATTCCCACCAGCAATGTAGGAGAATTCCCCTCTCTCTGCTAGGGATTGTTTGTATTGTGGATTTTTGCCATCCTGATCGATATGAGATGATATCTCAGGGAAGTTTTGATTTGCATTTCCCTGATGGCTAAGGATGTGGAGCATTTTTTAAGATATTTGTTAGACATTTCAATTTTGTCCCTGGTAAAGTTTCTTTTAAGTTCCAAGGCCCATTTTTTAATTGGGCCATTTGTTTCCTTGGTGTTTAGTTTTCTAAGTTCTTTGTGCACTCTGGATAATAGAGCTCTATCAGATATGTGGTTAGTGAAGATTTTCTCCCATTCTGTGGGTTGCCTTTGTGCTCTGAACAGAAGCTCTTTAATTTCACAAGATCCCATCTATTGAGTGTTGGTTTTAGTGACTGTGCTATTGGATGTCCGTTTAGAAACTATTGGCCTAGCCCAAGCAGTTCCCTATCCTTTCAACTATGGTTTTTTATAGTCTCTGGCCTTATATTGAGGTCCTTGATCCATTTGGAATTAATTCTTGTACATGGTGACAAGTACAGGTCCAATTTTAATCTTCTGCATGTGGAGATCCAGTTTTGCCAGGACCATTTGTTGAAAATGCTGTTCTTTTTCCATTGGATTTTTGGGCTCCTTTGTCAAAGATCAAATGGCTGTAGTTGTGTGGGCTTATATCTGGGTCTTCAGCCCTTATCCACTGATCTGTGTGTCTATTTTGGAGCCAATGTGAGGCTGTTTTTACAACTATTGATTTGAAGTATAGACCAAGGTTTGGTATGGTTATACCTCCATCAGTGTTTTTGTTACTCAGGATTGTTTTTGCTATCCTGGGTCTTTTGTGCCTCCATATGAATTTTGAGATTGTTTGGTCAACTTCTTTAAAGAATTGCTTTGGGATTTTAATTGGTATAGCATTGAATCTGTATATTGCCTTTGGTAGGATGGTCATTTTTACGATGTTGATTCTGCCAATCCAGGAACATAGGATGTCTTTCCACCTTCTGGTGTCTTCTGCAATTTCTTTAGGGTTTTAAAGTTTTCATTATAGAGGTCTCTTACTTCTTGGTTAGGTTTATACCAAGGTATTTCATTTTGTTAGGGGCTATAGTAAATGGGATTGTTTCTCTCAGGGATTTTTCACTTCTTTCTTTCTGGGCATATAGGAAGGCCACTGATTTTTGTACATTTATTTTGTTTCTTGCCACCTTGCTGAACTTCTGTATGTTCCAGGAGCTTCCTGGTGGAGTTTTTGGGATTGCTCAGGTATAAGATCATGTCATCTTCAAATAGAGATAACTTGACTTCTTCATTGCTGATTTGAATCCCTTTTATGTCCCTTTCTTGTCTTATGGTTTCAGCTAAGACTTCAAGTATAATATTGAATAGAAGTGATGAGAATGGACAGCCTTGTCTAGTTCCTTATTGAAGTGGGAATTCTTCAAGTTTTTCCTCATTGAGTATAATCTTTGCTGTTGGCTTGTTGTATACAGCTTTTATTATATTGATAAAGGTTCCTTCCATTCCAACTTTCTCTAGGGTTTCGATCATAAAGCGTTGTTGGATCTTGTCAAAAGCTTTTTCTCCATCTATTGAGAGTTTCATGTGGTCTTGGACTTTGGACTGGTTTGTATGGCGAATTCCATTTATTGATTTGCATATGTTGAACCAACCTTGTGTGCCTGGGATAAAGCCTACTTAATCCCCGTGAATGATCTTTTTGATATGTTTTTGAATCTGATTTGCTAAGACTTTGTTGAGAATCTTTGCATCTGTGTTCATCAGAGAGACCTGGCCTATAGTTTTCTTTTTTAAGTGTATCTTTATTAGGTTTTGGAATTAAGATGATATTAGCTTCATAGAAGGAATTTGGTAGTGTTCCTTCCTTTGCTATTTGATGGAACATTTTAAGGAGTATTGGTGTTATTAGCTCCTTAAATGTCTGGTAGAACTCTATGCTGAATCCATCTGGTTCAGGACATTTTTTAGTGGGAAGATTCAAGATTACTTCCTCGATTTCCTCATATATTATAGGACTATTTAAATAATTCACAACTTCTTGATTCAATTTAGGTAAATTGTGTTTACTTAGGAATTCATCCATCTCTTTTGTGTTGTCAAATTTCACAGAGTATAAGTTTTTGAAATATGATGTTATAATTCTCTGGATTTCTTGGGTATTAATAGTGATAACTCCATTTTCATTTCTAATTTTGTTAATTTGTGTTTTCTCTCTCTTGCTTTTGGTTAATTTAGCTAGAGGTATATCAATCTTACTGATTTTTTCAAAAAACCACCTTTTTGACTGGGTGATTTTCTGTATCATTTTCCTAATCTCGATTTTGGATATTTCTCCCTTATTTTGCTAATCTCCTCTCTTCACTGCTTTTGGGATTGGATTGCTCTAGTGTCTCTAAAGCTTTAAGCTGCAATGTTAAGTTATTTATTTCTGATGTTTCCATTTTTTTTTGATATAGGCATTAAGAGCTATGAACTTACCTCTCAGGACAGCTTTCATTGTGTCCCAGAGATTTTGGTAAGTTGTATTTTCATTATCGTTCACTCTCAGGAAATCTTGAATTTCCTTTTTAATTTTTTCCTGAATGCAATTCTCCTTCAGCATCATAATGTTAAGTTTCCAGGAGTTAGTGTATTTTCTGTTGTTTTTTGTGTTGTGGATGTCCAGCTTTAGGCCGTGGTGGTCTGATAGGGTATAGGCTAGAATTTCAACTTTCCTATATATCTGGAGATTTGTTTTATGGCCCAAGATGTAATCTATTTTGGAGAAAGTTCCGTGTGCTGCTGAGAAAAATGTGTATTCTTTGATGCGTGGGTGAAAAGTTTAATAGAGATCTGTAAGGTCCATTTCTTTAAGGGTTTGATTAAGTTGCAAAGTGTCTCTGTCAAGTTTTTGATTTGTTGATCTATCCCATGTTGAGAGGGAGGTGTTGAAATCCCCGAGTATTATCGTTTTGGGGTTGATTTCTCACGTTAGATGTTGTAGGGCTTGCTTAATGAATGTGGGAGGGCCCATATTGGGTACATATATGTTCAGTATTGTGAAGTCTTCCTGGTGAATTGTACCTGTGACTAAAGTGTAGTATCCATCTGTGTCTCTTATGATTTTTTTTGGATTAAAGTCTACTTTGTCCAGTAGCATAATGGCTACCCCTACCTGTTTCCTGGTTCCATTAGCTTGCAGAATTTTGGACCAGCCTTTTATTTTTAGGATGTGCCTATCTTTTGTGGTGAGATGGGTTTCCTGCAGGCAGCAGATTGATGGGTTGTGATTTTTAATCCAAGTTTGTAATCTGTGTCTCTTGATCGGTGAGTTAATTCCATTAACATTTAATGTTATAATGGAGAAATTATTTTTAATTCTGGACATTTATTATGTTTAGTGAATTTTATAAGTGTATTGTTTTGCTTTTAGGTTTTGGTGGTATTATACTTCCCTTCTGTCCTGGATATGCTTGTTTTTTTCTTCAAGCTTGAGTATCATTTCTAGCATTTTTTGAAGGCCTGGTTTGGTGGACATGTATCTCTTCAAGTTGTCTTTGTGCTGGAAAATTTTTCTTTCTCCCTTGATCATGACAGATAGTTTTGTGGGGTATATCAGCCTGGGTTGATATTTTTGCTCATTCAATACTTGAAGTACATCTCTCCAAGCTCTTCTTGCTTTCACTGTTTCCATTGAGAAGTCATTTGTTATTTTAATAGGTTTACCTTTAAAAGTGACTTTTTTTCTCCTTGAAGCTCTCAGCACCATTTCTTTGTCTTGTATGTGGAGTGTTTTAACTATTATTTGCCATGGTGATTTTCTATTTTGGTCATATCTGTTTGGGGTGTGGAATGCCTCTTGTATATGAATGGGCCTCTTTTTTTAGATGAGGAAAGTTTTCCTTGATGGTAGTTTGAAAAATTTCCTCAAGTGTGGTATTTTGGGATTCTTGCTCTGGTATTCCATGAATATGCATGTTCGGCTTCTTCAGGGTGTTCCATAACTCTTGAATATTTCTCTTGAGTATCTTTTTGGCTTTAAAATACTTCTATTGAGCTGGTTAATATTCCCACTTTGTCTTCAAGGTCTGAAATTCTATTTTCTGCTTCTTAGTTCTGCTGATAAAACTGTCTGTGGAGTTCTGGGTTGAAGATAACTTGTCTTTTAGTTCAGTTTTAAACTCTGCTTGAGTCTGTTTTAACTGCTCTTTGCCTGTTTTTGTTTCTTGAACTGTTTTTCTCAACTCCTCCAAGTGTCTGTTGTGTTCCTCTTCAAAGCGGTTGATGTGGTTATTTAATTTCTCCTGGATTTCCTCTTTCATAGTACTGAATATGGTAATGATCATATTTTGAAGGTCGTTATCCTGGGTCAGGCTTTCTTGGCCATTTTCCATGGGTTTGTTCTGGTTGGAGTCTAATATTATTGGATTAATTCCTTCAGTGGGAGATTTGTTTTCTTGGGTTTTGTTTCTCATGGATTTGCACTTTGACTTGGGCATTGTCATTTTAACTCTTAAGACCTCTTTTCAATTTCTGTGTGTTTTTTACTGAACTGAATTAATTGGCCTGGCGCAGTCCCTGCTCAGGCTGGCTGGTGGGAAGAGCTGGAACTAGTGAGTTGCCTGGGGTTTGGGGGTGAGCAGGGGGAGCTTACCTAGGTTCCAGTGTGTCCTGGCTGGACTGTGCGTGTCCCGGGTGGGTGGGGAAAGGGCAAGTACTAACTTTCATTGATGCTCTAGTTTTATTGTTAGTTCTATTCCTGAGTCTATTTCATCCTTATTTCTTCAGCATTGTTATAATTACAATATCCAATAGGACAAATCTCTTTTATAAACTTTAGAATCAATACATTAAGTTCTGTGAAAAACACCTTATTTGAAAATGTATACTTTCTGAGGAACTACTATAGAGCAGGTTCTTCAATGTAGAGAGGAAAGTCTCATACCCATTTAACAATAAATAAATAAATTTGATTGATTAGAATGAAAACTAACACCTTCATAATTTTCAGACTTGGAAATTTAAAAAGCATTTATCACCTTGTTCAATTTTTTTTTCATGTCCTTTCATGAAATATTTCAGTCTTTCATAGGACAAAATGGAAAATGCCCTATGATGGTCCAACCAGAGGGCATGGGCAATTAAACAAAATTCTAACTACAAGGTAATTGACATCTCGCAATAAATTCAGAGAAGTATCAGAGGCCCCTAAAACAGTATAGGCCTTTGCCATTGCTCTAGGTTGCCCTCCAGAAACTGTAAGACCCTACTGCTGAAGACTTAACAGACAATGATCACAAGGCATGAAAATAAAAATCAGCTGGAAATGTTTTGCAAGCTTCCTCCTTGCTGGCCAGTTTTCATAGTTTCAGAAAGTACTGTTTAAACTGTTTGGTGAGAAAAGTGACCAATAGTTTCATCAATCTGTGAAAGCTGCAAGTTGTAGTAGCAAGAAGCAACCATCAGTGTAATAGTGGCATGAATGTCAAGGGGGGCAATCAACAGCTTTATAATTAGATTTAAAGCCTGGTGTTCAGGACTTGACAAAGCTACTAGATCCATGATCTCACTACTGTCGTATGTACTTCACAAGACCTTTATGGGATTTGACCTGTGAACATTTTACCATGGAAGGACAAAGGTCACAAGACATCCCACAGCTCCCTGAGCAGCAGCAGTGCTGATAGGGTGGAAGCAAAGATGCTTTCCTCAACGGTATGTGATTCATGATCCAGCAAGTGCTCAGGCTTATGCTATCATAGGCAACCCAGATGAAATTCAGTGGGCTACTCATGCAAAAAGACAAGAAAATAGGAGGAAAAAGTTTTGTAATGGGAAAAGGAAGAGGAATGGGATTGGGCATTAAGATGTGAAAATATTACAGATTCATTATATTCATATATGAAACTTTGAAAAGAAAAAGCTTTATATCTAAAAAGTATTTTAATCTTCCCTTTATATCAGCTCTGTCAAATACTCCTGGCATTCAGTATTAAGTCATGATATACCGCAATAAGTTTTCATATTGGAAGGATATGCTAGTTCATAGGCTTTTTGAATTGCTTAAGATTCAAAGTAAAATTCAAGAAAAAAATAACACTAAGCTAGACTTTACTATTTGTAGGTATAGTGTTTTCCACATATTGATACAGAACGCTCAAGCCAATTCTCTAGGTATGTGAGATGAAGAAATGGAAGCACAGAAAAGTTAAATAATTACACTCTGCCTGAAAGAGATCTGGGAAGACACGAAGCCCAATTGATACAAGGCAGATTGTCTACAGTGTTTGTGCTGACTGGCTGTGCTAGTAGTCTACGGTTGAGAACCTGGTCATCTTACTAAATCTTATTAGTACTTGATTTTTAAAAGTTATGCTGTAAATTATTCTTTGTTTTTGTTGCTGTGAGATGATGCTCATATATAACTTAAGGAAAAAGAAGATTTATTTTGGCTTTTGACTCCAGAAGAGAGATACAGCTGATTATGGCAGAAAAGGCATAGAGGATGCCAGAAGCTGGAGGTGGCTGGTTCAGGTCATCTCAGACATTGTGGAGTCAGAGACAGATGGGAGCAAACTGGGAAGCAGGACTGGACTAGCAAGCTGCAAGGTTCATCCCTTGTGCCATGCCTTCCTCCAGCAGGGCTCTACCTCCTAAAGGTGCCATGACCTTCCCAAACACTGGCATTCAAACACATGAGCCTGGATGGAACAACTCACATTTGAACCATAAAAAGTTGCTTTTCTTATATTAGATAAGTCAATAATAAATAGCTTTCTAATCATGGCAATTTTTCATGTTTCATCTGGAGAGTCTTCCACACACATCACTTGTCTATCTCATCAATTCCCATCCTCTGGCACACTTTTTCCAGCTCTTCCTGACAGTCCCTTCTCATCCTGGATTCCTGCCTTCATGTTTCCCATCCTCAGAGAGCCGGTCTGGATCACCTTGACCACGATGTCGTTTCCCTTCTCATTCACTTTCTCACCCTACCAATCTCTTCTGCTTCACGTGTTTCCTCCAGGGTCCTCATTACTTAGCAGAATTACTGTTTCGCACATTGTATTACTTTTGTGTTACTCAGCGTTTCCAAAAATGCTGTACAGACAACTATATTGTTTACAATGAAAGATCATTTTTTGCTGCCTTGTCCACACACACACTATCTTTTAATTTTTCTATCACTGTATTTCCTGGGAACGCCACTAAAAGAGCAGGTATCTTTCTTTTTAAATAGGGAAAACTCAATGATTTACTGTAGCGTGATGTCACCATAAAGTAATGCCAACTCTATGTTTTCAAAAGCTATTCCTCATCAAGTTGAAGAAATCCCCTTCTGTTCCACTGTCTTGAATGATTTTATGTGGTTTGATGCTTTAGATTTTGCCAAATGCTACTCTTGCATTTATTAAAATAATTTAACATAAATTTTCTGTCTTAATTTTTTTTAGACGATGTGTTGATTTTACTTTGTTAAATTGGCCTTGCATTTTGGTGACAAATTTACTTGGTTAGGAATATTTTTTATACCATTATATTTTATTTAGAGAATTTCTGTTCAGAATATTTCTATGTTTGTGAGATGTGTGGTCTTCAGTTGTCCTTTTTTAATATTATTTTTTGGTTTTAGTAATGTACTACTAAATACTTGGTATTCTGCTTTTCATTTTATTTTGCTTTTATCTTTATAATTTACTTCTTGCGTGGTTTGTGTTGAATTATTACTCTTCTTCTGTTTTCTTAGGTGGTGTTGAATTTTGAGAGGAATTAGAAATATTACTTGCTCTCTTGTTTTCTATAAATAAGCAAAATGTAGTATTTCTTCTTTAGAAACTTTGTTGAGTGTGTCAATAAAGCTTTCTAGGTCTGGAGTTATATAAGTTAAGAAGTTCCTAATTATAATTTTATATGTAAGAGCTGTAGAACTATTTAAGTTACCTATTTCAAGAAGGCTTTCATGGGTTCTATATTTCAATGAATGCATCCATTTTGTCTAGGATGTTAATTTATTGACAAAGAAATTTTCATAATGTTTCTCTATTATCTCTTTAATAGCTGTAGGGTCTGTAGTATATCACACTTCTGTTACTAGAGTTGGTAAGTTCTATTTGCTTTTCATCTTTTTCTTATCAGTGTGATAAACATTACCTAGATTTATTATAGTTATTGTAGAAATGATTCTTCATTTCATTGATTTTTTTTCTCAGTATTTGGCTTTTTGTTTTATTTTGTTTTTATCTTTATAATTTACTTCTTGGGTGGTTTGTATTGAGTTCTTCTCTTTTTTCTTAAGGTGGAAACTTGAATTTTTTTCATATCATATAAAGGCCTTTGCAACTGCAAATTACTCTTTAAACATCGCTGCATACAAATTTTGATGTGTTGTATTTTCATTTCTCTTTAGTTGAAGATAGTTCATAATTTCTCTCTTAATTTATTCTTTGATCAATGAGTAGGAATACATCATTAAATTTCCAAATATCGTGAGACTCCTATTTTAGAAAAAGTGAGTGAGAGAGGAAACAGGACAGCAGGCCGCACTTGCTATGGTATACATATAGAGGTCAGAGGATAACCTTTGGAAGGTTGTTCTTTCCTTCCAGTATGGGCTCTGAGGGAGAGCACTCAGGTTATCAGGTTTGTGCACAGGTGTCTTTATCCTGAGCTATCTCACCATCTCCTAATTTCTGATGTAATTCTATGGGATGAAGTATTCTGAATGATGGATCCTATGGAATCTACTGAGTAGTGGTTTATCTTAAAAGATTTCACTTGCTCTTCAAAAGAAGAGCATATTCTGTCATTGGACAGAATGTTTCTTGGATGTCAGTTGTTTAAAGTGTTTTAACATAAAACTCAAGTCTTCTATATACTTGATTGTATTTTGTTTCTGTTTCATGTATTAACTACAAAGAACTTCCTAGAGAGAAAGACGTTAATTACTTGATTAATCTTATAGATTGTTTTTGTTTCTCCTTTAGTTCTAGGTTTTTTTCTGAATATTTGAATTTTTGTTACTAGGGGCATAGAGATTTAAGATTTTTATGGCCTTTTGATTTTATCTACTTTATCACCATGGAATTATATTATGTATCTGTGGTAATAGTCTTCTAAAAATATATTAGCTTTGTTTAAAATTGTATTAGCCATGTTTCATAGTTAGATACAAATGCCAACTTGATGGCTGAAGGTTTGGGATCTGAGCACATTTGTAAAGAATTAGTGGTTGAGTTAGGCCCTGAGCAAGCCTGAAGAAGATTGTCTAGTTGATAGGTAGACCCAGCCCATGGTGGGTGGGACTAGATCCTGGACAGGTATTAGGTAAAGAAGTTGGCATCCTTCTGTATACTTGGCCAGACATGCTGGTCTGGAAAGTAAGAACTGTCCCTCTTCCAGACGTTATATGGATATGGTGTAGCCAGTTCACTTGGGACCTGGTGTTAGTGTGAGCTCTCCTGCCAAGCTAGATAAGGTATTATAACTGGACAGTCATAAGCCAAAATGAAAACCCCTCATTCCCCCTTTACACCCCATCCCGCTCCGCCGGTCAGGACGCGCGGGCGCCTCACCCCGCGCCCTAGGTAAGTCCCCCGTTCGGGCCCCACCCACCAGGACCCCAGGTCAGCCCACAGGGACCCGACTCCGACTCCCACCATCCAGCCGGAGCCGGGGGCCGAGGGACGAGGAGGACCTCCCCCTGCGCCCGGGCCCCGCCCCAGCTGCCCTCGGGTTAAATAGCTCCACGCCGATGCCCCCATCCTCCCTTTACACCCCACCCGCTCCGCCGGTCAGGACGCGTGCGTGGTCCAGCCAGGCCTGACCCCGTGCCCTAGGTAAGTATCCGCCTGCGTCTGCCTACCAGGACCCCAGGCCAAATAATTCAGTTTAGTGAAATTGAGAGATCTTAAGAGTTAAAATGACAATGCCAAAGTCAAAGTGCAAATCCATGAGAAGCAACACTCAAGGAAACAAATTTCCCACTGAAGAAATTAATCCCATGTTAGACTCCAAAAAGAACAAACCCGCGGAAAAAGGCCAAGAAAGCCTCACCGAGGATAAGGTCTTTCAAAATATGATCATTACCATGTTCAATACTAAGAAAGAGGAAATCCGGGAGGAATTACATAATTGAATCAATCGCTTTGAAGAGGAACACAACAGACATCTGGAGGAGTTGAGAAAAACAGTGCAAAAAACAAAAAGTGGCATAGAACAGTTAAAACAAACTCAAGGAGAGTTTAAAACTGAGCTAAAAGACAAGTTATCTTCAACCCAGAACGCCACAGAGTCTTATCAACAGAACTAACGAAGCAGAAAACAGAATTTCAGACCTTGAAGATAAAGTGGGAGTTTAACCAGCTCAATGGAAGAGGTTGTTAGGGCCAAAAAGATACTTGAGAGAAATATCCAAGAGATATGGGACACCCTGAAGAAGCCTAACATGCGTATTCATGGAATACCAGAGCAAGAATCTCAAAATACCACCCCTGAGGAAATTTTTCAAATGATCATCAAGGAAAACTTTCCTCATCTAAAAAAAGAGAGGCCCATCCATATACAAGAGGCATTCCGCACCCCAAACAGATACGACCAAAATAGAAGCACGCCGTGGCAAATAATAGTTAAAACACTCCACATTCAAGATAAAGAACTGGTGCTGAGAGCTTCAAGGGAGAAAAAACAAGTCACTTTTAAAGGCAAACCTATTAAAATAACAAATGACTTCTCAGTCGTAACAGTAAAAGCAAGAAGAGCTTGGAGAGACATACTTCAAGTATTGAATGAGCAAAAATGTGAACCCAGGCTGATTTACCCTGCAAAACTATCTGTCATGATCGAGGGAGAAAGAAAAATTTTCCAGCACAAAGACAACTTTAAGGGATACATGGCCACCAAACCAGGCCTTCAAAAACTGCTAGAAATGATACTCAAGCGTAAAGAAAAAAACAGGCATATCCAGGAGAACAGAAGGCAAATATAACACCATTAAAAGTAAAGCAATATACTTATAAAAGCTACTAAACATAATAAATGTCTGGAATTAATAGTTTCTCCATTATAACACTAAATGTTAATGGAATTAACTCACCGATCAAGAGACACAGATTACAAACTTGGATTAAAAATCACAATCCATCAATCTGCTGCCTGCAGGAAACCCATCTCACCACAAAAGATAGGCATGCTCTAAAAATAAAAGGCTGGTCAACAATTCTACAAGCAAATGGAAGCAGAAAACAGGCAGGGGTAGCCATTATGCTATCAGACAAAGTGGATTTCAAACCAAAGAAAATTATAAGAGACACGGATGGATACTACATTTAGTCACAGGTACAATTCACCAGGAAGACTTCACAATACTGAACATATATGCACCCAATACGGGCCCCTCCACATTCATTAAGAAAACCCTACAAGCATCTAAAGCAAGAAATCAACCCCCAAACGATAATTCTTGGGGACTTCAACACCGCCCTCTCAACATGGGATAGATCAACAGGTCAAAAGCTTAACAGAGACACTTTGGAACTTAATCAAACCCTGAAAGAAATGGACCTCACAGATCTCTATCGAACTTTTCACCCACGCACCAAAGAATACACATTTTTCTCAGCAGCACACGGAACTTTCTCCAAAATAGATCACATATTGGGCCACAAAATGAATCTACACATATACAAGAAAGTTGAAATTCTAACCTGTGCCCTATCAGACCACCACGGCCTAAAGCTGGACATCCACAACATATCAAACAAGAGAAAATACACTAACTCCTGGAAACTTAACACTATGATGCTGAATGAGAACTGGATTCAGGAAGAAATTAAAAAGGAAATTCAAGATTTCCTGAAAGTGAATGATAACGAAAATACAACTTACCAAAATCTCTGGGACACAATGAAAGCTGTTCTAAGAGGTAAGTTCATAGCTCTTAATGCCTATGTCAAAAAAATGGAAACATCAGAAATAAGCAACTTAACAATGCAGCTTAAAGCTTTAGAGAAACTAGAGCAATCTGATCCCAAAAGTAGTAGAAGAGAGGAGATTAGCAAAATAAGGGGAGAAATATCTGAAATCGAGATTAAGAAAACGATAGAAAAAATCAACCAGTCAAAAAGCTGGTTCTTTGAAAAAATCAACAAGATTGATACACCCCTAGCTAAACTAACCAAAAGCAAGAGAGAGAAAACCCAAATTAACAAAATTAGAAATGAACATGGAGTTATCACTACTGATACTCAAGAAATCCAGAGAATTATAACATCATATTTCAAAAACTTATACTCTGTGAAGTTTGACAACACAAAAGAGATGGATGAATTTCTAAGTAAACACAACTTACCTAAATTGAATCAGGAAGTTGTGAATTATTTAAATAGTCCTATAACATATAAGGAAATTGAGGAAGTAATCTCGAATCTTCCCACCAAAAAATGTCCTGGACCAGATGGATTCAGCACAGAGTTCTACCAGACATTTAAGGAGTTAATAACACCAATACTCCTTAAACTGTTCCATCAAATAGCAAAGGAAGGAACACTACCAAATTCCTTCTATGAAGCTAATATCGTTTTAATCCCAAAACCTAATAAACATTCATTTAAAAAAGAAAACTATAGGCCGATCTCCCTGATGAACACAGACGCAAAGATTCTCAACAAAGTCTTAGCAAATCGGATTCAAAAACATATTAAAAAGATCATTCATGGGGACCAAGTAGGCTTCATCCCCGGCACACAAGGTTGGTTCAACATACGTAAATCAATAAATGTAATTCATCATGTAAACCAGTCCAAAGTCCAAGACCACATGATACTCTTGGTAGATGCAGAAAAAGCTTTTGACAAGATCCAACAGCCTTTTATGATCAAAACGCTAGAGACAGTGGGAATGGAAAGAACCTTTATCAATATAATCAAAGCTATATACAACAAGCCCACAGCAAGGATTATGCTCAATGGGGAACAATTGTAAGCATTCCCACTTCGATCAGGAACTAGACAACGCTGTCCACTCTCACCACTTCTACTCAATATTGTACTTGAAGTCTTAGCTGAAGCCATAAGACAAGAAAGGGACATAAGAGGGATTCAAATCAGCAAGGAAGAAGTCAAGCTATCCCTATTTGCAGATGACATGATCTTATACCTGAGTGATCCCAAAAACTCCACCAGGAAGCTCCTGGAACTAATTGAGAAGTTCAGCAGGGTGGCAGGATACAAAATAAATGTGCAAAAATCAGAGGCCTTCCTATATGCCCAGAATGAAAGAAGTGAAAAAGCCTTGAGAGAAACAATACCATTTACTATAGCCCCTAAAAAAATGAAATACCTTGGGATAAACCTAACTAAGGAGGTAAAAGACCTTTACAATGAAAACTTTAAAACCCTAAAGAAAGAAATAGCAGAAGACACCAGAAGGTGGAAAGACCTCCCTTGTTCCTGGATTGGCAGAATCAACATCGTAAAAATGACCATCCTACCAAAGGCAATATACAGATTCAATGCTATACCAATCAAAATCCCAAAGCAATTCTTTAAAGAAGTTGACCAAACAATCTCAAAATTCACATGGAGGCACAAAAGACCCAGGATAGCAAAAACAATCCTGAGTAACAAAAACACAGCTGGAGGTATTGCCATACCAAACCTTAGTCTATACTACAAATCCATAGTTATAAAGACAGCCTGGTACTGGCTCCAAAATAGACACACAGATCAATGGATAAGGATTGAAGACCCAGATATAAGCCCACAAAATTACAGCCATTTGGTCTTTGACAAAGGAGCCCAAAGAATCCAATGGAAAAAGAACAGCATCTTCAACAAATGGTGCTGGCAAAACTGGATCTCCACATGCAGAAGATTAAAGCTGGACCCGTACTTGTCACCATGTACAAGACTTAATTCCAAATGGATCAAGGACCTTGATATCAGGCCAGAGACTATAAAAACCATAGTTGAAAGGATAGGGAACTCCCTCGAGCTGATTGGGCTAGGCCAATAGTTCCTAAACAGACATCCAATGGCACAGTCACTGCTACCAACTCTCAACAGTTGGGATCTTGTGAAATTAAAGAGCTTCTGTTCAGATAAAGAGATTATAACACGAGCTCAAAGGCAACCCACAGAATGGGAGAAAATCTTCACTAACCACACATCTGATATAACTCTGCTCTCCAGAGTACACAAAGAACTTAGAAAACTAAACACCAAGGAAACCAATGGCCCAATTAAAAAATGGGCCCTGGAACTTAAAAGAAACTTTACCAGGGATGAAATTAAAATGTCTAACAAATATCTGAAAAAATGCTCCACTTCCTTAGCCATCAGGGAAATGCAAATCAAAACTTCCCTGAGATATCATCTCACCCCGGTCAGGATGGCAAAAATCCACCATACAAACAACAACAAATGTTGGAGAGGATGTGGAGAGAGGGGAACTCTGCTACATTGCTGGTGGGAGTGCAGGCTCATACAGCCATTCTGGCAAGCCGTCTGGAGATTCTTAAAGAAATTAAAGATTGAAATGCCATATGACCCTGCTATTCCACTTTTGGGAATAACCCCCCATACAGCAGAGGTTCACCTCGATAGCACAAGCACGACCATGTTCATAGCAGCACTGTTTACAATAGCAAAGTCATGGAATCAGCCCAAATGTCCAACAGTTCACGAGTGGATAAGGAAAAGTGGTACATCTATACAATGGAGTAGTACTCAACCATCAAAAATGATGAATTACTGGAATTTGCTGGGAAATGGATGTCATTAGAAACAATTATATTAAGTGAAGTATCCCAGATACAGAAAATTAAGCCCCGTATGTACTCCCTAATAGGTGGCTCCTAGTACCAAACCCACCCAGCCCACCTAGAGACAGTAATTGCAAGGATTATGAACAGGAGGGATGGGGTAGGAGGGCCGCACCAGAAACAAGGAAAGAAGGGACCATGTTACAGCAGGGAAAATGGGCCTCCACCAAGGACCCAAATAAGTAATGAGACATCTGATTAAGTTCACAGACTTTTGTTCCTGATCATTTACTACTGAGGGGGTGTGATCTCACCAGAAGAGGAGGGCATATAGTCTGCAGATAAAAAGTAACCATTTTGCAAAGGGGTGATAGACCCCTCCCTTACTGTGGTTTCCCACTTTTATTACATCTACCTTTGAATGTGCTTTTATCACAAGACTCTAACAGCTTTTTGTCTCTGGCCAGGGGGTAACATACAATGCCCACCAGGATGGAGTGAAGGGCATTGCAGGAGCAGCAAAACTGCAAAAGAAAATCAACAAACCACAATCCAGAACTTCAGAGACTCTATATCAACCACCTAGAACTAGGCCAGCTTAGTCTCTCCCATCTTGAAGCTCAGAGAAATTTGCGGAAGAGGGGGCGGTAAGAGTGTAAGAGCAAAAGGATGGGAGGAGCAGTGATATATAAGATACTCTATACTAGTTAGGGCTGAAGCAATCATAATTGGACTTTGCATGCCCTGCGCATTGTCCAACCCACTGTGGACCTCACAAAGTCTAGCATCTGCTAAAGGCACCAAGAGCCTTGGAGGTAAAGGATTGGCAGCCACAGCAGTGTTCCTATACCTAAGGGGAACACGGGAAAGGGTTCAGGGAAAGGCCACTGGGTCCTTGTACGTCATCGGAGAGGAGGGCCCAGAGGAAAATCAGACATGCACAAGAAAGGACTCTCTGGGAATTGGGGCGGGAGGCACTGGGGGATGGGGAGGGAGAGGTGTGGGGAGGGGGAGCAGAGGGTACGGGGAGAGGAGGAGGAAGGGAGGGAACTGGTGTACCTAATAAGTTTGTATGAGCTGAAATAAAAAAAAAAAAGAAAACCCCTCATTCCTTTATAAGCTGTTTAGTTTTGAATTTACTGGCAACCATGCAGAGTAACTGCAACGTCATGGATTTATGTATTTTCATTGCCCATTACCTGCTCCCACCTGCATCCCTTTCCACCCTCCCATCCCCCCTCCACCATTCTCCTCCTTTTTTCCCTATATGTGGAACTGGGTTACCTCTAGGATGCCTGCACTAGTTAGTGCGTGGGCACCTGTTAGGGCACAATGGGCCCAGCGGTGGGTAGACAGTGGAATACAGAAACCCCCCCCCCCTTAGTCTAGCACCAGTCCAATGTAGTCCCTTTGATGGGATCTTCTCTGTTCCATCACAAAGTATTGTTAGGCCAGCTACTGTAGATGTCTAGTTCTTAGGTACTGTGATAATATGTTTTCCCTGTGAAATTTGTCTGATATGAAAATAGCCACTGTAGTAATTTTTAATAGTATAAGTTGGCATTTATCTCTGCTCTTTCATTTCAATGTGCCTGTAATTTTATTTACAGTTATTTCCTTTTGGTCTTGCTTTTTAGACATTTATTATTGTGTGTGGGAGAATGGGAGCACATGCCGTCCTGTATGTGTAGAAGGCAGAGAGGACTGCTTGTCAATCAGTTCTCTCCTCTCTCCTTTTTCTGTTTCTTATATGATTCTCTCTAGCTTTTCTTCTGTGTTTCAATTTTAATAATTAGCAACTCCATGTTTTTAAGTTCATCTTTTCATAGCATCTGAATTCCTGCTATTTCTATTCCCTGCATTTTCTGTTGTAGAAAGCATTTCCCCCCTACAGGTATAAGCCTCAATTGCCTATTTATTTTATGATTTCCTTTTATTTTTCATTACATGATTATAATCTTTAAAAAAAGTTTAGACTAGTTGTTTTACAATTCTTGTATGATAATCTCATTTTATCTGTCTCTTGATTGTATTTCAAGTGAATAACTTTTCTCCTAGATTAGGTCACTTTTTTTTCTGCTTCTTCAAACCATAGTGATTTTTTCTTGCTGCTGGATATTAGACATTATCCTTTAAATGGTGTGACAGTTAATCTTGGTTACCAATTTAATGGGCCTGGGATTAACTAACAGATCAACTATCAGACCCCCGAAGAGATTATCTGGATTAAGATATTTGAAATCTAATGATCAACCCTAAATGTAGGTGGTACTTTCCAATAGCAAAGCAGATAAAAAGAAATACAGGAAAGAAGAGCTCAACTCTCTTTCTCTCTTCCCCAGTGCTGGCAGCTCAGTTTACCTACTGCCCCCATTCTTCTGCTGATGGAAGAACCCAGCTTCAATCCTCCAACGTGACTGAAGTCCAGAGACTCTCCAGGAATCCTTTGGCCTTCAGCACCAGACTGAGATGCTGAGATATTCAACTTCTGAACTGAGGAAGTCACAGGTGGCCATTGTTGGACTACTTAGATTTTACCTTGTCAGCCAATCCAGTAAATTCCCTTTTATTATATATATTCATCATGCTGGTTTTGTTCCTCTAGAGGGCCCTGAGTAATATAAATGGTATGGAATTTTATTTCCATCTTGAAATTTTCCAGACTCATAGCCATAACAAGAAACCTGTAAGAGCTTCTTTAGCTACTTAAGCACATCCCTTTCTTCAGTACACTGGACTTGCAGTGAGTTGTCTTCACTCTAACTAACAAAACAAGAACCTCCCTCGCTTTTTGTGAAATTATTCGAATTCCAGTTTCTCTATGAATTTTGTTGTCTACATTTATGGGTCCGATGTCTCACACACTGTGATTTGCTTGGATTCCTCCTTCCTCAATCATGGTGTAAAGATACCTTTGCTCAGAGTTAAGAGTGGCCAGAGGATTGGTTATGTTTCCCTCCCTTCAGTGATCACAGTCTATGGTGCCTGTTAACAATTTCTTCTTGTCATTTATCCACTTGTGTATTTATTCATGGTTGGAAGAGAGTTCTGATGATACTTTATGGCAGAAATTGAAATACTTTCCCCAGATTTCTTTTGGGGGGTAGGGATGTCATGGGACCTTGCTCAGGGTTTTCTCAAGTTCCTGGGATCAAATGGTTCCTAAGTCTCAGCTTCCTAAGTAGACGGGGCTACAGTGTAGATGGGACTACAGTGTAGATGGGACTACAGTGTAGATGGGACTACAGTGTATGCCATGGCAACTTGCTCTTTTCCAGATTTAAAATTTTTTTATTATTATTTATTCAATTGTGCATGTATGGTGTGCGCCTGTGTGCATGTATGTGTGTGTGTGTGTAGAACCACGGATGAATTTGGGAACCACCACGGACCGCCTCCACCTCCTCCACCTCCTCCTTGTTTACTCTGCCCCGGGATTCACAGCCCCCCCCCCTCCCCGCTTCCGCCCGGCGTCTATACGTGGGGTCTAGGATCTAAACTCAGGACCTTCCACCTGCAAGGCAGAAGCTTAACCCCTGAGCCACCTCTCCAGCCCCTCCAGATTTTAATCCTATGAATATATCAATTTTATTGCTGTCATTCGAAACCCACTTTTCATAATACAGTATGCATTTAATACATTGCTGAATAATTTTCATAGCTATTGAAATTAGGACATCTGCATTTACTGTTTTTACTTGCCAACCCCACCCATCATACCTCCCTCCTCCCTCCTCCTTTTTTTCCTTCCTTCCTTCCTTCTCTTTCTTTCTTCTTTCTTTCTTCTTCTTCTTTCTTTCTTTCTTTCTTTCTTTCTTTCTTTCTTTCTCTTTTCTTCTTCTCTTTTTTTTCTCTTTCTTTCTTCTTTTTCTCTTCTTTTTCTTTCCTCTCTTTTTTTTTTTCTCTTTTTCTCTCTCTTTCTTTCTTTTTCCTCTCTCTCTCTTTCTTTTTCTTTCTTTCTTTTCTTCTTTCTTCTTCTTTCTTTCTTCTTTCTTTCTCTTTCTTTCTTTCTTCTTTCTTTCTCTTCCTATGTGTAGCTATGGGTGTGTGGGTGTGTGTTGGTACATGTGGGTGTAGAAGGCGGCACTGTGTATGCCTCTAGAGGCTCAAGGTGAATGCAGAATCATTTAGGATTGCTTTACCTTCTTATTACTTTGCTTTGGAGTTTCCCAAGCTCTGTCTTCCAGGGCTGCAAGTACAGGCCAGTGCCATTTCTGTCCAGTGTTTTTATGTGGGATCTGAGATCTGAGTTCAAATCCTTTGTTTGGGAGGCAAAGGCTTTAACCCTGAGCATCTCCCTGGTTCCCTTATTTGTATTTTCAAATAGCACATTCTGACATTTTCAAAAAGACTAGCAAATGGAAGGTCAAAGGCAAGGACATAGCTTCGTGGGGATGTGCATGTGGTGTGGGAGGTGGGGGTGGGAGCTGAAAGGAAGGAAGTGGGTGAAAAGCTCAGAGGAGCATTGAATTTAAGCGGGTGAAGAAACTCTGGTTAAATAAGAAGATGGCGAGAAACAACTCACCACTCTTGTGCATAGCAGGCAGGGAGTGGCAGAGGACTTGAAAGATGGACAGGTGGAGGCAGTGAGGCAGAGCGATTTCTTTGGAGTGAACTGCAGAGATGAGAAACTGCAAGCTTGGTGGCGGTCAATGGTTCGGAAAACGAAGCACAGGCCAAAGTATAAGATGAAAGAATATATGGCTTATATGAATCCTGAACATATGTATGTGCTTTTAGCAGTGGGGAATGGTATAGGAATTTTTAAATGTATTTCAGAGTGTCTGTGCAGTAGCTCAGCTGGGAAGGTGGCTGTTTTGTAAACCTGATTCCCAGAAGCCCACACAATGGAAGCAGAGAACTGACTCTCTAAATGCATGTTGGAAAATGATGAGGGGTTGTGAACCCCAAACGGTGGTGGATTGATTCATTTTCTCTTTGTGTACTTGAACACTACTGAGTTCAGGTTTCTGGATCTTTCCAGGATTTGCTCGGCTCCGATGAGGATTCTTTGGCTAGGTCCCAGATGGTAGATGGTATCATGTTAGAAGGTAGGTGTTAGCAGAGATCAGGTGACAAAGGAAGCTAGTGAGGCTCAAGTCGGGCTTCCACTTTTAAATAACAACTGTTTCTCAGACCTTATTAATCACTTCTACAGGCAATATCCCAGCGACCTATTTTCCACTTGGTCTCACTTCTTAAAGGCTCCATCACCTTCCCCACATTATGGGGAAGGACTTAGCTTCTAGCACACAAAACTTTGGAGGACACACTCAAAACATGTATAAACCACTGGGTAGAGGCATGTGACAGAAGGTGCATAGGGCCTGCTGACACTCTGATCTATGTGCAAAGCTGACATGAGGTACCCAAAGGGCAGATATTCTCCAGATATTCATGATAGTCACCAAAGATCTTGGTGGTCTGGTTTCCTCAGACTTCAGAGAGCACTTTGAGTGGTGATTTCCTCTTCTTAGGTTATCTGAACTGTGGTATTAGAGTGAGACTTGGCTCTTGCCTTGATTAAGTGAGCAGAGTTACGATCAGGTAGAATAATGCTTCTTTATGAAATAAGCGAGGAGGTGCACTAGTCTCTACCAGGGATGTCTGTGAATCAAAGCAATGGTTATGAGGAAGATGCACAGGCGAGGGAAAAAATCTGTTCTTCTGGTTTCTCTTGTCTTCCAATGACTGAAAGGAACATTGGGCTTTGAAAAGAGCTTTATGCTGGATGGTCCTTGTTGTCACCAGGAAGGCCAGAGGTAGTCACCCAAGCAGCTGTGTGTGTGTGTGTGTGTGTGTGTGTGTGTGTGTGTGTGTGTGTGTTATGTGTGTGTAGGGTCCAGACAGAAGGTGCTATCATGACAGTTTGATCAGACTGTCTTAAGCATAGTAATAGCTGCTGTTTTTAAGCACAGCATTTATAACAGCACTTGTTTTCCAAGTGATGTAGCATGTTTCCCCCTACTGTAAGAGCTTATTTAAGGAATCTTTTTCCCAAGTCACCTATGCATGTTAGAAATCATTTCTGCACTCCCCCTGACTTGTAGTCTGGTTGTCAAAAAGTCAAAACACAAACGCTTGCTGAACAGACTCAGTTACATCTTAACATGGTAATTGTTAAATCACTAAATCACTCAGTAGGAGTAAAACCAGAAAAAAAATCATCCAAGAAGTTATTATTATGCATATGCATTTTTAATGTCTGATCATCTATATAACCTTAAATTGCAATGCAGGTTAAATTTCCCTTGCTGATTTATAAGCATAATGTAAACTCTAGACACAGTTAATGCTATTGCAATGTAAAACCGTTCTGCTGCCGACTAAAGACCTTGCTTAGCACTGCAAAGCTTCGGTTCATTTCAATGTGATCATTGAGGCACTGTGCAGAGATTATGCATTTATTGTATTTTTTTCATGAATACATGAATGAATAATAAGTTCAACAAACAAGAGTTTCCTACTGGGAATGTCAAACAAATCATTCTGCAAAGTCCTCTGCATTTCAATCTATCACTCTACAGCACTGGCCCCCGTGTGTTCCTCAGCTTCAGCTGCGTCAGCACTTATGGGAGATGGGGTGCAATGGGGGTGGACTGCTCAGCCTGTCCTCGTTCTTCTCACCCCAGCAAGGCTTCCTCACAGGGCTCAGACTGGGGGCCTCTGTGTTGGTGGAGACCTAGGGAACAGGAGGAGTTCTGCTTCCACCATGAAAACTACACCATGTTGTAAAGGTCCTTTTATCTTAGCTCCACATTGGTTTCTAATAGCTATTCCCCAAATGGAAATAATGCCTCTTCCTAGACTCCAGCCCTCCCAACTGTATTGATCCCGCATAGCTGCGACCTTGAGAAATATGACCATTTTTTCTTTTACCTGATATTCTTTTAGTTCCCACACCATAGTTCCCTGACAACCCCTTCACCATGTCTGATGGCAGGTCCAGAAAGAAATGGAACGTTTTAAATGACCTCAACTCTCTCCTCCTTCCCATGCCCTGCCCTGTATCTAGCCCAGTCTGTGAGTAACAGGTAGACTCGGGTTCTTCACTGGGCAACTGAAGGGTCCATTTGAGGAAACTGTGGGTCCATTTGAGGAAAAGTGTCCTGTAGAAGTGAATGGATGAGATGGGACCATGGTTGCATTGGACATTGTGGTGCCAGCAAGCCTAGATGTGCCGTTTAAGTCAGCATGACAACACCTGTGCAAGGTCTGATGTGGGCGGCCAAGGTTCAGGGCATAACTTGAGCATCCGAGGTTCACTGTCAGCCTCTGTCTTAGGGAATCATTATTTTCACATTGGAGATTTTGCTATAGTCACTTCAGTATCTTTGATCCTTATAGAAATGGGGGGTGGTGGTGCAAAGGCTAGCAGAAGCTGACAATCTTTTCGCAAGCATTGTTTGTGCAAAGGTAGCTTTGAGACAAACAGCTTGTTAGATGGAGCTGTCTCCTTCTCTACTTTCTACCTACATTGTGACCGGAGACAAATTCTAGTCGTCAAACTCCAAACACTCCCTGGAGAGAGAGGCCTGTTTGAGATACATTGTCTGTTGCTCCAGGCAAGAAGCAACTCACTTGCCTACCCTACAAGAACACTTGCTATTCATCACATACTGAAGCAAATGAATATGCAACAAAAATTTGAGTCAATTCCAAAAGCTGTGATCGTCACATTTCCACTTTAGTATAAATGGAAATCTAAGCTCCCCTCAACGGATTAAATGCTACTGAACAATACAATTGCGTATGTTTCATTTACAGCTCTCAAAGTCAGAACACCATTTTTCATTTGCTCTAATTAGAAGCTCTTATCCTCCCCCCCCCCCCCCGCTGCCCCTCATATCACAAGACCTATCCTATGTCTACTGTGACTTGTCAGTTTTTGTAGTCCATGGGATCTATAGCATAGTGGTTACTTAATAATAAAAGTTGGTTTCTTCCTCTTCTCATTCTCTCACTTTTATCATAAAAAACAAATATTACAAGTTGCACAGTTATCAGGCTTTGTTATGAAGATGTATTCTGATATGAATAGATAACATATTTCATTTCATTTTTCAGTAGATAGAACTGACTGGATAAAATGTGACAGTTGTTTTAAGCCTTAGGGGCAGGCGGAATTTTTCATTAGTGGCTGGGGAATGCTTCCAGCTGAAATAGGCTCACGTGTGTGTGTGTGTGGTGTGTGTGTGTGTGTGTGTGTGTGTGTGTGTGTTCGCTAGGCTGCCCAATCAGAAAACCCCACAAATCCTCCTGTCTCTGCCTACCCAAACATCAGTCTTCAAATGGGTGTCCCCATACCCAGTCTTTATGTAGGTATGGGGATCTGAACTCACGTCCTTAAGTTTGTGCAGCAAGCACTTTGCTGACAGAACCATCTCCCCTGCATGAGGCAGGCTCTTCGGATGTCTCTGCTTAGCCTCACATCAGACTCTGAGAAAATCCTCTCTACCCAGAGGACTTCTGTCAGTTTCGTTGCTGACCTTGGCACTTGGCTTCATGGTTTGTCAGTTGGCCAGTATCTCATGGCTCATGAGAAACACAAAATTTGGCTTGTGTAGCTGTGACATTGTAGAAGCAATAAGATAGTCATATGCACCTGCAAGTTATTGAGTTTTGTCTTTTAGAAAGCTGAAAATAATAAACACTGCTAATAAGCAGCATGGGTCATAAAGATACCTCCATGTATTCCACTGGATCTGTTTTAAAAGCATCTTGTTGGAAGTTAAATTAACATAGGACACTTTTCACTGAAACTGGTCAGGGGAGAGTGGGGGTTTCCTGAGCTAGGAAGGGAATTAGCGCAACTGGTCTGGGAGCAGACACCTTTGATACACCTGGCTAACGGCAATGCTAAAACTGAAGTTTTAAATTTAATGGCTGGGGAATTGGTTTTTAAAGAGATTCTCAATGTGTTCAAGTACAAGTGATAATAGATGAATACATTGAACATAAACTGCCCGTTTGGTGAATATTTTAAAAATTCACTCTTCTCCCATCTCTAAATCTAAGGTAGAAGTTTTCTGGCGTGATTGCTAAACACTGGAAACACTGACTAGACTGAATTCCTGTAATCCTGTGTTTGAAGGAATGGCTTTGGCTGGGCCTGTGACTGTCTCCAAGATGGTATTCATGGAGGAACAGTCATTCCACTGTTTCCATTCACTGAGAGCCTGTCTCGATGGTGATGTTTCAATCCTGAAAGCGCCCAGTGCAGAAGTGGATGTTGAGTGATTGGTCGGATTTCTTTGAAGCTGCTGTTTTATTTTTAGTTATAGCTCTGAAGTTCTTTTGAATGACTTAACATTTTTCCAGGGTGTCAGAGCTGGGGGAGGCTCCGCTGTAACGTGGGGGAAGCGGCGAGGTGCACAATGCTGCAATGAGGGTGGGAGGCTCTGTCTTGACTTGTAAGGTTTCTTTCCCCTTTGCCTTCCAGCCCGGGGAGGCGGCTTTGGCACACAGTGGATGTGTTTCTTAACCGGCTCTGTAGGCAAAACAAAACAGCCCCTTGAAGGCGTTCTCGGTGGAGTCTATTTCAGGATTAAACACTTTCAGCTCCGCAGTGACTTTCATGCAGCCGCGTCTGTTCTTCTGTCAAGGTCAACATTTCCTGCTCCCCAGCGAATTCAAGGGAAGTTGTGAGTCAGACTCCATGAAATCACACGGGGAACATAACCATTGCTGGCTGCGCCCCAATCAGGCTGGGGGTGGCTCTGTCTGCCAGTGTCCGCTGTGCTGGGCCGCACAGGAGGTGGCCAGGACTGAGAGAAGGAGCTAACAAGGACAGTTTTCATCTGGGTCCAGCCTGACCCAGAAATCCGGAGACCTGGTGATTTGGACAAACCACCGAATATTTCTGGACTTCTGTTTTCCCATTTAAAAACAAGATCACGTGATCTATGATGGCTCTCTTGACAGGATAACTCTATAATTTTTCTTTAACTCCCCGCAAAGAGGACGGAGCCAGGAAATTCTCCGAAAACTCGTTTTTAACATAAGATCAATCCAAGGAACACTAGTAATGTAAAAAAGAAATCCCAGAAGATGCATATGGGACTCGTAGTAGTATTTGTTTCTTAAATGCTAATCTTCGGCAAATTGCTTGATCATTTGGTATGCAACATGCTGCAAGTGCCTTACATATTGTATTTGTATTTTACATTTGCAAGTGCCATAGAGCATTGCATATGGCTGCTCCAGAATTGTCAATAACATTCTCTGTGTGTTCCATATGTGAACAGAGGTGTGGTCCTTACTCTTTGTAATGCCATTTGTGATTTGTTCAATTAATATCTATGTGCTACATAGTCTTATACATTCCCAAATTATTAAGAAGGAAATAGAGTGTGGGGCAATTATATAGAGTAAAAGTTTGTTTCTTCTCATTTCCTTTCTCTCTGTCTCTCTATAAATAATCAACAGGCCCTAAAAAAGATTATTTTCCAGAAGAAAATCTGTAATATTGTTAACTTTTGGGATGATTTCCAATACTGAACTTGTATACCCTTAATGTATATACTATTAAATTTTGTTTAAATATAATTTCACATCTCATATTTTTGATAAGGTCGCATTTTAATTATGTCTATATATTTTGCATATTAATACCATCTTATTGTGAAGTCCTAAAGCAGATTAAAATTTATGCCTGCTATAATTCACATATTTTGCTTCAAACTTCTATGACTTAACCGAAGTGGAATCTACTAGTAAATGCTCTATTTTGTGTCAGAAAGTGTTGGTTTTTCTCATCATGCATCAGCCATGAAGTGGCTCGTTTTTAAGGAGATATGTAAGACATATGCTTGCACATTCTGTTAGCAGCTGGTGATCTATACTCAGGAAAGGTTTCCATGAGAAAAGCAAGTCAGACAATGTGAAGGACCTTCCTATCTCAGATCAGACTACGAGTACATTCCAGATCATATGCCTGGATGGGATGTACTTTGGAAGGTTTTTGTCCTGGTATAAATAATCATTTGTATTTAGTTACTGTTGTTCACAAGTTGGTGCAGGGTTCTTTCTCCAGAAAAACGCTCCTCTGTTCGGCAAAGTGTGATTCCTGGAGACAAAGAGGCTCTCTCCTTGCTGTTGAGGGTTGAAGTGTCCAAAGGCGTGTGTACTCTGATAATATTCATTTTCCTGACTCATATTCAGGTTCAAGAAAAAATTGCTTATTTGTTTGGCTGTTAGAAAAAGAAAAGAAAAGAAAAAATCTCCCAATTTTTTTTTCTCGTGTCTGAAATGGTTCATATTAAAGCTTTCATAATACCCTTCAGTTTCTGTGTTAAATTGATGTTTAAATTGGAAAGAAAGTGCGAAGCTTGGCAGCCTAGATAATTCAGTTCATCTGGTGGCCAGCTATGTTAACAATCGCATCATATGCCAGCACTTACAGGAGATGAAGAAGCCCTAGGGGCTCTGGGGCTACATTTTAGGAGCGCAGCGAAAATCCAGTTAGAGTTCTTTGTTTCATCATTTTATTCTATAAAATGGTAAATTATCTTGACCGGGCTTTTGAAATGTTAAAAGAACAATTCGAAGGTTATGGTGGGGGGTTTTACTGTGAAACTGAATGGAGATGGTTGATCAGTGTGCTGGTCAGGAAAGAGTTGAATCGGGTATCAGCAAATGATGTCTTTTATGCCCTGTGTATGGAGGGCTGAGAGGAAATGGTGATACTGGTAGCATATGAATAACATCAAAGGCCTCTATTGGAAGATAAACCTCCATCGTCTGCAGCCTTCCCTCCTGGACTGAAGTACCTCCTTTTAGAGCTGTGTGCTCTGTCCAACCCCAAAGAGGTTTCACCCAGAACTGGCAAGTTGACATTCTGCACTGAGTCACTGGTGCGTGACTGTACAATCCACCACCAAGGAGCGAACATTTTTATGTCAAATTGCCTCTCTCCATGAAGGGCGAGGATTCTTTTTTTCCTTTCTTTCTAAGTTTACTGGTGGGGGTGGTAGGTGGGATGAAATGGAAACAACCTTTTCTTTAAAGATCCCACAAGATGCTCACGGCTTTTACTACTATTTCGCTAAAAATGAGAAGCTGATCTAACCAGTCGACAGAAGTAGAGCGGACAGTGCAAGCATGATTCTTTTCCTCTGCTGTTGAATTCTTCCGTCAATACTGACATGCTGACCAGACACTATTTGAAAATAATGCATGGTCCTGTTCCTCTGTTCTGTGCATAGCATTTGAGCATGATAAGTGGCTCTCTTTAAGCCCCTTCTGTTCCCTGCTGTCCAGATGATCAACAAATGCTGCTGCTACTCAAAATGAAATTTAGCTCAGCAGAAGAATTACTGGAGCTTTTAAGAGCACCAGACACGTCAGATAGGTATGGGGATGACAAAGTATGTGACAGCCCTTAGCTCAGCAAGTAATTCCAGATGCCTTGGCTGTTTAGTCTATTAGTTCATGGGGACATGTAAGGAATAGTCAGTTTCCATTAATGCTCAATTTATTATTGGCCAAGATGCTTAGGGTGTGATGCTGCGAGTCATTTTCTGTAACAACTTTATTTACAGAGGAAGTCTGTTCTGAAAGGTACATGGCTAGAACTCCATCTCTGAGCTCATGTGTTATGCTGACCAAAAACGTCTGTCAAAACTTAGATCAATGTCATGTGCTGTATTTTTTTTTAAATTTTCATTCCCTTAGAATCCCTTTTCCAAAAAAAAAAAAAAATTCATGCTGCCAGTTGTTATATTAACATTCAGTTAAGTTTAGGTTAGCTGAATTCCAGCCCGTGGTTGAGAAATAAGCAGAGCATAATGTTGACATGATTGATTTCCAGTTACTCTGTGTGGTTTCCCTTGCGTGTTTAAAGACATATCTGTTTACAAAAGCAAAGAAGCAACACATTTGTTTCATAAGGAGCCGAGTGCGCTATTGGTGGAAAGCTGTTTTGTAGTGATTGTAATAGCAGAGACAGGCTTACTTTGTGTCTCTCGCCCAGCATGCCAAGTTATTGTTCTCATGTCCTCTGTGAGTGATATGTGCTGAGAATAGGAATCTCGATTAGTCAGAGTTGTTAGCATTTGGGGTGCTTCCAAATGGGAGACAGGAATCAGCAGGAGCAATGCACGGGCTTGTGGGACATGCTAGGAATACCAAGTACTGCCTTCGAGATGGTCTAATTAGCTTTCAGGACAAACGCTTAGGAAATTACACATTGTACCTGATTCAGCTCAAATTTTCAACATAGTGGAATTTAATAAGGACTAGTGTTCTTACTTTCGGATGATTGCCTTTTAAGGGTTAGCTTATTCTCTTGTTAAGTTTATACTTCTATTCCCCCTTGCTTTTTCTCTCTTTCTCTTTTTCTCTCTCTGTCTGTCTCTTTCTTCCTTTTCCTTGCCTGACCCACACATTTGTTAGCAAATGTCATTTTTTCTAGATTAGATTTTTCTCTCTGAAGAAATGGCTTCATTTATTCAAAGTGTGTGTGGGGGGGAGGGAGACACCACCCTTAATTCAATAATGGATAGCTTCACGTATGTGCAGAGCATGTAAGCCCGCTTATTCTTCTGAATAGTTTTTATAATTTCTCTTGGTAATAATGCACACATTTGGAAGAATACTTTATGAAGAAGCTACATGGTTGGAAGGAACCAAATGATTTCACTGATAAATGGAATAATCTTAGTAGGCTGAGGTAGGAGAGTCATTGCAATTGGGACTGCATAGTGAGTTCAAGACTGGCTTGGATTATAGATATAGACTCAGATTTAGAAAAAAGCAAGCAAGCTGGAGAGATGATTCAGGGGTTAAAACCTCTGCCTTGAAAGGAGAAGGACGTGAGTTCAGATCCTGGACCCATGTAAAAATTGCTGATGTAAATGGTAGTGGCAGGTCCTGGAAGGCAGAGTCTGGGAAACCCTAGAGCAAGGCAATAGGGAAGTAGAGCGATCTGGATGATTTCCAGAGTCATTATTGGGCCTCCACAACACACACACACACACACACACCACACACACACACACACACACACCACAAACACACACGTACACACACATGCCTAAGAAAAAAAAAAAAAAAACGTTACTTGAGTCAGGATTGAAAGAATTGGTGATTTTGTATATTAAACATTTCAAGGCACTTAAATTATTTTTAATGTTATCATAGCTATCTTAATTGGGATAGCTATTAGATACCACAAAACCACTAATCTAAAAACTGATAAAAATAAATATGGCTGACATGACCTCTACAAATGAAAAATGTTCTAGCAGGTTTAAAAAATTATCCCCTTTCAATATATTGTTCGAGACAAGAATATCAAAATATTGCTTCCATACAGTTTAAAACAGCTGGTTAATTCCTTTTTCTGTCAGTAATAAGTGTCATCTTCCTATGCTGGAATCAGCATCCAGTAACTTGATAATTTTTCAAATATTTAGTGAATAATCCAGGATTCTAATTCACCTTTGAATACACTGGTTTCATTCTGTAACATTAATAATTATGTCCCTGAATTTACTTCATTCGTTTCTTGACTATGAAAGTATTCTTTTTTAAGGTTGTTTGGAAATTTCAAATTACAAACCTCTAAAAGTGTATGTGCTTGTGTGCTGCATGCGTGTGTATGTGTGTGTGTGTGTATGTGGGTGTGTGTGTGTGAGAGAGAGAGAGAGAGAGAGATTGATTATATCCCTCTACCTACAGGGATTGACAGTTACAGTTAAATATCAATTTGTAAGTTTTCTTCAAGTATATTTTATTTTAAAATCTCTGTTGAGTTACTTCTAGTTCTCTTATAAAGTACTTCCTTTCTATTTCTATTAAGTTTCACTATCTAGGAAGCACTTGAGAAGAATTTCAAGATGATTGATATATGTTGCCAGTCTGCGAAGTACAATTTTTAAGGAATAACCGTTGTACTTATATCAACATTTTATAACTTATATGGATACTCCCCTAATTAAAACTATATATTATTTGGTCAAATGAATTAGTTTAGGATATTAATAAGAATGCCTAAATATTTGTATATTTATGTAAATATTTTAGTGTCATGTATGATTAGAAAATACATCATGATTTAAATATGCATATTATGTATAATATGCATATAACAGCATAGTATATATGTATGTATTATCAAGTAAATAAAATTTCATTTACATAGGAAAATAAAAGTTTTGAATACTAAAGAAATGTTTTATAATGAAAATTGCTCTGCACTGGATATCTTGAAAGTCCATAAATATGGAGAATCATGAATAGAATTTACAGACTTAAAACCACTAGTTACTCATTCATGTATTCATTCACTTTAATGAAGGTTTATTGAGGTGGCATGCATAACGTTAGGATTGACTATTAAATAATGAACTGTGGATTGACTAAACGAAGAAATAATAAAGATGCGAGTGTGGCTAGGGAGAGGAGATTAGAAGTGGAGGCTGTTGAGAGCTACCAGGAGAAAGAGCAGAGTATCAGCATTACTACAAAGCATCGACCTGACTGCCAAGGCGACTCTAGAAGCACGTGTCTGAGATGTGTCCCCTGCTATTCCTGAAGCCAGGATATTGCTTCTCCTTTGATCCACTCAGCTTGCTAGCCTAGTGCATCTTACACCATCTCTGTCCCTGGCGCAAAGGTGGTCTGCTGGTATCTGTTATCACTACGCTTTGGTTTGGAGAAGGTGACACTGTTAGACAAAGAAATACTCTCTCACCAAGAGTTAGGCACAGGAACCTCAATAATATCATAGAAATAATGGTTTTAGTTAACATATCAAAATACTGCCTATTGCGAAGCCCAAGAATTCTTGTGGGAATCTCATGCAGGCTGGCTGCAAATCTGCCCCATAGCTGAGGCTAGCCTTGAACTCCTGATCCTCTACTGCTTCTTGCTCCACACCCATACTCCATAAAGTAGACATTAAAGCTCCAAAATATAAGGTTTTCAAAAATAAATTAATGTCAGGGGCTATTTTGAAATGATACTAATATTCTTTCCTCTTCCTCAAGTGTATGGCTTTAGTTAGCTTGAGGTGTCCATGTCCATGGAGGGGACTAGGTTAGAGTTTTCCTAGTAGATAAGCATAGAAGAAAAATCAACGCTTTCTTCAGCTTTTGATACTTGAAGTTAAAGCCAGTCTTACAATCTGGGGACCACCAAGAAAGGCAGGAACTTTCCAAGTTCTTTTATGAAGCTGTCTTTGATGACAAGAGGCATAGTAGTCAAGATAGTTAAATGCCAAACTGGAGAGAGGTCTCAGGGGTTAAAGCCTTGGCGTTGCAAGCAGAAGGACTTAAATTTAGATCCCCAGATCTCATTAAAAATGCCAGAGGAGGGACTGTAAGTTTTCAAAAGGCCTGCTTCAGATGTTTTGGTGAATGCTGAACAGAAGAGAGGGTGGGGGAGACACAGATGGTAGAGATGTAGTTTGCTCATTCTCTCTAAGCTTTCCGATGGGCTGGGGAAGAATTTGCTGAATTAACTGAGGGATTGCTCACTCCTTGCATGGGGCAGTAGGAAAAGTTGATAACTGTCGACAGCAAACTCAGGAACCCAGTGTGGTTAGGAAGGAGCAGAATTTATTTTCTGAGCAATCCAGAGTTCCCACAACAGATAGAAAAAAGGACTGAGGTGGAATTCAATGGACCCTGGTCTGTCATGGTGATGCCTGAGCTGCCCAGGGAGGGAGTAGAAAGCAGGGCCACCATCCAGGAATACATAATAAGCAGTCTAAGAACAATCTGTGTGCCTTCAAGTGTAGGGTCAAAGCCACGGTCACCTTTCTTTGTTCTTCTGGTGGAACGTCAGCGAATCTAGGTCTCTAGTTTGTGCTACCAGTGATCCCATTTGAAGAGTCAGAGTAAATGCCAAGGAGGATACATAGTGTATATAGAAGTCATCTTTAAATTGTAGCATCATTATTATTACTCGTTTGTTTGAGACAGGCTCTCATACAGCCTATGCTGGCCTTGAACTCATGATATAGCCACTGGTGTTAAACTCTCCATCTCCTGCTTCTACCTCCCAAGAGAGCCAGCCATGCCTAATTCTTAGTATTCTTTTTTTCCCTCAAGTATATGTGTATGGTCTCTGTGTGTGCGTGTGTGTGTGTGTGTGTGTGTGAGGGGTGGGCGTGTTTGCATGTGGGTGGGCGGATGTACATATTTGTGCATGTGTATGTACATCAGTGGACTTGAATATGTGCCTATGGCGCCCTAAGAGTAAAATCAGGAATCATCCTCGATTGTTTTTTCACCTTATTGTTGGTCTAGGTCTCTAATTCAACCCAAAGCATGGCATTAGGTCTAGTCTAGCTAGCCAATTTGTTCTGGGAATCCCCAGTTTCCACTTTCCAGGACTGTAATTCCAGGCTGGCCACCACATCTGCCCAGCGTTTTACTTGGGATTTGGGGATCCAAACTCAGGTCCTTTAGCTTATGCACAAAGGGTTTCAACCACTGAACCAACTCCTCAACCCGTAAGTATTATTCTTAACACTGCATCTACAGTTCCTGTGTTCTGTGTGACCTGCTCAATCTGGTGTGTGGTAGGGTGTCTCCTTCACTTCTGATCTCTACTTTCTGAATCCCTATTTCTTTTTTAAGGCCCTGGAGGTCAACTCTAAATACCTTATTATTTTATTACGGAAAAGTATATTGCCTTCTCTTTTTAACTCTATTTTAGCTGAGCAGTAACCCCATGTTTAAGGTATTTCTTCGACAATGATAAAGAACTGTCTTAAAAGTATGCAGTAGTCTTTCTTAGCTAAATGATTTCGAAGTCAGCCATGATTTGTAACATCTTCAAATCATTATAAGAAAAAAAGTCTCATTTGTCACAAGTTTGCCATTAAATATACTTTCGTTCCTGCCAATGGTCTGGGTCATTATCATAAGTATAGCCAGGGAATGTTTTAGTATGTTTTAGCATTTTAGAGTTATAGTATTCCAGCATTCTAGAATTATAGTTAGTATTCCAGTATTCTAGAATTATAGTTAACACTCCAATATTCTAGAATTATAGTTAGCATTTCGTTATTCTAGAAATATAACTAGCATTATAGTATTCTAGAACTATGATTAGAATTTCAGTATACTAGAATCATAGTTAGCACTTTAGTATCCTATGATTTCAATAAGCATTCTAGCATTCTAGAATTGGATTTAGCATTTTAACATACTAGAATTCTATTTAGCATTTTAGTATCCTAGAACTATAGTTAGTATTTTAATATTGTAGAATTGTAGTTAGTAATTCATTATTCTAGAATTATAATTAGTATTTTCATATCCTAGAATTACATTATGCATTTTAACATTCTAGAATTATAGTTAGCATTTTAGTACTCTAGATTTATAGTTAGCATTTTAGTATTCTAGAATTATAGCTAGTATTTAGTGAACTAGAATTGCATTTAGCATTTTAAAATTGTATTTAGCATAATAGCATTTTAGAACTATAAGCTAGCATTTCCATGCCTTAGAATTATGCTAAGCATATTAGGTTTTTTTTGAATTTGGGTGCCTTCTCAAGTTAATCTTCTGGTAACTCTCCTACTGTAATCAACTATAATCTGAAGCTGGAATAAAATTCCCTTTTTTCCCTAAATGGTTTTCTCAACAAGGTGTGAAACTGAGACCCTCTGCAAGAGGGAATTTGTCATCTTGCCACATATCAATATTTATCATGATCTAACTTGAGTTATAACAAATTCCCACCTTTATCATTCACCCCCCATTATTCTCCAGGCAATTTTTATGTACAACTTGTCTAAAAGAGTCAAGTCTCAGAACTGTGTTTGTATTTATTGACAATAGATCATTTTCTTACTCGATACACTTTGAGACACATCTTTTCTCTGAAGTGAAATAGGCCAATTTCTTTAAACTTGGTGGCATTAGGGCTAAGAGAGGGATGAGTTTCCTTCTAACTTGTAAATATATAGGAGAAGATAATGTGTAGCAATAATTTAAATTTTCCCAGTTCAGAATCTTAAACAAAATTATAGGATACTAAAATAAACCATTTCCATCATCACTCTGGTTATAGGGACTAATAAAAAATTTCCCAGAAATTCCATGCTGGAAATAGAGAGGGATTTCACAGGATACTGAGAAATTGTCAAATCTGATGCTATCCAGAGGAAGACTCTGTCTCCCTAAGAGATTTCACACAGTTCTGAGAACCCATCAGGCATCTTGCAGAAAGGATTGCAGCCAGTCAATAGTCCACCCACTCCAGCTGCAAAGCTGCAGAACTCAGTCCCTTCAAAAATCCAGATTCCTACATTGAAACTGCCAAACGAGGATTTTTATTTGTTTATTTATTTTCTTATTTATTTATTTTCATTTGTGTGTGTGGATGTAAGTATAGGTGTATACATGTATGGGTGTGTCTAGAAGTGAGCACTTGGGTGTGTATGCCAATGGAGGCCCAAGACTGACATTGAGAATTATCCTGGATTACTCTAACTCCTCCTCACTGCTTTGTTCTGAGGTTTCCCAGATTCCACTTTATTACAAGCCACTGTCATATCTGACAGGCATTTACATGTGTGAGTTGAAGATTGGATCTTAAGTTCTTTATTTGGTAAGTGTAGCAATTACTTTTTGTTGCTATAAGACAATACTCAAATACAACTTGAGGAGAGAAAGGGAGATTTATTCAGCCTACAGTTTCAGAGGGGAAATACAGTTCATTATGGCTGACAGATGCTGGAAGTGGCCTATGTCTTTTCTATCATGGAGGATGAGTGCTGAAAAACTCAAGAACAGACAAACTAACTGAATCCAAGCTGGGCTAACCAACTTCAAGTCCCATGCCCTATGACTGCTTTCATCCAGCAAGGCTCCACCTCCTAATGACTTTCACAAATAACTAAAGATTCAAACACACGAGTCTGTGGTAGACAACTCAGATTTCAAACCATGACATTTCCACCCCTGACCTCCACTGGTTCCTGGCCACTTATGCAAACCATACTCAATTCAACTTTAAAGTCCCCACAGATTACATTAGTATCCCCAACACAGTCTAAAAGTCCAAAGTCTAAAGCCTCTATATAATCAAAAGACAAATTATATACTTACAACATAAGTGGCATAGAGTAAACATCTCCATTCCAAAAGGGAGGAATGGGGGCATATCCACAAAACACTGGTCTATAACAAACCAAAAACCAGAAAGACAAACTCTAAATCCTGTAGTTCCAAGTCTAGAATCTTTTGTTCAAGTTATCACAGTTCCAAAGGACTTTGGTTACACCTCTCCAACATAGCTGCCTGCAAAACTCATCATTCTCTTGGCCTGACTCCTTTTACAAACATAGTTTTACTTGGTAGATGTCCCATGATGGCTCTGGCATCTCTAACACCTTCACTTCCCAATGGAAAACTGGTCTTCAACTCCACAGCAGAAAATGCCATTCCATGCCCACCCCCCTTTTACTATTCCCAATCCTGCCACATGCTGCCTCACTTCCACCATTTTCTGAAGTCTTGGAGGAGGAATCCATGACCTCCTCCCTCTTGCATCTTTGATGTATCTAAAACCAATATCACATGGAGAATGTTGCCATGTTCTGCTGTAACCTCCAGATAGAGTGTGGTCCCCTGGAATCACAGATGATTCACATTCTCTTTTTATTAATAGCTGCCATTTTGCTCTCTTTCTCCTCCTGGTTCAGCTCTTCAAGTTTGCCATTGTATTTCCCCCCACTGAACCTCACAGTGTTTGTCTCCTATCTGATGCCTTACTCCTTTTTCTCATAACTCTAAATAAGAGGACTAAAAAATAGCCATGCCACACTGTCAAGACTATAATGCCTTGAAACTTCCTCTGTCAGCACTCAAATTTAACTTCAGGCAAACTTTCAGGATGAGGACAAAACTTTCCTAAACTCACAGCCAAGGCAGTAGTCCGTTTGCCCCTAGAACAGTTCCCAGTACAGTCTCTGTTTCCCTCTGGACCACCACAAGCTGGGTTTCTACTGTCTGAGTCTCTCATAGCATTAGCTCCCACAAGAATGCCCTTTTGGCTCTGTGTACAAGATGCAAAGTCTCTCACAAAGCAAAGTCCCAAAGTTCTCTGTATTTCTCTAAACCATCAGTTCCAAAGGCACACTAGCCACATCTCAGCAATGGCCATATTGCTAGGTGCCAAGTTCTCTCTACTTCACAAATAACAACTTCTCTTTTTGGTACCAGATCCTCTTAGTCTCACAAGTAACACCCCATTCCTGATATCAATTTCTATAGCAATTACTCTTTGTTGCTATGAGACAATATTCAAACACAACTTAAGAGGAGAAAGGGAGATTTATTCAGCTTATGCTTCCAGAGAGGAGATAGTCCATTATGGTGGAAAAGGCACAGCTAACTGGCAGAAGCTAGAAGCAGCTTAAGTCTGAGAGCTTCAAAACTCAAGAACAGACCAACTAACTGAAGCTGGTCGAGGCTGACCAACCTCAGGGCCCATACCCTGTGACTGCCTTCATCTAGTAAGGCTCTTCCTAAAAGTGCCATGACCCTCCCAAAAAACTAAAGATTCAAATACATAAGCTTGTGGGAGACAACTCAAATTTCAAACCATGACAGGAGGTAAAAGCTTTACCCTAAGCCATCTCTCCAGTCCCCAAAAGGAATTTTTGGAGCAGTTTTATCTATTGGATTTACCTCTCTCCAATATGGCTTTACCTATTTTTTCATCATTAATTTAATTAATTGAGGGTGGTGGTTGAACTGAGGTACAAACCTTGTCCCATAGCAATAGAGCTGAAGAAATTGGCTATACCACATCAATAGGAAGAATAAAGGGAGAGAGAGAGAGAGAGAGAGACAGAGACAGAGACAGAGACAGAGACAGAGAGACTTTCTAGCTTCCATCTGTCAAAGTCAACCTGCTTCCTTCTCCATTTTATTTACCTGCCCAGGGAATGAATCCATGATGGGATGGATCTTTACATCAATAAAATAATCTCCACAGACTTGCTGAGGACTTGCTGTAATTAAATAATTCTTCACACATGTGTCTATAGGCTGCAATGTCAGTTGTCACATTGACCCCTGTAAGTCACTGCCACACATAGTTTTCCAGTAGTAGAAGATGAGAAATGAGAGGTTGTGTTACTTCTTGTCTTCACACTTTGCTGGAAATAGATTGCTTAGTTGACAAAGCAGATTGTCCTTGGAATTTTTCTTGGATTTTAAACACCATTAAGTGTTCCCTGACTCCCCTTGGCTATTCATCATTATTTTTTATTTTTCTATTCGTCATTGCATTGTTAGTTTGTTCTTGGTGTGGCTCTAATGTTCTTTTGTTTTCTGGGTTTGAATCATTTTTGTTGCACAGCATTGGTGGACGTAGGGGGTAGACAAATATAATCTCTACAATCTCCAAGGGTCTTGAATCTGTCCCTAAATTGTGTGACTCCCCCTACATGCTTCTCACTGGAGGAGACTGTTGCTTTAATAGTCAGAACTAAAGATAAATGCAAGTATCAGATCTTTTGATAGTCACATGTCAAGTGTGCATTTCAGTGTGTCAATTAAAAATGTTCTCAAAACAACATCAACAACATGGATCTACTGATGGCACAAGAGGAGATCTGTCCTTTTTGTGGATCTTTCCTTTGGTTGGCACAAGGAGACCCAGGGCGACTCTTGATGTCACCTTTGGGAAAAACCTGCTGCCTTTACCTTAGGATCGCAGCTACAACTCCAGAATTGCAGAGCCCTAGATTCTGATCCCATTGCTACCTGCTTCTGGTGAGAGCAAATGCTCAGTAGCACATAACCACAGTGCTCTTCTCATACAAAACATGTACAGTATGTAGATGGATGACACGTTTCTAACCTCTGTGAAAATTACTCTGTGACCAACCACATCAGAATTTTCAAAAGTATTTATGAGACAGAGAGATGAAGCATCAGAAGACAACTTTCAGAAGTTAGTTTGTATCGTCTATCATAGGAACTCTGAGGATTGAACTCAGGTCACCAGGGTTGCGCACAGACTTCTTTACCTGCTGAGCCATCTTGCTCGCCCCCACGCCAATTTTTTCTTCTTAGTTTCAATTAAATTATCTCTTGAAGTATAAGAAATCACAATTATTTTTTGCTCCTAAAATGAAGAAATTAATATATATGGGGATTTCGAAATAGTCTTACAATTTTGGAAGATTAAGTTGTTTAGTTTAGGGAGATGGTGGCATTTCTTAACCTCTATAATAAAAAATATCAATTTTACTAAATCATTAAGGTTGGGTCCCACAGTTTTGAATATTGATTTTAATGTGAACTAGCAGAAAGTGTTAATGGATTATATAAAATATTGATAGTTTATTAGTCTCATGGTCACTTTACTTTTAACCAGGTGACACAGTGATTAGACATACTGGGCTGGGATTGAGTTGGAAGAGCAACTTGAATAGGAATGGGTTATGATGAAGATTTTTATATTCTTTTACACTAAAATTAGAAGTGATATCATATTCACAATTTTTAAGACTGACAGAAATATAGCATAGCTTAACGATTAGTCAGGGACTTGTGTTCCCAGATTATATGATTTAGTAACTATGCATTAGATTTTTATTACACACAACGTACTTTGAAAAGTCAACCAATAAAAAGAAAAAGGAATCACTTACATTTTGGGCTATGGCTTCTTTTTCATTATGCCCAGTAACCTTAAAAACACAGACGATGAAGTGTTAAAATGAAGAAATTAATATATATGGGGACTTCGAAATAGTCTTACTATTTTGGAAAATTAAGTTCACAGTATCTACTGCAGGAATTCAATAAAACTTTTTGTCTTCAATATCAGATGGACCATAAATCAATGAAGTTTAAATAGTTCTGCTCTCTTGAACACCTGCTTATCTGTCTTGAGAAAATTCTGTAGTGTTTTAACCATCATTTTATGACATTAAAAAGTAATGCTCATGGCTGCTGTGCTTGGAAAGGCTATTAAAGTTAAGAGTCTGTCAGCCATTCTATTATAAACCCTGATTTCCAGGAGTTTAATATAGCCCAGACATCATATGTAATAAACCTAATGCAGGAACCTGAGACCAGGATCATTATTTTCTCTATTTAAAGGCCATTTGCCCCAAAAAGACTATCTTTAGCCATGGCAAATATCTCTTGGATAAGTTGTAATTTTAAAAATTCACCAAATGCTATTTTTTCCTTCCTGTGATATTTTACCTCTGAATTTAAGAGGGAAAGAAAGAAGGAAAGAAAGAAAGAAAGAAAGAAAGAAAGAAAGAAAGAAAGAAAGAAAGAAAGAAAGAAAGAAAGAAAGAAGAAAGGTCTGTGTTAAACAGTTTTGAATGAAGTTAATCTATGTATTAGAGAAAGAGCACCCAACAGAATTTTTTGTTTCTTTTCCCAGAGAAAAACCAACATTGGCATATTACGCTTCTATTTTTGTTCTGACGAATGGCCACAAACACAGAGGTTTCCATCATAAATGAACTCCCCTAAGGTCTGGAGGCCAGAGGGGTGAGCGGCCTCATTGTGCCAAAGCCACAGAGGCCGCAGAGCTGGAGTCTGAAGGAAAGCTGTGACCAGTCATGTTTTTTTGAGCTGTTCCTGGTCACCTCCATTCCTTCTTCATCTTCAGATTGGATTGCCCCAATCTCTGTTTCCACTGAAGATTATAGAACCTTGCAGTGACTGTATTACTTGAGTTGGGATGTGAAACACATTGTAAAAATATTTTACTAATTTGTAGGGGGAGGAACAGGCACATTCATGCCATGGTACGTGTGTGACAATCAGAGGATAACTTTCTTGGATGTCGGTCTTTACCATGTAGAAAGGGCTGCATTCCAGAGGATGGCTGGAGGGAGTAGGTTTTTTGAGACTAATTTTTTATTGTATCAAGAAGGATTATGGAAATATTTTTCTGAGCATGTTTCTCTTAAGTCAAATAGCTGAGAGAGAAGAGAGAGAGAGAGAGAGAGATCAGGCAGACACATGCCACAATATCTGCGTGGAGGGAGGTCTGAGCACATCTTTTAAAAGTCAGCTGGCTCTCTTTTTTTCTCCATGTGGGCTCTGAGGATCAAAGTCAAGTTGCCAGGTTTTGCTTAGAGACCTGTTGAACCATTTTATTGGTCCTGCATTCTTTATACTTGAAAAAAAATCCATACATTCTTCCTAAGTTAGGACCATTTTTAGGCTCCAGTTCAAAGCTATCCTTCTAAAAATCAATTGAACTGTTTTAAGGATGACTTTCCCAGAATTATCTTGGTTTTCCCCTTCTTTGTCAGCCTGGAATTACAGTGAAGTGTTCCTAATTACACTTGTGTCTTCTTCTTTTCTTGGCTGACTTAACTTGTTTGTTTGAAGAAATGTCTTTCACTGGCAAGTGGAAGCCTTAAGGTGGGAGAGCATCATTACAGCAGCTTAAATTCCTACCTAACTTGGGACTAAGGTGATTGCTTTCCATATCTGGTTCTCTCTAGTCCACATCACACTGCACGCTTTGATGGTTAATCACATCTTTAGCTTCTCTTCATTTTTTAATTCGTTTCTGTCAGCCTGTGTAGTAGATCACATTTTTTTATATTTATTTAAAGAAAACTTGACTTTTAAAAACAGCCGTTTTCCTCTTTAGCGCTTGTTCTCTTTTTGTAACTTTTGGACTTTGTTACTTGAATCCTGGGATATGAAGTTGTATACATTTTGCTTAGGTTTTTGCTGTTTCAGATGGAAGATAAATCCGTCTGGACCACAAGCAAAAGTCTCTACTTTGTGCTTTTTTTTTCTGAGGTTAAAGCAGGATTTATTGAGGATGAGAGAGAAATCAGTTCTCTACATCTTAGCTTCTCAACCCAGTAAATCCCAGGAGAGCAGACAGAACAGACAAGGGGTGAGAGAACCGAGGGAGGTGTTAAGCAAGCCTTAGCTTTAAGGTGGTAGACATTATTACAGCAGCTTATATTCAGAGAAAACATAGTCACCATAACTAGGACTGCATGGCAGAGAGCAATGGGGAGGGGGACCTCACCGCCTGTTTTAAAATTAATTGCTTCCACTTGAGACTCACATAATTGTGGTTTATTTAGCATTTATCCCAAATTATGCTTTTTTTATAATGTGTATTTTCTTACTCAACCGATAACTTCATCCAAAGGTGACATAGTATGGAAAATCTTTCATTTCCGTTTTTGGTGGGAAAACAAATTCTTCAGGATCCAAGGGAGACAGAGATTGAAAAGTGGTTGCAGTAAAAGGCTCGCTCACCCCTTCCTTCGGCCCTCACTCCTTGACTGTTCCGTCTTCTCTCCTGGGATTTACTGGTTAGAGAAGCCAGGATGCAGAGGACCGGTTGAGCTATGCCTGTGGAGCGGCAGAGCTGTCCAAAGCCCCGTTGCCAAATGTGGAGGGAAAGTATGCTCAGCGTTCTTACATATTCATCAGCCTGCGAGAGCTGTACTAGCTCCCTTCAGAAGTAAGGGGATTAATCTTTGTCGCCCTTAGATGGAGAACTCCCTGCTCTTTCACAACTGTGCTTGTTGCAGTGGGTAATTCGATTCCTCTGGCTTCTGTTATCATTACAGGACCCGGCTTGTGTGTTACAGTGTAAGCCTCAGTGGATGCCATTATAGCATTATATCATGACTTTTGAGTTGTTTGAAGTTCACTGCTTTTATTTTCTTAGGGAAAAAAAAGTCTGGACTTTTGGGAAAGAGCCAGCGTTTCTCAAATTTCATGTATTGTGAATAATGGATGCTTTTTACCCTTTCCTGTAAATACACACTGTAGGTTTTTATGGTATCCACCGAATTTGTAATCCCGAGAGAGCGCTAGATTCAGCGCAGATGTCTGATTCTGGGTCTTTTCCATTGTCATGGTCCTATACCTAGAGGCGGGGCATCAGCTTTTAATACCTCGACCCCAAAGGAAACTCTATACTTGCAGTCTTGGCCTTATGGCTACTTGCATCTGGTAACCCTTCAGCCCTGTGAGTCTGTTCTCTTCTCAAGGGAGATTGGCACTGAAATCATTTCCATGCCCGGCGAGACAGGAAAACACATTACTTTGAATCAAAATAACCTGCTTTCTTTTATTCCAGGATTTTTTTTTTTAATCACTAACATCTGTCAGCCGCATGAAATCTGCAGGATTTGTAAAAATAAATAAATAAATAAATAATAGCATAAAGTATTTCCTTAAGGATGTTGTTCTCCCCTACTTCTAATCTGCTATAATTTAACCTGGGTGCTGGTCTGCATTTATTTACCTTCGAGTTGCAATATATTGTTTATAGGCTATTTTTGGAGCCACTGTAGGGAAATTGCCCATGTGTAACGTATTTCTCGGGGAGACCATGTGTTTCGCGTGATAAATCAAATGGAGCCGTGTAACTGGTGAAGAATCCTTCTCTTCCTTTCTCCTTGCCTCTGCATGTCCCCGGCCAGGGACACAGCTGGGTTTCGGCCACACACTGGAGGATAAATGCTAACATGCTCTCCGGCTGTCTGTCGGAACGATCGTGAGCGCCACACCTGCTGGCTCTTGGCCATCAGGGATGGTAAAATGACTAACAGTGTTTTCCTAGCCTTCGCTCCTTGACAAGCATAAGCGTGAGCTCGGTTCACAGAGGCTTAGATTGCTCCCTAGAGTTACCGAAGGACTTAAGCTGTTTTACTACTGCTTCTAATAAACAGTTTCCTTTAGGGAATGAGGGTTTCTTCCAGGACATGGTTTATGGCCATCTCTCTGCCCACCCCTTCTCCCTTTCCCATTCTGGTCCCCCCTTCAGCCTCCCAGGTGAACTGACACCCCTGGTTCTTTCTGCCTTCTAATCGCTGCTTTGCATCTGTAAGCATTTTCCTTCTGCAGCCACCTGGGCGTCCTACAAACAGTCCAAAAGCCCCTTCAGCTAATGGCTCATTTAGCGATCAATTTGTCAAATAATGTTCACAGATGTTTTTCTGATGGAGCAACATGCCAGGCAGGTAATGACTGAGGAGTGAGCACTTGCGATAGGTGATGAGATCAAGGTGCAGCCCTTTTCTCCCCCCTCCCCCACAGCTCAGAGGTTAGAGTTTTCTGGTCAGCCCAGCAAGGGGACACATTTCTTTTAGTTTTCAAACATTAAATGAGCCCCAGGATTCCATGTGAGCTCAATCTGGACTGGCAGCTTAAGTAGGTCCATGTTGGAAGAGTTGGATTACTATGAGCAGGAGGGGAATTAAAAGCAGCGTTTCCCTTGACTGAACTTTCTAGTTTGGGGACTTTGATCATAATGCTGGGGCTGGGTACATAAAATGCATAAAAATATTACACATGCAAAAACATCTTAGTGGCTTGAATAGTCTTGATAACTGTTGACACTTGCCAGTGTCAGACACACTTCAGAATCAGTCAAAAGAAATGCAGATTTTACTGGACATGTGGAACGCTTTGTAGCCATGAATCTGAAAAGATCTGTCAAAGAACTAGAAGAATGGAATCTGACTGAACTTGGTCTAAGCCAGGCCAGGACTGTAAACTGAGCAGCCGAAGGTTCCCACAGCCCCACTAGCTACACTTTCTTTCATGGTCCTGAATTGTTTCCATTAGCCTGAAGAGGGTTATAAAACCTATAATCAATTCAGTTTCTAGGGCCTTGTGTTTAGAATACCGTTTAATAGGGTGTGACAAAAACACATAATTTTTCCACATGTTCTTCCATTACTGGCAGATCTGACATGATGCTCGGCAGTGCACCAAGTAATGGGAGCACAACCGGAAGCTTTGGAATTGGAATGAAAGGAACAGCGTGGAACAGCTAGCATGTTTGCAGCATAAGGAGAATTTTAAATGTTCTAGTGGACCACAAAACAAGGACCCAAACCTTTACCCCATTCATCTCAGCTCAGCATTAATCAGAGATAAATAAATTTAATGATTCAATTCACAAAAAGTCTAACTCTTGCTTCAGAATGGACAAGTCCTAAGAACATTGGGAAACAGAGATAGGCTGGCTGTCTGCATCTGGTGCAGGGTAATTGCTGCTACCTTTTGATGAGCAGACTTTGAACCGCTCTTCCAACTTGATGCCCCACCCCCCACCCCCGGAAATGAGCAGGCTCATTTATTTTAATGAGAGTTTTTGACTAAGAAAACAGAGCAGCTTAGCTCTGTAACGGCTCTTAATCCATTTAGTCACCGTCTGAATTTCTCTCTTTTATGGTTATGTTGCCTTCTAACACTGGATCGCTAAGGCCTAGGCTCTGTGCTGGTGCTTGTTAAAATGACCAAATTTGCATACTCTGCAAATTTCATTATTTGACAAACTTGGGATACAGGAATTTTACGTGACTTACACTGTATAGAGGCACAGATTGCTCAGCGGTAATAATAGACTGCATGCTGGAACAGTGACTGTCAAGAGAGTTTCTGAGCTGGGCCAGCTCCCAGTGTCTGCTCAGAGTGGGAATAATGAGCCATTTTGTGTGAGTGTGGAGATGTCAAACCTGTGGAGGGAGAAAAGGCTGGGATAGGGTCTCCTGAATTTGACCTTTGTGTGCAGGGCTTTGTGAGCTCAGAAGCACATATTTGCTCTTTGATATTTGATTAGGATGCATGAACAGCTTTCCTAGACAAATGGATTCACCATTTGTTGAAAGCATTTATTGAAGACTGCATTAGCACTTTAAGGGTATTATTTATTTCTCGAAGCAGGTGTATGTGTTAGGTAAGATTATCCTTGTTTTATTAGTGAAATATTTGACAGTTGGAGAGATTGAAAAGCTTGCCAGTACAAACTGTGGTATGAATTGAAATCTCACTCCAAAATGCACGTTGCCACAATTTTAATTAAAAAATATCTTGTTCATATTTCAAATAATCAAAAAATTCCAAGACAAAATCCTTTAAACTCGCATTTATAACTTTTTCAGACACATTTTCAGATCTTACCATATATGACACATATAAATATGTATATGAGAATGTATACAAATGTACTATGTAGATAAATATAAATATTCCTATACACAGGTTCAGGACTTTATATAAATGAAGTTGTAATAATCCTGCCTTATATAACTTCTTTTGCAAGAAATAAAGTCTCTTGGATGTAGTTTCCTATGAATATACCATGGTTTTTGGCAGTTGCATTACATTACTATAAATACATCTTGTTCACTTCTCCTTCCCTCCTTCATTTCCTTCCCTCCTTCCCTCCTTCCCTCCTTCCCTCCTTCCCTCCTCCTTCCTTCCTTCCTTCCCTCCTTCCTCCTTCCTTCCCTCCTTCCTTCCTTCCTTCCCTCCTTCCTCCCCCTCCTCTCCTCCTCCTTCCTTCCTCCTTCCCTCCGTCCCTCCCTTCCTTCCTTCCTCCCTCCTTCCTTCCTCCTTTCCTTCATTCCTTCCTTCCTTCCTTCCCCCTTCCCTCCTTCCTTCCCTCCTTCCCCTTCCCCCCTCCCTCCTTCCCTCCTTCCCTCCTTCTTCCCTCCTTTCCTCCCTCCTCCTTCCCTCCTTCCCCCTCCTTCCTCCTCCTCCTTCCCTCCCTCCTCCTTCCCTCCTTCCTTCCCTCCCTCCTTCCTTCCCTCCCTCCTTCCTTCCCTCCGCCTTCCCCTCCCTCCTTCCTTTCCTCCTTCCTTCCTCCCTCCTTCCCTCCCCTTCCCTCCTTCCTCCCTCCCTCCTTCCTCCTTCCTCCTTCCCTCCTTCCTTCCCTCCTTCCTCCTTCCCCTCCTTCCTTCCTATGCCTTTAACCGCCTTGCCCTCCTGCCTTCCTTCCCTTCCCTTCCTCCTCCCTCCTACCACTCCACTCCCCCCTCCCTCCTCCCTCCCTCCTTCCATCCTCCTTCCTTCCTTCCTTCCTTTTATTTTTTGGACAGGGTCTTCTTAGATAGCCTATCTGATCTTGAACTCTTGATCCTCCTACCTCAGCATAAGAATACTGAGATTACAGTCCTGAATCAGCATATTTGGGCCTTTAGCTCAGTTTTTAACAATAGAGATTAGAAAAGCAGTACTTACGCTTGTTGTGAACATGAGATGGTAAGTGCCTAGCATTTATTACTGTGTTGCTGTTTATGCACAGCAGATGACCATATAGATTATATATACTTTTACCACTGTTAGCGTTGGACATATTTTGCAAAAACCGTTTTCTAAAAAATTGTAAGCAATTTATACTTGCAACAAAAGTCCAAAACTTGGGTTAAGGACAAGGCTCAATATGCAAAACACTTACCATACAAGATGAAGACCTGAATTCAAATCCCCAGAATCTGTATATAAACACGAACAATGCAAATGTTTGTAATCCCAGTGTTCCTGTGGCAAGATGGAAGGTAGAACTGAAACTTGAGGGTCAGCTGGCCAGGTGTAGGCAGTGCAGTAGCAAATGACAGAAAGATCTTCAGCCAAGGTGGAAGGTGAGAACCCACACCCAGTGTGTCCTTAACCTTCACAAGCAACTGCGGCACACGCGTGCGCACACACACACACACACACACAATTAATAAATAAGAAAAAAATAAAATAAATAGTCCAATATGTCTCCTTTCCTTGTTAAATTTACTAGGTTTATTTTTAAAAATCTTTGCTAAACTAATATCCTCTATCTTCAAGTAAAGATAAATTATTTTATATTCATTAATTTCATTGCTAGTGTAATGGTTAATCTTTATTATTTATTGGGTGGGATTTAGAATATGGAAATAAATCTCTGGGTACCTGTGAGGGGTTATCTAGAGTAGGCTACAGGGAATGGCAATTCCATGGGCCAGGGGTCCCAGGAATAGAAAAAGAGAAATCAAGCTGAGTACACGCACATTCCTCTCTGTTTCCGGACAGGGCATCCTATAGTGTAGCCACCATATCCTGCTCCTAGCTATACTCCTTCCCTTTCATGATGGAATGGAATAGAGTATAAACCTTTCTTCACAGATGCTTTGTCACAGCAGGGAGGCAAGTAACTAATAGAGTTAGCTTGAATAACTTCAATGCTTTTGGTCATTAAAATGTGCATATTCTTTATTATCTTATAAGATAATGTTCCCATTGTTTGCTTTAATTTCTTTTTAAATTTGAAGGGGTTTTAATTAGGTTAAAAGACTCATCACAGCAAGAATTTTTCCCATTTTATGTGTCCTTATGTTTTTTTCCATTTTCTGTACTTAGGCATTTTCTGTATTTATGTATTCATGATGCTGTCACACTCCTTGTCATTGAACTAGCTGTTTTGTAGAGGGTCTGTTTTCCTTCAATCTTTAGGAAGGACTTTTCCACACTTAATTTATAATATCTTACTTCATTTAATGTTTTCAATGACTTCGTTTTTATTTGAAACTGTTCTCAATCTGTGATTGATTCTTATAATAAAAATACATAATGTTTTTTTTTAATTGCTCAGAAAAATTTTCATCTTTTTCTTTCCAGTGTGGAGGAGCGGTTTAGTTTGTCCTCAGGGTATGTGATGTCAGCTACGGGAGTTTCAGATAATCAATATCAGGTTGAAGAATATTTGTTCGATCTCTTTTTATGTGTGTGAAAGACTGATGGGTTAGGCGGGCTTTAATTCAACGGCTTCATTTGTTTGAACAACTGTTCTTCAGTTTTAGGGTGTTGCAATTACTCTTTATGTTGTGGGTAAAATCATGACACAATAGCTTAAGGAATTTACTCTCTTATAATAGCCTGGTTACAGTTCCTTGTCCAGCTTGGCAGGAGAGTGCACTGAGCACTAAAGACCAAGGGAAATGGCTACATCATATTCACATCCTTACTTGCCAGACCAGCTTGTCTGGCCAAGTACATAGAAGAATGCTATCTTTCTCAACCAATTCCCTCCATCTTATTCACCTGCTCAGGGACTGGCCCCACCCACCACGAGCTGAGCTTTCCCATCAACTGACAATCTCCTGCAGGTTTGCTCTGGGCTTAACTACTAATTCTGTACAAATGTTCCCAGAGCTCAAACTCTCAACTGTCAAGTTGACACTTGTATCTAACTAACTATGACACATGATAAATTTCAATTAAGTCCTTTGTAGAAGCCAGTAAGAGGAGTGTGCTTCAAACTTTTTTCTTTATTATTATTATTTAAAATTTTAGCCACCTATTTCTTTCATTTATCTTAATTGAAAAATCTTAATTGAAAACTATAATAATATAATGATAATCCCTACATGGCTTTTCATGACTTAATTGAAACAACAGGTTCTGACTGCTTCTCTGGTTTGGAGATGGGGAAACAAATACCCTTGACCTAATGTTACCATTAATCCATTAGTAACCAGAGTAACAGCTGGAGGGTATATAGCCTTTCTGACTCCACAACAGGGAAGAGAAGTTCCAAGTACTGTTCTGCATTAAATTTGCCTCCCTTTGGCAACAAGAAATCCTCAAGACACAAGGAATTTGCACATAGATAATATCCAACACGGAATGCCTGTCTTCCTTGGAAGTCTCTTTTCTATGTTTTAATTTTTTTATTCCTTCAGAATTTCGCACATTAATATAGTGAATTTATGAAATTTTCCACTTTAATCCTCAGTTTCGATTCACCTTCCTTTTTCCATCCCAATCTTTTTCCTTGCCAGTCTTCCTCCTATTTTCATGTATTTTTGCATGCGTGGCCCACTGAGTTTCATCTGAATTTGATGGCATGTGCCTGAAGTACTTATTGGAGCATGAGCCATATATTAGCGAGTGTACCACTTAGGAAAGCATCTTCCCTCTCCACATCCTGCATTAGCCCTCATTGAGATGTGGGGATCTCTTGACAACTTTCATTTTCTATGGTGGAATGTTGATATGTCAACCAATTTCTTACTGAGGTTCAATTACAGATGACACTGGAATCTTGTCAGTTTTTTTTCGAGCACCTGTCAAGGAAACAATAATTCTCTTTTATTCAGTTGATGTAATAAAATACATAGTTTGAGTTTTTTAAGGTTAGGCCAACCATTCATGCCTGGCATTCCCTTGCATCCTATTACCTCATGTATACATGCAATCCTTATGTTTATGAATCCAAGGATACTTTTTCAAGAAATATTTAGTCTCTAGTTTCTTTTCTCAAAATGCATTTGTCTGCTTTTGGTTTAAATTAATGCTGGTGTCATAATTGGTAAATATATTCTTCTTGCCTTTAATTTCTGAACAATTGTGGAGAAGATTTGGCATTTTACTTCTTAGTTTCACGGAAATTACCTAGTAGGATCATATTACCAAGTTTTCAGTGTGGGAATATTGACAGTCATCTATCATGAACTTTTTTTTTTTGTTGTTGTTGTACTCAGGTAGAAACTACAAATAGGCAACAAGTCATTGGTCTAGAACTGGCAAACCTGGTTTTTGAATGACAAGGCTTGTGGGCTAGAGACTCAAAGCCTTGTAACTCAAGTTCTGAGAACCAGGGACACATGATTCCAGTATCTTAAGGCCAGGGACTTTGGAGGCTTATGGTTCTGGACTTGGAATAACAGTGGTGTGGTGCTTGGCTCTTAGCAACAACTAGCAGTAGCAGTAGTAACTGACAGCTGATGTTATGGCCTTCAGGCTTTGGTTCCTAACAGCTGTGAGTACTGTAGATCCTGGCCCACAGCTTCTGTGGGTCCGAAGTTCCTCATCTTTGACTTTGACCTTCTGCCTCCCAGATATGGAACTGTCTATCTCCTTTGCCTTGGCCCACCATCCTCCCTCTCGCTGCTGCCTCTGCTTCCTGTAGTTCCTGCCTCCTTTCTGAATGTCCTTAGCCACCATTTGCTGTTCCTGCTGTCACCACTGCTGCTGCTTGTCTCTACTGCAAGCTCCTCTTTGAGTGCTGGGCTCAGTCCACTTATCCAGGGTGAAGCGTTCAGGCCGGCAAGAGAAAATATCTGGGAAGAAATTTTTCCTTAGGTCTAAAGTTGCAGCAGTGGGAGGTAGAATAGGACAGTATCTCCCAGCTGGCTAAAACGTAAGCTTGGTTAGTAGGGAGTCATTAGGGAGGAGAAGGGGGTGTGGTACGGCTGTGCCATGCAAATCAGGGACATTTGCCCAAGGTGTCTGTTTCTACCAGTCCCAGGCATTCCATAATGCCAGACTCGGGCCACATCATTGTGCCAATCGCAAGCTTTCTATTGGCTCATGAAACAGAATCTTTCCTCTGAGACGGAACGAGACTAGCTAGAGGATGAGCAGGGTCATCTAGAGTTCACCCAGGCTGGTCTTGATGTCTTCTGAGGCTGATATATGGTGTCCGGGCTGATCCTGGTGGGAGCCAGGCCTTCTGAAGCAGGAGCTGTAACAGTCCTTGGGACTGGAATGCTGACTTCTGTAGAGCGATGAGGAAGGGCTTAAGACAGTCAGGCTAGGCTGGAGGATGGCTCAGTGGTTAGAGCCTTTGCCTCACAAGCAAAAGGACCAGAGTTCTGGTCCCCAGATCCCACTTAAAATATTGGGGTATATGACGGTGGCCTGCATTTCTACCCTTGGAAGGCGGAATCTGGGAAACCCCAAAGCGAAACAATCCAGAATGATTCCTGATGTCACCCTTGGCCCTTGGGCCTCCACGAGCACACATAACCAAGTACCCTTTGTACACACACACACACACACACACACACACACACACACACACACACGAGTCATCCAGAATGATTCCTGATGTCACCCTTGGCCCTTGGGCCTCCACGGGCACACATAACCAAGTACCCTTTGTACACACACACACACACACACACACACACACACACACACACACGAGTCATCCAGGCTGTATTAGTAGGATTCTGGTTGCTTAGAAACAACAACTGCTTGGCTGGTGGTTCTTGCTGGGCACTCAGGTGTACGAAGGGACTTGGCAGCTGCCACTCAAGCAGTTGAGTAGCCTGTTCAGTGAAAGGGGAAAACGCATTAAGGAGTATGTGCATCGGAAAAGTAAAATGAAACGAGCATGCTAGTTCACAGTGTTCTGTTCTGACAGTGTTTAATTCTGCGTAACCTGCCAAATGGCCCCAGGGATGGGCCCCTTAATCTGTCTCAAAAGGATTTTCCTCTAATTGATATAGCACTACTCATATTTTCAGATTCTTCTGTGCCAGTTTGGGAAGTACTTTTAAACAAGGAATTAATAAATTTGCATTACTGTATGGTAGTCTCTTAATTCCCTTTCAACAGATGTTGGCACCAAAGGATGTGTCTCTTTCAACCAATAGCATGTGTTTTATTTTCCTTTATTTTCTTCAGTGGTGCTGTTGAAAGGACAACCAATTTTATACACAATTTCAAGGAAACAAATTGAGGGTTGGAGCGATGGTTTAGTGAGTAACGGTGCCTGCATATAAACCTGAAATCTGGATTTGATTCCCAAAGCCCACATGGTGAAATGGGAGAAGCAATTCCTGAAGTCTGTCCTCCAACCTCACACATCACATATACACAGATTAAAAAAAGTGGGTTTAAAAAACAATGAAAATAAATTTTGGCTTACTTCTATATTACTTGTACTTGATCTTCCTCCCATAATTTCTGTTTTAGTAAAGGTAGGCCACTGTTTTAGATTTTTCTCCTTTCTAAAACTGTGATCTTCCCTATTTGCTATTTTGGATGCATACCACAAACACATTATTCAATTTAAAATATATTCTAATTGTGATTTTTTTTATTGATCCTTGCTTATTCAGAAATACTTATCTTGTAATGCTATAGGATTCCAAACTTAATATTTCTTGTACTTTTGATGCTCAGCCCATGTTTTAATTTAATCTTTTTATGAACTTGTAAATAATGCTGTTGAATATAGTGTTCTATCTATGTCATTTCAATTGATGATAGTGTTGCCCAAATATCCAAATATCTTATATCTTCTGTATCCTTAATGAATTTTTTTCTGTTGATTAATTAGTCTACACACAGTTTTAAAATTTTCAAGTATACTTGTAGACTTTTTCTATGCCTCACTTTATTTTTGTGATTACTTACTTCATGGAATTTGAGCCTCTGCTATTGGGAGCAGAGACATTAGTTATTGCTTGAAATATTCCCTCTTAGATTTGAAGTTTACTTTGTCAATTCTAAAGCAGACTCACTAGTTTTGTATTGATTTCTATTTGCATGGGATATCTTTCTATCATTTTATTTTAAATTGATCTTTGTTCTATAGTTCATAAAATTAGAACCTATGGGCATGCAGATACTAATCATTCATCTATGATCTGAAAACAAACTGTGTTGCTATTTTAGGAATACTTTCCAACTTTTTTTTCTTTAAACCCATACAATTTGATTCTGAATTGTGTTGCCATCATGAAAAGGACGATGAATTGGTTGAGCAGCCATGATTACACTTCCTCTATCCTGGCGTTCGGAGACTTGGAGCTGATTAAGGAAGTGTGCTGCAGTCACAGCAGTGGTAGAATCAGATGATAAAGTAGCAGAAGTTTCTGGAGAAACAGACAAGGAGAAATTTCCTGTTAAATTCAATGAGCTTTGAGACAAGATCTTCTTCCAAACAAAGGCTTTCTTTGGGGGAGTTAGGGATTAAAATAAATAAAGTAACTAACCCAAGAGGCAGAACAAAGGAGATGGACGAGGTGCTTGAACAGGAAAAGAGAAGATTAAAGGTCTGAGTTGATTTGGATGGAAAAGTCAGATTCTCCAATAACACTCTAATGGTTTGGGTTTGGTGCACGCATTTCATGGTCTTCCAAGCAGTGACAAGGAGCCCCTTCCATTCAGGAATTCACACTGGAGAATCTGAAGATTAAGCCACGTTTGGTACTTTGAGTTCAACTGATGATATTTTTTTACTTCTGTGATTTATTAAATAATCTATTAAATCACATTTACACCTGTGAGTATAGTGGGCAGGCACATCCAAATAACACCATTCTCTGGCATCATAATGTCAGTCACATTTCTACTTTCTGTGATTGTTTTCCTGAGATACTGAGAGACAGTGAGATGAAGTATTGGAGATAGACGAGCAAATGAGCCAATCTTACCAATAACTAACAAGTCAAAGTTTAGAGGAATCAGCACATTAGGATGGACAAAGATGGTCCCAAGGATGGCTGTGAAGACAGAACTAGGTAGAGCCAGGTACAGTAGCAAAGGTTTGAAGTTATAGGACTTCAAAGGTAGAAAACTTGAGATGACTTTTCTACTCTGATAGGAGCTTGCTGTGTGATCTTTTATAATCAATCCATTAAGTCCTTTGAGCCATTATTATTCCTCAGTAATTGGAGAGAAAGGTCTTTGGATTTCAACTTACATAAAGTATGTGCGGTAAATTTTGGGGGCTCACACCTTACTTACTGAGTATTTGCTATATGTGGGCCACACTTGTGTTTCAGCTGGCACTTGAAAAAGGATGACACAAAAAATCCTAATGCTTAAGGGGCTCGAAATCCACTGGGGGGCCTTTCTGTTCATGATGTACTAGTACTTTCAGATCGAAGCGAACTGCTTCTTTCTCAGGAACTGTGAAAATGATGCATTCTCTTTAGAAAAAAACACTAGGGAAGAATGCAAAGAGAGAAAGGGGAAACATCGAATCATCCCTCACTGGGAAATGACCGTTTTCTCATGGTATGGCCCTTGTTCCACATAATCCCTGGGAACACTCAGATTAGACAGTCAGAAGGCAGATGAATAGGACTGACAAATTTTGTGAAAAAAGAATCTTATATTTGTTCAAAAATAAATAAATACATGCAATGTATTGAATGCAAACAAAAAGTAAATCTTGTGATGGCTAATGAATTAATGGGAGATTATGCAAATTTGTAAAAGAAACTTTCTTTTTTTTAATATTTTATTTTTTAAATAAATTCATTAACATTTTTATATACAAGCTCTTTGCCTTCCTCATTTCCCCTCCTTTCCTTTCTCCCATCCCTCCTACACCCATCTCATTCCCCTTTCCTTCTCATTCCTTTTTTTTTTTAATTTCAGCTCATACAAACTTATTAGGTACACCAGTTCCCTCCCTTCCTCCTCCTCCCCCCGTACCCCCTGCTCCCCCTCCCCACCCCTCTCCCTCCCCATCCCCCAGTGCCTCCCGCCCCAATTCCCAGAGAGTCCTTTCTTATGCATGTCTGATTTTCCTCTGGGCCCTCCTCTCCGATGACGTACAAGGACCCAGTGGCCTTTCCCTGAACCCTTTCCCGTGTTCCCCTTAGGTATAGGAACACTGCTGTGGCTGCCAATCCTTTACCTCCAAGGCTCTTGGTGCCTTTAGCAGATGCTAGACTTTGTGAGGTCCACAGTGGGTTGGACAATGCGCAGGGCATGCAAAGTCCAATTATGATTGCTTCAGCCCTAACTAGTATAGAGTATCTTATATATCACTGCTCCTCCCATCCTTTTGCTCTTACACTCTTACCGCCCCCTCTTCCGCAAATTTCCCTGAGCTTCAAGATGGGGAGAGACTAAGCTGGCCTAGTTCTAGGTGGTTGATATAGAGTCTCTGAAGTTCTGGATTGTGGTTTGTTGATTTTCTTTTGCAGTTTTGCTGCTCCTGCAATGCCCTTCACTCCATCCTGGTGGGCATTGTATGTTATCCCCTGGCCAGTTTAAGATGCAAGATTGTGTGAGTTAAGAAACTAGACTCATTTTCTTTCAAATTTGTATTTTAAATTTGGTTTCTTTTGTAACCAAAGTTGAGGATTACTAACGTGATCTTGGCTATAATCAACTGGATTGAGAGATGCATAGGAAATTGGCAATGCGCAGCTGTAGTGTCTCTGTGAGGCGATTTCCAGAAATGATCGGCATGTAGATCACACGCAGGTGGAGAGACACCTGCCTGGGTGGGCAGGATGGTCCAACAGGCTGGGGGCCAGAAGCTCAGTGTTTCTGCCACTGCTGTGGTCTGGTCCCTTGCAGATACCAGGCTCCATATCTTTCAGCCTTTCAATGTAGATTCATACCAGTGGTTCTGCAGGGAGCCTCTCTACCTTAGCCCTGGGCTGAATCACTGCTTCTTCTGAATCACTGCTGAGGTTTCCAGCTTCTCTGTCTGAGCAGCTGAAGGTAGAAAGCTGGCCCCAAGCCTGCAGGTGACCACTGTGGGACTATCTAGCTTGTGATGATGTAAGACATCTTAATCATTTACCATATCCTTTCCATTTAATTCTGCTGATCCCAAGAACCCTGAAGAATACAGAAATCAACATATTGTCTACTCTAGCAGAGGTTCCTTTACCCTATTCTCAAACCTTGCTTCGCTTTGGTTATTTCAGTGCTAAGATAACTTTCTTCTGTAGCTGTAATTTCCACAATTGTTAATTTCCATATTGAATAGTGATTGAATTTTATATTGATGCTTCTCTTTATGAGTTTTTTTTACATAATTTCATTGTTTTATTTTTTAAAAAAATTATCTCTGGGCTAAATGGATGATTCTCCTCATTCTCATCCTTCCTCTCCCCTCCTTCTCCCCCCCCTCCCCGGGGCTGCTTATAAAAGCAGCACAAACAGCCAATACTTAAAGAACCAATTGAGACCAGTCATCAAAAGTTGTTAAACTTTCAAGATGCAAAGGGTATTAAGATGAGTAGAATCTTTGGGTTAAAAATCAGAACTATAGATCATGATCTCAAAGGAGGAGGGGGCCCTAGGAAACACTCCAGATTATCAGTTAACAGCTCACAAAGTTGTATCATCCAAATAAAGTTAAGCCAGACACCGAAACCACATACAAGGAGTGTGACAAAGCCTAGTTAGCCTAATTTCTGAGTAGGTTAAAATCAAAGGAATGTTCTGTTTTGCCTGCTCACCAGAGACTATGCAACAGTGTCTTCCAACTGTGGTTGTTTCTCACTTGTATTTTGTATATGTTTTATAAGTGATGTTAACTCACTAGCTAAACAGAGCCTGGAAAATGAGAGGCAAAGTAGACTCATAGATACCATGGAGATTGCAATGACATCCTGTGATTCATATGTTTAGGAAAATATGTGTTGAGATGGAGTTTTTTTTTTTTTAACTCTGGTTAAAAAAAAAGAAGAAAAGAAAAGAAAAGAAAACAGACATTCTCGCTCTATAAATGCCTCTAGGAACGGTGTAATCTATAATCTTGTTGAAAGGTGGAGATCAGCACCAATCCTCCTGTCTTTAATGGAAGACCTTTTTCTCCTTTTAACCTACTTTCTGTTTTAGCAATGATCATCTCTGCCATTCTCTGTAAAAAGGATAATTCTTCAAGATGTTTCATAATAGTCGGTTGAATCCAAAGCATATCATGTTTAATGAAACTTCATTCCCTTATGGAAAATTAAAATTTTACATGATATTGTTGAATATATGGTTGAGAGAAATTTTGTGTAAAAAAATCTTTACCATTTTCTGAAGCAAATGTTTGTATTTTAAAATCTTTATTTCTCAAAAAGGTTATCTTTTAATTCTGATTTGAATATAATTTGAAAATAAGCACCATTAAGGTGACAGTACCATATTAGAAAACTTTTAAATATGACAGAAATTATGCATTTTAAGTTTGTGGAAAATCAACATTACCTTCTGGACTAATGAATTTTCTGTGTAAAATGAAAAGAGAAACAGTACTTCACTGATATGTTAATATCTTTGGTTATAACCAAAAGTATCACTGACTACTTATTTATAATTCATTATTTCAGACATGTGCTAAGAATCCCTATGATAATGTCTTTGCTTTGGAGAAACTTGAAATTGAGTAATAAAGAGAGAGAGACTTTATTTTTTTAAATTTCACAACGGACACCAGAGCTGGGAAGACGATCAGCTTAAAGCTGCAAATGCAAAAGGACCCGAGTTTGGATCCTTAGATCCTACGTAAGGTGTCAGGTGGGTGTGGTTGCATGCCTATAATTCCTACCCCAGAAGGCAGAGCCTTAGAATCCCCAGAGGAAGCTAATTATCCACAGTAGTCTTATCAGTAAGCTCTAGGTTTAATTAGAGACCAACTTAAAAATAACAGTGGAAGAATGATTGAGGATGATTCCTGATATCAACCTCAGGCTTTCACACATACGTGTGTGCCCACCTAAATGCAAACATGCGCGCATACATGCATGACCCCATATCCCCAAATTCTTGGAAAAACTTTAAAAAGGACAACAATGATGGTGTGAGTATGAGCAGAAATCCTTCCTCTTATTAGAGCTGAGCGTAGATTTGGTAAAGTCATCTTAGAGAAGGAGGGAATGTCATGAAGTGGGGACAATGTGGAAGGAGTCTTGAAGATTACTAACACTAGAAAGGGAAAAGATATGTGTGATGATGGCAGCAATGATTTTTTTCCTTTGGGTGGGGGAGCTTTAGTCATCACAAAGAAAACTAGAAAACGACTTCATAGGGTCTCCCAGAGTTTTCTGTGGCCAGCTGGGCCTGTGCCCTTGCTTCATGTGGATGGCCTAAAGTCCTCTGCTGTGTCCCCCTTCCTCACCGGAGAGGTGGCCCCAGCCCTGGTTCCTTCTCCAGGCTGCCTTGCTGTGAGGCTCAACCCTGGGATGAACAAACACTAGAGGGCAGATGCCATCCTGCCTATCCCATGTCTCCAACGCTGGTACAAGCTCACCAGGAAGCAGCAGTGAAGAGATGTCAGAGAAGAACCAAACAAACAAACAAAAATCTGATGTACAAACACAAGAATGATATTCTGAGACTTCAGTGTGCATGGAGAACCGCCTACAGAACTTTGCAGAATGTGTGGCTACGGATGGCTGAAAGGGTGCGATAGCTCGCCGTGTAGGAGGCTCAGGGCTGAGAATGTGGGCAGTTTCCATCCAGGTGATGCTTAAACTGTTGCCCACTCAGCACATACAACAACCTCTGCCCTGGAGGAGGCAAGACGCCCTCATCTACGGAAAGAACTTGGGTTTGAGGGAGAGGGAGACCAACCCATTTCCAAACAAAACCTTATGGTAGTTTTTATAAGCTTGACAGTTGTTAAAAATGTTAGATGATTATGGTTTTATTTTGGGAAGTAAAGTTTAAAGAGGTAAGAAAGAGGGGATATTGAGGGATGGGGAAAGACCCTAAGGAGGCGATTGTCAGACTACAGGGAGAAGAAGATGGTGAAGGGAATAATGGGGGGAAAGTTTAAGGGGGTATGGAGATAAAGATAGGGTACAGAAAAGGGTGGGGGAGTAACAAGTAAAACTAAGGTTTTTTACAATAGAGCCAAATAGAAACCTTCTAAACTGTAAGTTTATATAAAAAGGAAATAAAAGAAAGAAAAATTATATATTTATTATATATATATTATTATGGGGCAACCAATAAGACCTTCTCTTCAACAGCAACCACATACCTGGTACTGTAAATCAGATAAAAAAATTTGCAGAAGGTGAGACCATAGTTCCTCTGGAGGAATAATCTGCTAAGGTTTAACTATCCGAACTTGATGTTAAAGTGCCTTCTAGACATGTTTTCATGATACTAATAGATTAGGAGAGCCCCTGGTACTTGACCTAGAAGCTTCCTTTTGCAATTGAAGGTGACTGAAACAGAAGATGCTAAAGTGCAGAGAGAATAAGTGATTGTGGACAGCTTGGCTGGAAACAAGGCATCTAAGTGGCCCCCGAAGGTTTAGAGATCACCGGGGAAGAGAAGGCAGTGAGAATGTAAAAGCCTGGAGGCCGGGAGAGTGAAACCAGATGGTGTCTTCCAGACAGGGCCACAACATCTATGAACCCACTACGGCTGTGTCTACTTCCCCAAGACCTGCATAGACTGTCAACATTACACCACGAAAGGGGAAAGATCTCAAGAGGCACCGCCCCTCTTCTCACAGACTTACACAGGTCAATGCTGGATGAGGGAGAAGGAGAGCTACTCTCTGGTATATCATCCTTGCTCCGATAAATGACCAGATACATGTCATTAGCAGTAACCCGGGTGGGACTTAGTAAGTCACATGCACAGAAGGACATGAGATTGGGAGGAAACTGGTGGGGAAGAAGAAAGTTTGCAGTGGGAGAAAGTAGGGATTGGGATTGGATAACAAAGGGTGAAAATGATATGCATTCATGTATAAAGTCTTAAAAGTATAAATTAATAACAGCAGAAAAAGCAGTTTTAGTTAGGTGCAGTGATACACACCTGTTATTCCAGCATTCTAGAGGTGAGGAAGACTCTCAAGTAGCACCGACTAGCCTTGAATTTAAAATGACCTTAAATTTCTGATCCCCTGTTTCAGCTACTGTGCATGTTGCAGATAAATTCATGACTAAACAGCCTAGAGATAGAAAGAGTTTTATTTTGGCTTACTATTGTCTGGTTATATTTCTCAGTCTATCCTGGAGAGCTCATACCAATACCAGGAGCCCAGGGAACTGGACACACCATGGTCATTGCTGAGAGAAGGACAAACCTCACTTTCCATACTACAAGTCTGTTCAAGTATGCTGGAGAATGTTTCCATCTTGTCCAGATCTATCCATCTTTCCAGGAAATGGGCTGGGTCTTTCCTCGTCAATAAAACAATTACCTACAGGATTGTTCAGGGCTTAACTCAACTACCAATTCTTCACAGATGTGCCCAGAACTCAGTCTTTATTTGTTAATTTGACACATACATGCCTAACTATTGCATCTTCCTTCCTCTACTCCCCAAGTGCCCATAACCAGCTTGTGCCATCACCCCCAATTGCTTTTTAATAAATCAATTTTTATTCACCCCCATTTTCTACTAAGCACAGATTTGTCATCCCAGTACTTCTTGATAGGTGCAGGCAGAAAGATTGGGAGGTGATGATCATTCTCCATTACATAGAGAGTTCGAGGCAAGCCTAAAGTCTGTGCGACGCTGTCAAAAAACTGGAAAAAAAAAAATCCCATTTTCCAAATGAGAAAAGTGAGTACTAGATAAAGTTTCCCAAGGTCTCACAGCTAGCATGACAGACTTGTTACTTAAGGCTAATTTCTAGTGTTGACCTTGTGCAGGACAACTATCCAAATCTAGTGCTCACACAAGCCTGATTGCACTAATTAACTACTGGGCCCTCCTCAGTTGGGTACCATCTGATCTTCCAGGGTTAAGTACCCTTTTAACTTCTTATTGACAGTGGCTTTGGATAGTTTATAACTCTACAAGATTGTTTTGTGTCATATTTAGATACAGGTGTCAACTTGACAGTGGAGGTTTTGAGCTCCGAGCACATTTGTAGAGAATTAGTAGTTGAATTAAGTCCCACGCAAACCTGCTGGAGGTTGCCTGAGTGAGGCAATTGCCTGAGGCCCAGCCCATGGTGGGTGTGGCTACTCCCAGGGCAGGTGAATAAGATGGAGGAAACTGGTTAGGGAATTTGGGATCCTTCTCTATACTTGACCAGACATGCTGGTCTGGCAAGTGAGTTTTGTCCTTCTCAGCAGCAGCAGATTAGGTGTGATCAGTTCCCTTGGCCTTTGGTGTTGCTTTGAGCTCTTCTGTCAAGCTGGATAATGGACTGTAACTGGATTATCATAAGAGTAAATAAAACCCCTTGTTCCCATAAATTGTTTTATCTGCTGGCAAACACAACACTTTGTAAATCCTTAGCATGTTCTATATATACAAATTTGAAAATTCATAATGAAAATTTTCTGGATTTTAACCTTTTAAATTAATATTGACTATATGTAATAATAGGCTTCAATATAGTATTTTATACATATATAATATATTTTGAACATATTCACCTTATCACCCTCTCTTGTGACTCTCTTATCTACTTCCTCTACTTATCTACTCCACTTATCTACTTCCTCTTTCTAGCCACCATGCTTCTACTTTCATATTTTTTTATTTTTTTGTGTGAACTAATGAGTTTAATTACAGTGACAGGAACATGGTTGAAGAGTTATTATAGGAGTATGGGTGGTTTATCTGTGGCTACACTACTAAAGAAAATGTCTCTCCTAGGCCTGCAAGGTGGTTCAGTGAGTAGCTTGATGGTATGAGTTTAATTCCCAGAACCTGATCCCAGGTTTTCTGTATAGCTCTGATTGAGACTATTACCCCTGATTTTTCCAAGCATGTTTATTTTACAGGCAATCTCAATAATAATACAGCATCTGAAGGTTCCAAATGCATGAAGCCATGGACTTTTTTTTTTTTTTTTTTTTTTTTTTTTGCAGTGTGCAATGTATCTGAAGGGAAGCCAAGAGCAAGCATAAACAATCTTATCTAGATTGGGGCAGGCTGATTTTGCCAGGGCCATACTCCTTGCTGTAGCTTTGCCATAATACGATTACGCCTTTTGCACTGTAGCCACATTATGGAAATAGACATAGAGTTTTAGAAGGCAGTTTGGCAACATAGCCCATTTAGCAAAAACAATCACAATAAGCTCCTCTTTAGGCTTATGACCTCTCAACTATGGAATTTTTTGCCTAAATTTACAGAAACTGGAATCAATTCCCTCCTGTACCACAGACCTCACATCTGGTGAAAATGGTTGGTTATTCCCATAGCAGACATGCCACTACTGTACCAGTAGGTACATGTTGCCTGGACTGTTGGAAGCAATGCATGCAGGGTCTATAGCTGGGAAAGATTGTCAATGACAATTCTCCCACAGAAGTCTGCAGAGTATCTTCTAGCATTCATGAAAGCTAGTCGGCAGAGGGGAAGCTTCCAGTTGTTTTAGCTTGATTTGTTTTTGTCTTGAAATCAAATATGTAGTGTCTTCAGCTCGTTTTACTGCTTTTTTTCTCTTTTTTTTTTTTTTTTTTTGAGAAAGAGTAAGAGATGGCCTAAATTCGTGTGGAATTCAATCCAGGATGATTCCTAATGTCATCCTTGGGCCTTCACAAGTACATACTTCTAGCCCTGGAAAACAGTCTGGGAAATGCAGAGCAATACAGTAAGGAAGTGTAACAATCCATTGTGATTCCTGATGTCACCCTTGGGCCTCCACAGGCTCACACACTCAAGTACCTTCTTATACACATAGCCTAGATTGGCCTTGAATTCGTGACAGTCCTGCTGTTTCAGATTCCCAAGTACTGAGGTTACAGTCTTGAGTTACCATATCTGACTGGTGGATAGAGTCTCAATCAATGTTAGGAAACAGAAACTATAAAAATGTGACTGGTAGCTATAGTCAAAGATAGTGGTGGGTGTTTAACTTCATTTGAACTTCTGCTAAATACAGTGGTCATGATTTGAATGTGAATTGACCCCCAGTAAGTTCATGTCCTTGAATCTTTAGCTGATGTTAATGTTTGGGAAGGTCCTGGCATCTTTAGGAGGTGGAGCCTTGCTAGAGTGAGGCAGGTCACAGGGAGCAGGTCTTGCTGTGTTGGTGGCTTTGCTTCCTCAAATCACAGTTTTGCTCTTGCTTCCTCTGCCTCCATGTTGAGAGCTCTTTCGGTAGTGCAGCCCTACTTCCAGTTAGCTTCTTGCTCTTAGGCTTCTCTGATGAGTGCTGTGACCTGAACCCACCGCCTTCCTGCTTCTCTCTCCAAACCATGCCTTCTGCCTCAATGGACTATATCCACTCTGGAACCATTAGGCAAATAAATCTCCATTTCTCCCTTTAATTTCTGTCTGAGTTTTTTCTCACAGCAATACAATTAATGTAACTATGATAGTTATGCATTTCTTTATGATCTGGGCCTGTGGTTCTCAGTTATGACTGACTGTTGCAGGCTCCTATAGAATCTGAATTTATAGTGATAAAGTTCAGGTATAATGTTGTTCTTTTAAAATCTCCCCAGGTGAGTAATGGGTCAAGAGTCGAGAACCATGGTCACATCCTTGAGCTAGAGGTAACCTATACACTATGACTCAAGATTTAACTGCTTTTCCCATGAAGCCCATATGGACGAGGGCATTGGACTTTACATATGCCTATATTAACTGAAACTCCTTCAATTTTGGTAAAGCAACATTATGAAAGAATACTGTGCCTTGTCAATTCTCAGTGGGTACAGGCTTCATAACATAGGCAGATTAGGAACAAACTTTAGTCATGAGCTGAGAAAATGGCTAAGTGGTTAAAAGTCTTTGCCTCACAAGCAAAAGGACCTGAGCTGAGTTCAGATTCCCAGGTCTTACATAAAATCACCAGAGGGAAATGGAGGTGGCTTGAACTTCTAGCCCTGGAAGGTGGAGCCTGGAAAATGCAATAAGGAAGCAGACCAATCCAGGGTGATTCTCTGATGCTATCCTTAGGCCTCCGTAGACATGCATACACTCAAGTGCCCTCTTGTGCACATGCTTGTATACACACACACACACACACACACACACACACACATTCCAAGTCATGGTAGTGGCAAAAGAAGACAGATCATGGTTTAGCAAAATGAAAAGATTATGAAAATTCTCAGAACCTCTCTGGCAGCAAGTTCACTGACAAAGAGCCTCGGATCATGTTAAGGCTTTGTTGGCTGTCGTGCACTTAGCTACACTGAAAGGAGCTTTTGATTAAGAGGATGATGCGACGTAGACAAAAGTGAAAATGGCTCTTGACACTCGAGTTCTCCTTGAGAGCTTGATTAGTCACTCATAAGCTTGACTTACAGAAGAATATGAATTACTAGGTGAAGAAGATTTCAGTTTGCAACAGTAAGAATTAATTGGAAATCTCACTAATTAATGGTTTATATGAGCTGATAAATTCTTGGTCATTTCCTCAAGTTCATAGGTTTAGGAAATTACGAGTGTAGAAGGTCCAAACAAATATTGAATTTATAAAAAAATAATGTAACTAAGTCCTTAATATTGAATAGAACAAGCTTATTCTGAAAATACTCATTTTTTCAATAGAAGTCTTTTATTGTGTCCAAAGATAAAACAAATCGTTCTTATAATCCAGGCTTTTGTTTCCATAGCTGGTAACTTAGCTCTTATTCATTGGCCTGCTGCACTATTCCTTTTTTTAGAAATGTAGATACCATCCAAAAGTATTCTGATATCCTTGTTTTTAACTGTTGTGGTTTGCTAAATCAAAGTAGCTGTGTTAGGAACAAGTTCAATATCAAGGACTAATTCATCTTTCTGGGCTTGAGAAACAGAACAAGCAACACCTGCCCTCGTCCAAACTCTTCAGATTATTTTTCACCCAAGAAATTTTGGATTTCAGCAAGAGACCCATTCTCCTGAATGACGACGTTGATGGGAAAGTGAGCAGACACAGACCTCATCTTGTACCGGAGCCCAGGGTCACACCCGCGACCCTGTTCCGAACGTGACTACAGATTATTCCGACAGTAGCCACTTCCTTTCTGCTTTTCCAGCATTCATCAATCTGGAGCCTTTTCTTCTTTCCCAGCAGACTGAGCTCTACATTGGCACAGTTAAAGTCCCTCCAGAGAGTCCTTTTGGGGTCCTTCACAATGACCATGTGTCCTTTCAGCGCGATGTTGACTTTCTCTGAGATGTCGACTATCTGGTTGCTGGGAATGATCTTCGTTCTCGCAGGACCCACAGCAAAGAGAGCGTCTTTCGTCATCACCTGAAAATACTCATTTTTTTTTAAATCTGAAATTAACCTTAAACTGAACATGGCAGTTAGTTATAGATGCCAAACTGACAGTTGAGAACTGAGTATTAGGCATATTAATGATGGCCTTTAGTTAAGGCCAACATCTGAACAAACCTGTAGAAAATTATCTTAGTGATACTGGAAGATCACTATGGGGGGGAGGATCATTCCCTGGGCAGGTGAATCTGCCTGGTGTCACTTGCCATAAGGATCAACTGTATCCTAGAACTATGAACCTGAATAAAGAGCCCTTTGTTGGCCTAAAAAATTGTTCAAATCATATACTGGTTACAGTAATGAGAATGTGGAACTCAGAAACTGGGAATCCTGCATTTTATCTGACAAAATTTATTTCTTATGCAATTCTCTCAGGGACTTTTTGTAGAACAAAGTATGGAAAAATGATATTGAAACATTATCTCCAACCTTCACCCAGGCTCCTTAGTGAGCCAAAAGTAGCCAGATGCACTCTGCTCTTTCCGGCTGTGAAGTGAAGAAAGAAAAAGTGTAGCAGCGATAAGACACACCCAGTGGTTTTGGTGACGCTTTTCCTTGCCATGAATGAAATTGTGCTCCACTTGTTTATCAAAAGCACCTCAACTTCGTCTTCCCCCAGTCTCTGAGTTCCTAACTCCTGATCCTTTTTCTCTTTTAGTCTTTCTCCAATTGGATTCCATGATTCATATTTTTAAATTTCTTTCTCGCCTGCACTTTCAGATCATTTAGTGTGATGATTTGTCTTGTCTAGTCCCCTGAGGGAGGAGAGGGGTTTAATCTTAGGATGAGTGTGATCATTTTCTGACTAGGTACGCCTGCTCTCCTTTCCTGCCTTCCTGTGGGAACTGCTACTTGGGAGCCAGTGGGTAGAGATAGGCAAGTCGTTCCCCTCAAGTATTCACAGACACACCCCCATCTGCTGATTTGTTTTGAGTCGAGGTTTGAATGTGAAATGTCCCCCTCCCCCCAAGCTCATGAGTTTGAACACTTGGCCCCCATCAGGTGGTGCTGGTCAAGAAGGTTGGAGGACCTTTATGGGTGGAGCCTCTTGGGAGGACATGTGTCACTGGGGGTGGGGCCTTGAGGTTTCATACCCTTGTCCAACTCCTGTGCACTGTTTCCTGATTACAGATACAATGTGACTAGCTTCTTCCTGCTCCTGACACATTGCCTTTCAGCCATGATGGACTATATTCCTTTGAGTCAAAACAAACCTTTTTCTTTTTTTCTTTTCTTTTTAGATTGCTTTTTGCCAGGTATTTGGTGACAGTATTGTGAAAAGTAATCCATGCACCTGTTTCTGGGAACCTGTTATAACAATACTGTCAGCAAGGACTCAATTCTTCTGCTAGCCAAGGGCTTAGCTGACCTGCCTGCTACTTTTCTCCAGCTTTCCCACTTCCCTCCAAGCAGAGCTCTGCAGATCTGAAGGTGCTTCCCCTTACCCTGCCTTCTACAGGATGAGCTTGTTGGATGCCTGCACTACAGTCATCTCTGAATAAGGGCTGATGCAAAATGGGTTTGAAGTCCCTCTGGTGCCAGTCAACCAACTTAGATTCATTATCACAAAATATAAGATATGATAAACCCAATCGATGATGAGTTTAGCTTTGAGTAAAGATTTGAAATGCAAAAGGAAACAATTACATATTGCTGTTTTTAATTAGTCATGGTTCCTTTTCTTGTGTGTGTGTGTGTGTATGTACTACAGGTCACTTGAGTATGTGTACTTATGGAGGCCCAAGGGTGATATTGGAGTCATTTTGGGTTGTTGGGTATGATTATGATGGCAGGATGATACAGGGAAAAAATAACAGCTATTTGTGTATGTGCATGTGTACACTTACTTGTGTGTTTATAAGTCTATATGTGCATGTGTGCTTGTGTGTTTATGTGTGTTTTGAAATGATTATATAGAGGATTAATATTGTAAACTGTGATCTTTAAATAAAACTATACTATACAAAGACATTCCAGACTAATTTGCTTTAGTCGTTTGAGCTTATATCAGCAATATTTCATGCTCTGTCAAAGTGAATTTAATAAAACTGAGGGCAAATTACAGGGTAAAAGTTAAATCTTTGCTAAATAGGTTAGTGACTCCCCAAATCTCAAACCTGGTGATCTTGGAACATGCTAGCAAATGAAAACTTACTTTTTTATTGAAGATATAGATTTTTACTATTCTAATATGTATTTTGATGATGCAAAATAAGTGTTGTGAAAAAGTGATTTGCTGGGAGCTAAGTGCGGTCAGTTTGGATTTGGCGGAGAGCACAGCTCTGAGGACAGCGTTGAATTTTCCACCCTAGCTCATCCCTTCATGGACTGTCCTCCGGCTGCTTGGGAGAGCGAGATAAGCTGTTCTATTGGACACTCTGAAGACATGTGATCCTCAAGCGGAGGTCATGAGTGGAGGAGGTCCGATGCCTGATGCACAGTCAAGATGCCCACTGGGTCAGACTTATATATAAGCACAGGCCAGTCCTGCCTGTAGACTCTCTGAACCAGTGAGTTCGCAAAGCAGAGGAAGTTGAATTATTACTGCTAATGGGAGCGCATGTGTCCCCAGGGACTCATACGTGCCCAAGAGAACCTCTGCTTCCTCTTATATCTTACTCAGTACTTGCCCTGATAATTGTTTGCTTGCCCATCTACTTCCTTGGTGTGCTCTAAGACTCTGTAGGCCTTAGTTTGTCTAACCTTTGCCTCTGGGATGTAGTAGGTTCACATTAAGCGTATTTTTAAAAGATGAGACATTTTGTCTTTGTATCCATTGGTGATTATATCAATAACTATGTGCAACGTAAAGTCATCTGAATCGGGTTTGACTTGCGTGCACATGGCAACATCTTTTCCAATCCTGAATGTAAATAAGATTAGTGACTGAGCTCCGGCCTGACAGAAAATTGACACATTAGAATTTGGAGAAGGAATCTCCAAATATCCCATCAGATTAGAGCCCTGACCTTTTTTCTTTCTTTCTTTTTTTATGTGTGGGTATGCCAGAGAGCATTTGTGTGTGCGTGCGTGCGTGTGTGCGAGCGTGTGTGTGTGTGTGTGTGTGTGTGTGTGTGTGTGTGTGTGTGTGTGTGGCTGTGGAGGCCAAAGGGTAATGTCATGAATCATCCTGGGTTGCTCTACCTCCTTATTGCTTTGCTCCGGGGTTCTGCAGGCTCCACCTTCCAGGACTGGAAATAAAGGCCACCGTCACTCCCACCATTTTTTCATGGCATCTGGGACCCGAACTCACATCCTTTTGTTTGTAAGGTAAAGGCTTTAGTCCCTGAGCCATCTCCTTAGCCCAGTTTTTTTTTTTTTTTTTAATAGAGGTTGGGTTAGAAGATGAGAAAATGGAGCATTTCAGCTGCAGCTTTGAAAGGCTGGCTGGGAGGGTAGCACAGTCTGAGCCTCGGCTTCTGAGCTGAACAAACTGCACTGGCAGCTCTAGGTAGTCACCTACACCTCTGCTCTCCTGTGGGGGTGCGGGGGTGGGGGGTAAGCCTAGCAAGGAATCCAGGAGAGGAGGTGCTCAGGCTGTAAAAATAGCCAGTGTGAGAGTCTGAAGAAAGGATGTTAGCAATGCTCGGGTGCAGCCACTTAGGCGGCTCTGCCACAGTCCTCAGAACAAACAGCTATTAAAACCCAAGCACACAAAGCCTGTAGCAGGCTTAGTAATGACAAGCTCTGTCAGCACACTATAATTAACATGGGGTGGTATAATTTATAAGGAATGCGCTCTGTGGTTGAACGCCAACACAAGTGGGGGTGGAGTCGCTGTTGTTAGCCCACAGAATCAAAAGTAGCCTTGTCCTCGGATGCAAGCATCTTTCTTTCCAAATGCTGTTTAATTTATCTTTTTTTCCCCCTTACACCGAGTTAGTTCTATGCAAGGCAAGAATGAGGCTCTCAGGTGACCCTTCACCTCCCCGCCCCCTCCCATATTAATCAAGAAGCAAAGTCTCAGCAGATTGTCTTTACTGTACATAATTAAGCGGCTCAGAATGCTCAGTGTAACTCAAATGGGATGGCACAGAGCCTGGTAATGTGACAGTTAATGGGATGAGACTCGTACTTACTCTGCCTCTGTAATAAGCAAGGACTCTCTGCTTTCCAGCTGAGGGCAGGAAGAGAGAGATGCGATCACAAAAGAGAATGACACGGGCTTGTTGGACACCTCTCTCTGCCTTGGATGATGGTCTCCAAAACAGAACACACACACCCCACTGAAAAAGCTGACCTCTTAATTATCCTTATTCAGCAGCTGGAAGAAGCAGAGACTTTTCCATCTGCTTAACCATGAGAAGCAGCCCTGATGCGACTCTGATGGGAAGGCTTCTTCCTTGGTTCCTCTCCTGTCTGCCTCCTACAAATCTTAGAGCCCGCCTAAAGGCTGCCTTAATCCCCCTTCTCCTATGAGGAAAATGCATAAGAAAATGTCGCATTATTTTGCTCTTAAAGGATGGCAAACCTAAGTATCTATTATGAAAGACTGTATCTATCATGCTAGCTCTGTGATTTTTCCTCAGCTGAGCCTCCCACACAAACCCAGCATCTCTTTTTTTTCTCTCATGAAACTGGGTAAGATTACCTGTGAAGCAAGGAATCTACTGTGGTACAGGACAGTTATTTTTAGCCACATCATCTGCTCTGGCAAATTAAACAGACTTGTCAGTTTTGTCCATTGAAAAAATTCATGGTAGTGGTGGTGGAGGGGGGATACCCCTATGGGCCATCAATGTGGGAACACCAGCATAACGTGGCTTTTCAATGATCCTGTTGAGGAAACCATTCATCTTAGAGACAACGGAGCAGTGCCCTGTGTCCTTTACTCTGAGCCTCCCCTAGAGTAGAAGCTTGAAGGACAGACTTCACCTCGAATCCAGGACAGCATCAACCAGGGACAACTCTTGGATGGTGGCTTCCAGGGAGGTAGGGCAGGGACAAGGGTCCCAGACTTGGCTTTTCAGTGGCTGCCCTGTATAGTTTGAGTGTACATTCGCGGCTCTGCTACTAACTTTCTAAGCTTCCTTCAGGCAGTGCCGTGACTGCTCTTGAAGAAGAAAGCAGAGAAGCCATTCAGTGCTGGGAGACTTTCAAATGCATCAGAGACTTGCCCAGCAAGCAATTCTATTCCTTGAGGATTAGAGGTAACATTTTGGCTCCCAACACTGTTTTCCCTGGATGGTGTAGGGAATGTAGGTGTTTTGAGAAGCTGAGGCTGGAAATAGTGTGAAACCTGCAGTTTCTAAAAGGTTCCTCTTGGAGAACTGCAAGTCTTTGTGATCTTTCCATAAGGACAAACAGAAATCCTTTCATTCATATCCATCATACTTTATTTCAGATTCAGAAATCTAATTTCAACAGAAATCTCAACATACATTATTTTGTTCCAAAACAGCAAATGGTGGCTTAAAATAAATTCATGCATTTCAAGTGCTCACTCTCAAAACAATATATATATGTGTGTGTGTGTGTGTATGTATACATATATGTGTGTGCGTGTGTGTGTGTGTGTGTGTGTGTTGTGTGTATCCACTCTCATGGTACGCATCTCAGCAGTGTTGTGGAGGTTCTTTTTTTCTTTCTGGTGCACTAAACGCTGCAAGCACAAGGCAAATGCAAAGAGAATCCAAGAGCATCTTGCAACTCCTGAAACCTTGAAAGGTTAATTGAACTATTTATAGACCAAACTGTAAAGCAAAAACCCTGGTTGTGACCCTTTAGGGTCACCGTAGTAATAGCAACCTCAATGGAGCCCTGACCAGTCATGAATTACTGTCTGTGATACTGAGAACGCTGACAGTTCAATCACAGCACTGTTTCAATAGAGAACTCCATATATTTAAAGCGCTGATACTGTTTTCCCTCTAAATGACAGCCTTGACAGATGGCCCGAAAGCACCGCAGACGTTTGAACAAGGAAATAGAGAGGGAGCCTGCTGGAAGCTGGGCTTCATGCAGCCAGCCGAGAATGATGAATAGAGTGTGATTGTGTCTGACAGGTAGTAATATAACTATTCATTCACCACAGAACACCTGGAGCACACTATATTAAATGGTACAAGATGGAGAGATTCTGTGACAAGAATAGGATGTGTGAATCCCAGGCTGAGTTTAGGTACAGCAATATAAAAGGTCAGGGGTCAAGCAATATAAACTGCCTGAGAGAAGGCTATAATTAAATGATTTGCTTACTAAAGTGTTTGTAATGTTTTGCTAACGTGATGCCAGGATCATTACTTCAGCATGTCTGAATACTTCAAATCAAAGCAGCCTCTCTCTCTCTCTCTCTCTCCTGGAAATTGGAGCTATTTCTTTTATTTCTTTTCTCATCTGGTCTTTCTCTCTTTCTGTCTGTGTTGATAGTACTCCAGATAGTCAGGGAAAGAAATGCAGAGGATGGGTAGGCTTCCAAAGAGTCATCCTCCTGGTGGGGACACTTCTCCTTGAGAGTCAGCTGAGAGAAGGTGACAGGGAGATAGGTCATTGTTGGGTCACAGCATGGGGGGAGAGGGGAAGCCGTGGTGGAGGGCAGAGGGTGTTTCTTCAAGTATGAGACAAGAGAAGGAGAAGCTGTTGGAAGGTGGGCTTCACAGACAGGGAAGGGCTGTGTCTTCAGGTTGTCACCTTTACCTTCAAAGTCAGCCAAGGGGCCACGATACTACTGACCTGTAAAGGAACTGTGGGGATGGCTGAGATGGTAAAAAGCACTGGACTCTTTTTTTTTTTCTGGAACATGTATTCTCTTTGCCAACATTTCAATGCTGCACTCCTAAATATTTTTACACCTGCTTTGTATTAATTTTTAAATACCAGTGTCTGACTGTCACATTCTGAAAGCTTTATTCACTGAAAGTGTCATATCATAAAGCATGATTGAGCAGACTCGAGTTTGGCATGTTAACATTATGTGTGAATGCATTGTAGATCACACATATGCACAGAAGTAATATGAAATGGCACAGCTAAGATAGGATTGAATTTCATCGTGTGTGTGTGTGTGTGTGTGTGTGTGTGTGTGTGTACACACATACTTTATAATTGGAGTCCTCCTCACACAAGACCCTGTTGTGGGGTCTAGTTGGCTTCTAAGATCCTTGGGAAAGGAAACACTTGGTGGTAGCTTTTCCACGGGCAAGTATTCATCAACTGCCGCCTTAAATTAGTTTTGCCTGTCACTTTCTTTATTCACAGGATCCTATGACCACTCCAGAGGGTTGCAGGATTTCGAAGGTCCTTCGTTTCGAAGGTCCCCCTGGGAACTAAGATGCTGGTCACTTTTGCCTTTTTTACAAGCCATTTTCTCTCGTCGTCTTTGAGGCTGATCTGGCTGCTGTAATGATGCTCTGACAGCAAGCGCACAGCTCTGTGAACCTTCACAATGTCAGACTTGCCCGGCTCATGAAAAATACATCTCAGAGAGGCACATCGCTCGCTCCCAGCCTACTGCAGAGAGGCCCTGGGTTAACAGAGGATTTTGCACGCGACCTCTCTGATTAGCCATGGAAAACGAAATCTAGTCCTCCCCCTCCCCCTCCGCAGACCCTCCCAAGTTGTGCTCTTTCCCTCCTTAACTCTTGTTCACCACCTTCTTTTTTCAACCGGTATTGCTCAGTTGTTTTAATTACTGTTGGTTATGGGCTTGTAGACCTATCTGTCTCACTCTGTGCTTACAGATCTGTATACATTTTATCTTCTGCATCTTATGAAGAGACATTTAACAGCTGTTAGCTCTAGTCTGACCTCAGAGGAATGAGTTTTTGAGAATTGGGCAAATGTACAAAAGCCTATTTGAAGAGTCTTTTATCACACCCCAAATAAAGCTGATGATAAAGCCCTCATGTTGTTCAGCCTCATTGAGATTTCTCCTGCACATACACTGCATTGTGGGCACTCAGCCTCATTGAGATTTCCCCTGTGCACGCACTTCATTGTGGGCGCTCAGTGCATCAGCTTTTTACAAGTGCCCAACCAAACGTTTCTCATTGCCTTTCCACCTCCTTTTTAAGGAAACTCCATTGACTGATCTGGGTACAGTCATTGTGTGCTCTTGTAGCTAAGGCACATCCTTTCTCCTAGCTAAAAGTTTGCATAATGCTTAGTGCTGCCAAGAAGGGGAAAGGGATTGCTTTGCAAAATAAGCAAATTGGATTATCTACTGTATAAATAGACACTGAGTCTTTTTTTCCCCCATGTAAATCAGGAAAAGCAATTTGCTTGTGTAGGAAAAAAAAAGCTAGAAAAAGAAAAAAAATAACCCTTTACTATTATTCCCAGCTCCCCTATCTTGACTGACATTGGGAATTCATTATAGGCAAGGAAAGGAATCTTCTAGCATCCATGACTGAGACAGTAATTAACTAATTTGCTTCCATTCTCTGTAGCTTAAACATACTTATAAGAAATATTCTATTGAGTTACTTGAAATCTTAGGTTGTATTTGAATTAATAATATGAACAATGAGTTTCTGGACTTTCTAATAAAAGGAAAACTATGTAAATTTACCCAGTCATTTATGATTCATGTTTAGAGGGAGTCAGATTAGCACATCATGAGGATACGTTCAGCCCTGGTTTCTTTTCAAAAACAGGGGGTCAGGGTTGCCATAGTATGAACTGGATATCATTTGAAATAAGAAGTTACATTACTTCATTTGGGTGTTGTGGAAAAGTGCTAATTTTGAAGAACTGTTTCTATCTTTGAGAGCAAGCCAGAAATACAGTTAAAACTAATATTAGCAATTTAATAGTCTTGGACACTCGGGGTGACTAGGGTTTCTTTAATCATTTTGTTAAGAATGTGGAACTACAAAGTAGCTTTGTTAAAAGGAATCTTAGCAGTTGTTTGGTCCTGTTCTCTTATTCTCAACATGAGCAAAGACACAATTAACATGTTACAGTGCTGTGTAGGAGCTGGGCAGAGTGAGAGGGCCATGTGATTTAGCTCAGATTAGTACCTGTTCTACTCAATACAGCAGGATGGGGGTAAGGTAGAGGAGAATTGCCCATTCAGAGATGTGGCACTGCCAACCACTCATTTCAGATGTCTGGGAGTTTGGAGCCTGAGAAACCCCAGAGCAAAGCAATAAGGAGATAAAACAAACCAGGACGATTCCCAATACCACCCTTGGCGCCCCCCCCACCTCCACTCACATGCTGTCTTGTACACATACACACACAAAAAAAAAGAAGAAAGGAAGGAAAAAGTGCATAAGTGGGATTCATACTTATTCTTATATCTTTTGGTGGGCATTTATTTTTATTTTTATTCTTGTATTCCTTTATTCAGGATGATCCCCATGTCTAATATTTCAAGCAGTAGTTTGCGACCAAATGATTATGACTGGCACAAGGTTGTAAGTGGCATTTGTTCCACTCTGGGAAAGAGCAAGTGCATCAGGTTCTGAAGTAAGTTCCAGGGTCTCCAGATTGGATGAGGTTCCAACTATAAAAACAAAAACAGCAGAGAGCCAATAAAAAGACAAAATCACAGCTTCCTATGGTTTTAATTGATGGCAGATCAAGAGGAATAAGCTTCAGATTTAAGGAAGCTTTTTGCTAAATACTGTATTTGGAAGTGCCAATGGCTTCCTTGTAGTGGAGGAGAGAGGGGAAAATGCTGGTAAAGAGCAGTGATAAAGCCTGCAGTAAATAAATATTAGGCTGGAAGATGAAAAGCTGCATTTTGGAGGTGTTATTGATTGACAATTTCCCGCTAGTGCCATTTTAGGACCCATGCATAGTATTTATTCTGTACAATGGAGCTTGCAGCCACTGTGCAGGGTAACACCTCGCTCCGGCATCAGACTTCAATTAGATAATGACCGTGGAAGGGGAGCGTGGGGAGAAGAGCTGGAGAGTCGTTCATCTTCCTCCCCACATGACACAGTGAGGCGGCGGCTTCCGATGCTCTGTGCACATCGAATTAGGTCATTGCCGAGTGTGTCTGCCTTCGAGAGAGTCTGCGCATTTCCACGTGATGATTTCCCCCTCCCCCTCTCCTCTCTTCCTTCTCAAGCAACATCTAGGGCTCCAGAGCAGTGCCCCCCCATAGTACTGGGATGTGAATTTATGTCTGGGGATTATAAGCGAAAGGACACTGCCACGGTCCATAATCAGCTCATTAGCATTCAGCTCATGTGAGCCGGCGCAAGCACCATTTTCAGCGGCCTAATGTGACAGGTAATCATAAATTAGTATTTGCTTTAAGACAACAGCGTCGTCCACAGCCTGCAAGCTGAAGGAGAGGAGTGCACCAGGAGCCCGGCTTGGTAATGAAGTAGGAGCTCGTTAAGCATGGGCCATCTCCTTCAGCGAGCCGCAGACACTGCAAACACACCCAATGGAAATGTTTCCGCAGAACACTCTACTCAGCCAGGACAAGTTCGGTTCATCAGCTGTGGCACAATCTACAGGAATTCGTCAGTCATAATTAAATAGTTGCTTGCTAATGTATCGTTTTACATTTCTTGTTGCGTTTGCATAATGTGAGTCTCCACCCCATCTCCGGTTACATTAAAATGCTGTGGTCTATGTGTTAAAAAAAAAAAAAACTGTGATTTTTTTTTTCAAATAAAAGACTTATCAGAAGTGGCCCTTTGGCAGCTGGTGGGTGATAGACTTGTTGTCTGTCTCCAATATTTAAGCGATGTCTCTGTTATGATATTGGCATCCTGTCATCTCAACAGGCAATACCTGGGAGTCCATCCTGGTGCAGCCCACAGTCCAGCCTTGTCCTTAAGCAACTAAGTGGTGAAACCAGCTGAAACAGGAGCTTGGCAGCCAATATTGCTGAATGAGCCTGCTGTTAGAATGAGCTTGGCGTGCACAGTCAACAATTTCAATGTCCAAAAATAACAAAGGCATGGAGTAAGAGCCAGTGCCTTCCAGAAGTCAGGAATAGCTTTTCTGTGGATTCCCTAAAGCCCTGTTGGATGATCTGCTCCTTTTGAGAGACAAAATCATAGAGTCTCCTTCTTTCGTGAAGCATTTGTGTGTAAAACTGGTGGGAAGCAGAGTCAAGCTTTGCTTGAATCCCAGGAGTTGGGTTCTGAGGAGGAACTCCTGAAAGTGAGAGGGGGTATTGCTGAGGAGCAAGGAGGGGATAATTTCATTTCTGTTGGACAGTTAGTACAGTAAGAATGTCCGGTCCTGTAGGAACCACACCCGCCATCCCTGCAGTCTTCCCCAAACTTGTAGGGTGATTGTGACTCCACCCATCTCCCCTCTTCTCTCTCTCTTTTTCCTGCTTCCCCCATGAGGTCACACGGTGGTCAGCTGTCTTATGCTCATGGCGCTCTTCCCCATCTCTCTGACCTTAAGCCATCTCCTCTGCTCTTATGCTCCAGGCTGCGGCTTCCTCTTTGCCTCGCTTGGATCCGATGTCCAAGAGTTTCTTCCCTCTTCCTTCTCTCATTTTCCATAAAATCCCTGCTGTGCCTATTAACATGTTCTGGTTTCAGTCTTTGGCTCCAGACCACAAGAGCCCCAAAGAGGAGAAGCCCTGTGACTGCAGGGTGGACTGGGAGAGCCTACCGGAAGCTGGGAGTGAGGGCTGCGGAAGGATCCCGGCTCTGGTTGGCCAGTAATAAATTACTCAGTGGAACCGCTGGGAACAGACGTGATTTTCCTTTTAATTTTAATTAGCTGTCTCTTATTGTTATTAGTAGGAGGTCCCTTTATAATGCAAACTAAACTATTGAAGACTTTCTCCATATTCACATCTCTTCTTCAGCAGGGAACTTGGTCTCAGTAGCAGCCTAGGTAGTGTGTTTGGGGGAAACGAGGATGGCCCTGAAAAGCTGAGGCCTAGGGGTAGGAAGCAGCGCTTGGGGGAAATGCCACGGAGAGAATTTCCTTGTTTGCTAATGTTTAGGAATTTCCTTGTTTGCTAATGTTTAGTCCTAAGAGTGCAGCCAATGAAGGGGAGAGACAGAGAGAAAGGGAGAGAGAGAGACAGAGAGAGAGGAGACAGAGACAGAGAGATAGACAGTCAGAGAGACAGAGAGACAGAGACAGAGAAACAGAAAGACAGAGAGAGACAGAGACAGAGAGAGAGGCAGAAAGAGACAGAGAGAGAGACAGAGACAGAGAGAGACATAGAGAGACAGAGACAGAAAGAGAGACAGAGACAGAAAGAGAGACAGAGGCAGAGAGACAGAGAGACAGAGACAGAGAAACAGAAAGATAGACAGAGAGACAGAGACAGAGAGAGAGGCAGGAAGAGACAGAGAGAGACAAAGAGAGACAGAGACAGGGAGAGAGAGACAGAGACAAAGAGAGACATAGAGAGACAGAGACAGAAAGAGAGACAGAGGCAGAGAGACAGAGAGACAGAGACAGAGAAACAGAAAGATAGAGAGACAGAGACAGAGAGAGAGGCAGAAAGAGACAGAGACAGAGACAAAGAGACAGAGAGAGACAGAGACAGGGAGAGAGAGACAGAGACAGGGAGAGAGAGACAGAGACAGGGAGAGAGAGACAGAGACAGGGAGAGAGAGACAGAGAGAGACATAGAGAGACAGAGACAGAGAGAGACAGAGACAGAGAGACAGAGACAGAGACAGAGACATGCAGAGACAGAGAGAGATTGTTAGCCATCATTTTGTGAAGTCTCCACTTTAACCTGCAGTTATTGTGTAAAGACCACACTTCCATTCTTCACTGCCCTACTTCCCTAATTTACCCCCTCCCCCAAAAAATCAGCCCCATCCAGAGGCTCTCTTCTGCTTTCCAAGCTCCCTGATTTCTCCGCCTGTCCTCTTCTCTTCTTTCTCCCGCCATGCCGTCCCCCGAGACTCTTGTCCTTTCTGACCCCAAGCTCTCTCTCTGTTCTAATGCTCTCCCACCTTAAGGCTAAACTCTGGCTCCTTTGGTCACCAGGCCCTCAACTCTAAACAAGCTCCTATTTCTTTTTCTTTTTTATTTATTTATCTATCGTATATTCATCCCAGCTTCTCTCCCTCCCCACTCTCTCCCATCCCCTCCTTTCTTTTCACCATTTCCTCTCACTCTCTCCCATCTTTACGCCTGTATGGGCTTCTATGGGCTACAGGGTTCACTTCAGCATGTCTACTCCAGTCGGGGCTCAGGCCTCCGTGGGACATCAGATTACCTCTCTTCAGGCCACCCCACTGATATGTGCATTTCCCTTTACCCATCCAGCTTTAGATCCTAAGGTTTCCGCTTGTAAGTTCCCATTCTATGGGTATAATAACAGCTGCCAACAGAGCAGTTTGATGCACTGTCTTCCTACCTATAGGTTTATTGGCTGTCTTCCCTATTGATTTATTTCCTTCCCTTTTTTTGGGTTCTTCTTCTACAGTAACAGGCATGGGTACCATTCTGACAAGTGGGTCTTGTCTCCTTGATATTCACGCTGGTGGTCACCTGTTGCCATGGTGATCTATATTGCAACTTATAGATCTCATGCCGTTGATGGGGCTTGTAATTATTTCTCCCCCAGCAGCTTCTACAGTGTTCTTTGGTACTGTGTCCAGCAAGGAGAACGTCCTCAGACCAATTCCAGTTGATATATTTTGCCCATGTTCTATGATGCGCTTGTGTTGCATCTTCAGTGATAGGCTCTTATTGACAGTATTCAGAGAGCAATCAAGAGGAATACCAAAAACCTACAATGTTTGGGGGCCTTTGAGACCTCTCTGACAACATTTCATCAGGAAGTGCCACATTCCTGGGTTCTGAGTGGAGCAGCTCAAGGCTTGTTCTTTTTTTTTTTTTTTTTTCTATTTTCCCCACTCTATGCTCCTATGCATAGGGACTGCCCATTTTTGTTCCTTTCTTTAAAAGATTTTCAAAAACATATTACTAGCATAGGCTGTTCCTTTGGGGTTACTTCCCACTGTCTTAAGATTTTTCTGTAAGTCCCTCTGTCCCTCCCATCTCCCATATCCCTATCTCCCATCCCCTCATTCCCCACTATGTATTTTTCTCAAATATTCCCTCCCTCACCCTTGTCCTGGTATCCTAAATCTCCCCTTTAAAAGTTTTCACTCTAACCATCCCTTCCCACCTTCTCACTCATAGGTCTTTTTCAAATTTTCTGACTCTTGCAGTGCTTTCAAGCAAATACATTGACAAGGATATCAATTCAATCATCCGCATATAAGAGAGAACATGTAGTGCTTAACTTTCTGTGTCTGAGATACCTCACTCAATATTAAATTTTCCAGTTCCATCCATTTACCAGAAAATCCCATAATCTCATCCTTTCTGATGGCTAATATTCCATTATGTATATGCACCACATTTTCATTAGCTGTTCCTCTGTTGAAGGGCACGTTGGCTGATTCCATTTTTTTTTTCGCTATTGCGACAAGCTCCTGTTTCTTAAGTCAGATAGCATGTGTGTCCAAGTATACTACAGAATGCCAACTCCCTGAATCACCTCCCTCTATCTTATCCACCTGGGAAAAAGTACACCCACCATGGGCTGGGCCTTCCTGATCAACTAGACAATCTCCTGCAGGCTTGCTAGGGCTTTATTAGACTACTAATTCTTCCCAGCTGTCTAAAGCTGAAGCCTTCAATTGTCAAGTTGACACCTGTATCTATCACATACACCGTCTTTCCCTGTTTAACCTACAAGGCCGATGCAGTCTTCAAAAAGCTACCTCCTGCTCCACAGGCAAAGGGAACCAACCTATCTGTGGCAAATTTCTTTTTCTTCCTTCAGAGCTGTTGCCACACTTGCTGCTTTTGCCCCATCTTCAGTTTATATGACTAACATCTGCTTCCATGCTCTTTGTTTTTTCCTATCACTGTGTCCTTTAATACAGTAGCTAGAAGGGGGGGCCGTATGTGGACAATTACCCATATATACCACAAAATTATGTATATATATATATATATATATATATATGTATATATATATATGGTGTGTGTGTATACTTGTAAAACTATTGGATAAATCATTTGGTCATATTGAATTTCATAGTAAATCCAAGACAGTGTAATTGGAGTTTTCTTCAATTTTGTGTAAATTGACATCATTCAAATTTGTTTAATTAAATCAGGATAATGCTGATCTTATTAAAAAAAAACACAGTTTGGTTTTTAATGACTTTTAACACGAAGCCTGGAAGCTACTGTCTGGATAAGTAGTGATAGGTAAATGATAAGAGTTGCTTCGATGTGGATCAGATACCGGAAACAAGGAACTTGAGGGGTACTGCCATCCTGAGACAGGTGCCCACATGACAGGAGAAGAGACTTCTGCAGTTTGTCTTCTGGCCTCTCTGCACATGTGCATGCATGCAAGGGCACAAACTAACTAAATGAATATAAATCCATTTTCATTGTCTTTTAAAAATAACTTCGTGGATGTTAGGGAAGTAGATAAGCTATTCTGCAGGAATACTTTCAGCTTCAAATTAAAGATACTCAGTGGCTGCCATACACTGTATTATCTTCCTGCATCTATTTCACCAAAGGAGAATGACCTCCACTATGACATGTTGCCTGGAGAGTAAAATCCCTCCTCAACCTTCCTTGGAAATAGCACCCCTGAAACTCTGATAGTGTCCATACTGAATTGCTCTATTGGTGAAACCCGTCTTCTTCATTCAGGATTTCGTAGTCATCATTGGGCTGGGCCACAGTCAGGGCAGTGTATGCTGTGATGGGGAAGAGTGAGTTAGTACATGAAAAACAGAGTCAAATGTAAGAACTATAGAATGTGCACCACAACACTGAACTTGCTGGATAGAGTATAACGTTATTTTATCCTAAAGTTAGGGTCTCCCAGACATTGCCAAGCTTCTCCCTAGTGCTAATTTTTTAAAAATTTTATTTATTTATTTATTATTATTCAATTGTGTGTGTATGCGTGTGTGCCCGTGTGTGTATGTATGTGTGTGTGTGTGTGTGTGTGTGTTATGTGTGTGTGTGTAGAACCACGGACGAATTCGGGAACCACCATGAACCACCTCCACTTCCTCCTTGTTTACTCTGCCCCGGCATTCACAGGCTCCGCCCTACCAGACCGGAAACGCAGGCTGCCCCTGCTTCCGCTGGCGTCTTATATGTGGGGTCTAGGATCAGAATTCAGGACCTTCCACCTACAAGGCAGAGGATTAATCCCTGACCCACCTCTCCAGCCCCCCTAGTGCTAATTTAAGATTCCTTTGAGAGCAGAGATCATAGTTAATATCTTCCACAGTTGTATATGACTATAAAGATGGAAATACCTTCATCTGTGTTGCTCTGGCTCTCTTTTCATTTTAATCATACCCAAATGCTTCCTTTCCCACAGAAATTGCATTTATTAGGTTCATAAATGGCATATAAGATAGTGATAATTACCACTTTTGGACAGATCTAAACTTTGAAGTGGCTTCCATTGACTCTCTGGGCTGTGAATTCAGTCATCCTGCCAGACATAAATTAGGAGGAAAGATACCATGGCTAGTTAGGGGCACTGGAGCATGGCTGTCATTGAACTTTCTTTTGTTGGAGGGAGGGAGGGCCTCCTGAACGGTTTTCATGACAATTTTGCAAATTTTCTCAAAGGAGAAATTCTAGAAGAAGACATCAGGGTTGGGCATGATTAACTACATCCACCTATGGTCAAGGGGTTACAGGTCTGGAGCTATGACTTGCTAACCTGGTTTCACTGTTCGACAGAGACATGAAAGCATGCATTCACGCTCGTGGTGGGATGGCTCATGTCTCACAGCACATTTTAAGACATGAACACAGCTGCTACTGAATACGGTATCTTATCTCTAATTGTAATGTTTTATTCACATTGCAACTTAAATGACAAGCAACCTTTACCCATGACTGGCCTGGTACCCAGGATATTTCATAAGTACAAAATAGACTTAAAAAACAGTCAATATGCTTCTCTAGTCCTGCATATCTTGAGCTGCTTTATTATCTTTTGGAATTTACATGGATGATTACATGAAGACTCTGGATTCTTTTTTTTCCCTTGCATATGTATACGTGTATATGTGCATATGTACATTTCATCTGTGGGCGTGTGTACATGTGTGTGGGATGTTGTTTTGCTCTGGGATTTCCTAGGCTCTGTCTTCTAGGACTGCAATTACAGGTTGCTGTTATATCGGCCCAACATTTTTAAATGGGATTTTGGGGATCTAAAATCATGTCCTTTCGCTTAAGAGAAAAAGGCTTAGATTCCCGAACCATCTTCCCCAGCCTAAGGTAATGGATTTCCTATTAATCAGATGAGCCACATGCAATTAGTTTGGATTCCTGTTTCTCTAAATCATCATCTTTTATGAATTTCCTTCATTCCATAATTTTACTGAGACCATGTTGTAAAATAGCGAGGACAACAATCTTATTTTACAACTAGAGTCATTTGTTGAAGAGAATGGCAACCGATAGCAAATCTGAAAATAACTCATGCTCTTATCCTTAATCCTACTTGTTCAGCGTTTTCACTTTGTTCTGTTTGTATCACATGCTTTGCATTTCAGAGGCTGAATTATTATTATTATTATTATTATTATTATTATTATTATTATTTTTATTTAAGCAATTTTTTTCATTGAGAAATATTGGGCAAAATAGATGACCAAAGAAAACGTTATGACTTACATTCTCCAAGGGTGAACAGACTGCATTTCTTATAAGCTGAGGCTGCAGATCTCTTCGGGAGGAAAATGATGGGAGTTGACAATACAAATCTAGATAGCTCTGAGGATGACAATGTTGAGGTAGATCGACTAGTATCTTTCAATACCTTGGAAAGGTTGTATCACATACACTGTGAAGTCTAGCCCAGTTTGAAGTTAGAGAAAATTCTTACATGTAGATATTTTAGAAAACTGGTCTTTTTGTTAGGTTACATGGTTATCCATTTTAAGGGAATCATTTGGACTTTAATCATTATAGAATGCTTTAGAGGAAAAATCAGAGGCTGAATTATTGAGTTAGTCAGCAATGCAGACTGTCTTTGCTTTGATGTCATATTACCGCCTCCTCTGCTTGCTAACCATCGGGCGGTAGCTTACATGTGAATACACTCCAGAGGAAAATCGATGCTTCCATTTCTTTGCCTCTACACTTTAGCATCAGCCACATGTTGTAATGTCAATCCCTGTGCCTAAAAAAAGCCACAAATTACCCGATGTCCTAGGAAAGAAGATGGAGCTTTTAGTCTTAAGATGTCATCTTAAGGCCCTGGCCAATCAATTCTGTGCTGTCCAATTTATCTGCCTTCAAAGGGTGAAGGACCGAGTCGAAGCTTTTCAGATTGGAATCTCTAGTTCCAGGGACACGTGAGTATTCTGACCCTGAGGTCTCTACCACTAAGCCAGTCCTCTAGCATCTGACAGTTCATATTTGTTGAATTCCATAACCTTGATCCTGATCCTGTTTCCCTGGTGAAATGTGTCATCGTTTTTGTTTGCTCTCGAAACGCACAGCACATGTGGCAAAATAGATTTGCTGCTCGCCAGCAGCCAAGCCGCGGGAACCCTGAAACTCTTTGTGACTGCAATGGCATCTGCAAGCAGTGAACTGCACCTACGTTAATAACTTTCACATGGCAAGTCTGTATATACTAAGAATGCTGCCCGCAGGAGCAACGGCAGTTCTTGCAGATTTCTCGGTTCACCGGGGTGCAGGAAACTGATGATCATTTCAGATGTTCCTTTATCTCTTCTTCTTTCACTACCTTGCTTGAATTTGTATGTCCTTTTCAAATTTCTATGTTAAACCTCAATTCACAAGCTAGCAATTTTGGTAGGTGTAGCCTCTGGGAAATGATTAGGTCACAAGCGTTTTCTCTGCCTTGTGAATGGGACTGAATCCTTCAAAAGAGGCTTCAAGTAGGGTTCTTCCTTCTTCGCTTTCCTGAATTCTGCCTCTTGAGGAGCGAGTCTCGATCCTTTCTGGAGGAGGCAGTGACCAGGGCCATCTCGAAACTGAAGAGACCAGACCCTCCCTCGTCAGCTCCTGAACTTGCCAGTGTCTTGACCTTTGGTTCAGTGTCAAGAAGCATGAGAAATTAATTTCTGTTCTTTATAAATTACTGGGTTCTGGAGTCTATTGTTCAAACAGCAGAAATTGGTGGAAACCTCACCCTAATTCATTCATTGATAGCCCCATATCTACAACTTCTTCATAGTCTCCCACATGTCTGATTTATCTCCCTCCCTATTACTTTCTGATACCGTCCAATTTTCTTCTATTACCACCATTAGCCATAGCTAGACCATTTTGTAAAACCCTTTCATCTTGGCTAGAAGGTAACAGTTCCCCAAACTGACTCTCCCTGAAACTGAAGAAACAACTTACTAGGTTTTTTGCCTGACTTCCTATCATTCCCTCTGTCCTATTTCCTGACAATCATTTTTTTAAAGCAACATCTGATAGCAGGTCTACTAAAGGAATTTTTTAAAATTTATTTTTATTTTACAGCTTATTGAGTACTAATCCCTATTTCCCTTCATTCCCCCTTCCTCCCATTCCCCTTCTTCCCCTCGTCAATCCATCCCACCCTCCTACTTGGACGCTTCTATGGACCCCAGGGTTCCTTCTGGCTTGTCTACTCTTGTGGGGGTTCAGGCTTTTGTGGCATACCAAGGTGACCCTCTTTGGGCCACCCCACTGATAGGCATTTCCCTTCACTCATCCAGCTCTAGTCCCTAAGGCTTTAAAGGAAAAAAATTTAATTCTTTCAACCGCCTTCTCCCTCCTCTCTTCTCCAGTCTGTCAGCAGTAGACAGAGCACTATTCTGCACTGAATGCCAAAGCCCCCACCCCCGACCATTTTATTTGTCATGAAATGTGCAGTTCCCTTGATTCCCTTTCTCTCAAGTCAACTGTTCACTACAAATCCAAAAATTATTTCCCCATACTCCAAGGTGTAATCCACTCTTGTGGTCCCCCTTTCCCACTTCCTTTCTGTGCTTGCTCAGTTTCAGTTTTCTGGTTCACCTTTTCAAGCACTTCTTTGCACACATTCTCAACTCCTGTCACCTTCTTGCTTGGCATATTCACCTAGCACAATCTCAGCCTGGGAACTCAACTGAGATCGATCCAGTTCATGTATTTTCGGAGGAACATAAAAAAACCCACAAAGCTATAAAGCCAGCAACCAAAATCCCAAGACGTGTTCCCTGTTCTCTTCTTGCTATCACATCCCTGACTGTGATTGTCGGAATGTGATGTTTCGCCCTCCCACTGCTGGGATGGCTGTGTACACCCGCCCCACTCCATTATCAGTCTCATCTGTCTAGTGTGCTTCCTGATTATCTGAGGACATAAAAGCAGAAATTCAAGATCTCTTAGTTTCATATTTTCATTGCTGCAATGAATAAATGACTCAAACAATTGAAGAGAACAATGGGATATTTTTTTTTTATCGCAGTCAGGTTACAGCTGGGGACGAGGGAACTGGCCACAACACATCCACAGCAAGGGCATCCCTTCTATCTTCCCAGTCTGCCAGCGCCCACCAATTCTCTCTTCATCTTACCCACTTGCCCAGTGAATGTTCCTATCCACTATAAGCTGGTTCTTCCTGTGTCCGTTATGCAATTAGATAATCTCTTACAGGCTTGTCCTAATTCATAGGTGTGCCTAAAAGCTCAGTTCTTAACTGTGAAATAGATGCCTAACACTAACTGCCACAACTTCCCATACTACGTTCTTGTACAGGGCCGTATCTGTGCATCTTTGGACAACATTACTGCAGATGCATCTTCCTTACCTACTTCTTTATCTTTGGACAACACTGGCCATTCATCATTCCAGGATTACACTAAAATTTCTAAAGCCTTTACTGCATCCATCATTCATAGCCCTTGCCTCCCACTTATCTGAAATCCACAGAATTAAGGTGATGTTTTAAACTTCACGATCCAGGTCCCCAGTGATAACCTCCACTTTGATGAATGCATTGGAACATTCTAGTCTGCCGTGTATTCGTCCCATCTCTAGTGGTTTCAGAGCAGTGCATCCTGCTCAGTTCTCCATTATTCACGGGCCTTGCCCAGAGCCTCATCCTTCTCATCTCTACAGACTCCCAATGACCTTGTGAGTTACTCTTCTATACATGTTCAAGGCTAGCCTGGGCTACATTCTGAATTCTGCACTGCACCAACTTGGGTTACAATGATAGCCTGTATCATAAAACAAAATCAACTCCTATCCCTAAAACAATAATACCCCCAAGTCAAACAAACAGAAAGCACCCCTATAACAAAAAAAAATTAAGTTTCATGTATGTCTTCATAGCTTGACAGTATATTTCTTGATGCTAAATAATATTCTGTTGTATAGACAGAACACAGTTTGTTTACCTATCCACTGCTAGTGTTGGGTGATTATGAATGAATCTGTCATGGACAATTGTGTTCAAATATTTGCGTAATATAAAATTTCAGTTCAGTCAGTCAACTGTCTTGTAATATATGTCTGCATAGTGTAAGACATTGTTTAGTTTTGTCAGAAAACTGCTGAGCTCTGTCCCAAAGCACACAATTTTGCACTCCAATTATTAGCAAATGAGTGTTTCTATAACATCATACCCTCGTCAACATTTTGTGATATCAGTTTCATGGCAGCTGGCTGTTCTATACATTTCCTTTTTGTTTGAATTTTATTTTTGGTTGTCTAATAATATACAATATTGAACATGTTATCACATTGTGCTTACTTATCATTGCTTAAACCTATTTTTGTTGTTGGGCTTATCGTTTTCTTAGTGGTAAGTTTTTAAAAATATTTATTTGTTTGTTTGTTTATTTATTGCATATATGTGTAAACTTTAGGATCTGTTGGTTACTAAGAGCAACTTGCTGGGATATTGATTGTGACTTTATTGAATATGTAGGACAATCTGAGGAGAAGTGATATTTTAACAATATTGAAATTTCCTATCCATAATCACATAATATCTTTCAATTATTTTAGAAATTTGATATCTCGTACCTAAGTTTTTCTCATAGATATCCATATGGTTTTTGATAGTTTATATTTAAGTATTTTTGGGGGTGCGAATGTGAATAGTGCTTTGAATTTCAAATTCCAATTATTCACTGATGGTGCACAATGAATCACAGATCCTTACATTTTCGCCTGCATCCTGCAACTTAAGTTCTCATTGCTAGTTCTCAGGGGTTTTATGCTGTAGCTATTGGTTCCTTGGGATTTCCTACAGACAACATGTCATCTGTAAGCAAAGATAATGTTATTTTTTTCCTTTTCAATTCATATATCTTTTTTCTCTTATTATATTAGCTCAGACTTCCAGCATAATAAATAGGGGTAGTGAAACATAACATGCCTCCTTAGTCTCAAACTTAAGAAAAAGTATTTAGTTATTATTGGTAATGTTAGTTGTGAACTAACATTAAATTAACATTAAATTTTTTTTTAAATCAAGTTGAGGATGTTTTCTATTTTTAATGTACTGATGTTTTTGTTGTGTTAGATATTTTCAAGTATTTTTGACACCTACTGATATGATCATATGACTTTTTTCCTGTTTATATTGCATAAAATTAATTTATATTTGAATATTGCACCATGCTTGCTAATTGCCTCTGGAGTTTAAGACTGAAAACTTGTTATAAATTGGCAAATCCTGAACTTTGTGTGTGTGTGCACATGTGGGTTTGTGTGTATGCGTATGCATGCAAGTGTGTGTGTGTGTGTGTGTGTGTGTGTGTGTGTGTAGATGAGTACACTTGAGTGTGTGTGGCTGTGGAGGCCCAAGGGTGACTTTGGGATTCATCCTAGATTGCTCTACCTCCTTATTGTTTAGCTCTGAGATTTCCTAAACTCCACCTGAAGTACAGACCACCGCTATCTCTGTCTGACACTTTTCCTTGAGTTCTGGGGATCTGAACTCAGGTTCTTTTGCTTGTGAGACAGAAGCTTAGCCTTGAGCCATATCTCCAGCCCAAATCCTGAACTTTTATTTCTAGCCTAGACTCATCTCCTGACATTGATCTTTGTCTGAAACTCCCTCGAGAAGTGAAAACTCTGTGACTAACATTGGCTCTTCCAGGAAGGCTTGCAATTCCTGGCTCTTCTGTAATGGAAGTCAAGACCATTGTCACTAACGTTTCTGTGCTTTTGCAACACACTGGAATTAGCACTGTAGGGGAGGGCAGGGATGTAGAGAGGACAGAGGCAGATGGCAGTCCTGGACTCCAGAACTGCCGTACCATGGCGTTAGCAGTCAACAAAAGAGGAAGTGTGTTGAGACAGAAGGAGCTCAGTGTTACAGTCCCTGGGGGAACATAAAGTTAAAAAATAGATGTTTCAACCAAGAATCCAAGAAGTTGCTGCACTATGTGAATCCATTAGACTGATTTCAGCAGGAACTCTCTGCATGAGATAACAAGTGGAGGTAGCCCATGGCAAGAAAATGTAATTAAGGAGACCATATGTCTCCCAGGGCCACCCCAATTTATATCTATCATAGATTGGCTATGTGTGTATTTGTTTCTTCTTTTGTTTGTAACACTGTCTCAATTTGTATGTTATATTATTTGGTTACTTATTTTTAACCCATTAAAGAAAGCTGGATAACTTCTGGAGATGGGAATTCCATATGGGAAATTTGTGGGGAGGATCCAAACCATCTTCCTATTCATATTAGGTTCCAGACTAGTGACCCAGAGGACATAGTGGAATCAGACTGCATTGGACTTTTCCAGGTACTAAAAACTGAAGATTATTTTAGAGAGAGATAGAAATGCTGGTGGGGTGTGCTAATTAGATTCATATGTGTAGCTTGACAATTGAAGGCTTAGCTTTCAGGTTTCTTTATGAAGAATCGATAAAGTAAATCCTAAGAAGTTTTCAGGAGAATATCTAATTGATGTAGGAAGACCCAACTCATACTGGATGGGACCATTCCCCTGGGCAGGAAGATAAGAGGGGGGAGTAGATCAATACTTTCGGCATACTTCAGCCTGCTTTGTGGACTTGCAATCTGGCAAGGGAGATCAGCCCCTTTCTCAGCAATCCCTGTGGATTCCATGTGGCCAGTTTCTCGACTCCTGGTGTTGAGGTGAACCCGCCTGCCAAGCTGAATTAGGAACTGCAGTGGAGAATCATAAGAAAGATTAAAACTCCCCTGTTTCCTTAAGCTCTCCAGTCATTTATTTACCAGCAACATATGGGCAAACTGAAGCATGAGACAAATGACCTGTAAGATTAATTAGGGACATGCCCACAATTGTAATGATTTAGATACTGAGAAACTTAACCGTATTATAGAGAGTTATATTTAGGAAAGGGCATTCAGGAAGAACTCTGGGCTTTGCCCTATGATCATGATTGGTAAGAAATGGGAAGGACAGGACAACTATAAAGAATTTTTGATCCTGTGTGTTGAATGAATCCATTTACTTTCACAGTCACTTCAGGGTCACTGGAAGTCATTCTAACTCTACACACATAAACGTCAGCTGAGAAGCAGCATGGGGGTTTAGGAATTTGAAAGAAAAAATTGTGGTATTTGTTATTAATTTGAATTAACACCTCATTTATTTATTTATTTATTTACCTATCTATCTATCTATCTATCTATCTATCTGTCTGTCTGTCTGTCTGTCTGTCTGTCTGTCTGTCTGTCTGTCTGTGTGTGTGTGTGTGTGTGTGTGTGTGTGTGTGTGTGTATCAGAGGGCATTGTGTGTCCTTGTGAAGAACCAAGGAGACTTTGGGAATCATTCTGGATTGTTTCTACCTCCTTCTTGCTTCGCTCTGAGGTTTCCCAGGCTTTGCCCACCAGGGCTGGAAGTACAATGAGTCTTAATCCCTGAGCCATCTCTGCAGCCCCAATATCTCATTTTTAAACTAAAGTTTTTTTTAGCACGGGGTATATTTTATATCTTTATAAATTCATCATATAATGGTCACATATCTTTCATATAATGGAAGAATGAAATATAAAACCTTTTTATTTTTGCATTATACAACACATAAAATGAAAAATACAACTGCAATGTACAAAAATACAAAAGACAAAGAAGAAATGCGTGGCTTACATGACAGCACAGATACACGACCCCACCCCCCTGGGAGATGGAGGCAGGATGAACGAGAAGATCAGGATCATCCCAGCTTCACAGCAAGTTCAAGGCCAGTCTGGGCTACATTTGTCTCAAAACAAAGCAAAATAGTACAAATGCAAATATAAAAATACATCCAGAAGTCAAATGATATACAAATACATGAATATTACATGTCTTTTGATGGTCTACTCTCCTAAGTATGTCTGGTAAAGCTCTTCCAAAATGCTTTGACTTGTAGTAATAAGTAGCAGATGCAATAAGGCAACATCAAGTAACTACACTAGGGAACTAGGGAAACAAAATATAATTTATTATTGGCTGAGGTCAAGAAACAGATTTTTTTTTTCTTCAGGGGAGAGAGCATGAACACAGTCCCCACTACCACAAATTATGCAGTCGAGTTTCCCACATTTGGGGAAATCGCAGGGGTCAGCACATCTGGAGTGCAATGGATAAGCCTTGCCCTGAGAAAACCACCTTCGTGATCATGGTATATGTCTCCTGCCAGGTAAGTATAAGAAACAGATCTAATAAGAGAAACTGGGGGGATTTTGAAATATGATGATACCTTAAGAATGAGATGATTCTTTCTTCTCCCTGAATTCCTAAGCATTCTTGAGGAGAGAGGGAGTGGATAATAACTGAAAGAGGGGAATGATAGAGGAAGACAGGTCACAGGGACTGGAGATTAGGTAGCCCCTCCTTGTTTCCTTTAGCAGTCTGTTTGCAGTATGTTGCTTGCTTTCTCTACCTCCATGATGGATGTGAATAGCCAAATAAAACTCCCTTTTTCCCTTAAGTTGATTGTGTGAGTGTTGTCTCACAGCAGCAGAGAGTAGAGGTAACAGGCGATATTGAGGAAACCTAGGAAATGAGACTTACCAGCTTCTCAGCTGCCTGATAGTATGATGGGTTTCTACCTACTCCACACAGTGATTGGGCACATCCTCCCAGAAAACCCAGTTCCAGAGAACTCAGGGTTAAAGTCTTCTGCATTCTGGAAATTTGTCTGGGACAAATAGACCCACCAAGTCACAAAAATAGAGGAGCTTTCCTAGCAGGAGGTGATCTCAGAATTCATTGTGGACTAGAAGGACCCTTGCAGAACATACGAATTCAGCTGATTTCCAAAACAAGACTCACAATGTTAAGTATGGATCTGAGGACAGTTGAACATGGTTTCGACCAAACAGGATCACTGGCAAAAGTTCCACGTCTCACATTTTTTAAACCTGCTTTAGTAGGCATATGCTGGAGCTGGTCTGTCTGCTAAGAGCTGACTATATTCATTTCTTAACCCCACGAAGAGATAGTTTGAAGTTTCCAATGGTGGAAACATTTTTTTTTTTTACTTTATGGAAATAGGCAAATGAAGTGAAGCATAGTTTGCTTTTCAAAAGTTTTTCCATGGAATTGGCTGATTTTTTTTTTATCAGACCACCATTAGGTTCTTGAGTTAGTTACTTTTGTGATCAGCAAAGAAGGATCCATTCGATTCATGGTTTGAGTCCATTGTGGCAGGGAGAGTGTGGTGCAGCAGCCCTGGATGACCTCTTCTCCTCTTCCAACTCCTAATAATCTGTTCAAATTTCAAATCCATGAAAGAATCGAACCATTCATCAGGCCAGAGTGCTCATGATCTAACTGCCTCTAGAAACACCCTCCCAGATACACAGAGGTATGCTTTACCAGTGGTCTAGGCATTGCCCTGTAATCAAGCATACGTTCAAAATTAACTGCCTTCGTTTTCTAGTCTTTGGTAATACAAATCACAGATTCCAAACATAGGATTGTGTTTTGCCCTCATAGTGAGCTCTTTAACTTAACTGTCAACTTGCTTTGTGGACAGAGACTGGAATAACTTTACCCCAGAGACTGAAGGAGCTGTGTCACAAGGCCCAGCACTGATCTCCCAGCCTGAGTTAGGTATTCTGCCCTAGGGAGATGCTCAGACTCCAGAATAACCCTGGTGTGAATTTAGTGTCCTGGGCATTTTGTTGCTTCTAAGCTGCCAGATTGTTTGTCTGGAGGTGAGAAGCTTGGAGAAAAATAAACGCTGCCCTTCTTGAATTTTCTTGCACGCCAGGGTGTCTGTGGTTTGTAGACAGACTTATCATGCCAGTCTCTTGTGGGTCTATTTCTGAATTCCAAAACTATTTAAAGAAATTCAAAGCCCAAAAATATGCTGTGTGAGTTTGAGGAAATGCAATTTGATTCTGCTCAGACTTTGCCAGAACTTTACTTTCAGAGGAGGCCCTGGTTCTGCACACAGCTGTTAACCACGCCTCTGGTACTGCTGTTCCAGTGCTCTGCTCCTTCTAAGCAAAAGCCTCACATAGACACTAAGCTGTTTAACTTTTCACAGAATCGGTTTGTAGGACCCAGAATAACTCCAGCTATTTTGCACAATACGACACCATCTGTGTTTGATATGAAAAAGAAAAATAACATCCTTGGCTTCTGAGAGGTAAAAACTGATGTCAAAAAATATGTGTTTCTAAACCAATGCAAGTGGTACTAGTTCTGTAGCACTTAAGATATGGAACCAGCAAAATGGCTACTTCACTGAAAGTCCCAAATTACCTAACAGATTTTTTTTAAAAAAAATTGCATGCAATTTGCTTCTGAATATAGGCATTGCAACACATAATAATTGCCACTGACAGCTCTGACTATGAACATTTGTCCTTAATTTCCCCATCCTGTGTGGCCTTGGCACAGCCTGGGAATAGTCAAGGTTGTCTGAGGTTTCTTACTCGAACAAGTCTCTAGTGGGGACTCTGGCTGATGTCACAGTTGGTGTTTGTCTATTACTCTTGCCTTCCACTGAGACGTGTAACAGTCCTGGGAAGACAATGAAGGCCTATCAGAAATTAGCTAATGGAAGTCAAGTCCTGCTTCAAGTGCCTACATTTATGTATATAGCTATTTACAATATCTTACTGTCTTAAGGGAGATTTAAAAAAACAAAATGCAGCACATTCAAAACAGAAAAGAGGAAAAAAGTGAGAAATTAAAAAACAGGGTGAAGAGTAGTGTGATAGTTAAGCCTGGGTGTCAACTTGACATATACCTGGTATTAACTAAAATCAGCTGAAACCACACCTGGAAGGATCAACTGAGACCACTTGAAGGGATTATACCTGCCTTAGATCCCATGGGAACCTTCATAGATCTCGTAGGAACCTCCCAGTAATGGATCATATAAAAGGGACCACGAATATAGGAGGAATGCTCAAGCCATGTGGAGGTCTGCTGTGACTTAGCCTGCTGCCTGCCTGCCAGCTTTAGCCTTGATGCTTCCGTCACCTGGAAAGACTATATCTGTTTCCCTTCTGGAACTGTAAGTTGAATCAATCTCCCTTCCTCCCATAAGTTGTTTGACTTTGGGTGCACTCTCACAGCAATAGCAAAGAGTAACCGTTACAAGTAGGATTAGCAAGTTGCAGGCCCTTGCAGGGTCTGGGGACATATGTTTAACTCTCTGCTCCCCAGGAAATAGCATTAAAGGCAAAACTTGATTGGCTCTATACCTTAGGATGTCCAAAAAAGTAACACAAAGAAATTTTTCAGAAAAAATCCTGAACTGCTCCTGCCAGTAAGAAAGATTTCTCTTCTGGGTGCTTTTTAAAGAGGACACTGCAAAATACTGAGCAACATCTTCTGTGGTGTGCTTGGAGAAAAAGAGCCAGGGAGGAGGGGGGATGGGTGAGGGGGGATGGGTGAGGAGGGGGATGGGTGAGGGGGGATGGGTGAGGGAGGGTTGTATGGCTCTTACAATGTCTCTCCACGGGGGTTGACATCCAGTACCAAAATGTAATTTGGGGAAGGCTATGACAGTGGAAACATGCACTGAGTTTTGTGCGCATTCTCTTCAATATGGGAACAGATTCTAGAGTTATCAGCAGAAGATACAAAAGACAAGAAGAGGTGCTCTCAACATCCTCTGGGAAAGGCTCCATAAATAATCTGTCTCACAGATAAAATTGTGAGAAACAGAATGTGGAGAAAACCTCAGTCTCTCCAGCAGGTGTCTGGGTTACAGATGTTCTTTTAAAATTTTCTTTTATTTGAGAAAGAGAAAAAGACAAGACAGACAGGGAGGGTAGTGGGAGTAGCAGGCATGCACACGGAAGTGTACGTGTGGAGGTGAGAGACAACTTTACAAAGTCAGCTTTCTCCTTCCGCTCTGTGGGCCCCACAAATGGAGCGCAGGACTCCAGGTTGGCCTTGGCAGGTGCCTTTACAAGCTGGGCCATCTTACTGGCCCATAGAATCTCTTTAAATGCAGTAGTATATTTGTTTTTATTCTGACACAAATATTTGGAGTTATATTTCATTATTGTCATGTTATAGAAGAGTAAATTGGATTGAAATAAGTTTGATAATGTACTCAAGCTTATTTAGCTAATCAGAGAGGCTAAATGAGGTTGAGTTTCGTTAATATCATGGTTTGAATGTGAGTTTTCATTCTTCTTCCTGACCCCCAGGCTCATGTGTTTAAATCCTTAGCTGGTGCTAAAGTTTGGGAAGACTGTGGTACCTTTAAGATGCAGACACTCACTGAAGGAAGGCATATACAGCTGGTGGGGCTTGAAGTTTGGCAGCCCAGCCCTGCTTCTTTTTGTGCTCTTGCCCTCTCTGCCACCTCCTACTGTGATGACCTGAACTATCCTCATGTTTCTGCCTCTAGCTATGTTATCTGCTGTGCAAATCCTGCCAGAATAGACTATATCCCTTCTAGATCAGTAAGCCAAATAAATCTCCTTTTCTGTCTGAATTCTATCTCAAGGTAAGAGAAGGGTAACTATGACAGTACATTTTTACTGCAGAAAGGCTCCATCCCCTAAAGATTCAAACACAGTATCCCGTGGGGGAAAATGCTTATTCAAATTACGGTATATCTTTCCTTGGCCCTCACAGATTTACGGCCACTTCATGAAAGCAAACCACATTAGTCTAACTTTAAAATCCCCATGGAGTATAGAAATTCCAACACATTTTAAAAGTCCGAAGTCCACCACTTAAAGCCTCTTTTTAAAACACCAGACAGTCTCTTATGACTTTTTATATAGTAAAATTAAAAAGTTACATACTTCCAGCGTACAATGGCACAGTGTAAAACTTCCCATTCCAAAAGGGAGGAGTTAAGAGCATACCCAGGAAAGATCTGTCCATAACAAGATCAAAAATTCAGCAGAGCAAACTCAAAATCCTACAGCTCCAAGTCAAGCATATGAGCCACTCATTGAAATAATCTCAGTTGCAAAGGGCTTCATTTCTATCCCACTAGCATAACTGCCTGAAGCACACATCACTCGCTTAGTCTGGCTCCTCCTGTGGTACACACAGACAGACAGACAGACACGCACACATACAGGTAGATGTCCCTTATTTGTGCTGGCATCACTTAACATCCTCATGTCTCAACAGCAATCCAGGCTTCAATTCCACATCTTGCAATGCCCTCCTTGAGCCTCTTTGCAGGTTCTCTAATCCTGCCACGCATTGCCTGATGTCATCTTTCTCTAAAACCTTGGAAGAAGAGTCCTTGACTACTTCTTCACTCTTGCATCTTACAAACCAAAACTTTTGGACAATGTTGCCAAGTTCTGCAATAACTTCCAGATGGAGATGGACTCTCTTGGATCACAGCTATTTAGCATTTTTGTGTTGATGCTGGGGATAATCTCTTTTGGGCAATTGCTTTAGAGAAGTTCCCTCGGAGCTCAATCCTTGTCTCTTTCTTCATAAAAGAATTACATTCTTATTGGTGGAAAACTTTCCTGAGGGTCTTACTCTCAGGGTGAGGCCTTCTCTATTGTTCAAATGAAGAGCAGTCTTTCGTTCACTAATGAGGCTAATCTCTTTAACAATAACCACTATTTTGCTGTTTGTACATTTTTTTCTCATCAAACTTCACAATTTTCATTTCTTTCCACTGATTCTTTGCTTTATCATCATAAATTTGAATATGAGCACTAAAAAGTAAGGCGAGAGAAAAATTTGGCCGAATATTCTACCAGAGCATCATTCTTATCACTCCTTGTCCAATTCCCAAAACAGTCTCTGTTCCTCTCTGGACCATCATAAGCTGGGTCTCTAGTTTCAGAATCTCTTTCAAAATTCCTTTCTTCAAAGTTCTTACTAGAATGACCCCTTAAATTTTGTCTCTAAGATGCAAAGTCTTTATTATCCCAAAGTTCCAAAATTCTCCACATTTCCTCCACAAAATAGTTCCAATCATGGCTTCTGCTGATGAACATGCTTCTTCATACCAAATTCTTTCATCATAGCAATACTTCACTTTCAGTCTCATAGCAACACCACACTTCTCAGTACCAATTTCTGTCCTAGTTGCTTTTCTCTGCTGCTGTGAGATAGTACTCATACACAACTTAAGGGATAAAGGGGAGATTTTATAGACTTATGGTTTTAGAGGGGGAAATACAGTCCATTATGATAGAAAAAAGCTGAAGGCAACTAGGTCAGGTCATAGCAGTCATGATGGAGGCAGAGAGAGCAAGAGCAAACTGCTAGAGGAAGTGGGGCTGGGACCACTGGGCACTGCCTGTGGTGTGCCTTCCTCTAGCAGGGTCTACCTCCAAAAGTTGCTATGACCTTCCCAAACATTAACCTCAGCTGTGGATTCAAACACATGTGCCCATGGTGGGCAACTTGCATTCAAACCCTGACTTATTTCACTTACTCTAACACACTCAATCCCATCTCATCTGTCCTCTGATTGGATCAGCAGCTAAAGACCATATTGTCCAATGCAAGTCCAATTAGTTACATCTCTATTATGTTATAAAACTGATATTTATGTTGAAGCATTATAAATTTTATTGGGGCTATAAGCAACATTTCATCCTTTGCTTAATTTTTCTCTTCTACTCCCAATTTAGACAATATTGTGATGCAGCTTCATGAAAACAAGTCTTAGGCATTTGGTGCTGTACTAGTTTACATATTATTATTTTACCTCAGATTAGCTATATTTGATGTACCCTCAATTTTTTGATGTACCCTCAATTACCTACTTCTGAGCCATTATACCTCAGCAAAGAAATATATATGTATTCAGATCTTCTTTGTTTTTAAGTGTTGTTATTGTCATCTTTAATGAGAGTTGGGAGCATCAAGACAGGGGTAGGGAGTGACACTGTGCTATGCCAATAGCACAGGCATTAACTTTCAGAAGCATTTCTGTATGGAACCTAATTAGAATCCAACAACATGGAAGAAAAGCAACGAACATGATGACATCTGTGCATAATGATGTATATTCTTCATTTCAAGCTCTCAGGCATTTAGGATGAAAACTTAAAAATTCATGGCAACTTCATATAATATGATAATGCCTTACAAAGCAGCAAGATATCACATTAAAAAACAAAAATACATCTGAGAACAATAATAAACTTACCATAGAAAAATGATCGATCTTACTACTCAGGGGCATTGACTTTATACAAGGATTTGAAAATGCAGGAAGATGAAAGATGAGACTTTGTTAACAATGGGACTGAAGGAAGGAAAACAGAATGAATCATGGTGTTGGTTGACTTAGATTGTTACAAGACCCTTGGAAGAAATAAATTATGTTCTTGAGGTGACTAACTAGCCATGTTAACCATAGAGGTTGGAATGATTTTGGTTTATAATAGTCTTGTGGCACTCTTGTGTTCAAATGGTGGAGACAAACTATAAAGAGAAGGAACCCAACAGGCAAGGGGCAATGAGAAGCTGGGTGCTGAGGAAGGAAACCCAAGAAACCCAGCTTGATCAAAGGATCAATGCAAGTAATGATCTGCCTGAGAAATCTCTTATTACTGGAAGCTGTAAAAATGAATATAATCTGTAAAGTCATATGAAGAGACAGGGAATTATCAGTCAGCTGAAAACAAATTTAACTTAACTAAAATAAACCTAAAATGTCCAAAGAATTAGTAAACAGGCTAAAGTAGAGAAATGGGCCGTAGAAAACAATATCTTAGTGTTAAGTGGGGGGAAAAAAACTGAACCTTTCTCCCAGCCACTCCCACGGCTTGGCGAACAGACATATGAAGAGATGCAAGTGGGACAGGGAATGTATTAGAAAATAGGAGTCAGGGGGACAGTGAGGAAGGAGTTGCTGCAGTGTAATGGATGAATGTGAGGGCCGACCTCTCCACTGTCTATGTCTATCCAGGTTACTATCACAAAATACCACATGGCGGACACCTTAAACAGAAGGAATGTGTTGCTCACTTGAAAATCCAAGATCTGAGATCTGGCAAATTTAGTGCCTTAGTTCATCAATGGTGATCTTTCTGAGTCCTCAAATGGCAAGAAAGGCAAGGGGCCCCTTTGAGTCTCTCTCTCTTTTTTATTAGGACATTAACCTGTTGATGAGGGCTCATGGACCAACTTACTTTCTAGAGGCTTCACCTCCCAAACTTCACTTACTGATGATGTTTTAGCAGATGAATTTTGGATGGAAAGTATATATAGCCAGCATTTAGCATCCATCTATGCTGAATGAGTTGAGAGGCACTGAGGACTGTATGTTCCGAGGCTCTGCTGGGCAACTGTATCCTCTCAAAAGGTGAAAGTACTAACTTCCAGTATCGTGGGATGTGACCTTATTTGGAAAAGAGATGTTTCAGATGTGGTTAGTTAAAATGAGGTCTTGCTGGAATCTAGATAGCCCCCTATGGAAAAGGGAAATCTTAGAACACACACACACACACACACACACACACACACACACTCGGAGAGAATTCCTTGTGAAGATAGAAGTTACAGTGCCATGACAAGCCAAAGAACTATCAGAAATCAAAATAAAGGACTCAAATTTCCTTGGGGACAGTACATCCTGTTGGTAATTTGTTCTCAGACTTTTAGAAAGTGGGACAATAAATGCCTATGGTTAAGAATCAATTGGTTTGTGGTATAACACACACACATTGTGTATGAAGTTAGTCTTTTCCTATGTGGACATCAAAGCAAGCTGAGAGGAGAAATTAGGGTGAGATTTTAGGGGAGGTTCGTTGTCTGACTAACACTGTACTGGCTCCAAGGTATTGAATGAGAGTCCATGGTAACCACAGCACGCATGGGCCAGCATTGGAACTGGTGTCCTGTGCATAGATCTTTGGAGTTGCTGAGGTTACTTTATTTCATTTTACTCTTTCTTTAGTTAAAGACACAGCCTATGATAGAGTTAACGATCACAAACCAAAAACCCAAACAGGTGCTAATGCAATCCAGGAACAGACAGTGAAGAATTCCCTGTTTGCCTACATATAGATGTGTTCCTTCCCTTCAAAGATGGCTTTCTTTTCCCAGTTCCTCCACCTGTGCTACAACTAGGAATCTGGAATAAGGTATGTTTTCTTTATCAGATAAAGTTTACATGGCAGGAAAGGACTGGCATTGCAAAAGTCTGAAGGTTTCATTTTTTAAAATATATTTTAGGGTAAAAGTAAAGCATTAAAGAGTTAGAGCCAAAGTTGGTTTAAGTCAGAGCTCCCCATTTCCACATTGAGTGGAGAGACATCCAAGGCTGAAAGTGCTTGCTCTCTGTCTCCCTGTGGGAAACTTTCATAAGGTTGGAGGTAGCGGTAGGCTATTTTCATTTCTCCATGGGACTGGTTGATCTCAGATAACAGTGAGCAGGTGGATTGTTCTGTTCTTGGGCCACATTTCACATCCAGAGTGAGTCTGTGTGTGTGTCACAGTTAAAAACTGTTATCAACTTGGCAACCGAGGGCTTTGAATTCTGGGTCCATTTGTGAGTAATTAGCAATTGAGTTTTGCCTGGAGCAACCCTGCAGCGGATTGTCTGGTTGATGTGGAAGACTCAGCCTATGGTCGATGGGAGTAGTCGCTGGGCAGATGAATAAGATGGAGGGAACTGGTTGAAAACGTTGGCATCATTTGGTATACTTGGCCAGAAATGCGGGTCTGGCAAGTAAAGATTGCCCTTCTTTCAGCAATCCTGTGCATATGTGCATATTCGTCCCTAGTTTTGGTGCAAGTTCTCCTGCCAAGCTGGACAAGGAAATGTGAACAAAAATCATAAGCCAAAATGAAATCCCTTGTTCCCTATTGAGATCTTTGGTTATGAATTTATCAACAACAACGTAGAGTAACTGCTCCAGTACATGCCCAGGCAGGTCAGCTCCCAATTCCCAACAGTGGGAAATTAGTCTACTGCTCTTTGTCTTCAGGGATGAAGAACCAGGAGGTGAATTGCCACCATAGAGACCTTGGGAGTCTGCTGCCCGGATATATCTGTCTGAGACTTCTTCTTTCTACTGTTCACCTGTCTAGGGGTTCTAACACCTGTATTAACCTCAATTCCACTACTGATAAAATGGAGACATTAGATTCACATATTTCAGGGAATCTGTGTTGTCTCTCTTTGGCTCATCAGGCAAATGCCAGATTTCATGTACCTTGCTGCCTTTGGAGGGTGGTGTTTTTGTAGTTTCCTTTTAGAATTAAATCTTTGCATCTAAAACATGCCTTATTCTTACTTTCTGGATGCTCTAGAGGCATATATACTGGCATATCAGAGAGAGGAAGAGAGAGAGAGAGAAAAAGAGAGAGAAAGAGAGGGAGAGAAAGAGAGAGAAACTGAACTATCACAAAAGAAACAATGTTTTCACTTTTAGGGTTTATGACAAAATGTTCCATTTTAGCATGGTTACAAGAATTTCACTGCAAAAGATAAGAAGGAAAGAAATGGTAAGTAGATGATTAAGTCTAGTTTAGGAGTCTTGAAAGATTAGAATGCCATTCTTACTGCAAATTAGGATTAAAAAAAAGAAAGAAAACAAAGAATAAAAGGAGTTCTTTCTCCAGAAATGGAAAAATGAGTCACAGGTTGAAGATTAAAGAAGACTAAAGATGCACTGAAATTAAACAAGAAAAAGAATACATAGCATAAGCCCAAGTGTTTGCTGAATTTTAGAAGAGTTGCCATCATGCTGTTCTGTATTTTCTTTAAATTCTAAAATAGTTTCAAGAAAATACTCATTTCTGGAGTCAACTTCAATAGCAGTTTTTAAATACACACTAGACTCAACAAAGCCAAAGGCAACATAACTTTGTTTCTGTTGAGATAGGTAAAGAATGGGATCCAAAGACTTGCCAAGCACAAGTAGCGCAGTTGCATAAGCAAGTAATAACTTCTTTCTCCTCCTGCTCATTTGACATGTTTTCTGCCTTGCTTCTAATAGCACCACTGTGAAGCTTTTTGAATGCTCCTAGCTATACAGGCACAGAAGTCGTGTTTCTGTGTGATGTAATATTTCTCTGCCAAACAGATCTTAGGCTAGTTTTCTTACTCATCAAAGGTGTGACCTTGAACAGTTAGTTGGTTGCCCACTGTTACAAAATGGGCGCATACTCACAGTGTGAGTGAAGGTTATATGAAACCACACACACACATCACTCGGCACACAGAGATGTGAGTGATCATATCAGGATTCACCTTTTAGGCTCAGTGAGAAGAGGTTAATCAAGTCCAACTACAAAATTTAAAAGAAAATTCTAAATGCGAATATTACTTAGCTGAACTTCCTGCTGTCCTTGGCCTTTATGTCTAGTCTTAGGCTTGGATAGAGTTGTTTCCAAGGTTGTATTTTATTACAACAATAAGGAAATTGTCATTTCTAGCTAAAAACCAGAATCATCAAGGCAGAATCTCAGCTCAGCACCACAGATATGTTGGGCTAAATAAGGTTTGTATAAAATTTTGATTGACACAAAGTGACGGCACCCCTTGTGGAGTGTATGTCCAAAATACATAGCGATCAAATCAGTGTCCCTGACATTTCTATCTCTTCAAATATTGTGGTGGAAGCTTTCAAAGTTTTCCTTCTTAGTTGTTTATAAAATATGCAATAAATTATTGTATCAACTGATTATTGTGAATGGAGAAAGTCTACTGCATTTGTAAGATGTTTAGCAGCATCTCTGGGTTTTACCTGGTAGATTTGTGGCACAAATCTCTCTTCCCTGATTAAATAGTAACAAATCAAAAGGATATTACCAGATGTCCCCCTTGGAGACACAGAATCACTTCTAGTTCAGAGACATTAACCTGAGGAGAGATTTGTGGTTTAAATTCCTTAAGATTGATAGATGTAGGTATATTTAGAAATTTGCTAGAAAGTTAAAAAATAACTTTGATCATTATTTTGCAATTCTGGATTACTTATAATTGTTTAATGAATGAGTGATGCTCTTAGATATCAAAAAAAGTTGACAGCAACAGTGGTCTAAGATTATTTGCATTGCTACTTCCATCTGGATTAAAAAATACTTGAGATTTATGTGAACTAAAAGTGACAAAAGAGCATGTTAAAAAATAGATATTGGTTAAAAAGTCAACAGATTGACTCAAGAATCAAGCAATTAACTTACAAATCTGTTTTGTTTATTATTTAAAGACTTACTTAATATAAATGGGAGTGGGCTTTGTCTTCTAGAACTTAGAGTGATTTATTTTTATCCCATTCTTTACATGTTTTTCTTTGCAACAGGTCATTCTACTTAAAAAATTATAACAATAGATATTTGATTGATATCAACATGTTTGGTTTCTTTCATTTCTCCATTTCAGAAAATAAGTAATTTTCTATCTTAGAGAAATGATAAGGACAGGAATGGTTGAATACATAATAGTTATCCTTTGTTTAAAGTTAGTTTAAGTTATTAAAAATTTTGTATTTCTCTATAAGCATAGAACCAAGTATGATAATGTTTTCCAAAGATGTTCACAACGTATTTCTCAGAGACTGTGGATGATTTACTTATGTGTTTTTAGATATAATCATGCTATGGATCATAATATGAAGATATTTCTTGGGTAACTTCAATAACAGGACATCAACTGAAGACAGAGACTAAGTAGTCAGAGAGCGGGTTGTGGTGGAAGAGGGAACCAGAGAGGGCAGCATGAGGTTGCAGTGCAACATGACATGACTGGCATCAGAAATAGATGAGGGGATGTATTAGCTTTCCTTTGCTGCTGCAAATCCCTAACACAGCCTATGGGATGTGTAACAATTAGCCTGCATGGTTGCTCATAAATCACCATCAAACAGCTTAAGGGAACAAGGGGTTTATTTTCTCTTACGATTGTCTGGTTATAGTTCTTGTCCAGTTTGACAGGAGAGCTCACACCAATACCAGGGTTGAGGGAACTAGCCACACCATCTCTACATAACAGCTGAGAGAGGGATGATCCTTGCTTGCCAGACCAACATGTCTGGCCAAGTGTACACAAGGATGCCAACTTTCTCAACCAGCTTTCTGTATTTTATTCTAGGGTCTAGTCCCACCCACCATGGGCTGGGCCTTCCCCATCAGCTAGACAATCTCCTGCATGTTTGCTCTGGGCTTAACTCAACTGCTAATTCTCTACAAATGTGCCTAGAGCTCAAACCCTCAACTGTCAAGTTGTCACTTGTGCCTAACTATGACAGGGTGCATGGGGAAGAGATGGGCAGACCTTTGAGATGACTTGGCAGGTAAAAGTGCCTGTTGTGAACTTGGTGACTTGAAATGGATCACTGGAGCCTACATGGCAGCAGGAGAGAATCTACTTTTAAAATTTGCTTTCTGCCTTCCATAAGTGTATGTTATGACATACCCATACCTTCTCTCTCTAAATAAATAAATAGAATTTAAAAATTATGATTCCATTTTAATAAAGGAGGACGAATCTTGTGGGTTTCAGTCTTTGGTTGGCTGATTCCTTTCTTTATGGACCTGTGGTAGAAGGCATGGAAGAAGAGCTGCTCAGCTTGTGGTGGCGGAATGAGAAAGAGGAGGCCATGGGGGAAAGGCTACAAACAAGAAATGCCCTTGGAGAGGGCAACTTCAACTAGGCCCCACCTCTTCATAACCCACTCAACTATGAACTCCTCAAGGACAAATGCACTGGAGACATAAACACCCTCATGGTCCAGCCATCTCTGAGCAACTCCTGCTGAACACTGTGGCACTGGGGACCAAGCTTTTGATGGTCAAGTCTCTGGGGGATATTTCATAGCCAAATCCTAACAGGAATTGTGAGACAAGCAGATCGAGAAAGGTAAAGAAATTCTATTGTCTGGAGCCTCTAGAAAGAAGGTATTCCAGCCCCAAACCTTCACTTTAGGTGAGTAAAGTAGCCTTGAATTTCTGAGCTTTCGAATGAAAAGACAGTAAGTTTGTGCTGTTGGAAATCACAAAGCTGCTGGCAATTTGTAATAAATTGAAACTAGGTAAATAAGTACTTTGCTTTCATTGTCTTTATTAGTCTTTAAAGAATATCTAGGAATTATTTACTTAGTTAAGGTGGTTCAGTGAAGAGTGCTTGTGGCATTCGTATTCATGAGAAAACTACTGAATGATATATAGGATACTAGAAGAATGATGGAATTATAGTTCATCTAATCTTAAGAATCTCATAGGTTCATTCAAAATCATGTTTTGAAAAATAATGAATAAAAATAATGAATGAGGTGGAAAATGTTTAAGGGCTAATGAAAATTAAAAAGTGGAACATATAATTTTATATTTACAGTGAGAATTTAATTGGTGCTATACATTCTCCCATAGAAAGATATCTTCATAAGTAGTTTTTTAAAAATTGAGTTTCACAGGCTTACAAGTGACCCAATGTCACTGAAACTCAAAATCAAGATTTAGATATCCTCTATCCTTTAGATAAAGGATGATCTTAATTCTTTAAAAAATAAAAATTTAGGAATGTGTATCTATGCAAATGAGTAAGATTATATAGGACATTTCATTGAAATATTACATGGTAACTATTATCTGCTAACTGTGATCTTGCTTATATTTCTGTCATTTATAGCTTATTGTTTGATGTTTTTATATTGACGAAAATGTTCTTTTTGAATTACATTAGCTTGTGTACACAAATAGTAATGACCACAACACTCACAGTTATATTTTAGCTTTACACATTAAAGGCTGGGATGGAAGATTTTCTTTTTTCCCTCCACTATCAAATCATAATGTGTGATCTAGTCATGAATAACCATTGTTATTATTTATTTAAAGCACGTACAATCTCTCTTCATTGGCTTTGGGGTTTAGTGCTTGTCTATTCTGTTAGGCAGAATCATCCGTCTTTTTGGTCTTGCAGACCAAACATTAGTGGTCAGTTCAAGATAGTTCTACAACACAGTTGAAAGAACAAAATCCCAGGGGCTAAGTCAGGAAAGCTGATCTAGGTCCTGCCGCCCACCTTGAAACACTCACTCTTGGTACCAACGTGCCATGACTTGAGAAAGCCATGCGACCATATAGTGAAGCCAACTGAATGCATTCCAGCCCTAGTCCCAGCTGAAGTCCAGCCAATGGCGAGCAGCAGTAGCCAGACATGTGCAGAGCCAGCTTCCCAATGACTCCAATCTCCAGACTGTGACGTGCCCCTACTGATACCAACTGGAGCTGAAAGCCCTGACCAAGATGTGGATTGGTGAACAAAATACATGTCATTGTTTACAGCAACCCATTACATTTTTCTGTAGTCTATCACAGAAAGAAAATTTTACCATAGAAAACTTGATTAGCTGCCACACTTCTCCCGAACCAAATGTGCCTTGCTTTCTCCTCCAGGTTCACTGACCCATGGATTTAGCTTCCTTCCAGTTTCATTTTTGCTGTCGGCACATATGCACTGCTACTAAAACTAAACTAAGAGATGGTTAATCTCCCCTTTCCTGTAGTGCCTAGGCATGTTTTGCTCCATCTGGATTATTAAATCCTCCTGATTCTTCAAGAACTAGGAGAGCTCATGCAATGTGCATCTGTGGTTTGTTTTACTGTTGTCCTGTGTTCTGGTTACACTAGCCTGATTTGCTTTTTTCAGAACCCTCTTGTTGTTTCTGCATCCAGAGACATCCAGTAGGTGAGAATTTAGCTTGGGGTCTAAGGCGGACAAAAGCTTAGCCAGTTGATGTGTTCCATCTTCTGAGCCAATGTGATCAGTTCAAGGATGAACGCATGTCCTAAGCTGGTCCAAAGAGATTCTCTCCTGTATGATTTCCAAAATAATCTTACAGTAGCACCCATTGAAACATGAAACGTCAGGCTAGGTCTGCCAATGTCCCAACAAAAGCCTGCCTGCTAGCAAAGCCAGCACAGAGGAAGGCAGACTCAAGCATCCAGTTTCTCACAGCATTATAGTGACATCCAAACCCCGCCATGCCAAGACATCCATCCTCTCTCCGACTACAATTTCATAATTTTGCCAACTAAATAGTTCCTATTTTTGACTGAAAAATAACCAGAGACTCCTCAGTATGTGTGTGTGCCTGTGCAGTAGAGGTAGCATCTTGCTGGGTAGTGTAAATTATGCCTAGTCAATATGGCACACTTTGAGTGTCTATTTTTAGTGTGTTCTGTACTCTGATTTCGGGGATAAACAGTAAATGAAGGTCCACAGAGCTCAACTTACCCACTATTCCTCTATCATCTCAGTGTGTTCTACATGGGGTCATTTGGTCATGGCACTTCTCAGAGTCATCTGACAGGTAGATGGTTATGGGCATGTCATTATATGTCTTACAGGAACAGGAATTATTCACATTAAATGATTACATAAGCACTCACGTGTGAAAATGCTGGCTTAACCTCTGTTCTGTAGAGGTTATTTCCTCTCCGTTCCACAATGTATCTGGTGTGAGTCTTCTTCCTAGTCGCTGAATGAAATGCGTATTAATCAGCATCTCTAAATAATATAGATAGCACTTCTGGAATAATTATTAGGTATCTATCATGAATGCTACCTTGATTAATGCTCATAGCAACATGGGGTGTGAATTCTTTTTCTTCCTTTCATGTAGGTGTAAGAAATACTAACAAAACAAGATGAAATTTTAGAAATCGTACTCATCAGCTTACTGCTAGATAGCTGCCAAATAAGGACTGCAGCTCAGATCTCTCCCATACCAAACATTTAACTCATTTTCATGATGTATCTAAAGTGCATGGGATTTCCTGCTTGAGTCACATTCTGAATACCTCTTCTGAATCAAGGTAAATGGACCAGATCAAAAGCCTGAATGCATGGGAAGTTAGTCCATGAATTGGTGAAATAATTCTCCTATGCTGTGGGAATAGCTTAGTCTTTTTTGGAGGTGCAGAGGATAAGCAGAAGTTTGGAAGGCTTTATCATACCCCGAATTGCAGGAGCAAATTGCTTGAGCTCTGTTCTTCCCTCTCAACCACAGATGTGAAGAAAATGATGGGAGCCTTTGCTTAGAAGTGTTGCAGATTTGGTGGCTGTCGGCCAGGGAAATGTACCACATCCGTGGTTGTCACAAGTGCATAACAGAACAAAGTATCTTGGGCTGTGGGGAAAGATGATGGGGATGGAAATAAAAAGCTTCTGAGGAAACAGAAAATAAAACTCTAGCCAAGGGTAAGTGAGGATGAAAGGGACTTGAAAGTTTCCAGAAGACCTGTACCGAGTTTGAACAAGGAGAAATAGATTATCTGTAGAGCTGCGAGGTAAGTTTCTGCCTGCAGCATCTTTGAAGGAACTGAACAGGCTCGCTATTAACATTCTGTGGGCTCTCTGAGAGAAAGAAATGCATTCATGGGCAAATTGAAAAGGATGGCCATATAATCTAGTTTGTTCTTCTAGTGCAATGAAAAATTAAATATTTATTTTTAGATCAAAAATACTCATGAAAAAGTCAAGGTTTTTTTTTTTTTCAATCATTTTGACTTACCTGGTGGGTCTCATCAGAACCCCTGAGGTACACTGCTTTCTAGCCTGAGTTGTGATAGAGAGCCTGAGATTTCCAGGGAAGACTGGAAGAGCATGCTGGTGAGCGTGGAGCTGGGGAGATACGGCAATCACAAAAGGGGAACTTTTGCTGCATTTGTCTTTGGATGCTGAGATTCAACATCTGAAAAATAAACAGCGACAATAAAACCCTTCTCTCCTAGTCTTTGTCAGGGTGAAGAGGGTAGATGAGCATATTTCTGCAGAATCATGTTTCACGCAATGGGGGCTTCCTATTAGTCACTAGAACCCGAAGGGTCCCTGTCTCTCTGATTCCCTGTTTGCTGGGTCACCTTTGCCTGGGAAAAAGGAGGAACTGGACCAATGTGAATCTGATTAGATTAATTCCTGTTGGTATGAATTAAGGGAGATACAAAAGTAAGTTTTCTTCCGCATTATACATATTCACAAGCAATGCATGTCAAGAAAACACCTTTCCAAGAATAACTTCACTCCAAGCAGCCTAGGAGACCACGAAGGTCCAGAAAGTGACACATTCAATGGCAGAAGCTGGGAGACCGTGAACTCAGCTTCCTCTCAGAGATGACGAAGTGCTTCGGAAGCCATAGTTTTTTTTTTTTTTTATTGACATGTGTAGGTGTGTATGGGGTATTTGGATGTGGGCAGGAACATCTATGTATGCCGATGCGCATGTTATTGAGTGTGCATGCCTGGGAAGGCGGGGGTTATAGCAAGAATCATTCTTGATCAGACTTCCACCTCGTCTAGAGCTCATTTATTGGGCTAGTCTAGCTAGCCAGCTGGCTTTGGGGATTCAAAGGCTCTGCCTTCAGTAGCTGGAATTACAGGCTGGGCTCCATGCCCACCCAACATTTTTCAGGTGGTTTTGATTTACAATGTGTGATGATTGGCTTCTGTATATTTAACAAACACTATGCACTCTTTAATTTGTTGTCAAAGCATAATAGGGAAAAAACTCAATTTGTGTATTAAACTGCTTGTAATACTATATCCTCTTCAGTTTAGATTGAAACTGTGCTGCAGTTGAAATGAGGATTAAAATATCAATAATGGACAAAAAAATACCTTCCTATAGTGTTTGGAAGTTTTGAATTTCTCATTAAAAAAGTAATTGGTTCATTTCAATAGTTTTCCTGCTTTATTTCTGAATTAGAGGATAAGCTGAATGGTATTAGGCTGCTATTCATGGTTATTTACTCTCAAGTGAGACATATCATATGTCGGTGACCTTTACTCCCAATAAACAGAAAGCTAAACCAGTTATTACTACCTCAGCGCTTCCTCTCTTTAGCACTTTCTTTCTGAGAGTGCCTTCTTCCTGGTTAATATTATGAGAACATGCACAGGTCCACAGTTTTCATGTGGACCATCTGCAGTACGGGTCCTAGTTTGCAGGGTTGCCAAGGAAAATACCATGTGCCATGTCTTCACGGTTCTGAAGTTTGGGAGTCTAAGATCAAAGCAGTGGCCAGTTGCCTCCCCATCTAGTGCTCTAGAGAAGTTTCTGTTATCAAATCACTAATCTCATTCTTCTAATTAGGGTGTCAATCTAACAGATGAAGAGAGAAGGGCGTGCTTCCATGACTTTTTCTGCAACCAGGTATGCTGGGAAGGCTCCAAAACACCATCCCCTTGGTATTAAGATGGCAATTCCCGCTTGTTTCCTTTTTCTGTTTGCTTGGAGTATTTTGACTATCCTTTTACCCCGAGAAAGTGTTTATCTTTCAAGGTGAGGTGTGTTTTTTGGGAGGCAGGACTTCGGCGTCTGAGTGGGGTAGAGACAACATGTTTACAGAAATGTTTTGACCTCACCCCAACTTCTAGCGCCTCTGCGGAGCCCCACTTCCTAACAGATGGAGGAATCTGCAGAGGGTGTGCACCCTCAGAGCGCACCTGCTCCCACGTAGCCTGGCTGCCCAGGACGCCAGAACTTCCCGGCAATCTGGAGCCTACTATAGACCCGCAGAGCCTTTCCCAGCTCTCCGATCCTGAGTGCGTGCACCGCAAAATCACCGTGGGCTGGTATTTTGCAGGCAGGGAAAGGATGCACAGATGGAATAGCTGGGGCTGAGGAGAGCCGAGCGTGAGGAGGAGAGGGGAGACCTGGCTCTTCCTGCACCTTGATCAGGCAGTATGTTAACTAGGCAAAGCACGGTGGCCTGACATGCAAGCCTGGCTTTCTACCCAGGCAATGAAGATGCTGTGTGTCAGGGGTGGCGTGGAAGAAGGGCTCACACTGCGTTTACAGCGGGTTATGTTGGTGGTTGTTTTTCGTCGTCGTTGTTGTTTAGATACATCTTATGTGGGCCACCATTTGTATTGTCGGTTTGTCTTAACAAATGTGAGGGCCGGGCTTGACAGGCATGGATGCCCCTCACCTGCGTGTGTTTCAGCACTAGTCACGCTGATACGTCCTCTGTTTGGTGCTGATGATCCAAACGACCCTCAGGACAGACAGGTGGAACCTGGGTACTGTCTAGTCATCTTGTGGCTAGCAGGGCTGAGCTGAGGAGCAACAGCTGAGCACCCTGGTCCTCAGGAGGAAGACAACAGCCACTGACATATTCCTAGCTTTGCTAATGGCCAGAAGGTTCACTTGACACATACTACACATACTATATATATAGTGTATATACCATGCATATACTATACATCTACTGCAAGTCTGCCAAATGGCAATGTTTTCAAGGGAAAATGTATTTTTTCTATCTGTCTATCTATTAACTATATCTATCAATCATCTTTCTATTGTCTATTATCTATCATCTATCTATATCTATCATCTATTATTTAAATGCCATCTATAATATACTTATATATCATTTATCTACCAGTTATCATTTTGTATAATCTATCAGTCATTTAAATATCATCTGTCACTGCATATCATCTATCAGTTATCTATTATTTCTGTCATTTATCTATTATCTATCTAGCTATCTATCACCTGTTATCTACTATCTAACAGAGAATATTTATGCTATCATATCTTAATTACTCTTTAGTTGCTGTGATAAGTGCACAACTCAAATGATTTAGGGAAACAAAGTTGATTATTCATGCTCATGTTCTCAGGTTCTAGTCCATTATGATGGCAGAAATACTTCTATTAACACGAGGGACTGAGGAACTGGCCAGGCCACATTCACAGAAGAGCTGAGAGAGGAACATATTTTTTAGCTTGCCAAACTGTTGAAAACTGAACCAGCTCTGTCCATCTTATATATCTGCTCAAGGAAATAGTTCCACCTACTGTGGGATGGGTCTTCCCACATCAATTATATAATGTCCTACAGACATTATATGCTCAAGGCTTTCCTTAATTAAATAATTCTTCATAGGTGTGTCTCAGATATGTGCAATTTTAAAAATGTACACCAAAGGCATTGAGCTGTTCATCTTATTTTCCTAAGATTTTTTTTTTTGGTCTATTCGTCTAGACAGTTTCTTTCTATATTGTCAGCTGTCTTCACTCTCAATTTTCCTTCCCCCAGCTGCTTAGTGAGTGCTGTTGATCAGGCATAGATTGCTTTGCCTGGACTTAATGATGATATTTTTAAGAATTCTTCAACTGACATTTCCATTGAGTTTATTGCTGATAACATCCATAGGACTCACATAGTACACACATCACCTTTTGTTTACTGATTCCCCAAGCCAGAAACATCTGGGCAATGTTCAGGTGGTATTACCAGTAAACTCTTAGCTTCTCATGTGTTGACCCATGCCAGTGTGGTCATGCCAGTGTGGTCATGCCAATGTGGGCGGAAATTGCTTAGCAGTGTTTTCCTAGAGTATCCTTGGTGGTGGGCTTATGCAAGCTCATTTTCTGTAAGCATTGCTAGATACCCCCACTCCCAGAGTTGGATCTGCTTTAATTACAGCAGTTCACAAGTGTTCATCTCTCCACTTCTTCATTAACACTTGACACTTCTTCATCATTTGATATTATCATGTTTTGACATTTTGTTATTCTGAAGTATGCAAGTAGTATTATTGTTTTATCTATTATACCAGTTACTCTTTTCTGCTGCTGTGAGGACACCCAAAGTCAAGCAACTTAAGGGAGAAAGACGGATTTATTCAGCTTACGGTTCCAGAGGGGAGACAAAGTCTTTCATAGTGGAAGAGGCATGGCTGGTAGCAGAAGCTGGAGTAGGCCTAGGTCATTGCAGACACTTTGGAGGCAGAGCGCTGTCAGACTGCCAACCTCTCCTGAAAGTAGGGTGGGACTAATCCACCTCAAGGCCCACCCCCGTGACTGCCTTCTTCCAGCAAGGCTCCACCTCCTAAAGGTGCCATGACCTTCCCAAATACATGAGACTATCGGGGACACATTTCAAATCATAACAATTATGTAGCTTCTATTGTTTTCACTTACACTTTTCATTATCATAATTGATATTTTAAGTAGTTATGCATTTTGAGAAAATGATGTTTTCTTTTTCAGTCCTCTCATTGTCTGCATATTGACTTGTGCCTGTGTTATGGTTTGAGTGTGAATTGTCCTCCCCCTGTTAATGTTTGAGGAGGTTGTGGCATCTCTCAGAGGTCGAGCTTTCCTGGAGGAAGACATGTCCCGGGGGAAGGCCTTGGGGTTGGGTAGCTCAGCTCAGCTTCCTCTCAGTGTGCCTTGTTCTGTCTGCCTTCCTGATAGCTGAGATGACCTGGTTCCTGCTTCTGCCTCTGGCTATGCCTTCTGTCGCGTGATTCTCTTCTAATCCACTTTAACTCATCTGGAACCATAAGCCAAATAAATCTCCTTTTCTCCTCTGATTTCTGTATGAGTGCTGGTTCAAAGCAGCAGAAAGAAAAGTAACTGCAACTGTCTGTTTTTCACATTTTTGTTCTCAGCAGTTAATGCTGACTCATTTGTTTCGCGGACACTTAGGTTCTACCTTTGCTATGTGTCAGGCATAGAAGGAGTAATTTGTTACCTTCCTAAAACAGGAAATACTGACAAATGTGTGTGATGTGTGTATATCTCTGTGTGTCTATGTGCATGTGTGTATGTAGTATGAGTGTGTCTGCATACGAGTGTGTGAATTTGTATATGTATGTGTGCATTCATATGAGTGTGAGTTTGTATATATATATGTCTGTGTTGATTGTGTGTGATTGCTTAAATGTGCCCCTATTTTCGTGTGCATGTATGTTTATGTGTATAAGTGAATATATGTCTGTGTGCATGAATATGCATATGATTGTGTATATAAGTACATGCATGTCTATAAGTGTGAGCTGTGCAGTCATGTGTGTGTATGAGGGTGTGACTGTGTATGCATATTATGTTTGTGAGTGTATATGTGTCTCTGTGTATCTGCGTACCTCTGTGAGTGTGTATCTGCATGTGCCTCTTTGTGTGTACATCTGGGTGCATATTTGTGTGAATGTGTGTATGTATGTGTGCATGTGTGATGTGCATATGTGCTTGTGAGTCAATGTGTATATATATGTCTGTATATGTGCATGCATGAGTGTGCACATGTGTATATTAGAATATGAGTATGCCTCTGTTATACATGTGTGTACATGCATATGTGTGAATTAGTGTGTATATGTATATGTGTGTCTGCATATATTTGTATATATGTGCTTGCATGTATACATGTGTGAGTACAGGTCTCTCTGTGTGTGAGGGTATATGTGAACAGGTGTTCTGCATGCACATGTGTTTATGTGCATGCACGACTGTGAAGATGCATGTGTATAAGTGTGTGCATATGTGTGTGTTTGTGTCCATATATGTGAAAGTGTGTGCCTGTGTGCATATGTGTGTTTTGCGACACAGGATACTGATCTTTTAATACTACTCTGGCTCTTGCTTCTGTTCTTTTTCCTTCACCACTTCCCATTCCTCTATCCCTTCTCCTGCTTCCTCTTCCTTTTCTCATCTTACTCCTTCTTCCTCCTCTACTTCTTTTCCCTTCCTTTTATCTCTTGCATTTTACTTAACACAATTAAGAACTACATATTTTATCATATGTACAGTTAACCTAAATTATTTTTTTCTTGAGAGCTTCTTGAGTTTTTGGCTAGAAGAGTCCGCAGCTTAGCCCCTTAGAGAAAAGTAGATCTGCTAAGAAAGTTGATGGAACACTGAAGAAGAGAGCAGATTTGTGGCTCCAGGAGATCGCAGTGCTGGGGGTGGTCACTTGCTCCACATGGAGAGGGTGTGGTGTAAAGGGATGGTAGCAGGACAGCTGGCCCAAGTGTAGCATCCACAGGTGATGGAGCCCATTTCCAGTTCATGTCAGATTGTTCCAATCCTAAGAGGTTTGATGCTGAGTCAGAAACTTGATGATGTGTCTGTTTATATCTAAGTCTGGCTTTTCTGTTTTTATGGTCGTGACATGGTCCCTTAATTTGAACGATAAAGATTCATGGATCCCCTCTGCTCTGTCCTTCTCTGGCACTTGAATAGGCAGCTAACTTTTAACCTCTAGTCTTTCCCTTCTTTCTAGAAAAATTTTGAGCGAGGTAGAGGAAAAGGACTTCAGAATTCTAGCAGTGGTGGGCATGATGTTGAAGTTTATAACTATCTTGGAAGATAACTACCATGTCTGGGGGTAACTGGGAGGTGGGGGAGGAATTTGGGTTTTAAAAATTAGAATTGGAAAAAAAATAAAATAAAAATTAGAATTGGTTCTCTGATCAACTCAACCGTGAGAACATGGGCCTATAACTTGAAGATGTTGCCTCCACCTTTTGTTACTTAAACTTGCTAGGAACTATTTCACTGGTGGTCCTTGTGGAGGTCAAAGGTGACTTTGGGAATCATTCTAGATTGCTTCTATCTCCCTTTTGCTTTGCTCTGAGATTTCCCAGGCTCTGCCTACCAAGGTCAGAAATGTAGGTTGCTGCCATTTCCACACTGCCTTTTTACATGGGATTTGGGATCCGAGCTCAGGACCTGCAGATTGTGAGGCAGAGTCTTAACCCCTGAGCCATCTCTCCAGCCTTGAAGCTCTTAAAATTTTTAAAATGTTTGAGGAACTTAGAACTTGAAAGAAAGCCTGCATGGCTTGTTAGATTTCTATAGTAGTATCTACTTTCCTGGTTCTGTCTCCTACCTGTCCTCACAGAGTAATTATCATCTCACCTATCATCAGTTGGGAGCAGATAGGCATCTTCAACAACAGTCATTTTTCTCCCTAACATGGTAAACCAACAAACAAACACACATCAAAAAATTTTATGATTATCTTATGATATCATCATCAATAATAATAAAGATGTTCTCTCTAATCCACTTTTAAATATCTGTCGAGCTTATTTTCATAATCACAGTAAAATGACTTACTTATGTTTTGATAGACCATGGTAGAATTTTGATGTCTGGGTGAGTGGACAGGGCTCACCTTACTTTGTCTGAGGGACATGAGGCAGGGTTACGGTCAGGCTTTCCTCCCTTATTCATTTCTCTGCCCAGTCCCTGTCTGTCAGTGATAATGTTGAATTTACTGTCATTTCAATTGTAATATGAATGTATTTAAGGGGAGGGCAAAAATGAGAGGAAGGCATACAAACATATTGGTTACAACTTGGGAAAAGATGAAATCCCACACAGTCTTGCACCTAGAACTGATTGTAGACAGGGACTAATGTGGCCTCTCACTCCAACTCTTTTTCTTTGTTGCTTACAGAAGGTTCATGTTGTAGTGCTAAACAACAAACAAAAAAACAAACAAACAACTTTTAAATTTTAAGGTTCTAGATTCAAGTCTCGGCTCTGAACCCATCTGTTATTTCCTTTTTCACAACAGTGAAATAGTCTTTACTTCTTTGGAAATCGGTCTGATAAACCGTAATGAGTGCTAAAAATATTGGTAGCAAATCCATGAAATACATCAATATGATAAACATTTTCTCTCAGAAATGTTAGCATTTTCTAGCACAACGGTATGGAGAATTCCTTATTCCCCAGGATGCATCAAAGCTCTTCTGAACCTTCTTATTAGTGTTTTGACATATTTGGCTTTGTGTTTGACAGCACAGAGAACTCTCCTGTTATCACAGTTGCTGCTTGTCATGTTTTACATTATTCCTGGCCTACATTAATTCGTGTGTGTTATAACCCAGAAATGGATGAGAAGATGAGATATTCTTTTCATAAAAAACCTACAGTGAGCTGTAGGAATACCTGGATGAAATGCTAGGCATACAGGGAACACTGCCTTTCCCCTGGCCAGTTTCTCAAGTGCTTCTAAAATTGCAGAATTGAGCATCCATCTTAGGCCTACTTGATTTCCTAGGAAACCTCAGCCAGCTATTTAAAGTGGTACATATATTTTTAGAAAAGCACAGGCAAAAATCTTTTCATATTACCTTCATGTAAAGGTTTGTTGACTGTAGAAAGCATTATCATTAATAATGTCACTCCTCTTGTGAATTCGAGGAAATCACATTCTTTGAGCTATCTGATACAACCGGAGGTTGTCAACACCAATCAGGCCCCTTAATGAAATGCTTGGATGCCAACGCCTGTGTCAAATGAAGGTCCTGGTCCCTGGCTGCTCACTCTGTGGTGGAGACATCAGTATTACCTGGGAGCTAGTGAGAAGCAGATCATCCCTGGCCTCGAGAGATAGCTCAGGGGTTAAGGCCTTTGCCTCGAAAATTGTCAGCCAGAAATAGAGAAAGCTCATAACTCTGGTCCTAGAAACCCCAGAGCAAAGCAATAAGGAGGTAGAGCCATACAGGATGATTTCCGATGTCACCCTTAGACCTCCCCAGGCACACACAGTGCCCTCTTAAACACACACACACACACACACACACACACACACACACACACACGCACACACTCTTTCACACACACACACATGCACACACTCTTTCACACACACACACACACACACACACACATGCACACACTCTTTCACACACTACATAAAGAAGCAGAGCGTCTCAATTCCACCCAGATGTACTGGGTCAGCATCTCTATTGTAACAAGTTGTCTGTTGATGATCTTACCAAAGCTGAGAAGCACTGCATTAGTGGACCCAGCTTTCATTTTAAAAGGAGAGGAAGAAATCAAGAATCCCTGCTGTATCATCTTTCCTATAAGAATAACATGTATCAGCGTAGCAATTTGATTAGTAATGCCATTTATGTTGACCAACATGATCCAGAAGAAATGTAATGTGAGTGCATGTGGAATCCTAAATTTCTAGCTGCCATGCAAATGGTTAGAAAAGGTTAATATCCATGGCATGTTCATGACATTTAAAATAATATTATTAGGCTGAGGAGATGCCTCAGAGTTTAAAACTTTTGCCTCATAGGCAAAAGGACTAGAGTTTGGATCCCAGATCCCACATAAAATACCAAGTGGATTTGGTAATGGATTGTAATTCCACTCCTGGAAGGCAGAGCCTGGGAAACCAGAGCGAAATAATGAGATAGAGCAATCTAGGATGATTCCCAATATTACTCTACAGCCTCCCTTGGACACACACCTTCTCTCTCTCTCTCTCTCTCTCTCTCTCTCTCTCTCTCTCTCTCTCTCTTTCTCTCTGTCTCTCTCTTTCTCTCTCTCTTTCTCTCTCTCATTCTTTCTGAGAAAAAATAATTTAGATGGGCATCAGTGTAAAAATATAAATAAGGTTATTCTACACTCTTTTTTCTATAATCAGTTCTTTTCTGCATGCAGAGAAATAGTACATCTTAATTTATTTCTGCCACATTTCAAGTGCTCAACGGCCTCACGTGGTTACAATGTTGACAGAAAATTGCAGTGGGTGATGTTGCCAGCATTCTGCTCCAGGTAAGTTGGATTGTAAGTGGGGAAAGATGTGACACTGTGAACATCTATTTCATTTAGTTGTTATTAGGTGCCTACCATGTGTCAGACTTTGTGTTCAGCTGGAAGCAAAGAACAGAGCCACATGGTTTAGAAAATACCTCGCTATTAGATACATTTGCTTGAAGAGATTTTAGTGAAGGGTTATGGAAGCATGACACAGTAAGTCGTGACAGAGCCCAGGAAGAAATGAAATGCTGTGGTTAGAAAACTGTTTCTGAAGCTAAACAGACCCAGGTGCAGCCTCTGAGAACTCACAAGGAGCCAAGGACAAGTTCTCAGAGGCTTGCTATAATTGAGGTATATGTAAAATTCAACCCAGCATTTAGGGTTGATACTATTGATCTGTAGATATTATTCATTATAAGAAAGTACATGGAACTTCAGTGGGTTAAAAACCCTGATCATAAACTTGGTGACCTGAATTAATCTCTGGAAACCCACATGATAGAAAGAACTGACTTCCCCAAACTATCCTCTAACCTTTTGTACACTATGGCATGCATCTCTCTCTTTTTCTCTCTCTTTTTCAAATAAATAAATAAATAAATAAATAAATAAATAAATAAATAAATAAATAAATAAATAGAACAATAAGAAAGTAAATGGTAATTGGTAATATTTATTTGGAAGTGGAGTTTTATAGATGTATTAATCAATGTCTACAAATTCTGAACGAATTTCTTCCTTTGTTTTCCTTATCTCTCTATAATTTTTCCTGAAGCATTCAAGCATAATTCGCAGATATCAATTTGATTTTTTATGTTGGAATCTTTTTCCTAAGAATAAGGATAATTTCCTAAGCAATCAGTGTATAATTACTGATCTTAGCAACTTTTAAGCACAATGTTATTTTCTAGCATGCTGTCCACTTAAAAACTTCTCAAATTGTGGAACGCATCTTGCAGATTTTTTTTTCTGTGCTTTTTTCTTGACCTATAATTCAACCGTGATTACACATTGCCTTTGGTTGTTGTGTCTGTACAGTGTCCTGGAACCTGAGACCGGATTGCAAATGTGTGTGTGTGTGTGTGTGTGTGTGTGTGTGTGTGTGTGTGGTCAGTGTAGATAAGTGACTGGGCTTGGGAAGAAAAGACCTTGAAATTTTTAATATTTACAGGCTTCCTATTTTGTAGAATATACCAGAAAATTGGGGGTTTCCTGATATTTTCTCATAATTAGATTCAGGTTCTGCATTTTGCAGCTCAGCTAGGGTTTCATGATATAGTCTGTTTTACTTAATTGTGTGTGTATGTATGCGTGTATATGTGTGTATGTGTGTTTGTGTATGTATATGTGTTTGTGTGTATATGTGTATGTGTGTATCTGTGTGTACATGTATGTATGTGTCTGTGTCTGTGTGCGTTTGTGTGTGTATGTGTGTGTGAGTCTGTGTGTATGTATGTATGTGTGTGTATGTGTCTGTGTATGTATGTGTTGTGTGTATGTTTGTGTATGTATCTGTGTATGTTTGTGTGTGTGTGTTTCTGTGTATGTTTGTGTGTGTGTGTTTCTGTGTATGTGTATATGTGTGTACATGTCTGTGTGTGTCTGTGTGTGTGTATGTCTGTGTGTGTCTGTGTGTGCGGGTGGCTATGTGTGTGTATGTATATGTGTGTGGCTGTGTGTGTATGTGTGTGTATATGTCTGTATGTGGCTGTGTGTGTGTATGTATGTGTGTGTGTTTGTGTGTGCGTGTGTCTGTGTGTGCATGTGTCTGTGTGTGTATGTGTCCGTGTGTATGTATGCGTATGTGTGTGTATGTATGTGTGTGTCTGCACATATATGTATGTGTATGTGTGTATGTGTGTGTGTATGTATATGTGTTTATGTCTGTGTGTGCATGTCTCTGTGTGTATGTATCTCTGTGTGTATATGTATATGTGTGTGTGTCTGTGTGTGTATGTGTCTGTGTGTGTATGTGCTGTGTGTGTGCATCTGTCTGTGTGTGTCTGTGTGTATTTGTGTGTCTCTGTGTGTGTGTCTGTGTGTGTATCTGTGTCTCTGTCTGTTGTGTATGTCTGTGTGTGTGTATCTGTGTGTGTGTCTGTGTGTGTATGTGTGTGTCTGTGTGTGTGTATATCTGTGTCTCTGTGTGTGTATGTGTCTGTGTGTGTATCTGTGTCTCTGTGTGTGTATGTCTGTGTGTGTGTGTGTGTCTGTGTGTGTATCTGTCTCTGTGTGTGTATGTCTGTGTGTGCATGTCTCTGTGTGTATGTGTCTCTGTGTGTATCTCTGTGTGTGTGTATGTGTGTGTCTATGTGTATGTGTATATCTGTGTCTCTGTGTGTGTATGTGTCTGTGTGTGTATCTGTGTCTCTGTGTGTGTATGTGTCTGTGTGTGTATCTGTGTCTCTGTCTGTGTGTGTGTATTTGTGTGTGTATGTATGTGTCTGTGTGTATGTGTGTGTATGTGTGTGTCTGTGTGTCTGTGTGTGTGTGTGTGTGTGTGTAGGTCAGACACTGATGTATTGTATTTTCCTTGATCACTGTGCACTTGTTGCTGCTGTTGTGTCGAGGTATCTTGCTAACCTGGAGCTCTCTGAGTTGGCTGGTCTAGCTCACCAGCCTGCTCTCAGGGATTCCTTGCCAGTACCCTCCAAGTCCTGGATTAGACTGCAAGCGGCCCACCCTGTCTGGCTGGCTTTCATGTGGGTGCTGAGGATCCAAATTGGTTCTCATGCCTGCATAGCAAGTTCTTCGGCCACTGAGCCATTTACTTAGTCTCTGAGGACACATTTTAAGGAAGGCATTAGCAATAGCAGAAGACAACACAACTTCATAGCTTGCAAAGGAGGGATAGGAATGATGTCTTGGGACTCTGGTTGGGGGCTGCTGCAACATAGGCCCTACTTGACAGAAGCTGTAGTTGCAGAGCGAGGCTGCCTGGACCACAGCCCTTGCAAAGTGGCCGGAGGATGAGGAGGTAATTCCACTGCCCTCGTCCTGCCCTTGCACTTCTGGTTATTGACTGATCCCAACAGAAAGCAAGGACAGAAGCAGGGGAACCCAGGCGGTGTGGACCTTAGCAGTCAGCCCCATGGAGCAGAGCTACAGGAGAACAGAGTGAGTCCTGATGGACCAAGGGGAGTTAGAAAATAGCTAACACAGAAAGTGGAAAGATTGGAGACGGGAGAGCACATGCAAAGACAGTAAGGAATAAAAACCCCTAAAGTGATAAGGGACCTTTGCCATGAGACTCGGTGAGATTGGAATGGCAGGTGCGCCTCTGTGTAGGGAAGTATTACTTATTAAGCTGCATCAAGCTAAGGACTTTGGACTTGATCCTGGTACATGAAGATTATTAAGCAGGGGAGTTACATGATCAGATCTGGGTTTTAGGAAAAAATAATATGCTGTGGTGGCAACGGGCACAGCTGTTTGCAGGAGAAATGAAGTCAGAGTTGCCTGCAGCAGCTCGGCCCCGAGGCACAGGAGGACTCGCTGAACCGTGGTCACAGGGGCGGTGGACGGGAGGCAGAGGAGGCACTGGGGACATTTGAAGATCAGAACGGGGACGGGGTCAAACGTCTTCAAGGTTTAATTAATAATAATTAGTACTATTGATAATGGCAGCTAACAGATAGTGAATATCTACTATTTGACACCAAATTAGAGATCTCATTAATCTTCAGGGCAGCTCTGTGGGGCAGGTGTTATTATCAGAGTTTTAATTACAGGAAATGAAAATGTTTGGATGGATGGTAATACCATGAATCAGGCTGTGCATGTGAAATGGCCAATGATGTAGCTATGAGCTGCAGTCAGAAAGTTATTGGAGGGTAAGGATGGAGCAGAGGGACAGATTTCCCACTGTAGCCGAGAACTAGAGACATGCAGCATGGATGTGATGGCAGTTGGAGTTTAAAAACAGGGAGATGAATCAGAGGGGTTATTGAAGATGAGGCAGTACTGTTATGCTTTAGGGAATACTCTAAGAAGATCCAGAATATTCCATCTATGTTTGTATGCCAAGAATATCCCATACAGCCACATTGTGAGCAACTATACTATCTAAGAATAGTTATTCTGAAGTGGGTCTCATTGCCATTGTAATTGTAATCTTCTACCTGACTTAGACTTTGTCCTAGTTAGAAGCAGGTGACAGTTTGATGGCTGAAGGATCACGCTCTGGGCACATTTGTAAAGAGTGGGTAGTTGAATTAAGTCCTGAGTAAGCCTGAGGGAGATTGTTGACGGGGAAGCCCAACCCACAGTTGTCAGGATTAGTCCCTAGGCAGGTGAATAAGATGGGGAAACTAGTTAAGGAAGTTGGCATCCTTTGATATACTTGGCCAGACATGCTGATTTGGCAAGTAGGGATTGTCTCTCTCGGTGGTCCTGTGGATAGTACGGATGTGGTGTGGCAATTTCCTGGAGCTCTTGTTGTTGGTGTGGACTCTCTGGTCAAGTTGGACAAGAAACTGTAGCAAGACTACCTACCATAAGTAGAAATAAAAGGCCCTGTTCCCTTATAAGCTGCTCGGTCATGAATTTTTGGGCAACCATGAAGAATAACCACAACAGACTTGTAATGGACGTATAACTTGCTGCTTTGGAAAGAGGAAGCTATTGTAACCAACGACACACTTGTTTCTAGGAACTTAGGAAGGAGCGACCAACCTTGAAAGTAGTATATGTAATTTGTTCTAGGCTGTGTCAGAATCTTGTCACGTGACCATTACTATAACACTTAACTTCTACTTGGGAATTAAGTGCTTTTCGAGTTCCTTTGTAGACAATGATATCTCCCCCCACTAGAAAATTATTTTGAAAGTGTTTCAAATGATAAGGGATAGATTTTAAAAGTGTTTTATATAACATTATGTCTAGGTCTCCAAATGCAATGGTCTGTTCTATTACATAGCTCTTAAATTAGTGTTTCTTAATAGCTGAAGTTGATGTAATGTGTATTTCTCTTTCTGAGGACTCAGGAAACATTTAGCACATGGGATAGGAATCACTTAAGGAACTATGGAAACCACTAATCTAGCTTAATGCTTTCTATTACTTTGGAAACATTTCTTTTATCCCTTGGTTATTGGCAGTTCTATCGTGGCTTGTAGAAAACAATAGAAGCCTTTATGTTTTATGCTTCATTGCAACAAAAATAGGTTTCAAATATCTGACCTTAGATAATTGAGAATCCCATTGAGGATACATTGCGAATTTTTCTAAGACAATGCTTTTTTCTTCTTTTTTGAAACCCACAAAAAAGTAAATAGCATGGCTTTTCTTGAGGGCTTTCCTTTAGAGCCTACAATGTCTTTCCTTGGGTTGTTAATATACGCTCTATATGGCTGTATTGTATATTATATCTCTTATTAACTCTAGTGCCATCACTAATGTTTTAATATATAACTCTATGTGCCTCTAGGGAGCAGTTTATGTGTTTTACTGGTAAGAAGCACAAAAAAATTCTCCCTGCTGTTTCCCTCTATTATGAATTAATATCTACTACCAGGGGACCACTTATGATATAAAATTGTCATCCTGTGAGTGGTATGGATGAAATTTACCATGGAGAAAAGCTGAGCAGTAACCAGAGAATGAGTAAGACAGCACCTATTCTGTTATAAGTGGAAGCCCAGCATCCTGTATTAATTTATAGAAAATAATTTCCATTGTTAATTGCTAAGTTTAAAAATCACTATTATCTTTTTCAGCACAGATATAAGAGCATCTTGTATGCTGAAAGAGAATGATCTAGTAACATGGAGGCATTTTTGCCAGCTAAAACCAGAGTATTCTGCAGTATCTGCAAGAGATGATTTTAGTTAGCAAGAATACTTAGGGGCTGGGCCATTTTCAGTGGTACTGTGTCCTGCTTTGCTTTTTAATTTTGGCAGCAATAGTGCTAAGGGAGAGAGAAAGAGAGAGAGATTGATTGATCCAGAATGATGGCCCTGTGTATTGTATAGTGGTTGCCTGGCAACCCTACCTGTAGAAACTAAATATTGGACTTGTGTCTTTATTAATTCCCTTCGCTGAGTTTAATAGATATTTTATATATTAAGGTTGGAAAATATTTGAAAGTGATAAAGTTTGCTCATCTGATGATCCTTTGAACTATGTAAGATCGCTGGCAACCAATGAGAGTTTGGGGAATAAGTGGTAGAAGATGTAATGAGTAGGTCTTGAATGTATGTGAGTCTGTCGCAAATGAAACCAAGTCTGGCCTTCTTTTCTTCTTTTATCTCTTCCAAGGACTTGTATCTTCACTTAGAGAGAACTGGTGACTGCCTTTATGTACTGGTTTCTGGGGTAGAAATGGGTTAAGGGGTTAATGAGACATACACGGAGCCCCCAGTCTTTCAGTCTGGCAAGGAAAATTATCAGCGCAAAGCACACCCAGGAAGGAACATGCCCATTGGTGGCGCACAGGACACATGTTCCTCAGTTCTAGCAGAGATCCAAGTAAACGAGGGCTTAAGTTCAGTACCCAGCTGGTACTTAGAGCTTCGTTCTGAGCGTTCCTCCTCTGCGCATTCGCAGAGTTCCACAGCGCTCATTATTACTACGGGGCTCCGGCAGCTCCCCAATTCCTGGTCCCTGTTTCCCATGCTTCAGTTCTTACTGCAGAACCATCATTCATTTGAACTCATGACTTGCCTTCACTTTGTCATTGATGTGCCCTCTAAAGAAACAGGAAAATGAAGGACAGTGGGCTAAAACTCACCTGTAATTGATGAGAAAGCTCTCCTTAGAGGTTGGGGACTACCTCAAACGTCTGGAAGTGGACATAGCCTCCAGATGAAATTTATCAGTTCATATGCTGCTGCGCATAATAGACACATTCTTGCTTGTCCTGTCCCATTTGGGGACATTATGCCATTAATCCTTCCCACAGCCATCATCACAGAGAAAGGAAGTAGAAAAGATGTCACTACTTTAATTCTTGTGATAAGTTAGTTTCACAGAAGTTATTAGACCTTTTAGTGTCCATCAAAACACTCAGGACTTCCATCAACTGTTTTTACCCCAAATTAGTCTATCTGGTCTCAAGATGAATTGAAATGTCTGTCTGCCCTACTTCTGCCACAAGTTAAGACAGTACAACATTCTCTGCACACTTCATCCAGAAAGGATATGTTCACTGTGTTGCCGAACGCACCAGGCGAAGTGGTGTATTACATGTCAGTCACAGGACTGAAAGCTTATGTAATGGTTGGAGTGGTAGCAGAAAGAGGGATCCAGAAGAGAGAAATGGAGGAACAGGGAAAGTACCTGTCAACAACTCGGCCACACAGGGGTGGGGCAGGGAAGTGTAGGAGGGTGAATATAAGTGAGAGGGCAGAGTGGGCCAGGGGAGCAGGGAGAGACCCTTTGGAAAGCTATCTCCAGGAGCCCCTGCTCCGCATGTGTTCAGCCAGGTGTGTAGTGGGCAGCTCAGGCTGGCTCCAGGCTGGCACACAGGCACACAGAGAGGGCTAGTATGCAAGCTGGCTTCCATGAGCGCCTCGTTCAACCAGGTTCACCTATGGAGAGAAATGGCTCCTATTTCACTGTGTATTGTACACACCTATGGAGGCTCAAAGACATCCTTGGGGATCATCCAGGATTGTTCTCCCTCCTTTTGGCCTTCGTGCTGGGGTTTCCCAGGCTCTGCCTTCTAGAATCGGAAGTGAAGGCCACCGACATTTCTGCCCGGCCTTTTTCACATGGGATCAGGTCTTTCTGCTTGTGAGGCAGAGAGAGGCTTAACCCCTGAGCCATCTCTCCACTCCTCCTACTTTAGTTCTTTCTTCCCAGTTTTTTTACACACCAAACTTAGCCCAAACTGCATAGAAAAGGAATTATGGAAAATGTAGCTCAAGATCAACCTGGTTCGTGAAACTGAGACCCCCATGGTTTGGTGTGATTATACAAAGGGGACCAGAGTCCTCTCTGAGTATCGAGCATTCCATTCTTGGCAGACCCCCTCTTTGAATGATCATCAAGTAGCTCTTTAGGGCATGAACTCCTTGTGTTCCATATCTCTATGTTATCACCATGCTCAAATAGAACCTACGTCAGGTGATAGAGAATAGGGACAAAAGCCAAGGCTGGAGAGCTAGAACTTTCCAATTCTTCTCACAGAACGACTTAAAAGCTATCCAGATTCTTTAGTGCCTTGTGATTTCTTATGAATTTTTCTTTTCTTTGTCATAGGGCCTGAGACATTCCTACGGTAGGTTGACAAATTGGCCTTATTTTCTCCATATATCAGAAAAATGGATCTGCTTTTCTGCAGCATAATTGAATTTTGTTTATTGCTTAAACCCAGAGAGACGATTGTTTTCCAAGAGAAGGAAGTGGATGGGCGAAAATTACTTAGAAGCATTGTTACTAAAAATATAGTCTCTTTGTTTTGGGATAAGCCAAATAGATACAAGACTGTATGTTCCATTATATTTATCCTCAAAATAGGAAAACCACAGGGAAGATATGATAGCTCGCTGCTATTTACAGGCTAAGATTGGTATCAGAGTCAGGTAAATTAATAAATACATTCAAGAAATGTAAAGCCCAAGTTCAGTGTTAGAGTACATTCCCTCCCCCTCCTCTGGCTGGGAAGAGTTCAGATCTTCAGAAACTATACAAAATACTGGGTGGGTATGGCAGTCCCCTCTGTAACTTCAGCTCTGGGAATCCTTGAAGCAAAGTGACTAGCTAGATTAGCTCTATTAGAAACCTCTATGTTTGATTAGACCCTGTCTCATAAGAATAAGATGGGTTCAGGGAAATGCCATTGGGTCCTTTTACGTCATCAGAAAGGAGGACCAAGAAGAGAGTTAGGCATACACAATAAAGGACTCTCTGGGAATTGGGGGGGGGGAGGTACTGGGAGATGGGGAGGGAGGGAGGGGGAGCAGGGGGTTTGGGGGGAGGAGGAGGGGGGAGGGAACTGGTCTATCTATTAAGTTTGTATGAGCGGAAATAATAATAAAAATGTTATAAAAAAAAAAGAATAAGATGGAGGAATGAACAAGGGTGAGTCCTGATATCAACCTGGACCACCACATGTACATACATGTGCATCTGTACATATATGTGTTCCCACATGTGGGAACATGCATACACGCATGTTCCCCCGCCACTCCCTTCACTATCCTTGTAACATAACCATCTGGTCTGTCTTCCTCATTTGTGGACTGTGATGAGATTCACATGACAGAAAAGAGTGAGATCATACTGATGAGATCACTTTGAAAACCACAAGACGCTTCCAGTGAACCTTGTAATCGAACAGTGAAACAGAAAATGGAGATACGTCATTACTTCGGGGGCATCAGAAAAAGGGACTCTGAGATTTGATACTCACCCAGGAATCTCATACTGGAATAGATGGTGCCAGCCAGAGGAGGACTTTGTTTCCCCAAAGACAATTCACACGTCTCTGACAATTGGTCAGACTACCTTTGCAGGACAGAGGTGGAAGCAAGGCTGTTGAGTTGTGTACTCTGCTTCCCCTGCTCCCTAAACCCTTCCACTGCTGCTTTGACTTCTCAAGAGGAGATATTGGGCTTAAGTCAGCCTCTTCCCAACACGGCCATATTGAATGCATTTCCTCCTATCTGCTTTTCATGATCAATTTGAATCCTTATTAATTTAATGAGGGTGGAGGGTAGCCAAACTGGAGGCACAGACCTGGTTCTTAGGGCGTGTTAACAATATCAGTTATTAATATCTGCAGCAATCAGAAATGCTGCACAATAAAAATCAGAGACAGGCATATGTTGACAGCTGCTTACAAGCTTCCTCAGTAAATACTCCCCAACCAGTGATAATTAGATGGTCACGCTAGCAGCACAATCTTGCCTGTGACACTGGAGCAGAATCTTACAGCTTCCAAAAAAAAAAAAAAAAGCAAAAATGTGTCTGAAAAAAACCATTGCTTGAATATCTAGCCAGTGTCAGAACGTCCATGATCATTAGCTAATGAAGTATGTGTTTCTTTTGTCTTTTGGTTTTAGCACTTTAAAAAAAAAAGTGTGACCTTCAACTTTCTGAGCAGCTGTGTGTGTGTTTTTCTGAAATCAGTAAAGGGGAAGCACTAGTACATGGAGTGGTGGGACAGCGCTGTGGGGTGTAACTGACAGAGCTGGCAGCCTAAAGGTCTATGAAAATGCAGCCCCCACTTCTGTACACTGTCTGACAAATGGCTTCGCTGCCCATAGAGATAAGTTGGGCTGCAGCGTGTTCTGGCAGAGATACTCCTTCCTCCTGTTAAAAAAAAAATTGTGCTGTGTGGTAGGAGGAGGGGAGGGACTAGAGCCCCTAAACATTTGCTCCTCTCTGTCAGAAGTCATCATGTGAAAGAGTTTTATTATTAGGGAAGGCAGACCTCAAGCCATTGCTTTGACCGCAGAGGCCAGAGGTGTTTGTGTTTCTTTCAAGATATTGAGTCCAGAGTTGAGGTCTGGTATTCTGCTGGTGACTGTTAAAGAGGAGGGATTTGGCTTCTGGCAGAACATAAAGCCAAGCTGACAACAAAGCTTCCCTTTCAAGCTATCCAAATGAACACATTTCTAATCTGAAATTCAAATACTTGACAACAGAGAGCCTGTGAGCTGGGCTTTGAACAGGAAATTGCTTCATGGTTTTAGCATAATGAATTAGGCAGTTAGACTAAATCCATTTAGCAGGAGAAGAATGCTTTCACATGCTTTGTGAAAGAAAGAAGGTGGGGAGGGGGGCTTCTTAATTTCCCAAATTTCTGAAGACTTACAGACAGCAGCCCTCCATATAAATTCTATGGGCTGTGTTCTCTGATTGGTACGCAAAAAGTCGCTATTCAAGAATGGGCTTTGTTAGGAGAGGCTGTGTCTTGCAAGTGTGTGTGTGGGGGGGGCAAAATCCAAGCCATGAATAAAGGTTAGGAAGGTCCCGTCTTCTTAGTGTCCTGGGCTTTTCCTGCCAGCATGAGCACATTGAATTCTGAAGCCCTGTTTAAGCCTTTGGCAGTGTGAGGTTTGACAGGCAAGGTATGACCCCTGGTCTCAGAGAGCAGGGGTGGGGGGGTAGGGAGGGTGGGGGATGGGGGAGGCAGAGCAGAGGACGCCTCCAGTATGTCTGGGTGAGACCCAGCCGCAGAAGCAGCCGCCTCCATCAGCGGGGCTTGTGACAAGAAGTGACAGTGAACCTTTCAGCACGGGTGCATGTGTGTGTGTGGGGGGGGTATTAAAGGGAGGATGAGTGTGAGGGGAAGGGGAACCAAGTTCACATGGTGTAGCCATTCCAAGTAACAAGTCTGACCTTGAGAGAGCCTCACTGACAGGCTTCCCTTGGGAAGGACAGACAGAGCTGCAGGAAATGGAAAACAGCGATTTTAAAAGAAAGCTAAGCAACAGTAACAATAGTGCAAAGAAGACAAAGACGGGGTGAGGGAGGGTCAGCGCTGCTCCTAGGAAGGTGGGTGGCTGCTCCAGAGTGGTCAGTCCAGCACTACCTTGCAGCTTGTCCAGGTCTAGAAGCTGCCCCGCCTCTGAAACGCCTCTGCCCCCAGGGCAAATGTGTAATGAAGAGAGTTGCTTGCCAGGTAATATGCCCAAATTTCTGTCTTGCACCTCTGTGGAAACAAAGTAATCAATGAACATTATTTCTTTTTGATTGCTGGGTTAAACATTCCTATTAAGAAGTATAGTGGGGCTGGAGAGGTGGCTCAGGGGTTAAGCCTCTGCCTTGCAGGTGGGTCCTGAGTTCGGATCCTAGACCCACGTATAGACGCTGGGTGGAAGCGGGGGCGGCCTTCGTTTCTGGTCCTGGTGGGCAGAGTCTGTGAATCCCCGGGGCAGAGTAAACAAGGAGCAGGTGGAGGCGGTCCATGGTGGTTCCTGAATTTGCCCGTGGTTCTTCACACACATGCACACACACACACACATGCACAATTGAATAAATAAATAAATAAATTAAAAAAGAAGTATAGTTCATTTCTTCCAGCCCCATAAGAAGAGGAAGACCCTTCGTCTATTACATAACACAGATCCTTTAAGAACCTGTGAGCATGTGCCAGCATCCAGGGTATGGTCACAGTTAAAAATAAACAAGATAGTGTACCAGCTTCCCCAGGGCTGAAGAATGGTTTTGACCATGACGTGGACACTTGGGTGTACAGATTGACCATATATGGTCACCTAATGAATTAAGCTGGGACACAGTGATGTTTAAAGGTGTTGGCGGGGTTGTGAGATAGAATCCTAGCTGTCACAGAAAAAGGAGTGCAGAGAAAGTGTGAAAGTTTGAAAGACACCATTTCTTGTGAATTGTGCTGAGGAAGAGCTAGTTCAAGGCATTAATTGGCCCCAGTCGGGATTCCTTCAGGATGTACTTCAGACCAAGAGTGTGACCGCGGCTGAGAGGAGGTCTTGCTGGGGCAAGTACCTCAAGTTGTCCAGATGCAATGGGACAGAATTCTAAACTTAAGGCTTTCTGAGCTGAATGGACTTTCTTTCAGAAGAGTGTTCCAGAGTCTAGAGAGACTTTGCCATTAAAGAGGTCAATTTGGGGGTGTGGCACCCAGAAGTGGGTTCCAAAATACTAGCTCTCTGTCTATTGGAGACAGAAATCCCTTTGACCAAGGTTTTAATTTACAGCAAGAGTGCAAAGTGGGCCTGGAAGAATAAAAGCCAATTAACCCATGTTGAAACAGAAAGGACTCAGACCTGAGCTTTCTGAAGGGCCGGGCAGAAAGTTCTCAGAAAAGGTTTTTTCAATATGAGCTCAGAGACTGGGGCTGTATCTGCAGATACAAGAGCCAGTACCCTGGAGAGAGAGTGGCATAGATGAACAAGGTTTCTGACTGTGGAATCTGGCTATTTCAGACCAAAGAGCAAAAGGGAGGGAAACTGCATGTGTCTACACTGCAGAATCAGGATGAGGTTTTCTTGCCTGGAGTGGTCTGTGTCCAGTACAGCAATTCTTTCGGATTTGGTGTTTTACCTTAAACATATTTGCACATGCACACCTTAATTTCAGTGTGTGTTGATGTTGCTCTTCATCCAGAAATGATGGACCCCTAGAGAGGGGGTCACAGTCATGTTGAGGATCAGGGACCTGGGATCAGTTCCTGACAGTATCCTCATAAAACAAATTGCTAAAGGCCTAGCTCTCCCTATTATTTTCTTCCACTTCAGTGTAACGCAGAATGGGAAATTTAATATATATATAGAGAGTTCTTTCTTTGGGATTTTCTATGCTGCCCTCAAAAAATTAACTGAACAGAAAGCCCAACATGATTACTTTAATCTTTGTCCCTATCCTAACTATTAGAAGCTTGGCATTTCCCTTCTGGTATGTAAACTAATATCTTTCTAGTATAGGAATAAGAAAATCTTTCTAATAATAAATACTAAATTGACTATTCACGTATTTTCCTTATTTTGGCTTCCTGTGGAAATGCATTCAGAATTCAAACTTCTCTGTGAGAACTTATATGACTTTTCTTTCATATTATCATTTCATACTATCATTATCATATTATCTTTCATGTTATCATTTTGAATTTTAGAAATCAATATCAGAACTGGATCTTCACATTGAAGTTCTGGGTATTTGTATTATAAAATGCTGATAATATAAAATGACCTGATTATTTTTCTTTTAGTGACAATTCAGGACACAATATTGAAATACATTCCACAGTACATTGCCCAGTAGTTAAGCTGCAGTGTTCTGGAGTCAGATATCTGTGGGTGGAAATCTACCTGCAGGCTGTGTGACCTGAGGCACACTCTGTGTGAGGCTGTCTCTTCGTGTATGTGATGGGGTTCCCATGAACATGCCTCACCATTCAACGAAACATTTATATTTGAAAAAGTTCTGATTCCAGCTCTTCCCCAGAATGAAAGCTCACCAGATGCTAAATCTGTGACTTAATTTTCTAACTGATAACTGCATTGTGCATGCTTTCTCTGTCAAACTGTATGAAAAATTCCACCCTCATCCTGAACCTACGGAATAAAAGATGCCAAAAATCTGAATCTGCTTGGGGAGATCATTAAGGGGCTAAAGTTTTTGCCTCACAAGTAAAAGGACCCCTGAGTTTGAATTCCCAGATTTCACATAAAAATGCCAGGTGGAAATGGTGGCATCCCGTACTTCCGGCCCTGGAAGGCCGAGTCTGGGAAACTCCAGAGCAAAGGAATAAAGAGGTAGAGCAGTCCAGGATGGCTCTCAGTGTTATCTTGGGGACTCTACAAGCATTCACATTTAAGTACCTTTTGGGGTATACACACACACACACACACACACTACAATATACCATTCACACATGTACTCACACCCTCCACACACATATACACACACAGACACCATATACCACAGACACACACATGCACCATAAACCATACACACACATACCACACACATATACACATGCACCACACCACACACACATACATACACACACACCACAAACCATACATACACACAATATAATACACACACACATACACCCACACCCCTCACATACACATACACACACACCACATACCACAGACGTACACATACACACACATCATAAACTAGACACATACATACACGTACACCACACACACACCACACACACACATACATGCACCATACCACATACACACATACACACATACATACACACACACCACAAACCACACACACAATACCACACACTATGCACACATATACACACACACCACACACACACATACACACATGCACCACATACCACAGACATATACATACACACACCACACACACACCATGCACGTGCACACACACCATACCACACACACACACACACACACACATACATACACATACATACCAAAACCACACAGGCACACACACACAATACCACACCCCCCCACACACACAAGCCAAGTCTGTCTTCTCTATGGTAAACATCCACAAGGCTTAGATACAGCCCCTCAGCGTTATTTTTTCTTAGCACTTTCACTGCTGCAGTCATTTAATAACTTCGGAGCAGATGAATCCATTAAAAGGTGCACTCCTAGTGTTTAGTAATTGCCAGTAAAGTCTAATCAGATAGCAACTGCTGCAGAAGAGCCTTCAAGAAACACGATAAGATAATTAAAACATAAAGGTTATGCAAAAGTCACAAATCAATAAAGACAGTAAACATGGTTTATCAACAGTCCTGAGAACATTTTTTTTCAGTTCCAAAATGTAAATGGACTTGGGTTAACACACATGCAAGGATGATAGATAGGACCCTGGTAACGGTTTAATTAACTCCGGTTTCCTGCATGTTAAAGGTTGCCTCAGCCCACTGGCTCATATAACAAACCCCCTTAGGATTTCCTTAGCTGCTGCCTGATACAAAACCCAGGCAAGTCGTCCTTGCTTCCAGGGTTAGGTTTTGCCCTGTTTCTCTGGAGACTTTATCAAAACACAGCCCTCTTTTTTCTCTAGAAATACATAGATTTTTCCATTTCAGTCAAAACGGTTTGACTTTGTAATCAAGGTAAAAGACACACACACACACACACACACACACACACACACACGACCTAAGTAATAAGAAGAGATTGCTGGAGAAAACTGCATAATTAAAATAATATATTAAAATTCAAAAGCGGTACACATAGAATTTGAGAAAAACCATGGCATCTCTCCAGATGACTCATGCGCTGGTTTAATTCTCCTGTAATATAGGCTATTTTATAATTAGCGAATGAATTGTGCCACTTGGTTAGTTCAAGCTGATAAAAAGGGTAATAAGTAATATTTACTATTAATGGATATTGAAATTACTAGTCCGAGCAACCTGATAAAGAGCAATGATTTACTGTTCTCAGCTAGTTATTTTAAATGGAATGTACCCAGTGTTTTGCTTGCAATTATATATTAATTCAAACTACAGGAAGAGATGAGGGGGCGCTTCCTTTGAAGAACTGCAATATTTATTTTTCTTAAAAAAATACTCTGAGGGCCAAGTGTTAGTTAAAAGAAAAATTCTCTTAGAATTACGTTTCACACAATTAGTTTTATCATTAGTAAATACAAGAGTCACTTAACCTCTGCCCTTGCAGAAGTTCTTGATATTTTGCTCAGTAAAGGGCAAGAAGCCCATTATGGTTTATTTATTCACTTCGTTAAAAGGTTGTTCCTGGAGATTGTGATATAGAAACACAGAATACACTGTTTGTTAATAAAGATCTATGTACTCCACCGGTTAAAGAAGCCGGGTCTTATATAATGCTCATTAGTGCGGTAAACAGGAGACCTTTCTCCATTGTTCCCACGGGAAAGGTTATCAAGCTGTCACTGAAGGACTCATTTTCTTTAAATTAAAAATCACTGAGGTGTCCTCGGTGGAGGATATGAAAGCAATGTGGCCCTGCTGTTGTATTGCATGGGCTGGAGGGGCGTATACAGCTCCTGCTTTTGGAAAGAAATGGTAAGGATGCCAACTACACTACATGGGATTCGAAAACACCTTTTTTTCCCCAACAGTTAGGATTTTTCATTCTGAAGGAGGACTTAAGATTGTCCTTTTAAACACTAGTTTAGAGGAAGAAATTTAACACACCCTGCTTGCAACATCCATTTTTCAATAAATCTATACTTTCACTGCACTCTTCCGTGTTATCAGTCATCCCACTCCCAGAGGAAATGCTTCAGGCTCGGGGTTAAATTAAGGTCCTATCTCTAGTGATCATCTAGAGCTGTCTGCATTCTCAAGCAAACCTGTCTGCCTCACCTTATAGGGCCAAAGGAAGAGGCTGGAGTGGTGTGTTTTTTTTCCCCTTGATGTCAGTGCTGAGAGAACTGCTTGCCTGTTGGAGATGAAATGAGGAAACAGCAATTACATTTTGTTGTAGATTATAAATTGCTTGCACTTCAGTGTACTGTCATGATGCTGAAATTGACCTGGATATCTTACAAAAAGTCTAATGAGGCACACTGTCTTCATGTTGCTTAAGAATATTATTTCGAGTCGTACTACTTCACGTGATCCTTTTCTGGTAGTTCACTGAGAAAGATCCTGTCACCTCACAGAGGAGCATTATGTTACAAAGTCCTGCTTAGCATCTGTGAAATAGGAAAACATCCAATAGAAATGAGTTTTCGGAATAGATTAGTCTTGGATACCACAGTTTACCCAGGTCTGAAAGAATCAGATTATCTGATGAATATTAAACAAACACAACACACACACATACACTCATGCATATATGCACATACATGGGTCACACATATACTTATCCACATACATATGTACACACACACATATACATACATACACACTTTTGCACACGCACATTTTCCTTTTCATTATCTTCCCCAAGCTTAGTTCAATTAAATACATACTTGGTAGAGAAAAATTATTATACAATATTTTGACTTTATGAAATCATTGACAGAGAATTACTTCCCTGTAGAAATAGGAGCCAAACAAAACCCAATTTACAAAATGCAAATAATATACTGTAAAGTCTCTGAGCTGATGGGTGAAGTAACATATCACAGAGAACTATCAGGTGGGAAGGTGATAGTTTATTCCAAGTCAGTCCTGATACAGGCAGGGAGTACACTCACATCATTCTCACTTAATAAATGCATAATATATTGGGTACCTCTTACATGCCTGGCATAAATTTAGGAAAAAAAGCTAATGATAGAATGATAGAAGGAGCTCCCTGACATCGATCTCTACCCTCACACACTAGACTCACACACATATACACTCATGCATACATGCACATACATGATCACACATATACTTATCCACATACACGCATACACACACATATGGGGGGGAGAAAGAGAGAGAGAAAGCTTCCACTGGTTCCGTTCCATGACAAGGGAGCACATGGTTTTGATGACCTGTTGCTAGAAAACAGACATGCTTGAGTGCAGAGAAGCTAACCTTCAGGACATGCAAGAGAGTGAAGAAGACAAGGAGGACATCACCAATTTTGAACTCAGGTGTTAAAAGTCTGCAATCATCCTCAAAAAATAGAACCTCGCTGAACATACGTCTGTCTCCTGTCTGTGATTCTTCCCATTTATCTCTCAGCCGCAGACATTTCAGGGTAACTTCATCTCTTCGTGTTATTCACATCCAGAAAGAGCTTCTAGAAACATCTTTCCTCTTTATAGCTCGTGTTTACATTTGCTTTTCCAGGCTTGTGGATTCTGCTTTTTTCTCTATATCCACTTACCCCTTAGCCCCAAATCCCATCCCTCTTCCTTTTTTCCTTGCAACCCTTCACTTCGCCAGCCAAGCTTCCTCCCATTTTCCAGTCTTTTCTCTTCTGCAGCCCACTGTGTTTCATCTCGTCTGTCTTTGATGGCATGTGCCTGATTCATGCTCCAGCAAACATCCTACATCGCTGGACACCACTGAGGAAAGCATCCTCCTTTCCTTCCCCGTCAACATTAGTCCTCATCAGTCTTTCAGGGAGGTGTGGAGGTTCTTGAGATCTTTGTGCTTTAAAAGTGAGATGCTAAGGAGACATTCCCCTGCAATTCTTTTGTGAGTATGTGTATCTGCCATGAAATCTTGTAGATCATGACTCTGTCATGTCCAGGAGATAATGTCTGTCTCGCCACTGTCCACTTTAAGCTCTTACATCTTGCTGCCCCCTCTTTGGCTTTGTTCCCTTCATCTGTGGTTTCTTAGGACTCATTTTTATGTTTGAAGCCTTCTTTCTGGTTTGCATGGTTTTTTAATTTTTTTAATTCTTTTTTCTTTCTGCTCATACAAATATAATAGGAACCCCTGTCCCCTCCCTCCCTCCACCCCTCCCTTCTGGTTTGCATGGTTTTATGGATGTCAGTCCTGGTCTCTCCTTTCATTTCCTGCTTTATCTCCACTCTGGTGCTTCAGGAGCTTCTTTGAGTAACACCCATATCTATGTGAACACATCTAGTTAACAACTTCTTATTCATGATGCGTCTGCTCAAATATTACCTATCCCGAGAACCCAAATCTGACCAGACCTTCTCCTGTAACCACATTCTTAGTCTATCCTCTTGTGACATTTTGGAACATTTTAAAAATAATTTGAATGCCTATTTCTATCACTAAACTGTGAGTAGAACATATGTCTGTTTAGGTTAAACATAATGTAATTCACTCTCTATAGAGAGCTTGGTATTTAGTAGCAACTCAAAATTAACAAAAATAAGACTAAATTAAACTTAGATTTAGCTTTTTTCCCAATGGCCAGTGTCCTTGTGCTAAACAGTTTTGTAGACAGGGCCCTAACCCCTACCTCATAAGACATGGTTAGGAAAGTAAAGTCACATAGACAAAGGTAACTTTCTCTGTCCATTAATTTGGGAAGATGCTTTGGGGTGTGGTAGATTTGTGACAGGCAATGTCTAATGCATTTATAAACTCTACAAGAACTTAGAACTTCTATTTTTTCTTTATAGGATTGAATCAGCATCTAAGAATATGATATATATTCTTCATTAGTAATGAAACTTTGGGATACTAGAGAATGTCATGGAGAAAACAAAGAGGATGCATGGAAGTATGAATTCATCATTTGAGTTTAGAGATGATGTCTTTATTCAGTTTAAATATGTTAGACTAGTGTGTAGGTATGTCAACAGTCTAATTCTCTCTCTCTCTCATGCATACACACACACACACACACACACACACACCATGGCGAGCAAGCATATGCATGTCAGAGGACAAGTTGTGGGAGTTGTTCTCTCTTTCTGCTATGTGGACTCCGGAGATTGAACCTGGATCATCAGGCTTGGCAGCAAGTGCCTTTACCTGCTGAACCATCTCACTAGCCTCAGTTTTCAGCTCTACTTTTTTTAAACAAAGAAAATTAATTTAAGGTTTTTATTGGTTTTATTTAGAATACCTCAGCAGTGTTTTTGAAATAATTAGAATTGAAACTGGCTAATATTAAGTTAGTAAGTCCAAATAACTCATTATTGATAACTAGAAATAATCTCTCTACTTATAACAGTATGATTTGTTAATGATTCAACTTTAATTTTCCAGATCACATTTCCCCCCTAAACTCTCAGGAGTGCCTTAACAGAGTGTATCAAGGACACTGGAGAAGACAAATAGTCAAGATCTAAATGTATTGGATCAGTTCTATTGAAGTGAATAATGTTACTGGGTTTCTCTAGGATGAAGTTTGCTGAAAATCCTAAAGCAATCTCAGTAGTCCTTGGCAAGGGTGATATGTCAAAGCTGGTGTCATTTTTATTTTTAGACAACAAAGAAAAATGGCTTATTTAAGGACATTATAAACAAACAGCAGAATAAAATTGTGTAAAATAAAACTTTAAATAAACCAAAATACAACCATGTGGACGTTGACAGTAGTCCTGGTTTCAATATGACTTGTCCTTCACAGGCTCATGCGTTTGCATCCGTAGCTGTCATTCATATTTGGGAAGGTCGTGCCAACTTCAAGAGGTGGAACTTGGTGGAAGAAGAAGAAATTTCATGGGGGAGGAGGAACTTGAGGTTTGGTGGTCCAACAAACTTCTGCAGTTTGTTTTTGCTTGCTTTGCCTTTCTGACGGTGGCAGTAACTTCCTGAGTTTGTTCTTGTTCTCTGTCTCTGTCTCATCTCTCTCTCTCTCTCTTTCTCTCTCTCTCTCTGTCTCTCTCTCTCTCTCTCTCTCTCTCTCTCTCTCTACCTTCATGATGATTGCTGTGACCTGAACCAGCCTCCGGCTTCTGCCACCCACCATATCTTTTCTACAGTAAGCAGAATAAAGCTCCCTTTTCTCCGTTAAGATGCGTTTAAGTGTCTCTTAGCAACAAAGAAAAAGTACCACCACTCCAGCGGAGCGATCTGATGGGCTAAGTACAAGTGAAAGGACACAGAGCTACATAGCAGACCTTGGTGAACATAGAATATCACAAGGGACAGTGCCAAGCAGCATGGAATTAATTTATTTAATGGAGAAAAGATGACTTGATTGCTGAGTCACAAGTTCATGTGACTTCTTTCTTTCATGCTTCCTTTCAAGAACATGGATAAAGACATTGGAGTTCACTTTAAAATTCAGATTCGTCCACTTATTTATTTTGCGTGTGTGTGCGTGCGTGTGCGTATGTATGTGTGTGTGTGTATCAGAAGGCACTGCATATCCCTGTGGAGGACTAAGGGTGACTTTGGAAAGCTTCCTAGATTGCTTCTACCTCCTTTTTGCTTAGCTCTGGGATTTCCCATGCTCTCCCCACCAGGGCCGGAAGTGCACACTTCTGCTATTTCTGCCTGGCATTTTTATGTGGGACCTGAGATCCGAACTCAGGACCTTCATTTTGTGGGGAAACATTTTAACCCCTGAGCCATCTCTCTAGACTCTTCTACTTTAGACAGCATTGATCTACAATATCCTGCAAAGGATATTAACATTGGGCATAAGCACATTGCAAACTGCTTTGACATTCTTTGCTCCTTATTGGTTAGACTTTGGAAGTTGTAAATATTACAATGCTGACTTTTGATATTCATATCCTGTATGCAACCATTTCTCTTTCTGATCCTTCTGCCTGCCAAGAGCTTGGATTACAGACACGTGCCACGCACTTGGGCAGATGAGAAGTTTCTGTTTATGTTCTGACTGTGGAGATCAATCTCAGAACCTTGCGGATGCTAAGCAAACACTTGACCATCAGGCAGAATCCCCAAACCATTTGTCTATCTTGAAGTTCATTTTGTGCTGTACCCATATTTTATGTCGAAGCACTTCTTATTTAAAAGAATGCAGATATCTGTTTCCTGAGTTTCCCCATTTGCCAGAATGCCTGTTTCGTATGGTTTAGTCAAAGTCCGTGAGAGAAACAGAAAATTACTCTAGGTACTTCAAAAGAGAGGAAATTGAGGGGCACTTATAGATTTACCAAAAGGTGAAAGTCAGGCCAACTAACATTCAGGAAATCAGAAGGACATCCATGGCCAATGACCTCGCAGGACCTCAAACAGCCACCACAGAGTGACTGCATGGGGTGCCTAGCATCTCTGCTGGTCAGAATGGTCCCCCTCTTTGCGGGAGTCTGGCTTGAAGCCTTCACTGACTGCCTGCTGCCAGCATCAAGTCCTTGTTGTCGCTGTACCATTTCTAGTTCCTATGTCATGTGACAGTTCCTCTCATTGATTAACTCAGTCTCGGATTGTAAAAAAATGGTGCTACTGACATTCAGGAAATCAGAAAGGACAACCATTGCCAGTGACCTCCAGTGGCCTCAAACAGCCACTACAGGTGGGATAGGTGGTGACTTACAATCAGGGAAGAACATAAAAACGACAAAATGTTTCCTGTTTGCCAACAGACAATCAGGACAAAACTTGGCTGGTTATAATATTCGTGTGTTCTTTCTCCTTAGAAATGCACGGCAGTGACCACGGGCAGTTGCTATATGGTCTGTGTAATTCTCTCCCATTCTCTACTTTTTTCTTCTGTTGGCATGAAATGCTTACTTTTCTTATTGCTATGATAAAATATCAGCTGTAGGAAAAAGTTTCCTGGTGGCTCACAGTATGAGGGGCGGCCATCATGGTGGGGAAGGCATGTGGCAGGACAGCAACTGCAGCTGTGGTTGAAAACCCGAGATAGCTGCTCATATTGTATCTGCCAGCAGGAAGCAGAAAGAGGAGAGGGCTGGGGTTCAGTGTGCACATGTATGTGCATGCATGTGCATGTGGAGGTAGAGGATCAACGTCAAGTGACTCCATTCTCCATCTTATTTTGGGGGGGGGGGATAAGTTTTCTCACTAAAACCAGAACTCTCCTCTGTTTCTGCCACTGCCACACACAGTGTCCTGGTTATAGACAACACGTGTCGATGCACCCAGATTTTGAGTGCTTGGATCTGAACTCAGGTCTTCATGTTTGAGAGACATGCATTTTACTGACTGAGTTAGTTGCATGACCCTTGAGTAGGTTCTGCTATGTACTTTTCTGCCTCTTTAACCATCTCTATATGGCTTAGATTTCTTGACTATATTCCTGAACATTGCTAATATTGTATTTTGGCCTATTCATTTTTCAGTTAGTTTTCTTATGTGGACCGAGATGTGTGCAAGTTTAATTTATACTTGCAGGGAATAACAGTACATGCTCGTTATCCTGGGACTTGGGAGGCAGAGGTAGGAGAATCACAAGTTTGAGTCCTGGCTTGGACTATACAATGAGATCCCCTCTTAGTAATAGAGTACAATATTGATAAAACCATTTTCAATATCAAAACAATCAGGACAAAGCTGTTGCTATAAGATATGTGGGTAGAAAGAGCAACGAATTGACCTTGGTCATAGCCTTTGGCTCCCTTGCTCCTCATAGATTCCATCTAGAATCCACGAGTTCTCCAGGGCTGTCTTGTCCCTTGTGGATTCATGTCCATGAGTTCCATACTCTCTCTCCTCTAATAACTCTGCCTTAATCCTCTAAATAAAAAAAGAAAAGAAAGAACAATAAATACATGTGGAAAGCCCTTTATTTAGAATGGAATTTTTAAGTTTCCATCCTTTACCTAGGGATAGAGGTAAGGACTGATCAGAACCATTGTGAGTACAGACATTTATGTCAAAATTACTCAGGTTTACAATTTCCTGTTATGCATGAAAAGACTTTGAAATCTTCTCCTATGTCCTGTATGTGCTGCCCTTAGTATTGGAATACGACCTCATGCTATTTCATCCGAACTTCTCAAGTTTCAGACTTCACATTAGCCGCACAAGTACCCACTTTGCACACGCAGAGGGTGGAAATGAAGACCTGTGGTGGTTAAATGGCTTTCCTAGAAGTCACGCCTTCACTTTTCTCCTTTGTGCACAACAATCAGAATTTCCTTTTGCACCATTTTTTTTAATCCACAAGAAGATGGAAAAAACCTCTGTCACCTTACCAGCCAATCTTTTCAAATCTTCTTGATTTTTTTTTCTCTTTTTCCTTTCCTCTAGGATCGCCAAGGAATGGGTGTGTAGGTGTGTGAGTGAGGTTGATTGGGCACAGCTTCTCCTCACATTTCTTAGTTGTCCAAGATCATTGAATATTACTTGGAAATGTTCTTCACTGCCAAGACTTAAGTGACTCACTTTTTTTCCCCAAAAGGTCACTTGGAAGACATTAATTAAATAGGTAACATGAAACTTATGGATATCTTGGCATCAACAGTTTTGTCAATCTTACAACATATGTCAGGATCTTTTCACTCAAATTTGTCCTTTTACATCCTTTGTGCTATCTTATACATATTTGTAGTTCTGCAGGGCTGCCATATGTGGAGAAAGAAGTTAAGATGGGTGAAGAATATTATGGAATATTATTTGAAAGCCAGGACAGTAAATACCACATGTCCTCTCTGAGTCTACCTGACAGATTGAGTCTCATAGCTGCTTATGAGAATGACTTTGTGTGTGTGTGTGTGTGTGGTGTGTGTGTGTGTGTGTGATGTGCATGTAATGGTGTTCACATACATATGTAGGTGTAGGTGTGTGAGCACCTGTGTGTGGGTGCATGTGGATGCCTGAGGTTGTCATCAGGAATCATCCTCGATTCCTCTTCCACCTTATTCTTTTGAGACTGGGTCTTCAATAAAACCCAGAGTTTGCAGATAGGGCTAGTCTACCTAGCTAACTTAGTCTGTCTTCTGGAACTGGCATTACATGTGGGTCACTGATACCTGCTTAGCAGTTTTCTTATATACTTGGGATCTAGAGATCCCAAGGACAGTCCTTTTCTTTGTGAGACAAATGATTTAACTACTGAGTCATCTCCCTAGCTCACAAGATAATTTTGAAGCTATATATTATAATCAAATATAGGCAAAATAATGGTAGAGAATAAATAATTTGGTATTTCTCATTACATTGATGATCAGTAATTTCATGTATGACAAAAGGACCAATAGTCTATTACATTTCCCTCTTTAGTGAGCTAGCTATAAATTTATCATACTATTAAACTTTAAAATAATCAATACTTCTTGTTATGCTAATGGGTGATCAAGTTAGGTGTCATAGCTGAAATAGTTCATCCTTGGCATAATATTCTAAGCCGTATTTTTATTCTAATTTTCATGTATTCCTCACAGTATAACTGTGGTATTTATTGCTACTAGTCTCATTTTGTCCTCTGCCTCCATGAAATTAACATGCCCATAATAGCTCACACAATTAAAACCAAGAACATCCTTCTTCACCTTCTTCATACATTCAAGTTCGATGTGATGGTTCCCATAACAAATGGTATAAAGGTTCAGAAGGAACTTTGAAGAGCTAAGGAGGTTTTCAAAAATGATACTCAGTATAAAAGTGAATAAATGATTCATGAGGAAGGTTGAACTGATCTGTGCCTAATCCATTAAAGGGCTTTCTGAGCAAATGTTTGCAATTTTGTGTTCTTTAAATTTCTGATGTCCAGTGTTGATCAGTTAGAAAACCTAAGTGGACATTTTCAGTTCTTTCATCGTCATAAAAAAGTGTAAAGTATTGTCTTTTAAAATCTGCTTGACTCATTGCTGAGCAAATTTAAAGACATATTAAAATAAGTTTCACTTAAAAATTCAGTTTTCAGAGGAAAGGCTGATTGCAATAATTGGCATTAAGTGCTGTTTTGAGCGGTGAACCAGTGACTTCCTAATTGATGTTAAACAGCAAAAGTTTGCAAAATGATATTAAATTAACATTTACATTAAATTAATAAAAAATAGTTTGGAGGATGAGAAAAGAACTTTTCCATTAGTGGGACTTCCCATGAATAGAGTTGATAGTAAATGAACTTGGTGACTGGAGGCAAGAGAGAAGCTGTCTGGCTGCCTAGAAATGAGGGAGAGACTTGCTGAGAAGAGAACTGGTAGAGATGACAGCTTTGGGAGGAGACCAGGTTTGCCAAAAGAATTTGCACAAACTATGAGCAACAAAATGAAACTGAGATTCTGCTCCAAAGTCCAGAGTAGCATTTCGATAAGTTTATTTATTTCAATCTTTAGTTGCTAGTATTGTAATTTCGAAGAGAGTTTGTTTTCATTTCATACCTTTGTTATCCGTGATGAATACATGACCCAATCAATTTAGAGGACCAAGGGGATTATTTTATTCACACTTGCTCACAATTACATGTTCACACTTGATAACAAAGTCAAGAGAGTCACTGGCAGAAGCCGTATCACATCCACAGTAAGAGCAGGTCAAAGACCTGCTTCCCAAATGCTAAACAGCTCTCTCCTCACCATCTGCCTGGGGGCCACTTGCCCACGATGGGCTACATCTTTCCACATCTGTCATTCAATTGGGACAATTTTCTACAGACTTGCCTTGACTACATATTCTATCATCGATGTGCCTAAAGACTCAGTCAAGGTGACTGACATCTGAAACCAACCATCAGAGTTGTTTATAGAGACATCAGTAGAAACAAGAAAGGAGTTAATGCTGACATACATGATTTAACAGAACTATTATGTTTTCACATTTATTTATCTTGCATGACTCTGTGTGTGTGTGTGTGTGTGCATGCACGTGAGCATATACCTAATGGTTGCACATGTGGAGGTCAGAGTACAATTGAAGTAATCAGTTTTCTTCTTCTGCCAAACTCAAGTTGTCAGGCTTGATGGCAAGTGCCTTTCCCCCTTGAAACAGTTTGCCAGCCCCGATAATCATTTTCTTTAACAGCTACTTGGTTCTGTTTATTTTTTTCTCAGATTTCCTTTTATGAGTCTTGGGTTAATATACAAAGTTTAAGAAAGTTATCTAAGTGTCTGATTATCGAACAGTTTGATGACCCTGAATATATTTATAGAAGTATTGCACAAGAGATTGGAAATAGCATTACCACAAAAAAGAGGAAAGTTGGAAGAACTGCTTAAGTCATCATGATTCTAGTATCTGCTGCTATATTACAGAGAAGAGTTAAGTCCAAATTTGTTCTGCAGACTTAATAGAATTTTACTTGAAACTGTTGTTTTCCCATTAGATGACAGAAACGATAGGTAGACAGATCATCCCCATAATTGATCATTTTGCACACTGCTAATTTCCAAGCATAAACTTCAAAATGCAACACGGCATTTAGATAAACCACTCACATAGACCCACCCTTGTCTTTCATTCTAGAGCTAGTATCAGAAATGATTATCTACAGGCAAAAACTTTCTGGCGATGGGGAGAAGGCATCAGTGTCCCTCCTTGGACGATCACGCAGCGAGTTCTGGTGCTGGTGGCGCACGTGCTGGAGGATTGCAGGACCCCCTGCAGCGGTGATGGTTTGGTCATTGTTGCAGTCCGCCTGCATAGTTGCTAATAAATGACCAGAACACAGCGTAAGGGAACAAGGAGTTTACTTTCTTACAATAGTCCGGTTACAGTTCATAGTCCAGCTTGACGGGAGAGCACACACCACCACCAGGGCCGAGGGAACTGGCCATCATAACGGCTGAGAGATGGACAATCCTTACTTGCCAGACCAGCATGTCTGGCAAAGTATACAGAAGGATGCCAACTGTCTCAACCAGCTCTCTGTGATTTATCCAGGGCCTAATCCCACCCACCATGGGCTGGGTCTTCCCCAGCAGCTAGACAATCTCCTTCAGGTTTGCTGTGGGCTTAACTCAACCATCAACTCTCCACAACTGTTCCCAGAGCCCAAACCCTCAAGAGTCAAGTTGACACCTGTGCTTAACTATGACAGTCATCCTCCTGGAGGGCTGTCATGTGTCTGCTGCAGTGCCAGCTGCCTGGCTCTGCTCCAAACTCTTCCACCCATGGGTTGGTTCCCTGCTGTAAGTCATCTACCTTTCAGGTTGCCGCATAAGGAGAGTGACTACGAGAAGCAGGGATTGTAAGAGGAATGTTTAGCACTGGCACTAGCCATGCTGGGAAATCAACATAAGCAAGACTATGTCATAACGGATCTGGACAAACAAGGCTGTGGGCACGGCCCTCTCTCCCTCGTTCCTCAGATACGAGTTGCTTGTATAGAGTTGACTGTGTAGAAGTACCTAATATGATCCTAAAAGACTACAACACCTTGTTTCTTCATGTCCTGAGTCACCAGGTAGTATGGTGTCATGGGACATGATGCCCTAGGTTAGTATTGATTCATCAATATAATAAATGCTCAGATTACTCTGGGCACAGCTGCATCTCTATCTCAGGCAGTTTGCCCTCCTAATCCCAGCTTTTTTACTGCATGCATCTTGCTTTTTCTTAATTCTTGCATTGTCCCAACAAAGAAATGCTGTACAGGAAGTACTAGCCACAATTTCTTTTTTTTTCTTGAATGAGTAATCAATTTCTGTGGATTATACGTAAGAACCTTTAATGATGTAAATAAATTTACATTGAATTATATGGCATATAATGTATATTGAGGCTTTAACACATATTTGTCATGTGAATCAAATATGTAAAAAAACCTTTATTCTCAAATGTTTACTTAGTTTGATACTCATATCATAGATTGTCAATGAAATGTTTCAAGGAAATATATAGAAAGGTGTTAAGTTGTTCTTGAAGTAATTTGACCCTTAGTGATCAGCTGAGGTTTTTTTTTTTTTTTAGAATGACTTGGAAATCTGTTGAAATGCTTCCATGGGGACTATGGTCTTCTTACCTATATTACATGAGTCTCTGGTAAGGAACATCTGTCCAAAAGCAAGTTTGGCACAATACAATGTGTGTTTCTTCTTAATGTTATTTCATCTCAGTATCAAAGAGTATATACTTCAAAGAGTTGTAACGCTTTCACTTTGAAAGAATGCTTAGTCTACTAAAGATGAGAGTTAATTGTCAACTTGAAACATAGAAAAGAGGACTTGTGTCCACTTGAGAAGCATTCTCTAGGTTAAGGTTGGTGAGGGATCCATTACAAATGGATAAAGATGGAGGCAATGAGTTCAGCATTGGAATTCAAATAAGCAAGGATGGGACCAGTACTTGCCCTATGTTGTTGCTGTGGATGTGATGCGACTAGTTCCTTGGTAACTGAGGCTGTGACTCTCCTATCATGATAGACTATAGCCAGGAATTATGAGCTGTATAAAATTCCTCAATTTCCTAAGTTGTTTGGTTCAGGGTATTTTATCTCAGAAATGGGATATGGGACTAAAAACAACCGGGTTTAATTTTTTACTTTATCAAAGATATATACAATGTTGAGGTAATTATCTTGCTATTTGGAATGAAATTATTTCTAATAAAGTATTATATTTATCAATTTTCTTCTAAGTTATATTGTCACTGAAAACCTATCAGTAGTTTGCTACCTCACATGGTTGCCATTAGATTTTCTGTTTTGAGTGGCATATTTCCTAGCATGGCATTTTATTTATCTTATGTACGTTTTGTTTGTAAATGTATCATCAACTACAACAGCAATAAACCACTGTAGTTTCCTAATTATTTCTTGGGAAACTTTCAATGCTATTACTAATAAGAAGAAACTTGGTCTCTGGGGCTTTCTTTGGCTAGGTGAGCAATGATTCTGAGAGATGCCAACGAACTCTTTTAGAACATGTTTGCTCATTACTGATAAATCTATTTCATTTTCATGAAACACCGTTCCATTATGCTATCAGGAAATCAATTTGAAAGCTGGGCAAGACAGATATCGTCATTAAAGAACTTAAATTCAGGAAGCTAGCAACTAATGATATGACAATCAGAATATGCCACACAAGTGCTATAGATTATAACCATGGGTTTAAGGAAGAGAAAAATCAAGGAATATTAGAAAGACTAAGAATCAGTTTGAAAAGAGTGGGGAACTGCACTTTGTTAAGTCCTTTAGGGTAGATTGGGCGGTAAAGGGGAGTGGTATGTGGTTTAACAAGTCCAGAGGATGCTTGACTTTTCCAAATTTAAATGTGTTTTTTTTTTTCATTCTTTCTCTCACTAAGTCACATAAAGTCTTAAGTAGGCTGGTGTCTCCAAAACAGAATCAGAACAAAATGCAATGGCATTTCAGACTTCATTTGCCCCTGATTCATTTGCCATTCAGAAAGAGGATCTTAGAAGTCAGGTGTCATGATTTGAATGTAAGTGGCATTTTATGTCTTATTTATGTATCTTATATACTTTTTATTCCTTAAAGTATTAATAACAATAGCAGCAGCAGCAGCAGCAACAGCAATAAACCACTGTAGTTTCTTGACTATTTCCTGGGAAACTTTCATGTGGTGGCATCATAAGCTGTTCAAGTTTGGGAAGGTCATGTCACCTCAGCAGGTGGAGCCTTGCTGGAGGAAGGCATGTCACAGGGGTGGGTCTTGAAGTTGGGCAGCCCCTCTCTGTTTCACCCGTACAGCAGTCTGCTCTCACGGTTTGCTACTTGCTGGCTCTGCCTCCTCGATGTCTGCTGACCCAAGCTGCCTCCGACTCTGCTATCTGCTGTGCCTTGTCCATCATAATTGACTGTATTGCCTCTCTGGAACCAGAAGCCAAATAAATCTCCCTTTCTCCCCTTAAGTTGCTTGAATCTGAATGCTGCATCACACCAGCAGAACGAGTAACTGCAACATAGATTTTTAAATGTTCGCCCAGAAGAGAGAGAGAGAGAGAGAGAGAGAGAGAGAGAGAGAGAGAGAGAGAGAAGCAGATTTTTAGAGCAGGAATAAAATGGGAAATTGAGGTCTGAAGAAGTCTGGTCAGATGCTTCTGTTGGTGCACATTGCAGTTAGACTGCATGGTTGCTGTTAAAATCATGACAAAATTACTTAAGAGAACAAGGGGTTTATTCTTACAATAGTTTGGTTACAGTTCTTAGTCCTGTCGGAAGGAGAACACGCACCGTCACCAAAGGGCCGAGGGAACCGACCATTTCATATTCATATAGTAGCTCAGAGAGGGACAATCCTTACTTGCCACACCAGCATGTCCAGCCAAGTATACACAATGATGCTAACTTCCTCAATCAGCTGTCTGTATTTTATTCATCTGTCCAGAGTCTAGTTCCACCCCCCATGGATTGGTCCTTCCCTATCAACTAGCCAATCTCCTGCATGTTTGCTCTGGGCTTAACTCAACTACTAATTATCCACAAATGTGCCCAGAGCTCGATCCCTAAGCCATCAATTTGACATCTGCACCTAACTATGACAGTGCAGAACACACCTCATGGAATCTTCGCTCCTCTTCCTTTGACCCCTGCTTAGACACCCTTTTTCCAAGCCGCTTTCCTGGGCATTTTGTTCAAGCTGTAATCTCTTTTCCCTAAAACCCCCGCTTTTCCCATCTCAACTTCAGATTCTTCTATAGACCTTAGCAGCATCTAACACACTACCTGCTTGAATTATTGTTTTTCCTAAATGAAAATCTGTTTTGCTCACTTGTCCACCCCAAATCCTGAAGGCATTGAGCACCTGAATGCTCTTACAATTACTGAATAAGGGAAGAGAAAGAAGCTGCTAATTTTTCCTACCAGAGGTGTGTTTTGAAACCTGTGCAGTCTCAGTCTAATTTGTATATATTTGTACTAGAGTGTGAACGTAGGCACTATTGTTATTTATAGGGACGTTTTCAGCCCTGTCAAAATAGGACTGTGCTATATCCTGGGATCACAAAGGTGGGAGAATTACGAGATATAAGCAGCCATCACAAGGAACAACTGCTAGAAGACAGAATTCCCAGCATCAGCTCTTCCCTGTTCCCCATCTCCCCCGGGTCTCTGAGCTCTTAATCAAGACAAAAGTTTTTTTCTCTTTAGATTTTTGTCTCTTTGTAGACCTGATTCCTTTGTTTCTTCAATCTGTATGACAGGCAACAAGACATTATCTTCTAGTTCCATCATCTCAAAATAGATTTAATTCACTCTGTGTGTGTGTGTGTGTGTGTGTGTGTGTGTGTGTGTGTGTGTGTGTGTGCATGCTTTGCATATAGGTACATGTGTGTGCATGTTTCTATGCAGATGTGTGCAAGAGAGAACAGTCGAGTGTGTGTGCTTGTGGAGGCCCAGTGATGACATTCTGGATTTCTCTACTTTCTTATTACTTTGCTCTGGGATTCCCCAGGCTCAGCCTTTCAGGGCAGGAATTACAAACTGCTGCTGTATCTACCTGACATTTTTGACTTGGGATCTGGGAATCAGAACTCTGTTCCTTTTGCTTAGGAGGCAAAGGCTTTATTCTAGGGAGGTGGTTTTCACAGAGACTTTTAGTGCTGGCCATCTTTCTGATTCCATCATGTGTTGAGTGGTGAGAAGCCAGGTCACTGCTTGGTACTCCTTGCACGCCGCTGCAGAGGAACGCACCACAGGTCAAAGTCACCTGTCATGGTTTATTTCCCTGTGGTTCTAGATAAAAATGCTTCACAAACCCGTGAGAAGCCCCATCCAGTCTGTCAGCACACTGATCAACGGGAACTACCATTAGCAAGGAAATTCCTGGGAGAGCCATGTGCACAGATTTGGAAGGAGCTGATGCTGAAAAGCAACAATGCTCAAATAGTCTTTATGACTTTGTTGGGCCCTGATGCTGGTACGGAAAGAATGCAAGGTGGCAACATCAATGCAAACCAGCCCTGCTTCAGGGAACAGTTTCAGAATAGAGCTATGCTGTGCTGGCAGTTGGGGGTCAATAGTGCCTGATATGTGAAACATCTGCTGGGGATTAGCAGGCGTTCTTCTGAGAAGCAGGAAAAATATTATGTTAGTGCTGTCAGAAATAGATGAAAGATGACAATTTACATTTTGTTGTTACCATTGGTGTAATTCTTTTGTATTTCTGTCTCAGTGACATTCAGTTTCATTTCTTTTTCTCTTGTGAAATTGTGCTAGCAAAATAAGCTGTCAAGTGTCAACTCTAGAAAAGTCTCTATTTCTTCTTCCGGAGACATGAAAGATGTCTGAAGATAGGGCCTCAATTATACATTGTAAAACTGTATGGCTACATCCTTACTTAGGCAGTAGCTAAAACAGTGTCTTACCCAAAATTCCTTTATGAGAAAGGAGGTTTTGGAATGACCATGTCTAGGAAGAACAGTGCTTCTGCCTCAGATGAGATCACATTTATCTAATTTGAAGAGTAGAAACACATCAGGAAAGAATGTCTATTTTTATTCTTGCATGCAAAAAAAATATGAGTGAATGTCTTTCCCTCTCCTTCCTGTGCCAATTTCACTTATTTCCGTGCTCTGTGTGCGGCAGGGGTGAGGATTTTGCATACATTTTCTCCCTTTACTCTTGCTCCACCATGAGAAGTAGTTATCGCTCCCACTCAAAGTATGAGAAAAAATGACCATAAATGGTGCAGCATTTACTTTTTTCAAAGTTAACAGACACATAATATTGGCAGAAGAAAACTATTTTAAGTCTATTTGACTCTAAATCTTAGACTTATAGCTTTGACAAAATGTGGTTTCCCAATGACCTATGTTCTTCATTTCTACAACCTTGATTTCTTGTTGAAAGAGACACTTAATAAACCAACCTTTCCCTCTGGAAACTGTCAGTAGTACAATTTTAAGTGCTTTTCAGATATTTGTAGCTGTATTAATTTTAGAAAGCCACCTGTCATAGGGATTTGAATTTTAACTCAAGTTTGTAGGTTACACTGTGCTTAAAGAATTTAGACTATGAGACTTTTTGTTGTAGTAAGCCACATGCTTTCTATAAATAATCTCTACATCTATATTTTGGAAATTAGTAGAAAGGGTCCAATTCCTCTTTTATTGGATACACCTTTAAATGCTATAAAACCTTATAAACATTTACTTATTATTTCTTTCCTGGAAAGTGTTCTCTGACTATATATTGTCTATCTGGTTCCAATAAACATATTTCATTTTCAACCTGAGCAGGCAAGGTTAGGAAAACAGTTTTTGTTTCCTCCCCCTTTCTGAGATCACCTTGTCTTTTTTCCCTTTAGGCTTCTGGGTATCACTTTCAGCGGTTTCACCTCGTGCTGTTCTTAAACCCTCGGGGAATTTCACTGCCCCTTGTACCCCCTTCTCCCAAATCAGATTACCAACAGACAAAGCACTTGCTTAGATACCCATTCTGGTCTTGTGTCCTGTGTAGGATTCCATCACTTTTGCTGAGAAGAAAATTCCTGGAGGACATGAACTCCCATGGGCCCTCTAGCTTGAGTGATACCACATTGCAGGGACCTTGCTACATGTGCTCCTGCGTTCGTTGCTTAAAGTAAGCCTTTGGAGTAGATATTATTGCTCCCATGTAGTAAGAAAATGATGAAGGGCACAGCACCAACTGGTTTGCAGGAAGCCCTTAATAACTGTACTTAATAACTGTACTTCTTCCTTCTTCCTTCTAGGCCAAACTGAAACATACAGCAATTTAGTGCTTTGTCAGCAGTATATAACCTAAGACTCCACAGCAGCTCTTTCCCAACTGTTCTTCTCAAACTTTCATTTTCTTAAATGATGTCATCGTGTGCACTCAGGGTCTAATATGCATGAAGGGGTAGTACTGGAAAGTAAACATGAGGTCTGCGGAACTGACTCAGTGGGCAAAGTGCTTTGTGTGTAAGCCTGAGAATCCATGTTCACATTCCCAGCGTCCTGGAAGTTAGATAAGGCAGTGCAAGTCTGAAAAACCAGTGCTGGTAGCAGATCCTGGTGGCTTCTGGATGCTTGCTGACTAGCTAGCTTAGCTAGAATTGTGAGTTGGAGGCATAGTGAGACAGTTTGTCTCAAAAATAGGTAGTGAGCAATAGAGGAAGATGCTTGATGTCAAACTCTCTTCACAAATACACATACAAAGACACAGGCTGAAACACCCCTGTGCATGTGCACACATATATGTTCACACACTTTTATCACGTCTCACACATACACACAGGTAAAAAGATGCATTATTTAAGACATAAATTTTTATCATTTACTGACTTAAAATTCAGTCACTGAGAATAATGAAACTTCTTTGCTACTGAACCTAAAATTTTGAGTTCATAGTTATAGGTATTATTTATAAGCAATATTTTTTCAGCATGCCACATTTATTTTATGACTTACAAAAGTGTCCAAAATTGGCATTTCTTAAGGGTTCAACTTTTAATCTGGAGTTATGTTCCAAGGACACAGATTTGGTAACTTCAAAGCAGACTATCTCGTGTCAAAGTTGAATTATTAAGATTAACAAGTGCTCAGCTTTCTCCTCACTGAAAAGTAGAAGGTATCAGACATGTTTCAAGGCAGCTGCCATCTTCCAATATTAACTCAGATCTAAATATAACATTGAACAAATTAAATTTTTTGGCAACTGTTTTCTTATCAGTTAGGTGAATAAGCTGTTAGGTATCTACAGATGTTAGATACTATTTTCAGTGCAAGTACTGTACAACAGATAATTCAATCTCTCCAAGCTGTATATGTATGTTTATGATATATATTATATATTCATGATTTTATAAAGTATGTATAATATTATATATATTATATAATATTATATATTGTGATGGGCAGTTGATGAATTTGTTCCTTAAGTACCTCTGCCTGGTGCCATTAAGGTAAGAGGAGAGCACAAATATTCACTGTATTGAAATTTCAAAAGGATTAATTTTGCATTGCAAGTATCCCAGTAGATTATACATTTGCAAGTCTAAACATGTTTCTAGTATGGCAAGTGAAGATTTTTATTGCTAAATTGAGTTAAAATCGATGTACAAGTTAATACATATGCTATAGTTTGGAGCTAAGGAATCCCCTGACGGCTCTTGTGTTAAAGATGGGGTTGCTTGCCTGTGGTGCTATTGGAAGAAGAAAAAACTTTAGAAGGTGATCCTAGTGAAAGGAAGGTAGGTCCTTAAGGGGGGTGTGCCTGAGGGGGATATTGGGACCTTAGTCCCTTCCTGTCTGTAGTTACTTCCTGTCTACCACAAGGTGAGTGACCAACTGAACACGTGCTCTCGGTCATGTGCCTCTTTGTTTCAGGATCAAAGGCAGCAAGGCAAAGTAATCATTGGTTGATATCTGTGGAAGTAGGAGTCAATATATTCTCTCTTTATAAGTTAATTATCACAGTGATAGGAAACTGATGGACATACTCATCTCTTAATATAAAATAAGTAAGCTTACTGGCTAATATTTGAATATGTGCACACTTAGAGGTTTAAATCAAGTGTCTGAGACGGCTTAAGCATCTGAGGGCACAATTTGAAAACTTCCTATTATAATTACTTTGTGGTTAAAGATTTTCCTCATTTATCAAGATGACTTTCAAAATAAACACGTACTTGCTTTTCTTTAAGTCCCCCAAATAGATTACATTTAAATTGTTTAATTGTCTACATCATCAAACCTCTCTAAGCTTTTTTTTTCATGGCAAAATGGATATGACAGTTGTTATCATTGGACAAGGTTACTGAGATTGCATAAAATAGTATTTGTGGCAGTATTTTATTAGCCTGCTGACTGTAATACAGAGAACATGGTAAGCAGCCATTAAATGGTGCCTGTTTTTATTATTGATACTGTCTATTTACTTTTTCTCATATTAGATATGCTCATGTGTTTTGAATTGTGCAAATTAGATAATGTTTATACTGAAAAGGAAACGAGCTAGGGCTCCATTGCTCTGTTGTCTCTTCAGAAGCAAATGTAATTAATTTTATTAGCTCAGAACTGAACCTTCACAAATTAAGAGAATCAGATATGGGAAACTGGCTTCAATTATAAGTATGCAGATGGTTTTATAATTCAGAATATTGCCCATGTGGGAGAATTTGGTAGGTGAATAAAATAAGAATTTTAATGACACGATTGCTTTTTATGTGACCACAGATTTAAGTCATTTAAAATGTTTGGCTCTTGGTAAATTAAAGAGGGCAGAGAACTCCATCTGAGTGTAAATCAATTTCACTGCAATGGGAAAGCAGGAGAAACAAGCTCAAATGGAAGTATAAAATCCTCCACAAAGTCTATTTTTACCTTTATACAGCTCATCTTTGCTGTAATAGGATCCTCTTTCTCTTACAGTCTTATTTAAATGTTTCAAGATCAACATTGGTATGCTCAAAAACTGGAGCTCAAAAAATAACTAGCACTCCCAAATAATGGTGTAGGAAATAATTCAATTACAACATGCTTTAATATAATCAGTTTGTACAGAAACATGCATTAAAATAGACAATCTGCCTCATTAACATTCCGCAGCCATCTCCCTCAGCTGGAACTGAGCTTATTCCAGACTCATACATACGGAAATCTCTGACACATTACAAATATATGGGCATGCATCAAATTAAATAGAAAATACTTCATAAGTGTTTAAGACGCTGAGATTATTTCGGTGGGTGCATCTGTATATTTTTACGACGTGTAGTGGCGCTGCCTTTTCAAATTTGAGTAAATTATAGTTTTGCAAACCATAATTACTTTGGCTCCTACTTAATGGTTATGCTTTGTAACACTGAGCCAATATTAATCAAGATTTTGTAAATTTATGTCTCATTCCCTCTATGTCATGTTAGTGTGTATGTGCTTTGGGTAATTATACTGGGCCGTTGCTTTTACTATGTGGTTGGAGACCACTCCCAGACTGACTGCTTTCATCTCTTTTATAGTATTCACACTGTGGTTTCAGTTTCTTTCTTTCCCGTTAGCCAGTATTTGTCTTTAACCTGACTGATACTTTTGTCTTTCTGTCCACCATCCTTTTCACTCATCAAAACCAGATTGCATTTTGCTGCAGAAGAAAGATGTGTTCAATAAGACTTTGCCAAGAAGATAGTTACTGATATGTCTTTGAAAGGCAGCTGGATTGCTTACGTACCTCTGGGGACAGGAGTACTGAGACTCAAATTGCTTGTGGTGCCAAGCCAAAGCAGATTCAGATTCTCTGCAACTTAAAAATTTGAAAGAAAGTAGTCTCTCTGGTGTTCTCATGTTTGAGGAAAGAGCTGTGAATAAAGAAATGATCCATAGAGAAAGCCTAAAGAAGCACCTGTCATTAGGGACGATGGTATTCAAAGGATAACACCGAGATGTTGTATAGCCACACTCTTAAAAATGCAATTAGATGTAGGGCCAATGTAATGAAAATCATTCCAAGTTAAATTTAAAGTATTTTTTATGAGGATTTCTTTTTCAAATACCAGTATACATTTAGAATAATTTAGAAAATCCTTAGATACTCTTTGTGAAGAGTTTTAGAAATATTCCACGTAGGTAGACTTTGATTAGCATATAGAGATCGATCCAGATTTAAGGAAGGAAGTATGATTGAGCCCATTAGTAATACAAAGAAAGCGGGTGCTTGTAAATATAGTGGAAACTTAAAGTTCACAGAAAACATGGACGCATAGATGAGTTGTAGGCAAATGAGACCTGGGACAGAGGTAATTGACATGCAAAGCTACATTCTCCTTAAGTTGTCCAGTGGAAAATATGAAATAGAACAGAAATTCTCTTCTGGTGGCCAGGTGAGGTAGAAGAATGCCTTTTTAAAAATACATTTTTTTTCTATTTTTGTGGTTTAGTAGAGGAGTGCAAACTTGTGTGGTGTATATATGCATGTTTGTGCATGTGTATGGGTATGTGTAGCATGCAAGCATGTCAGAGAAGTCCTGGTATCTTATAGTTTTGACGCTGAGCTTCTAATTAGATCCAGAGCTACTCTCTAGGACAGTCTAGCCATCCGGCTTTCTCTGGGTATTTCCAGGTTCCACCTTCTGTGGCTGGAATTACTGCCATTCTGCCACACCCACCTGGCATTTAAATGGGATTTTGGAATGTGAACTCTGATCGTTTTGCTTGAGTGGCAATTGCTGAGCTGCCTAGTCATCTCCCCAGCCCAAGAATGCATTTGCTAAAGCTTTCCTGAAAAGGTTCGCTGTTGTTTCTGCTATGGTTAAAAGACATATTGGGCACTTTATAATTCTGTAATCCCTAGCTAAAGAATTGCCAGATGGAATTTGTGTCCTCAGTGCAAATGAATCCAAACTGCCTTCTCCAACAATAGAGACTGATTTCCCTCTTCCTCTGCTCTTGTCTCCAGAAACAAGTTTTTCTGCTAACTCAGCATGATGCCACTGTGACTCTTTACCGTATTCCCACTATTACTAATATTAACCAGAAAACAAATTCTTTGAAAACCTACTTGTCTTCTGTTTCAGGATCTTGTGCTATTTGCTTGGTGAGATATACATGACCATGATCTAAAGGAGTTTCCCTAACTTATGTTCTTTATTTTGTTTTTGTGGGGTATGTGTGTGTGTGTGTGGTGTGTGTGTGTGTGTGTGTGTGTGTGTGTGTGGCAGAGGCCACTTTAGTGTGTGTTCTGTGCTCCTGTGGAGGTCTGAGGGTGTTATCTGGTATGATCCTGGATTGCTCTTCTTCCTTATTTCTTTGCTCTGGGGTTTCCCAGACTCCATCTTCCAGGACTGAAAGTGCCATATCTGCCTGGGATTTTGCATTCAAGGAAAAGGTGTTAACTACTCCTGGTCATCCCCCCACCCCAACTTACATTCTTACATGTTCCTCTTGCCTCCTGATTCTTTCTCATATTGCATTTTAGAATGTCAATGAACATCCAAGTGAAATTTCTAGGCAACACGGTGGATAGCACATGTCTTAAAAGCCTCATCTCCAAACAATGCTTGTTAAGGGGAAATGCAAAGCAACTCGCCAGATGTTTACAATTTGAAAAGCAACCTGAAATTTTCTTCCTTACTCTAAAGGTTATTCTTTTCTGTTGCTGTGAGACACCACTGAAGCTTAAAACAAGTTAAGGGGAGAAAGGAAGATTTATTCAGCTTATGATTCCAGATGGGGAGATACAGTCCATTATGTCAGGAAAGATCTAGAGGGCTGGCAGAAGAGGCAAGCAGGTTAAGTGATGTCCCTCATGGAGGCTGAGAGCTGCAAAGCTGTCAACTGCAAGAACAGATTTTTTTTTTTTTCTGGAAATAGAATGAGGTTAATCAACCTCAAGGCCCACCCCTGTGACTGTCTTTCTCTAGAAAGACTCCACCTCTTAAAGGTGCCATGACCTTCCCAAACAACTAAAGATTCAAACACATGAGCCTGTGGGGACAATTCACATTTCAAACCACAACACCTACTAATGTACATGTCTGCAGGTGGGAGCTTGATTGTAAGTAGATAAGGACAACTTTTGCCTGATCAGTAGATGAAAATTCAACTACACAAACACCGGGACAATCCAGGAGGCCAAGTTTATGCATAAAGACGATATTAAGAATTCAGAAGTTGAGCAGAGGCATTGGTGGTCACATATTGTACATGAATAGGTTTCACAGATTTGAGCCTAGTAAAGTAAAACCAAAACCAAAATATCCACTAAAATCACAACCAACCAACACCAATAAGGACTTTGGGATAAAGTCATAGCTGATATGAAACATTATTAATAACATAGACTCCAATGAAATTTTAAGACATTGAAAAGATGATAAAATATAACTTAGGAAAGATTAGCAATAGACAATCGCTGCAATTGCAAACATTAGGTTTATCTGACAAAGCCTTTGAGGCAACTATCATGAATATTGTAAAAAAAAAGCTGAGAAAGTAGATCACATTTAGCTAATTAAAAGAAAGCAAGACAGTAATGAAACAACAAATAAAGTCTCAGCAAAGAATCAAGAACTTTAAAAAGAATAGGAATACAATGGAAATTTTGAAACCAAAAGTACAAATAGTCAAGATGAACGCCATAACAGATCTTACTATATAGTTGGGATACTTACTATAGTTAGGATACTATAGTTGGGATACAAAACATGAATAGAGCTCTCGACCTCAGCTGATTTTTGAGAATTCCTAGAAATCATGAAGGTGGATTCTCACTGAAGAAAGTTTGTCACGAGAGTCATCTCCTTTGTCAGGGGTGGGGAGGGTGAGGGAAGAGGGGATCCATCTTTTCGCTGCACTAAAATTCTGGCCGTCATGAGGTACACAGCTCTTGCCCACCAAATTCTTTGGCACTGGTGGACTGAACCTGTGAATCTGGGTCAGAAGATATCCTTCCTCCTATGTGCTGCTTATGACAGATATTCAGTCATAGCAACTAGCCTCAGATCTCCACAGCGGGTGGGAGATGAAAGCAAAACGGCCCATGAATTGGAAAAGAATGACAGAAATGATCTGATCTAAAGTTTGACAGAACCTCAATGCCACACGGGCTCTTCAGTCCACCAATCTATGCATAACTAAACACTGAGAAGCAGTAGGGAGAAATATTTGAGACATTCCCCAGTGTTAATGAAAAAGAAATGACATACATATTCTAAAAAGTCAAACAAACCTGAAGCAGCACACAGCATTCTGAAAAGAAAAATAATTTTGAACTCTCGGTCTTTGTACCATCTCCCTTTAAGAGACTCCTGTGTCGTGAGAGTGAGGAAGAGGAAGAGGGAATGTGAAGCATAAGAGAAGAGCAGAGCTCTGAGCAAACTAGCCTGCACATACATGAGACTGCAGGAGCAGTGAATGTCGGAGGCTGGAGATGCCGATGCCAAATTTCTGGACTATATGCTACTGTCAATAACTTCACTCAGTGAAACCGGGAGCTTATACCATCTGATCATTCAGAGCGCCTCAGAGACCTGCCTTGCTTACCACCCAAGCAGTCCCTGTTGGCTCTTTGCCCCCGACCTGTGGCATTCTGGACTGGTTCTGTTCACACATGTGGCCAAGTGTGACATGTGTACAATAAATCATCTCTTTGCTGTCTCAGCTGAAGATTAAAAAAAATCTTAAAAGCAACAGGAGTAAAACAAGTGATTGACTCTAGCAGAGCATCAATACAATTAATTAATGGCTGACCACTCAGTTGAAAGGTGAGGAGAAGCTGTCAACTGAGAATTCAAAGCTGATAGCAAAATAATGATGATCTCGACAGAGAGTGATACAATGATGCAGAGAGTCGGGGTATGTGGTATTCAAGAGACGTGGTTATGGGATGAGTGAGTTCATCACATGCACATCTGTCGGGTCAGACCCCCAGGCAGAGATAACTGTGGGTGCCAATCCCCAAACAGATCTTGTGCTTCATTGACCTGAGGAATAAGAAAGGCATTTGTCTGTGGCAGCAGAGATAAAGTTGGAAACCGCTGGAGATGAAATCACAGACAGTGCATGGAGAGATAATGTAGGACACTCTTGGAAGCAGTATTAAAGCATTCATTCACTGATAAGGAGATGCTGGAAGATTTTGAGGTGGGGAAGAGTTAGCTTGAGCTGGCTTCTAGTTCAACAGTCATTGATGGCTATATTGTAAATGTTAAGTGCTGACTCATGAACGCTGCATTCCTGAGGATGCCAATCATCTTGCAGATAGCCCAGCTTGTCAGAGTCTCTCCTCCCTAGCAATCATTACTGCTTGCATGACCTCGGGGAGGAACCCGCTTATGAGCCTTCTTAGTGTCAGGCACCCCCTGAGACCTGTAAATTTTGTTTACCTCTTGAGTTTGACGAACTTCCCTATAGGAGACATCTTAATTTACAGGAAGTCACTACATAAGGCTGGGGAGTGGCAATGCAAGTTAAAGAAGGAACGGCAAAAGAGAAAACGCTTTATTCCATGCAAAATTTAAGAAACTTGAAACCAGATGGTATTATTACAGATAGAAAAAATGATTAAATTCATAATCCAGATTCAATGTGTAACAAATAGGTTTTGGGCTGTAGAAGAGAAGCAAGGGTAAAGAAAAATTCTGAGCGTGTGCGTGTGTGTGTGTGTGTGTGTGTGTGTGTGTGTGTGTGTGTGTGTGTGTGTGTGTGTGTGTGTGAATGCCCAGTGTTTTGGATAGTGCATATGTGTGTGTGTGAATGCCCAATGTTTTGGATAGTGCATATGTGTGTGTGTGTGCATACACCAGAGGAGAATGTTGGGGTCTACTTTATTACTCTTTACCTTATTCCTTTGAGACAGGGTCTGTCAATGTATCTGGAAGGAGGCTGGCAGCTAGCAAGCAATCTAATTGGCTCAGCCCTCCCCACCCCCCGGAATGGTGTTTGAATTACAGGAACACTTGGTCACACCAGGTTTTTACTTAAGTGATAGGAATTCAAACACGGGTCTGCATGCTTACATAGTGGGTGCTCTTACCCACTGTTGTCTCTCTGGAGCAGTTGAACTTTTTTTGCATAAGTGTACAGAAAGATGAAGTGCTAATTAACTAAGGCATGATTCTATAGGAGGAACTACCAAAGGGAGTAACATGCCCACATCTGGGATGGGGAATCCAGGTTACAGATATGAATTAGGAGATCGTTAGCATTTAAGTGGAATTTAGTCTTTGGACTGGATGAGACTTCCACAAAGATGAGGGCTATAGGTGGAGCTCAGGAGCATGCCAGCGTTGGGACACCCAGCAGGACTGATGAAGTAAGAGCTGTCTGAGAAGCAAGTATCAGGTAGAATATCTTGGGTGTTGTCAAGTCCAAGAAAGATAGCATGACTTGATCACTATTGTGCTACACATCATTCTGGATGAGGGGTGTGGCAGATCTCAGTTGAGATGAAAATTATGGTTAAATGTAATAATGTGGGTGGTTTAATTGAAACAATGAGGGCAATTTGAAGATTTGATGGGAGGCAAAATGGTTACAATATGAATTTAGCAGAGATCAGAAGGAAATATCTAGTACAAACACATGTCTTCAAGGTGTCACATTCAAAATAAAAGGGAGGTAGAAAGTGCCAGACAATAATGAATAGAAAATAAGGTTTCACAAGTTTTTTTTTAATTTAATGAAGAAATTTGATTGCTATTGCTAATAATTCAGTATGGAGGGAAAATCTAATAGCCGCTGGAGCCAGCCTATCCAGATGGGGAAAGGAAATGGATGATCCATAGGTGTGAGGAATGTGTTGAGTGAGGATGTTATGTGAGCTCTTTTCCTGGGGAGACATCACACAGCCATCTATTCACCCCAGATAAGAACTGAATAACAGATCAAAATAATGATTATGACAAGATTCAAAATGATTCATCAATGAGTTTATTGGAATTACGTACAAGAGTGAGGGGTTAGGGTTACCGAGAAGAGCAGGGATGACCCAAATGTAGCTACATCACCAGAAAGCCTCTCCGACGTGGGCGAGACTCACTGGAAGGAAGGAGTCATCTGTGCATGATTTGCCAGGAGAGTCGTTTCCAGACTCCTGCACTGTTGGCATGACTTGCAGACTCTTGGCTCCTGTCTCTTTCAGGCTTCTTCATTACTTCTGGGGTTTCCTTTGAGGCTCTGGGGTTTCTCTCATACTGCTTGACTGACAGGAAAGTCTCCTCCCCAGCTGTTGTTTACTGCTTCTCCACAGCTTGGAAGAAACTTGGTATTGTTAGTTTCAGGGACTTCCTGAGCCCAATGAGTTATTTACTTGTGGAGACTTGCTCCAAGATGGGATGTTTCAGTTTATTACACAACATCCTTTTTAGTTTAAGCTGAGGCAAGGTCAATAATGGGCCTGAGCTCTGTCCAGCAGAAAACACCGTACAACAGAGAAATTGTAACATTTTATCCATATCTGTAAAATTGGTTATAGAATAAAAGGATGTGGATGTTAATAGGTGGGGAGAGTTCATTTGGCTTTAATATCTTGGGGTAACCATCAGTTTTACTAGTAATAAAAATTCAAAGTCTCTATTTCCCCCACTTGACCGATATTGTTCTAAACAACTAGATCAGTCATTATGCACATCATCCTCTTACAGGTTAGGTTGGTACCAGCATTTTTTTTTCTATAGAGCTAAATGTACAACATCTTATCTATCTATCTATCTATCTATCTATCTATCTATCTAGTCTATCTATCTATCTATTTATTTATTTATTTCTGTATCTCACTCAATGATGCCAGTTCTTAGGGCTGTCTGTAGCAATGGTAGAAACTACCGAACACTTTAGCAGGCAATCCAAATGGTGTTCTGACAACAAGAGTTTGTACTCATTCGTCATGATAAATGCACAGAATAGACACAAAGAAGCTCTACACCAGAAGGACTTCTGGCAACTTAGCAACAAGGTCCTTGCCCTGATCATTCAAGAGGACATGTGTGCTGTTGAAACTGGCTGCCAGAGCTTGTTCTGGGCTGTTCTCTGTAGAACCAGAGCAAAAAGAACAGACTCTCTCAGGGCTGACGCAAGCTCTGCAGCCTAGGGGCTCTGCGTCACAGTCTGCTCCTGACTTCCTCCACTCAGGAGCCCTGAACATGGTCTTCAAGATATTTATAATTGGATATTTGACTTCTCTGAGGCCAGGAGAAAAATGATGAAATGAATAGTATTTTTTTTTCCTCGTGGTAAAATTAAGTTGCATGGTTCATTAGGTCAGAGGTAATTGAATGTGCCTACTTTAAAAAGCAGATTGTTAGCACTTTCATTTTTTAGCTCTTTCATGATCACTAGAGCAGACATGACTTTTGCTTCTTGCTTTTAAGTGACCACGGGACCATTTATTTTTCTTTAAGCCGTCAGAAAGTCAATCACTCTTGGTTCCTATATCCTTTCCCTTCCCACAGGAACCTGGACGGAGGCAACACACGTGTTATATAGATCATTTGCCTTGCAGGAAAGAACCAAAGAACCAGTGAATTGTAGCTGCTTTTAAAAAATGGTTGAGAAAAAAAAATCAATAATAAATTATCTTCCCATACAGCAGTTTAGGGTCCCTGCATGTCCCCCTCTGACATGTAGACGGAGTTATACATTGATTTAGTTGGGGACGGTACGGACTCTCCCTGCCTCTGGACTGCCTAGTGAACGTGGGTTAGGGAAATAAAAATAACCCACCCTGTCAGAAAGCGTTCCTAAGAGCTGCCGGGCCCAGCGAGTTATTTTTATAGTTTAATGAGCTAGGCCCCAGCTTCCACAGGGAGACACGGTGAGAGGAAGTGCTTTGTGATTTACTGCTGAAAAATGATCAGGATTCATGTTGTCTATAAAACATGAAAAACATTCTTCATTCCTTACCAATTAGATCATAGTTACAACTCACAGTTCCTTTGAGCTTAAAAGAAAAAAAAATTAACTGCTAGACATAAATGAATGCTGTGGTTAAATTAAACCCTTCAACAGCCCAAACAGGCATGAAAGAAATGCCTTCTGGATGCTATTAACACGCATATTTAAGTGCTATTTTTAAATTTTAACTGCAAGCCACAGCAAGTGCAAATGTTTAGAATAGCTACTTTGGCATCATAGCATTGTTTTCACAGTTTTTCAGCCTTACTAATTCTTTCCAATAATTATTTCACCTCTTATTCCTTCAAAAATTTTTTTTCAGAGATAGTAAAATCACTTCATGGAAATAATCACATTTAAGGAATCAAAGAACTGTTGGTATCAATATAGCTTAGAGCAAAAAGCTTTTTGTTTAAAATATATTTGAAAAAGGAGAAAGGGAGGAGGAGAGAGAAGGAGGGGAGAGAGAGAGAGAGAGAGAGAGAGAGAGAGAGAGAGAGAGAGAGAGAGAGAATGCATGCTACCATGCACAGGGGAAGGTCAGAGGACAACTTTCAGAAGTCAGTTCTCTTCTTTCACCGTGTGGGCTACTTAGGATCAGGCCAGCAGGATAGCAAGAGACACCTTCTGGTTGGACTATCTTATAGGCCACGGAAACCTTGTCTTCTAATTGTCATGCCAGCTGCATCATGCTGCTTTTTCTATGAATATACTAAAACTTGGAATTGCTACTCAATAGCTTTGAACTTCTAATTTATGCCTATGAAAATATGTACACTATGGAACAATTTTGGTACAAATATTCATTACAATCATGAAACTGGGGAACACAGGAAAGGGTTCTGGGAAATGCCACTGGGTCCTTGCACCTCATCGGAGAGGAGGACCCAGAGAAGAGTTTGGCATGCACGTTAAAGGATGCTCCAGGGATGGGAGGGGGAGGCACTGGGGGATGGGGAGGAAAGGAGGAGGGGAGGGGGGCACAGGGGGTACGGGGTTGGAGGGAGGGGGGGACCAGTGTACCTGTTAAGTTTGTATGAGTGGAAATAAAAAAAAGAGCGTAGTAACTACAAAAAAAATCATGAAACCACCCATATCAACTAAAGTAAAAGTAGAATATTAATGTTTTATTTGTAATGTGTGTAATGTAGTATTAATGTTTGTAAATATGTGTTAAGAAAAAGGAGTCAGGACAGAGAAAAGAGAGATTTCATTTTCCATATTGTGTATGTCATGATAGTATATGTACTATTGCATGGCATGGCATAATTCTCAGCACATGGCGTATGCATTTACTAAGGATGCTATAGCAAAATAACTCAGAATGGATGATTGAAAGAGCAGAAATTTATTTCTCACCGTTTCAGAAGCTGGAAATCCAAGATCATCATGCTGGTAAGTTTGGGTCCTCTGAGCCATCCCCTTGGATAGGTAAAAGGAAGTGGGAGGTTCACAAGTTTGGGGGAATCGTCTGAATGAAGAGGGGAAGCAGTTCATCTATATCTATAGGAGTGATCATAAAAAACAGGTACAGATACTAATGGGTAGGGAGAGTGTTTTTGTTTCCTTTCATAGTTCTTTTTCATTTCCTTTTTGATGATGGTCCTACTGACTGGGGATAAATGGATCTCAATATTTGTCGCAGTTATTCTTTGTGCTGCCGTAAGACAACACTCAGACAGCTTCAGGGATGGAGAGGAAGATCTATTTGGCTTATGGACATAGTTCATTATGGCAGAAGAGACATGGTTGGTGACAGAAACTGGAGCCAGCTCGGGCCACTAGAGCCATCATGGAGACAGCGGAAGCAAGCAGACTGCAAGAGCAGACTGTTAGGTGAAGAAGGGCGAGGCTACCCAACCTCAAGACCCCAAGACCCCGTCCCTCTGCCCCCCCCACGCCTTCCTCCAGCGGTCTCTACCTTCTAAAGGTGACATGACCTTCCCAAATATTAACAGCTAAGAATTCAAACACATTAGCCTGGAGGGAGAGGAATCATAAGTCACATTCAACTTGTGCTCACGCATACGCATGTGTGCATGTGTGTGTGTGTGTGTGTGTGTATGTGTGTGTGTAATTTATTCTTCTTGGTAAAGGTAAAGGTTGCCATAGATGTTTTCATGTATTGATTGGCCATCTGCACATCTTCCTCTGAGGATTGTCTGTTCAATTCATTTGCTCATTTATTGCTTGGATGATTTTCCTGGCATAGCATCAATTTCTAATGTATAGGAGAGATTATATCTGGTATCTTGGTTACATCTTATTGATCTAAATACTATTATGCAATAGAATACTGTTTTTATTAAAGTAACTTTACATTAAGCCTTGATGTGAAATTCAAATTCCTTTTTTATTTTTGCATTTATTCTAAATCCTTTGTACTTACATATAAGTTTTAGAATGATTGGGATTTATATGTGTTAAAACTACAGACCAATCACTATTCATTAAAGTTGTAAATAAGTTTAAGGGAGTAATGATATCTTAAACATTTTTAACCTTAAATTTTGCAAAAAATTTTCTCTATATAACCATGCGTTTTTTAATGATCTGGGAAATGTGTTGTTAGGGCCTTTATCACTATGCAAACTTCAAGAAGTGTGTGTGCAAAGATAGCTGTGATTTTACCAGACACTGCAATTTCACAGTACAACTGCAGTAGACATGGTCAGTTACTGACTGAAACATTGTGTGCTGGCATGCCACCACATTTAGATGTTCCTTAAGACTACATGGCAAAACTTCATATTTTCTGATGTGACAATTTTATACATATTTTCTAGAATTGTACCTTTTAAAAATTATTTTTAATTAGCATACAAAATAGTGGGCTTCAACATGGTTTATTTTCATTTTTTAAAATATTTTCATCAATTTCATGCAGATATGTAGTGAATTCAGGTCATTTTTCACTCCATATTACTCAATTCCATCCCCTCTCCTCCTCCATTGAGAACGTTCTTCTTCCCAGTGAGTTACCGCTCTGCTTTCATGCATGCAGTCTCTCTGTGTATGTGTGTATTCCTTTGAATTCCATCAGGGTTGCCTGCACTGGTATGCATGCTTGCTGGCGCAGGGATGACACATCAGTGGATACAAGACTGAAGAAATTAGTCTCCCTTTCTACACTCAGCATCCTACCTTCATGGTCCCTCAGGGAGGGGTGGCTCTTCATAAGGACTTCTTTCTCCCCTGATGAAATATGGACAGGTCAAATCTTATTCAGGTCTTGTGGGTTGAATATATCTACGTTGAGTTCATGGATACACCATCCAAAAGCCACTGTTGGGCATCACCCCTCCCCACCCTGTGGCGTTTATCCTCTTCCACTATGTTTCTTGAGCCTTGTGAATGGGAATGATATCAATATCCTGTTCAACGTCACAATGCACTCCACAGTTAATTGTTTTCTGCATGTTGACCAGTTGTGATTCTCTTTACTAAATGCCTTCCCTTACAGAAGGCTGCTTTTGAGTTTGGTGCTGAGAATTGCACTAATCTATGAGAATTGCACTAATACTTACAAGTGTTTAGAAGGCAGTTAGATATCATGTACAAACAGCAAAATGATAGTAGTTTGTTGCCTCTTAGAGCCCATGACCTCCCCCATCTTCAGGTTATTAGCCTGGTTTGGTGTCAGGCATGAGTTCAGTCGTGAAGAGTGGGGCTTAAATTCAATGATAAAACAGATGATTATCCCCATGCCATGGTTCAACTGTGAGTTGGAGTGTGGAGTTGAAGCTTGAATTGGCATTGAAATAGGAGCATGTTGGTGATGCCAGAGCTGACGAAGGACATCTGCTAAGAAGAGCCATGGAAGGAGCCAGCTCAAGAGAATGATGCGTTCTGTGAGCAGCTGCACTGGAGGGGTAAAAACGAAGCCCTTTGGAACAGAGAATATTTCAAAAGGTGGCTCATCTACTGAAGAGGGAGTTATAGGATTTGGAGTTTACCCTGTTGGTTTTTGGTCTTGTCACGGGCCAATCTTTCCTGGATATGTACCATTCTCCATTCCTTTGGAATGGGAATTTATATTCTGTTCCATTGCATATTGGAAGTATGTAGCTTGCCTTTTTTTTTTTTTTTCAGGAGGTCATAAGACAATGAGCTTCAAAAGAGGCTTTGGACTTCTTTGGTACTGTGGTGGGACTGCTGTAGTCTATGGGGACTTTTTTAAAAAATTTTTTATTATTATTTATTCAATTGTGCGTGTATGTGTGTGTGCACGTGTGTATGTATGTGTGTGTGTGTAGAACCACAGACGAATTCGGGAACCACCATGGACGCCTCCATCTCCTCCCTTTTACTCCGCCCGGGGATTCACAGGCTTCGCCCTACCAGGACCAGAAACGCAGGCTGCCCCTGTTTCCGCCCGGCGTCTATGCATGGGGTCTAGGATCTGAACTCAGGACCTTCCGCCTGCAAGGCAGAGGCTTAACCCCTGAGCCACCTCTCCAGCCCCTATGGAGACTTTTAAAGTTGGACACAGTACAGTGTTCATCACGGGGATTAAAGGGCAGAATGTCATGGTTTAAATGTGAGTTTCCCCCACAGGTTTATGTGTTTGCAGCCCTAGCTGATGTTAGTGTTTGGGAGGGTCATGGCACCTTTAGGAGGTGGAGCCTTGCTGGAGGCAGGCATGTCACAAGGGGCCGGCCTTGAAGATGAGTACCCTGTGCTACTTCTGCTGGCAGTCGCTCTTGTGGTTTTGCTGCCTGCTTCCTCTGTCTCCATGATGATGGCAGTGACCTGAGCTGCCTCCAATTTCTGTCGCCAGCCACGCTTTTTCCATAATGGACTGTATCTCCCCTCTTGAATCATAAACCAGATAAATCTCCCTTTCTCACTTCCACTAGTTTTATGAGTATTATCTCACAGCAGCAGAAGAAGAGAGTAACTGCAACACCCCGTAATATTCATGCCACTGTTGCACCAATGGGCACATCTTACTAGGTTGGTTATTATTGTAACTCACAGAATTCACAACCCAGTGAAATTGTTGGTGAGTTTTTTCCTCCCCCTTGATACCTTGCAAAACACCTTTTGGTACTGTGGAAGCTAGCCGGTGGGGAGGATGCTTCTAGATCAGTTTCAGCTGGTGTATTCTCCATGTCCTGCCAGAGACTCAGTGTGCTGTCTCCAGAAACAGGGTCTTACCATCAGGTTCTGGCGGGCACTGTTACAGTTTCCCTTCACATTTCTGATTATTGTTGTGACCAAACAACCTAGGGAAGGGGTTCATTGTTACAATTCTCATTACAATTCTTCAGCATGGCAGGAGAGTTCACACCAACATTGGTAACCAAGGGAACTGGTCACAACATACCCACAGAAATTGCTGAGAGAGTTAGTGTTCTCCTTTGCCAGTCTGCCAGAGAATGCCAACACATTGAACCAGGTTTCTCTATCTTATCCACTTGTCCAGGCAATATTCCTGTCCATCATGTCCCACTAGTTAGACAATCTCCCACAGGTTTACTTAAAGTTTGCTCTAACTACCAGTTCCCCAAAGATGTGTTTAAAGCCTCAGTCTTCCTCTAAATGGAGCAGGATCCAAGAATAATGGCAAAAACCTCTCGTGTTTTGGGGGCCTTTGAGACTTTTCTGACTAATAGCACGTTATCATACCCCAGGTACTGGGAGTTTGATTTAATCACTGTTGACTTTTGGAAGGAGCATTTCAAGGCATTTTCTGTTCATTTTTTCTTCCCTTCTCCATGATCCCTGGTGCCACACATCTCAATTTATACTTTTTAGAATATACTTGGTAAAAAGTTTCTCATATAAGTTTATAATGTAGTAGATTTATTTCTGACTGTACCATGCCTCCTCAGTGTTTTCTCTCGACCCCCAATTAGCTGTTATTTATTGCTCCCTTCATCATCCACTGACTTCTATGCTTCACTAAATTCATATATATATATATATATATATATATATATATATATATATATATATATATATAGTATTTGTAGCATTTCCCTAGCCCAAAGTTCCAAGTTTTCCACGTTCTTCCTGCAAAGCAATCGCAAAGGTGTAAGAATCACATGGTCAGATTGATCACAACAGCCTACTCCTTAGTACCACAGCTACTCCAGTCTTCTCTATTAGTTCCTTTTCTCGTTGCCGGGTCAAGCAGCATGTTGAAGGCAGGGATTGTCTTAGCTCACAGCATGAGGTACAGTCCATTCTGGTGGTGACATGTGGTAGCAAGAGCTTGAGGTAACTTGTCACATCACTCTTGCTGTCAGGAAACCAAGCGTAATGAATGTTAATGCTCAGCTCAATTTCTTCTTTTCATTCAGCCCAGGACACCAAAACCTTTATAGGGTGGTTCTTCCCTCATCAGTTAAACTATTTTTGCATCTTTTTTAAAAAAACAAACAAACAGATAACCATAGCAGCATGGGTTTACTACCAGGCTCATTATTTATTTCTTTTTCTACCTTTTTCTTATTTTACCTTCTTTTAAGCCAGTTCAATGAAAATTTTTATTAGTAGGGCTCTGTAGGACAATTTCAATAATTAATTGGTAAACCTCTGTATTGCTCCTTATGCCTAGAATTTCTTTGGCTATTTGATGACCTTTAAGCACCATGAATAATATGGCTGGAATTCTGGTGGCAATTGCACCAAACCCATAGATCACTTTTGGTAATTTCTTCCATCATGAGCATGACAGGACTTTCCACCTTCTACTGTATTCTTCATTTCTTCCTTCAGTTTACTAAAGTTTTCATTTGTACAGGTCTTTCACCTCTTTAGTTAGGTTTATTTTCGGATATTTTACTTATTTAATATTTAATTAATTTTGTGAGGGAGAGAGAGAAAGAGAGAGAGAGAGAAAGAGAAAGAGGGAAAAGGCACACATGTACTATGTGGGCTTCTGGGAACAGAACTCAGGTCTCAAATACCTCAGATTCGAGGGCTGGTACTTACTGACTGAAAAATCTCACTGCCCCTTCTCCCAAATTATTTTTGGAAGCTATAACATAGGGATTTTCCCCATGATATTCTTTTCAGCAAATTTGGTGCTACCATATAGAAAAGATTCTGATTTTTATGTGTTGATTTTATATCCTGCTGCTTTTCTGAAATTCATTAACAGAGTTCTGAGGTGCCATGGTTTAAAATGTGAGTTGTCCTCCACAGGATCACCCTATAAATGGCAGCACTATCAATGATTTTGGTGTCCTGGGCTGAATGAAGAGAAATTGAGCTGAGCAGTGAACATTCATTCCTCCTGGCTTTCTAATTGCATGTGTTTAAATCTTTAGTTGTTTGGGATGGTCACGGCTCCTTTAGGAGGCTGAGCCTTGATGGAGGAAGACATGTGACAGGGGGTGGACCTTCAGGCTGGTCAGCCCCGCCTGGCGTCATTTAGTTAGTCTGCTCTGGCAGTTTGCTGCCCTCAGCCTACATGATGGATGTGACCTCTAGTTTCTGTCATCCTTCCATGCCTTTTCTGCCATAGTGAACTATATCTCCCCTCTGCACCGTAAACCCAATAAGTCTCCTTTTAATTTGTTTGGGTTTGAGTGGTGGATCACAACTACAAAGAACAGTAACCTGTACAGGAGATGACTGATACAGTCTTCAAGGTCATTTCAATGTAGGATTACATAGAGAGAATGTTGTGTTTGGGATGCCATCTGCTAGAAAGGGAAATATCATTCCTTGATTTAAAAAAAAAGCATGGAAGGCTGAGAGGAGCTAAAATCACGAGCTTTCCATAGAAAATGGAAGGATAGAAACCCACTGGCATCTCACCCACTGGTATTTCTGAAGACTCTCAAGGAGTAAGGTCATAGCCCAATACTTAGGGATTTCTGTCTATAAGTACAAATGTCTTATATACTGAACTGTCTCTCTCTGGCCCATGCTGAATATCTGGAATGATTGATTCTTTGACTGTCAGGGTGACCATCCAAGCAGCACTGAAAGTTAGGAAAGATTTCCCATATTACTTCTCTCTTTCCTACCAATCAGAAGTTCTGGATTTGCATACAAACTCCCATCCCTCTGATTACAAGTAAGTGTGGCAGGATTGGGCGGTGGACTTTTGCCATTCTCCTTGGAAGAATGGTGAGTTTCCATACCTGTTTCAGCCCAACTTTTCTCTGTATTTCCATCTCTGTGTATTCTTTCTTCTGTCCCATATTTCTCAGCCCTAGGACAGCTTCATGGGTAACCTTGCTTACATATGGTACACTTAGGGGTCTTTTAGAAAGGATAATGGCTGGGAGAAAGCTGCTTCAAGAAAAAAATACCTTACACATTATGACTGAAAATTGGGATTATTTGATATTTCCTATTCCTATTTGTCTGCCTCTTCTTTTGCACAGTTGCTGCAGCAAGATTTCAAAACTATATTGTATAGGAGTAGAGAGAGTGGATACATTTATGCCATGGCTTGTTTCTTTCATTCCTAGTTTTGAATTAAGTGCTTTAAGCTTTTCTCCCAGTTAGCATGAAGTTAACTTTAGTACAAAGTAATACACAGCCTTCACACTGATGAAATATGCTCCTTCTACTCCTAGTTTTGTTTTCAGTGTTTTTTATCATGAAGAAAACCTTTTCTATATCTATTGAGGTGATTATAGGATTATTTTTCCAGAATTTACTTACGTGATATGTTATTAAATCATTTGCCAGAATATACATGCTGAACATATGTGCATGAATGAAGTTAACTTATTCGTGGTATCATTTTTTGAATGTGTCATTGAATTCAGTTTGCAATTATCTTTCTGAGAAAGTTTATATTGATGTTTAGCAAAGAAATTGATATACAATTTTTAAAAAATGTTTTATTATTTATTATTCAATTGTGCGTGTATGCATGTGTGCATGTATGTGTGTGTGTAGAACCACGGATGAATTCGGGAACCACCATGGACGCCTCCACCTCCTCCTTGTTTACTCTGCCTTGGGATTCACAGGCTCTGCCCTACCAGGATCAGAAACGCAGGCTGCCCCCCCCTCCCCCCTCCCCCTCCCCCTCCCCCCTCCCCCCTCCCCGATATACAATTTTTTTAATGTGTCCTTGCCTGCTTTTTTACATTGGGGTAATATTGTCATCATAATATGAGTTTAGGGGAGCTGGAGAGGTGGCTCAGGGGTTAAGCCTCTGCCTTGCAGGTGGAAGGTCCTGAGTTCGGATCCCAGATCCCACGTATAGACGCCAGGCGGAAGCGGGGGTGGCCTGCGTTTCTGGTCCTAGTAGGGCAGAGCCTGTGAATCCCGCGGCGGAGGAAGAGGAGGCGTCCATGGTGGTTCCCGAATTCGTCCGTGGTTCTACACACACACAGACACACACGCGTGCACACATACATACGCACATACGCACAATTGAATAAATTTAAAAAAATTTAAAAAAAATTTAAAAAAAAAATGAGTTTAGGGTATTCCTTCCCTTTATGTTTTATTGAGTAGCTTGAGGAACATTGGTATTTGTTCCTCTAAAGAGTCTGAAAAATCTGTCTAGCTCTGGGTTCTTATTTGTTGGAAGATTCTTTATTATGTATTAAATTTTTGTATGTGTATTTATGTATTTGTATAATGTTTATATCCTCTTAATTTAACTATAGTATAACATACATGTCTAGACATTTATATATGTCTTCTAGCTATTCGATTTGAAATGTAGGTTTTCACAGTATTCTGCAATGATCCTCTAGATTTCATGGGTATATACTGTAAAGTCCCCTTTCTTCTTCACCTTTACAAATTTAAGTATTCTTTCTTCTTGTATTTGATAACTTTGCCAAATTCGTTGATATTTTTGAAAAACTAACTCTTTGCTTTATTATTTATATTTTATGCAGTCTTCACTTTATTAATTTTTGTCCCAGTTTTATTATTTCTGCCTACTGATTTCAGATTGGCATAAATAATTTTTTGAGATCTCTCTGATTTTTGTAATGTAAGAGTCAGATGCATAAACTATCCTCTTAGAGTTGCCTTTCCTGCTTTAGAAAGATTCAACTTGGGCTTCAATTACCATTTATTTTAAGACTTTTTGAATTTTCTCCCTGATTTTTTTAAAGACTACTGACTATTGGTATAACTTCTGAAGTTTGTTTTGTTATCAGTTTCTAGTATTAGTCAGGCTTCTCTAGAGAACAGGATATGTGTGTGTGTGTGTGTGTGTGTGTGTGTGTGTGTGTGTGTATGTGTGACCTTTTTGTATCTTTTGACTAATTTTTATTTAATGCTTTGTAACAGTTACTCTTAACTATTGGTGTGAGAGAACACTCAAAGTCAATCATCTTAAGGGAGAAAGGGAGATTTATTCAGCTTACAGTTCCAGAGGGGAAGCACAGTTTCTCATGACAGCATGGCTGGCTGGCTAAAGCTGGAGGAGGCTAAGCCACTGCAGACATCTTGGACTGCTTGCTGCAAAGGCAGACTTCTCCTGGAGGTAGGGTGGGACTAATCCACCTCAAGGCCCACCCCTTGTGACTGCCTTCCTCCAGCAAGGCTCCACCTCTCAAGGTACCATGACCTTGCCAAACACATGAGACTGTGGGGGACACATTTCAAACCATGACAATGCTTATGTCGCTAGATATAAACATAGTGATCTGCCTGCTTTTTTGCTTCAATTTGCTTGATATATTGACTTTCATCACTTCACTCTCCATTTGTATGTAGCTTGTGAGATCTGCTTTTTGCAGATACTTATTTGCTTCTTGTTTTTTAATAAAATCTGCTGTTATGCATCTTTTAACTGAAGAAATAAGAACATTTATATTGAGGGTCACCATTGAGAGGGATTTGCTGATTACTGTGGTTGGTCATTTTCCTGGTTGGTCTGATTATTTCATGTTCTGCTTTTTTCTTCCTTATTCCTATTACTGGTTTTCTGATTTACTAAGTTGGACATGATTTATTTTCTCTACTTTTTTTGATCATCCATTCTAGATGAAATTAATTCTCTCTTGTGCTCTCATTATCAAGATTGTGCTACTTTTTCTTCTGTGGGATTCATTTTAATATCTTAATATATTCATTTAATATCTATTAATATGATGGTTGGTGGTAATACATTGTTGTATTTTGTGTTGTCTTGAAATATTTTTTATTTCTCTTTTGAATTTAAAATATAAATTTGTGGAATATATTAAGCTTGACTGGCAGTTATTCAGACAGAGATGGAAATATATCAGTACATTTTTGTCTGACTTTAAAATTTCTGCTAAGAGGTCTGATGCTATTCTGATGTGCTTCTGAGTTATTGTGTTTCTCTTTATTCTTTTAATATTGTTTCTTTATTTTGTAGTTTTGTTTGATTATAACATGTTATGAAGAAGTTCTTCTCTGGTCATATCTATTTAGTGTTCAAAATACCTCTTGTGCTTGGGGATCCATTTCTTTTTCTAGATTTGGGAGATTTTTAATTGTAATTTCATTTGAATAGATACTATGTTCCCTTTAGTTCTATCTTAGTTTATTATATTTAACCCCATTAGGTTGTTTTATATATTTTAATTTGTTGGGGGTTTTTTGTATTATTTCCTCAACCTGTCTTGTATCCATGATGATTTTTCTTTTGCTGAAACCCATTGTTGGTGATGTTTTCCATTTTTTTATTACTTGAGGTTGTCATTTTCAACATTTCCATTTTTTCAAAACCTCAACTTCCTTAGTGAATTCCTCATTTATATTACAGATGTTTTGCTTTGCACTGCTTATCTATACACTGAACTAATTTTTTCACTTCATACATCTGCTTATTTGTTTCCTCTTTGAAGTCTTTGGTTATTTTTAGAAGTAACTTTTGAATTGCTTGTACAGCATCTCAATAATCTCAAGAATTTTGTATTTGGTTACTGAGGAGTTATAAAAGTGAGCAGTGTATCTTGAGGGCACAGTCACCAGGATCACTAAAAGAGAAGGCGACACACTGCTGGAACAAAACCACACATTAAACTCAGTACAGAAATACATTGAAAATTGATTAAAGCCAGCTGTCATATCACCAGTGACCATAGAACCAAAAATAGCAAAATAATGTAGAGTGTGCTATGAAATTAAAAAATGTTTAGGGTAAAAGTAGAAGTAGTAAATGAATAAGCTAAAGGAGGAGAATAGAGAGTAATAGATAAAGATGAAGAAGGATGGTTAAATAAATGAAAGGATGGAAAGCAAAAGAACCAAAAAAGTTTTGAAAAGGGAAAAGAGATTAATATACTCTGTCCAATAAAGAAAGAGTATAAATTAGGCAAATGTAAGAAGAGAGATTAAAACAGAAATATGAAAGTACTTTTTAAAGTTAAAAAATGAATATTCATAGTCTGTCTTACTTTTCAGTTGGGACACAGATGTGCTTTTTCAAAATCAGCATATTAATAGATGGCGTGTGTTTTCTGTGATTCACTCTTCAGTACATGTTCAAAATCTTTCTTCTTCCAGCTACATGTAGTGTGATTCTATTTACTGTTAAGTTCAGCTCATACCTTTTAATATTAAACTTTGAGTGGTTTTCCCTTTCCTTACTTCAAGTCAGACCATGGATGGCCCTTCTAATGCCCTATTACAGTTATGGAAGAGGTTTCACTTTATTCCATTGCCGTTTCTCCCACCTTGACCATCTTTTTTTTTTTTTTTTTGAGACTTTAACATTTTTTATTATCTCCGCTCATACAAACTTAATAGGTACACCAGTTCCCTCCCTCCTCACCCCCCAGTGCCTCCCCTCCCCCAATCCCCGGAGAATCCTTTAATGTGCATGACTGACTGTCCTCTGGGTCCTCCTCTCCGATGACATACAAGGACCCAGTGGCATTTCCCTGAACCCTTTCCTGTGTTCCCCTTAAGCATAGGAACACTATTTTGGCTGTCAATCCCTTGCCTCCAAGGATCTTGGTGCTTTTAGCAAATCCTAGACTTTGTGGGGACAATAGTGTGTTGAGACATTGCGCAGGGCATGTAAAGTCCAATTATGATTGCTTCGGCCCTAACTTGTGTGAAGTATCTTGCATATCATTGCTCCTCCCATCCTTGTGCTCTTACAATCTTACCGCCCCCTCTTCCGCAAATTTCCCTGAGCTTCAGGATGGGGAGAGATTAGTCTGGCCTAGTTCTAGGTGGTTGATATAGAGTCTCTGAAGTTCTGGATTTTGGTTTGTTGATTTTCTTTTGCAGTTTTGCTGCTCCTGCAATGCCCCTCTAAATAAATGTAAACGTTCTTTTTTAAAATCATTTTTACACATAAGGACATATTCAGGATTTATAACATTTTCAACAATGGTTTTACATCATAGAGTAGAAAACAAACTAAACCAACCAAAGAACAAGAACAACAAAACCTACACTGATTCATTCATGTGGGTCTTGACCCTCATGTGATAAATTGTGGAGAATTTGCTGTGATGGAGTTGGTCTTGCACAAGTATCAATTCATAACCTTTTGTGGAGAGAAATCTGCACAGATATCTAGTGACTGAGTGGGTCTTTTTTTCCTTATAGGTGTCTGGTAAGCTGGGTGTATTGTGTACCTTCATTTTGACTACACTCCATCCTAGGAAGTGAAGTGTAGAATTTTTTACTTGCAGCATCAGATCGAGCCTCAAAATATTTCAGATTTTGGAACGTATCCTATTTCAGACTTTAGATTAGAAAGCTTAAAAATACACACTGATCTTCATTTTCTTGAAGAATTTTAGTGAAAAGTTAATGTATCTGATTTTATTATCTTTAATAAAAGTTTGTTAATATAAAGCATTTAAAGTTTAGTTTTGGTATTGTATATAGATTTTTCCCATTTACTTGAATTTTAAAATTAATAAAGATTTTTTATAATATTTCCCTGATGTATTTAAAAGTCTATATAAAAATGTAGTGATATTCCCACTTTTTTAAGTGTATTTGTATGTGCTATGTATGCAGCATATTTATATACATCTGTGATATAAGGCTTCTTGTTCTATCACTCTCTACCTTATTCTACTAAGATAGGGACTTCGGTAGCTAGATATAAAAGTTTCAACCTAACAATTGAAAGCTGTGCTGTAGAAACATTTGTAAAATGTTAGTAGTTTAGGAAGCTCTTGAGTAAACTTTCAAGAGTTTTTCTGGTTAATAAAGAAAGATCCTGTCCATAGTTGGTGGAACCATCCTCTGGGCAGGTTGATAAGGTGGGGGGAGAATCAGTAAGTTGACATTCTTCAGAATATTTTGGATTATCTGGCAATAAGGGAGTTTTCCATCTCTGAACAATCATGTGGCTATGGTATGACCAATTCCCTTGGCTCATAGTATTCATAGGAACGCTCTTGCCAAGTTGCGCTAAAAACTGTGACTGAGAACTATAAGAAAGAATACAATCCCTTGTTTCCCTAAGCTGTTCAGTAATGAATTTACTGGTAACATGCAATCAGATTATCATAGATGGGCACAGGTGTCAACTTGACAGTTGAGGGTTTGAGCTCTAGACACATTCGTAGAGAATTAGTGGTTGAGTTAAATCCAGAGCAAACCTGCAAGAGATTGTTCAGCTGATGGGGAAGCCCCAACCCATGGTGGGTAGGACTAGGTCCTGGAATAAAATAAAGAGAGCTGGTTGAGAAAGTTGGCATCTTTGTGTACACTTGACCAGACATACTGGTCTGGCATGTAAAGATCGTCCCTTTCTCAGCTGTTATGGTGTGACCAGTTCCCTTGACCTTGGTGTTGGTGTGAGCTCTCCTGTCAAGCTGAACAGAGAACTGTAACTGGACAATCGTAAGAAAATAAACCCCTTGTTCCTTTCAGCCGTTTGATGGTGATTTATTGGCAACACAAACCATTTCAGAATTTGGTAACAGAAAAGTAAGATGTTCCTGAAAAATTTGACTATGTGTCATTTGTGGATTTTGAACAGTTTTGTTGGAGAATTTTGAAATGTTTGAAGATTTTGAAACTGCAGCCTATAAAAACCATTGAATAGAGTCATTGGAAAACAGTAATGGGCCATTTGGATGAGACTGATCCTAAGATACTCAGGAATTGTTTGGGCCATACTTGTAATGAAGGAAATAAGGAATTTGGCAAAGTTGAATTTAAAGATGATGGACTGGTTTGCTTAGAAGATAAAAGCTGTGTGGCCTTGAAGTTCATATGGCCAGATCAGAAAAGGGAAGACAGCAAGCAGTTATGAATACAGGAGAAATGTTAACATCATTAAAGATCTAGTGTTTTGTACTAGAACAATGGGAGAGATGAATGAAGATTTTATGAAAATCTAGACTTGTTTTTTTTTAATTTTTTTATTTATTATTATTCAATTGTGCGTGTGTGTGTGTGTGTGTGTGTGTGTGTGTGTGTGTGTGTATGTGTGTGTATGTATGTGCGTGTGTGTAGAACCACGGATGGATTCGGGAAACACCATGGACGCCTTCACCTCCTCCTCGTTTACTCTGCCCTGGGATTCACAGGCTCCGCCCTACCAGGACCAGAAACGCAGGCTGCCCCGCTTCCGCACGGCGTCTATACGTGGGGTCTAGGATCCGAACTCAGGACCTTCCGCCTGCAAGGCAGAGGCTTAACTCCTGAGCCACCTCTCCAGCCCCTGAAAACCTAGACTTGTTTAGTGGAAGAAAACCTAAGCTGAAGCAGTTTGCCTTCAGAAGTTTTGAAAAATGCCTTTGCATGGTCAACACACAAGAGCTGATACAACTTTGGTTTGAATGGACCAGGCTACATGTCAGCTTCACAGCACAACTTGGCAGCAATGTCCAGATGGTACTGGTTCTGATGCAGATTGAAGCAGCTGAAGTTTATCATCAAATGACAGGTTTGGAATTCTTGCAAAGGAAGGTAAAGCTTATACTTGCAACAGAAAATCTAGAATGTTGGAGATGTCAGAACCATGGTGGTACATGGTAGTACTAAAGATGATTGTAAATGCAGATTTTACCTACTTGTGCAACTTTGAGCTGTGAAGATGGACTGAGATCGCTCAGAAGTTTGAGTCAGCCTGACTATATTATGAGAAATAGAATATGGACATTGAACTCTGGGATATGGCATTTACCTTGCCAGACTTTAGTCTGCTTGATTTTAATGTTTATTTTAAGTTGAAGTATTTAACTTGGTTTGACTTAACAGAAACTTGCAGTAAAAAGATTTTAAAAATCTTTATTTTTAAAGAGATTTTTAACTTCGAGCATGTTGGAATTGAACTATTAATGACTGAGTATGTTAAAACTTGCATTATGAAAACTTTTAAAACTTTTAAAATTGAATGTATTTTATATCATCAGGTAAATATAACATCTGTGGAGCAAGTATTGACAGGTTATACTTTGAAAGTAATGTGCTTTGCATTAAGTGGACAAGGGATAGAGTGTGGTACATAGGTACATAGATGTCAACTTGAGAATTGAAGACTGTGCTCTGGGCCCATTAGAGAGAGTTAGTCAGTAAGGAAAACCCTTGAGAAAGCCTGCAAGAGATTGGTTGATATGAGAGGACTCAACCTATACTGAGTGGGACCATTTCCCAGACAGGTGGATAAGATGAGAAAATCTGGCTTAGTAGGTTGGCATTCTTCAGTATACTTTGGATTGATTTTCTGTCTGACAAGTGAGGAAATTTGCCCCTTTCTTGGCAATCATGTTGCTATGCTGTGCCAGTTCCTTTGGTTCTCGATGTTAATATGAGTTCTGCTGCCAAACTGAGCTAAAAAGTGTAACCGAAAACCACAAGAAAGAATAAAACCCTTTGTTCTCTTAAGATGTTTGGTCGTAAATTTATTGGCAATATTCAGGCAAAGTGACACGGTCTCTTGCTTAATCTCGAGGTAGACTGGAGGCCAGGCAGCCCTGTCTCTGCTCCACGCTGTACTGGAGTTACAGGGACATGTGCAGTCGTGCCTGACTTTCTACATGGCTGCTGGGATACAAATTTTGGTCCTTGAGCTGCGTAGCAAGGACTCAGAGTCCTTCTCCATCCCCACTGTTGATACTGGTCATACTCTTCTCTTTTTGTTTTTGCTCAACCTAAGTAGATGTTCGTAGCTTCCATTGAGCTTTTGAAAATCAAAAGATTTTTCTTTGTTTTCCATGTTTTTCTGTTTACAATTGTTGTGATTTCTGTTCATAAGTATGGACTTGTTTGAAGAAATTTTGAATTTTTTAACTTCCTGTTCTGCTATTTCTTAAGACAGAAATGACATCATTGATGTGAGAACTCTGATTTCTTTAGTATAAATATTTAAAGTCAAAGTTTCTTCTGAGAATTTTATAAATATTTACATGCATCTTTCATCCTATGATGCTGTTAAAGCTGCATCCTACAAATATTTATATTTTGTTTTTATTCAAATTAAATGTTTTTAAATGACCTCTGGGATTTTTTTAACTCACAAGGTTCTCCTTGTTTAGCTTTGCCATTATTTTAAAAATATCTTTTTGATAATAAGATCATCTGGCTCATTCTGTTATCTCCCTACTGATTTACTGAGGTACTGAGGATTGAACTCAGTACCCTACCACTGAACTTTATAGTTACGTCCTGTTTTTGGGTAGTTCTTATTTCAAGCCAGGTTTTTACTATGTTGCCCATGTGGGTCTTGAACTTGCAACCTTCCTGACTAAACAGCTGAATTATGGATCAATTCTAAAAGGCTAGGGTTATGTTTCTTTTTGCCATATTAGCTTTTTTTTTAATTCTTTACATTTCATAGTTTTTTAACAATACCACAGTTAGTTTCATGATGTATTTTGTTCATTTATCAGTGACTTAGAAAGAGCATATCACTTATTTTGTCATGTTTCTTATAAAACAACCAAATCCATCTAATTTTAATATGACCCATTAGAGTTCTATCCAGCCTTCATTAAATGATTGGCTTTAAATGTGTTGAGAATGGACTAAGGATTTTCACTTCTTGACGGCTTAGACTTTGAAGACTAGCTAGATGTTAGGATTTTTTTTTCTTCAGATGCTAAATGCTAGATTTCTGACAGTTTTATAGTCTGGCTAATAGCTTTATGGCTCATTAGGGAGTTTCCTTTTCCTCTACAGTTTTTCCTGAATTTCTGGGCCTTGAGAGACTTCTCGGCCCCACCCTCTGCTCACAGTCTCGTCATCCTCAAAGATTCAGCACTTCTCTGAGGTCTGTTCTTCCTCTTCTGCCCTCAGCCTTCAGCAAGGCACTGTGAGCACCGTGTGAATGTCTTGGGTACAACGGGGATTTCCGTTTTCTCCAACAGTCCACAGGAAAGACTTCTCAGAGTAATTTGTAAGAATTTCTCCAAATCTGTAAGATCAAGTGGCTTCAGCACCCACAGTCATACATTTGTTTAGACTGAAGAGAAAGATTTACTGGGTAAGTATAGATTTTTTCTGTGTCATGAAATCCTGGAGATTCAAACCCATCTTGTCAACCCACCAGGGCCTCATAAGTTCAATAATCATTTAGCTTGGTTTCTACCTACCTTTTTATGTGGGATTTTTTTTTAAATAATACTGCTTTTCTAAAGTTAAAAACTCCCATGGATCTTTTTCTCCTAGGATGGGCACATCATATTTGAAATTAATTCATTTAGTTATTCTTGTGCCTTTGGCTCTCTGAATTTTTCTTAAAGAAACAAAATTAAGATCTTCCCGCTTTTGCAGCCTGCTCTTACTGTGGTGATGGGAGCAGCAGTCTTCTGTGGTTTTTCACATCTTAAAAATGGAAATCTCCATTGGGCATTTTCCTTAGAAATTAGAATTATGCTAATTGATCATTTTGTCAAAAGTTGATGTCCCAAAATGTCTGAATTTAACATCTGAAATATATTCTAGATTTCCACTTGCATGTTTATACAATTTCACCCAGTTCCTACTTTTCAGGCATTCATCTGAAGAGTTTTTTAATGTGGCTGAAATAAGAATACTTAAATTCAGTAGCATTTTTGTAATGTGAAAAATGGGAAAATATAAATATTTAATAATGATGAATGAATAAATGCATCCTAATTCTATTCTATGTTCAAATATTTAGCAACTAAGAAAAAAATCACATTGTTGAAGGCTACATAATAAAAATGAAAAGTGCTCAGATTTTATTCTTTCAGGAGTTAGTTATTGAACACTGCATGAATTCCAAACATTGTAACAGCAGTGAATGGCCATAGAGATAAATAAAATATTCATAGTCCCTTTCTGGATGTAGTTTTTAATCTCATGGAATAGTCAAAGAAGAGAGTAATAAAAAAACTAATGGTCACTTGTCTAGGAAAGTTTTGGTAGCTAAATAAGATGTACGTCCTTAGCCGCAGTCTTAATAAGGAGAAGCAACAAGGAACATTGTGGAAGAGGCAGTGGTAAGAGTGTAAGAGCTTGAGTGTCCTCTGCATATGACAGAGCTGTTGTAGCCATGAGCTCACTGAAGCCACAGGTTTGCTTCCAAAGACCTGCACAAGGTTTGGCCATTCACATTTCACCATGGAATGGCAAAAATCTCAAGAGACTCTACACCTCTATCGAGAGGTGAGACTATTGTGTGTTAGTAATGGGGACTATGGGGAAGGGGAACTCTTTTCCTCGATGGCATATCCATTGATACAACATTTATGCTTCAGCAAGTGCTCAGACACATGCCAGTGCATTCAACCCAAAAGAAACTCAGTGGGCCACATATGCAAAAAGACATGAAAGTAGGAGAGAGGCTGAGAGAGAAGGGTTGTAGTGGGAATAGGGGGAGGTGGGGTTGTACAGGGTTGAGAATTCATTGTATTGATGTAGGAAGTTGTCAAATAATAAGCATAAATTAAATAGACCGCAGTGTCAAGAGTAACAGCTCAGACAGTGGGAACAGTATGTAGAGAGACCTAAGAGGAACTAGGCTAGAGCTTCAGCTGGTTCCGAAATTAATGGAAATTCACAGCATGAAAACACATTCAGCAGACTGGAAAGCTGTGATATCAGAGGCAGCTGGAGACCTGTTGAGTCATAGCATTAAAGGTTTGACGAGGTTCACTGTAATGGATTTAAGTATTTTTCTTACTGAAAGTATTTCTCATATAAGTGTTTTTTTGTTTGTTTGTTTGTTTCATTACACATTGCTACAGCAAAACCCCTGGCCTAAGTGTCTCAGCTTTACATTCCCATTGCCATAATGAATACATAACCTAACCAGCTTAGGGAAATAAGGAGCTTATTCATGTTCATGATTTTCAGTTACAGCTGACCATCGTAGCAGGAGAATGATACCACCATGAGGAGTCAAGGGAACTGGAGCACCATATGATGTGTGATGCTGATGAGAGAGGGGCAAACATCTGTGTTCTTAAAGGCTCAGTTCTCAGTTGTCAAATTGACAATAGAAACCAACTGCTACACCAAATAATTGAGGGGAAGCAGGTTTTATCCCAGCTCATAACTCCAAGTCATGAGTCTATTACAGTTACAGTAGGGAAGTTGCAGTAGAAGGAATTTGAAGCAACTGGTAATAACACGTCCACAGCAAAGAGCAGAGTGCAATGAGTCAATGTATGCATGCTTCCTAGCTATTGCTTGGTGTTCATCTTTTTTTTCCATATGTGTTAATGTGTACACAAGAGTGCACTTGCATGTGTGTGCCTGTGGAGGCCCAAAGGTGACATTGAGAATCAGCCTAGATTGCTCTTCCAACCTTACTGCTTTGCTCTGGGCCTTCTCAGACTCCACTTTCCAGGCAAGAATTAAAGGCTGCCACCGTATTTTTTTCCTTTCATCTGGGGATCTTAGGTTCATTTGTTTTTTGAGGCAAAGACTTTAACCACTGCACTGGACCATCTTCCCAGCCCATCAGTTCTCATTCTTATGTAGCTTTGGAGTCCTCGTGTGGAGTAAGCGCCTGCCTTCAATGAGCTGGTCCTCACACCTCAATTAAAACAATCAAGACACCCGCCCCCGCTCCGCCGGTCGGGACGCCTGCGCGAGATCCAGCCGGGCCTCAACGCGCGCTCTAGGACCCCCAGGTCAGCCCACGGGGACCCGGCTCCGACTCCCACCATCCAGCCGGAGCCGCGCGGGGGCCGAGCGACGAGGAGGACCTCCCCCTGCGCCCGGGCCCCGCCCCAGCTGCCCTCGGGTTAAATAGCTCCACGCCGACGCGCCCGTCCTTCCCTTCTTCGCCCCGCCCCCGCTCCGCCGGTCAGGACACGCGCGCGGTCCACCCGGGCCTCACCCCGCGCCCTAGGTAAGTCCCCGTTCAGGCCCTGCCCACCAGTACCCCAGGCCAAATAATTCAGTTTAGTGAAATTGAGAGATCTTAAGAGTTAAAATGACAATGCCAAAGTCAAAGTGCAAATCCATGAGAAGCAACACTCAAGTAAACAAATTTCCCACTGAAGAAATTAATCCCATAATGTTAGACTCCAACAAGAACAAACCCACGGAAAAAGGCCAAGAAAGCCCCACCCAGGATAAAGACTTTCAAAATATGATCATTACCATGTTCAATACTATGAAAGAGGAAATCCGGGAGGAATTACATAATCGAATCAATCGCTTTGAAGAGCAACACAACAGACATCTGGAGGAGTTGAGAAAAACAGTGCAAGAAACAAAAAGTGGCATAGAACAGTTAAAACAAACTCAAGCAGAGTTTAAAACTGAGCTAAAAGACAAGTTATCTTCAACCCAGAACGCCACAGAGAGTCTTATCAACAGAACTAATGAAGCAGAAAACAGAATTTCAGACCTTGAAGATAAAGTGGGAGTACTAACCAGCTCAATGGAAGAGGTTGTTAAAGCCAAAAAGATACTTGAGAGAAATATCCAAGAGATATGGGACACCCTGAAGAAGCCTAACATGCGTATTCATGGAATACCGGAGCAAGAATCTCAAAATACCACACCTGAGGAAATTTTTCAAACGATCATCAAGGAAAACTTTCCTCATCTAAAAAAAGAGAGGCCCATTCATATACAAGAGGCATTCCGCACCCCAAACAGATACGACCAAAATAGAAGCACACCGCGGCAAATAATAGTTAAAACACTCCACATTCAAGATAAAGAACTGGTGCTGAGAGCTTCAAGGGAGAAAAAACAAGTCACTTTTAAAGGCAAACCTATTAAAATAACTAATGACTTCTCAGTCGAAACAGTAAAAGCAAGAAGAGCTTGGAGAGACATACTTCAAGTATTGAATGAGCAAAAATGTCAACCCAGGCTGATTTACCCTGCAAAACTATCAGTCATGATCGAGGGAGAAAGAAAAATTTTCCAGCACAAACACAACTTTAAGGGATACATGGCCACCAAACCAGGCCTTCAAAAACTGCTAGAAATGATACTCAAGCGTGAAGAAAAAAACAGGCATATCCAGGAGAACAGAAGGCAAATATAACACCATTAAAAGCGAAGCAATATACTTATAAAAGCTACTAAACATAATAAATGTCTGGAATTAACAATAGTTTCTCCATTATAACACTAAATGTTAATGGACTTAATTCACCGATCAAGAGACACAGATTACAAACTTGGATTAAAAATCACAATCCATCAATCTGTTGCCTGCAGGAAACCCATCTCACCACAAAAGATAGGCACGCTCTAAAAATAAAAGGCTGGTCAACAATTCTACAAGCAAATGGAAGCAGAAAACAGGCAGGGGTAGCCATTATGCTATCAGACAAAGTGGATTTCAAACCAAAAAAAATTATAAGAGACACGGATGGATACTACATTTTAGTCAGAGGTACAATTCACCAGGAAGATTTCACAATACTGAACATATATGCACCCAATACGGGCCCCCCCACATTCATTAAGAAAACCCTACAGCGTCTAAAGCAAGAAATCAACCCCCAAACGATAATTCTTGGGGACTTCAACACCGCCCTCTCTACATGGGATAGATCAACAGGTCAAAAGCTTAACAGAGACACTTTGGAACTTAATCAAACCCTGAAAGAAATGGACCTCACAGATCTCTATCGAACTTTTCACCCACGCACCAAAGAATACACATTTTTCTCAGCAGCACATGGAACTTTCTCCAAAATAGATCACATATTGGGCCACAAAATGAATCTACACATATACAAGAAAGTTGAAATTCTAACCTGTGCCCTATCAGACCACCACGGCCTAAAGCTGGACATCCACAACACATCAAACAAGAGAAAATGCACTAACTCCTGGAAACTTAACACTATGATGCTGAATGAGAACTGGATTCAGGAAGAAATTAAAAAGGAAATTCAAGATTTCCTGAAAGTGAATGATAACGAAAATACAACTTACCAAAATCTCTGGGACACAATGAAAGCTGTTCTAAGAGGTAAGTTCATAGCTCTTAATGCCCACGTCAAAAAAATGGAAACATCAGAAATAAACAACTTAACAATGCAGCTTAAAGCTTTAGAGAAACTAGAGCAATCTGATCCTAAAAGCAGTAGAAGAGAAGAGATTAGCAAAATAAGGGGAGAAATATCTGAAATCGAGACTAAGAAAACGATAGAAAAAATCAACCAATCAAAAAGCTGGTTCTTTGAAAAAATCAACAAGATTGATACACCCCTAGCTAAACTAACCAAAAGCAAGAGAGAGAAAACCCAAATTAACAAAATTAGAAATGAACATGGAGTTATCACTACGGATACCCAAGAAATCCAGAGAATTATAACATCATATTTCAAAAACTTATACTCTGTGAAGTTTGACAACACAAAAGAGATGGATGAATTTCTAAGTAAACACAACTTACCTAAATTGAATCAGGAAGTTGTGAATTATTTAAATAGTCCTATAACATATAAGGAAATTGAGGAAGTAATCTCGAATCTTCCCACCAAAAAATGTCCTGGACCAGATGGATTCAGCACAGAGTTCTACAAGACATTTAAGGAGTTAATAACACCAATACTCCTTAAACTGTTCCATCAAATAGCAAAGGAAGGAACACTACCAAATTCCTTCTATGAAGCTAATATCGTTTTAATCCCAAAACCTAATAAAGATTCACTTAAAAAAGAAAACTATAGGCCGATCTCCCTGATGAACACAGACGCAAAGATTCTCAACAAAGTCTTAGCAAATCGGATTCAAAAACATATTAAAAAGATCATTCATGGGGACCAAGTAGGCTTCATCCCCGGCACACAAGGTTGGTTCAACATACGCAAATCAATAAATGTAATTCATCATGTAAACCAGTCCAAAGTCCAAGACCACATGATACTCTCGATAGATGCAGAAAAAGCTTTTGACAAGATCCAACAGCCTTTTATGATCAAAACGCTAGAGACAGTAGGAATGGAAGGAACCTTTATCAATATAATAAAAGCTGTATACAACAAGCCCACAGCAAGGATTATGCTCAATGGGGAACAATTGGAAGCATTCCCACTTCGATCAGGAACAAGACAAGGCTGTCCACTCTCACCACTTCTATTCAATATTGTACTTGAAGTCTTAGCCGAAGCCATAAGACAAGAAAGGGACATAAGAGGGATTCAAATTGGCAAGGAAGAAGTCAAGCTATCTCTATTTGCAGATGACATGATCTTATACCTGAGTGATCCCAAAAACTCCACCAGGAAGCTCCTGGAACTAATTGAGAAGTTCAGCAGGGTGGCAGGATACAAAATAAATGTGCAAAAATCAGAGGCCTTCCTATATGCCCAGAATGAAAGAAGTGAAAAAGCCTTGAGAGAAACCATGCCATTTACTATAACCCCTAAAAAAATGAAATACCTTGGTATAAACCTAACTAAGGAGGTAAAAGACCTTTACAATGAAAACTTTAAAACCCTAAAGAAAGAAATTGCAGAAGACACCAGAAGGTGGAAAGACCTCCCTTGTTCCTGGATTGGCAGAATCAACATTGTAAAAATGACCATCCTACCAAAGGCAATATACAGATTCAATGCTATACCAATCAAAATCCCAAAGCAATTCTTCAAAGAAGTTGACCAAACAATCTCAAAGTTCATTTGGAGGCACAAAAGACCCAGGATAGCCAAAACAATCCTGAGTAACAAAAACACAGCTGGAGGTATTACCATACCAAACCTAAGTCTATACTACAAATCCATAGTTATAAAGACAGCCTGGTACTGGCTCCAAAATAGACACACAGATCAATGGATAAGGATTGAAGACCCAGATATAAGCCCACAAAGTTACAGCCATTTGGTCTTTGACAAAGGGGCCCATAGAATCCAATGGAAAAAGAACAGCATCTTCAACAAATGGTGCTGGCAAAACTGGATCTCCACATGCAGAAGATTAAAGCTGGACCCGTACTTGTCACCATGTACAAGACTTAATTCCAAATGGATCAAGGACCTTGATATCAGGCCAGAGACTTTAAAAACCATAGTTGAAAAGATAGGGAACTCCCTCGAGCTGGTTGGGCTAGGCCAACAGTTCCTAAACAGACATCCAATGGCACAGTCACTGCTACCAACTCTCAACAGTTGGGATCTTGTGAAATTAAAGAGCTTCTGTTCAGATAAAGAGATTGTAACACGAGCTCAAAGGCAACCCACAGAATGGGAGAAAATCTTCACTAACCACATATCTGACAGAGCTCTACTGTCCAGAGTGCACAAAGAACTTAGAAAATTAAACTCCAAGGAAAACACTGGCCCAATTAAAAAATGGGCCCTGGAACTTCAAAGAAACTTTACCAGGGATGAAATTAAAATGTCTAACAATTATCTTAAAAAATGCTCCACTTCCTTCGCCATCAGGGAAATGCAAATCAAAACTTCCCTGAGATATCATCTCACCCCGGTCAGGATGGCAAAAATCCACAATACAAACAACGACAAATGCTGGAGAGGATGTGGAGAGAGGGGAACTCTCCTACATTGTTGGTGGGAATGCAGGCTCATACAGCCACTCTGGCGAGCCGTCTGGAGATTCTTAAAGAAATTAAAGATTGAAATGCCATATGACCCTGCTATCCCACTTTTGGGAATAACCCCCCAAGCAGCAAAGGTTCGCCTCGATAGCACAAGCTCGACCATGTTCATAGCAGCACTGTTTACAATAGCAAAGTCATGGAATCAACCTAAATGTCCAACAGTTGACGAGTGGATAAGGAAACTGTGGTACATCTATACAATGGAGTACTACTCAGCCATCAAAAATGATGAATTACTGGAATTTGCTGGGAAATGGATGTCATTAGAAAGAATTATATTAAGTGAAGTATCCCAAACCCAGAAAATTAAGCGCCGTATGTACTCCCTAATAGGTGGCTCCTAGTACCAAACTCACCCAGCCCACATTGGGACACTCAAAAGTAAACCTATGTAACACAGTAATTGCAAGGATTATGAACAAGAGAGATGGGTTAGGAGGGCCACACCAGAAACAAAGAGAGAGGAGACCATGTTACAGCAGAGAAAATAGGCCTCCATGAAGGTCTGCAAGTAAGTAATGAGAAACCTGGTTAAGTTCACAGACGTTCTTTCCTGATCTCACCAGAAGGGGAGGGCATATAGTCTAGCAGATAAAAAGTAATCATTTTGCAAATGGGTGATGGACCCCTCTCTCAGTGAGGTTTCCTACTCTTATTACATCTACCCTTGAATGTGCTATTACAACAAGACTCCAGTTTAACAGCTTTTTGTCTCTGGCCAGGGGGTGACATACAGTGCCCAGCAGAATGGAGTGAAGGGAATTGCAGGAGCAGCAAAACTGCAAAAGAAAATCAACAAACCACAATCCAGAACTTCAGAGACTCTATATCAATCACATAGAACTAGGACAGCCTAATCTCTCCCCATCCTGGAGCTCAGGGACATTTGCGGAAGAGGGGGCGGTAAGATTGTAAGAGCAAAAGGATGGGAGGAGCAACGATTTGCAAGATTCTCAACAATAGTTGGGGCCAAAGCAATCATAATGGAACTTTGCATGCCCTGCGCAATGTCCAGCGCACTGTTGCCCTCATAAAGTCTAGCATCTGATAAGGGCACCGAGACCCCTGGAGGCAAGGGATTGACAGCCATAGTAGTGATCTTATGCTTAAGGGGAACAAGAGAAAGGGCTTATGGAAATGCCACTGGGTCCTTATATGTCATCGGAGAGGAGGACACAGTGGAGAGTTAGGCACACACAATAAAGGACTATCTGGGAATTGGGGGGGAGGCACTGGGGGAAGGGGAGGGGGAAGAGGGGGGAGGGAGGGAACTGGTAAAAAATTTTTAAAATGTATAATTAAATTTTTAATAAAAAAAAAAAACAAAAAAACAATCAAGACAGTGGAACAGGGACGGCCAGAGACATCATGCTCAGATGATTTAGACTCACAGCTGAGATCAAAGGTTTTTGAACATGATGGGGTTCATGCAATTGTCAATAATTCTCTCTCTTTAGATGGACTAATCAATGGAAAAGAGGCATAAAAGCAAGAAGAGCAGACAAGAGACAGCACTGCAGCCCAAGTTAGAAAGCAAAGTGAAGTCTGGTCATTGTAGCTTGAATGTTTCACGTTACCACAGGTCAGGTTCTGAACACTTGCTCCCCAAATGGTGCTGCTACTTCTGAGAGAGAGTGGAATCTTTAGGTGTGCTTCTGAGGACTGGTCTATGAAGTGATATCCAGCTTATGGTTTCTGCCTCTCTCTCTCTCTCTCTCTGTCTCTCTCTCTCTCTCTCTCTCTTTCTCTGGTCCACCCTGATGTGAATAGCCCCCCACAGTAGTCTCTCTTTTTTTTTTGTATATACATATATATCAAAATATACATTCTAGTAATATCTAATTCACATAATACCACTTATTCATTTTAGTGAGTTGATTATGTATATTTGCATACAATCAGATGTATGTGTGCCTTCATACTTGCACACATTGTGTATGTGTGTGGGGAGAGAGAGAGAAAAATTGAGAAACTATTTAAAAATGTTTACTAATAAAATTTTGAAAATAAAAAAGTTTTTTTGTCTATTAATGGACACAGGTTAATTTCTATTAATTAACAGGTTAATTGCTATTTTTAATAATGATATATTGACATTCTAATAGGTATCTTTTTTAAATATATTTTTTATTATTATTTCAGCTCATACAAACTTATTAGGTACACCAGTTCCCTCCCTCCCTCCTCCTCCCCCCGAACCCCCTGCTCCCCCTCCCCTCACTCTTCCTTCCCCATCCCCCAGTGCCTCCCGCCCCAATTCCCAGAGAGTCCTTTCTTGTGCACGCCTGACTCTCCTCTGGGCCCTCCTCTCCAATGACGTACAAGGACCCAGTGGCATTTCCCTGAACCCTTTCCCGTGTTCCCCTTAAGCATAGGAACACTGCTGTGGCTGCCAATCCCTTGCCTCCAAGGATCTTGGTGCCTTTAGCAGATGCTAGACTTTGTGAGGTCAATAGTGTGTTGGACATTGCGCAGAGCATGCAAAGTCCAATTATGATTGCTTCGGCCCTAACTTGTGTGGAGTATCTTGCAAATCATTGCTCCTCCCATCCTTTTGCTTTTACACTCTTACTGCCCCCTCTTCCGCAAATGTCCCTGAGCTTCAGGATGGGGAGAGATTAGTTGATATAGAGTCTCTGAAGTTCAGAGGTTCACCTCGATAGCACAAGCACGACCATGTTCATAGCAGCACTGTTTACAATAGCAAAGTCATGGAATCAACCCAAATGTCCAACAGTTGATGAGTGGATAAGGAAACTGTGGTACATCTATACAATGGAGTACTACTCAGCTATCAAAAAGGATGCATTACTGGAATTTGCCGGGAAATGGATGTCATTAGAAACAATTATATTAAGTGAAGTATCCCAAACCCAGAAAATTAAGCACCGTATGTACTCCCTAATAGGTGACTCCTAGTACCAAACCCACCCAGCCCACCTTGAGACACTCATAGGTAAATCTATGTATTACCTACAGTAATTGCAAGGATTATGAACAGGAGGGATGGGGTTGGAGGGCCACACCAGAAACAAGGAGAGAAGTGACCATGTTACAGTAGAGAAAATAGGCCTCCATCAAGGACTGCAAGTAAGTAATGTGACACCTGGTTAAGTTCACAGACGTTCGTTCCTGATCATTTACAACTAACGGGGTATGATCTCACCAGAAGGGGAGGGCATATAGTCTGGCAGATAAAAAAGTAACCATTTTGCAAATGGGTGATTGACCCCTCCCTCACTGAGGTTTCCTACTTTTATTACATCTACCCTTGAATGTGCTCTTATAATAAGACTCCAGTTTAACAGCTTTTTGTCTCTGGCCAGGGGGTGACATACAGTGCCCATCAGGATGGAGTGAAGGGCATTGCAGGAGCAGCAAAACTGCAAAAGAAAATCAACAAACCACAATCCACAGTAGTCTCTTGTTGCCATGAAATGAGCTCTCTGCCTTTTTGTTTCCCCTGTCATAATGGAAACTCTCTGAGCCAAAACAAATCTTTCTTCTTGTTTTCTGCCAGGTATTGGAAACACATCCACACAAAAGTAACTGATACAAGCAACACCTGAGATATTTTGGGAGAAGCAGGAACTTTCTGACAATTGAGAGGCAGAGCAGGAAGGAGAAAGAAATCAGGGTTAATTATCATGTTGGGGTTTAACAAAGCAGTGTGTGGGATACTACTTTCTGAGAGAAATAGACGAGAAAAGAAGCTACAAATCAATTCCTTTGTTTAGATATGTTCATATTCTTCTCCAAGTGAGAATGTCGTGCAGGAAGTTAGATTTCATGCTAACAGGGGAGGTCTAGGCTGAGGTTAATTTAGGAAGTTGTCTGTGTATTCGTTTCAGTGGCATAAAGCAAACCATAATGAACTGTGTGTTCTGTGTTCTCGGTGATTGAGAAGGCATATAAAACTACATGCAAAATACAATGTTATTGGCAGTTATCTGGGGAGGAGGTAGGTGACTGTGGGTGGATTTATTTATTTGTGATTTTAGATATTTATTGAACTTAAAAAGAAATATTACTTTCAGAAGGTAATTTTTGGGAGGCTGGGGATATAACTGAATTGAAGAGGTCTGCCTCAATCTGTCCAAGGCCCTATATTCAATCTCTTTCTCTTCATCTCTGTCTCTATCTCTGTCTCTGTCTCTGTCTCTGTCTCTCTCTCTCTCACACACACACACACACACACACACACACACACACACACACACACAAAACTCACACAATTTCTTTAAAATTGCTGAGAGACAGTATAGATTCTGAGAGTCCAAGGACAGTTGCTGTGAGTATTTTTATTGTAGCAGGTTTTTTTGCCGGACTCTAACTGGAAACTGGAATGTTCTTTCCCTGGATGTCAATTCGCTACTCTCTCTTAGGATCACTTCTGTGACACCTTTCCTAGACATTCTATTGAAATTTCAGCTTATAACCTTTTATATTTTCTTCTCTCTGCTTTGATTTTCCTTGATATTTGACACTTTAAAACCACTTATATTTAATTTGTTGCTGTGTTTAATAGTGATCTCATTTATGAGAAGAGGATATTTTCCATCTTTTCTGTTCAGATACAATCCCAGGGCTTAGAAGAGAGTCCTGATGACACACGAACAAGCCATAACTGTTGTTGAATGAATGTTTTTCCCAAATTGAGATCAGATTAGTCACTGCTTTCCCATTATAAGCAGAATAAGAACCGAACAAAACCCACTGCTACAGTTTCTAGACTGCCAATATATAAAGGGAGATTAGAAGTAAGGGTTAGGTGCCCCTAATATTTTCCTTGTTTCTATACTCTGAACTAAAATACAATATGATATTATAGTCAAAATTTGAGATAATCTAAAACAGAGACCTTCTGACTATTTTTTGAGGACCAAATAGGAACTACGGCCTGTTTTCTATTCTGCTCTTCAGTTAGGAACTGTTTTTATATATTGAAAGGATTTGAATGAGGGAGCTGGAGAAAAAAAGGAATAAACAAACACTCAAATCCCTAAGTCTCCCTCAAGCAAGTCAGATCAGTTTGTGAGTTTTAACTTCATTTCATTTTGCATGTCAGAAATGTCATTGGTGCAAACTCTGCCATGCCCCCCCTCAAAAAAAAGAGTCATACACACACACCAATCTTCAAACACTGGAGGACATTGAAATTAAGAGATGTTCCGCTCTTGCCTGCCAAGCAGTGAAAGACAGGCTAGAATCTGTCCTTCCTGTCGGCTTCCAGCAGGAGACATCAAGTGCTCTCAGGAAGGGCACTTTGAAGAGCAGGCTGACACTGCAGTGCATTTGGGAAATGGTGTTTGAGAGACAATAAAGGGGCCCTGACTTAAAGTACATTAAGGGATCACAGGAGTACATCTTGACTGTGTTTTCAGATCTCTTGATTCAAAGACACACATTTTCTTATCTTCCCAAGGGGGGAGGGCCAACCTAGTGCAGACTATAGACAGAGCCTGAAAAATAAGGTTGCCAACCACACATCAGAGATAATTAGCGATAGCATGGTGAGGAGCTAGTTCACAGCCTCAGGCAGGGCAGAAATAGATCAGGGAAGAAACCCAGGGTGTGAGTGCTGGGTCATCAGTCTAGATGGGAGGCAGGCTTGCCCCAGGGTGCATGAAGGGTTTGCTGTCCCACCTGGGGAGAAGAGGGACATGTATTCATGTTGCCTGTACTGGTGGCTTTCTTTTAACAATCCTTCCATATAGTGAGGAGGAGATCAGAGCACATGGTTGTGCACAGACAGGAGCAAAAGCAAAAGGCCAATACAGTCACTGCAATGGCAACAGCTCTGGACTCTGTGTGTGGAGGACTGAGTCCCACCTAGCCCAACCATTCACACGCCTCGTCTGTGTGAACCACTTTCCAAGTTGAATTTTTCATGATCATCCACAGTGAGAATGCACATGATAAAATGATTGAAAAACAAACAACGCCGTGAAAAGCAAAAGAAAGCAAGTGCAGGAAATCAGGGGCCTAGGAAGAGTTAATGTGAGCAACTGCCAAATGCCCTATAGCTTCACTCACTATTCCTGGCACAGACACAAGTGTAGCATCTAACTAATCTCTGTAGAAACTTGACGAACTAGCTGAGAAGACAGTCTCCTCATTCCTCTCTGTCAGTCTCCTGGGAAACTCATGGATTGACTTCCTTCAGAAGAAACAACCATGGTACAACTGCAGATGTAACCAAGTATGCTAGCTACAACTCCGGGAGCCTCTGGCCTTATCACTGTTCTTTAAAATTGTGTTTGGCAGCTGGAAAGATGGCTCAGGGGTTAGTCTGCCTTGAAAGCAAAAGGATCTGGAATCAGGCTCCCAGATTACATGTAAAAATGCCAGGTGGAAATGGTGGTGGCTTGTAATTCCAGCCCTGGAGGGTGGAGCCTGGGAAATCCATTAGCAAAGCCATAAACAGGTAGAACAACCCAGGATGATTCACAATGTCATTTTCAGGCTTCCACGGGCACACGCATACTCAAAATGCCCTCTTGTATACACACACACACACACACACACACACACACACACACCCCTACCCCACCACACGTAAAAATTGTGCTTGATATAATTTATAAGTGGCTCCTGCAAGCAAATGTCAACAATGCTGGCACTTAGCATTAAATATGCTTTTAAATTGCTATAGTTACCATTAAAACTTACCTAAATTTTGTTGCTACAGTCTATTTCAGCTAAGGGAATATTTGGTAGTGAGATGGAGTCATGTCTTACCTCTCTCTGAACCTCTAGAATCACATATAAAAGTTCGCCTAAGTCTGTTTCAATATGACAAAGCAACATCAAAAATCGCAAAGCATTTGTGAATGAGCCATAGTATGGCATTTCGGTGCCTTTGTTCTAAAGGATAAGACTGCCATCCATTTAGTCATATGGGCTCTAAACACAGAAATAGTATCTGGGAACACAATAACCTTCACCCCCTTCACTCTGCCTCCAAGCTCTGTTTGTCAGAGCCCCTAACTAGCACCACAAACACATTGGCTACTCCTTAATTCAATCAAGTAGCTAGATCTACCATTGGAAAATGAAATGCTGGCTTTCTTGAATTTCAATGCCCAAATCTTCAACATACAATTCATGGCTCCTACATCAATTAGCTCCCACCTATAGTTCAATTCTCAGTCCAGTTGTCAATCTCCCTACCCTTTGTCCTAACTCATGAGTATTTTTGTTCCTTCAGTTTCTTCCGAAATTCTATTCTCATGTCTACTATAGGACATTGTGAATGTTATAGTTCAGCTTAACTATGACCCTATTGCCCTCAGGGAGGGCCTCTTCTATATCCAAATTGAGAGTAGGCTATGATTCACTAATGGAGCTTATTTTTCTAGCAATAGCCATCATTTTGTTGTCTGCATTCTCTTGAAACTTGCCCTCCCAGTTTTCATCAAACTTCATAATTTTTGTCTCTTTCTGATTTTTTGCTCTTTCTTTATAACTCTGAAAAAGAGTGCTAAAAAGCAGCCATGCCACACTGTCAAGACTATGTTGTCTTGAAAGTTCTTGTGCCAAACACTCAAAGTTAGATTCAAGCAAGCTTATAGGATCAGGACAAAACTTAATCAAAGTCTTTGCCAATGCACCACTCCATTTGTCCCTAGTATAGTTCCTAATACAGTCTCTGGACCATCACTGGGCTTCCACTAACTCCATCTGTAATGACATCAGTCTTTCCAAGCTCTCACTAGAATTGATCTTTCAGCCCCAACTGCAACATAAAAGGCTTTCTCAGTATAAAGTCTTCCATATTTTTTCCAACAACATTTCCAAAAGCACACTAGCCACATCTCAGTAATGATCATACTTCTTTACTTCTTAGTACCAAGTTAGCTTCACAGAAACTTTCTGGAATTTGGTTCACTGTCTCACAGAAGCACTCTGCTTCTCTGGGGCCAATTTCTGTAGCAGTTACTCTTCTCTGCTACCATGAGACACAACCCAAACTCAAGCAATTTAAGGGAGAAAGGGAGATTTATTTAGCCTATGATTTCAGAGGGGAGACCCAGTCCATTATGGCAGAAAAGGCATGCCTGGCTGGCAGAAATTGGAAGTGGCCTAAGTCACATCCATAATGGAGGGTGAGAGCTGTAAAACTACCAACTAAAAGAATAGACTTCTATTGGAAGTAGGGTGGGGCTAATCAACCTCAAGACCCATTTCCCATCACTGCCTTCCTCCAATACCTCTTAATGGTTCCGTGACCTTCTCAAACAACTAAAGATTCATACACAAGAGCCTGGGGGGGGGGCAGCTCACATTTCAAATCATTACACACCTTTTTCTCAATGAAGCTTTCTTTACTCTCTCAGGCCAAATTAAATTCATCTCTACACTTATTATATTGTTCCTTCCTTTGGATCATTTGTCTGAATTTATAATTATACTGTTTGATTCTTGAATGTGATTGATTGATTTCCATCCCTCTTATGAAACTATATGCTTCATGACAGCAAGATCTGTAATGCTTTATGGAAGGTCTGCCTAAATATCTAGATTAGGCTTCCAGTATCTCAGTGTGCATTTGGTTCAGCCATGGCTGGGGATGAATGACTTGAAAAATTCCTAACGTAATGCAGAGTTCCTTCAAATAGCTTCTTAGTGACTGCTGGATCTTACACATTCTTATGTTGTATGTGTATGGAGCAGGGAGAATGATGGTGGCCAATGGGAGTCACTATTTAAAAAGTGATATACAGCCACATAATGAATAATGTTTCAATCAATGACAGAGCACATGAACAACCATGTGCCATGAGGAACAATAATCTATGAAGTTATACTGCTTAACGATAATGTGACATATTAACTTGCATAAGCATATACAATGTTTAATCTCAACTACAATCTGTCCCTTAGAAGGTAGGCAGGACACACCTATAGGAGTAGCCTGGACAAGGCAGGCATTTGTGTAAGTCTGTCAGAGATTTTCTCAGTTCCATAGTTGATGTGGGAAGATCCAGGGCATTGTGGGAGGAACCATTCTCAGAACAAGTAGATAAAGATAGAAAGAACAAGTTAGACATTTGACTGTCTGGCAATCTGACAGGTGAGTTAGCAAATAAGAGGTCCTTGTCCTTGGCTCTTGTTATGGATGTGATGTGACGAGTTCCCTCAGGTGTGACATCTCTTGCCACGATGAACTGTAACATGTCATTGTGAACTGGAACAAACCCATGTTCTCCTAGTTTATTTAGATGAGTGACTCAGCAATCAGCTATAGAACTAAAATAGTATGTTCTGTGATATTCCTCCAATGATAGAAGTCCCCTAACTGCATTTCTAAGAGTGTGCTTTTACTGAGTGTTGTGTGGCTTCTTTCACTTGGGAAGAGTTACCATTTGTGAGATTTCGTTAAGTGGAGCCAGCAGCACGAAACTCTCTTTGTTGGTTTCTCATTTTCTCTGGAGTAGGAGAGAAGAGTCTGACCTGCCATCCAGAATTCATTCCTTCAAATGTTGGCAGCATTCATGTTGTCTTACACAGTTTGTGTCTAACACGGCCAAGTTCTTCCACAGCTCCTCAATAGCATACTTTCTAGACCTTAGCCTTTCCTAGATGCACTAAAGTTTGTCAATATGTCTCTTTAAGTCATCATTCAGAACAAATAGTGCCGTAGACATCTTCAGATAAAACAGGCTTCAAACTTTTAAACTACACAGACATCTTGTTCTTTAGCATGAATACAGTTTGGGAGGCACTATGTTACAAAGCTGGGTTAGCTGGTGTTTGTAAGTAGCTAATGCTCATACCTTTCCCATAAGATTCTATATATGTTTTTCTACAAATCTAATTATATGCTGTAATATGTAATTTTTAAAATTTTCTCAATCATGTATAAGCAACTTTTATCAATTTTAAGTCATTTATAGATTTAATGTTTGCTTTCTAATTTTTAATTAGAATTTTTAATAATTATAAATGTTAGCACAAAGGATAGAGAACTCCATGGTGACTACTCCTAAAATCATCTGAGAAAGCTGATGTTGATTAAAAGAGAATTAACATTTTGTGTTCATTTGTTCAACTTTATAATCCTATTTATTTATACCTCTTCCTTTTTCTGAATGCTTGAATATTTAGCACCAGGGGTTCTTGCTAAATGCCAGCACTACTTCCTATGGCTTAAAACACCTTTCAATTTCAGTTACTGAAGTTTTTAATGTTTCAGCACACCACCATCAGTGGTTCTCAGTGAGAGACTGTGGTGTTTAACATCATTTCTGCAAACCAGCTCATGAGTTTAAGTGGGATGGAAGTGATCCTTGGAGTGAGCATGCAGTGATCGTACAACGCTGTTCCAAGTTCAGTGTCATTGAACATTGTTCCCAGGGAGCAGGGACGGTTCTTGAACTGAGAAAGAAATAGAAGGAAACTAGAAAATGGCCTTTTAAAAGAGTTAACTACAAGATTTCCAAGAGAATGAGCTCAACTGGAAATGTAACAAGGAGAAATGAAGAGGAGAATAGAAATAGAGTAGAAATAAGGTAAGGTAAAGAAAATGAAATACAAATAAGTTAAAAATAATCAGACCGATGTGAGAGACAGGCCTGGCATATAAACAGAGCTTTCTGAGAAGAAAAGCAATAATGCAACAGAAATAGTGCTTATATTCAAAGTTATAATGCAGTATATTTTCCTATGCATAAAAGAATGATCATAGGCAAGAGACACTATCATCCTTTGACAATTCCACTAGGCTGCTCAGTTTTAAGAAGTAGCCTAGTAAAACAGTTGGATGTGATGAGTAAAGAAAATTTTGGCTCTCTAGGAACAAAAACATAAACTGTTGAAAAATGATATGTTTTATCAAATTTTCTAGCAGTAACACAGAAAATAATACAAATAGAAAGCATGCTACGAATAAATGGAAGCATATTGTAAACACTTGAAAGGGAGAGGTGGACTAAGAGTCTAACATTCAGCCAAACTTCTTTCCCTTGAAAAGTCTACAGACAAACATTAGCCTGAAAACTCAAGGGATACCATCCTAATGATCCGTTCTTAGGAAGGATCTAGGAAATCTAGTCTTAAAACTTGGTAAGGAATCAGAGAAAGGGCACAAGATTTTTATGACCAAGAGAAGAAGCAGGGAAAATCAGAGTATTAGACAGAGTCAGCTGAATATCTATGATTGAAGCAAATGTAGGGGAGAAAGATGGAAGAATCATGTGTAAACATTACATAGTCTGATACAGCAGAAATAATTCAGCATAAAAATGGAAAGAGAAAAAGAAAATGAAGTTACTGATTGTTGTGTTTTTTAAAGCTGTCAACACTAACGAAGGTATCAAGGCACAGAAAAGAAGAGGAATGAAGTTATGAGATTCTTAATATGGTTTTATTCACCAGTATAAAAATACAAGTATCCCTAATAAACAAAAGCACTATAGAAAAAGGGGGCAAAGAAACAGTATATAGGGAAAAATACCAAAATGCAGCTACTAAGCTAAGACCAAATGTGTTTCTCATATAGTTAATAAAAATGTATTTCTTAAAATTCATATTAGTCTCCAAAGTAAAAATGCTGATATTACAAAAGACACATCTGAAGAGAAGTGGCTAAGGAAAGGTAAAAAGCGGCAGGAGCTGTGCACCAGGGATTTCCAGAAGAGAGGGTGCTCAGAGGACATTGCGATGGCACACAAGGAAGATCCAGATTGTTGCAGCTTGTCTGATGTCTACCAAAGAATTTAGGGAAGTAGAGCTTTTTATACTTTCTTACCACTCTTGGTTACTGCTTAGTCCAGCTTGGCAGAAGAGCACATACCAACACCAGGAGTCGAAGGAGCTGGCTACACTATACACACAAAAATGGCTGGGGGGACAAACCTTATCTGCTAGATTGCAAGTCTACCTGAAGTATATTGAAGTATGTCAAAGTACTGAACTGGCTCTTTCTATCTTATCCTGGTACCTAGGGAATGATCCCGTCCACATGATCCCGTCCACATCCATCAGAAAATCTTCTGCAGGCTTGCTCAGGACTTAAGTATCAATTGCTCACAGATGTGCCCAGAACTGAGCTTTCCATTATCAAGTTGACATCTATATCTATCTAGCACACAGACTAAAGTGCAGTGACAGAAAAACCTGGCAAAGTTGCTCATTCACCATGAGTGTGTAACAGTGATGAAGACACACAGACATTACTGAAACCACTATAAACGGGGACTTCAAAAATACTTCTACTCACTGCTTTATCTTCACGCCTCACCTCTCAAAGACTCTTCTTTCAGGTTGATCTGTGTCTAAGGCATTGTTGTGTATTTGGTTCACCTAAAGGACTCATACCTATTGCTATTGATGTCTCTGCTCTACAGATTTTCATTTACTCAATTGGATATTAGTAAAACTTTAAGAATTTTAAGTTTTCCAATGTCTTCAGTATACTAAGAGGGCTGAAAACCCCTAAGGTAGATGCGTAAAGATAAAAGGAAATAATTTTGCTAGCTGCAGTCTCTTCTTTCTTCTTCTCTCCTTTCTTTTCTTCTCTTCAAGTCCCTTCTCTTCCCTTCTTCTTGTCTCTTTTCAAGTCACATTCTTATTCTGTGTCATCCAGGCTGGACTAGAATTCATTATATAAGCCCAGAATGGCCTTACATTCATGATAGTCCTCCTGCCTCAGTCTCCCATGTACTGGGAGATGTGATGTGCCACTAAACTGACTTATACTCTTTTTCTTTCACAAAGAAGAAACAATATTCACAATAGCGAGAAGCTAAATAAAATAGAAGAAAACAAGAAACACATAAAAGCTAGATTAAACAGAGAATCTGAACAAGTACAAAGACATTTTCTTAACACAAACAAGGTGAACAGCATCATATATTAGAATATTTCCATTTTCTCTAAGATAATATATAAGCTTAAGTTATTGCTATATACATATCAGTTAATTTCCTTGAAGCTACATTAAAAGACAATGTTCTAATGTCTAATTATAATGTTTATATATTTAAGGAAATGTGAAGAGCAAAGAAGTGCCTAAAAATGAGACAAAGATTGGCTTGCCCAGACATATTTAAACAAAACATCAAAACTCAAAACAAAAGTGATATTTTTAATGGAAGGGTAGACTGATCCCTAGAACAGATTAGCAAGTCCAATCCACAAAATGAATGGTGATTTCACAAACATAGAGGAAACATATCTCATCATGAGAGGAAGATAGACTTTCAAGTAAATGTTCTTGATGTTTCCTTGGATTCCTGCCTTATATACTACTTACTTTTCTCACCGCTGTGAGGAAAGTATCTGGGTCAAATACTTGACCCAAACCACTAAGGGTGGAAGGACTCACATAGTCCAGCAGGGAGAAGCTTGTGATGATAGACCATGCTCTGTGGGGCTCCTGACACCTTGAGGAACAGACAGAAGCAGACAGCTCAGCTGCAAGTGGAGTGGACTGTAGCCCTCATCGGCCTTCCAGGGACCTGCTTCTACCAACCCAGCCTCCTGCTCTAAACATTCTACCACTTCCCCAAAGAGTACTACTGACCCGGAACCAGTCTTTCATCACAGAGTCTGTTGAGAACATTTTACATTCAGACTGTAATGTCTAAACCAATGACAAGGGTTCTCAATGTTGAGCCAACAAGATGGCTCAGTGGATAAAAACACTTGGCAAGCTTAACACTCTGGGTTGGGTTCCTGGAACCCATGTAAGAAGCCAGATGTGGTAGTGCCCATCTGTAACCCCAGCAATCCTAGAGTAAGGTAGAAGGAGAGAGGAGAATCAGCTGGAAGTTCAAGGACCAGCTAGCCTGGAGCATGTGGCTCAGAAGAAACAGGAAGAGACCCTGTGTCATCAAGATGAAGTGAGAGAATTCACTCCAGAAAGTGAATAGCACTGTAGCACACATGTCCTGTCCCATGTATCATACACACACACACACACACACGAGTTATTACAAAAGCTGATATGGAAGCTCTAAGCACTTGACCAAGAAGCGTTCTTTTACAGTGAAAGGTGTTTTATGCAGAGAATCACAACTGGACAAAGTTCAAAAATCAATCTATTCCAAGGCCAAGGAACCTTGCAGAAAGAAGGGTAGTAAGAATGTTAGAGCTTTAGGGTGTGGAGGGGTGTCGCCATATAGTGTTCTTTGGGCATGATGGGGCTGTTACATTCAAGAATTCACTGCAGAGATGTGTATTCAACTAGACCTGCACGGTGGTTGTCCTATATATTACCATGAATACCAAGAAATACTACCACTCCATGAAGAATATTGAAAGCTAATATCAGACAGGAGACAGAGAGCTACTCTCCACAGTGATTTACCTGCTGATAAGACATCCATGCCCCATCAAGTGCACAGCACTTTCTAGTATAAAGCATCCCAAGATGAAACCCACTGGGTCACATACACACAATAAAAGATGTGAAAGTAGGAAGGAGACTTGTTAAGGACAGAATAAGACATGAACAAGAGGGGAAATGGGGTTGGCTAGTAAAGGATAGAAATGGCATGCATTTATTCTATTCATGTATGAAAGTGTCAAAGGATAAAAAAGTAATATTCAGTAAAAAACTTTGATAACAAGGGAATTGCCTCTCCCTTTGTCATGGAAGTTATAATGTCCCTTTCCAAAACTTTCAATGTGAAATTCCTGGAACCTGTTGACATGTGAGGTTAAAGAATGGATTAGTTTAGATTTCTTCTAAATAGAAGAAATGAAACATTACTTGCTTTAAAGACATAAAAAGTATTGCAGTTTTCAGCCCAACTTTCTTATTGACTGCTGAGTGAGCAGAGACTGCTTTGCAAGAGAATAGTCTTAGATAGCTGACTAAGAACACGAATGTAGGCTCAGCAATAATAATGGAATAGTAGAGACTATGGAACTATGGGCTTAAGTAGTCAGCATAACACCTTGGTTGAGAACATTTGATTTTAATGCAAGCATAAGGAAATAAATTAATGAATCAAATTGTGACACATTCGTCAAACAATTGCCTTGGGTTTTCTAACAATTTCATTGGTGGGGAAGAAAATATAATACTGACCTGCTGCAAATTAAAAGGAGACTAAAGGCACATGACATCGCAGAAGGAAAAAAAGAGAGAGCGTGAGTTGGGTGTGGGAAGGCATGCAGAGAAAGAAAGAAGAAATGTGAAATAAAACTCCAGTTAACCTGTAGCAAAACAAAGGAACAGGTTAACTTGATAAAGTCTCTGCTGGTGCTGTGTGTGGACAGTTTGTTTTGTCGCTGCCCTGAGAGATAGCCATATTCTTCCCATTGCTATGAACATCTGATGTTTCATTCTTAGGCCAAATAGTGAACCTAAAATTCAACTCACTATGCGTGCATTCTTAAGATTGGGTTAACCGCTTTACAACTTAGCTTTAGTTTTTGGCTACCACGAACTTCTTTACAGTTAGTACCAAGCTTTTCCTTAATTCTTCTAAGGCTTTCTTTCGAACTTTGCTCCCTGTAAGCAGCTCGTGGGGATGAGTCTGTGAGTTATCAAGCCTCTTTCACACCTCGTGGAGCATCTTTAATGGCAGCGACCTGTAATTCCCGCCCTGGGAGGCTGAGCCTGGGAAACTACAAGCAAAACAATAAGGAGGTAGAGCAATCTAGGATAATTCCTGATGTCACCCTTGGACTTCCACAGACACACACAATCAAGTGCCCTTTTGTGCACACACACACATGCAAAAAAAAAAAAAAGTGCCAATTTCATGGGTGATGTATAAACTGCATTCTGTCATAGCAGAGAGTTGCTCTTGACCCATATAACTTATATCGTACTGTAGGCATTTCACATATGGTGGTATAACTATTTCTAAGCAGCAGCCTGAACTTAAGCAGAGGGACTAAGCACAGAAAGTGCCTTGCTCAACCCGGGGTGTTGCAAAAGCCGTTCTCTGCCACTCCCTGTGAGCTGAGCTTTTTTCCTACACAGACATTTCCTTGTGATTCTAGCATCGTATTACCTGATGAGCTACACAGCTCCCGACTATTCCAGATGACACGCAGCTGGGTTTTTGGAGAACTCTTTATTTAAATGCCCTTGAGTCATAGAAGCAGACTTTGAAGTGGAACAGTAGGCAGCTGCTTCAGTAAGTTGAAGATCAAAGATGCTTCTATCCCCACGGCCAAAGAGAATGAAAACTTGATTTTAGTGTAGGAGGGTTTGGGGAGAAGAAATGATTTCTCACTGATAAAAGAAAGCTGGAAATCAAGAGAGGAGGCTGCCGTCCTAGATCCTTTGCTACATAGCCTGTATGTTTCTTCAATAGTCAAGCAGACCTTTTTCGAATGGGCCTTTTAAAATGTACAACCTCTTATTCATCACTTTCTCTCTTTTCCCAACAGCTGATCCTTCTGTCTCTCCCTTTGAAAGGGAGCGTGCTGGCTGCCCCCTGCAGACAAGCAAACCCTTGAGACCCTTGTTCTGCTATGAACCTCCCCGAGTTAGACTACATTTCTTCCCCATTATTTCATTCATGCTTTGTAGAAAGCCTGCCACAAGGCCTCAGCAGCCACCGCAAGAAGCTGCGCGTATCCACTTTGGAGACAGACTATTGACTTGCCCTGCCTTTGTACTAGCGGGCTACTGGCTAGACAGTGAAATCGAGCCAGTTCAAAACCTCTTGATCATCCAGCTCCTGGGGTTTTCCAAAATCAGAAGCAAAATGGACAGGTGCTATCAGTTCATGCTGGGAAAGAAGACAGGAAAGGGATGGGAAATCCAGAAGGTTCCTAATATGGTCCCTTGCCTGGGGATCAGTGTGTGTGCCTGGAAAATCCCTCCCCCATCTGGGGATGTCTACCTGTAAGAGACGGAGAGCAAAGGCACAGGCTCCTTCCAGGAAGCCCAATTTGTGATGAATAATGTACTCATCTCACTACTTGACATTTCATTCACATTCAGGTACAGTTACCAAACCCTGTGCACTGCACGTTTAGATCTGAGCTTCACCCACTTTGTATTCTCTCTCAGAACTAATGGCAACTGTAGTCTAAGAAACCCATCCTTTTGAAATATTTGAGAACTTTCATATCTACCTGGAGGATCAAGTGGGGATGCTTGGAAGACCACAGCAAAGCCCGACCTTGGGATTGCATACCTGTGCAGAGAGATGGACGCGTAGGGGGAAGGGGACATACACACAGGAATAGAAACTCAGTGAGCCTGGTACAAAGATGCTTCTGCCCTGACTCCTCCCTGCACAGTTTTGCCATGCAGATGAAATAGCATACCACGAATCCATGGACAAGACTTAAATATGCAAATAGGCACTCTCAGCAAACATACAGAACACAGAATTCAACACTAATCCTTAGTCTCTGTAGCAAGTGGATGTTTCCCTTGTCATTATAATTTTCATTATAATACAAGGAAGAAGAAATGATGTAGAGGCAATGAAACCAGAAAGATGAGTCTGGTGACATAAATATGTTCAAGTCCATGCTGCTGCGAAGGAAGAAGTGGTCTTTCTGTACTCATGTACATGATCTTCCATGAGAAAAGGCTCCTTTACCCCTGGCATCCTCTCACTTGTAAGTAAACAGACGAGTTTGAGGATGTGGAGCTCTAGAAGAACTGGCTTTCGCAAAACAGTCTCAGATTCAGCATTGATACCCATGGCTTCAAGGGATGTCAGCTTTTTCTTAAGACAGTGATTTGGTTCAGTGTGACAGTCAGCTGACTTCCCCATGAATTCACAGATGGATCTTTGAACCTCCTTGTCTGACCTCCACACCATCACCTCTCTCTCTTAGAACAACTAAAACCAAGTCTCCATGCTAAAGGACTATATTTTGACTCTACCATTCTCTCTCTGGTGTGATAACTTGTTTCACTATCAACAATAGTCATCTATCTTATTTTCAATTAAAAAAAACATGGCAATGAATAAAGCAATCAGGAGCTGTTTTTCCTCCTTCCCTCCCGCCCTCCCTCTGTTCCTCCCTCCCTCTGTCCCTTCCTTCCTTTCTCCCTCCCTCCCTCTGTCCCTTCCTTCCTTCCTTCCTTCCTTCCTTCCTTCCTTCCTTCCTTCCTTCCTTCCTTCCTTCCTTCCTTCCTTCCTTCCTTCCTTCCTTCCTTCTTTCCTTCCTTCCTTCCCTCTCTCCCTCTTGCTTTCTCTTTCTATCTTCTTCACAAATCTGAGGCTCGATGTTGGTATTTGAATGTAAGAAAGAACATGCAGTATTTGTCTTCTGGCTCTAAGTTACTTTGATATAGTTTTTTTTTTCAAGCTATATTCATTTATTTGTAAATGCACCACAATTTCAGTATCCATTGATCAGTTATGGGGCATCTGGATGATTTATATTTCCTTGCTATTATGAATGGAGCCTCGAAGAATGTAGATACATAAGTATCTCTGTAATAAGATGTAGAGCCCCTTGTGAATATGCCTCAGGAGTGATACAGCTGGGTCATGTGCTGATTTTATTCCTAGTTGTTTTTAAGAAATCTAAAATCTACATTGGTTTCCAGAATGACTGCATTAGATCCTTTTATTTTAAATAAAAAAAAATCTTTTAAACACCCCTTATATTCGCAACAAAACTGGACAAAGATTTAGAAAGTTTGCACATATCTGCTCTCCCCTTCAATAGGATGGCCTTTTCAGTATCAGTATCTTCCACCAGAATGAGAAATTTGTTAGACTTGATGAACCAAAGTTCACACATTGTTTTTACTTGAAGTCTGAAGTTTACACGAGGGTCTGCTCCTGTGTTGGACATTCTATGGGCTTGGACCAGAGAATAACAGCATTGCATCGCACCGAACAGTTTCACTGACCTAAGCAACAGTGTTCTGTGCTCCCCTAATTCATCCTTGCCCTCTTTCCCCAAACCTTAGCAATCCCTGTATAGCTTGATGCTTCTAGAATACCACATAATTGGGACTAATTGCTGTATATCCTATGCAGATTGGTACTTTAGGATACGTAATTAAGTTTTCTTTATGCCTTCTCATCAATTGATAGCCCAATTTTTTGGGTCTTTTTTGGGTCTGGATAACATTTCATTGTATGAATGTGTCAATCTTGCTTAACTAACAAAGACATTGTGTAACTCTCATGGTTTGGCTAGACTATAAAAAGGCTGTTATATATACCTTTGAAAACAGACTTCTTTGTATACACACACACACACACACACACACACATATATATATATACACTGTCAATTCTTTTGAGTAAATTCAAAGGAGTTTTATTGTAGGGACAGATAAAAAGAGTATGTTTGGATCTTTAGAAGTCACTCTCTTCAAAGAGTCTGGGCCATTTTTGCATTCCGACCAAAGGCAAATGAGAATTTTGTTGTTGTTTACAATATCCTCACTAGCATTTGGTGCTATGATTTATGTAAATGATGCAAATATTTAATTTTATGTTATATAACACTGTAATATTTGTATTTTATTAATTTCTAATTTCCTTATGATAAGATTCTGATCATCTTTTCTTTCTTTCTTTCTTTTCTAACATTTTTTATTATTATTTCCGCTCATACAAACTTAATAGGTACACCGGTTCCCTCCCTCCCTCCTCCTCCCCCCGACCCCCTGCTCCCCCTTCCCTCATCCATCCCTCCCCATCCCCCAGTGCCTCCCCCCCCAATCCCTGGAACATCCTTTAATGTGCATGCCAAACTCTCCTCTGGGTCCTCCTCGCCGATGAGGTGCAAGGACCCAATGGCATTTCTCAGAACCCTTTCCTGTGTTCCCGTTAAGCATAGGAACACTACTGAGGCTGTCAATCCCTTGCCTCCAAGGATCCTAGTGCCTTTAGCAAATGCTAAACTTTGTGGGGTCAATAGTGTGTTGGACATTGCGCAGGGCATGCAAAGTCCAATTATGATTGCTTTGGCCCTAACTCGTGTGAAGTATCTTGCATATCATTGCTCCTCCCATCCTTTTGCTCTTACACTCTTACCACCCCCTCTTCTGCAAATTTCCCTGAGCTTCAGGATGGGGAGAGATTAGGCTGGTCTAGTTCTAGGTGGTTGATATAGAGTCTCTGAAGTTCTGGATTATGATTTGTTGATTTTCTTTTGCAGTTTGCTGCTCTTGCAATGCCCTTCACTCCATCCTGATGGGTATTGTATGTCACCCCCTGGCCAGCTTTAAAAAGCTGTTAAACTAGAGTCTTGTTATAAGAGTATATTCAAAGGTAGATGTAATAAAAGAAGGAAACCACGGTGAGGAGGGGGTCAATCACCCATTTGCAAAATGGTTACTTTTTATCTGCCAGACTATATGTCCTCCCCTTCTGGTGAGATCATACCCCCTCAGTTATAAATGATCAGGAACGAAAGTCTGTGAACGTAACCAGATGTCTCATTACTTACTTGAGTCCTTGATGGAGGCCTATTTTCTCTGCTGTAACATGGTCCCCTCTTTCCTTGTTTCTGGTGTGGCCCTCCTACCCCATCCCTCCTGTTCATAATCCTTGCAATTACTGTAGGTATTACAGAGATTTATCTTTGAGTGTCTCTAGGTGGGCTGGGTGGGTTTGGTACAGGATGATCATCTTTTCTTATGTGCATTTTATATTATTTTTTTGACTCATAGTCTCATATAGCTCGTATGGAATTTTATATACTGCTAAGGATAGTGAACTTCTGCTCTACCTCTGCCTCCCAAGTGCTGGATTACAGGCCCGGGCCACCATGCAGGGTTTGTGCAGTGCTGGGATCACAGCCACAGCTTGATGCAAGCAAGGCAATCACTTTGCCAGTTGAATTACACTGCAGCCCCTATATGTCACTTTTGGTCTAATATCTGTTCAGAACTTTTGCCCATTTTAAGTCATTTATCATATATGATTTTCATAAAAATTTTCTTAGTATGCAGCCTGTATGGTATTCCCTCAACTGTGTCTTCTTTTTATTTTTCATTTTAATTTTCATGTGTAGGTATGTATGGAGTGCATGCTTGTATGTATGAGTTCACACTGGGCACAAACATGTGTGCAGATACACGTGCATATGGATATACATCTGTGGAGACTCAAGGCTGATATTAGCTCTTCCTTGATCACTCTTCTGCATTTTTCTTTTGAAACCAGATATTAATGAATACAAACCTAGATCTTGTCTGCTGACAGGGCTCTTCTGGCTACTTAGCTTGCTGTAGAGATTTTCAGTTGTCATAGTTAGATACAAGTGTTAACTTGATAGTTGAGGGTTCCAGCTCTGGGCACATTGTAAAGAATCAGTGGTTGAGTTAGGCCCTTAGCAAGCCTGCAGGAGATTGTCTAATTGATGGGGATGACCAAGCCCATGGTGGGTGGGACTAGTCCCTGGGCAGATGAATAAGATGGAGGGAACTGGCATCCTTCTGTATACTTGGCCAGACATTCCGGTGGAATTGGTGTGATCAATCCCTTGGCCCCTGGTATTGGTGTGGACTATCCTACCAAGCTGGAAAAAGAAATGTAACCAGATAATCATAAGCAAAAATAAAACCTCTTGCTCCCTTAAGCCTATTGGTCATGAATCTATTGGCAACTGTGACACCAGTCTCCATTTTCTGGGACTGAAATGACAAGCTGGCCACAACAATCTGCAGGGTATTTTATATGGGATCTGGGGGGTCCAATCTGGTTCTTTTACTTATTTGGGAAGATCTTTAGTTGAGCCATATCTTAATCTAGAATGTGTATTTTTAATGAATTTTTCATCATTTGACAACAAATGTTTAAAGTAATGACTAAATACTGATCACTATAATTTACTGGCACAATTCTGTTTCAAACCCATATGAAAGCCCAAAGTATCTATAGTTTGGTTACTAATAATAAAATATTTTGCTTTTCAAGTGTTGGAATTTTGTGGTTCAAAGTTCTTTTTGGAATTTATTAAACAGATCTGGCCAGGAATAAAGTAGGTTGCATTTCCCCATTTGACAGATGGCTACTTGGATATTCTGTAACAATATCTCCTGACCTGTACTCAGTTAAGCGAACGAACTTATTCCCAGTTACCATCCTTTGCTATGCTGATCCACTCTTAGGGATCTCATAGTATGTAGGAACTTTAGTTGTTTTGTTTTCTCCTAGAATAAATAATAGCCATTCACATTGAGAAATTCCTTAGTCCTAGGCAAACCTATTTCCACTATCAAGGGAATCAGAAGTTTTTTTTTCTAAAAAGATCTACAACTATACACTGTTGTGTCAATTTTCTATACCTTAAAATTATAACACAAGTTAAATTTTGCAAACTGTGAGTTTTGTTTTTTTTTTTGATTGATTGACGCTGCTGGGGTTCAGAGTGATTGGACTGTTGGCAAAACACTCATGAATGTATCTTTGAGAATACACCGAGTTAGTGAGTGAGGGAGAATTTGATCTTGCCAGTGTGAGTTGGCATCAGCTGATCTGCTGAAGACCTAAAGGGAGCAAAATAGTGGAGAAAAGGCAGATTCATTCACTCTCCATAACATCCATTTCCTTGATCCTTACGCTGATGGCTCCTGGTTTCTGATATTCAAACTGAGACCACATTAAATTTGCACATTATAGAAAGTGCAAAAGCACCAATGTAAAATTTTCAATGAAGTCTTCTTTGTCTTTTTTGGTAATATTTTATGATCTTTTATTGAGATTTTCATGTTATCAACTTGATAGGCTTCCTTCTGGAAATCTTTTACTTAAAAGTCTTGGAGGCTCTTGAGAAATCTTTTACTTACAAGCCATAGAGGCTGTTGTGAAATTTCAACACAGAACAATTCAAGTTAAGATGGTAGCATCTACCTTGCCCATCAGTCTTAGCTATGGACACTGAAGGAGAGAAGCCCTTCTCCAGGAAGGATGGCCTTTCTCCCATGCATTGCTAAACACTGAGGTTGTGATTCAATCATATGAAACAAGATTCTGTTTGAGCTATTCATAAACTAGTTTGGCACAAGGAAGTTATCTAATCACTTAAAGCTTTAATTTGTCTAACTATAGTGAAGCATTATAAGGAAGTGAGTTGCTTTACAGCAGCGCTTTTCATTAACTACCCATCATATTACAATGTAATATTTGTTCAGGAATCCTACAGTCTCATCAGAAGATGAGTCCCTCAAAAACAGCAGCATATTTTCCTTCAAGACCAAAAATACCTTCTTGTAGTTGAATAAATAACAATGACCCAGCTTTAACCACAGGAGAACATCTCAGGGTCCCTATTTATTTGGAGACCAGAAGGCAATGAGGACAGATGGCTAAAGACGTGCAGGTGGGTCTTTCTGTTACATCCACTTTTCAGAAATGAGTAATATAGCAGACTTTTTAAAATTTAGCTCTCAATCTGGTGGTATAGGATCATTTGGTATAGGATCGTAGTATAGTATTTGTTCTATGTTTACAGAAATGAACATTGAAAATCAAAGACATTGAGCAAAATTCTAATATTTATCAAATTTTGTAGTAGTGGAACTATAATTTAAACTCACATAAGTTTAACATGAAGTGACTTCCCTCCCCATCCACTGGAGTCCTCACCCTCAGTGTGGCTGGGTATTTGGAAGTAGGGCTAGTAAGGAAGTCAAGAATCAAACTGCCAGCAGATGCCTGTCTAGTGAGGGCTTACTTTCAAAATTGCCATTTTTTGGTGTCCTTATTTGGTACAAGGAGTTAACTAGTTCTTTAATAAGGGCACTAGTTTCACTTGTGAGGGCTCAGATTTCATGAGCCAATAACCTCCCCATGAACCAAGGGTTTCATCTCTAACGTCATCACTTTGGTGATTCAGGGCAACACAAAATTTAGACCATGGTCTCCTTTGCGTCTTAAGACTGTACAGTCATTTTCTAAATTCCCAGTTTCTGTTGATCAAGAACTCTGGGAAACTTCAAGGGGCAACTCTGATTTCTATTCTGGTCTAATTGTGAGAAAAGAAAAGAGTTGGGCCCAGCAGGGCATCTCCTTTTCCTCTCCTAGCTCAGTATTACACAGGCTCTTTCTGCACAGGCTGTTGGATTATCCACCAGCATGACAATTTCATTGCTTGCATGGTAAATGAGGATTCCAAGAATGCAAATAATAGCAACAAACCAGAAGCATCATTGCCTTTCACAACTTAACCTCAGAAGACATTCAATTTCCCTTATATTCTACTGTTGATGAGCAAGTCATAGCCTGATGGCTTTGGGAAAATAAGCTCATTCTACTTTTAGATGAAGAAGTGGTAAGATTTTTAGAAGAGCAGATAGGATGGGAGCCTTTACATCAGCATTTATTAAAAGTACAATCTACTACATGGCTTACGCACTGTGATTTTTCCACAGTAGTTTGGTTAAATGAAAATAGAAACCTTTTTGAGGGACACATTGAAACATGGGAGGAGATTCAAGAGTTATGTCAGGGTTCTTCAGGATGAGCTGAGCTATACTTCACTTCACTTTAGGGGACCTGGGTTATAGAAAGTATGTCTAAATAAACATGCTTAAATTAACTCAGTGAAGTCCTCTGCAAAGGGTGTGAAGTAGGGGCCCAAGTGAAGGGATCATTCATTTTATCCAAAACCATAAAAATAAGGAACTTTGAGTGTAGTAGAGATGTTTGTAAATTATTGTGTGTCTGTGTGTGTGTGTGTGTGTGTGTGTGTAGGCACTTGAGTGTGTGTGCCTGTGGAGACCCAAGGGTGACTTCAAGAATCATCCTGAATTGTTCTACCTCCTTATTGTTTTGCCGTGGCTCTGGGGCTTCCTAGATTCTGCTTTCCAGGATTTGAATCACAGGCTGCTGCTTTTTCCTCACAACATTTTTATACGGAATCTGGAGATATGAATTTGGGTCCTTTTGCTTACAAGGCAAAAGCTTTAACTCTTGAGTTACCTCTCCAGCCCATAGAGACATTTTTTTTTTTAAATAAGAAGATCTGAACGGGGATAAGAAATGAACAGCTGTGTCAATCTTAGTTTCACTTTTGGAGTAGAGGGTGTGGATGTTGGGAGAATAAGAAGGTGGAGGTAAAGAGGTTGATGGTCCTATGGGAAGGAGGTAGGCAGCAGAGATACCACAGATTTGCCCTAAATACAGTAAGGCTGCATTGAAAGCAGTTTGCAAATATCCTGAAAGGCCAAATTCTCTGGCAGACATCCTCAACAGTTAGAGGGTTTTGCTCCATGAGAAAAGCACTATGGTTGTCTGCACAGGAAGAAAAACCACAAAATTCACATGTGGTGAACCAAAGGCTACGTTTTATATGCATTTGTTTTCTCATAAGGAATTGAATCTAAGGATGGAATTTCTGGATAAAGAATTCCTCTTCTTTTACCCCAGAAGAGGTAAGTGATAAATTCTGTAGCTTTTATTAAATATATTTATAACACTTTGTCTTTTTTCTTGATTAGTATCAAAAGGCTGGAAGAATAAAAAAGGTCAGTGTCAAAAGACTGAGCTTTTATGTAAATAATGAGAATATTGATAAGAAAGCTAATCAAGAACCTATACTACTCAACAAAATTTTTGGTGCAAGAGTTATATCGATACAGATAATAGTGACAGAGATAGGTGGGAATGTAATATTAATGAAGATGATGTTGATTCATAATTGAGAGAGATACTTTAAGAAATGAATATTTTAAAAGCAAGTGGAAATAGTGGAGATCTGAACTTATTCATGCACTCAATTGATGATCCCTTATTCTATCCAAGCTATGTATAAATAACTGATCAAACAAAATTTATTTTTCACAATCTTGAGGTTCAGATGGTTGAAGGCTTAGTTCTGGGTGGTGCACTTGTTGGTTCAAAGATGGGACCTACCTTTTTACCATCTGGTGGAGATGGCAACACAGCTCTCTAGAGACTCTCTGGTAAGGTCTTGTCCCCTTCCAGCCTTCTATAACCTGGTCATTTCCTATAGGTCCTACTTTTCACCCTGAAATCTACTAGATAGAGGTTCTTAAATTATTTTTAAGGAAGAGCCTCTAGAATTTGCTCAGGTCTGGGTTTGCAACAGAAGAACAGAAGAAACTAGTTAACCTGATTGATGACCTATTGACTTGAAGAGTTTAGTATCCCAGGAGAAGAAAGCCGTGGATCATTGGGGAAATATGCAACCTGTAATGATGTATGATGGCCATTTATGCATGTGCAAAGAACCCTAAAACTCTACCCTTTTGCCATTCAATCAACAAGTAATTTCTCCTTGTAACGGTTACTCTTAACTATTGCTGTGAGAGAACATTCAAAGTCAATCAATTTAAGGGAGAAAGGGAGGTTTATTCAGCTTACGGTTCCAGAGGGAAGGTACAGTCTCTCAAAGAAGAGGCAGCATAGTTGGCTGGCCAAAGCTGGAGGAAGCTAAGTCACCGTAGACATCTTGGAAGCTGAGAGCTGCAGACTGCTTGCTGCAAAGGCAGACTTCTCCTGGAGGTAGAGTGGGACTAATCCACCTCAAGGCCCACCCCTTGTGACTGCCTTCCTCCAGCAAGGCCTCCACTTCTCAAGGTGCCATGACCTTGCCAAACACATGAGACTGTGGGGGACACATTTCAAACCATGACATTCCACCCCTGGCCCCCTCAGGCTCATTGCCATCTCATTATGCAAACCATACTCAGTCCAACTTTAAAAGTCTTCATAGACTACAATGGTAGTCCCAACAGTCCAGAAGTCCAAAGTCCAAAGCCTCCTGTAAAATCAAAATACAAGTTATATACTTCTAACATACAATGGCACAGAATAAACATTCCCATTCCAAAAGGAAGGAATGGGGGTATATCCAGGAAAGATTGGTCCATAACAAGACCGAAAACCAGCAGGACAAACTCCAAATCTTGTAGCCCCAAGTCCAACAGGTGAACCTCTTGTCGAAATCATTTCAGTTCCAAAGGACTTTGGTTCCACCCCTCCAATGCAGCTGCCCATAGAATATGTTGGTCTCTTGAGCTGACTCCTCCCAGAGTATACAACTCTCCTTGGCAGGTTATGTCTGGAATCTCTAATATCTTTACTTCTCAGTGGCAAACCAGGCTTTAACTCCACTGCACAAACTGCCCTTCTTGGGCCTCTAAACTGCAGGCTTCTTGCCTCATGATGCCTGGATTCTGCCAATTTTTGAAATCTTGGAGGAGGACTCCGTGATCTCCTCCCTCTTGCATCACTGATGCCTCTCAAACCAGAACCACGTGGATGACTTTGCCAAGACTGGCCCCCTTGAATCACAGCTGATTCTGCTTCTCTATGTTGACCATCTTTCACTCCTGGGCAGTTGCTTGGTAAGAGAAACCAACTCTTGCTTTGGAACTCCACCCTTCAGCTCCAGTCTTCTGAAAGGATTTGCATTCTTATGAGTGGGAGCCTTCCCTGAGGATCTTACCCTCAAGCTAGGGCCTTTCCTATTATTCAAATTAAGAGCAGGCTTTGATTTACAAATGGAGCTAATCTCTTCAACAGCCATTTTGTTCTCTGCTTCTTCCTGGTTCAACTCTTTAAGTTTGCCATTGTATTTTTCATCATTGGATCTTACAGTTTTTGTTTCTTCCTGCCTGATTCTTTGCTCTTTTTCATAACTCTGAAGACAACTAAAAAGTAGCCATATCACATTGTCAAGACTACATTGCTTTTAAATTTCCCCTGCCAAGCACTCCAGCTTAATTTCAGGCAAACTTTCAGGACAAGGGCAAAACTTCACTAAACTCTCAGCCAACACATGGCTCCATGTGTCACTCGTCCAGTTGCAAACACAGTCTCTGTTCCCCTCTGGACCATCACAAGCTGGGCTTCCACTGCCTGCATCTCTCACAGCATTGCTCTCCTCTGAGCTCTTACAAGAAAGGCCCATTTGGCCCCCTTGCTCAGATGCAAAGACTTTCCCAGCACAAAGTCCCAAAATTCTCCACATTTCTCCCAGCAAACAGTTCCAAAGGCACACTAGCCACATCACAGCATTGGCCATACATTTGGGTACCAACTTTTCTCAGCTTCACAAACAATTTCACGTTGTGGTACTAGCTGTTTTTAATCTCACAGCAATACGCCACTACCCGTTACCAATTTCTGTAATGGTTACTCTTAATTATTGCTGTGAGAGAATACTCAAAGTCGATCAACTTAAGGGAGAAAGGGAGGTTTATTCAGCTTACGGTTCCAGAGGGAAGGTACAGTCTCTCAAAGCAGAGGTAGCATGGCTGGCTGGTCAAAGCTGGAGGAAGCTAAGTCACCGTAGACATCTTGGAAGCTGAGAGCTGTAGACAGCTTGCAGCAAAGGCAGACTTCTCCTGGAGGTAGGGTGGGACTAATCCACCTCAAGGCCCACCCCTTGTGACTGCCTTCCTCCAGCAAGGCTCCACCTCTCCAAACACATGAGACTGTGGGGGACACATTTCAAACCATGACACTCCTCTTTCTTCTAATTTCCTGGTTCCCAACTGATGCAGGAGGCAGATCTGAGCCTTTTTTCCCCTTTCCTGCCCACCCTCCCTGCTGCGTGACCTCACAAAAAAGCCTTTGCTTCTTGCGAAAACCTGGTGGCTTGTATAGTTGTGGGGCTCCATGTCATTGGTCAATGTCAATGTTAACACATCTTTTTCAAATAATGGATCTTCTTTACTCCACCATGACACCCAGAACTAATCTCAGCACAGAGAAGGCAGATGCAGAATAGTAAAGAAATATAGAACATGTTTTATACCATCACCATTTCCTTTCCACTTACCTTTATAACTTTAAGAGTTTCTGCTGCTAGCACAACACCTTTTGACTTCTTTTGGATGTGACTTTTTCCTTACACATAAACTTGAAATTGAAACTGAAGGGCACATTAATTCAGATGAGTGGCGTATGGAGACTTAAAGCTGGGGAGAATACATTTTAACTCTTATACAAACATTGGAGGAGCAAAAGAGAAAAGTATATTCATCAGAATATTTTTTTCCTGCAAACTCGGCACATGTATTCTTGGTAACTTTTTATTAGAGAAATTTACATTGAAGTTCTCATCCTTGCCCCCTAACCACTCCAGTAATGCAAGGTGACTTGAAGAAGCATTGTTGGCCTAAATGCACGTGGTCTGGAAAATGAAGTGCTTTTTTTTTTTTCTACTTTGGAAGATTGTCCTCTCTAGCTAAGGGAATGGTTTGCGGTAAAAGAGAAAACCATAAAATTAGTGAATTCAATGTCAGTACTCAATGGAGGGCAGCTGACCCAGTCTAATTACTGTGGTTATCATAAAAGCTGTTGCCTCCGTAATGCCTTCCTGCTGGTTAACCTGCAGCACTTTTTAATAACCCAATGGCAGGCATTTCCTACCAAGTGTTTCCTTCAGAATTGTCTTCCCTAGAAGAACCACACTTCCGGAATATTTTTTTCATGTGCTTCAGCAACCTACAGATGTTGGAGTAGGACTCAGTGCCAAATTAATGAGAAGGCAAGCTGGGTATCCACCTAGGCTGCAGATTTGAAAGGGGAACTGAAATATCATTGGAATAAATTGGCAAAATGCAAATTGGTTTCACTCCTCCCTGGTGTCAACCTGTCTGTGTTGAATACTTTTGTGAATCGCACATCAATTCGCAGTTCTCCGCTCCGTTCCCAAATCAATAATGCATGTTGTTTTGCTTACCAGGAAGGAATGACTTAGTTTAATCATCTAAATGTTAAAACCCTAATTTGCTTCCCAAGATATTGTCTCATCCGGAAAATTGCAAAAGAAAATTAACTGAGTAAACTGCAAAAAAAAAAAAAAAAAAAATGTGGGGAACTCCTCAGCAACCCTTTGCAATCCAGCTTCCTGTAGATTGCGGAGTTAATGGCTTTTTATATGCAGTGTTTTGTTAATAATAGCTTCCATAGAAAGGATATAAAATATTTAAAGAAGATACAGTATACTGACTGCCATCATTAGCTTCCCTAGAGCAACTGTGTCTCAAGTCAAGCCTGAATGAAGAATAATCTGTTTGATCAGCTTTGCACCATTTTTGCTGTAGGAGGTGATTTCTAAGTGAGAAGAAGTATTCAGATGTACTGTTGGACTTCAAAGACCCACTTACTATGTCTGACTAATTAATTACCTCCTGCAACTTTAGAGGATCATGTCTCATCTCATGGAGATGTCTAGGCTGGCCTGAAACTTGTGGCCCCCTACCTCAGCCTTCCAAGTGGTGAGATGGTAGCTTTGTGTCCTCACACCCTTTTCCAGTCTCCACTATTAATTTCTTCACTTCTATTCCAGAAACATTTTTGTTTCTTGGCCAATCCATTGTTACGAACTGTCTCCATGCCATTCATAATTCATAAAGGAATATCATGAAAATTTTACATCTAATTAAGTTGGTTTCATTCCGTCATTGGAAGACTTACCAGTTTTTGACAACTTACCGTGTGTCAGACACTGGACTAATGGCCTTGTGTATGTTTCTATACAGTATTTACTTAGTCCTCACAACAACCTTCTAACATAAATGCGACTAAATCCATTCAAGACACAAAAGGTGAAACTAAAACAATAGTTTTTTTGTTTTGTTTTGTTTTTGCTTTTAGTTTCACAGACAGAGAAGGATAAAACTAGTTTTGATTGCAGACTCATTAATTTGCCTGGTATCAGAACTCATGCCCCAAAAGCTTGCACTAATTGTCATTCATATCTGGATGTCATTCATTCTAGGTGGATTCACTAAAATTGTCAGAGCTATATAATTATCTGGATGTGGTGTAGCAACCTACGAGTAACACAGTTGGGGTTCAAAGTCATGACTATGATTTTCATTTATACTGACTATAGTACTTCTGGTTTCCAAATGCCCCTAATTTCTTGCATAAAATTAGCCATATTCATTATTTCTCAATCTTTAATATAGGTTGGAATTACTTTCTATCCTTATATTCTTGGTGTTAAGCAGCTGGTCATTTTTCATTTAGATCTTCATTTATTTTGGTGATAGCAGAGATATAAAAATCTAAAGACTTAGCTTGCTGACACTACAGTAGTGAACAAACCAGAATTTCCTATTCTTGGGCCTGAACCACTGAAAGGGAAGCTTTAAGAAAGATTGGCTTTAATGCTTGTTGATTGTCAAATATAAACTAGGTCTACATGAATCATTTTCAGCATATATTCTTCTAAGTAAATGTCATTCATCATATGCTAGTAGCTGCTGTGGTTGGATACAAACTGGGCTCTTGCAAGTAGCAGCTTTACTCACAATTCATGATATTAGTGATGTTTGATGCATCCTCTGTCCTTGGAGTGCAATATAGACTTAGGAACTTGCTTGTCATGAGTATAATATAGCAAAATGATGAGCAATCTTTCCTTACAGGTTACAAAAGATTCTTCTTTCATCTTTTCAAGATGCTCTCTGTTGTAGTCTTAATGAGAGTTGTCCTCCACGGGTTCATGTGTTTGCATTCTTACTTGGTGTTAGTGTTCGAGGAGGTGGTGGTAACTTCGGAAGGTGGAGCCTTGCTAGAGGAAGTGTCATAGGGAGTGAGCCTTGAGGTTGGGTGGCCCTGCCATGATTCCCTTAGTGGTCCATTCATGCAGTCTGATGCTTACTCTCTGTGCCTCCGTGATTCTACAGGAACCCTAGCTGCCTCCAGTTTCTGCTACCTGCTATGCCTCTTCTGCTATTACAGAATGTATCCTTACTCTGGAAGCTTAAGCCAAATAAATCTTCTTTTCTCCCCTTAGGTTGGTTGAGTTTGGGCATTGTCTCACAGCAACAGGAAGACCCTCTCTTTCTTCCTCTCTTTCTCTCTTTTCCTCCCTCCTCCTGTCCTTCTTCCTCATATTTGTTTATGCCCTCTCACATTCTCACATGCTCTCTCTACTAAAGGAAGCTACCATGTTGAACTTTATGGGAACTCGGCAAGGAACAAAGAGAGACATCAGGCCAAAAATCTTTCAAGGAACAGAACCATAACCCATGAAGCACTGAAGAGTGCCAACAGCAGGAGTTGTGATTTGCTAAGCAGATTCTTCCCACTGGAGCCATGAGATGAAGGCGGACAGGTGAGAGACCATGAGTTGTAGGACCTAGACAAGGGCATCCAGGTCTCTGATAAAAGAGTGAGATGATAACCATGTGTTCTGGGGGAGATTTTTTCAGTCTCTCATTTTTCCACTGCAAAATGGTAAGATTAAAGCTGTGTGTCTTCCAGGCTACAAACCACATGTATAACCTATTGACTTATAACCTGTTAAAAAGTAAAATACCCATTTGACATATTTGATGGCTGTCATGGAAGGTGGTGATTTGTTTCGCTCTAGGTTTCTCTTGGGAACAAGAAATAAATTCCCGCCAATTTAAATTGCCAACCCCCCCCCAAAAAAAAAAACAAAAACAGTAGTTGTCATAGTTATGCACAGGTTGTCAATTGACAATTGAGGGTTTGAACTCTGGGCACATTTGTGGAGAATTAGTAGTTGAGTTAAGCCCAGAGTGAACCTGAAGGAGATTGTCTAGTTGAAGGAGAGGACCCAGCCCATGGTGGGTGGGACTAGGCCCTGAATAAGTGAATAAAATACAGAGAACTGGTTGAGGAAGTGGGCATCCTTTTGTACACTGGGGATCCTTTTTTACACTTGGCCAGACATGGTGGTCTGGCAAGTAAGGATCGTCCCTCTCTCAGCCATTATGTAGGGATGGTGTGGCCAGTTCCCTCAGCCCTGGTGTTGGTATGAGTTGGACTCAATTCTGTCAAGCTGGACTGAGAACTGTAACCAGATAATCAAAAGACAATAAATTTCTTGTTCTCTTAAGCCATTTGATGGTCATTTATCAGCAACCATGCAGGCGAACTGCAACAGTAGTTAAATAAACAGTTTACATTAGTGCAGCTTTTTTTTCAGAATTGCTATGAACTGATGAAATTTTTTTTTTAAAAAAATATATCATTAGCTTTTTCTTTGAACAAGAGTATCTCAAATGGTGACCTTAAGTTTGGGTGTATCTGGTATGCCACTTACCTCTGAAAAAGCACATTTATAGAAAGAGAAAAAGTATTTTCAAGGAACTACATGGAGAAGCCTCATTGACATATGGAATTGATTTTAGAAGCAAACCATCTGGAATTTGAAAGGATGCTGTGATGATACTTCTGAAGATCTTGATGGTGGGTGAGAGCAATTCACGTGTAGAAGGGACACAGAAAACTGGAGATCACAGGATAGACTGGCTTGGCAGCTTCTCATGGATCTCTATGACCTTAACCTTCCTCTCTGGTGTTTATGATCATTTCCCTTTGAATGTGGTCTGGACCTGGTGGTTAACGAAATAAAGTAGAAGTAATGGATGGTCACTTCCCTGACTGTGTGTAAGAAGACTGTGACCTCTTTCCTCCTAGCATACTGTGTTTCTGTTACTTTCTCCTTTCCTTTAACTCTCTTGTTTGGAAGAAAAAAGTCATGTCATGAGGTGCTCAGTGGAAATTCTCTTGTTACAAAAAAACCAAGGGAAATCTTTGGTTAGCAGCCTGTGAAGAATGGAGGTTTCATCTAGTAGCCAACAGTCATGTGAGTGAGCTGGGATAATATTCGTCCCAATTACAACTGGAGATGGCTACAGTCACCTCACGAGTCAGTGCTGCAGAGTTCTGACCTAGAATTACTGTGTGATAATAAAATGTATATAGTTTTTAATTTGCTGAGTTGGGGCAACTGGCTGCCTGGAAGTAGACAACAAAACATCACTTCCACACTTCCCCAGCATTATGCTAGGGCACGCTCTGACCAGGTGAGACTGCCCAGAACTTCTGGTTTTGCATCCACAGGTGAACATCATCTTCTATGTTTTGACATTCATGCTTCTAAAGTTGAAGCACATTTGCTTCAACCTTTTTTCCTTAAAGGAAAAAATCTCTTTGTTCTTCAAAAACACAACTGCCCTTCTAGGATATCACTGGATTGGCATTTCCTTATCGTTTTCTTTGGTCCTGATTTGGTACCAAACAAGAATTCACAAACAGACACTTTTCTATGACTTTTAGACTCTATGTTTTTATTATCAATTATATACGTATTTATAATTATGAAATAAGAAATATTTGTCAATTGATAATATCTATATATTTAATAGGTTTAATGATATCTTTGATTTAGCAAATGCTTGATCTGTGTCAAAAACTGTGCTAAGAACTTTATATAACATACATTACACAAATGTTAAGATATTTATTGCTACTAATTTTGCTTATATTCTATTTTCCAGTTTTCAGATCAGGAAGTAAAAATCTAGGAAGAGGTTCATAGTATCAAAAACAGTAAGAATAGATCTGGGATATTAATTTGAATCTAGATAATCTATCCCTAGATGTCACCCCACATACTGAAAAGTATAAAAAAGATTTAAATAATGTCAGCACCATAAATCCTACCATCAAGAGTAATGCCTTATCACATATTTATCTATTTGATTTACTTGGCTCATTTTTTTGATTCTTCATTTGTGTATTTATTTTTATGAGTATTTATAGGCCAAATTCTGGCCTTTTTTTTCTATTTGAAATTGTATTGTGGACTTTTCTTGTTTCTGAAAATGATTTCTAATGGCTATAAAATAGTCTAGCATGTATATTAATTTTTAGCCATTATTGTTTGACATGTCTCTTAATAGTACAATATTCTTGAATACATATAGATTCATGACTTTCATCTTTAATTGTGTATCTCTTGATTGATTATTTATTTAGCAAGAATTTTAAGAAGTTGAAATGGCTCCCTTTAACAGGAATTACATAATCGAATCAATCGCTTTGAAGAGGAACACAACAGACATTTGGAGGAGTTGAGAAAAACAGTGCAAGAAACAAAAACTGGCATAGAGCAGTTAAAACAGACTCAAGCAGAGTTTAAAACTGAGCTACAAGACAAGTTATCTTCAACCCAGAATGCCACAGAGAGTCTTATCAACAGAACTAACGAAGCAGAAAACAGAATTTCAGACCTTGAAGATAAAATGGGAGTACTAACCAGCTCAATGGAAGAGGTTGTTAAAGCCAAAAAGATACTTGAGAGAAATATCCAAGAGATATGGGACACCCTGAAGAAAGCTAACATGCGTATTCATGGAATACCAGAGCAAGAATCTCAAAATACCACCCCTGAGGAAATTTTTCAAATGATCATCAAGGAAAACTTTCCTCATATAAAAAAAGAAAGGCCCATCCATATAAAACAGGCATTCCGCACCCCAAACAGATACGACCAAAACAGAAGCACCCCACGGCAAATAATAGTTAAAACACTCCACATTCAAGATAAAGAACTTGTGCTGAGAGCTTCAAGGGAGAAAAAAACAAGTCACTTTTAAAGGTAAACCTATTAAAATAACAAATGACTTCTCAGTCCAAACAGTAAAAGCAAGAAGAGCTTGGAGAGACATACTTCAAGTATTGAATGAGCAAAAATGTCAATCCAGGCTGATTTACCCTGCAAAACTATCAGTCATCATCGAGGGAGAAAGAAAAATTTTCCAGCACAAAGACAACTTGAAGGGACACATGTCCACTAAACCAGGCCTTCAAAAAATGCTAGAAATGATACTCAAGCGTGAAGAAAAAAACAGGCATATCCAGGAGAACAGAAGACAAATATAACACCATTAAAAGCGAAGCATTATACTTATAAAAACTAATAAACATAATAAATGTCTGGAATTAAAAAGTTTCTCCATTATAACACTAAATGTTAATGGAATTAATTCACCGATCAAGAGACACAGATTACAAACTTGGATTAAAAATCACAATCCATCAATCTGTTGCCTGCAGGAAACCCATCTCACCACAAAAGATAGGCATGCTCTAAAAAGAAAAGGCTGGTCAACAATTCTACAAGCAAATGGAAGCAGAAAACAGGCAGGGGTAGCCATTATGCTATCAGACAAAGTGGACTTCAAACCAAAGAAAATTATAAGAGACACGGATGGATACTACATTTTAGTCACAGGTACAATTCACCAGGAAGACTTCACAATACTGAACATATATGCACCCAATACGGGCCCCTCCACATTCATTAAGAAAACCCTACAGCGTCTAAAGCAAGAAATCAACCCCCAAACGATAATTCTTGGGGACGTCAACACCGCCCTCTCAACATGGGATAGATCAACAGGTCAAAAGCTTAACAGAGACACCTTGGACCTTAATCAAACCCTGAAAGAAATGGACCTTACAGATCTCTATCAAACTTTTCACCCATGTACCAAAGAATACACATTTTTCTCAGCAGCACATGGAACTTTCTCCAAAATAGATCACATATTGGGCCACAAAACGAATCTACACATATACAAGAAAGTTGAAATTCTAATCTGTGCCCTATCAGACCACCACAGCCTAAAGCTGGACATCCACAGCACATCAACAAGAGAAAATACACTAACTCTTGGAAACTTAACAATATGATGCTGAATGAGAACTGGATTCAGGAAGAAATTAAAAAGGAAATTCAAGATTTCCTGAAAGTGAATGATAACGAAAATACAACTTACCAAAATCTCTGGGACATAATGAAAGCTGTTCTAAGAGGTAAGTTCATAGCTCTTAATGCCTACATCAAAAAAAATGGAAACATCAGAAATAAACAACTTAACAATGCAGCTTAAAGCTTTAGAGAAACTAGAGCAATCTGATCCCAAAAGTAGTAGAAGAGAGGAGATTAGCAAAATAAGGGGAGAAATATCTGAAATCGAAATTAAGAAAACGATAGAAAAAATCAACCGGTCAAAAAGCTAGTTCTTTGAAAAAATCAATAAGATTGATACACCCCTAGCTAAATTAACCAAAAGCAGGAGAGAGAAAACCCAAATTAACAAAATCAGACATGAACATGGAGTTATCACTACTGATACCCAAGAAATCCAGAGAATTATAACATCATATTTCAAAAAATTATACTCTGTGAAGTTTGACAACACAAAAGAGATGGATGAATTTCTAAGTAAACACAACTTACCTAAATTGAATCAGGAAGTTGTGAATTATTTAAATAGTCCTATAACATATAAGGAAATTGAGGAAGTAATCTCGAATCTTCCCACCAAAAAGTGTCCTGGACCAGATGGATTCAGCACAGAGTTCTACCAGACATTTAAGGAGTTAATAACACCAATACTCCTTAAACTGTTCTATCAAATAGCAAAGGAAGGAACACTACCAAATTCCTTCTATGAAGCTAATATCATTTTAATCCCAAAACCTAATAAAGACTCACTTAAAAAAGAGAACTATAGGCCGATCTCTCTGATGAACACAGACGCAAAGATTCTCAACAAAGTTTTAGCAAATCGGATTCGAAAACATATTAAAAAGATTATTCACGGGGATCAAGTAGGCTTCATCCCCGGCACACAAGGTTGGTTCAACATATGCAAATCAATAAATGTAATTCATCATGTAAACCAGTCCAAAGTCCAAGACCACATGATACTCTCGATAGATGCAGAAAAAGCTTTTGACAAGATCCAACAGCCTTTTATGATCAAAATGCTAATAAAAGCTGTATACAACAAGCCCACAGCAAGGATTATGCTCAATGGAGAACAATTGGAAGCATTCCCACTTCGATCAGGAACTAGACAAGGCTGTCCACTCTCACCACTTCAATTCAATATTGTACTTGAAGTCTTAGCTGAAGCCATAAGACAAGAAAGGGACATAAGAGGGATTCAAATCGGCAAGGAAGAAGTCAAACTATCCCTATTTGCAGATGACATGATCTTATACCTGAGTGATCCCAAAAACTCCACCAGGAAGCTCCTGGAACTAATTGAGAAGTTCAGCAGGGTGGCAGGATACAAAATAAATGTGCAAAAATCAGAGGCCTTCCTATCTGCCCAGAATGAAAGAAGTGAAAAAGCCTTGAGAGAAACCATCCCATTCACTATAGCCTCTAAAAAATGAAATACCTTGGTATAAACCTAACCAAGGAGGTAAAAGACCTTTACAATGAAAACTTTAAAACCCTAAAGAAAGAAATTGCAGAAGACACCAGAAGGTGGAAAGACCTCCCACGTTCCTGGATTGGCAGAATCAACATCGTAAAAATGACCATCCTACCAAAGGCAATATACAGATTCAATGCTATACCAATTAAAATCCCAAAGCAATTCTTTAAAGAAGTTGACCAAACAATCTCAAAATTCATATGGAGGCACAAAAGACCCAGGATAGCAAAGACAATCCTGAGTAACAAAAACACTGCTCGAGGTATTACCATACCGAACCTTAGTCTATATTACAAATCCATACTTATAAAAACAGCCTGGTACTGGCTCCAAAATAGACACACAGATCAATGGATAAGGATTGAAGACCCAGTTATAAGCCCACAAAATTACAGCCATTTGGTCTTTGACAAAGGGGCCCAAAGAATCCAATGGAAAAAGAACAGCATCTTCAACAAATGGTGCTGACAAAACTGGATCTCGGGGCTGGAGAGGTGGCTCAGGGGTTAAGCCTCTGCCTTCCAGGCAGAAGGTCCTGAGTTCGGATCCTAGACCCCACATATAGACACTGGGCAGAAGTGGGGCGTCTATATATATATAGAATATATATATTCTACATACACGCACACACACAATTGAATAAATAAAACAAAGACTGTCTTTAAAAAAAAAAAAAAAAAAAAAAAAACTGGATCTCCACATGCAGAAGATTAAAGCTGGACCCATACTTGTCACCATGTACAAGACTTAATTCCAAATGGATCAAGGACCTTGATATCAGGCCAGAGACTATAAAAACCATAGTTGAAAGGATAGGGAACTCCCTCGAGCTGATTGGGCTAGGCCAACATTTCCTAAACAGACATCCAATGGCACAGTCACTGCTACCAACTCTCAACAGTTGGGATCTTGTGAAATTAAAGAGCTTCTGTTCAGATAAAGAGATTGTAACACGAGCTCAAAGGCAACCCACAGAATGGGAGAAAATCTTCACTAACCACATATCTGATAGAGCTCTACTGTCCAGAGTGCACAAAGAACTTAGAAAACTAAACATCAAGGAAACCAATGGCACAATTAAAAAATGGGCCCTGGAACTTAAAAGAAATTTTACCAGGGATGAAATTAAAAAATGTCTAACAAATATCTTAAAAAATGCTCCACTTCTTTAGCCATCAGGGAAATGCAAATCAAAACTTCCCTGAGATATCATCTCACCCTGGTCAGGATGGCAAAAATCCACAATACAAACAACAACAAATGTTGGAGAGGATGTGGAGAGAGGGGAACTCTCCTACATTGCTGGTGGGAGTGCAGGCTCATACAGCCAATCTGGCGAGCCTTCTGGAGATTCTTAAAGAAATTAAAGATTGAAATGCCATGTGACCCTGCGATTCCACTTTTGGGTATAACCCCCCCATACACCAGAGGTTCACCTCGATAGCACAAGCACGACCATGTTCATAGCAGCACTGTTTACAATAGCAAAGACATGGAATCAACCCAAATGTCCAACAGTTGACGAGTGGATAAGGAAAAGGTGGTACATCTATACAATGGAGTACTACTCAGCCATCAAAAATGATGAATTACTGGAATTTGCCAGGAAATGGATGTCATTAGAAACAATTATATTAAGTGAAGTATCCCAGACCCAGAAAATTAAGCATCGTATGTACTCCCTAATAGATGGCTCCTAATACCAAACCCACCCAGCCCATCTTGAGACACTCATAGATAAATCTATGTATTACCTACAGTAATTGCAAGGATTATGAACAGGAGGGATGGGGTTGGAGGGCCACACCAGAAACAAGGAGAGAAGTGACCATGTTACAGTAGAGAAAATAGGCCTCCATCAAGGACTGCAAGAAAGTAATGTGACACCTAGTTAAGTTCACAATTCGTTCCTGATCATTTACAACTAAGGGGGTATGAACTCACCAGAAGGGGAGGGCATATAATCCGGTAGATTAAAAAGTAACCATTTTGCAAATGGGTGATTGACCCTTCCCATTGCCAAATGCCATATGACCCTGCGATTACACTTTTGGGTATAAGTATTACATCTACCCTTGAATGTGCTCTTATAATAAGACTCCAGTTTAACAGCTTTCTGTCTCTGGCCAGGGGGTGACATACAGTGCCCATCACGATGGAGTGAAGGGCATTACAAGAGCAACAAAACTGCAAAAGAAAATCAATGAACCACTATCCAGAACTTCAGAGACTCTATATCAACCACCTAGAACTAAGCCAGACTAATCTCTCCCCATCCTGAAGCTCAGGGACATTTGCGGAAGAGGGGGCTGTAAGAGTGTAAGAGCAAAAGGATGGGAGGAGCAATGATTTGCAAGATACTCCACACAAGTTAGGGCCGAAGCAATCATAATTGGATATTGCATGCCCGGCGCAATGTCCAACACACTATTGACCTCACAAAGTCTAGCATCTGCTAAAGGCACCAAGATCCTTGGAGGCAAGGGATTGACAGCCACAGTAGTATTCGTATGCTTAAGGGGTACACAGGAAAGGGTTCAGGGAAATGCCACTGGGTCCTTGTACGTCATCGGAGAGGAGGGCCCAGAGGAGAGTCAGGCATGCACAAGAAAGGACTCTGGGAATTTGGGCGGGATTCAGGGGGGGATGGGGCGGCAGGGGTGAGGGGAGGGAGAGCAGGGGGTTCGGGGGGAGGAGGAGGGAGGGAGGGAACTGGTGTACCTATTAAGTTTGTATGAGCTGAAATAATAATAAAAAATGTATTAACAAAAAAAAAAAAAAAAAAAAAAAAAAAAAAAACCTGGAGACTTGAGTTTGGTTCCAGAAGAGAAAAAAAAAGAAGTTGAAATGTAAGATCAAATGTACCAACATTTTGAAAGCAGTTGGTATGTATTGAGAAAGGGACTTCTAGAGAGTCAAAACAGCAAGTCATATGCCTTTAAACAATTTAAGTGCTTTCCTGTTTTTTCCAATATTTTTATTTAATTTATTCCTTGATAATTTTATGTGGATTTATTGCATTCTTACTTTCTCCTCTCTCATCCCCCAATTACTCATATTATTCCCTCCTCTACAAACTCTTTTTATTTTTAAAATTAGTTTAGCACTCTAATTCTCACCATTTCTGTAGGATCAAAGATTTGAAGCTATCCATTGAAGCCTGGGGGATTCACAACTGATTATACAATTGAAGACAATGATTGTCCCTCCCACAAATCCATTAGTAACCAAAATAGTTTGGCAGGGAGGGGTAAGAGCCCATGGGTCCCTCACTGATTCATGATTGACTGTTGATAAACCCAGTCTTGTTCAGGTCCAGTGCAGGCAGCCAGAACTGCTATGAGATCAGTGGCTGTGTCATGCCTTGAAGACAGATCTTCAGTCTTACCAAGCTGAGCACCCTTCAAACTACTATGCCAGCCTGCTAGGAAAGACGCATCTAAGGGTGCAATACTGGCAAAACTGTTATGGATGTAACCAGCTGTTTTTAGACTGGATTTGAGGTCTGCTCAAATCCATAGGAAAGAATACATGCCTAATACTATAAACATGGTTTGAGGAAGTCATAGACCCCTAAAGACTTACTAAATGCTCTTTAGCCAAATTGAGATCACTCCATACTGCCTTCAAAACATTTATGGTTTGGTACTTGAGAGATGGCTCTGGGGTTAAAACCTTTGTCTTCCAAAGGACCCGAGTTCAGATCCCAGCATGTAACAATGTCAGCAGTAAAAATGCCAGGCAGAAATAGCAACAGTCTGCGCTTCCTTTCCTGGAAGCAGAGCCTGGGCAACCCAGAGCAATGAGGCAGAATAATCCAAGATGACTGCTTATGAAAACCTTGGGCCTCCACTGGAGTACACATTCATGTGTCCTCTGTTACACACACACGCATACACACATATACATACACTCAGGCACACATACACACACAAATAAAATAAATAGGTATTTATAGATATACCAATGAAAAACAGTATTCCTGTGCTTATTAATTTTCTCATTGCAGTTAATGTCATTGAATGCAGACACTCATCACTGCTCAACGGACTTATAGTAAGTACTTACCACTGATATGACATTTATGCCAACAAAATCAAGACTGAAGTAACATTATGGAAGTGAGAGGGAGAAGAATGTACGACTCAGAAGACAGGGAGACAAATTTATCTCAAGAATTTAAATTTTTTTAACTTTTCAATTAAATTTAAAAAATTAGCTTAAATCATTTAGAAACATTTATTCTGTGTGTGTGTGTGTGTGTGTGTGTGTGTGTGTGTGTGTGCAAAAGGGTCTTTGAATGTGCATGCTTGTTGAGGCCTAAGAGTTACATAGGGAATCAACCTGAATTGCTCTACTTCTTTATTGCTTTGCCTTGGGGTTTCCCAAATCAGTCTTCCAGAGCCAGAATTACAGGCCTCTACCATATATGTCCAGTATTTTTATATAATATCTAGGGATCCAAGCTTAGATCCCTTGACTTGTTATACAAAGTATCTGATCCCTGACCATCCACAGTCTGGAATTTACATATTGAAGTATCCCAAAAAAAAGTATCCAAGTTTTCATGATGTCGTCTTAAATTAGTCTATTTAATTCTCTGTTTACCAAGATAGGAAGGAGGAGGGGGCAGTGAAGAAGTGTGTGAAATCAGAGGAATCAGATGGAGCAGATGTAGAGATGTAAGAAGGCAAGCCATTCAGACAACTGAGGGCCACTACATACATTTGAGTACAGAAAACATAAGATAAGAATTACATTTCCAAAACTGTTTTAGAACCAAGCACAGAATACATTCACAAAACAGGAATACAAACAGGCAGCATGCAGTTGTAGAAATCAGCTAGGAAGTCAGGTTCACAATCAACACAGAAAAAGAAGAGCCAAGACAAATCACAACAAAGCTGAGGCCGCAACAATGGAAATTACAGGAACATATTCAACCATGTGCAGGAGGGAGAATTAACAAGCATGAAGAGACTTCTTAGATACAGACAAAGCAGAAGTCTGGAGTTACTTCCAGATACCTGGATAGTGGAACTTGGATAGTAGCACATTGCTAAGTTAAAGGTTAGAGATGTGTGGGAAAAGTCACATGATGACATTTAGTGGTCCATCAATTGTCTGAGCTTGTGACTTGGGAGAAAGGTGAGGCTTGAAGACAGATGTGCATAAATACTATATACAAGTGAAGTTTCTCCTCTTACTCTGTTTTCTCATTTATAAATTATAGGATATGAACGATTTATAGGGTTGTTGAAAAGAACAAGTGAAATAATGTTTATGAAAGTTTATCATAATGCCTGGAGCATAGTAAAAGCTAAACAGCAAGAGCTGCCTTAATATTATTAATAAGAAAGTAGGAATGATCATCAATCTATCAAGCTTAACCGTTATTAAGAAAAATAAGCTTTACAATGTATCAGGTTCTCCATGAGAACCGAGGTGACCTTGTGAAGAAGAATTTCTATGGAGATGTAATTGCTGTTGGGAGACTTGAGGGCTGTTTCAAAGTGTGCCAAGAGCATATTTCAGTGAATGGAAGATAAAACAAGAAGGCCGAAGATTAAACAAGAAATGAAAGAATAAATCATCATGTTTCATCTCTGCAGTAGGCGAATAATGATCCCCCGGGATCTGTGACTTAGTTGCCTATATGGCTAAGCATTTTGCTGACAAGATTAAATTAAGAATCCTAACAAGGGAGAGATTATTTGAAATTATTCAGATGGATCAATGTGATCATAAGGGTTCTTCTGAGAGGAAGATAGAAAAGCCAGTTAAAGAAGGGGATGTATTGACAGAAGCAGAGGTCCAATAATGCAGCTAGGAGTCAAGGAATGTGAGCAGCTGCAGGTGTTGGAAAAGTAAGAAATTGATTCTTCCTCAGATTTTCTGCAAGAGAAGTAAGGGTGAAAACTTCAATTTTGGATCAATTGCATCCATTTTTTTTATTTCTGACTTCCAGAATTATAGGAAAAATTAGATTGCTTTAAACCATGAAGTCTACAGTAATTTGTTATGACAGAAATATACAGTTCCTGTTATAGTTTGGATACTGTTTGCTGTCTGTATTAGTTACTTTTTCTGTGACAAGTTGCTGTGACAAAATGCATGACAAAAGTACTTAAAGGTTTATTTGGGTTCACAGGTCAAGGGTTGAAGTCTATCATGGTGGTAAAGATATGGTAGCAAGAACTTAATCATCTAATCACAGTATATTTATAGTCAGGAAGGAGAAAAATATGAATGTTGATGCTTAGTTTGCTTTCTCCTTTTTGTTCAGTTTAGTATCATCCACAGTTAGGGTGCATCTTTCTACACCAATGAACTAATATAGAAACTTCTTTGCACTCATTCCCTGAGGTTTGACTCTTAGGTGATTCTATGTCCTATCAAGTTAGGAGTTCTTCTTTCAAATGAATCTTTATTTTTAAAAGCTGCTGCCTTGGATGAATGGGATTTCATCCTCAGCGAACTTTTCCTGCTGTTCTAGAATAGCACAGGAGTCTTCTTTTAATGGTACTAATATAGCTACTGATTATAGCTGCTTTTTCAGCATCAGCCTATCTATAACTTTACTCTCTCTTCTCACTCACCAAGTAGCACATTTTCATAGCTTTTTGAAACATTTATTCTTACTCAATGTAGACCTGGATAAGAGTAGTGAGCAGTAATTGTGACAAGCTGGATGCTAGCCCACTTTTTAATTTCTTCTCTCAACCATATTAGTCCATTACTTTTGAATTTAGCTTTACTTGAATTCTCAGAACATAAGCAGAATATATCACTCTTTACCAGAATATAAAGTAAATAGCACAAAGTTTGGATCATTATAGAGTCTTTGTTCCCTCTCCTCTTGAAAATTTTACCAGTTGGGTCTCTGTTGTCCAAGCACTTCCAGAATTCTGGTCTTCCAAACTCCCACTGAAAAGTCCCACTAAGCTCTTGCTTACATGAGTCTAGAACTTCTCCAGCAAGCCTCCTACAAGCCAGTTCCAAAGTCCACAAACCACATGGCTAGGCTCATTCACAGCAGTGGCCTTGCATTTCATACTTATTTTCTGTCTTAGTTATTTTTCTCTTGTTCTTACAAAATGCCGAACAAAAGCAATTTATGTGAAGAAAGGGCTTATTTTGGCTCACAGTTTGGGAGTATAATATATCATGGAGGAAAAATATGGTAGCAAGAGCATGAAGAAGTTGGTAACATTTCATCTGCAGTCAGGAAGCAGACAGAGATGAATACTCATTCAGTTTGTTTCCTCCCTTTTATTCAGTCTTGGATCCCATCCCATGGAACGGTGCTACCCACAACTCATGGTTCATATCTCAGTTAACAAAACTTTCAACCTCTTTCACAGATGTGCCCTTTGGTTTGTCTCCTAGGTGATACTAGCTCCTGTGAAGTTGACAATATTAAGTATCACATCCCCAATTTGATGGTCATATTGAGAGTTTGGACTTTTAAGAAATGGGACCTAGTAGGAATTCTTCAGCGAAAGTGCATATTGCAAGGGGCTGCGGTACTCATTATCCCTCTCTGGCTTCCTATTTGGTCATGTGAGTATTCTTTCTTCTTTTCTCCTGTATAACCTCTCCCATCTGCATGAGACCCTTAGCCGATCCTTGCCATTTGAACTTTTAGAATTTTCTTTTCCTTATGTTATTTTTACTAGAGTACTTTTGTTTTAATATAATGATATAAAAATAATTAAGAAAGGAAGTGAGACCCCAGATGAGAGATGACATTTGGCTTAAAAAGGGATGTCAAGTATCCATGTGCTTAAATAACTACCCAGATGCTTTCTAAGTGACTCATCAGCATGGCTGTGATTGATAAATAATATTAATTAGTATAAATAGCACAGCAGCTCTCATGGTTCTGAAAGCTGAGAAATCCAAATCAAGGTGCCAGCAGATTTGGTATCTGATGATGACTAGTGTCTTGTGGCATGTCTTCCCATGGCAGAAAAAAATGGAAAGAGTCCCACGATCTCATCAACTCCTGGGTCACCCACTTCTTAATATCATCTTCTTGGGGGATAAATGTCAAGTACTCATTCATTCATTCATTCATTCATTCGTGTCTCTGTGTGTATCAGAGAGGACTATGTGCTTATGGAGGCCAAAGGTGACCTTAGGAATCACCTTGGATTGTCCCACCTCCTCTTTGCTCTGGAGTTTCCCAGGCTCTGCCTTAGGATCAGAAGTACAGGCCACTGCCATTTCCTCCTGGCATTTTTAAGTGGGATCTGGGATCAGAACTCAGAATCTTCTGCTTTCAAGACAGAGGCTTAACACCTAAGTTCTCTCTCCAGTCCTAATTTATGAATTTTGGAGGAATATGTGTTCTTAAACCATTGCTCTGGGTGAATTAGCTTTTCTGAGAATTTAAACTATTTATTATACTTTGATCTCACATCTTTCTTTCCAGTCTCTTCAGGTGCTCACATAAAAGCCAAATTTAAAAACCTGTTTTATTTTCTCTGGAAAATTTTTTGATCTTATTCTGTATGTTGTTGAGCGTAAAGCAATAAACTGAATCTCATGACTTCTAGCTCATTACTGTAGGACTAATGCAAACAACCTTTCCTTACTTCCATCTCCCTTGAATGAAAAGTTGATTTGAACAATTCAGTCTCTATAGAGCTGAATTAGAAATTTGGAGCTTTTATGCCTGTTTAGCTAGCTCTCAGATTTTCTATATATGTACATTTTTTTTTTTTACAAATTTCTTTATAGAGAGCTAACAGCAAAGCTTCGGAAGTAGTAAGTTGGCAAATTAAGAACTGGAGATAGACTTGAAAGGACACAGCAAGCTCCTGTGCAAAAGAAAAGGTCCTTGAGCTGCGGGTTCCGGCCTTCTGTTCATTCCATTCTTGCTCCCTCGACGTTTGTTTTCAAGAATTATGACAATTTATTTCACAGACATGTTCTAGAACTGTTCTCAATCAATGACACATTTTGAATCCCTTGCAATTGCTTCATGATTAATTTCATTTACAAACAATTGATCCAAGAACATTTACTTCAAGATAAATATGACGAAGAAGAATTTTTACATAGAGACACAGAACACAAAATTTGTCAACTGCACTGCCACTGACCCACACCCAAAGCTCAGTTCATTCTTCAACGTCAGTCGATTTCCCACTTTCAAAAGTAATTTCACAATTTACACAGGAATAGCTGAATGTCTTTTTATGATCCCTGGTAAACTATATCCTATTTCTTTGAATTACAAAGCTTTGTTTAACCACTTTTGTTCAGTTTCTTATGCCAGTTGAATTTCAAGTTCAAATAAAAGATTCCACATGCTTCACTTTTTTAAGTTTTCACAGCTGCAATGTCATGTAAATGCAATTCAAACAGATGACTTGCTTTCTTTTGATATGGCACCCGCAGCGTCCAGACATAGATGGGCAGCATGTGTTACTGGTCTTGTTAAATTATATTCTATATATTGTATGATCTGTGTTTTAATATAAAATGTTCTAATGTATGTTTTAATATAAAATGAGTCCTGTTTTTTTTCCATGTTTTATGTCATTACTTTATAAGTCACACGTATGAGTTTCACATGTAAAGTGATGGTGCTTTATGTTAGAAAATTTTCCTGCATTCTTTACATTCTACCATAGATACAAGTGTCAACTTCACAGCTTGAAGGCTTAAGCTCTGAGCACCATTGTGAAGACTTCATTGAGTTAAACTGTGAGCAAACCTGCAAGAGATTATGTAATTGTTGAGAATGGCCCAACCCACGGGGGGTGGAACTAGTCTCTAGGCAGGTGAGTAGGATAGAGGGACTGGTTAAGAAAGTTGGTATCTTCAGTATACTTGGTAAGATATGCTGGTTTGGCAAGTGAGGCAAGTGTCTCTTTTTCAGAAGTCCCGTGGATATGGTGTGATCAGTACTCTCAGCCTTGGTGTGGAAATGAGCTCTCTTGCCAAGCAGGTTAAGGAATTGTAACAAAAAATCATGTCAGTTTCCATAAGCATTTTGTCATGAATTTGTTAACAGTAAACAGGCAAACTGTGACACATTTGCTACGTGATTCAACTACATGTATACTCTGATGTCTATCAATACTTTGCATTGAGAGAGAAATGCATGTCAGAGTGCACAGTTCTTTGTGTGTGTGTGTAGAAGAGGGCACAATGTGTGCATGTAGAGGCTGAATGGTGATACGGGGAATCACCATGGATCGCTCTACTTCCTTCTTGCTTTGCCCTGGGGTTTCTCCATCTCTGCTTTCAGAGATTGGAATGGCTGCAGCCATCCCCACCTGGCATTTTTGCATGAGATCTGGAATCTGAACTTGAGGCTTTTTGCTTTCGCGGCAAATGCATTAACTCCTGAGCCATCTCTCCAGGCCTAAGTACATGATTCTTTACAATATCTCCTATATGTGTTCAAAATGTTTAGTAAAGTATAATGAGCTAAAAGAAAGTTTTTGTGTGGGTTGGAGGGTCTCTTGACATTCTTAAAGACGACCAGTCAACTCCTTTAATTCAACATTGAAAAAAAAGCCCTGTTAACTATGTGATCCCCTGTGATAAATTGGTGTGGAATTTCTTCTTCCAGAAATGGAAGAAGAGACTAGCTAGCATTGGTGCTTTTCTTCAATTTCTTCTATCTCTAAACAATGGCTTTTTCACATTATCTTTCCCCTCAAATATTTTATCCTATATTTTAGAAGATTACATTTTAGTTGCAATTTATATCTCTCTGATCCTTCCTAACTCCTCCGACTTCACTTTTTGTTATGTCTGCCTAGGATCAACAAGACAAAAACTGTAGTACTAACTGTATCTAGAAACTTAGCTATGTTTTCAGAAATATGTAGAAATGGCCTCAAGATGAGAAATAAAAAAAAAAACATTAAAAACTTAAAAGGTAGAATATTTTTTGAAAAAAAATTAAAACAAGAGGGTCATAGACTGCATCTTTTTGTGACTCTGTAATTAGTCAACACTCTCTAGCATGCAGGTTTGCATTGCGGATCTCCATAGCAACTCTCCTTAATTGCTGCTAAGTCAATGTGGTCATTATCACATCTGTCAAGAAAGATTAGTCATTTTCTCAGAAGAAACTCCATTTGATTGAGTGTTCAAGGAAGGGCAGTCACAAGCCTCTCCTGTTTACCCACTTTTTTCTCATCACTATTTACCTTTATAAAATTTTTTGATAATTTTTTATTATTATCTGAAACTTTCACATATGGATATAAAGAATTTAGATCACTTTCACAAGTAACTATCCAATCCTATTTCTCCCTTACTTATCACTATATTCTTTCTCCTTTCAAGGCCAGTTTCCTTTCTAAGACTTTTTGTGTTTGTGGCACACAGAGTTTCATCTAGGATACTGGAGAGTGCTTGAGCACTTGCTTGGGGATGGATGACCATTAAAGAGGAAATCATTGAGGAAAGTAACTCCCCTTCTCTTGGCATTACCCTTCAATAGTCTCTCAGAAAGGTGTAGTGTCTCTTGAGATCTCTCCTTTTCCAGGATGAAATGATAGGCTAAATACCGTGCTGGTCCCTGTAACGGGTTCTTGGGTGCAGTAGCCCTGTCGTGACTAGAGGATACTATCTAGAAGCAGCCCTCCCCACCCCTAAGATCTTACATTCTTACATTCCACAAAATTCTCTGAGCGTTGAGATGCTTAATCCTATCTTGAAGCATTTCCTGCCAGGTGTATAGAAGCTATTTTATGGTATTTGTGAATTTTAGAAGCAGAATGAACTCTGCGGGCACTAAAATACATTATCTCTCATGAACTTATGCTTACAGTGTTGGCGTTGGCTGGGAATTTTGGTTGGGCTGAAGTGTTCTATGTCATTTTGATAGCTTTACAGTATTAATTTGAGAGAGTCCTGAAGGCGCAGGTATAACTACAGGCACACAGATCTTACATACACTTCTTTTTCTCCTAGTTGCAGAAGATTCTTGAATCATTTGGAGCCTTTGGTTTAAGAATAAAATGGAAGTTTCTATTTGCAATGCCTTCAGTTCTTCCATGCATTTAACATGGAGCATGGAGTATTTCAAAATAGACATTGGTTACTACTGTCTGTACGTATGTGATGGTAAGATGTGAATTCTAGCAAATTAACACATAAAACAACACAGACTACAGGTTTCTAATGCCATGTTTCTCGAGTGCTTCTGCTGCTGTGTGGGCTTAGAAGAAGCAGCAATTTGCATTTCATAGTCCTTCACTTGTGTTAATCACATGGTTGAATGGAGAAATGCCTGTTGGTTGTCGGTGGCATTTGCAAGTTCGTATACCTGAATGTAATCTCACTTCATCCATGTGCTATGAAATAAAAGATTCCGTGGCACCCAGCCAATACCAATCTTTTGGGGACTCTACTCTGAGCCAGAAGCAGAGTCAATATTTCAGATTTAGGACTGTATTCTTGGTGGGTGATACAAGAGTCATGCGTGTTCACTCTAAGGAAAGACTGACAAGAAGTTTTTCCTACTTTTGAAGCAAACTTCACTTCAGTAACCGTGATTTCTCCAGTTACCAGGGAGAAGTTGTGGTAACTGGAATCAGAGTTGGAACAGAACAAAAAAAAATCAGATTTTTCTGAATCATATAATACTAAGACATGTAAGAAGAAACAAACAAACAAAAAAATACACTGAGTTGGGACAGAGTGAGTCACCCATGGACAGCGGAGAGCTTCACAAGAGCAAATGTCGGGCTGGAGAGGTGGCTCAGGGGTTAAGCCTCCGCCTTGCAGGCGGAAGGTCCCGAGTTCGGATCCCAGATCCCACGTATAGACGCCAGACGGAAGCGGGGGCGGCCTGCGCTTCTGGTCCTGGTAGGGCGGAGCCTGTGAATCCCGGGGCAGAAGGAGGTGGAGGCGTCCATGGTGGTTCGCCAATTCGTCCGTGGTTCTACACACACATGCACACACACACAGACACGCGCGCGCACATACACACAGTTGAATAAATAATAATAATAAAAAAAAAAGAGCAAATGTCAATGTGCAAATTAACTCATCTACCCTCTTCTAGCTGCCCCTACGTGCCAGGTGACAATATTTCTGTGCCTCAGGCATCCCAGAACCAGGACCAAGCGACTGGGTCCTTTCCCAACGCCCTCCATAATGACCCAAGTGAGCGTTTCTGAATGGTTCATTTGCTATGCTTTCTTTCTTTCTTTCAAAAGGACAGTGGCTTAGTAAACCTTTCCTTCCTGTCTTCTGTTCTTAACCACTGCTGCAGTTGCTCTGCATGTTATTAATAAATTCTCCACCAAATGGCTTACAGGGGAACAGAAGTTTTTATGTCCTCTTACGATTCCGGTTCCAGTTCCTTGTCCAGCTGGGCAGGAGCGCCCATACCAACACCAAGGGCTGAGGGACCTGACCACATCATACCCGGCGGCGGAGAGAGGGACATCCTTCCTTGCCAGACAAGCGTATCTGCCAAGCATCCAGAAGGATGCCGACTTCCTCACCCAGATCTCTCCATCTCATTCATCTACCCAGGAACTATTGACATCTCCCATGGCCTGGGTCTCCCCTTTAATCAGTCTCCCGCAGACTTGCTCAACCATTGATTCTTTACAAATGTGCCTAGAGCGCTAAGTCTTCAACTGTTGACACCTGCTTATCTATGACAAGCAGCCTGTGTCTTCTTTCCCATGTGATTCTATATGGCATACCTTGATCTTACAATGCATTCTATTTTCTGTACCTCTCCCATGTCCCTTTCTGTGTCCTCTCCTGCCTGAACATCTCATAAGAAAGCCCACGACTCACCCCATTCTGAGCCAGGCATTGTCCGAATCCCCAAGAGATAATAGGGAACCGAACAGCTCCTTGGGATTTTTGAACTCACTTCCCAGTAGGAGGAACTGTTAATCTATGAATAAATGTATCATTTGATGGTGGGCGATAAATGTTATCAGGAAAGACAGACAAGGGTGAAGAAGGTAGGAAGTAATAAGAATGGGGGCATGCCACATGGGATGTTCAAAAGAAGTCTTCTGTGGGGATTTAATGTTCAAACGAAATTTTAAAACATTGGTGTTTCAAGATATCAGTGGTCTTCATCAGAGAGGAGGGCCCAGAGGAGAGTCTGGCATGCACATTAAAGGATTCTCCCGGGATGGGGGGGGAAGCACTGGGGGATAGGGAGGAAGGGGTGAGGGAAGGGGGAGCAGGGGAGTAGCGTAGGGGGGGAGGAAGAGGGAGGGAGGGAACCGGTGTACCTCTTAAGTTTGTATGAGCAGAAATAATAATAAAAAAATGTAAAAAAAATGACATCCGTGGTCTTATCCACTGCTAGACAGCGCATGCAACAATTCTGGCTCATCAAGCAAGATGTGCCCACTAGTGCAACAGTGGATGACTGCTGCAAGATAACCAAAGGCTTTCTGATGGTTTTGAGACCTGCTCCACAGGAGGGAATTCATGCTACTGTAATTCAGTACTATAAACCTGTAAATTCAGGTACTGTAAACCCGGTTCAAAGCCCATGTCTGGCTTTGGGGACCCTAGGCATGGGGAGAACCTTTTACTTGTGTTTTGCTTTATAGTCATGTTGCCAAACTGTGTTCTAAATATTTATGTTTATATCCATCAACAGCTTGCTCTCAATCTTGTTCAGAGACACGTCGTCCTTGTGCAATAACAGCAGTTAATACAGAGATCAAAACTGTTCAAAGTGTTGAGAGAAGTGACTATGGAGGGCTCAGTTCTAAATGGGTCCTCTGTTTCAATCCTGGACTTCCAAGGCTTAGGGAACATCACAGAGGAAGAGTATTGTGAAATGCTGTGTTCTGGATGTGATGTGGTGATTGTTCTTATGCACTCACAGTAGTTATGAATACAAGACTAGTGAAGAATCTATTTAGACAATAGTCCAGTGTGGATACAGGTCATGAAGCCGTGTTCTCAACTGAAGATCTATTGGCAGTTAGTGGTTGCTGGAGGAAGGAAAGTCATTTTCATCAGGTGTCCTGTGCTCCGGTGGATGGCTTCACATGCACAAGTTGGTATCACTAATGGGACTCTGGCTTATTAAAACAAAAAAAGCAGAGGGCATGAGATGTGAGCCGCATGTATTGAGAATCCTTGGAAAAGAGAATGGAAGATTAGGGAGTGGATATAATCAAGATACATGGTACCCATGCATGGAATTGTCAAACAATAAATAAAAATATTTTTTTAAAAAATTAGTTTCTCAGTATTGCTGTGTACTCTCAGGCCATCACACCATTTTCCATAAATCTGCAGAGGAAATGAGCATCTGCCAGACGAAAGAAGAAAGGGGGTGGAGGCAGGAAATGTGAGTGATAAATCTACACTGATCCAGTTCCAAGACTAATTTATGTTTCCAGAGCATGTTGGGGAAAAAGTTAAAGAGAAATTCCCATGCTGAGACCCTTTTGATGAATCACCAGCAGCTAATTGTCGCCCTGTGTCACACAGGCATGACATATCATTTGAGATCTGGGCGGATTTCAGAAGAGAAATGTTATTGCATTTTAAACAATACCATTAGCCAATCTGATCTCACTCCCTGCTCTGCCCGCCGTTTTCCTGTTTTCTGGTTTGAAGATGCATTGCCCACCGGTCTATTGTCAAAATGACAGCGTGAAAAGAGAAGCATGTCGGTTGTAATAATAATACGGTACATGTGTAGAAGGTCAGAGAAGCAACAGATTAACATTCCAGTGAAAGATTTCCCCTGGGACAGCTCTTGAAAGTATCAAAGGCCAAAGATCAGGACACTGATAACGCGTCTGGTAGCAGCGGTGAGATTGTTGTATGTATTTAGCTCTGCAGAGGACAGAGCTGTGCGCCTTTCAATTAGTTGATGGAATCTCTGCCGAACAATGAGGAAGCCAACCGCAGAAAGCAGCTTCAGTGCTAATGGAAACGAGGCAGTAGGAAAAGACGAGTTGCTTGCTTCAGATTAATAGAAGGAAATTGAACATGCTCCCTGGAGAAGCAGACTACATAGTTCCCCACCCTAGAGATTTAAGCTTTACATATATAGCATGACATTTCTTCATTGAATTTTAAACCAAATTCTGACGCTTGCAACATTTCTGAAAGGTGAGCTGGGGATTATGGGACGGAAGAATCAGGCACTGCTTTCTACCCTGCATTGATTGGAAGCAGTGGAAGTGGGGGTTGGGGGTGGGGCACAGGAATCTGCTATACTCCCCATTCTTTAGCTGACTGTAGTGGAATGCTAATTTCCCACTTTCCTTTCTGTTTTAAAATGGGAAATTAGGCACAGCCCAAACGTTTTAAACAACCCATGTTTATGAAGCGCTTACTAAGCTTGCAGTGAACAGGTACTGTTGATGAATTTTATATTTCCATTCCTGCTTCTGTTAATATCACCCCCCCCATAGTAGACAACACTAGTGTGACTTGACAGTCGGTAAGAAGAAACAGCAAGTTTTGCCTATTTTTATAAATATAAGTACCCAGAAATATAAATATAAGCACTTCAGAAAGGAAGACTAGCTTCTTTATTTAAAACTATATGTGTTTGTTTATGAAGACATATAAGAACATGTTTATTGGGAAATCTTAGGAAGTGAGTAAAACAAAAGTGATTTGCAAAGAACAAGAAAATATCACAATAATAATTTCGGAGACTACTGTTAAAAATCTATACTCAGAGAGATAGCTAAGGGGTTAATGTTTGTCTTGAAAACAAAAGGAACTGTGTACAGATCCCAGATCCCTCTAAATACTCTGGGTGGACATGATTGTGGTCTGCATTTCTGACCCCAGTGCAAAGCAAAAAAGAAATAGAGTAAACCAAGGTGATTCTCACAGTCACCCTTGGGTGTGCACAGACACACATACCCACATACCTCTTTTTAAACTTGTTTATTTATTTATTTATTTATTACTTTATTATTTATTTATTTATTTAGTGTGTGTGTGAGAGAGAGAAAGAGAGAGAGAAAGAGAGAGAGAGAGAGAGAGAGAAGGCATTGTGTGTCCCTGAGGAGGATCAAGGGCGACCTTGGGAATTATAGCAGTTAGCTTGCATGGTTGCTGATAAATCACTATCAAATGGCTTAAAGGGACAAGGAGTTTATTTTCTCTTATGATTGTCCACTTACAGTTCTCAATCCAGCTAGACAGGAGAGCTCACACCAACACTAGCACAGAGGAAACTGGCCACACTGCCTCTACATAGCAGCTGAGAGAGGGACGATCCTTTCTTGCCAGAGCAGCATGTCTGGCGAAGTGCACACAAGGATGCCAACTCTCTCAATCAGCTCTCTGTATTTTATTCCAGGGCCTAGTCCCACCCACCATGGGCTGGGCCTTCCCCATCAGCTAGACAATCTCCTGTAGGTTTGCTCTGGACTTAACCACTGATTCTCTACAAATGTGCCCAGAGTTCAAACTCTCAACTGTCAAGTTGACACACAAGAATCTATGACAAGAATCATCCTGGATTGCTTCTACCTCCTTTCTGCTTTTCTCTGTGATTTACCAAACTCTGCCCACCAGGGCCAAATGTGATCCAATGCAAAGTCTTAAATTCCAGTTCCATCACTTCTTGAAGAGTAACCTTCGCAAGCTGTCTAGCATCTCTGTACCTTGCTGTCTTACATATAAAGTAGGCACACAATAGCACCCAGGTCATAGACTTGCTGTGACCACTAGTGTAAAGTGCAGAGAGCTTGAAACAAGGCATGTTATTATTCATAATTCTTTAGTATTTAAATTGAAATGAGTGTTGTTCCAAGCATGGAAATGCTTTAAGAAAACTTAATATTTTCAGATGAAAACTTTTACTCCAATTATAATTTTATGACTAATGTGGGTGGTTTTTTATTGTTACCTCTTTGTTGTGTGTGTGTGTGTGTGTTTGTGTGTGTGTGCATCAGAGGACACTGTGTGTCCCTGTGGAGGATGAAGGGTGACTTTGGCAACCATTCTGGATTGCTTCTACCTCTTTCTTGCTTCACTCTGAGATTTCCTAGGCCCCTCCCACCAGGGCTGGAAGTTCCCACTCTTTTTACCTGGCGCTTTTATTTGAGACCTGGGATCTGAGCTCAGGACCTTCTGCTTGCAAGACAGAGTCTTCACCCCTGAGCCATTTCTCCATCCCTCTAACTCTTGATTTTTTTTTAAGGTAGCTTTTTGAATAGATCTCAGGTAGCTTTAGACTGGCTTGGTTTGACCTTGAAACACTTTGAGAATGTAGCTTGTCTGTTTTCTCAGTGAAGTACCAGTTGTTATCCCTGGAGACCATGAGAGCTGCTCCCTGGGGCACAGTCTCTGCCCCTTCCCCTGCAATGAAAGCCAAGATTCAGGGCTCCATCCTCAACATCCTCTTTCTAGCCACACCTGTATTTCTCTGGAAGATGGTCTTGTCCAAACATCTTATGACTGGAGGACTCCAAAAGAAGGATCCCAGAAGACACAATATCTCCATGTAAGATGTGCAAATTTCCTTCTACATAACCTGACCCCTTTCATAACGTGGCTAGTCTCTGTTTAGAGGTAAGATGCCTGAAATCACTGAAATACTAAACTTCAGGCAGAGCTCCAAATCTTAAGGCATCAGCTGCTCCTCACTCTTGACAATTATCACTCAATAGTCTGTGAATCCATAAAGCAGCAATGGAAAAGGCTGCCTGCCTTGGACTTCAAGGATAGGCAGTGGAAGGCTCGTGATGATTACCAGAGGAAGATGCAGGCTGCTGGGCAAGAAGGCAAAGGATTAATAGATTCAATAGCTTGATGAATTTCTCTGGAGAGCCCCTGAAGGCCACTGGCAGAAAGCAGTGGGAGAAGACATAAATGCCTGTGAGAAAGAGCCAAATGGCCTTTTCCTGTTTCCTAAGAGACTGAGTCTCCTGGGGTGTAGAATGCATGGCTTTCACAGAAAACCTTCTTAAGATGTGCTTTCTTCCCAAATTCAAAGCAGGGCCACAAATCATTTATAGGAGACAAAAAACAATAAGTAGCGCCAGTAAGGAGGAATATATTTTACTTTGCTCTGCCACGAGGAATTACGGTGGGTTGTGATGAGTGGAATATAAAGTAACATAAGTTGCCTGTTGACAACCAAGTTTGAAATTATAAAATGTAAAACCAATATATTTCCTGCACACTAGGAAACAGCTGGGGTATTTTTATGGCTTCGAGTTGGATGCCATGCCATCTCTCAAAACCCTATAATTCTGTAAGCATGTTAAGTGCACCCTGTTATTCATCTAGTTTGTTTAGCCGACTGTGAGCATTTCACAAGCAGCACTGAACAGAAAAAATGTTAAAGGGGGGAGGGAGGATAGATCAACATTGAATGTTTTTCTTGCAAATGTCCAATCTAGATGCCACTGTGACGTGGCATGGGCATCATGTTCAAGGTGTACACAGTGTAGCTAAGCAGAATTCTGGATTTTCTGTTTTTATTGAATGATGGAGGAAGAAAAAGAAGAGGAGGAAGAGAAGGAGGAGGAGGAGAAAGAAAACTCAATAAAAAATGTTGCAAGAGTGTTTCTTCCATATCCTACCCAGACTCCAAGTCCAAAAATTTAGTTTTATATGAGGTTGAAAGTAATGGAGTTCATACACAATCTCTACAAGTGACAGATGGTGATAAACAAGTCAAACACTTCTTAGATGCTGGTTTATGTGCTAGACATTAGAGGCGTTGTAACTACTGACCCACATTAATGCAAGCACTGACAAAAGGGAGGCAGTAGAACTCGGTGCTCAGCTTCCTACTCTAAGCAATAATTAATTTTATCGTCTTCGTTGTCACCACATTTAAACCCCATGCATGTTAATCAATCAGGGCAAAGTCCTCCAACTGCTTTCAATGGCTTGGATGTTGCATTTGCTGGGTTTTATGTTTTGCTCACAGAACATGGTTTTCAGGTATTATTTGTGGGTTGAGCTCCTGTGATAGCAAATCGGCTGGAAGTTGGTGGAGGCTTTGGCAGTGCAAGTGGGGATTGATTGGAGTGCATATGTGACTGCCAATACCCATGGGACTGGGAGGTGGTCTGGGGTGATATCAGACAAGACCTCAGGGAGAGACAGAGCCACATTACCCTGAAATGGATCCTCATCAAAAGACAGGAGCATGGGAGAATCTCCCTGTGAGACAGAGAGAGGCCTTTTCTTTACCTGGTAGGCTCAGGACAGTTTGTCAGCTGTCAGTGGTACCTGACATGACAAAATCACAAAGCAGGATGTGAGGTACATCAAGCAGAGCCCCGGTTGTTTCTGGTTGAAAAGAAAAGAAATGTCAGATGTTGCTTTTCAAACAAAGTCCCAGTTTCACACTTAACACCACAAAGATGATTTGTTTTTCTGTTCTGGGGAGGATTGGAGGGGGGGACGACGATGGTGGTGGGAATCTACAAAAAAAAGAGGAAGAAGAAAAAGAAATAAAACCTTTGTTCCTTTGAAGTAGGAACTAGCTATGTGAAATGAATTTTAACCAGGTTCTGCCAATATCTGTCAGCACACAGCATTTCATACTATGGGTAATAAGAGTCTGGGGAAAGTGACAGGCGGGAGGAAGGGAAATCTAGAGACGAGTGCCAGACTTTTCCATGTTCAGGTCAGACGGGGCTGAGGGGACTTTAGGGGATGGGTCATGACAAAGGCTGGCAGGGATGAAGGGTGCTTTTTGGAGGTGTGGGATTTTATAAAACCGGAAATGCATTAGACAAAGCTCGAGGAGGCGGTGTGACTTCACCCTGGTGGGTGGCCAGGTACTAACTATACAGTTGTTCTAGATGGGACCCAGTGGGTAGCACATGTAGAAGATGTGGGAAAGGGAGAAAATGGGCTGGAGGGGAGAAAATAAATAGGGCTGGAGAGATGGCTCAGGGGTTAAGACTATTTTCACAAGCAGAAGGTCCTGAGTTTGGATCCAGGTTCCATGTAAAAATGCCAGGCGGAAACACCGGCAGCCTGCACGTCCAGCCCTGGTGGGTGGAGCCTGGGAAATCCCAGAGCTAAGCAAACAGGAGGTAGAAGCAATCCAGAATGATTCCTGAAGTCACTGTTGGTCCTCCACAGGGACACATGCACACACATACACTAAAATAAAAAATAAATAAATAAATAAATTATAAAAATAAACTTAAGTTGTGCAAAAGAAAGAGGCCCATCCAATCATAAGGGAAGTGTCTTTGGTACAGAAGAGACTTAATTAAAAATAAATGAAATGCAAATGACTTTATACAGTGCAGGCATTACTGATCATTTGTCAAAGAAGTTTATGAAGGCCTTCTTTAGGTGAGACAAAAGAAGTCGAGATTCCTTTTCATGTAGGTAAAAAGAAGCCAAGTTGTAACATCCAAAAACAGAAGGCATATGGAGAGAAGGGAAGATAGTGTTTGAAAAATAAGCAGTAATAGAACTGCAAAGCCCCGTGAGAAGATTAGATACAGGCGTTCTTAAAATTAAGTTTTCAGATGGCTTTACGACACGGGAGCCTCAGGTGCAGTCTGAAGAAACAGGAATAGATGCGCACATGAGCTCGTGTCTAATAGTAGCTGCTGCCTCTTGGGTGTTAAGTTTCAAAGCCAGAAGCAAGCTCAGCATTTCAGACACGAAGGTTCTCTGGGTAAAGTCCCCCTCAGGGAGTCAGTGGTAGAACTCACATTGCACCGAGACATCTTATGTCCACTGTTTCTGGATTTCCTTTTGGTTCCTCTTGTTTATTATTTTTTTTTTTCCGGTGAAAGCTGTGCAGAGATGAAAAAATAAGTAAATTTAGATCAAGGAAAGAAAGGTGATGTGCACTGGGCACCAAAGCGAATTGGAGGATGGAAATGCTCACAAAAATGTGCATTCATTGTCGGCACTCAGCCCTGAAGTGCCTTCCCTGGACCTGTTTATGCGCTAACACAGGAAGGCCTGGTACCGGCTTGCCTCAGATCCTTTCTAGACCTGACGACCTACAAACGAAATGTTCTTCACTTTATCCCCAGGGCAAAATGGTGCGTCACCCAGGGCAGACGAGCACACAGAGTGCTGATCATTTTAATTGCGGGTTTTTTTTTTTTTTTTGTACTTCCTGTTAAATCTTGGAATAGATTTGCTGTGTGCTAAGGTCACTGTGGGAAGTATACGGCAGCTTAGAAAATATTTTTCGTGTAAGAAAAGTTCATTTTATTCTAAAATGTGCATTGCTCTTAAACTAGGCATAAGGATAGAAAGGAAGTTAAACAATCCGGAGTCCATATTTTGCTGTATTAGATTCTGGACAAAGCTGGTTTCTGTTACTGCTAAGTGAAAGGAAGAGTGTGAGTTAAATAATCTCTTTGATGACGGTACTATTCCTGTGTCTTGGTATCCTGAGAGAGCAAGGATGGGAGAATGTATGATGGATGCAGTAGAACATCTGGGTTTATGTATGTATGTATGTATGTATGTATGTATGTATGTATGTATTTATATGTCCTGGGTTTAGCTCTTGTGTTTGTATGTGTATTTTTGTGTGCTTTCATGTATATGTTATGTATATGTGCATGTGCATAATTATATGAATGTGTGTATTTGTAGGTATTGTGTTATATTGTATATATATGTGTTATGGTTGTATTTTGGTGTCAATTTGACAGTTGCAGACTGTTTGGAGCACAGCTGTGGAGGGTTAATGGTTGGAATGGGTCCTGAACAAGTCTGCAGGTATTTGATTGATTGCTGTGGAGAACTCAGCCCATAGAGGGTGGTACTTTTCAGTGGTGGACCAGATAATAGGAGGTGCAAGGAGGAGGGACTTGTCGCTTTGCTGTGGAGTCCACTCTGTGAGCATCAATCACTTTTAGAGCATCGTGGCCTTCTTTGTTGTTGCTGCTGCTGCTGCTGCTGCCTCCGTCCTTGGCTGACTCGGAGCTTCATCTTTTCCACCACGTTTTTGCTGTTCCCGCTGCCTTTGGAGCACTGGGCTCTAGGCCTTGCTGCTGTTCGCTGCTCATCACTGATGTAGGAGCCCAGCTGTTCTTCATCCCACGTCAAAACCCAGCGTCTTCCACCCTCCAGAGAAGTGAAGATTTGAGTCCCTCTCGGGATCTTTTGACCTTGTGGAACAGTCCAGTCAAGAGTGAGGTGGCTGCGAGAGGCTAATTTGATAGATATTTTTATTGTGAGTTATTTTAATAAACTTATTTATATATATTACATTCTACAGATTCTGTTTCTTCAAAGAACCTTGGCCAATACACTATGTATGTTTGTATGTGTACACAGGTGTACATATATGTATGTGAATATGAGCATGTTTGTGTATGTGTCATGTATGTGCATGTACAGTGTAAGTATATGTGTGTGCATGTGTGTATTATGTATGTGTATTGTGTGTGTGTCTGGAATTGGGTTGTGATTGACAGGTTGGTTTTCTGAACCACTCTCAGATGTCAGGATTCTTTCGGGCAAGAAATCTTATAGCTGGAGCTGAGAAGATGTTATCAGTTGTTGTGGAGCCGGCTCTGCTTTCCACTTGACTGTGGGCTTATGGCTCCACAGTAATGCTTTCGGTGCATATGCAATAATCTGTAAACCATCATCTTTATGTGGATCACATCTGAGTTGAAGCCAGAATCTTATGAAATCCAGCCAGACTCAGCAGTCCTCAGAAGCTGATCTTCCTGCAGTCTGTGGAAGCAAAGAGCAAGGCCTGAACCACTGTTAACACACAGAGTCTACCCCCAGATCCTCCTGGGTAGGGAATCCATACAAGCTAATATTGACTCCTGAATAAACCAAAAAAGCAAAACTACTCTGGTGAAGGGGCTCCCAAGTTGCTCCCTGGAGATAAGTCCAATGGGCACATTTTGTTCCATGAAGCTCTTTCATCCAAGTTTTATTCATCACATGCACCCCAAAAGCAGAGAATCCCCACAGTGATTCTGCAATGATGATGGGGGGATTATACATGCCTAAAGGAAAAAAATGTGAATAATTGCATCTTCACAATAGCTGAGTTTATTTGCATGCATGAACTGTGTTTGTTGTGAATTTCTGGGGTAGAAAAGAAGGCAAAACACTAATTTCTGATGTAGATCAGTAATAAATCAAGATGGCTCAGTGGGTAAAGATGCCTGTGTCCAAATCTGGAGGTATGAGTCTGAGTCCCAGAGCTTACATGGTAGAAAGAGAAATGACTTCCAAAAGTTGTCTTCGTAGCCCCACAAAGTGCTGTGGCACATGTGAGCCTGTTCTCTCTCTTTCTCTCTCTCTGACTTTCCCTCTCTTTCAGACTATTATTCACTCTCAGATAAATAAAACATCTTTCAAGAGAAATTAGGAACATATAAGATAGTATTTGATTTTAATTCTTTATTTTCATAAACAGTGCTAGTACATTAATAATTTGAAAATGTAAGCATGGAAGGAAGACAATTTTTATATCATTTATTTTAAGGTAATCATCATCTGCAAAGATGAAAACTACCTTAAAAATACATTTGCCATTTCCTCAGTTATCTAGAGTTTCTTGGGTCCTGAAGGTGATATTAAGCTATATTTATGCATGAAATGCTCAAATATATATATGAAAAATATATTATCATGCTCCAAGATCATTTATTTATGAGATGAGCTTAAGAATAGGTTATGTCTTTATGTCCATATTGTTGCCTTCTGTTCTTATATTGCTGGTTGGAAATCAGCTGCATTGATAAAATATAAAATTAATTTTCTTGGATCTATTCATTTAATACAGTAAATGAGATATACTTAGTACTAGTATCCACTGGTGCAGCATGTCTTTAGGTTGCCGATAAATTCATGCCCAGACACCTTAGGCAAAGAAGAGGTTTTATTATGGCTTGTGATTCTTGGTCGAAGTTCATAGTCCAGCTTGGCAGAAGAGCTCATGCTAACAACAGGGGCCAAGGGAACTGCGCGCATGGGGTTTGCTGAGAGAGGGACAAACCTCACTTGCCAGGCCGCAAATCTGTCATACTACACTGAAGCTACACTGAATTTGACTACACTGAAGTGTGTCAAATTACTGAAGCAGCTTCCCCCATCTCATCCACCTAGTCAGGGAACAGTTCTAGCCACCAAGGGCTGGATCCTCCCACATTTTTCACAATTACTTTATAATCAATGATGGGCTTCCTCATTATTAAGTACAAGGAAGAAAAAAACCTCGATTTTTCTTGAAAAGTCCTCAAAATAGTGTTGGGGTCCAGGACTGGACTATATTTTGTTGTAATGCACAGGAAGTCTTAACCAGATCTCAAATCACATTTTAGACACTCAATGATAGGAATGTTTTTAAGAGTAAGACTTTTATTTAAATAGAAAACTTCTTCCGTGTATTTCATGACATTCTTCCAGTTGTTAATAATGCTCACGTAAGAAAGACGAGAGAGAGAGAGAGAGAGAGAGAGAGAGAATGGGAAAGTAAGGTTCTCTAAAATGTGGTATACACACATGTTTTTCTACCTTAGAGGATCTCACTGTTTGCCCATTATCCAAGAATAATGAATGGTATCCACTTTATTTCAGAAATGTCATGACTAAAGCCATAAATTTCATTGTCAATTTTCTAAAAAGATGAATATGAAAAAATAAAGAACAAAACCAAACACAGGTTGCTACCTCAGCCATCCAATGGCCAGGCATTGTGCAGCTTGCATCAGAACACCAAAATACTAGAGAACAAATAGTTACTTTGCTAGAGCCAGAGAGCAAACCATTAGAGATAGGATAACAGTAAAAGCAAATGTTAGGCTGCAGCAATGGCAAGAAAAAGTATCAGCAAAAGCTGAGAAATGTTGGTAAAAATATACGGTGAATGTTGGAAAAATGGTAATTCTGTTATGCAATAGTGAAAAAATTGGAAGTAAAAGGACATATGCCACATACTTTAGACCTTGACAAGATGATATCCAGGAAGTATCCTGAAAACATCAGTTGGCTAACTAACTGTACATTCTTTTTCTTTATTCTTTTGTGTGTGCATATACTATGTATGTGGATGGAGGGGGTGGGTGGGCATGTGTTGCAGTTTACCTGCATGGTTGCTGATAAATGACCATCAAATGGCTTAAGGGAACAGGGGTTTATTGTCTCTTATGATTGTCTGGTTACAGTTCTCAGTCCAGCCTGATGAGAGAGCTCACACCAACACCAAGGCCGAGGGAACTGGCCCACCCTCACCATATAACAGCTGAGAGATGGACAATCCTTACTTGCCAGACCAGCATGTCTGGCAAAGTATACAGAAGGATGCTAACTTCCTCACCCAGCTCTCAGTATTTATTGACCTATTCAGGGCCTAGTCCCACCCACCATGGACTGGGCCTTCCCCATCAGCTAGACAATCTCTTACAGTTTTGCTCTGGGCTTAACTCAACAATTAATTCTCTACAAATGTGCCTGGAGCTCAAACCCTCAACTGTGCCTAACGATGACAGCATGCATATGCATGCCACATCTGTGTGAAGATCAGAGGATAACTTGGTGTCAGTCTTTACTTCCATCTTACTTAAGACAGGGTCTCTTGTTTGCTGCTGTGAATCCCAGGCTAACTGGACCGTGAACTCCAGAGGGGTCCCTTGTATGTGCCGCCTATCTCGCCACAGAAGTACTGAGAGTAGCAATACACATATTGCATCCAGCTGTACGTGAGTTCTGGAGATTCCACTTTAGGCCCTCTGGCTTGCACGGCATGTGCTTTACTCCGCCTCCAGATTGCAAATTCATTCTAGCAATATGCTGGAATAATTCTAGAACTCACCTGTGTTCCTTTGCTCTCAGGAATAACTGCCCATGCTGTCTGTTGTCTGGTGTCTGAACTCTATTTTTCAATATATTTTTGTTTTTTTGTGTACAGTAGTCATGTAAATCTAGTCCTTTTGCCCACAAAAACTGAACACGATGCTTTCATTTCATTTGATTTATATAATTTCAGACAAGACGTTTGCTGTCATTCTTGTGTTTGTTTCTTTGTAAGTAATGTCTTGTTGGCTCTGGCTACTCAGTAGGTTTTCAGCAATTAGATGTTCTTGTGTCTTGGCAGAGTTTTCTTTAGATTTAATTTGCTCAGTGCTAATTGATCTTTTGGATCTGTGAGTTTATGGTTTTCAACAGATCTGGATAATTATGCCTTTAAAGGTTTTTCACATCGCTTCTTCCAAGACTATAATTACACATTCATAAGAGTGCTGCTGTCTCATCTTGCATTCTGATACTTCACTCAGTTTTCTTCAACCTTCTGTGCTTCTCTTCCCTGCAGTCTTCCTGAATGGTTACTTCGGGATTTCAAATTCACTATTCTTTTCTCCTTTAACTTGTTGCTAATTCCTTCCACTATACTTTTCACTTTATTTATTAAAAACTCTTATCTGTATTTGTTCTTTTCTGAAACATGACAGTACGACTTTTCATGGAATGTGATAGCTTCAAATGTTTCTTAAAAATTGAATTGACCCTTGTACTCCTATGTTCTTTATTTTTATTAGTGAAAAGACTAGCACACTTCCATATGGTGTCTTCTTTCATCAGTTCATGTATATGTGTGTGTGTGTGTATGGTATGTGGGGGTGTATGTGTGCGGGTTCATAACAAAGCCAGAGATTGATGTCAGGAATCCTCCTTATTTCTTCTCCACCCTTCTTCACTTGTCAGGGTCACTCAACTTACTTTAGAAGTCCCTTGTCTTTACAAGCTCTGGGGTTACAAGTGAGTGGCCATGTCTATCCAGCATTTTTACATGACTTCTATGATCTGAACTCCAGCTTCATGCTTGCACAGCTAGCACGTTAGCCCAGAGCCATCTTCCAGCTTCCATATGGTGTCCTCATGCATAGGTAGTTTTGATTTACCCATCCACTCACCCTTGCTCCCCGTGTCTCTCCCCACCTGGACCCTTCTACTCCATTTCCACCTTCCTATCACAACTGCTCTATTGCCATCCATACCCCTATCCTTAAAGCCTATATTCGCCTCAGAGTCTGCTTTCTAGTTTCCTGACCTCTCCCCACATGTACTCCTACAAAAATACGCATGCAAAAAATTAGAAATGAGGATCTTCATAGCATATCAGACCTGTTGTATTTGTCTTTCTGAATCTATAGTGATTTCCAGTTCCATCCATTTTCCTGAAATTTTTATATTTCATTTTTCTTTGTGACTACATAAAATTCCATTATGCATTGGTACTACATTTTCACTATCAAATCATCGATTGATGGACAATTAGGATGATTCCATTCATGTGCCTTTGTGAATAGAGCAGCAACGAACATGGAGAGGTAAGTATTTGTGCAGTAAAAATACACGTTTCTTTGCATCCATGTCCTGGAGTGGTATACATGGGCCCTATGGTAGATCTATGTTTAGATTTGTGAGAAAACTCTATACTAATGTCCATAGTGTTTGTACTAGCTCTCATACCTAGCAACAATGTAAAAGGCTTCCTCTTCCCCACATGTCACCAGCACTTGCTGCCATTTGCTTGCTTAAGGATAGACATAATCAGTGGGATGAGATGGAATCTCAAAGGAACTTTAATTGGCATCTCCCTAGCCACTCAAGATGCTGAACTAGCTTTAAGATAGTAATTGGCCATTTTGCATGTCTTTTTCTGAGAGAAGTTTGTTCAGGTCATCGACCCATTTATTGGTAGCAGTTCTGTTTTTTACTGTTTAATTCTTGTGATTTCTTGTGTATTCTAGATAAATGTATTCTACACTGCCTGCCTGAAGTGTAGGTGGCAAAAATTTACTTCCCTTTCTGTAGGCTGATTGTCTTTCTGCTAAAAGTCTCTTTTTCTGTGTAGAAGTTTTTAAACTCATGTAATCCCATGTCAATTCTTGGGACTATTTCCTGTTTAGATACTGTCTAGTTACTCTTCTGTTGCTGTGATAAAATGCTGTGGTCCAAACAAGTTAAGGGAGAAAGAGTTTATTACTATGGCTAACAGCTCAGGAGAAAAGGCTTATTATTTTGGCTAATGGTTCTAGATGTGATGAGTCTTTTGTGTTGAGAATGCATGACAGCCAGTAGGGAAAGGGGAGCTGGCTCATGCCTGGCCAGTCATCAGGAGGCAGAGAGAGACACCAAGAACAGGAAGTGGGGCTAGGTTGACAAATCTCAATTCCACTCTCCCATTCCTTCAGCAGAACTCCACCTCCTGAGCCTTCTATAACAATGTCATCAGTGGAGACCAAGTGCTCACACACATGAGCCGGTGAGGGACATTTCACATCCAAACCTCAACAGGGTCTACTCTGAAAGCTCTTGCCTTTACCTACGTCCTGAAGTGTTTTCTTCTAGCAGTTTTAGCATTTTAGGTTTTAAATTAAAATCTTTCACACACTTTAAATTGATTTTGATGCAGAATAAAAGACATGGACGTACTTTCATTCTTCAGCTGGTGGATTTTCAGCTTCAGCAGCACCATTGACTGAATAGTCTGTCTCTCTTTTTTAAAGTATATGTGCTGATACCTCTGCAAAAATTAGGTGTCCACAGCTGTGGGCTTATTTCTGTGTCCTCTATTTTGTTCCGTGGGCTGAAATGTCTGATCATGCCAGCGCCGTGTTCTCTTTGTCACTGACTCTTCAGTAAAGTTACAGGTCAGGTAATAATCGGTAGTCTTTTACATGGAGTACCTTACTATCTCTAGAACCAGGGTTTGGAAAAGGGAACTCTGCAAAAAAAAATTCTTTAATCTTTTTCTATTTGGGGGTAAAACGTTCACTAAATATTGCATTAAGTGTAACTCAATTCAAAGAAAAAATGTTATTGATAGGACACCAAGTAGAACATGTGGCAGGAACATAAAATACAAAATTCTTTCTCTAGGCAAAGGAAATAAGGATTAGTCATTTTTCATAAAGAGTTGGTATGATCTCTTTAATTGTCCTTGTTTAAATCAGTAGCTGCTTTTCTATGATGATCATTCATACATTTTATATTCAGATTCTTATATTAAGAATACCTGTATATTTTAAAATACATTTTATTTATTTGTTTACAATAGGGATTGAAAGAGAGAGAGTGAGAGAGGCACACACACACATATGTCACGTGGGCTTTGGGAGACTGAACCCAGATTGGGCTGAAGTCACCAGGTTTGCATTTAGATGCCTTGCCATTGAGCTATCTCACAGACTTCAGGAATCTCTGCCTCTTATGACTCATTTGATAGGAGAGAACTGTAATAACTACTCTTTGTGCCAGATTAAAAATTATGATATTAAAAAAAATTAAGATAGGTCATATGTACAACAATCTGTGAACCATAATAATAAAAAAAGATCATATCACATGTCCATGGTCTTTCTTATATAACAATGGAAATGTGAAAAAGTTTATCCATCCCTGGGTTAGATGACGATATTAGCCAGCTAATCTGTTCTAAGGGGCTATATTATGCCATTGGTTTGTCTTCCTTCACATAGCCACTTCTTTTCATTCGAAGCTGTATTCCTTAACTCTATTGGAGAAAGTTAACTCTTTTTGAGACTGTTTACAATTTACTTTAAACAGGATTATTCTTAATTGCATTGCCATTTGTTTAATGATCTTGTTTTCTCCATTTTTAAAAACTTGTTAGGAGATAAAGTGTCTTAATAATATAATTATTGATCACTTGAATATATGATTAACTTAGCTCTTCTTGAGTGTGTGTTTCAAATTCTTTTTTCTATTTTTTTTAATTTATTCAATTGTGTATGTGTGCGTGTGTGTGTGTGTGTGTGTGTGTGTGTGTGTGTGTGTGTATGTGTAGAACCATGGGCGAATTCAGGAACCACCATGGACTGCCTCTACCTCCTCCTTGTTTACTCTGCCCCGGGATTCACAGGCTCCGCCCTACCAGGACCAGAAACGCAGGCCTCCTCCCTGCTTCCGCCTGGCGTCTATACATAGGGTCTAGGATCTGAACTCGGGACCTTCTGCCTGCAAGGCAGAGACTTAACCCCTGAGGCACCTCTCCAGCCCCGTGTTTCAAATTCTTTCAATATCACTATCAAAGCACTATCCTGTCATATTTTAGCTAATCCCCAGATTGACAGATAAAGGGATATAATGATTTTTAAAATTAACTTAAGTCATCGATGTGATTTCTGAAATGAAAACAAGCAAAGAAACAGGAGTTCCTGGTGATATCAGATTGATTTTTATGGCTGTGAGGTCTTTAGGATTTGGAACAAATGATTAATCTTTCCTCACCAAAGTTGCTGTTGTGTTTTTTACAAGGAGACATTTTAATTTTCACATCGACAACCAGTCAGAAAGAATCTATTCTAAATGATCAAAGCCCACACACTTCTTAGGCTAGCTTCTTAAAATGACAAGTGGGACAGTTTGGTGATAGGGAAAAGTTGATGTGTGCTTTAATCTCTGTATTTTGATGCTCTGCACACATGCTACCTTAGTTGAAATGAATTTTGTTCTTAAGCCTTCACAAAGTGTTTACTTTTTAAACACTTTGTCAGGGACAGTCATGCTTGAATGTGATATGTTGCTAATAGTATAATTATTGTTTTAGTATCTAACATTTGTAGAATTGACTTGTTTTTTTAATATCTGACCCAAAACTATAGTTCATAAATTTGAAAGAGAAATGAAAATAGGATAAAGGAGGAGAAGTCAAGATTTTCCTTTTGATAATTTTAATATTCAGGATTATTATTACCAGTGAAACTATAGAACAACAAAGGACCATGACATGAATGATATTCAGAATTGTCCCGGAGTGAGTGTGCCAGGTTCACGGATGCCACATCATGAATGTTTGAAGCGAGTGAGAAATTTATTTCGCCATTTAAGGTACATGAAACATGAGATTTCCCTGTGTTTATGGTACAAGTCATATCCAGCTTCAAGCTTCAGTCGCTAAGATAAGAAATGCTTGCTGCTTTATTGTTGCTTTATGGCTCTCATGTACTTGTTGATTGAGGATTGGTACCCCTAAGCAGAATGATGGAGAAGCCACTGATGGTGGATCGTGTTGGCTACTGCTGAGTTGCTCATCGTTTAAGATGATGTGATTTTGATAAAGGCAAGTAAGTGACTGTATTGCTGGCACGGTCTGCTCATCCACAGCCACCTGGTCCCAGTTCTCTGCAGTCTTCTTTTCGTGGTTCAAAGACCAAAGGTCCACTAGTGACATAGGACCAGATCTGTGTCACTCCTGGGGCTAGTCTGCCACATGACATTGGGGTGGTTTTCACTCTTTCTATATAGCCCACACTACCATCCAATGTTCAATCTTTTTTCTTTTTTTTTTTTTAATTTCTTTTTATTATTATTATTTATTCAACTGTGTGCATGTGTGTGTGTGTGTGTGTGTGTCTGTGTAGAACCACGGACGATTCGCGAACCACCATGGACGCCTCCACCTCCTTCTGCCCCAGGATTCACAGGCTCTGCCCTACCAGGACCAGAAGCGCAGGCCGCCCCCGCTTCCGCCTGGCGTCTATACGTGGGATCTGGGATCCGAACTCAGGACCTTCCGCCTGCAAGGCGGAGGCTTAACCCCTGAGCCACCTCTCCAGCCCCTCTTTTTTCTTTTTTCATGCGTAGGTGTAGGTATGAGCTTGGGTGTGTATGTGGGTGTGAGTGTGGTAGAAGCAGGTACTTGAGTGTGTGCCCTGTGACAGCTCAAGGATGACCTTGTGAATCTACTTCCTTATTGCTTTGCGCTGGGGTTTCCCAGGCTCTGCATTGCAGGTCAAAAGTGAAGGTTGGTACGATTTCTATCCCATGTTTTTATGTGGAATCTGGGATCTAAACTCATGTCCTCTTGTTTGTGAGACAAGGGCTTTAATCCCTGAGTCACCTCTCTTAGACCCAGCTTTTAATACTGTCACCGTTAGACACAGGTGTCAATTTGATGGTTGAGGGTTTGAGCTCTGGGCACATTTGTAAAGAATCACTGGTAGAGTTAACTTTCTCCCCCACTTTATTTTCCCCTTAGCAAGTCTGCAGGAGATTGTCTAGTTGAAAGGGAAGGCCCACCCCATGATGGATTGGACTAGACCCTGGAGCTGGTTAAGGAAGTTGGCATTCTTCTGTATACTTAGCTAGATATGCTGGTCTGGCTAATGAGGATCGTACCTCTCTCAGTGGTCCTGTGGATTTGGTGTGACCAGTTCCCTCAGCTCCTGATATTGGTATGAGCTCTCCTGCCAAGCCAGACAAAGAACTGTAACCAAGAACAAGAAGCCAAAATATACCACTTGTTCCTTGATGCTGTTTGACTGTGAATTTATGGGCAGCATGCGGAGTAGCTGCAACAAATACTAATTAAAATGCAGTCTTCTCGGTTTGGTTAAGAACTTAAGAAACAAAGCCTGCTGAGGCTATTCTGCAAGTACTTTGTTAGGTCTTAAAGTTTACAAAAGTCACATAGGACAGTAAAGAGAGTCTTTCTCTACACAATTTTGCAAGGAGAATTTTTCTTTGCTTAAAGAATTTTAGGAACACTGATGGGAAATTGCATTTCAATATTGATGTTGCACAATAATAAAGTTAACAAGCATTCTTATATTTTAAAAAATGTAAGCTCTGTCCTTCTCTCCTGGTACAAGGGAGCAAAAAAATCTATTCACCACAAGCCTGTCTGCGTACAAAAGTCACCTTATACTTTTTCAAAACAAACTACTACTATCTCTCTCTCTCTGTCTCTCTCACAGAAACACATACACAGAGCCTTATTTTTTTAGCATAACTCTATTTTTTGTTCATCTTAAGGCATTTGACAGGATAAAATCTTTAGTTAGAGGAAAACCTAGTAGAATTCAAGAGACAATAGGACAGAAGGAATGTGGAAGCTCCAAGTGTGAACTGGAGCTTCTACTGGTAGGGAGAGAGCTGCTGAGAACCCAACTCTCTCAAATATTTCTCTTCCTAGGACCTCTTCCCAAATCAAAGTGGAGTTGACGTTTTCTCAGCCTATTTCCAGGGGAGAACAAGCTATAATGGCCGTGCTTAAGGAAAATTTCACATGAACTTAAGAACTATATAAGACTAGGTATTTTATGTGTTGTTTCCTTTAATCACTATAAACTAAGGTAGGTTTGCACTTTTTCTCCCTTTATTGCTGAGCCCAAGCCTGCAATAAAAACCAAAAATCTACAACTCAAACTGACTACATGACAACCAAAAGCGTAGAAGAGCAGATTTCAAATTGAGTGATGTCTTGACAGAGTTACTGAGGACCTTACAAGTCTCTCTGCTCTCTTCGCAATGTTGGCTGCATCCTAAGTCTTTTCACTTTCACAGGCGGAGTGTGTCTGCTGCCAGAAATAAGACTTCACCACTCCTTGTCCATGGTTGCAGTTTTCTCTGCATGTTGCCAATAAATTCATGACCAAATAACTTATAGGAATGGGAAGTTTCATTTCTGTTTACAATTCTCAGTAACAGTTCATAGTCCAGCTTGACAGGAGGGTTCATACCAACATCAGGAGCCAAGTGAACTGTCTATACCATTTCTACAGGAACTGCTGAGAGAGGGGCAAACCTCCTCATCCACCAGGCCACAAGTCTAAGTCTGCTGAAATATGCCAACTACTGAACCAGCTCCCTCCATCTTATCTACCTTCCCATGGAATGGTCTTATCCCCAGTGGGATAGGCTTTCCCATATCCATTACACAACCTACAAGATCACTCAGGGCTTGCCTTAACTATCAATTCCTTGTAGATGTGCCCAGAGCTTTGCCTTCAGTTGTCGAGTTGACACCTCTACCTTACCAGTGCATATACTGACTGATGTTGCTCTTCTTTTATATCTTGTTGACCTCATTTAGCTGAGGCTTGCCCAGAGTCTGGACGCCAACATATATTTAAGAAGAATCATTTGAAGTATGGTGATGTTAGAGAATCTGCTACAGTGCTACATGCTCGGTTTTAGCGATAGAGCCGAAATGCTCCAGAACTGTCATTTTCCCAAGATCATATTGTTATAAGGAGTCATAGGTATATTGTCAACTTGTTTTTCAATACAGTATCTTAGGAGCATTCTGGAACTAAGAGAATAATTCTTAGAATTTCTGCTGCAGACCAAGGTAGCCAGGTTGCTTATGAAAATTCTGTCTTTGCAACTAATGCTAACGCAATTGTTGGGGGCTGAAGTGATTCACTGAAGGATAAAGAAAACTGTTGTTGGAAAGGGCATGTGAGGAAGAGGTGGAGGGTTATTTTGAAGGTGAAAAGCAAAAGGATTGGTGATTTTTATCACCTCTAAGTAATGGTTTTACAGATGTACTTGACATTCTTTTTGATACTTAAGCAGGTTGCTACATCTCTGAGCCTTGATAAGATTCCTCTAAACTACGAGGTAAGTTGTGTTTGATTATGTGCTGCCTGTCAGATTATCAGGAATCATGGAATTGGGAAGTTTATATTGAATAGCAAGGAAGCAGTCACTGTGTAGATTATGAGACAAAAGGGAGACACATGCCATGCTGTTGAGGTTCTTACCATCTTCTAAATGGTGGAATGTTTAAGAAATCAAATTCAGAGGAGGGAGTCAAGATGGCTAAATACAGGAACCCTTTGAGTAAGCTGGCTGTAAGACAAGTCAGGGCAGCAAGGGAGTGTAAGATCAAAAGCCCAAACATACCATGCCTAGACGAGAGTGAAAATAGTCCATTGATTATATATATGGTGTCAAGGGGTAATTCTAGGAAGAAGAAGTAGTGTCTGAGGGGGAGTGGAGTTTTTATAGTCCCTGTGCTTGTGGGTGGGGTCAGGACAGAGGAAAGTAAGTTATCCTCTGTCTCCATGAGGCATATGACTAAGTGTGGGCTTTGCAAGCATTGTCTGGCCAATGGGTAGAGATGTAATGATCAACCAACAGAGCTTTTGCTCTGAATGTGGGGGTTGGGAGAAGGGAATCTATCATCCCAGCTTTTTATTGATGATAAATTCATTCTTTACGACTTCCTGTTGGATGGAGTTGGCGTGGGAAAGGTTACAGGCCAGAGTGATAGAGTCCTGTCCCAGTGCCTCTGGTGAAGAGGAGTGCTGGGAATTTGGAACTTGGCGAGTCTTAACCTAGAAGAGATGAGACGAACAACAAGGTTAAGAAGGCAGTGTCCACATACAAGGACTAAAAATATTATAATTGAGGGTTTGATCAAGGGGGCATGAATTACCCAGGATTAGAGAACTGAGATTGTTAATTATCTGGTTTAGCTTATCTAATACATGTAATAGTCATCAGAATGTTAAATCACATAAAGAGGATGGTAATAAATAGCAATAAGGGGCTGAAATGGGCCCAGGATAATCCAGGTTGCTCCTTTGTTTCTGGTGCCACAGATGCCAAAATAACCTGTGCTCATCTAGCAGGATATTGGGGAAAGGCCCATTTCACATACTACTCCAGAACCTGACTGCTGGCTCCATAGGTCCATGAATCTCCCATAATTCTGAGCAAAGTCCATTAACTCCTAATGTTTGGGAGTTATGACTGATGGTGTCACAATGTTTATCACCATCTGTGTTTGCCCTAAGGGACCTGGAACCAAATACTGTGTTTGCCCTAAGGGACTTGGAAAGAACTTTCTTCTAGCACCAAGAGTGTAAAGGCTGCTGTAAAAGCCTCAGTGTTCAAATCTGTGAAGCCTTTAAGAGCTCACTGTAAAGTTATATAACTACTTCAATGAATTGCTATCATCTAGGCCATTAGAATGACCATAGACTTTGGCGACATCAATTAAAGGCAGATCACATTATGCTTTTGAGATCCCCTGTAGTCATACCCAAAGCACCTATGTAACAAGCATCTTATAGCCCATCCAAATGAAAAAAATCCTAACAAAAGTAATTCACAAAAATTAGAAGAAGCAATCATTATATTAGGTGTACAGAAACTGATGTAAGGGCACAAGAACCCACAAGGGAGAAAGATGATTCTTTAGAAATGTGTATTAATTTGAAGGAAATTTATGATATATCTAAAAAGGAATTTAAAATAACCAGCCAAAGTGAGGTGCAAGAGAATATAGACAAAAATATAAGGCAAGGGAAAAAAACTATTCAGAATAAGAGTGAGAAATTCACTAAAAAGATAAAAATTGTAAAAAAGAATGAACTAAAACTAAACTAAAACTTCATTAGTGAAATGAAAACTAGATTGCTTCTGCAATAAAGTAGAACAAATTAATGAAAGAATTAGAAACTTAAAGATATTGTTAAATTTAACCAATTGAGAGAGAGAGAGAGAGAAAGAGAAAGAGAGAGAGAGGCAGAAAAGAGGGAAGGAAGAAGGAAGAAAGAAAGAAAAGAAAAAAAATGACAGCTGAAGGAACAAAGAAAGCCTATGAGATTATGAATCAAGGATTAGTGACCAATATTAATATGACAAGAATTTCACAACATTAGTAAGAGGGAAATGAATTACAAAGATTTCATGAAATGAATTACAAAGATTTCATGAAATGATAGCTGAAAACTTCCAAATTCAAAGGTACATGACATTCACATTCAATAAGATCAAAGAACTCTTAACCAGATCCAACCAAAGTAGACTTTGACCGAGGCATATTATAAACAAGACTTCACGAAGTACCAGATAAGAAAAAAACATAATTATGTAGAAGGAAATATCTATCAGACTTACAGCAGGTTTCTTCAGCAGGAACTTTGCATGTGAGAAGAGAATGAGGCATCTACTTAAAATATTGAAAGACTAATATTGCCAATCAATAATGTTAGGCCCAGAAAAACTGTCCTTCAAAGTTGAAAGTGAACTATTTTCCTAATAAGCAGAAATTGCAAGAATATATTTCCATCAGTCAAATCCATAAGAAATACTTATGAGAATCATAAAGCATAAAAGAAAGGATGAAGCTATCAGGATGAGGTCATCAGATTATAAACAGTTGTCTAGATGTATGAGAGAGAAGCAGAAGTCAACCAAGTCACAAAATATAAAGAGGCAATGGGAGAAACAAAAATATACAAACCCAGCAGAATTCAGTTACAAAAAGCCAATTATTGGGCACCCTAGCCCCTCATGGCACTCTGAGTGCCATGAGTTCTGTTTTATGCCTGTTTCTCAAGGGATTCTGTGAGTACTTTCTAGCTGCCCACTTCTCATGAATTCTCCAGGGCACCTGCCCCTCATGGCATTCAGGGTGCCATGAAGTCTGTTTCTAGCTCCATGAGTTCTTCTGGGTGCCCTAGCCCCTCCACTCTACCTGGAGTCTATGACTTCCAGCTTTTCTCTCCTTTAATAAACTCTACCTTAATCCTCTACACGTGGTCTGGTTTCAATCTTTTGACTCGGAACACAAAAACCCTGCATCACTGGGACTGTCGTTCCTGTAACATTTGGCCCCTGAACAGAGACCCTGTATCACTTGGTAACCAGGAAGAAACTGAACCATGCTGGAGAAAGTTTCCTGCACAGTGTTCTAACAAGGCGAATCATTGAAGCTCTGAGTGGAAATGCTCAGGCTTCAAGTGACTCTGAAGTGCTGGTCACAGAAAAGTGCCCAGTCCTGCCCAGCCTGCTGGGGAACAGCACCAAGTGCAGATAGCAACACAATCCTGAAGAATACATAGAGTCGTCATTTATTTCCAATGTGGTTCTGGCCTAGGCCATTATTAAAGATGGACTTTGTATCTGCGGCATTCTAATTTCACTTTTATTCTGTACCATGTTCCTACTTTATTCTGAGATGATCTTTTTGCTCCATATATATGTTTGCTGTGGAACCCTTCCTTTAAAATTCTCTTTAGAATAAAAGAATTTTTTATACATAGGTTTAAAAAAAGCCAATTATTCTTGTCATTGATGACCTTTCATGTGAACAGATTCAGTTCAACAATTGAAAATTCATTTTAATGAGTAGATAGATAAAAGACTAAGACTCCCTTATTTACTACCCACAGGAAACTTCTTCATTTGTAAGGATAGATACAGACTATGATGAGAAAATTCAGAAAATTACATGACATATAAATAGAAACCCAAAGCAAACACCATAGTTAGCTATTCTCATATCAGGTAAAGGAGACTTGAAAGTTTTTTGAAAAGTTACAAAGAAGGCCTGTAACAAAATTCAACATCCCTTCATAATAAAAATCATAAAGGAAGGGAGCATACCTCAACAAAATAAAGACTTTACACAACAAATCTATAGTCATCATCATGCTAAATGAAGGAAAACTTAAAGTATCCACATCAACCAGAACAGACCAGAAACAATGAAAAGGTGTCCATTCTCTGCTTTTCTACTCAATATAGTGCTTAAATATTAACTAGAGCATTAACACAAGAGAAGGAAGAAAATTGGATACAAATAGGAAAGAAGTCCAAGTATCCCTGCTTGCAGAACATATGATTCTATTCATAAGACCCAAAAACTCCACCAGAAAGCTCTTAAAGCTGATAATGCCTACAGCAAAGTGACAGAAAGTCTTAGAAAGTCTTAGAAGTTTGCTGCATGCCAAAGATTGCTATACTGAAAGTGAACTCAGGGAAACAATCACAGTAGCCATAAATAAATACACATGATAAACCTAATCAAAGAAATGAAATATCTCTGCAGTGAAAGCCTTGAAACACTGAAATAGAAATGGAGGAAGGTACTAGAAAATGGAATGACTTTCTACACTTAAAGATTGGAAGAGTTAATATTAGGAAAATGCCTATCCTACCAAAAGCAATCTACAGATTCAATGTGGAGGAAGAAAACTCATACAGCCATTTGAAATGTAAATTAGTATAGGCAATATGGAAAACATTATGGATAGTCCTCAAAAAATTTAAAACTAGAGATACTGTACCATTCAGAGAAAACTTGTCAGTACGATTTCTAGATTGTTCTCGTGGGTTTGTCCTCATTTTATTTAAATACTTGTTTCGTCCTGTCAACCATGCCAACTGACTTCCGGTCCAACTCACACAGAAGTCCATGGACTCCTTAACCTCACTGTTCTGTAAATTCGAATCACCCAAATGCTTCTTATGACCAGGATGGGTTCTCCTCTCAACAAACTCTGACTGATGCTAATGAATTTATGTCATCAAATTTGGCATGTTGTAATTTTTTAAAAAAACAATAATAGGACTCCATAACTGTTTGCAAGAAAAGTACCAAATTGTATTGTCCTGAATCATTCCTTAGGGTTGATTGTGAATCCTGTTACTTCCCTTGCAATTACTGGTCTTTGGAAGATTTTTTTATTAGATCTTGTAAGTCTATGGTTCAAGCTGATAATATAATAAAATCAGCTACGCTGAGTCCAATGGTGATTCAATGCATTCAAGGATGTTTGGAAGGGGGATAGTTGATTAATCAAAGGGGGATAATTGATTAATCAAACTTTCTGAAGAATTTTTATTAATGTATCAATCCTATTACATTCCCACAAAATAAGATTTTTGAGAGAAAAGAACTCAACATCTGTCTTTTTATTAACTTGGTCACAAAATCTAATAATTGCCACATTTTGGAATGAAAATGTCATCATGGGATTCTGTGATTATTTTTGATATAAAAGGTTGAAACATATGTCAGAGTATTTGATATATATCAGAGTATTTGATATAGTCCTTCAAAACCACTTATTTTTTATGAGAAGCCACTAGAACTCCTGGCCAAGCGCCATCTTTATTTTGTGGACTCATTCCATGAAGACTCGTGAGAATTCCTGCCATGACTAAGGTTTTCATTCGTTTCCCCACACATATAGTTATGCAACAGTTATTTTCTATATATTATGATGTATGAAAAGTGGTAATATATGTTCCTGGGTAGTGTCTAGTAAAGTATATATCACAATATATCTTGATATTTTCAAATAAATGGTTAGACTGAAAAGATCAAATGTTCTGGAATGTTCTATAAAATTGTTGAATAAAATTTTTGATCCCCTTCCACCTTCAGTGATAGGAACCAGTTCAGGTAAGATATTTGTCGATATTTCTTTCTTCTAAACATCCATATTCCAACTGAGATGCTTATGACAAATATAAGAAGTCGACATAACATCTTGTTTTTTTCTTTTACATGAAACCAAGTAGGAAAAGAACATTGTGATGCTACATGTGCAGGACTTAAGAATCTCTTGAGATGTTGTGCTTCTTGTGACTGTTGTGATGAGAACCATGTAAAAAAGTGAAAAATACAATCAACAAGTGTCAAGGAATGTTGCTTCTCGAATACATGGCTTTTCTTTTTCTGTGGTTGTGTTTTAATTATTCACATCATGTGAATTGCACCCCAAGTTTAAAATAATGTGCAAGATATCTATTTTAGCAACATGTTTTCCTACCCTGTTCTAGAAAATTTGAAGTAACCAAATAATATCCACCATTTGCATACAAATAATTTTTAGCAGGTCATAAAAATAACTGATACTATTATCTATTAAATTAAGAATCCCCTTCAGTGGCATGGGAATTATGTAACGGATCTTTTCTTTCCATCAATAACTTTGAATAACTCTGTGTTAATAAACGCTCCATACTTCTTACCATGTTCTATTTGTTCTTAAGAAGAGGAAAGTCCCAGTTCTGTGGTTTGATTCACTGTCTAAGAGATGTAATGGTATAAGAAATCCTTCCTCGAATGATAATGACATGATTTATTAAAAAAATGAAATTATTTTGAATAAGTAAAAATCAAAGTTCATTCCTTTGTCTTATTTCATAAGGACACTGTGCTTTTGATGGCTTTCCATTTTATTTTTTTTTATGAAAAGGGGAAGTTGCACAGTTTTGGTCTTCTCTCTTCAATTTCTTCTGTATCCTTTTAAACTGTCCCCATAAGATTATCAGCAAAAACTCAGGGATTGTTTTGCAGATAAACAAGTCATATAAACAAAGTAATCCTAAGTCAATTCTCATATAAAAATATGCATATTTGAACTTCCAGGCAAAGTAACAGCATTTTAATGAGAGGATCATTTTTCATGTGTGCAATGTCTGAACAATTTCAAGCTCATGACACAGTTATTACTGGTATCTTCTAGTAACTGAGCATGGTCTTTTATTTCATCTGAAAATAGTGAAGTTGATGGAGAATAGGTAAGACTGAAAAATCTGTTTGGATATATAGAAAAGCAATATATTTTCTAATAAAACTCAAGAGGAAAACTAAAAGAATTAATTTAGTTTTAATGATCAATGTTCAGAGATATTGATCTCTTTTTCATTTTGGCCATTCTCATGAGTATGAATGATCTTCTTGCATATTAACTTTGCATTTCTTCAATGAATAATGATGCTTTTCCATGATTCTTCTGACCATTCTTGTATTCTTTTCTGGCATTTTTAAATTTTTGGCTGATTTACTTATAAATTGGATTATTTGCTTTTATTTATATGCATATGCTTGGTAGATACTACATAGTTTTATATTTGTATATTTGCACTGCAATTTTTTCCTATTCAGTTTGCCTGCTTTTTTATTTGCATGTGTGTTTTGTATGTGTGTAGGCATGTGTGTCTGTGTGTGTGGTCTGTGTGTATCAGAGGGCATTGTGTTTGCTTGTGGAGGTCCAAGGACCACTTCAAGAATCGCCCTGGATTGCTTCTACCTCCTCTTTGTTTTGCTCTAGTTTCCCAGGCTCTGCCTTCCAGGGCCAGATGTACAGGCCACTACAATTCTGCCTGGTGTTTTTATGTGGGATCCAGGATCTGAACTCAGGACCTTCTGCTTTCCAAGCAGAGGCTTAACCCTTAAGCCATCTCTCCAGCTCATGCCTGCTTATTTTTTAATGAACTTTTTATCTATCAGCAGATATTCATAATTTTTATTAGTTCCAGTTTATCAGTTTTGTCTCTTTCACTAGTGCTGTGTATGTCTTAAGATAACTTTATCTACTCTCCAAGTTGAGCGGGTTTCAATGAAACCCCCCTACCAATTCAGACATTGAAACTTCATGCAAATGTGATCCTATGAAGAGATAGGCAACCAGACATCAATGCCTTGGACAATTAGTGTTTGTGAATGGATGGAGTGATGTGTGGCCATCCACCTTTAATTATCTCAGAAGCATCTGTAAAAAGGTCTCTTGGATTTTCTTGTACTTTGATAAAAACTTAGTTTGGTTTGTGTGTGTGTGTCAAGAATTCAAATTCATTTTTATTACTCTATTATGTTGTCCAATAATAGGTTAAATAAAGCACACTATTTCGATTAATGTAGCTTTATGAAATTTCTTCAGTTCAATGCCAATCTTTTAAACTGTTTTTCTGGTATTGAGGTGTTATGGATCTTTTGCATTTAACATGAAGTTTAGAATCAGCTTGTTTATTTCTTTTAAAAAGTATTCTAGGGAGATGAAGAGGAGGTGGCTCAGGGGTTAAGCCTCTGCCTCGCAAGTAGAAGGTCCTGATTGTATATCTCAGATATCATGTGAAAATCCCACAGCATTCTTTAAAGAAGAATCTCAGTCTCAAAATTCCTATGGAAGCACAAAAGGACAGGAAAGCAAAAATAATCCTGAATAACAAAAACACCTCTGGAGGTATCACCATACCAAACCTTACTCTATATTAGAAACCCACAGTAATCAAAACAGCTTGGTACTGGCTTCAAAATAGACACATAGATCAATGGATAACAGTTGAAGACCCAGATATAAGGCCACACAATTACAGCTATTTGATCTTTGACAAAGGGGCCCAAAAACTCAATGGAATAAAGAACAGCATCTTCAACAAATGTGACAGCAAAACTGGATGTCCACACGCAGAAGATTAAAACTGTCACATGCACAAAAATCAACTCCAAATGAATCAAAGATGTTAATATTAGGCCAGTGGATTGGAGTAGGCCAATTTCCTAAACAGAAACCCAATAGCACAGATACTAGAACCAATGCTCAACAAATGGATCTTATGAAATTAAAGAGCTTCTGTTCAGCTAAAGAGATTGTAAACTAAGCAAAAAGGCAACCCACAGAATGGGAGAAAATCTTTACTAACCACACATCTGATAGAGCTCTATTATCCAGAGTGCACAAAGAACTTCAAAAAATTGAACAACAAGGAGATAAATAGCCCAGTTAGAAAATGGGCCTCGGAACGCAAAAGAAACTTTTCCAGGGGCAAAATTGAAATGTCTATCAAATATTTTTAAAAATGCTCCACATCCCTAGTTATCAGGCAAATGCGAATCAAAACTACCCTGAGATATCATCTCACTCTGATCGGGATGATGAAAATCCAGAATACAAACAACACCAAATGCTGGAGAGGATGTGGAGAGAAGGGAACCCTCATGCATTGCTGGTGGAGTTCAGGCTTATACAACCACTCTGGAGATCAGTATGGTGACTTCTAAAAAAGTTAAGAATTGAAATGCCATATGACCCTGTTATACCACTACTGGTAATTATCTTTCCAAATGAAGCAATTCACTACAGTGACACGAGTACAACCATGTTCATTACAGCACTATGAAAAATAGCAAAGTCATGGAATCAACGCAAATGCCCAACAGTTGAGGAATGGATAATGAAAATGTGGTACATTTATACACTAGAATACTACTCGGCCATCAAAAAAGATGAATTAATGAAATGTGCAGGGAAATGGATGGAATTAGAAGAAATTATATTGAGTGAAGTATCCCAGACACAGAAAATTAGATGCTGTATATACTCCCTAATAAGTGGATCCTAGTTCCAAACCCACTTAATGACATATTCAAAGGTAAATCTCTGTAATAACCGCTATAATCACAAAGGATTATAAACAGGAGGGAAGTGGAAAGAAGACCTCAAAAGAAAGGAGACAAAAGAACACACTTCAATAGAGAAATTAGGCCATGGTCATGCACTGCATGTAAGTAGCCAGACATCTGGTGCAGCTCACTCTCACTTCCCTTCCTGATCACTTGGAACTGAACATGTTTGATCTCCCTAGTCAGGTTGGGTATAGGGACTGGCAGTTAGATGGTAATCAACCAGTGAATGGGAGACTGACCCCTCTCACTGCTGTGTCCTACTCCTATTCTTCCATCTACTTTTGAGTCTCTTCTTATATTAAGATCTTTATTTAAACAGTCTTTTATCTTTGGTTGGGAGATGACTTTCGATACCAATCGGGTGCAGCCAAGGGCAGTGCAGGAAAAGCAAAACTGAAAACAACAAACCACAATTCAGAACACCAAAGACCCTACAATATTCACCCGGAACCAGATCAGCCAATTCTCTCTCCATCCTAAAGCTCAGGGAACTTTGTGGAAGAGGGAACGGCAAGTTGTTAAGAGTCTAAAGATGGGGAGGACCAATGATATGCAAGATACTCCACCCAAGTCAGGGTTGCAGCAGCCAGAATATAGCCACAATGTGACTGGATCTTGACTGACCTGCTGACATGTCAACAAGCCCTCCAAGTCTAGTACAGATCACAGAAGAGAAGGCTTCAGGCAGTAGGATCCTTAGAGGCAAAGGGTTAAACAGTCATAATAGTTCCCATACTAGCAGGAAGCTCAAGAAGGGGCCCCAGGCTATGCCACTGAGTCCGGAATCTTCACTAGTGTAGACAACTCAAAGGGAAATTCAGAGCCCACATAAACTGATTATCTGGAGGATGGGAGGGAGAAAGCAGGAAACACCAAGAGAGGAGCAGGGAAAGAAAAGGGGTGAGAGAAGAGGAGGTGAAAAGAGGGTTCCGATTGAACTTGTATAATTAGGCAAAAAAAAGTAATTAAAAAAAAACCCACTAGGAGAAGTAGTGTTAGCCTGTACTTCCTGCCCTGGGAGGCAGAATCTGGGAAACTCCAGAGAAAAGCCAAAAGGTGGTAGCACAATCCAGGGTGATTCCATAGTCACCCTTGGGCTTCCAAAGGCACATACAGAGAGATATATATGCCAAAATTTAAGAAAATTCTAGAATTTTGATGGATAGTGTGTGTGTGTGTGCGCGTGCACACAAGTATACATGTCTGCATGTACATCTATTGAATGTATATATTCATTTTGGAGTGAACAATATTCTACCCAGTCAACATTTTATATCCATCCATTTAGGTAAATAATCTTACACTCTATTCAGTGATATCTTATAATTTCAATGTAGAGTTCTTCATATTTTAAGAGATTTCATTTTATCTGTTATATGAATTTTTATGTTTTTGTAAATAAAAAATTTTCAGTTTTATATCTTTTACTTATTCCTTGTACTCTGAAATGTGGCTCTTGCATATTGTGCTTTTATCCTGAAAATTTATGTCCTCCCATCAAACTGAAATTTTTATCAATATAGACTACCTTCCTTTAATCTTCTGTAATTCCTACTGTGTTGATTGCTTATTGATCGCAAATGCTTGCTGGCTATTGATAGAGTCATCTGCTTTTTCCTCTTACTATTTATATTCTGTGCACTACAGATTTTATCTTTGATATTTCTCCAAAAGATGATATGTTGAAGGTTTCATCCCCAGTTGTGGAGTGATTTTGAGGTATTGGAGCATTTAGGAAGCTGGGTCTAGTGGAGTAGTTTGGTTCGTTGGGGGCATACCACAAAGGTGTTTGTATGTCTCCAGTTCTTTGTTTCTCTTTCTGGTTCTCTTGAGGTGTGCACTTTCCTCTCCTATAGACTCCTGCTGTTATGTACTCCCAGGCCACAGACCCAAAATTAATGGTACTAACAGGTCATGGACTGAGATCTTGAAACCTGGGAACCAAAATAAACCTTTCCTCCTTTGAAGGTGACTTTTCTCAAGCATTGGTTATGGTGATGGAAAGCAAACACAGTAAGCATGCTATACGTGTGTGTGTGTGTGTGTGTGTGTGCGTGTGTGTGTGTGTGTACTTACAAGAGGACACTTGAGTGTGTGCTGTGGGGGCCCAATGATGTTAGGAATCATCCTGTTTTGCTTCATTCACCTCCTTATTGTTTTTGCTTTAGAGTTTCCCAGGCTGTGCCTTGCAAAGTCGGAATTGCAGGTCACTACCATTTTTGCCCAGCATTTTTGCATGGGATCTGGGTATCAAGAGTCAGTCTTTTGCTTGGGAGGCAAAAGCATTGACCACTGGGCAATCTCTCCAGCCTGTGTTTTTTTTTTTTTTTTTTTTTTTTTGAAAGCTCTCTGGGTTTCTTGTATAGAGAATAGTCAAGTTTATTTTTTGCATGTAATGTGGTGCATGCATGTATTATGCTTTGTGCATCTGTTTGCCACATGCATGTGTGTGAGTGCACAAGCATATATATAACATGCGGCTGTGGAGGCATGAAGGTGATATTGGGTATCTTCTCCTATTGCTTTCCACTTTTATTATTTTTAATCTTTTTTTGTTTTTCTAGTTCTATAAACATAAGAGCAGTTTCCCTTTCCTCCCTTCATTTCTCTTCCTCCCTCACCCCGTCCTTTCCCACCCTCCCTCCTTTCTTCAATGCATTACCCTCCCTCCTGCCTGTCTGCTCATGTGGGTCCCAGGGCTCTCTCAGGTTGTCTGCGTTAGTATGGACTTAAAACACAGCCTAGTGTGATAAAAGCAGTGAAATAGCAACAACCAACCAGGGTACAGAGTGCCAAGTGCTCCTAAAATGCTCAACCAGGATAGGTCAAGCAAATCTCATCCCATCAATGGCAATTTTTCAGGTGAGTCTCAACTGAACCTGGAGATTTCCAATCAGCTGGCTAGCTAGCCAGGCTTCCCTGAGGAATTCTGTTATTGCCCCCCAAGTATTGGGATTCCAGGTGACTTCCACACCCATCTGTAGGTTCTAGGGATCTCAGCTGTAGTTCTCACATTTGGGGAGGGGGAGACCTGCCTTATTCATTGAGTTTTTGCTCTATCCCTAGATATTTAATGTAATATTTAATCTAAATATTCTTTATACATGAAAACTTTATTCATTTAAAATTCGCATAATTAATAATATTATTGTGTAGTAATTTATCCACTTAATATTCTTTTTGGATGTATTCCAATTGCTCTTTTTAGCTCCGATCCTCCCTTTCTGCCTTTCCTAAGGATAAGATGGATATGACTGACAATTTAGGAGTATTTTGTAACATATACTGACGTTTAAGTTATAGATTCATTTTTCAATATTGTATAAGTTAAATGTAACTTTGTTATTTCTTGAAATAATAAATACTAATTCATTAAATATATGAGCACTTTAAAGTAATATAATTCCATGTGCTCATCATATATTTTATGTTTATGTTACCTTATAATTCGCGTCTGTATTTGGTGTAAACCCTTCCACATCAGGGGAGTAAAAGGAAGACTCTTGGATTCACTTGTTATCATTCTTTTCAGTCTGAAAAATACCTTTCTGGATTTCATTGTAAGACGGTCTGGAGATAAATTATTTGTATCTAAAATGATTGCTTCTTTTACATTTCTTTCTTGAAAGCTATTTCTGTGGGATACACAATCCTGGGTAGATGGGTCCATTTTAGTTTTCTTGACACTTGCAGTTTGCCTTTTTCTTTTTTATTATTATTTATTATTTATTCAATTGTGCGTGTATGCACGTGTGTGTATGTATGTGTGTATGTATGTATATATGTGTGTGTATGTATATATGTGTGTGTAGAACCACAGACGAATTCGGGAACCACCACGGTTTACTCTGCCCCGGGATTCACAGGCTTTGCCTTACCAGGACCAGAAACGCAGGCCGCCCCTGGCGTCTATACATGGGGTCTAGGATCCGAACTCAGGACCTTCCACCTGCAAGGCAGAGGCTTAACCCCTGAGCCACCTCTCCAGCCCCTTGCCTTTTTCTTTTGACTTTACTTCATGAGAACTTTCCATATTCTCCTGAATACATGTGTCTTTTTCCGAAGATTTGTAGGACTCGTTATATAGTTACCTTCATTTTTTTTTGTCTCCTTCTTGTGCTATTTGACATCATTCAATAGTTAAAACTACACATGTCAACTTAGGTAGTCTTCTGATGATTATTTTCATATTTCTTGGTAACTTTCTCGATTGCCTGTTCAATGAACCCTTCAGGACTTCTGTTGTGTTTTCATTCTTAAATTTCCATGTAGTTTGATTCTTGAATAGTTCCTTGTCTCTTAGGTGCTCTGTGGCCTTTCAACAAGACCAAGCTTTATTTTTCATATAAATCTGTTAGGTAGCCAAAGACTCCAGTATTTGCTCCATCAGTACATCTACTTCTAAAATTTTATCTATCTATCTATCTATCTAATCTATCTATCTATCTATCTATCTATCTATTATCTATCTATTTATCTATTTATCTATCTATCTATCATCTATCTTTGTGTGTGTATATGCATGTATAAAAGGGTACTGTATATCCCTATAAAGGATCAAGAGTGACTTTGGAATCCTCCTGGATTGCTTCTACCTCCTTTTTGCTTTGCTCTGGGGTTTCCCAGGTTCTGTCCATTAGGGATGGAAGTGGAGACCACCACCATTTCTGACATTTTTACGTGAGACCAAGGATCTGAACTCATGACCTTCTGCTTACAAGGCATCTCTCAGCCCTGTACATCTATTTCTGATAATGGTACTCTCTTGACGGTAGATTCCACTTCTCTTGTTTGGTTGTCTGTTTTATGATCTATAAATATATTCCAGGTCTGAGAAAAGAGAATCCAAAGTAAATAATATTGAGTCTCAGGAAGACGTGCACCTCTTGTTTGGGACCATTTTACTGTCTGTTGTTAGCTGGTTCTGGAGTTTTCAGCTACTTTTTAATTAATTAATTAATTATGGTTTATTTGGATCCTTATCACACTGGGCAAGCATCATACCATGGAGCTGCACCCCAAACTCTTTGTTGTGACTTTAATCTGATTCCATTCATCACTGGCTTGAAATATTTTTAGTATACTTTTCCCATCAGCTAAAGTGGAATGGAGCCAGGGACGGCATTCCAGAGATCTCTGGGTGTTTCACCGCCAGATCGCCAGCTTTCAGATTTGTTGGAGACATCGCCACATTTCCCTGCCTAGTTAAAAGATTTTAATTGCACTTGAGGCTGTTTCCAGGCTTACCCTAATTACTTTCTGTGCAAGGGAGATCTTTTTCAGTCCATCACCAGGTCTCTCTTCCTTAGAGAGCTGACAGCCATGCATTTGTGAAAGACTTGAATGCCTTGAAATGGCTCTCTTTGCCTTCTGTCCACCTTCTGTCTTTGACAGTTAAAGCCCCGAGCTGCTGGGCAGGGAGAGAGTCCTCCGGCTCAACTGTCATTCTTCCGTATTTAAAAGTCTAGTTGCCTTGAGGGGGTTCTTTACTGCTTAACTAGGCATTATCCTAACACGAGGGCCTCAGAATCTTTATTTAGAGATAAGATCACATAAGTACTTCAGAATAAACCTATTTTTTGAAAATTTTCCAATCAGTGCAGGTGACCAAATACAGTTTGAATGACATGGCTTCATTAGGTAGACTAGAGTGTATTAAAATGTCATTATTTAAACACTGTAATTCTAGTGTTTAGATAGCTTCTTAGTCTGGTAGAACTATGTCACCGGGTGCTTCTTGACCATGTTCTTTGGCACTTCATTGCTTGCTGCCATCGCTTGAGAGCATCATGTGACTTCATCGCTTCAATTTCCTCCTTTAGTTCGTTATCCACTGCCGGGAGTAATGTTAGAATTAATCAGTCTCTAAAGTACTTGAAAAACCTTAAACAGGTACTGTGTAAACCTAAGCAGTCATTACTGTAGACATTTTCCACTTGAATATTATTTTTATAACTCAAAAAAAGTGAGTTTTCAGTTTTATAGCATTCATTGTTGTGCAAGCAAATGACTTCTGGGTTTCCAAATAAAATGTTAGTAAAATGCAAAGCTGGTTCAGTGTGATATTAGAAAGTAATGATATCTGCACATAGGAAGTTGCACACAGCTATTCATTTTTGGGAAGGGAAACACAACTTAAAGCGTGCATGCTGATTCCACTTGAATCAACACAAGTACATCGGGCTGCATTTGTAATTGTGTTTGCATGATGAGTGATGGCGAAAGAAGAAATCTCTCACATTGTTACAGGAAATGAAATGTGGCTGGTGGTCATGATGTGTTTTAAGGTACCTGTTCTCTTTAAAATCAACATCATGAGAGTCGGTGTCCCAGCGCAGTGGGACCGTGAAGAAGCTCCCTTTTCCTGTGGCCAATGATCACTCAGAGTAGCATGAGCACCTCCGTTAATAAAGCTTCCTGAACAGCTGCTTCACAGGAGGGCCACTTCAAACGTGGTAGAAATAAGCAAAAAGATTCCAGAGCAAAGTTGGCTTTCCCCCAACCACTTGAGTCCCCTGATCCATAAAGATAATAGTAACTCAGCCTAGGACTCAGTCCAGGGTGCCCTGTAGCGTGCCACAATGTAGCTCATCAGCCTTTGGCTGCTTTGCTAATCTTTGTCAGAGGGCTTCTTTTGTCATGGCTTCAGGAGAAATAAGTACACTTTGAAAAGCCATTCAAGGGCTGATGGCTCAGTGGGTAAAGCCTTTGCCTTGCTAGTGAAGAGACCTGAATTCAGATCCCCTAATCCCAGGTAAAAATGCAGTATGAATATGCTGGCCACTTGTAACCCCAGCCCTGGAAGGAACCTGGGAAACCTCAGAGCAAAGCAATAGGGTGAAAGAATGATTTCTGACACTTCCCTTGGGCTTCCACAAGCATACACACTCAAGTGCACTATTGTACACATGACCAAACACACACACACAAGCACACACACACATACACACACACACACACACACACACACATGCACACACACACACACACAAGCACACACACAAGCGTGCACACACACACACACACACACACACACACACGCACACATGCACAAAGCAAAAGTCACATTAATCTCCTTGTCCTTAATGCTATGCTTTGAAGGTATGGAAACCTTGTTTTGTTACTTTATGAAGCATTATTCACAGTATCCAATGAAAATACTAAGTCAAAGTTATCCAAACTATTATTATATATACTTTATTATGCAATATGAGGGGAATAAAACACATGAATATTTACTTAAAGATTTATTTGCATGTTCTTATTTAGTATCTAAAAGACAGAATATGAACCTGGGGTTCCAGTTATCTCTGAAGATAATATGCCCAAGTTCTTATTTGGCACAATCTTCTTAATAATTTCCAGCCTGTACACTAACTGCATGTCAGCTGAACTTGCCTGGAAAGACACAATGACAATTTCTAGTACTTTGGTTGTGCGTGTTTTAGGAGCATAACCTCTAATCTGTGATTTTTCTGTCTGAATGTTTTCAAGTCACTTGCCCTTTTTAATAAAAAAAAATCTTTAAAGTGGGTGAATTGAGGTGCAGGCTTAAGAAGCAGCATGCATAGAATATAATGTGTCATAGTTGGCATTTGCATACACATGTGACATAGGATCATGTGACACATGAACTGGGTAAGAGGTCTAATTCACATGTCAGCTAACTATCAGGAAAAAGAATTTATTTCATAGTTTTGTACATGGAAGGAAAAAATAATTTATTTCATAGTTTTGTATATGGAAGGATACTTGTAATGCTTATTTTTGAATATCATGTATAACCTACTGAGCTTTTTTTTTCCTGCTCTCTTTGGAGCTCGCAGGCCTAAGTGGTTCTTATTTTTTTGAGAGTGGAAATATAGAACATGATTAAAGGAAAGGAAAGTGCTATTATTAATTCTCAAATACATCATGTTCCAAGTGAAAATCAAATTGAAAAATCAAGGAAAAAAATGACAACATGGGCAAGGATCAAATTATATTAATTTCTGGTGATCTTTATTGAAAGGGACACGCTGGTTCCTTTCTGAGAAGAGGGGAAAAAAAACAATGGGAGGTGACTCCAGTGTTCACAAGTGGAGTACATGAGGGTGACGTGGCTGGTGGGAAGCTCTGGGGAAATCAGTGCAGGAGACTTGGAGGGGAGTGTGGGTGAGCCGGGAATACAAAGGAAGAAAGCAATCCTCCTTGCTTACATCCTGCTGAACACTGCATCACTAGTAAGATCAAGGGGCCACTTACATCATGCTCCACGCTACATCACTAGTAAGATCAAGGGGCCACTTACATCATGCTCCATGCTACATCACTAGTAAGATCAAGGGGCCACTTACATCATGCTCCATGCTACATCACTAGTAAGATCAAGGAGCTACTTACATCATGCTTCTATGCTTACATCACTAGTAAGACCAAGGGGCTATGTGTTGGTACATCAGTCTCAGTGACATCTTCCTCCCTCTGTCTGTTGCAGGAGAGAAGTCTTTCTCTCCTCCGCTGCCAGGAGCCCCTCCTCTGCATCAGGCTCCTGTCTCTACACCACAGAGCACCCAGGATCAACTTCTTTCTGGCCTCTCGGGTACTGTCATAGTTAGGCACAGGTGTCAACTTGACAGTTGGGGATTTGAGCTCTAGGCACATTTGTTGAGAATTAATGGTTAAGTCCAGAGCAAACCTGCAAGAGATTGTCTAGCCGATGGGGAAGGTGCAGTCCATGGTAGGTGGGATTAGGCCTTGAACAGGTGAATAAAATACTGAGACATGGTGGTCTGGCAAGTAAAGATCGTCTGTTTCTCAGCTGTTATGTGGTGATGGTGTGGCCAGTTCCCTCAGCCTTAGTGTTAGTGCATGCTCTCCTGGCAAGCTGGACTGAGAACTGTAACCGGACAGAGGTAAGGAAATAAACCCCTCGTTCCCTTAAGCCTTTTGTTGGTCATTTATCAGCAACCAGGCAGGCGAATTGCAACAGGTACCCTCAGCTTCTCCTTGAAGCTTTTATGCTATATTTTCAAACATGTTTAGTTTCTGCCATCTTAGCAAACATTCTCTTGACCTGGCTTCCTTTTCTACGCAGTGATAATTTTTTTTTCTCTTCAACTAATCAGCTTGTATTTGCTCCTGCAATGTTTCTTGGCATATACTCTGCAGTTAGACTCTTGTAACCCTCACTCGTCACAAAAGACTTTCCTTCTATTCTCATTTAGTTTTCATGGTCTATTTATGTGCAATCACTCTATCACCCCATCTGGCTCCTGTCTGGTCTTTTGCATATCCTGTCCCTAATCCATACTTGTCTTCCATCTAATATCTTTGCTTTACTCTTTACCTGTTGATAGTATTGATGTCACATACTTTAAGACATGGACTTTTTTTTTTTTTCATTTTTGGATGGTGTCAACTAGACCCAAGACTTTGAACTTGACTGTCGCAGTTTGTCTGTGACCATGTTTACACGGTTGCCTATAAATTCACAACTGAAAGGCTTTAGGGGAACAAGGAGTTTTATTCTCTCTTACAGCAGTCCAGTTATAATTCTTAATCCAGCTTGACAGAAAAGTCCACAATAATGACAGCAGCCAAGGGAACTGGCCACACCATATCCATACACCCAAGGACTGCGGAGAGAGACAAACCCTGCTTGCCAGGTCAGCATCTTTGGTCAGGTTTACCAAAGGATGACAATTTCCTTGCCCACTTCTTTCCATCTTCTTCGGTTGTTCAGGGACAAGTCCTACCCACCATGGCCTGGGCCTTCCACATCAACTAGACATCTCCTGCAGGCAAGTTCACTCTGGACTTAACTCATATTGATTCTCTACAGAAGTACCCTGAGTTTGAACCTCCAGCCATCAAGTTGACATCTGTATCTAACGCTGACAGTTTCATAGAACTTTTAATCTCTCTGGCTTAGTGTGAAATTTCTCATGGTTTCCCACACTCATTTACAATTTGGGGGAATGAATGAATGAATGAATGAATGAATGAATGAATGAACATATATTTTGTGCCATGGTCAAGTTGTATCCATATTGGTCTATCAGAACTATAGTTATTTTCATACGCAGGCAACATGAATTGAACTGAGCAAATTACTCAAAGTAATAATAATTACAATAAATGAGACAGGACATGATAGTGGGGTAAATGTATGTTGGGGATTTGGAGAAGTAGGATAGATAAGATCAAGAAATATTCATGTATGAAACTGTCAAAGAATGAAAATATTATTTAAAAAACACCGTATCATCTATTTTTCTTATGTTGGTACACTACAACCATTGTCTTTGGTATAAAACTAAATGTACTGAGTCACCGGAATTCATGTTGATGATCAGGATAACCATGAACAGCAGTGTGTGATTTTTAGTAATGAGATTGCATTGAACAATGTTTCAGTCCCTAGGATATGTTTTACCATCTAGCAACACTTTGAGTTTTCCATTCTCTTTGTGACTAAAGCACGGTAAAGATGGAAAAGATTAGCAAACTTACGCATTGCACAAGAATTACAAGAAGCAGAGTATGCTACTTAAATACATCTTATATAGGTGCATGTGGAAGATTTTCACTCCTGTCTGTTTCCACCTGTGATAAATTCAAACATCTTCATTCTTGGGCTGCCCGAAACTTGGTGTATGCTGAAGCCTTCCAATTAACTAGCTAAAAAAATATTTTTTCTCTAAGAGAAGGCAACTGCTGGCCAACTGACTGCAGTGGAAATGAAGTCAAAGTCATGTATTAGGTGCTGATGCGACTTTGCCTGCCTGGCTCTGCCACTATCTCTCAGGGAGAGCTTGACTTGTTCCAGCTTCCTATCTTCCTTGCACATCACAATCTCAGGTTGGAATTGATTGATTTGGTACTGAATGAAAATCATCCAGGCCTTTCCACTTCCTCCCAACTGCCTAGTCCTAGTAATATGTGAACACCTTCCATTGTGATTAGAGGCCTTGATCATACAGCTCTGAGGCTAGTATCAGTAATTTCATGAAAAGAAACACTTCATGGCAAAACAAAGCACATGGCTTTAACATAGACAAGTACTGTAACACAATTGGATAATATTCTTTACTCTTATTTTTTCAAATTTTTCTACTTCAGAAAGTCTTTTAAAATTATAATTCCAGGTGTTCCCATGTACCTAGCCTTCTAAAATACATAAACTGCTATTATTATTATTATTAAACTGTTCACTCCTCTGTGGGCTAGTGAAAATATTTTTTGCTAAGAGGTTTCTACTGCACACATTGCAAAATAAATAGTTAGAGACTTAACAATCAAGTGTGTATGTTCACCAATCAATATTAGCTGGGGCTAGGGATGGGATGGGAGCAGAGAAAGATGATCTCAAAATAGCAGCAGAATGTAGAGTCAGGGATGGGGAAGATCCAACCCAACTAACCTTCTTCATTCTTTTCCATTCCACGCACATTTAGTGTACTACTTTGATATTTAGACTATGGCTCTCCATGATTGGGCTCACACAACATAGAGTGAGATTTCTATTCCTAGGAGCTTGTCTTGAAATACAGTGAGATAACATAACAAATATGTTCATTATAACAAATAGGGGAAAGTTATGGTGGAGAAAAGAAAAAAAGAATAGGATAAAGTGGTAGCCAGAAGTAAGTGTTGGGAGACTTTAGGCCAGGGAAAACCTTAGTATGAGGGTGAGAAGTTTGTAAATCCTTGAAATAGAAGAGAGACCATCATTCTGGTATGGATGTTGCAAGCACAGATGGTCAAAGACTCCAGAATATAGTCATGCCTGAAATGTCAAGTGCTAGTGCAGTGTGACTGAGGTAGATTGAGCCAGCAAGTGAAGAGGTGAGGAAAAGATGGGAGATCTAATGAGGTGTTCACATGTGCACATGCTTCCATGTGTGTATGCACACGTGCATATGTTCACATATGTATGCACGTATGCATGTGTTCATGCATGTATGTACATGCATGTATACATGCATACATGTTTGTATGTGGTGAGGGGGTTTACACGTAGGTTTTCTTCAGGTTGATGGAAAGAAATGAAGTAGAAACCTGATACTGTGTAGGATTTGAGGAAGAGGAATGACATGAATTGACTTTCATTTAAAAAGTTTTACTCTAATTTGCTTGAAGACATTGTTGAGGAATGATAACCAATTAAGAAGAGATTATGATACTGTCTATGAGAGACTGAAATAGCTTGAACCAGTGTATTGTGATTTAACTCTACATAGATGGTTTGGATCCAAGGTATATTTGCAAAGTATACTCAAGAGAATTTCCTGATTGAATGTGAGGTGGCTTATGAGCTGAAGTGTGCCCCTGTTTATATATTGAATCTTGACCTCAATATGATGGTGTATGGATGGAGAGCCTTTGGGAGGGAGTGTGAGGTCAAGGGACTAAAGTAGTGACAGATATATTCATCTGGACAGATCCAGCACAGACAGGTAATCCTTCCATTCAGGTAAAGAATATATATTGAACATCTTTGGAGGAACTGAGAGGAAGTTAGGTTAGATTAAACTGTGAAGGTTATGATCTCATAACAGGATGAATGCCCCCAGGGACAAATCCCAGAGAGCATGCTCTCTCTCTCCCCCGTATGTGAGGACACAAGGCAGAAGAGGAGAACCTTATCAGGACCAGACTATGTTGACATACTTGTCTAAGACTTGCAGCTTCTAGGATGGTAAGAAAAGGCACATCTTCATGATGACATGTAGTTTCTCAATCTGAGCCCTCCAAGTCCTTGGATCCTTTTTATGTCAGCCAGAGCTGGCAAGAGTAGGCTCCAAGAAAAACAAGGATCCTTTCATATGTCTGAGTTGAGTGATTATAAGTTTACTATTATTGTTCAGCTAAGACAGGAAAGATGACAGAAGTAATACCAGAAGGGATGCTGTTTTGGGCATACAAACGTTGAAATTTTTATCAGACATACAAAACAATATTGAGTAAATTGCTAGATTAAAAAGTTGAAGATGCAGATGTGAGATAGGATCTGGGAGATGTTTGGGGATTTTTAGATTGTAGTGACCAACCAGCAACACACTTCACCACTATAAAGTCCTTTCTGGTGTTGTGATGGCAGTGTCTACACTAACCATCAGGTCTGTGACATTGGGAGAATCATCGAATGAAACAGTGTCTATCAGGTTCTGTACAAACTCAAGCATCATTTGAGTAGAAAAGTTTGTTTCTTATACTTATCTTCCATTTCTTAACTTGGGTTTTTCTTCAAATCAATGAGAATCAAACAATGAAGCATGATAGAAAAACTTCTGTCTCTTTAGGGATAAAGATGAGAATTTAGGTGAAAAACAGTCCACCTATATCCCCCCCACTGGTATTTTAAGGTGGTCAAATTTTGCATTAGCTCACAAATTAGCATCTTGAAATCTACAAATTTCTGATTTTTCTCTATGTAGCAAATTCATGGTCATGGAAGGCAATGCTGTAAGGACAAATTTATGACAGTTGAATGTGTTGTCATTCACCCTTGTGGGGGAAAAAATCTGTGATTGATGCATTTGACCAACCATGATTTTTCCAAAATGTACTTCTTCAACTCATCAGCTCAAAGACGGTGCTGGTATTTGCTTTAACACAGTTCTGACCCGTAGTCAGACTGAGCTGTCACTGCCACAGACTTTATTTAGTTCAAGTTCTTATGACCTAAAAGAATTTTTATTGTATTTCTACAGCACAGAAAATTTGAAATCAAGTAAGTAGAAATGTAGAAATTATTCCTAAATAACACATAATAGAGCCACAGAATTCAATGGCAAACAAATACAGGCAGTTTTTAAAAAAAACATACTACACTACTCCACCAGGGAGTGAATGCTGGATTTGATGACTTATGGAATTTCTTTGCTTTGAAATGAACCTCAGCATATTGACCTTGAAATGCGTTAAGAAGACGCCTTGAACTCTCGTGGTTGTGCTCAGCCTAAGAATGATGACTTGCTCTGCAGTTTGTAACTTCTTCTGGAAAATAGAAAATAATAATAATACTTGCCCAAGAAGGTGGTGGCAAAGATCAGAGATTATGTCAGGGAGTATGGTAAAGAGCACATTTCTTGGGCTGGACAAAGGGCTTAGCAGATAAGAGTGAAAGTGTGAGTTCAAATCTTTGGCACCCTCATAATAATGCTCTTGTGTTCCTGATCATTTACTACTGAGGGGGTGTGATCTCACCAGAAGAGGAGGGCATATAGTCTGGCAGATAAAAAGTAACCATTTTGCAAATGGGTGATAGACCCCTCCCTCACTGTGGTTTCCCACTTTTATTCATCTACCTTTGAATGTGCTTTTATCACAAGACTCTAGTTTAACAGCTTTTTGTCTCTGGCCAGGGGGTAACATACAATGCCCACCAGGATGGAGTGAAGGGCATTGCAGGAGCAGCAAAACTGCAAAAGAAAATCAACAAACCACAATCCAGAACTTCAGAGACTCTATATCAACCACCTAGAACTAGGCCAGCTTAATCTCTCCCCATCTTGAAGCTCAGAGAAATTTGCGGAAGAGGGGGTGGTAAGAGTGTAAGAGCAAAAGGATGGGAGGAGCAATGATATGTAAGATACTCCATACTAGTTAGGGCTGAAGCAATCATAATTGGACTTTGCATGCCCTGCGCATTGTCCAACACACTGTTGACCTCACAAAATCTAGCATCTGCTAAAGGCACCAAGATCCTTGGAGGCAAAGGATTGGCAGCCACAGCAGTGTTCCTATATCTAAGGGGAACACAGGAAAGGGTTCGGGAAAGGCCACTGGGTCCTTGTATGTCATTGGAGAGGAGGGCCCAGAGGAAAATCAGACATGCACAAGAAAGGACTCTCTGGGAATTGGGGCGGGAGGCACTGGGGGATAGGGAGGGAGGGGGTGGGGAGGGGGAGCAGGGGGTACGGGGGGGAGGAGGAGGGAGGGAGGGAACTGGTGTACCTAATAAGTTTGTATGAGCTGAAATAATAATAAAAATGTATTAATAAAAAAATCATCCTAAAAAAATAATAATAATGCTCTTGTGTGCATGTAACCTTGATGTTTGCTGGGATTTGCTACCTATTGACCTATCTCATGTTAAGTGGGAATCTGTCTCAAGGGAGTAAAGCAGAGGTGATAAATCAGGATACTGACACCTTCTCTGACCTGTGTAAGTGCACGTGGATATCTATTCTTACATACCATGTTCATAGGCAGCACACACTAAGAAAACAAAAAGCATATTTCCGGAAACATCATGCAACTGCAGGCTATGTTTCAGTTTCTCTGCAAGTCGCTGATTAATTCTTGACCATTTTTTTATGAGAACAAGGAGTTTTGTTCAGGCTTACAGTTGTCCAGTTATAACTGTCAGAATCTGGAAGGTTCTTCCTGTGCCCAGTACCAGACATATTTGTCCCCCTTTCCAAACCTATGAGTGAGTGGTCCATTGTTCCTCGGAATGCTGTAGATTCTCATGTGTTTCTTGAGAGATCATAGTTGATCATTGGCTGTGTGAAATTTTAAATTTCTGTATTAGGGATCTGATAAAAGTCCTGTTAAAAGCTGCACTAAAGTAGATAAGGCTGTATCCATAATACATGGTACTTATGCATACTTTCACAGAAGTGTTTCTTTTCAGCAATTTAAAAGCTCTCTTTTATGATCAGTTCAGTGACTCTTTTTTTTTTGGCCAGCTTATTTTGCAAAGCATGTATTTGAAAAGGAAGTGTGTAAGCATTTCAAAATACACAATTTGCCGAGCTAACGAACCCTTGCATGAAAATCTTTGACTACATCCATTCTAACAATGGCTTGGGGTTGCCAACTTCTCACTGTGTGAGGTCAAAACTGACCACAAAGATTTCTCAGTGAGCAGTAGCCAACATGACTCTCGTGAAACATTCATTATCCTGCCCTCTTCCTTCTGTGATAAGACAGATGTAAAGTCAGAATTCTTTTCCCCAGGAGATTCTGCTCATGGCATTTAGAAAATGAACTCAGAAATACACACGCACACATTTTCTACTCACAACTTGACAGTGTGTAGGCCTCAGTGAGAGGACTGAAGCATGGTCCCATGCCTCACGACTGTGTCTTTTGACACAAAAGAAACACCACGTGTGTGCCAAAAGCTCTCCCTGCTGGTGGGGCTCTGGGAAAAATGGGCTGGAGCATCAAATGTGCAAAGAACAGGTCTGTAATTTATGCACATAGCGCCAGGAAGTACACATTCGCTTTCAAGAAATTATTTTCAGCTGCTTTAAGGCCAAGTGACAGTTAAATTACAGTTTGGGGAAGGGAAAGTTTCCATTTTCTAATTCGATGCCTTCTCTCCCATTGTGCTATGTTATCCAGACTGGGGGCGGGGGAGGGGCATACATCTTGCCAGGCCTCAAACCTCAGGCTGGACGCTCTGCGCAGCTGTCCAGTTGCTAAGTGCTGAGCAAGTCGTGTGTGACGGGGCAATTCTCTGGGCTCGCGTTTCTGGGATTCCCACAAGTGCTTTTGGCTGAACATGCTGTTCCCTAGCGTCTTCTCACCCAAGCACTGATGGAAACTGACCAGGATCAACCCCAAGCTCGTTCTCGGTGGCTCTGCTGCCAAAGGAGGTTTGGAGGGTTTCGAAGGAAGAAACAGCAAGAGTCAATATGCAAGTCTCAGGTGCGCACAGGTTGACCGGTAGCTGTCAGGAAAATAAATAAGGTGCTGATATCTGACAGTAGAAGAAAGAAGAAAGGAAATTAAGTTTTTATTAAAAGAGATAACAGAAATGCTATCAGGCAGGCGGCTTCCTATTGCCTGCTGAGTTTAGTAATGAGGATCCCAAGCGTTGCAAATGATAAACTGTCAAAGATGGCCCAAGGATTCGCCAAGAAGTCTCATTCCTCTGCAGATATTGCTCTTGTGAAACATCTCTTTAAGATACACTAGGCAATGTGTCAGATCAGAAAAAGACTGAAACTGTAGACTCTGCTTAATTTGAGGCCTTGACCTAGATTTTTTTTTTTCTACGCAACGTCCTAGAACATAATGAGTCAGGAATACACATTCCAAAGGAAAAGTGTGGGACACAGGAATTTCCACACATTGAGAAAATGAACGTTCTGGCCAAGATCAATGCTCGTTAGAAGAAATTTAATGTAATGTTTCCTGATTCCTTCTCATTAGGAGCTTATATTGATGTGGAGGAATTTAGAAATGAAAACAAAGAAATTGAAAGTTACCCTCAAGTATGAAAAACAAATAGGATCTGAAAATGCTCCCTTTAAGACAATCTTTATGTTTGTTTCTCACAGTTGAAAAAAATTGACTGGCTGAATTAGACATTTTTTTAACTTCATCATTGCCTGCACTTTTAAATACTTTAATCCTTTGATAAAATTGGGAAAAATCCTAATCATTGAAAATGGAACAGAACAGGAGATAGGGGAAGACGTGCTCAGAATATTTTGACATGCTTGAGTTTTTTTATTTAATTTTTTTATTTTATGTGTTTTCACTCCTTTGTATCTAGTCCCATCCTCCCTCCTGCCCCACTTCCTATGTTCTCCTTTACAGCCTGTCTCCTTCCTCCTCTCACGTCTTTTTTCCTGTGTGGCCCATTGAATTCACCTGGCATTCCTGCACTGCTAAGTGCCTGAGTGCTTGCTGGGGCATGGATAATTTATTAGTTGGTAAATCATTGAGTAAAGAAGCTCTCCCCCACCCCCCCGGGCTCCTGGTTAGTAGCAGCCTCTCTTAGGGAGTTGCAGGGTGTCTTGAGAGCTTTCCCCATTCATGGTGGAATGTTGATAGACTAACTATTGTGCAGTTCTAGTAGAAACAGACACCACTGTAGTGAATTCTTCAGTGGCTTAGCCCTATCAAGACCAAAGGATACTGTCTGGCAGCGTTACACCCAACCCTAGGCTCTTTTTTTTTTTTTTTTTAATTCAATTGTGTGTGTATGTGTGTGTGCGCATGTGTACGTGTGTGTGTATGTGTGTGTGTAGAACCACGGAGGAATTCGGGAACCACCATGGACGCCTCCACCTCCTCCTTGTTTACTCTACCCCGGGATTCACAGGCTCCGCCCTACCAGGACCAGAAACGCAGGCCACCCCTGCTTCTGCCGGCGTCTATACGTGGGGTCTAGGATCCGAACTCAGGACCTTCCGCCTGCAAGGCAAAGGCTTAACCATTGAGCCACCTCTCCAGCCCCGCTTCTTTTTTTTTAATGGAAGTTTTTCCAGTGTACCAGCTTTCTTCAGGACTCTGACATGAAAGGAATGAAGAACTCCTAAAGAATTTCCTCTCACACTTTCTAGTCTTGGTATGAAAAGTTTTTAGGTTGTGTTGAAAATTGATTTTTTTTTCCTGAGCAGATTTTCAAATTCAGATATTCTGAACAGCACTTGGCTGGCTGCAGAGTTCACGGCAATAAATCCCTGAACACAGGTAAAATGGGAAGATTGGCAGATGTCAGACATCAGAGCAGTCAGAGTACAAGCACAGACATTCCAATTTTCGATTTAATAGGTTACTTTGGTGTGGAAAGGGCTAAGCTTGAGTGAGAAATGAGAGAAAAATTATTCGAGGCAATAAGAGCTAAGTAGAGTTGCTCTGGATCTTGAAGCTATTTTTGCAAAACCAAAAGACCACATTATACATCTTGCCAAAAACTATTACTGATTTCTAAATTTATTTAAAATTTCTCAGAAAGGAATACAACTTGTATTACATTTGCATTATATTTAAAATTTGTGGAAGGGGAACAAATAACAGTATAAACTGATAAAGCAGCTCACTTCATGTGATTTTTTTTTACTGAAATAAAATAAGATGACGATCATTCCAGAGAACTAGCACACCATTTTATATTTATGACAGGAAACCTTTGGCTAGGAATTATTAAAATCTCTGAAGATACACTGAAGGACTATAGGGCAATTTAAAATACTCTCAGGTAGGATTAATAAAACTCTCTAAGTTTGCGCTTCAACACATTGCTTTTGGTGAGGGGGTTGTAGGTGGGACCACTTGGTGTCTCTGAAGAGGGTTGGGCTTTTTGACGCCTTTGGCAGCCACTGGGCTGCATCCTGAAGCCTTGGGTGAGCTATTCAGTAAGAGAGTGTGTGTGTGTGTGTGGGGGGGTTGCATCCCAATCAGAGTTCAAGCCCTCTAAAGGATTCTGCAGTGATGAATATTTCAGATTCCTGTGGCGTTTGTGGGAACTTTCCAGCCTCCTGTTTCCACTTGTTTTGTCCAGTGAAGACATCCCTCTTGGGCTGCCAACTTGAGTGCTGGATCAACAGGTGCTATGTTCTCACTTCTATGTTTTCTAAAGCCACTGCACCTCTATGCCCTGAGATCTCTATCGCACACATCCTTGTAATGCAGACTCTTTCTCGAGCACTCTAACGGAAGAATCGTTATTCTCTTGTGTTAGTCCTTGGTGGTAGGAAACACCCCGTAGCTTTAGTTAGACGTCTTGCTAGTGTCACCCACTATTTCTTGCATAAATACTATGAACCTATGTGTTTTTTCATCCCTTAACTACCCATTCTCATCCCCCTTTCATCTCCTAGATTTCCTCCGGCTTTCTGGCCTTTTTTTCCTATGCGACCCACTGGATTTCATCTGGAAGGTCTACTCAGACAGTTTTACAACTCCCCTTAGTGCCTGCTAGCACGTGGATGACCCATCAGTGGGATTTGGGTTCATTTTAACCTTTATCAGCCTGCCTTTCATGGCGCCGAGGCTCCAACTAAGGGCCTCCTGCATGCTAGCCAAAAACACTATCTCTGAGCTAAATCCAGAACCCAACTCCTGGCCTTTCAGCGGTTGAGAAGATTGGGGTGTGAGGAATTAGTTGTTCTAGGTTTATAAATGATCAGCAAATGTTTTCTGAAACCATTTTGATTCTGTTTGGGTAAAACGACGAGGTGTTTGAGGACAATAGGAAGCAAGTTAATAATCACATGACTATCTCTGGCAATGCATTACCGAAGCAGGGGCTACTGATTAACATCACCAGGCTTGTACTCAAATGTCAATGGAATAATAAAATAATAACTCTAGCTTAGCCCTCAGTGATCCAGGTCCGTACAACAGAAAGTCACATTTTCATTAGACAATTTCATAATCTGCTCTACCAATTGAGACCAAAGATATAGTCTTATGTGTTGAGCATAGGAAACTAAATGCAATTACCTTTTCTTTTACATTTTAGATATCTTGCAATCATTTTATTCACTTTACTATCACAAAGTTTTTATTTTTATTATTAAGTTTGCTCTGAAAATTTCAAACATGCATATAATGTATTCTGATCACTCTCTTCCATTACCGTCTCCCAATCTGATAGACCCTTTCATAAGCTCTCTCTTGGTCAGATTTCATGACTTTGGTTTTGTTTTGTGAGTTTAACCAGGGACATTGGAGACATGATAGGGTTGGAGTTCTCCACCTAAGCCCTGTAGGCTCACAGTGTACAGAAGAGGCACTGAATCTCCCGTTCCTTGAGTCTATTTGTAGCAAATAGTTTTTGTAGTGAGAGGTTGAGCTCTCCAATCCCCTCTCTCATCCATGCCTGACTATTGACGGGCCCCTGCTGGGTAAGCCCAGTGCTGCAAACTCTTAATAATGGACAGATAATCCTTCTTCTAAGAGGTTTTTATATGACCTGCTATGATTTGAAACTGACAGGTTCTCCACAGATTTGTGTTTTGAAAATCTGCTCCCTGCGGAAGGAGCTATTTCAAGAGGTTTGGATATTTTAGGAAGTAGAGCCTAGCTGGCAGCATTGGGTTGCTAGGAGCTAGTCTCTGAAGGCTGTAGCCCCTCAACCCAAACCTAATTCTCAGCTTCCTGACCCATCGCAGTGTAAACAGCCCCAACCACACACACTCACTACCACCGACTAGATGACTTCAGCTCTCCTTCCCTGACTACTAAAGTGGTCTGAATCCTCCAAAACCAGGAGCCGGAACAAATCTTTCCTTCCTTAAACTGTTTCTGTCAGGTGTTGTAGACACTACGATGCAAAAGTAATTAACACAATGATGTATTTCTTTCTATCCTTCCTCAGGTAAACTACAGTAACTTGAAATCCTTGGCACTTAATAGCTTTGCCGAGAAGCTTGCTTCGAAGCATGAGATTAATAGTGACTTTGGAGTATTCTGTAGGGCAAGGTTTGGTGCTTGCTTTCCATAAAATGGAGAGGAGGAAGAATAGTGTTACTGCACACCAGTGCATTTGTTTGTGTTTCAGCTGTCTTTAATTTGGATTTCACCTCCTCATTCTCCTTGCAGAATTCGAGCCAGGAGAAAATGGCCCATCAGAAGCGCCTAGCAAGTGCACATTTTAAACACAAGACAGGAAGTGTTAGAGTTACCATGTGTCAAGTCTTTGTTTTTGGCTCATCAGCCTACAATTCATGCCAACTTATTTATCTTATTTTTATTTCAAGATGACAACTGATACACTATGGTGTGTGGTAGTTGGAGAAGTTGATTAATAGATCCCTTTACCTTCTGACAAATGGCTTCTAAAAACAGAACAAAAGAAGCAACAGCTATAGCATGTACAAGCAATGATCTGGAAATAGGACCTTAGTATCTCACCTATGCCTGGGAAAGAGAATAATAATCTAGCCAGGTTGACTCTGCATTTCCCACCCAGCGCTTATTTCTAGGTCCATTTGTATTCTTACGTTATTTTCTGAGATGGTTGTAAATCGGCAGTGCAGTTTAAACTGCTTATGTCTTGGAGGTTTTAAACACTGGCTTTTATATGTGTCTCTTTAGAGATGCATAGGCTTGGGTGGGCTCTACGCTAGAATGTCAGGCGTACCCACTGAAAAAGAAGAGCATTAGGAGCATAGGCTGTTGGGTGATTATGATCTGCCTGTGTTCATTCAGGTGGCCATTGAATTGCCTGCAATCTGCACCATTAATCACGTTGCCGGCCCGGCTGTTAAGGGAATGGAAAGCACCAGCTCAGCTATTTCTTCCAGTCTGGCATTTTTCACATTTTCACCACTTTATAAGGCTAGTTACTTAATTTCCCTGTAACGTGTAGACATTATTCCCATTTTTAGCTTTTGTGAAAGTCTGCCAATGCCTTTTAACCCAATCCTGAAGAAAGAAATGCTAAAATCTTCATAGTTGGATGTCCAGCTGGTCTCCAAAGAGATTTCATTCAATGCATGGGAAACATACTGTAAAGGAACCAATTTTCTGTTTCCCAAGCAAAGTTATGCGTGGGCATCATTGCGTACTTCTTACTCCCTGGAAATACCTAAACAAATATTTTTTTAAAATTTTTATTTATTTATTTATTTATTTTATTTATTCAACTGTGTGCATGTGCATGTGTATGTGCGCGCGCGTGTGTGTCTGTGTGTGTGTCTGTGTATGTGTAGAACCACGGACGAATTCGTGAACCACCATGGACGCCTCCACTTCCTCCTGCCCTGGGATTCACAGGCTCCGCCCTACCAGGACCAGAAACGCAGGCCGCCCCCGCTTCCGCCTGGCGTCTATACGTGGGATCTGGGATCCGAACTCAGGACCTCCCGCCTGCAAGTCGGAGGCTTAACCCCTGAGCCACCTCTCCAGCCCCACCTAAACAAATATTAAGAATCAAATGTGCACATTTTTTCTACATAGAGAAATAAATTCACAGTTTATGATGTGCCGCTTTTTACAGATGGGTCCCCACCATCCAGGTGTGCGTTCCCTACCTATTCCATGAGGTTTTTCATTGTACAATCTAGATACACAAAGAGGTTAAACAGCCATCACAAAGGCAAGAACAGGTTATCATGGGGGTGCGCAAAGGAGCAACTTGTTAACAGAAGATCCTCTGAAAACATTTCTTTCAGCAGGAATGGCCTCTATAAGGGACCCTAGATTTTTCTTCCTCTTCTTCCTTACAAGGAGACGAAGTCCTCAGAAGGAAGCCACAGGCATCCATTCACTAAATGTGTCCTCATTGTTCATCCACTTATTGGTTATACATTTCATACATACCTTTGAGTGTCTGTCATGTGTTGAACACATTGTGTTAGCTGAGAAGCATCAATGATGGTGCCTAGAAATGAGCTCAGATCCACCGTTATCCCTTACCCACTGAAATACCCAATGTACTGTCACTTCTGTTTAGGTAAACCTCACAAGCCTGCTTGGAGTTTCCTGAATTTCCAAGGTGGGAAAACCTTCCCACTATAAAAATTAATTTTCAGAGAAGTAAGCTTTTTAAATTATTTTTACTTTAGAAGCTATTGTTACTATTAAAGGAAACTTTAAGTTAAAATTAAAAGTTAGGCTCATCCTAAAAGTAAAGGTATCTCTGACAAGCAATGTTAGGAGACATGACAGAAAGATTCCTCTTGGATCAGCTTTCCTCATTTCCAGGGCTGAAAACATGCAAAAATAAAATATCTGTTTGGAAGAAAAGCTAGAAATGGTTTATTTCACCAAAAGAAAATGTAATGCTTTTACTGAAGACTTTTCCTTTTGGCGTGAGGCAACAGTAATTTAATTTAGGAGACTGTTAACCTCCAACGCAACATATATAAATCATATTAAAACCACCTTGAAATAAATTTGTAGTTAGCAGTGAAATAGATCCCAAGACCAATAAAAGAGCTCAGCTAAGTGACTTATCTAGAATGTACAGCAGGCAGCAAAGAAGAAGCTTCAGACTTAATTAAAAATGAAAAGTGCCCAGCTTCTTCTTTCTACAGTTGTCCCTTTACTCAGACACAATTTCTAAGTAAGTTTCTGTATTTTTCTATTAATATTTCTTCTATTCTCTTTTTTGTTTCTCTCTTTCACAGATAATTTTTTTTACCAGTTTGGAAGCCACTAAAGAGCTTAAATTCACTTAAAAGTTTAAACCAACTCTGCTCCTTAAATATTTGATTAGAAATGTTGCCTGTGTTAAATTCATAGAATACTAATTTTTATGATTCTGTTGCACATATTGTGCCATCTCAGATTAAATTTTTAAAACGATTTGAAGCAATTATCACATTTTATGTAAGCAAAGAAATAGATTAAAGACTTGGAAACTTCAACAGGTGCTTAGGAGAATACATGCAAGGAATTGTTCCATTATTCATTTGAATTTTTGAAAAAAAACTTAAGGTAATTTATTTCATTTGGAAAAATATAGGAAGCATATAGATCAAGTCAGTTGAGAAATGGGATAGAACATCGCCTTTGTATCAGGTGTCCTTATAGACACCTGATATATGTGTATATACAATAACATCTTTGCCAATGAACACAATTTTTGTAAAAGTATCTCTAAATTAACATATCCACTGGACATAGACTTTCAATAAAATTGCTATCGTACATAAATTATCACTCTCTGAATTAATTTTACCCAGAACTATTGTCAGGGTGAACAAGATGGATGAGGTGCTACAAAAGGGAGCACTAAACATCTTAATTACCAAGCATTCCAACAGCCAGAAAGGTGCTTTCAAAATATACTTCTTCCAGATTTGAGACTATGTTGGTCTGATATGCACTGACCCATAGATTCTCTCCCTACCTTGGGTTACTTCTGTTTGGGAAAAATCTAAACCTGCAGAAAAACAGCAGACTTGCTTCAATAAGCAGGCGTTATGGTTTGAATGGGAGTTGTCCTGCACAAGCTCATGTGTATGAATTCTTGGCTGATATTTGGGAAGAGTGCAGCAACTTTAGGAGGTGGAGCCTTGCTGGAGGAAGGCACAGGCCTGGGCCTTGGGGTCAGTTGCTCTGCTCTGCTTCCCCTAGTGAATCTGCTCTTAGAGCTTGCAGCAGTTTTTGCTTTTTCAGCCCCCATGATGGATATGACCTAAGCTGCCTCCAGCTTCTGCCAGTCAGTCAGGCCTTTTCCACTCTAATGGACTGAATCTTCTCTCTGGAACTGTAAGTTGAATAAATCTCCCTGTCTCCTTTTAAGTTATGTGAGTTTGAGTGTTGTCTCACAGCAACAGAGAAGAGCAACTGTACACCAGGCATCCTATTTATGTCTTAATCTTTAAGAAACTTGTTTTTTTAATTTTTATTTATTTATTTTGTGTGTGTGTGTATATGTATGTCAGAGGTCATTGTGTGTCTCTGTGGAGGACCAAGGGTGATTTCAGCAATGATCCTGGATTGCTTCGACTTCTTTTTTGTTTCACTCTGGAATTTCCCCAGCTCCGCACACCAGGGCCAGAAGTGCAGGCTGCCGCCATTTTCTGTCTGGCATTTTTATGTGCGACCTGGGATCCAAACTCAGGACCTTCTGCTTATGAGACTGAGTCTCAATCTCTGAGCCATCTTTCCAGCCCAAGAATTTTCTTGATGTGGTCTTGATATCTCTACAGAAAATAACAATCTGAGACCTATGGTAAAACCAACAAAAACTAACCAAAAAAAAAAAAATGAATAAGAAGAGAGTGCAATGGGGGACGATGGGGGAGGGGAGAAGGAGGGAGAAAACAGGGGTACTAATTGAGCTTGTATGATTAGGAAAAAAAAATGGAGAAAAAATGAATAAAAAGCCATGTTTATTAAAAATATGCTTATGACTTTTAAAATGCCATTTGGGGAGACAGGCACTGGGGAAGAATTGAGGGCAAAGGAGAATTATTTTGCTTCAGACAGACTGTGGAGAACAAGATATATTTTAGGCCCAGGGAAAGCTAGAAGAGGACAGAAGGAAAGGGGAAGGGTGGGGCAGAAGAAAAGACAGAACAGCATGAGAGATGATAATCGATCCAGCTGATCAGGTCAGCAAACAGGACAGACCCACCATAGTAATCACCACGCAACAAGGCTCTTTGGGAAAGAGGAAAAAGAATATCTTCTGGCAATTTCACTCATTCATTTTTTTCCTCACTGCTCCAAGTCTGCCCCATGGTGTGTTAATATCTACACACTTGATTGTCTGGATAACCACTAAAACAGCTAAAAGACCTTGGGCTCTAGTTTGGGCAGCACACAGGCGTGTGGTTACCATTACAGACATTCTATGTTCCTGGACCCATAAATGCAAAGCTAGTAAAAAGGTCCTGCTTGAACTATGCCAGGAAGCCAAACAAACATGAGGATGGGGCCATGTGCAATACTTGGCTTTGTACAAAGAATAAGTCTACACTGGAAACTCAGCTTAATTCAAGCAAGATCAGTTGCTTCCTTCTATATGTCTCGATAGCACCTAGTATCTCCAGCATTAGTCACTCATCCACCGTATTTAACTATTTTTGTATATTTTTGCCTCTCCTCAAAAAATTTGAGATATTCTAAAAATCTATTTACTCATTTGAGGGAGGAGAGAGATAAATGGTAAATAAACGATAGATAGATAGATAGATAGATAGATAGATAGATAGATAGATAGACAGACAGACAGACAGACAGACAGACAGATAGATAGAATGTACACATGCCATGGCACATGTGTGGAAGTTAGACACAACTTATAGACATTGTTCCGACTTTTACCATGTGGGTCTGAGGGATCCAACTCAGGTGGGAAGATTTATACCAAGACACATTTACCCTTTGCCAGTTTGAATCTTGAAATAAACTTTAAGTATAATCTTCCTTTTCAATTACTTGAGAGTCATTAATCCAATTCAGATTTATTATCATTGGTCAACAAGGTTAATTTTTTCTTTTTCTTCTTTCTTTCTCCAGAATCTGTGTTTGGGTAAAGAATTATAGGATCATCTTACAATGTAATGCAGGTGATGTCTTATTTGACATTAAAAGTATGTTAATAGCCAACTTACCATAATATGTATTTAGAAATAGGGCTGATAAGTTTTTTTTAAAAAGGAAACTGACAGGCTTGAAGCATTTGGAATGTGAAAGAAGCAACACAGATGTCGACAATATTTGCAAGTTAGGAAAATGCAATTACTTTGATAGAATCTCACAGACTGAAAACAACAATTCTAAAGTTTAAATACATCTAATGTGCAGATTTCAGTTTTTTTATTACTGAGAGAATTGTAAGAGGGAATTAGTAAGTTGATAAGTAGACAACAATAGCTACAACTTATTCAAATTATTTTGTGCTGGATAATAAGTTCTTTATCTAAATACTCTCATTTCTAACACACGTTGCAGGTTTCTACTCACTAAATGTTCTCTTCTTTCCTAAGAGATCACCGATTTTGTTTAGGGTACAAATGTGTCTGACCCCAGATCCCTGTACCATTCTATTCTTTACTGCAGCAACTGTGAGATGCAGTCATAGTCTTGGGAGGTTGGATTTCTGGAGAAGCACTTTGCTAGTACAGGTAGAGACTATGTAGATCATCTTTTCCTTCCCAAATGAAATCTTGGTTCTCAGCTTACAGGAGAAGCAATTTTATAATCCTAGATATGAAAAATCACAGGTGCAGATACTCTTAACACCTGCCTGCCAAATTTCAGGCTGTGTGAGAAATAAATCCCTAGCCGTGAGTCACCGTTAATTTCATTTCTGTTGCTGGCATGATTTCTAACAAATGTATTGTTTATTTCCTGCAAAATTCCCATGGAATATTAGGCTAATCCCTCTGAAATTTTTTCCTATGCAAATGGCAATTTCGTGTATGAGTACCTATTTCATCACTTACTTTCCAAATATTTATTGCAATCTATTTTTGCCAAGAACTACACGTGCAGGCAATCTAGAAAAACAGTATGTCTTCTTTTCAAGTGCATTACCAAAATCTTACTATTTAGATCACAAATTCTTAAAACTATGGAAATGTAGCAAATCAAACTGAACTAACAGACTAATCATTTAAATATGAGCCAGACAAAATAGGATGAAAACTATATGGAAATATTAATTGAAAGTAAATGTGTGAATTCCTTTTGGCATCAATGTGGAAGCATTTAGTATCCTGGCTAGAGAATGTTATACAGTTGAGAAAGACGCAACTCTGTAAAAACAGGGGAAAAAACTGCAGATTAAGAAGAAGCCTGACCAGGATCCAAGTGCTTTTTTTTCTCTCTAAGAATCAGCCTGTCTTCAGATAGATGGTAACTATCTTGCAAATGGGAGACTCACCCCCCTCCACCATTGTGGTCGCCTACTCTTATTCCATCTACCTTTGAATCTACTCTTATAGTAAGACTCTATTTTAACAGCCTTTTATTTCTGGCTAGAAGATGACATCCAGTACCAATCAGGATGGAGCCAGGGGCGGTGCAGGAACAGCAAAACTGAAACAAACAACAAACCATAATTCAGAACATCAGAGACCCTACATTAATCACCTGGAACCAGATCAGGCAAATGTCTCCCCATTCTAAAGCTCAGGGAAATTTTCAGAAGACAGGGTGATAAGATTGTAAGAGCCTAAAGATGGGGAGGAGCAATGATATGCAAGATACTCCACCCAAGTTAGGGCCAAAGTAACCATAATAGGACTTTGCATGATCTGAGTAATGACCAACATATCAGTGACCCCCCCCCAAAGTCTAGCATGGACCACAGATCCTTAGAGGCAAGGGATTAACAGTCACAATGGTGTTCCCATACTAAAGGAGAGCACAAGAATGGGCTCTAGGCAATGCTACTGAGTCCTTACACTTCACCAGAGTGGAGGACACAGAGAGAAGTATGACATTCACATTAAAGGATGTTCCAGGGATTGGGGGGGAGAGGGGGAGGGAGGGTACTGGAAGAAAGGGAATGAGGGGTGAAAGGAAGGGGAAAAGGGGGGAGGAAGCAAAGGGGTCCAGGGAGGGGTAGAGGGAGGGAGGGGACTGGAGTTCTATTAAGTTTGTATGAGTGGAAAAAAATAATAATAAGACAAGACAAAACAAAACAAAAAAGAATCAGCCAGTCTTGTCAGGAAATGCTGATAAGCATGCATCCCTTTCCTCATGGCCCTGAATATATCTTCTAAGAACTGTGGTCTGTCACTGTAATAAGACCCTTATAATGACAAATAGTCTTGATTGAGGTCTCTAAAACCAAGTCAAAGAGTGACTCTTCTTGATTTTTAAAGTTTTTTTAACTTGGAAAAATTTCTCATTTTTCTTTCTCCCCATAATTCTACCACTGGAAAATAAAACATGTATGCCCAATAATTTATGTAGATGGGCACTGATGGTCAGGGGCCCCAACAATAATTTTGAGATATAGACAATAATATTTCACCTAAAAATTAGGGAAAAGCATGACTTTGCTTGCAAATATTTTTGTATGGATTTCCTGGAAAATAGCTTGTTGCTTTGTCTTCATGTCATGAATGACTGAAAAAATAAGATGTTATGGGAACACTGAAGACTTTGGGAAGTGAATATTGAATATCATTTAAAAGATGATATCATGTGTGATTCACCTTATGATTCAGAACTGACAACTGGTTCTTTTCAAGAGCTGGTACCTTGGAGGTCCACTGACAGACAAGCTGGTATTGAAATGCTTCCTGATCCCAGGACAGTTGCTCAAGTGGGCACCTCATGTTTTTTTGAAGTTATTAGCGCATCAAAAAGTGATGAACTTTTCTGAGAGGAGCTAAAAGTGGTTTGGGGTCCTGGTCTGCCTGACATCGTCTTCTCCACACCTTCCTTCAAGAAGGGACCCAAGGATCACCTGACTGTGTCTCTGTCAGACAACCTAGCTGTTGAAAGGACGGAAACTTCACAGGTAAAAGGTAGCTACAACTGAAATTAGAGTTCTCCCTTCTATTCAACTCCATGGTATGTATTTTATATTCTTGTGAATATTTGTGACTATATACTGTAATTACAAATAAGCTATAAGATGCATGCATAAGCACTTCTTTGTGTTGGATTTAACCAAAGGACTACAAATTTATGACCCTCACTTTTAGTGTTTACTTTTTTTGCATGTGTATGTGTGTATATTTAACATGTGGATGGGTGTACATGTGTATACAGGCATGGTGCAAGAAGGTACTTGAGTGTGTATGCCTATGTACATCCATGGGTGACATGGTAAATCACCCTGGATTGTTCTATCTCCTTTTTTGCTTTCCATTTGGGGTTTCCCAGGCCCTATCTTCTAAGGCAAAAATTGAAGGCTGTTGCCATATCCATCTGGTATTTTTATGTAGGATCTGGAGATCCGAACTCAGGTCCTTTTGCTTGGGAGGAAAGACCATCTCTCTCTAGCCTTACTTGTTACTTTTTAAGTATGACAATGGTTTTATGTCTATTTAGCATGGTGGGGTTGGGGGAGTGGAGCTTGGAGTTGTTAATAATAAAGTTGAAAAAGTGTTTGGCGGCCAGACATAAAACCAGTAAACATTGTGCTGAACTATTCTGTGTTGGAATTCAGAATGTCGCCAAAGGAATTGGCCCTGAAATTGAAGATCATCTTAGATATTAGAACATGTGCCTGTAAAGACTAATATCAGATTTTTTGGTATGAAACAAATCTTAGAGATAAATCTGTAGAAAGTTAAGTGTTCTCGAAGAAGAAAAACAAGTAACATAAAATAAAAGCTTCAATGACACTGCATCTGGTAAGTGGAAACATTGCTCATTTCAACCCTGTTTTATAAATACAGTGTTTGATCATTGGATGAGGCAGGGTTCTGTTTGACAAAGTTTGCTTTACATCTTAAATTTTGAAAGCTCCAAAGTACCTTTATGATACAGCTTTCTTGAGCTAGTTTCCTTCAGTAGACATACAAATACAGTAGTGTATAAAAGCATGTTCTCAGAGTGCTACTATATACAGTCAGTTAGATTAAAACTCTTCTAATATATGCAGGTCAAGTTCTAATCCTCTTTTGATCTTAGCAGGGACCTTGTTTTTTATAACTTGCTATGTTGACATCTTCACAGTTTTACTTTGCCTGAGAAATTAAATCAGCTTCAGGTGCAGTTATGAATAGGCTAAAAATGCACAAGCTGTTTCTCGCCTAGATTGGTCAAGCAGTTCATTTTACTGTGAAACGGAGAAGTTTGTTAAGGCCTTTCACATATGGAAAGGAAAAGTCAAATACATCCAGGGCTGTGGAGGGTGAAAGGGAAGAATTATCCACAGAACGAGAGGTAAAGGAAGAGTGGAGGAATCTGTAAGTGGGCTTAGCCCAAGGTACAGAAGCTAAATAGGTGGGAAGTGTGGAGAGCATCCTGAAGTCACACTGGTTAAAGCAGAGGACAGAACCTTCTGTGCTACAGACATGAGCAGCGGCAGAAGGGTTTCGAGCATGCACCCCACAGGCCTGATGGGGCCTCACACACTCCTTTCTGTCCAGAGCATTCCTATATCGTTTAGAAGTTTCTAGATTATTGTCTCTATTTTCATATTGAAACCAGATTTTAGGGGGGTTCTTGTGTTTTGGAGTTAAACATTGAAACCAGAACATGTGGAAAGGTTAAAGCAGCAAAACAAGATTTATTGAAAAGGAGAGAAACGTAAAGAAACTCTCAGACACTTGACCCAAGAGGGGCAAGAAGGAAGCCATAATTTAACCTTAAGATGGGAGAACAAAGAAGATAGCTTAAGGTCAGACAGAATGGGAAGAGAGCCGCCATGAGCACATGATAAGAGGAGTGAAGCAACATGAGATCCAGGAAGAGAGGGTGGGTAGAGCTACAATCTTTTATAGGCTTGGGTGTTGCTAAGGAGTATCCCAGAAGCTACTGGGGAAGTGAGGTAATAAAGACTGAAGGTGTGGTGGGTGTGGTTTCCATAGGTCTGGACACTAGTATATTAATATCACTCATTCTGACTGCTTACTTTTGCATCCATTATTGAGCAGCCAATCAAAAATGACCAAGCCTAGGACTGAAAGTCCATTTTAGCCTTGGTAATTCTACAAGGAGAATTGTGTATCTTGAACCTGGGGTGTTGAAGCTCCAATGCTGTCATCCTAAAATTTCCTGCCTTTGGGTCAGTCCTTTATGTGTCAAAGAAGAGGAGTCAAGTGGAATGCTCATTGCATATGAACTTTTCTCAGGAGGCAAATTGCAAGCCAAGCCAAGCTCACACACATATTCTAGAAGACCACATTTTTTTTTTCTAAGTCAAAACCCTCATAACAAATGAGGGTGAGTTAAAAAAAATGCCTTTCATCCCTGTCATTGCTTGAATGTGAGTTGCCCCCCCCCCGACAGGCTCATGTGTTTGCATCTTTAGTTGATGTTTGAGAAGACTGTGGCAACAGTAAGAAGTGCAATCTTATGGGAGGAAGGCATGTCCCAGGGAATGGGCTTTGAGGTTCATTAATCCTGCCCTGCTTCTGCTTCTGCTTCTGCCAAGAGTCAGCATTAGCAGTTTGCTCCCTCTGCCTTCATTATGTCTACAGTGACCCGAGCTGCCTGTAGCTTCTGCTGCCTGCCGTGCCTCTTCTGCCGTAATGAACTGCATTTCCCTTCTGAAACCATAAGCCAAATAAATCTCCCTTAAGTTGCGATCGAGTGTTGTCTCACAAGAACAGAAAGAATAACTGTGATAGTCCCTCATCTGGTATCAAATCATGGTTTTCGATATACTCTTTAAAGATAAAACTTGTGAAGCATGCATTATTGAATTCCCTTTGTGTTTGGATGCCTAATTTTAGAGGAGATGACATGTAGTTGATGAAGTTTAATGTATCTTTCATGATTTCCATTTTAATGGTCTGGACAACAGAATATGAAGGCAGTGTGGCAATGTGGTGGGGAGTTGAATCTATGGTTTCTTGTCTCTGAAACCCAAGAGGTACTGCTACGAGAAAGCAAAAACGTAACTAAAGCAAGTCCTGGAAAGTGTGTATACAGGAAATGCTGACTCACCACCCTCTCCAGACAGATGGTCCAGGAGGACTCAGTAAACCGTCTATGGGAGAGAGAGAGATTTTTTTTTTTTAAAAAAAAAGAAAGCAAGGTTTACATATGTTCCTTTTTCCTTGTAAAGTAACTCCTCTGAATTACAGATTTCCTAAAGCAGATGTTTTGTATTTTACTGTCATTTGAACCTCCATAACCTTGCCAGAAAGGTGAAGTTTCTTTTTCATCCATGACAGTGGGGACATTTGACCTGTATTTTAAGTGGGAAGAGCTGGCAGTGGGTCAGGAAAACATATTCGTGACTATTAGAGAAGTCATACACTTTAAAACAGCAGATTTGGTTAGTGGAAGAAAGTATTTGATAAGTGTGATGGAAGGTCTCATAAACTCCAAGGCAAACATTCCTTTTAATCTGATCCATGAAATAATTGAAATTGTATGTATTAGTAGAACACCATGTAATGTTTCAATACATGCATACTTTGAAAGTAAAAAGCTTTAGACAAAATATAGAAAATCTAATGAAAAAGTCATTAGAACAAAGGACTACCATCAATGTCTTTTCTTGGATAAAAATGACATAAGATGGAGTCAAGTATAATAAAAAATTCAAGCCTATTTTCAATGCATATTTAACTACATCTAAATATTGCATTTGTAAGTTGTCCAAAAGCAATAAACAGGTTTAAAAATCCATTTGAGCTAGACATGCTAATCAAAAGCTAGACATTAGATTTACATGGGTTGAAAAATCACTCAAAGAGATATCTTCACAATATTGTTCTGTTTTAGTGTCCCTTGTTGTTAGTTATTGCCAAGGAGACTAAAGCACAGTTAAACTTAGCCTTACGGTCCATTTACTTTTCAAATGAGTTGCCCCAGCCAGAAATGTGAGGCTCCTAAAATATGTCTCCTAGGAAACAATGACAAGTAGTTATTTCTTTTATAATCTTTGTGTGTATATGTATGTACATGCATATGTGTGTGTGCATGTAAATACGTATGTGGGCCTATATAGTCCATGGCATATATGTCGAGATCAGAGGACAGCCTCAGTCATGGGTCCTTGCTGTACATCTTGTGACATGAATATGCCTGTCCACTGTGTACCAGGCTATCTGGTCTCTGAGCTTCTGGGATTCTCCTGTCTTGCCTTCCATCTTCCTGTAGGAGCGCTGGGAAGACACATGCACTACAGTGTCTAGCTTTACTGTAGTTCTTAGGGTTCATGAAGTGCAAAATGAACACTCTAGCACAGTACCCAGCTTGTATTTCTCAACTAACATCAACTAACATCAAATAACATCTCATAGCCCAAAGTACACCATGAAAAGAATATGTAGATAAATAAGATGTCACACTGGATAAAGAGACACCAAAATGAAGGCATAGAGCTAATTATCTCACAACCAGAATTGCCAAGCAATGAGGGAGTCCCACAATTAAGACCAACTGTCTACTTGTGGGAATTGGAAGGAGGACAGACACCACTGTCACCCCATACCAGGATGGTTGTCTTCATCTCTATCCAGTATCCACCCAGTATGCATAAGAAAGGGTGTGGTTGGATTTGAGCTCAAAGTTTATAGAACAATGATACTTTCCTTTGTGAAAACTAGTGCAAGAAGGGATGAAGGACAGTCCAAGAGTCATTTATAGTCTCCCAAGGATGACTGACAAGCATTCCTATGAAGCTGGGGGGGGGGGCTCAGGCATATTTGTTTCTAGGATGTTGTCATTGCAAAGCAATGAGCCTGTCCTGTGCAGGAGGAGAATGGGAACTTGAATGTCGTAAGGTTTTGGAGAGTTCCTGAAAACAGACGTCTAAGATGTGCTGAAGTACTAGCTGCGCTGTATCGGGGTTTGGAAGAACTAGGCCAAGTGCCTAGAAGAGGAAGTCGTCTTTTTTCTGGTGGGAGAGTTCAAAGTGACGAGGTTTAGAGACAAGTCAGTGGTCCTGGGACCGATCAGCAGGATGCTGGAGCTGGAAGGATGGCTGTTGCCATGACAGTTGGCCTTGGTGAAGGCAGCTCACTGCCCCTTGGAGGGGAGGCTTGTTCTTTAACAACACAAGATGCTGTGCAGAAACCCTTCCTGGAAACAGGAGAGACTGCTGTGGCTTCCAGGTTCAAAAAGAGTGAGGTCCAGCCTAGATCAAGTCAGAGACACTCGGGGACTGATGTCTGCCAAAGCAGATCCTCCTCCACCAATGGAGCTACACAAAATACACACGCTACAAAGAAAGAGTTCACCACAGACAATGACTCTCCTCGGCCCAGCTCAGGTCACTAACTCCATACCCAGCCTTACCTGTGATGAGGAGGTGTAGAAATGAGTAAAGTGAGAGGGAATGGGTTAAGAGAAAAAGATCAGTCTAGAATTAAGCCAAAAACTGGTTTAATGTACACAATGAATATGATCACTTTTTTTTTTTTATTAAAAATTTAATTATACATTTTAAAATTTTTTACCAGTTCCCTCCCTCCCCCCTCCCCTTCCCCCAGTGTCTCCCCCCCAATTCCCAGAGAGTCCTTTATTGTGTGCGCCTAACTCTCCACTGGGTCCTCCTCTCCGATGACATATAAGGACCCAGTGGCATTTCCATAAGCCCTTTCTCTTGTTCCCCTTAATCATAAGATTACTACTATGGCTGTCAATCCCTTGCCTCCAGGGGTCTCGGTGCCCTTAACAGATGCTAGACTTTATGAGGGCAACAGTGCGCTGGACATTGCGCAGGGCATGCAAAGTTCCATTATGATTGCTTTGGCCCCAACTATTGTTGAGAATCTTGCAACGTTGCTCCTCCCATCCTTTTGCTCTTACAATCTTACCGCCCCCTCTTCCGCAAATGTCCCTGAGCTCCAGGATGGGGAGAGATTAGGCTGTCCTAGTTCTATGTGATTGATATAGAGTCTCTGAAGTTCTGGATTGTGGTTTGTTGATTTTCTTTTGCAGTTTTTCTGCTCCTGCAATTCCCTTCACTCCATTCTGCTGGGCACGATCACTTTTTTTTTTAAAGCAACTAAATTACTGGAAAATTCAGACCAAGATTTCATTTTAGAAAAGAATTGTCATTAGAACAGACATGAAGTAAGTTGCAGAATACTCCACCAATAGGCTGGCAGAATACCAGGAAGAATTGGTCATGATTGATTCTTAAGTATAACATAAGTAACTAAAAATAGGAACTTTGGAATGAAAAGGTTTGGACTAGAATTCCAATAGTAATCAGGTGACTCTGATCTACTAAACCTTCAGTGTCTTCATTGAAGAAAATGGGTATAACTATTTTCTTTAGACTGGGAACAATTAATCTTCATGAACCAATTAGTCCTTAGGAATGTTCCACAAATATTACCATTGGTGATATAAATGAGACAGTCTTTGCATTTCTATCCATTCTAGATGGACAGTTACAATGATAGATAAGATCAAATCACACTCATTTCTCTTCCTTGTTCCAGCAGGAGGTACCAAGGACAAGCTGACTTTTGTTGCGAACAGTACCATGTAACAGCTGATAGACTAAAGTCTTGCTGAGACACTGAAAAAAGCGCAAGGCATTAGAAGTGCTTACTAACAGACTAATATTTTAAGGGAGATGGGTATTGTAGCTAGTCGTTATTTGTTTTGGGGTGGATGGAAGATGAGAAAACACACACTGAGTATCTACAAAGGAATTGGCTTGGGAAGTTTTTCTTCCGTTCCTCTCATTTTATTTGTATTCTGTTTTAATTTAGTTCTTGGAATTTTGCCAAGGTCGAGAGGACTAAAATCTAATTTGCCTTCAGTGATTTCTTCCTAAAGCTCTAAGATTCTCCCAAGTTAATATTTTAACACTTATGCCTATCTTGCTCACTGAAGGCTGGTCCAACAGCCTAAGAATCCTCAACAATATGCCTTGCCCATTGGCACAGAAAAAAAAAACTGTGTTTGGGTCTGCAAATCTCTTCAAAAAATTGGGAAAGGCAACATGAAGGTGGAATAATTTGAAAAGTTGTTTTACAGAAATTCTTGGACAAAAAAGTGCACATATTTGTCAAATAACTTCTGTGAGAAATTGCCTTTTGCTAGCTCTCCTTCTTTCTTGTCTATTGCAGGCAACTAGACATGGCTGCAAAAATTTGATGTTCTTTGTTTCACATCAGAAATAATGCATACTACCTACCATAGGTCTCAGAGATAAGAGTTTAAGGTCTTGTTGAGTGCTGTGTACAACTGTGAGTTTTTAGGAATATTTTTCCTAAAAAATCTCTTCCTACTATACTATGTTCAGAATAAGGTTGCTAATAGAATGATTTCTGTTTCCAGAATGTCTAAGTCTAACATTTCCAACCTCATCACCATCAAAAATACATATGCCACATGCACACTTATTCATGTATGTACATACTTCATTTAACCATGAGGTTAGCTGGCTCTTGTCACAAGCATAGGTGTCATGGTTAAGCCCAAGAGCATCATGGGAAATGGAACATGAAGAAAAAGCCTCAAAAAGAAGTTAGAGAGAAGCAGCAGCAGAAGAAAGTTTGAGCACAGAACTAAAAGAATAAAATAAAGGGCTGGAAAAAAATGGGTGTGAGCTTCAGTTCGCCCCAGGAGCCAATCTGTCTCATTAATTGCTTTTTAATACTTTTGTGCCTAGATAAGCTGATTACAGAATCTCTCAGAATTCCCATTCCTTCAGAACTCCCTTCATTTCAATTTCAAAAAAAAAATTTGTACTTTCATTGCAAATTGCCAAAATTTTACTTCTAATCAGTTCTATTCACTCTCTTTAGGGCAGGTTGATTACATGAAATTGGTGTACCAAGATGATGTTGGTCATTTTAAGATTATCGACGATAGCATAGCATCTGAAGAATGTCTTTTGAAAGTATGCGTGTCCATTCCTGTCTCACACAGTGCACTTCAATGGCTGAGAACATTCAGCCACCTTCTTAGAAAAATCTGAGTACATTTGAGTGGAGAGACTAAGCCTTCATGAATGAACCCTGTGAATCATTTACTAAAGTAATTGGCTTGTAGATATATGCTTTTATCTCTCTGGTGTATATTTTCCCTAGTCTGCATAGCAGGCCTGAAATTCGGATTGAGGAATCATCCAAACCTCACCCTCTGTGAATCTGCTTGGATACAGCTGTGTTGAGAGTTCTAGAAAATGGAGCTGGTATCCACGTTCAGCTGCTAACATGTCCTTTCAACATATAGACCAGGAACGGACATGGCTCTGAAGACCCGTCAAGTGATCTGCCTCTTGCAAGGTCATGTGCTGAAGCTGCTAACAGGGTCTTGCTCCCTCAGAGAGAAGGCCTGAGGGGGAACCTGGCAGCTAAGACGTGGGAGAAGGGAATGGGATCTTGAGAGCACGCAGCCCCGTGTGTGCTAGACCAGACTGAACCCCGACTTCAGTGCAACGCTGAAGTTGGCAGTCACTTGAATCTGTACAACTTCTGGCATTTTCTTGGTCTTGATTGGATCATGATTTCTGTGTCTTGTAATAGAAAGAGTAATAATCTACTTTAACATCTTATTTTATTTGTGCATGTGTGTTTGTGTATATGTGTGTATACTAGAGGGCATTTGAGTATGTGTGCCTGTGGAGGCCCAAGGGTGACACTGGTAATCACTCTGGATTGTTCTACCTCCTATTGCTTTGCTCTGGGATTTCCCAGACTCTGTCTTCCAAGGCTAGAACTGTATGTTCTTTTTATGTGGGATGTGGGGATCCAAATTCTCAGGTACTTTTGCTTACAAGGCAAAGGTTATAACCCCGGAGCCATATCCCCAGTCCAGTAATGATTTATAAACAAGGAAATGGAGACACAGAGATTTAGAGAAGTATGAAGCACTCAGAAATTGACTGACACAGATTCTGAATTCAAGTCTCACAATGTGACCCTTGAAATGGTAAATTCTATGTGTCAACTCAGCTATAATAGGATGTACAGGTATCTAGCTAGTCAAGATGCTGTTATGAAGGTATTTTTGGATACCAGGAACATAAACATTTACAAACCAGCTGATTTTTTAAAAAGTCAGATTATATTCTGTAATAGAATTCTTAGTCAATCAGCTCAAGACTTCAAGAAAAGACGTAATTTTGCTTATGACGATTATAGAAATCCTGTGCTATTTCCAGCCTGCTGGCCTGTCCTATATGTTTCAGACTCAACAGCCCAGAACATGGAAACCAATGTCTTAAAATGTCTGCTTCATCAAGAGTAGAAATCTTCTCTCCTGCCTTCTCCCCACAATCGATGCTTCCCTTCCTCCAGTTTACATTTAATACACATGCACATAATAGATGCATTCTTCTGTATCATATGTCAATATATTGCAGTTCTACATAGCTAGACAGACATAAGTAGTAATATAAGTAATTCAATCATTTTTGTTCTTGCTCTAATGATACAAATATAATTGGTTCTGTTTCCCTGTAGAACTCTGACTGATTAAAAGGGTAACTGAAAGCAACTCAGGAAAACATGGAACAAGCCAAAGGAAATGTATTTCTCCCTAGAAATCATTTATCAGAAAACACAAGAATATGTACTTGGTGAAGAGTGGCAGGAAAACGCCTTTTCTCTCCAGTGCTTCATGAGAAACTTTGTTTGCTTTACTTTTTTTCCAATGAAAATTTAACAATAATTCTCTTCAAAATGTCACTGTGCAATAACTTCTTAAAATGCAAACTGACCATGATAATAACAGACAGTGAGACATCATTTTTTTTGGCTAGGCATGACAGATTTTTTTTTATTCTTTTAGAGTCTTTTTACAATTAAGTGCAGGGAGTCAAGTCTGAAAAGAATTGACCATTTCTATTTCAATTCACACTTGATCTCTTCTATCAGTCTTTCCTGAATTCACAGCATGCACTGAAAAGGTATAGCATTCTTCAGTGCTGTATGGATAGTAGCTGGGATTGGGGTTAGCTTAGATTGCCATCGAAGTCACAGTGATGCCTGCTGAAGAGCCCAAACTTGATGGCCTTTGAAGATGGCTTGGGTGTGTTCATCTGCTTTTAAAGGATGTAGGGTTTGTCGACTCCATCCTTGGAATTCCCAGCCACAGGATGAGGTTCTCATTTTCACTCCCAGCTATTCTAAATATCTGCTCCATTGATATTATGGACAGGGAGAGATAAGCCGAGTGATTTTCAGCTAGACGTAGAAAAGAAGTTACAAAGAGACAATGGAAAAATGAAGGATTGGTGGGTTGGGAAAATTCCTTTTCTTTTAGTACACTATAAAATGTGGAGTAGAAGCACAATGGCTTAATGAGTTTCCGTCTCCACACTGTGACAAATCTACAATTTGGCCATTGTAAAAGTAATGATATGTTTCATTAATTTCATATGTTCATTTAATAGAGTATTTGGAGGGAAGGCATTTTTGCTTTAGAAATGAGAGCAAGGAAAAGCTGATAAAAAGCTTCAAGTTGGTGTTCGGTACTTCCTGGAACACATTAATAACATTCAGCCGCCCTTTCAAACACGAAGACAAATCTCAAAGCAATGCTTTGTCTTCTCAGTCATAGTCCTAATAATAGAAGAGTAGAAGTCTTTGCCTGCTGCACTCCTTGCAGTTAAACTCCCCACCCTCTAGTTTATGCACATGCACACACACATACACACACACCCAAACACACTCATGCACACTCACATGCACACACACATATACATGCACCTATGTATACATACACAGTAACACACACATTGCCATTATAGATGTATCTGAACTTACCGTTTTGTGACCTGTCCATTCTACATGGGCATCTTATTCCTAGGGCAACCTCTTCTCTGCTATTCTCAAGTTCCCTTGAAGGGTGCTTTTCAGAATCATCTGCTATTCTGCAAGCTGTCACCTGCCATTCTGCAAGCTGTCACCTGCCATTCTGCAACTGTCTGTTTTAGACTTCCTTAGGTGAGGTTGTTTCCAAAGCTGACCCCAGGCGGAAGTTTAAGTCCATGTAATTTATTCATGAGAAAATCAAGGAAGCATCTGCAGGGATTTGGGGAAAGAAGGAAGAGAAGACAAAGGAGAGACGCTGCCCATCATACCCTGCAAAACCCCTAAGGACTGTTGAGTCAATATGTGAATTGGGGTGTTTACCCCTCCACTCCCACATACTATGGGTGAGAGCTACTCATGTGGGGAAATGGAATTTTCATACTTCTAGCATGCACTATTTGTGAATCAGCGAAAACTGCAGGAGAAAACCACAAAGTAGCAGCACATCAACATGTGTGAGATGGGCGAGAGCTGAGAGGATGTGTGGTTATGCCAAGAGATGGCCCATGATGCCATGGAAAGCATGCTTCAGAGGTCAGTTAGTCACTCAGCAAGCTTAACTGCCCAAGTGCCCAACTGCCTTAACTGCCCAAGTGTTATGGTCCAAAATACATGGCAGATTTGTCAAGACAGTAAAATGCAATCATTTGCCATGCTTCTCCTTCAAATGCATAAGGTGAGGGTTAAGAGGTCATACTTGACTTGGTCTCTGGAAAACACTCTGGGCTACTTTATGACTAACAAAGGCAGTTGGACTCTATAAAGCTGCTTTGATACTTGATACTTGATCATATATTGGTATATAGTCTGCAGAAGTATTCCCTTCAATGAATAGTTTCCATCCCAGTGATATTCACAGACCAGTGAGGACAGGAATGGCCAGAAGAGAAATTTATATCACAAAGAAAGTTTGCAAGTTGGGGATGGTAGTGCACATCTGTAATCCCGGCACTCAGTAGACTGAAACAGAAAACTCTCATGTTTAAAGCTAGCCTGGTCTGCATAGTGATGTATGGGGCAGAGGAAAGAGAGAGAGAGATTTGCATACAAGCAAAACAACAATTGTCACAGCTGCCCGATTGTGGTCACCTTCTTGGGCATGGACAAAGTCCAGGTACTTAGATCTCTGTGGCAGCGTGTTCGTAGGTGGGGCTCTGGGGTAGCGGGAAGTATTTTCAGAAGCCCATGTACCTTGGACTCTCCATTTTTTCACTCCCCTATAGCTACTGACTCCTTTCCAGAGGAAATAGGAGCTGTGGGATCGCATTTGCTGTTCATATTATCACTGAGAGGTGATGCTGTTGAGAAGCGGGTAACCGAGGTTATTTTGTGAGGAATGAACTGAGAGAAAAGCAAAGCAAAGCAAACAAAGAAATGGAATGCGCAAAGCAGTTAATCAGGGCTGTCTCAAGACCTGCCTTCTTCTGTGGTTCTAAGCTGACTGAAGGAAGTTTTTTATTCAGGGCTCACAGTTACCCTCTACTGGATATGCTGAGTGAGCAGGTAGGCGTCAGCAATTACCCCCATGGCTAGATCTGATTCTGTTTCTCGTTCCCAGAGTGATGGGATTTCTTACTCCCCAGAGCTCTCCAAGACATTGGGTGGCACTGCTGGACAATGCAACACTCTTCCAGGAAGAGCAGGAGGTGACATGCTAGTGTGGCTAACCACCAAGGTCCTTGCAGACATAGAAACAAACACCAAAGTGGGGCATTGGCAGCCTAGTGTGTATTTACACGTGTGTACTTTATGTAAAAGATCACGCGTGCATATGCGCATAGTTGAAGACGGTATAACAATTTCCCACTAAGCCATGAATAGAACAGCCAGCTGTTGTCTCAGATATTAAAAGAATGCAAACAGGGTTGAGTTTTTCTTCTGGCACAAGAACAAGGAATGTTTAAGTTTCTCCCACTTGCACTTAATTTATTTTTAGGTTTATTCACCACCATTTGTCAGGTTTCTTGAGTTTGACCTGAAACTGACCTTCAGATAAACGTGAAGGCGAAGCGAGCCCTGGAACTCTATCTGTGTGCTCTTTTGTCTTGGGAACTGTAAATCGGGGCATTAGGTGAATAACACAGCTTGGCTTTGTGTCATGAAAAGTAATTTGGGCTGTGGTAAGGGCAGGATTTATGAAGCTGTCTGGCCAGGCTTGGGCACGGTGCCAGCTTACACCTGCTTTGCAGACATGGCCGCCCACGGTTGTCACACTGCTCAAGTAGCCGAATTCCTGTCATTGGATGGAGGCACTTTTGGGGCCACTGAAGCCAAAAGCAGATAGGGGAGGAGGGCGGTGGGGACTCACTGCAGAGGAAGCAGACACTCTTCAGGAAACAAGTGGCAGCCCAAGCTTCCCTTTTCTAGCTCTTGAGCAAAACTCTTTTAAAACAATGGAAACACATTTATAAAATGTTGCAAAGAAGTCTTCGCGTGGTGTTGGCAAGTAAATAAAGGTAAATAAATCTGCTAAGTTTTCGAATAATTTTTTTAGATAAGAATGAGGGTCTGTACCACAGCAGAGATGGTTCTGGAATTTATTATTCAAACCGGAACACATGTGAAACTTAAAGGAGTCGGACAGCGTAAAGTGGGGCTGTCCCAAGCAAGCCGTGGCAGACAGCAGCTCCATCCTGAGTTTATCCAAGCACACGAGAAGCCTGCTAAATGAGCACCGTGTCACAGAGGTGCTTTTCTAAAATGTGACAGAAATGACACTGTGTCTTTGATGGTGCTGGACGACTTCTATGAAGCAGATGGCCAAACCGTCAGGACGCCAGAGCACATGTAGCCCGGCCTCCTGTGGTTCAGTCTCTTCTCTGTCTCAGAAAAGCACAGAAGGTCAGCCAATCCCTGCTTGACCCGAGAATGGCCCTCTAATAACGTACAAAGCCTCTGACCGATTAGGATGGAAGCCACAGGTGTCCCGTAGCTGGTGACCAGCATTTGCACCATGATGCCAATGCACGCTGGACACACATGCCTTCTCAAAGTTTTCAACTTTCTTCCCATCTCTCAGAGATTTCGATTTTCTTTTTTAGAATTTTATATAGAAATCTCTTTTATTACTCTCATTGTCATCAATTAATGTGCTACATATATATATATATATATATATATATATATATATATATATATATATAACTAGCACATTAATCTCCTGTGGCTGCTACAGCAAATTATCAAAACGTTGGTGGGTACTACATACAGCAGTGTATTTTCTGATGGAACCAGGGATGTCTGAAATCAAAGTGTCAATAAGGCCTTGCTCTCTTTTAAGGCTCCAGGTAGTCATAGGCCATACACTATAACCTTTAGTTGGGTTTATGGTTCTTGCAGACTCAAGAGATAATTTGGTTATTGCTGTGATTGAAGAGTAAAAACAAATTAAAATTGAGACTCAAATGACCTTTCCTCTTTTCTAACTCTTCCTGTGTTCCGTCTCACCGCCCATTCTTTCTACTTTGTTTCTGTGAAGTTGGGCTCCACACATTTAACTTTGGAGAACAGTCACATGGGGAAATTTCCAGTCCCTGTATTTAACCCATTTTACATGGTTTCAGGATCTGCACACACAAACACGTTCAGGTAGTACATGTTAGATACCTCAAGATTCCCATGAAGAGATTAAGAACCCAGAGGTAATCCACAGCTGAACTCAGCTTTAGTAGATGTTTAATAAAAGAAATTGGAAGAATGTGATAATCTTTTTTTGATGTAAGGGTACATTCTAGACTTTGCATCAAAGTCATCTAACTTTTATTGTATGGGCAGAAATGCAAGTGAATGATAATAAGAAAAGAATAAAAAAAGGAGACTGGAAGAGTTAGAAAAGAGGAGAGGTCATTTGAGTCTGAATTTTAATTTGTTTTTATTCTTCAATCACAGCAATAACCAAATTATCTCTTAGTCTGCAAGAACCAGAAACTCAACTAAAGGTTATAGTGTATGGCCTATAGTCACGGAAAAGCCTGTTTTAGGTCTAGCAATGACTGACCGTTCCTTCCTAAAACTGCTATCAGACAGATGACTTCCTTTCTCTTGGCTCCAGGATTCCCTGTCGTGACTCAGTTCTCTGAAAATGGCCACTAGGAAACAGACTGGCATCTTAGTAAGTCCTGTAGAAAGTGTGTGCCTTGTCCCAGCAGTTCTGGGACCTACACACTTGTGCTAAATGGCTATGACTGCCACAATCCCCCTCTTGTCATTCTGGAATGGGATAAGGGTTTCTCAAGGTCTAAGTCTAAGTCACCTGCCCAACTTCAACCACATTATGCGATCAATGATGCCTCTCAAATTATGTGGAGTGTACGTAAAAACGAAGCTCTTTCTTTTATGAAAGTCTAGGTAATGTGGGAGGAAAACGGAGAGTAAATGTTCCCAAGCAAATGTAACCCACCTCCAGTCTACTTACCTGGATAACTTTTCAACCATGTTAGGTAAGATGGGGAGAATTTCTGGGCAGCTGTTAGAGAATTTCCCACCCAAGAATCCACAGAAATGCAAGTTGTCTACTTTGGATTCAGAGATACTCTTAATCATGTACCTAATTTACCTATACTGCCTTAGATGGGATTTTCATGTAACTAGAGGATCTGTAAGGTTGCCATAATGAAATACCACAGACTGGCAGATGAAGTTGCAGAAGTTTTATTTTCTTACAGATTGGATGTTTGGAAGTCTTACATCAAGGGGCTGGCCAATTTGGTTTCTGGTGAGCACTTCTTTCCTCCTGGTTAGAAGGGGTTACCTTCTCCCTGTGTTCTAGGCCTCTCCTGCCTTTGCTGTGTATTCCTGGAGGGAGAGGAAAGAGGGTTAAAGGGGAAAGGTAGGGGGATGGAGAGAAAGGAGGAGGAGGGAAGGGAAAGAGAAAGAAGAAAAAGGAAAATTACTCTTCTCATAAGGACACCAGTCACATGGGATGAGGGCCCCACCCTTGTGACCTCAACGAATCAGTCCCATTGGTTCTTGGAACTTCCCCCTATCCATCAGCTGGGTTCATGATTCTGTGCATAATAAAGGGACAAACATTTCCTTTCGCCTTGTTTCCACAGACTTGGAGCAGTGCATTCTGACACTGATTAGCTCTGGCATGTGGTGCCGCCTGAAATACTTTCCCAGTGCAAAATCTAAAATCTTTTCCAGTTTGCAATCCATGAGATCTCAGAGGTCAGAGCCTGATCCCAGCACAGCCAGAATCCTATTAGTCTTCCCCTATCAATTAACCCTACACGTTTTTTCCATTTAATTGCCAGATGTTTTTTCTCAGGTCAGTGGGCCAGCAACCAGACTGCTAACCCCACAGAATATTTCTAGACACGAATGACACACACACTTGAACAAATATTTTATGGTATGCGACACAGTTATAACCTTAAACACATACTGATGTTACAGTTAAGCGTGGTTTATGGATACAATCTCTGAGTATCACGGCACTTATTATTTGAATTCCTTTCCCCTGTAAGTCAACATCAATATAAAGGAAAGACCAACTGAAAACATGTGATACCAATTAAGTGTAACATGAAATATGACCCTTAAAAGCAAATTGGTTACTAATTCCCAGAGCTGAGCTTGTTCAGATCCCATTTAAACTAAGTTACTTGTTCTAAGGAAACATTTAGAAATCAAAATCTAGAAAACAAAAACAAAACCCAATTTTGGGTCTAGTCTATCGAATAAAGTATTCCGACTGTTCTACTTCCAATGTCTTTCCAATTTCCTCCAGAATTAATAATATTGGGATTTCTTAGACACTGGCTGCCTTTGCTTGGTCATTCTTCAATTTGACCTACCCTAATTTTTCGCCAATTTGACTTTAAAACATATTTTAGAATTAATTTACCAATTACTGAAGTGCCTTATTGTTGCTATTGCAGGATTAGAAAACAATTATCAAGAGCAAATAAAAAGTGTGACCATCACAGTCACAACGAAGAGGTTTGCATTCAGAAAAAAAGTTAAAGAGCTCTCGTCTAATTTGCACATTAGTCCTTCTGACCATCATGGCTTCAGAAGACTGGGCAAAATTTGGGTGTTATCAGCAATTCTATTTTCTGAAATCTTCGTGACATCCACGCCTCTGTCATTATAAAGACTGAAATCTGGGTTAAATGTGTCTTACTACTTGAACTTAAAAGCTCACCTAGTCTCACAAGCTTCCTTGTGAGAGAAAACAGAAAAACTGTGTGGGAGGGCCCAAAAGCTCAGTCCCTAAAGACTGTGTTCATATTCTTCTGCGAAACAATGAACAATTCATTGTTGTGATGCTCCCATGTAAAGTAAGAACAATTAAAACTTGTTTTGGACTAATTAAGCAAGTTTCCTTAATAAGTCTGGGAGTATATTTATGCTTAGCTTTGTAGAAAACAACATAAATTTAGAATAACCACCAGCTCTGGGATTGGACTTTCCTTGTTACTAATGTTCCTGGTATTAATAGCAGGAAAAAAACAGCACTGAGAGGTAATTACTGTATCCTAGCTTTACAGGGGCGTTTTCTAAACTAAAAATGAAGAAGATAACATTTTTGAATGTTATACTTGACAGCTTCCATTATGGATTCTGTCACCTTTTCATATGTTTCCTAACTGTGCACACTGCAGAAAAGGGCAAGGAATTAATCAGGTTGCCAAAAGAGTTGGGTTACGCAGTGTGCAGAAAGCACTTCAGCTACATTATTTGCACAATTTCTGTAGGGAGTTGTGCGATAGCAGCCTTAAATTTAATATGTCTGGCCACCTTCCACCTGGACTCGCTTCAAACCCACTGCCTGCAGCTCGCTGCATCCAGGGTGAGAAATCAGTCACTATATTAGGAATGGATGGCAAATGATTCCAATCCACATTTGGCAGTTGCTATGTGTTTTAACCTGGAGCAATACCAAATTGGAAAATTCTGCACTTCTGCAAGCTGGGCATTAGATCTGTGTTGCAGTCTAAATACATTTCTGCTTTGAAGAAGTTGACAAGATGATTTTTCTTTTTAGAATTTCCTTGGTTGCTGAGTGTCAGACAGGAATTTCAGAATTTACCCCATCATCATCACCTTGCTCTGGTCCTCTTTCTGTCTCACTGAGTGTGGGAAGATGTCAGTTCAGTTAACCTACCATGTTATGATCCATATAAATATTAGTCTTATTCTTTCATGCCATGAGCACATTTTTAAGAAAGAAAGACCTTATTAAGTCTTTAGTGATTGCCAAAGAATAAAAGGGGGGAGGGAACTAATGAAATGAAGAAACACCAGATAGAAAAAGTAAAGCCAACTGCCTCAACCAAAGAAAAATACAAGTTATCATTTTAGTAGCAGGAAAGTTCACATAAGTATAAATAAGATATTGTTTTTCTACACATCATATTGAATGCTAACCTCCAGTACTGGTGAGGATCAGGGCTACGTACTTTGCAAAAGAAACAAAGATTTAAAAAGTCATTCATCAATGCAAATTTAAGTGAAAAGTGTCACGCCCTTTGGCCTCAAGAAAATTTTCAGAAAAAAAAAAAAAACTACAAAGAAATTTAAGTTTGTGTGTCATTCTCAAATGTCAACTTATACATTGATCAGGGGTTATCTAGTTAATGCAGACCTCTGCACAAGCCTATAGGAGATTGTCTTTTTTGCATGCTTGATAAGGGCAAACAGTCTACAGTGGGCAGGACCACTCCCCAGGCAAGCAAATGAAGCTGGGGAGAGCTGGTTGAACATTCCACTGACTTGCATTGCTCTTCCGCTGTTGACTTTAGATGTGGTATGCCCAGTCCTCTTGGCTCCTGCTAACATAGCTTTCTTTCCAGGATGGATGGAACTTTGGAATTACGAGCTGAGCAAAAAAAAAAAAAAAAGTGTTCCCTTAAATTGTATTTTTGCAGTAAGTTATGAATGTAAAACAGCATGTAAAATTGAATGTGCAAATAAGGTTAATTTACCATTTGAACTGGAATAAATTATTTGGAAATCTGCAAAAGACCATAAATAGGGAAATTCTTGGTTAAGTTAGGGTAAATACAATAACTGGTATGCAGAAATTTGAAATGGACTTTCTAAAGGTTTACTTAGAGGAAACTATATAAAGCATTTCTTAGTGAGAAAAAAGCAAATTCATATCTCATGTATTATGCATAATATAAATACTTTAAAAAATTCTAGACATGTGAATATGGATGTGCATTTTTGTGTGTGGGCATATGCTTTGTGAGGAATGCATATGAAGATATGCATCATCAAGGAAGTTAGGACTACAGGGAAAGAAAAGAACTATACCCTGTTGTTCTTAAAATAAGCATGCTTTAGTTTTTTACCGAAAATACAGTTTTCAGGTGAATGTCATTTAGAGTTCTTCAGAAAAGTGATACCCATAAGATATGTGTTTGTCTATATGTACATATAGAGAAGTTTATTTTAATATAATATTTAAGATGCATATGTAGCAATCAGAAGCTTATAAACAAAGAAGGAATGATTGACTTAGGCAAAACCATTTGATTATGGAGGTTGCTGATTCTAGAATCTTCAGGTTAGGTTAGCAGATGAACAAAGGCAAACTCTTGGGTAGAATTCTTCTGTTTTGAGAAACTTCAGTGTTCGTGTCAACTACTTGTACGAGGCTTTTGTATTGTTAAGTGTGACCACACCTTCAAAACATTTGCACACCACCACCCAGACTGATGCTTGACTAGATGGTTTGATATAGGAGCCTAGTCAGATTCACACATAAAACTAACATTTGGAGAATGTATTCTCCAAATGCATTCAGTCACAAAAATCACCCTTCCACTTAACATGACCTGATGATCTAGTATACAACCAATAATGTAATACTTTTCTCAGAAGAGACGTATAATTCATCTCTTGTTTCTAGGAGCTTAAATATTCTGATACAAAGGTAGCCATTATTTAATATACACTACATGCTTATAATAAGATGATAAGAGAGAAAAACAAAGATAGATGAACACATACACACAGAGACATAGACACAGTCACACAGACACACATACACACACACACACACACCAAATGAGAAATCAAGAAAAGAATGTTTTAACAATTAGTTATACAACTGGTTTCATAGTTTTAACTGTATTTAAGGTACCCTTTTCTGTACCTATATTTGATGGTGGGGCAATGCAAACCTTCATTCCTAAGGGTTCTAGACCATATGTAGCCCTGCCTGGATTAGGATACTGTAGTGTTCTATTTGCTGTAGAACCACTGCTCTGTGTCATAGTAGAATCCCCTTTTCCTTACTTGAGACCTGTGGCTCAGCCAAGCACAAAGTTATAGACACACGAAGAAGGTATATGGATAAGTAGATAGATGTCTACATGTTAGCCACAGCTACAACATACACTCAGGAAGCGCTGGATCACTGTTTGAATAAGTCATTTGGTGTGGTACCCTGACTAAGCGACATATAAAACTATCACAATAGGTGATAACCAGTGCTCTCATTAGACTATTTTGCTTGACTTTGGTGCAAGGTGACCTTTTCTTCACCTAAATTGGGCATATCAGGGGGTATCCCAGTCTGATTATGCACACATAATCTTTACTTAAAAAGCAAAGAACAAAAAGATAAGAAATCACCTAGGCATGCTGATTTAGTTGGTAGCTAAAGAGTCAAAGCATGTCTTCGAGACCATTAATATGTTCTCATCATGCTGTATATGTTAATTCTTCACAAGATCTGAGCTCAGTATGCATAGACTCAATTTCTATCTCAGTCTTCTTCCTTGGACAAATTACTTCATCTCTGTTAGTCTCAGAGGAAATCATTCAAGGTGAGATATTTCTATTTCTTTTGTTACTTGAATGAATGGTATCTTCACGACTTTAAAGACCAGTGACATAGTTATGTTGGAAAGTAATCTGTTTGCAAACCTGGCAACCTGAGTTTGATCCCCAGGAGCCAACCTGGTGGAAAGGAGAGAACTGACTTCACAAAAGTTGTCTTTTTCCCTCCATCTGTGCCCTGGCATGCATGAGTACACTTCCTTTAATAAATAAAATAAAATAGATTCATTTTAACAACTTTAAAGCAAAATTTGAAATAACAGAAATGTACCTAGCTGCTATGAAGTTTTTGCTTTATTTCCAAAGAGCTTGAGGAGTTTGCCTCTTCCCAGACATGAATGCTAAAAAATTGTTCTCCCATTGGAAGAGGGTCAGAGAGATTCCCCTGTAGCAATGTTCTGCATTTTAAATCTGAGGCATCTTAGCAGGTCTTCTGCACCACAGAGCTGAGGTAGTTGGCCATGACATTTGATATAGAAAATTCTGTCTTTCCTAAATGAAAATCAAAGTATTTGATTGCTCAGCTCTTATACTGAATTTTGTCCCCAGGAATATGCATTCTGTGTTCCTTTCTTGCTTCTCATAGTAACTTAAGAAACAAATGCATAACTTTCTTGAAGAACATAAGAAGCAAATGTTTAAGTTGCTCTAGTGGGAACACAAGTTTTTTGGGTACAAAGAAAACCAATTCTCAGAGGTCTTAAGTCTGTTTTCTCATATTCTAAAGACCCTGCTCTAAAGTCATTAGAGGACTTGCTATACAGTAGAAAACAACTAGACTGGATATGAAATAATGGAGTCTTGTGAAATGAAATGTGACTTCCTTACTCCTTATATTAAATAAGTTGTTGAACCAAGACAACAATGAAAGTATGGGATTTGGGGTCCCACAGTACCGTGTGTGTGTGTGTGGGGGGGTGTATATTAGAGGTCACTTGAACGTGTGTGCCTGTGGAGGCCCTAGAATGATATCCTTAGGAATCAGCCTGTATTGCTCTTTGCTATATACCTCCTTATTGCTTTGCTCTGGAGTTTCCCAGGCTCTGTCTTGCAGGGCTGGACTTGCAGGCTGCTGCCATATCCACCTGGCATTTTTATGTGGGATCTGAGATCCAAACTCAAGTCTTGCTGTTTGTGAGGCAAATGCTTCAATCCCTGAGCCATCTCTCTAGGCCCCACAGTACCATTTTGTAACCGTATAACATTGTGTCATTAACATAGTCTCCAGTCCCAAGTGTCTCACATGGCAATGATGATAATAATGTTTACCTACAAGGACTATGGGAATAACTTTACAACAATGTGTATTAGTGAAATCTGTAGCATCACAATATTGGGTGTAATAAGGGACTTTTGGCAATTGTATGATTCTAAAAATTTAGGACCAGTTACAAAAGGTACTGTTTGCTAGAGGTGAATCACAAGAATACCTCCTTTAAGATGAACCAGAATTTTTAAGCATTGCCTCGCAAATCCACAAATGTGTATCTGTTGGACCAGTAAAGTGGGAAAAGATTATCAGTTCTCTGTGTAAAAATGTCTGGTTGTAAGTTAAGATTAGTGCTGAAATGTGGGTTTCTGTAGCTCCATTCCCACTAGACAGAGACTGGCCTGGAGGTAAAGAGAGTGCAGGAGATCCTGGGGACAGTTTCAGTGGTGAGAGACCTGACATGGGAGCACAGTGACCCTTCAGATATGTAGACTGTCAGCAAGTGTCAAGATCCACAGGACGAGGCTCTTACAGCATATAGCATCTGCTTCTCCAGCTGCCTCTCTGCCCGAAATGGGGAGGAAAAGCAGTGTTGGCAGGAAAGGATCAGTTGGGGAAAGATGAGATTCCACTCCTGAGCCACAGATCAGCAGAAAACTCCTACTTGGGATTTTTATTCATAACCAGAAGGGGAATCTAATAGGAAAGTTTTTTTTTTAATTTTCTTTTGCTTGGTCAGACTGTTTACTTTGCTCTACAATGATTGAGCTACTCTAAAAATATGAATATGCCAGTAACCACAAATGTGATCTTGGATGAAATCAAACTCTCAAACAGTGATTGACTCTATCCCTTGGCCAGCTTGGCCTCTCCATGGGACAACTGCATTCTGATTGGCAGGCCAATTCTATCATTGCACCAGGATTGCCCAGTTAAAACCCAATTGCCAACGACTTCACTCCCTCTTCGGAATCCTTGCAGCCATGGATGTCACTCACTCAACACTGACGCTGCTCCCTAGATCCTGGGTCTCCTCAGATGCACACGAGGTCCGTCCCACACTGGCATGTTCTCTGTTTCCATGTGTGCTGTCCCGGAAGCTGCTGTCCCTGGAGTCCCCTGGCTCTTGTTGATTCATGTGTCAGATCTGGACTAGAAAGAAATCTCTCGGAGAGCTGACAATATTTGGTTCCTCCGATGCTTCCTGTACAGTACTGTCGCTCATACCTCCATGTTCAATGCGGTTGTTCACCGCATTCTCATCTCACATCCTCTGTGCTCCAAGGCAGATGCCAGCAAGGGCCCTATTTATTTTGTTCACTATTTTATACCCAATGTCTTTTCCTGGCAAGACTAGCATAAATATGCATTCAACTCTGTTAGGGGACTGATGGTCGACCATAGAAACTATTCCACCCAAGTATAGCAACACATGTCTTGGGGTTACTTACAAGGTTATGGAGGTTATTAGAGGTTACGAGCCTCTCTCGTCCTTCTGGGAGGGAAAATTGATGTTCAGAAGAAGAAGAAAAAAAACATGATAGCAGTGTATAGCATAAAGGGCTAAAATCAATGGAAAATAAATGCATGATTATAATCATCCATTGGTCTACAATAGTAAAAGCATTTCATAGGTTGGTTATTACTGTTAGACTTTCTTGCCAGAAGTCAACAATTTTCTAAATTTTAAAACTGATATTAAAGAAATGTGGAACTTATTTGTAATTGTGTCTCCTTGACTGAATAACTGGCAACTTGTGATTGTGGATTCTGCCCTTTATAACGTTTTATTATTCGTTTATTTACGGAGAGGCAGGAGACATTATGTACATGCATGCCATGGGCACGTGGATGCAAGTCAGAGGGCAACTTGCAGGGGTGAGTTCTCTCCTTCCATCATGTGAGTTTCTGGGGATCGAAATCAGACCCCCAGGTCTGTGAGCAGGTGCTTTAACTACCCAGTCATCTCTCTGGCCCCTTTGCATCTTTTCTTCTTCCTCAGATCCCTAACATTTGATGAAATATAGATGCACTGCAAATATTTCTTCAGTGATTTTTACTTTTAGACTCCTGTCAGTGAGATGGCAAATTTTTAGTCTTGGCTCCATCTTAATTTTCCAAAACGACTTGTACCTCTCACTTAAAATGCTTGATTTCCATGCTTTGCAAACATAAGGAATGAAACACACTGAGATATGGGGAGCACTCGTGTCCTTAAGAAGCAAACCAGGAGGACTCGTATCCCTAGCATGATGCATTTTCTTCTGGTGTGTAGATGTGGATGCGTTTGAAATTGATGTAGAATGTGAGCACTGAAGAAGTCATACAACATCCAGCAAGTGAGAGAAGATAGTGAAGAAGAAGGACTCCAAATCAAGGATGTCTGGCAATGTGGTCTTGACCAAGCTCTTTGTTCACTTTCTATTTGAACATCTTAATCTGTAAAGTGCAGATTGTAGCACTGACTTTGATGAGCTGTTATGAGATAGTATTAAATTGGTCTTTCTGTACTGTACAGAATATAAATAAGGTGGATGGGAGAGTGCAACAAGGAATTTTCAGAAGCAAAATGAGACTGGGAACAGTTTGAAAAAAAGGGAGGGAGGCCGTCACGCCAGATCTCCAAGTCTTTACTATGATAGAATTGAAGGAGGAAGGCTGGGTGGAGAATAGAACAGACAACCTGGATCCTGGTGAGGTTATTTACGTGGCATCCAAACCATCCAGTCCTTGTACTTCCCGTGCACCTACCTGAGGCTGTCTTTACTTGGGTGGGAATTTTCTGTCCCTGCAACAGGGAGAATCTGACTGATGCTATGATGACACAAAGCCAATGGGGTTAGAAATAACAAAATGGCAAAAGGAAGATTTGGCGTCTGGGAAACAGACACTTCAAAGAATCATTTTTATGGTTGTTGTGGTTGTTTATATTACAATCAGCATTATTACTGATCAACAACAAGGGGACTTAATTTCCCCTTAAATGACTCTTACCTGCCTGAAACTTCCATGAATGTTTAAGAATATTTAGGGTCAGGAAAATTTTTTGTTGGATTATAAATTTCTCTCTTTGCTTCGCTCCTATTTCGAGTTACTTTCCAGTTACTGTGATAAACACAGTGATAAAAAATACTTGAAGGGGAAAGAGTTCATTCCAGTGCACAATTTCAGATTCTGACCAACCTAGCACAAGGAGATCAGTTGAGCAGGCTTACGTGCATACGTTGCTTTCAACTCGACTACAGAGCAACATGACCAGTTCTTGCTTTCTGCATCTTTATGGAGTTCTAGATCTCTTACCTAGGGAATGGCCCTGCTCACCATGGGCGGGGCTTCCAACCTCAAATAAAGCAATCAGAGCAGTCTCACAAGAGTCATGTACAGAGGTTAAACTTAAATCTACAGAGTCCCTCTCCAGTGGGCCAAGAGTCTGCTTTTCTGGTGTCAGGTTGGCAATAAATACTAATCATAACATCTCCCTCCCACAAGTTATTAGCAGATATAATATTACAAAGAAAGACTATTTAAATCTATTTAAAATATCAATCAGTTCAAGTTGTAGAAGGTAGTGCTATCTATCTAGCAAGGAGATCCACTGTGCCACAAAAATACTGAGTTTATATTTGTCAAAGAATGCATGTTATTGATAAACAGTAAATCTTTGTTGATAACTAATAACAGCTGATACTTAATTCTATGCCTCAAGATCATTATGAGTCACCTAATTTAATCATAGTCATACTTCATTAAATTTTGTACTATTTACTTCTAAGTGGGGAAACTGAGTCACAAATGGGGAAATGATTTGCTCTGACTACTAGTGGAGTCAAGCTTAAAAAAAAATAAGAGTTTAGCTATCTCGCCATATGCTTAAATACCATGTGCAGAGTGAATAAACAAATGAATAGGCAAATAGGCTCTTCTTTCCTGTTCCCAGAGGGGAGGGAAGCATAACTATTGGACAGAGTCTCATGACTGTCCAACAGAGCAGCCATATTCTTTTAATTTCTTAGTTACTGCCTAATTATCAACTAGATTCTTTGGAGAAACGCTGTTCGCCATTTCCAATCTCCCAGGCACAATTTAAGTGCACAGAAAAGATAATTTGCTAAAATGAAAACCTTGCTAAGCACTAGCATGCTAAGCCAGAGGACTGTGTTGCTTCCCATATTGTCTACTGGTAGTAAGGGAGCAGTTGAGCCATTGAAAGAATTTGCCTTATTACCAGTCTGGTGTCTAGCGCCCCTAACGCTTCCTGTTCCTGCTAAGATGGCTGCCTGTGTGTTTCAAAGAAAGGTCTTGCTCACAAACCAGTACCAGCTCACCCACCCTGCTAGTATTTATAGTCTGCGCATTAGATGGGACGGGTGGTTCTATAATTGCTAATCTGACAGGAATCGACACTTACCATAATAGTGCAACATTTTCCACTTGAATTTGCACCTGAGCTTGCGCCTCTCAGCTAGCGGGGAAATGCTAATCATGTCACCCAGACAGCAGTTTCCAAATCAATTTCTGTGTGAATGGAAATATGACATTTAATTCTTGACTGATGTCATTAGTGTGGGAGGAGTAAGATCAACTTCTAGTTAAACCTCGGGTGCTTCCTGCCTTTGCCAGGCCTCTGGTTGCCACAGCATGCCTGCCTCCCATGCCTTCGGAGATGTGCCCCTCCCAGCTCCTCGGACGCTTCTTATGGCCTTTGACATGGACAGGTGACCCTCTCTTCTGAGTTGGACACAGGGGTCACCTATGCAGTCCCAGCACTCAACAGACAGGAGCCATTGGATCTCAAATTTGAGGACAACCTGGGCTGTGTAGCAAGACTCATCTCAAAAATTAAAAAGAAAAGAAAAGTAAAGAAAAAGACACAGAGTCCTGAGACTTTCTTTAGACGCATCAGAAGAGGTGCTGGATGTGTTTATTCCTTTAGATGGCAATAGTTCAGTATTAGAGATTAAAAACAACTTTTTCCACTTACATTAATGCTTCTGCGGCCCCTCAGAGTTTGGCAGTATCAGCAGTGTTCTACTGAGAGTAAGACTGCATAAGCTGGGAATGCACTTCATGAACATTTCTATTCCATGTGTCCAAGTTTTTATTATTCTGTTTATTTTTCCTCTTACACACACACACACACACACACACTTTGGTTATACCTTCTCTTACTCCCTTCCCCTTCCTTTTTCCTGACAAGTCTCCTTCCTATTTTCATATTCTCTCTCTCTCTCTCTCTCTCTCTCTCTCTCTCTCTCTCCCTTTTAATGTCCCAAAGCCTTTAGCTAAGGTTTCTTATCTAAGAAGGACAGTGTGGTTATTTCTCTGAGCAGGTGCAACTCACCAGTAGCTACGCCATGGGGGGAAGTGACTCCCCATCCTGCCAGCAACCATGAACTGCCTGTAGTCCCTCAGGGTGGAGTGGGGGCTCCCCTTTCCCATCCTTGGTAGGCGTTGTGCAAGTCGACAGTGCTGCTGTGTGCACAGCGACGTCATGCTGACATGAGAGGGGCTGGTGAGTTCTATAGCACTCCTTCTCATCCTTTACATCTGCCCAAGCTTATAAAACATTTTTCTTGTCTCTTTCTGGTGTGACCTCTGAATTCTCACATTGCATTCTGTTGCATGTTCTGCCAGAGGGTAGAAAACTACGCTACCTGCCAATTGGTAAACCTTGCCAAGCTGAGTGCCTGTGTTCTTTATACTTTGATTTCCAGAAGTCATGTACTATTCTGAGGGGTAATAAGCTCCTAATAGGTTAACATTTCTTCTCTTATCTCTCAGATAATGTCCTCACTTCTGTGACCATTAAAAATGAAATGTCTCTTTGTATGCAAGCGTGATCATGTTTTTATTTACTTCTGATGTTCTCCTAAGACTTGGCATTGCCGTTTCTATTCACTACTGATAAATACATCACTAAGCAAGTTAGGGAAGCAAGGGATGTCTATTTTAGACTGCCAACTGAGGCAAGAGAATAACTCTTTAAAGCATATTACTATAGCTTTTAGAGTGATATTTGGACACCTTTTTTTTTCTTAAATACTTCCATGTTCTGTCTTGTCCAAACATATAGTTTTGATTGAGATGGAATTGATGAACCCTTGTAATTGTGAATTTTTATTGGTAGAAAAAGTTTGAATGTCTCAATGAATATTTTTAGATATATCCTTCACAAGTATTACTGTTTTAATATTGTTTACATTGAAAGTACAAAAATAAAAAAAAGTGTGAAGACTCTTAAGATTTAAAAGAATTTTGAACACAACTATATTTTCTCCACACCCCAATGGGCATTCAGGCAACTCTACTGTGGTTAATCTTGATTGTCAGGCTGAATGGATTGAGAAGTACATAGGAGGTTAGTAAAGTGCATCTCTTGGTGTGTCTGAGAGGGTGTTTCTAGAGAAGATTAGCTAACGGATAAAGAACAGTCGTGAATGTGAGTAGCGCCATCCCACAGGTGGTAAGGTGAATGCAAAAAAAAAAAGGATAAATGATAAAAACTCAGTTCAGATATCCTCTTTACTTCAAGGACACAGTGATGTGAGCAGCCTTGCTCCACAGCGCCCTGTCTGCCGGGATGCAGTGACGCTTCTGCAACTCTGAGCCAAAATAAACCTTTCCTCTCTTGAGCTGTCGATGCCTGGCCTTTTCTCACAGTGACTCAGAGTCTGACTAACAAACCATATCCCCGTGTCTACTGAGGTCACTATAGGTTAGATCTCAGCAGTGCTCACCAGACACCCGCTATCCTCATTTTCTTTAACTCTTGTCTTCCAATGTGAGCTTTATCCCGTGACCCAAATGTCCTTTATGAAACTGTATAGTGACTGCCTTTGCTCAATCCTTTAGTGACTCTGCCCTTAGGGATTGGCACAGGCCTGCTTTGCCCACCTTTCTTACTTACCTTCCCTTTTGCAACCTGAATCTAAGACCGTCTGATTGCAGCTTTCAAAGTCACCAACAACTTTCTTCCTTCTGTATTCATGTTTCTAGATGATATTTTATCCAACAGGAATGGGCTTTTCTTTTTAAATTTTTTATTGTTATTATTATTATTATTTATTCAACTGTGCGCATGTGGGTATGTATGTGTGCACGCGCGTGTGTATGTGCGCGCGTGCGTGTGTGTCTGTGTGTGTCTGTGTATGTAGAACCACGGACGAATTCGTGAACCACCATGGACGCCTCCACCGCCTTCTGCCCCGGGATTCACAGGCTCCGCCCTACCAGGACCAGAAGCGCAGGCCGCCCCCGCTTCCGCCCGGCGTCTATACGTGGGATCTGGGATCCGAACTCAGGACCTTCCACCTGCAAGGTGGAGGCTTAACCCCTGAGCCACCTCTCCAGCCCAAGGAATGGGCTTTTCTTATGATCTACTTGGCAAGCCTTCATACTCAGTTTATATATTACTTTCTTCAGAAGGTTCTCTTTAATGCCCATTACAGAATGAAACCCTTACTTTTCTGTGCTCAAAACATATCATTTGTGTCAAATTAGAGCATTTGTCATACTACTCAAATAATTTCTTTCAAGAATCTGATTTCATAAGTGATAGACTCTTTTCTACCTTTTAAATGGTGTGTCTGTTCTTCCTTTAAAAAATAAAAGTGATAGGTAAGTGCTAACAAAGTAAATGTTTGGTTTTGGTGGCAGTAATTAAGCAATAAGCAAAATCAATCACAAATATCAAAAAAAGTAAAGGAAAAATTGAATTTATCATCTTTTCTTATGATTAATCAGGCCTAGAGTCATTTTGGCATTTGTATGTGTATACAGGGTTTGTATGTGTGCATATGCATGTTTGCATTTGTGGGGGACATGTACACATGTGTCCATCACTTCTATGATGTTATCATCCACCATGGCTGAGATACATGCTCCTGCTAGTGAAGATTTTATTTATTTGGACTCACTTTGGCTAATTTGTACTACATGAATGAATTCAACTGAAATTTGTGCTAAATTCAGTACTGCTTGATCATTCATTTGCATGGGCATCGTAACTGAATTGGCCTTGAAATAAGTAGGGAGTAAAGAGATAGCTTTCACAATGCCGTTTGCTCTGCATTTTGTTAAAATGGTTTCAACGTGGTGGTCATTAGAAACATGCATCAAGATAATGCAGGGTTATAAAATGTGAAATTGAGTGACAGCTAATTAATTTCAAATTAGAAAAAAAATTCTGCCTCTTTATACAACTGCATAACATACACATGTGTTTTGGTAGCTCTTTCCCGATTGTTTGGAATAAGTTATTATTTACTGACGTAGGCAAGTGACTAGTAAGTAACCTAACAACAATTCTGCTCCCCTCGATGTGAGAATGAAAAACACTATTTTCATGCTGCAAAACTTTAATAAACTCTATCAACTACTCAACGCAAAAGCATATTGAAAATAAATTGGACTTCACATTTGATAAAAGAAATACTTTGAAGGTCTTTTTGAAAATGTAAGCCATTTATTCGGGATTCATTTGTCATTGTCTGCATTAAAGAATATTTATTACACTTCCTCAGACACATGAGACTGCACTGGCCTCCACAAAGCAAATAAAGCAGATTTGGCATCCGAGAGTCATGCGCTGCAACAGACCTTTTTGAAAACATGCTCAGAGTTTAAAAAACACAAATAAAGACTCCTAAAAACGTGTTATGTAGGTTCGTACAGATCGTTCTAGATTTAGACTTTATTGAGAGATGACGAATGGCCATACTATCTGTCACAGTTACTCTGCCTTGAGCTCATACTCAAACAACCAGCTTGTGGGAGAAAGGGAGTTTTATTTGGTTTGTGGTTCCAAAGGAAATATATGTCCATTGAGGTGGGAATCCCACAGCAGAAGGCATGGAAGGTGGCAGACACTGAAGGCGGCTCAGCTAGAGGCAAACTGCAAGTATAGACTACTAGTGGAAGCAGGCAGCGCTACCCAATCTCAAGACCCATCCTCTATGAAGTTCCTTCTTCCCAAAAGGCTCCCCCTTCCCTTCCTTTTCTATCTTGCCTGTGACCCTGTCAATCCCTAATTCTGTCCCACTGAAGCTCCAGTTTCTCACTGCAAGCTCTCTGTAACATGCCTCCTTTCTACACCTTCCTCATTTCTTCTGATCTTATCTTGGTTTCTTCTACTCATCCACTGTCACCATTCAAAGAAATGGGCGATTTCCTCCACGTGACCTTCTCTACTATACAAATTATACTTGGTCCCTCTTCCCACTTCAAAAGTCATGCTATGAAACAAAGTTTCTTTTACTTTTTTTCCCCCAAAACACTCAGACCAGGGGCTGGAGAGGTGGCTCAAGGGTTAATTAAGCCTCTGCCTTGCAGGCAGAAGGTCCTGAGTTCGGATCCTAGACCCCACGTTTAGACGCCAGGCGGAAGCGGGGGTGGCCTGCGTTTCTGGTCCTGGTAGGGCGGAGCCTGTGAATCCCCGTGCAGAATAAACAAGGAGGAGGTGGAGGCGTCCATGGTGGTTCCCGAATTCGTCCCGTGGTTCTACACACACACACACATACACACACAATTGAATAAAAAAAAAAAAAAACACTCAGACCAGCTGAAGCTCCGTATTTGTTTATCATTTCGGCAGCCTATATGATGCCTAACTAGACTCTGTACCTCCTAACAGCGATGTTCTTGGGGTACTTACTCACTACTGTATAGACAATAAGTCCTAGCTCATAGGAGAATTCTAATTCATGGCCAAACAAATAAAAGCCAATTTATAGAATCACAGACTTTCTCAGAGTCACAAGAGAGAAGTGTGTTTGGTAAATCTGATTTCCAAGACGGTCCAGTCGTGAGGGAAGGGAAATGTCCCTATCAGTGGGGTGACCTGAAGAGAGGCAACTTGGTATGCCACAGAGGTCTGAACTCGCACAAGAATAGACAAGCCAGAGGGAACTCTGGAGTCCATAGAAGCATACAGGCAGGAGGGTGGGAGGGAGTGGGAGGCGTTGATGAAGAGAAAGGAGGGGGTGGGAGAGAGGAGGATGGAAGGAAGCAGGGATGAGTACTCAATATACTTGTAAAAGTAGAAAAAAATTTAAAAAAAGAATATCCAGTCATGAAACATGGGAGGAAATTTCAGAGACCATGTGCATAACCATGAACATAATGTCTGCACTCCATCATTAGACACCTTCAGTGCATATCTGTCACCAGAACTCCCAATGTGGAGTCTAGCGTAAGTGAAATTGACACAAAGGTCTGAAGGCGGTTCACACCTGCATGTTGTAAAGCAAGAATGGAGGCGCTGAATTGCTACTCGGTCATTTCCACATTCTTGTACAATTTATAAAAAGAGATGAGACTCTAGGATGACCTGCTACTTAGCCAAGGGACTAACATCATTATTACTCACTTAAGCAGGGTCTCAAGTTCCATTGTCGCTGCAATTACTTCAGAGATGAGAGCATAAAGCTAAACTGTTACAGTAAGCCAACTGCAGCTGGAAGCCATTACCAGCAAACTGGGTATGCAGAAAAGGATGGGGAAGGGGAAGCTGCCGTCCTGTCAACTAAGAAGCCAGCAGCCAGGAGCTGGAGAACTCTGGGCTGAGTCCTGATCCACAAATAGCATCAGTGGACTCTGAAATGTATTTCTGCTTTCAAAATGCACAAAGTCCTCTGCTGATTATTTCTCTTCCTCTAACCTTTTCATACACATCTACAAATTGGAAAGTATAAGGAAACATGTTAAGCGTACTTGAAATTGGGGACGATATTTTAAAAAATTGTACAACTGAAGGCAATGAGCATCAAAATGCAAAAACAAAGACAGATTGTGTGCTGAAGTAACTGGAAATGATTCGTACACATCTGACCACAGGGATGAAGGCATCGCTTAGGTTTTATCGATACTAGATGATTTATGGTTATCTTCTGGCAAATACTGAAGTAAAATGTGGTTAAAAATTGGACTCAGTGGTTAACACCTCAGCCTCGCAAGCAAAAGGACTTGAGTCCAGATCCCCGAATCCCATGTTAAAATTCTAGGTGAATACAGTGGAGGTCTGTAGTTTTGACCCTGGAAAGGGAACCTACAAAATCCCAGAGCAAAGCAATAAAGAAGCAGAGGATGATTCCAGTGTCGCCCTTGGGCTCCCACAAGCACACACAGTCAAGTGCTCTCTTGCCCGTTTATATACACACATGCACATGTAGAAAATAATGTGACTAAAATAAGGTAAGATGTAATCAGAGTCATGCAACACATGTCAACCAAGAGAAAATGTGTGGGTGGGAGGCAGAGAAGTGGTGCGCGCTTCTGAGCCAGCTCCCATTCGAAGCAGATGCTGGTCAGGAGTCGGGTTCCCAGGGGCCAGTCTGTCCAGAAGCCGGACAACACACCCGAAGAACCCATGGCAGAAACTGAGCAACTTCTTCCAAGCCAGACATTCACAGTCATTTCACAAGTGCTTAATCTCATCACCTCAGATGCTCTGGTGATAAACCAAAAAGAAATATAAAAATAAGGAAAGCTGCATAGCCATGCCTCGTAGATCTCATGTATTTATATTCATTCATTTTTTTTTTTAGTTGAATACTAAAGACCTTGGAATGAACAATGCACCTTCGGGCAATTAGTTACACATGCCAACTTGACAATCGAAGCTTGAGATTTTGGGCACATCTGTGAAGAATTAGGAGCTAAGCCGAGCCCTGAGCAAGCCTGTGGAAGATTATCTAATTGATGTGGAAAGACCCAGCTCACAGTGGATGGGCTGTTTCCAGAGGCAGGTAGATAAGAGAGAGGGAGCTAGTTGGAAACTGGTATACAGACAGACTGCCAAGGAGAAAGGATGTCTGTCATTAAATTCTGAATGTGGATGCGGTGTGGTCAGTTTCCTTCATTCCTGTTGTTGGCCTAAACTCTCCTGCAACATTGATGAGCTGTAATCCAGAAAATAATATGTAGTAATAAGCCCCTTGCTTCCTTGAGTTGCTTCAGTCTTGTATTGCTATCAGCATCAGAAGAGAAATTGGAACTGCATTCATCCTACATTTCTGGAGATATGTGATAGCCCTTCTTTCTGGATAGCTGCAGTCATAACCTCAGTCTGCAAATGCTTACATATTAATGAAAACATGTTAAATCTTTGACTTTCTTTTCCCACTTTATGAAGCCCACCATAAATGGTATCTGGGAACTTTGTGAACTGTTCAAAATCAATCTTTGCCTGTTAAGATCTATGCAGATCCCATGGCAGATCAAAATACAATTGGTTCTTCATGGTAGACTATTTGAAAAATTGAATACAAATAGTGTCATGCCTAAAACTCCGTTTATTTACTTGTTTATGTAAGTGAACTTTGTCCATAGTCACTTCAGCACAGCAACCTTTAGTTAGAATTTTGAAACAGGTCTTAGTAAATGAACTAGTAAGGACACTTGCTTCTTTCTAGTATCTACTCTCCTCCATGCCCATTTCAATGATGTTATTTATGCAAATTCTATTCACTTAGCCTCTATAAAAAGACATAACATTATTAGATCATAATGACAGATAACATGGGAAATGGCAAGAAGAAACAGGTGTGTGAAAGATGCATAGGCAGTTTGAAGAATGGTTGAGCACATTTGCTGCACTGCAGTGAGCTAGAAGATTTTATTATGCCTCCAATTTAATAGCTGTATTTTTATAGTTTTTGCTGATGTGTGTGTGTACATGTGTCTGTATGTGTGTGTACATGTGTCTGTATGTGCATGGTGTATGTGATGAGTTCAGGGTGGGTGGGTGTAATATGTGAATGTGTGTGTATGTGTACGTGTGTGTATAGATGTGCATATATGTATGTCTGTATCTGTATGTACATGGAAAAAGTGCTTCCAGTTTGGAAAATTCTATCTATTAAGCCTGATACCTAAATCTCCGAAAAGATGTCTGTTTTCCTAGCTTTAGTGGGAGCAAACATCTTTGTACTGTCCAGTGATCCTTTCGACCCTCAAATTGTTCCTTTTGCATTATTATGTGAATGAACATGAACCTATAAGCAACATTCCACCAGTGATGTCCCCATTAGACTCCAGCAACCTGGCTGCTGTAGAGCTATAACACTTGTTGTATCACGAAAACTCTTTTTCTTTGCTTTTTACTTGGATAGTTTGGATGAACTGGGGCTGTTGATTGAGAAGTTTCCTCTATTTCTTCATCCTCCTCTTTCTCCTTCGTTTTCATTATTGTTAAAGAAACATTACTGGGGGACAGATTAACGAGCTGTGAGACTGGTTTTCACAAGATAGAATGGCAAGGAAGCAAAAGAGAAGCAATGGATCTAGGGGCTGATTCTGCTCAGAATGAAACTCTCAAAGTTAAAAGGGCAGAACTAGCTCATGCTTCTTAAATGGAAGTGAAGCTGGGCGACTGCTATTTTGACCTAATGGAAACTGTGAGGAGAATAATGAAGTCATCTGACCCCACACTAGTTTGTAAATGACTATTTACTTTGAGCACAATTCAACTTTCAACAGCTGTCTACTAAGTGTGTTCTACAACACACACACACACATGCACACACACACATGCACACACACACACACACACACACAGAAGAGAGATGACTCTACCTCCTTTCCATTCTTAATCGAAAAAGTCTTTATTTCTTAGAAATGCTGTTTCTGTGGGTTTAAAACAAGTGACTTCAAAATCATCCTGCATTATTTAGCCAGAGGTCTTGCCTTTCTCTTTGATTATCTTCGTGCAAACTCATTTCTGAGCATGTTTCAGGAAAGCATTTGTCTTGTCTTGGCTGATTTATGCAGATTCTTAAAAGACACTTGGGTGAGGAAACCTAAGCCATGATTGTGTCTCTCTAGGAACCCCTGTCAGCATGAGATAAAAATTGTTCATGCATTGCAAACGCCAGTCAGTATAGCTTTTAACCATGCAACCCTGTCAGAAAGCCCGCCTACAGCTGCTGAAGGAATAGCTTTTGGTCTTGCCTGTCTCCTTGTGATCAATGTCTTCATGACAACACAATAGCATTAGGAAAGCAAAAGAAAGGAGGGACCCAAGTGATTAGCACACCCAGGAATTCTACAACCCAAAAGCAGACAGAAAGGTGCTGGGAGTGGAAAAGACAACAGTAAAATGTGGGTGGAAGCTAAGACCCTAAGACAGGAAGGAAGTCAGGTAGGTCTACCCACCCCGGCATTGATTAGCCATATTGATTCCTTCCCTTTTGACACTCCCATGTCTGTGAGAGAGAATTTGTTCATAAGGGAAGCAGCTCTTGCACATCAGCTACTCATTTTTTCAAAGCACTTAAGGGTCATTAGTCTAACTCCGCAGCAAATGTATTATTCATTTTGCTGGAGCCCAATTTCTCGACTGAGAATTTTGCAAGAACACTATGCACAGTTCAGTAGAGAGGTGATTGATCAAACCAGAAGGCACAGAATTTGGGTATCCTCACCAAAAAAAATTTTTTTCTGTCTTTTCAGTTAGAATAAATCAATTTTATTTATGTAGTAACACTTGAATACTAACTACCCAAAGCCATCCGTCAGGAAAAAATTGATGACTACACCTTTAGGTTAATATGACTTGAACATTTCATCCTGAATAATTTATACACATTGCTGTCAAGTGTCAGTTCGCGACTGTTTATTTGACTTCAGCAAATGTAGTTGAGCCACGACTGTTTTCATGTCTGTTTATTCTGTGCATGGTGCCTGCTCTACTTTGGACCTTGATGTTATTCCACAGCAACAACGACATGGGGCAATTTTGCAACTTGCCTCAGACTGCTAACGTCTCCTTTATCCACAGCTTTTGCTAAATGATTTGTCGTTTTCAGGGGAGAAAGCAGCTAGGATTGCATGTAACCAGATAAAACGCTGGCAAAGGTGAGCAGATATTTAATAATAACACTCACGTGTTGTTTGTGTGGCCTTAACAGATCAATTGCTACCTTGGCTCTTTGGCAATCATCTAATCTGTCCACCAAGACCAGTGCTAACAGTCTGTCTCCTTCTGGCTGACTTTCAACGTGTGTGTTATTATTCATCTTTTAAAGAACGTGATGCATTTTATAATCACTCCATTTGCTACTGCTGCCGCTGCTCAGGCTTTATGGTAATCACCTTCCTACTGAGCAGATAACGGGAAAACGCGTGCTTGCCCGGGCCCTGGGAATGAAATGAATGGTTGATGAGGAATCATAAGTAAATTTTATACAACCAAACAACAGGAAGATTTTAACTGAGAATCTTAACTTCAGATGACCTAACTGTGTGCTCTTGTCTAACTGTATTTTCCCTTTAAAGATTTTGCTTGCGAAGAATAAAAGCTCTCTCTCTCTCTCTCTCTCTCTCTCTTCCTCTCTTTCCTCCCCCTCTCCCACTGTCTCTTCTACACATATTCCTGTAGTTTTTAGCAACCTTCTCTCCAATCATTTGGCACACAGTTCAGTCTGATGAGAATGTCTGACAGTCAGTGAAAGGAAACAGTACCACGAAGCCGCAGACACCAGAGGAAAAGAATTGAAACGGCACATGAGCACTGGAGCGATGTGCTTGACTTACAGACAGGCCCTGTTTCTGCATTCCAAGTCCTCATTAGTAAAGCCCAATAGAGCCACTCAGTGTTACAGCTGTGCACAAACATGAACACATACACCACACAAACCATACTCACATTCCACATACACACACACACACACACATACTCACACACACTCGAATACCACACATAGATCAACATACGACACACACACCACACTCACATACACATTCGAATACTCACAAACACATTCACACACCCACCACATTTACACATATGCGCATTCACATACACACTCACATACCACACACATCCACACACAAGACATTGACATATACATGCACATACACACACATTCACACATACATACATGCACATATTACACACACGCAGTCTCACATACACTCACATAAATACATACACATATACACTTAGACACATATATACACTCATATGCACTCACACAAACTCATGCACACACATGCACACATATTCACACTCATATGAACACACGTACATGCACACATTCTCATACAAGAACATACACATATGCTCACATGCACTTGGTTACAAACCACATGCATAGATACTCACATATACATGCATTTACATACATATGCACCGTAACATGTACATGCAAACACACATACATAATACGTAAGTTCCCATAAGCATACTTACATATACATGCTGCACATACTCATACACATACTGACATATACACACATTCACATATCCACATATCCACAAGCTTATACACACATATGAACACTAACATGCAGAGATACATATGCACACCAAACTCACATACACATATACACTTACATACACACATATACATGAACACAGGCATGCAAACAAGCACAAATACACATTCACATACACACTAATCCACTAGTTGCACACACAAATTTTCATACACACAAAAGCTCACATATATACATGAGTATTAACACACATATGTATAAATACACACGCATACATGCTGCCATATATATACAAATATATACCCACACATATCTACATATGCATGCAGTTGAAAATGGATCACACCTCCATTAAGAAGAATACCTAAATTTGCTGCAGAAATAATAAATGATGTTAAGTAATGCGCATTATGTCTTCCATGAAAGAGGCATGTGTACAGGCTCTGCTAACATCATGCTGTACTTCATCATGTCTGGTACAGTCACCTGTGTGTTTGATCTCAGGAAGTGTCTGAATAATCTGCTTGGTAGTTGCACCCTGGATCCCAGTTATCGGAAAACTGCTCTAGGAATCTCAGAGCCTGAAAGCTAAATCTGAATCCCCAAGTGACCTTATAATTTAAAAGAGGCTGACAATATATATTTTACAATAAATATTATTATACATAAATATAATATGCATAAATAAGCAAAACAGAACTAAACTTCATAAATGCAGTATAAAATACTCTGGAATTAACTACGCATGATAGATTTTATTGGAAGCATTTATTTCGGTTGTGTTATATCCATTATGCATAATGTTCTGCAGCTGATTAAAGTTTAAATGACAAAATTTTAATTAAGAAGTTTTTAAGTACCTTGCATGTGTTAGACTGTTAGGTAAGGATTAGCATTTATTAGAGTCACATGTACTCACTAGCTAAGGAAGGGAAGGTATGTGCAGTTCTGTAAGCTCAGATGGGAGAATGGGCTCTTAACACATCTTGTTAAAAACAGTTCTGCTGTATTCATACACAAAGACTGGGGACTAATATGTAAATATATATGTATATACATACACATATATATATATATATTATGTTTGTGTGCATGTGTTTGTCTGTGTGTACCAGAGGGCACTTCGTGCGCCTGTAGAGACCTAAAGATGACTTTGAGCATCATCCTAAATTACTTTGCTTTGGGGCTTCCAGGCTCTGCCTTCCAGGGCCGGAAACTGAGGTCACCACCATTTTCTCCTGGCATTTTTACATGGAATCTGGGATCTAAACTCAGGGTCTTCTGCTTGGGAGACAGAGGCCATCTCCAGCTCCTGGGATGTTATATTTTAATTTGAAAAGTTAATTCTGTAGATACTTTAAAAAGAAAATGAATGATGCTTGATTTACCATTATGTATCCAAACGCATTGCTATTTGCAAATGACGCATTCTTACAAATGAATCGGTAACTTAAAATGAGAAGTAGTTTGGCCACAGACAGTTTCCTGTAGTCTCAGACGTGCTGGTGTTATTCTGTCTGGTGAGGAGGAACCTAATGGCAGTGTAGCCAGCCTCAGATTATGTGATTGTATCACATGTAATTCGAACCTTAATATTATCATAACATTTTTGTGTACATATATTTTTTAATATTAGGAGTGCCATTTTATAAAATTCACTAGACTCTATCTTGTTAAATGTAACATTTCTAAAATCATACAATTGCTATAAATTAATTGAAATGCAATCATATATGAATCACCTGTCTAATTTCACTTAAGAAGCAACCTATATGTAAAACTTATTAAAGCTCAATAAATATTTTTAACAATCAAATGCTATTGAAGTAACAATTAGTACCAATGACAATTTCCATTATTTTAAATATTCAATTTTCTGTGGTGTCGATCTACATTATTTCTGAAATAAACTGAATTGGAGATTATTTCTTTCTTGATGTTACTCTTTAATTTGGAATATATGTTTTTAAGTCTACCCAGATAGACAAAACAACTTGAAAGATATGCATATACATACACACACATATATACATTGTATATAATATATAAACATGTAATGCATAATATATGTAATTTATAATATTTTGATATATAATATATGTAATATATACTATACAGTAGGATGATTTAAAATAAAAAGACAAGGACTAGTATAAGAAAAATCCTAGCTTCTTATTCTTGGATAAAATTTCTCTAAACTCTCTTTCCTTTTTTTTATCCAGTGCTACAGTTTTTTGGATTTCCCTGAACTTGAATCCATTGTCAGTATGACATTGATATCTTGTGTGGAACTTCAATACTGCGCAGACAACCAGGTTTACTTATGGACCAACTGTGTCAATCTCTTGCGCTGATGGAAGCACTGCCTGCTGAAGCTTTCTCCGGTTCTCTTGGGGGGGCTGGGCTTGAAGTGGGTATGTTCTTGGAGTGTTGGACCACTGCAAGCTCCTGGAGGCCAGGATTGCTGAGAACAGATCACCAATCTCAGCATTCACTCTCTGAAGTCCTGTGAAGCGTCTTGGGCGTGTTCAGAAGCTTATGCTGCTCATAGTAATACATCAAGGAAGCATTATCGGGGCTGGGGAGGTGGCACAGGGGTTAAACCTTTGCCTTGCAGGTGGAACGTCCTGAGTTCGAATCCTAGACCCCACATATAGATGCCGGGCAGAAGCGGGGACGGCCTGAGTTTCTGGTCCTGGTAGGGCGGAGCCTGTGAATCCCCGGGGCAGAGTAAACAAGGAGGAGGTGGAGGCGGTCCATGGTGGTTCCCGAATTCACCGGTGGTTCTACACAGACACACAGACACAGACACACACACACAATTGAATAAATAATAAAAAAAATTAAAAAAAGAAAGCATTATCATTTCCATCTTATTAGGCAGGAGCTGGAGCCTTGGAGTTAGGTACTTGATTAACAATGAATCTCATACTAGAATCCAGACTCTTGTAAATGACAGAGATTTGTCTGTCTGTGAAAGATAGTTGTGTCTTCAGTGAGAAATTCCAGGATTTGCAAATTGGAGTCTAAACATATAACTGTTACTACAGTCCACTGTTAGATGGAAATCCCCAGCGACTCCTTGGAGAAAAGCAAGCTTTATACATGCATCATGACATAGTAAGTACTAATTAGTCCAATTCATTTAAATAGACAGCTAGATAAAGAGGGGGGGATGGTTAGGGATTTGAGATGTATTCATTCGAGCTCTCTCTTTTCTCGGAGGGGGTCATACAGCCATCTTCAAACAGAGCTGGGGGAAGCTGGAGACGTTATACTTGTTTGCTTTTCATGTTTCCCATCGTCGAAGGTGACTTATGAAAGGAAAGCATTGGCTCGTTACATTTTTTAAATGAGTATGTATGAGAAAATAGAAAACTATTTTTCATAGTATGCTAATCTGATTAATTTTCACATTACAATTTTCATATTTTATTAATCATAATGACAAAATGGGAATCTGTCAGTGTCTCAATTCTGCCTATCTGAGATGAGATGCTTTAAGTTTGGCTATCCAGGATGTTATGACAAAATTCCATTGCCTGGGTGACTTATAAACAACAGAAGCTCATTACTTACAGTTTCTCAGTTCTCATTTTTAGCAAGTCCATGATCAGATCCATGTGCTAGTAAGTTTGATGCATAGAAAGGACCATATTCCCATAGACCATCATGTTTCCACAACATTGCAGTAAGAAGAGATGAAGGAGTTCTTTAGATATCTGTTGCAGTTTGCCTGCATGGTTGCTGATAAATCATCATCAAACAGCTTAAGGGAACAAGGGGTTTATTCTCTTATGATTGTCTGGTTTTTAGTCCAGCTTGGCAGGAGAGCATGCACCATCACCAAAGGATCGAGGGAACTGACCACAACATATCCACATAATAGCTGAGACCTTACTTACTTGCCAGACCAGCATGTCTGGCCGAGGGTACACAAGGATACCAACTTTCTCAATCAGCTCTCTGTATTTTATTCTAGGGTCTAGTCCCACCCACCATGGGCTGGGCCTTTCCCATCAGTTAAACAATCTTCTGCAGGTTTACTCTAAACTTAACTCAAACACTGATTCTCTAGAAATGTTCCCAGAGTTCAAACCCTCAACTGTCAAGTCGACACCTGTGCCTAACTATGACAATATCTTTTATTAAATGGTACTGTCATGGTTTGAATATGGGCTTCCCCACAGAGGTTCATGTGTCTGTATCCTTAGCTGATGTTAATGTTTGGGAAGGTGGAATTTACTAGAGGAAGGTACATCACATCAGGGAGTGGGCTTTGAGATTTGGTAGCTGAGCCCTGCAATTTGCTCTTACTCTCTGTGCCTTCAGGATAGCTGTTGTGACACGAGCCATCTCCAGCTTCTGCCAACCTCCATGCCTTTACTGCCACCATGGACTATACATCCCCTCTGGAATTGTAAGGCAAATAAATTTCCTTTCCTCCCTTACATTGTATGTGAGTATAGTCTCACAGCAGCAGAGAAGAGTAACTACATAGGCTTTGTCCATCAGTGTCTGCCCCCATGAGCATACTGTTTCTACAAATTTTGCATCCATGAATTCAGTGGTCCATTCTGGCAGTAGTGATAAGGCATAATTTCCGTCAGAAAGGAATGCTACTCACTGGGTATTCATCCCTGCAGGAAGATCAGTCTAGGGGCTGGGGAAATGGCTCGGAGGGAATAAATAGCCTTTGCCTCACTAGCAAAAGGATATGAATTCAAATCTGTGTTCAGATCACTATATAAATACTAGACAGAGGTAGCAGAGTCCAGGAATTCTGGCCCTGGAAGGCAGAGCCTGGAAAACTCCAGAATGACATAGTAAGGTGGAAAAGTGGTTCTGGATGATTCCTGATTTCACCCTTAAGCCTCCACAGGCACACATACACTCAAGTGTTCTCTTGTATACACACCCACACACATATATATACACACCCACATGCAAAACACACATATGCACATGCACGCACTCCATATACACATACATGAAAAAAAGAAAAGAAATATGCTTATCCTTTTGATGTATCTGAGTACAAGAGCTATCAGTAGTAATATCTGTTGTTTAGCATGTGATATATATATATATATATATATATATATATATATATATGCATCTTCACATATGCTCACGAACACAGAGGTTAGCGGTCAAAATTTGGTATCTTCCTTGATTACTGTCCATTTTATTAACCCAGGCTCCCAGTTTTCTAGCTAGCCAGATTGCTCTGGACTCCCCCATGTCTACTTTTCAAGTGCTGGGATTACAAGCGGGCAGCTATGCCCTCCTGGCATTTACATGAGTGCTCTGCAACCCCAACTTTAGTTTCACGCTTGTACAATAAGTGTTTAATGTGCTGAGCATCTCCCTGGCACTAATGTGTTTTCAATAGAGTAAACAAGGAATAAACTTTCTATGATTCACTTAACAGTAAACTAATATGCATAGTTATTTATAGCTAATATGTATATGTTTGCATAATTATGTTTAATAAGTAAATTGGTTTAAGGTTCTATTATTTGTCTCTAATTCATTCAGCTTTCATCTGCCTAAAATATATTCAACACAAGTTCTTGAGCACCAACTAGATACTGGAAACATACATGTAAATAATAAATTTGATTTGCATTTTTAAAAATAAATGTCATGGAATACCTGTGGAATAACCAGCATCATTATGCAATAGCTACATAGCAATTAGATAACTGGAAATTAATCAGAAAATAAAATGATTACTTTTTCAGTAAAACATACTTAATAATTTGCCCTTCTAGAAAGTATCTTGTACTTTTGGGTTAAGAAAAACTCGGAAACACCTGACAAGACCCTCTTTAAAATTACTTCAATGAGGAATTCTTAACTGACTTTTAGATGTCTTTAATTTATTGGGAATGATATTACTGCAGTAGCCAATAAGGCCAAAGAAAGTTATCAGTGGATATGAACATGAATACTTAAATCCTGCACCCAAAGGAAACCGGAAGGAACAACAGTCTCTTGCTCTCCAACACCCTTTTGGAAGTCTTCTTTGCTTAATGAAAATGGCTCATAATCACTGATATAAATCTTAAATTGCAGAAGTATCTTGTTTTCAAACTGAAAACTTCATTCACACTTCTTTATGTCAACGTACTGCCTGCTATGGCTGGTTATTTCAGAATTCTCCCTTAATGTCATTACTTTGATGGTGAAATGTCATTCCAAATATAAAAATAGTACAAAACAAATGATGTTATGTACTCTCTATCAATATTCTTTTGTAATATTCCTAATGATTTGCCAGCGTAAGTAATCCTTCTGAACATACAGGCTGCTTTATCTGAGGAACTTTGCGTCTGTGTAGTGGGACATGTTGTGGGTAGATACTGATGGGTCTTTACCAACGTGGCTCTGCTATCCCTGCTGCTGTGGTGCCTGCTGCTTCCTGACATGGATGACCAATACCACGGGACTACGGCCGGGGTCCTTTCACCCCATCCTCATCCTGCAGCGAAGACACACAATGCAATGTTGTTTGCGGCTTTGCATTTCTTCTCCAAAGGGCAATTTAAACTCTTTCACCTCTCTGTTTCTGTTACTTTTGCCTTTCTTTAATAAGTATTTTTTGGAATTCTGTAAATATTTCACAAATTAACCCATTCTTGAATAGGTTTTGGCATTATCTTTCAGATTTTCATTTGCCCTCTCAGTCTATGGGGTTTGTTGTGTGTGTGTGTGTGTGTGTGTGTGTGTGTGTGTGTGTGTGCACGCGCACATGAGAGAATTACAGTATTAGCCAAGCGCTCTACTGAGCTGCATCCCTAGCTCTTATATCCTGGTTTTCTAATGCATTTAGAAAATTTTGTAGCAGCCTAAAGCTTAAAGAAAGAGCCAAGATACTATCATTTTTTCATATTTTCTCACAATCCATTATTTTCATCAGACACTTATATAAGTGTTAGCTAAAAGTCTGATTTTCTTATCATTTGTCACAAATCAGGTTTTTTTTCCACCTTAGATACGGTTTATTTTATGTACAAAGAATGGGCAGATATTCTATCTTAATTATGTTTTCCAAAACCAATCTGGGTTATGATAACTTTCAGGAGGCACCACAGGTTGGAAACCTCAGAGACAACTCCGAACTGAGTTCAGTATCAGGGCAGGATAACAAAGTGTCACTTCAGCAGTTACCCACATGCTGCCCTGAGTAGCCAGGCCAGGCAAAGGGTCTGCTTTACCTCGGACCACCTGCTTTTCGGGAGTCAAGAAACCCACGAACACCAAAGCAGGAGACACCGAGAGTGGTAATGAGCGGCTGCTTTGACTGAGCACAGGGGCGTGTGGCCAGGGGCCATGGCGCAGAGGAAATGACCAGCCCAGAGTCTATTCCATAGTTCTCCCCAGCATTTCACAGGTTCATTTCTGTGTTTTTCAAATTCAAATGAGTTGTCCACTGTGAGCTCTTTGCCAGCCGCTTTCCGGAAGGCTTTGGTTCACCTGACCTTGTGAGTTCTTATGACATTTGGATTTATAGAATCTGAATATCTTGCAGTGGTTGAGGACGAACACCATGTTGTGGCCGGGGTAGATGGGCACTGGGCAGAAGTAGCACTCTCCATGCATGCTGAAGCCACGTGGGGCGCCCCCCTCGCCACAAATCAGTTTTTAAATACTTCAGCATGTTTCTGTTGGTTGGAATGGCACATTTATCAAAAAGCTGTTCCTATAAAAGCAGTCTACTTTCAGGCTGTTCTTTATGTTTATGAGCTATATGATTATTCAAGTATCAAGCTCATACCATTGAAATTACTGTAATTTTAAAGGATGTTTTGATAGTTAAAAGGATATTTTCCTTGATTTATTTTTTCAAAACATCTTTGTACTATCTGTATATATTTTTCTATCAGATTGTCAATATCCATCTACATTATTTTTTGAAATTGGATTATGATTATATTAAAGATACAGAAGTTAGTAAAACATCATTTAGAAGAATAAATTTATTATTTTGCTAGAATTATTTTAAGTTTTCTGATTATTAATTTCCCTTCAATATGATAAACATTTCTTGTTAGAGTTATTTCTAGATGTTTCATGTTTTTTTTTTTGGATATCCTTTTTTCCAATATATTTTTAGCTCATTATTTTGGATTATGCAGTAAAGCAAATGTTTTTGTATATACATTTCTTTCTTTTTTCCTCCTTTCCTTTCTTCCTTCATTCCTCCCTCACTCCCTTTCTTTTTTCCTTCCTCCCTTCTCCATTTGTCTTCCTTCCTTCTTTCCTTCCTTCCTTCCTTTTTTCATTCTTTTCTTTTCTTCCTTCTTTTCCTTTCTTTCCTTCCTCCTCCCTTCCCATTCCTCCTTCCTCTTTCTTCTTCTTTCTTTCTTTCTTTCTTTCTTTCTTTCTTTCTTTCTTTCTTCTTTCTCTTTTTCTTTCTTTCTTCTTTTTCTTTCTTCTTTCTCTCTCTCCTTTCTTCCCTCTCTTTCTTTCTTCTTTCTTTCTTCTTCTTTCTTTCTTTCTTTCTTTCTTTCTTTCTCTTTCTTTCTTTCTTTTTTCTTTCTTTCTTTCTTTCTCTCTCTCTCCTTCCTTCCTTCCTCCCTCCCTCTCTCTTTCTCTTTCTTTCTTTCTTTCTCTTTCTTTCTTTCTGAAATAATATTACTGTGTATCATGAACTACTCTGGAACTACTTGTGATCTTCTGCCCCAGCCTCTTGAGGGCTGAGAATGCAAACATTTATGAGCAATTATATGTGCAATTTACATCAAGACATTCACTAACTTCTATTATTTCAAATATAAAAACCCTTCCAAAATTTTGTATTATCCAAAATTAAGGTTTGAAAATTCTGAAACTTTATTTTCTTCCTTTCCAAATATCAAGACGTGTGTGTGTGTGTGTGTGTGTGTGTGTGTGTGTGTGTGTGTTTCTTATTTTACTGGATAGGCCTTTGAATACAAATAATGGGGATACTGGAGATGGCAGAGAGTTTTGAACGTATCTTTAAAAGAGGAACTCCATAGATCTGACTTTAACAGGTGTATGCAAGCAGGTGAACAAAAAGCAATGAAGACCAGTGACTATCAAGACAGAGACAAAATTGACTTAGAACTAGCTCTGAAGGCCTTTAGAAACATTAGCATAGCAAGCTCTCCACGCAGGGATGGATTAAAGAGGCACTTTAGTCTCCTCTAGGGGAGAAGACAAGTCAATGAATGATGTGTGACTGTGTGCAAACACACTCAGGGCTACTTTGCTGTTTCCCTGCAGTAAATCTTTCTTTTACTTCAGAATCTGACCACCAAGGCCCAGCGATAAACTGGTACTTTTGCCTTTTCTATGGTCTCATGCCTGTGAAGATCCTAGGTTCTGAAGGAGAAAGAGCAAAATTTTCTTTACTCCTCCCAGATATCTTTATAGTTTTATTGCACTTTTAAATCACAAGGATGTGCTACAGATTATTCAGTTTGCTATAAGCATAGATGTGCTGATTCCTAAATCAGCTCTGCTATCTCCAGACAGCAATATTTATACAACTCTTGTGAGTAAAGATTATCTAGTACAATGGTCAGAATAAGGAGAGTCCCTATTTTTTTCTTAATTTTTTAACATTTTAATTGTGTGTGTGTGTGTGTGTTGGATAGCTATTGGTGTCAACTTGACCATTGAAGACTTGAGGTCTGTGCACATTTGTAAAGACTTTGTAGTTGAGGTCAGCCCTATTCAAGCCTGCAGGAAATTGTCTAATTGATGGGAGAGTGAGTCCCAGCACATAGTAGGTAGGAATCACTCTCAGGTAGGTGGATAAAATGGAGGGAGCTGGGGGCTGGAGAGGTGGCTCCGGGGTTAAGCCTCTGCCTTGCAGGCGGCAGGTCCTGAGTTCAGATCCTAGACCCCACGTATAGACGCTGGGCGGAAGCGGGGGCGGCCTGCGTTTCCGGTCCTGGTAGGATGGAGCCTGTGAATCCCTGGGCAGAGTAAACAAGGAAGAGGTGGAGGCGTCCATGGTGGTTCCCGAATTTGCCCATGGTTCGATACACACGCACGCACGCACTCGCGCACACACGCACAATTGAATAAATAAAAAATTATTAAAAAAATGGAGGGACCTGGTTAAGTAAGTTGGCATTCATCAGCCTGCTTGGACAGACATGGTGTGTGGCAGGATAAGCTTACCCCGCTCTCAGCTCTGTGAGCTGCGGATATTGTGTGACCAGTCCCTGGTGTTGGTATGAGCTCTCCCGCCGAGGTGGCTTGAAACTGTAACTGGATAATTGTAAGCTAGAGTAAAATCCCTTGTTCCCACATGTCACGTTATCATGAATTTATCAGCAATAATGCAGATATACTGCAGCAGTGTGTGGGTGAATGTGCACATATTGCATAGTGTGTAGGGGTCAGAGGGCAGCTTTTGGGAGTCAGTTCTTGCCTCCTGCCTTGCTGAGGCCAGGTCTGTCCTGCAGGTTCTGCTGACGCGTGCTCTGGCCACGAGTTTCTGGTGGTCCTGTCTCTCCGTCTCCCACTTCCCTTGGGAGTGCTGGGATTACGGATCCATGCCACTGCATTTCTGGGTAGGTGTGAGTTCTGAGGATCAGTCTTCAGGGCTGTGCAAATGCTTGCACCCAACTCGTCGGCCCTTCTTCCTGAAATGTGTAAGCGAATTTGTGGTATTACTTGTTAAAATGAAGCAGACTATTGTAACTTGGTATTCAGTTTCATGATTTCTAGTATTCAGTAACAGATATATTGGTTTTCCTAAGTGGATCAGTTTAAAAGCCACATGCATGAGAAAACCTGAGCAAGGCCAAGTATGTTGTTTTCCTCCTACCCTTCTTGTTCCAGCCATAGATTCTCAGCTTGAATAAGACTTTTCCCTAGCATAACAATGGAGAAATCTGTGCAGAAGGAACAAAACAGATAGTCCACTGTCTTATTCTAGGGACCTATTCCTCAAAACTACACCCTCAGTCTGTGTCGTTCTGTCTCTACGTGGTAATTTTCTTCTGGCCAGTCAGAAATTTACTTGGAAGAGGCAGGAAGAGCAAGGCTCCTTCATAATCAACTTTTCTAAATTCAGCGAGGAATCTTGGAGTGGATGTAGGAGCAGGTAAAAATGGCATTCATGGAAATACTGTTTAAGTCTGAATATCTGAATAAAGTCCGTAGGTAAGTTAGTAACATGGGATCAGCATTCATTGCTTCTTTGACCACAGTTATGGGTTTTAGTGCCAGAGAGATTGGCATATGGAACATTCTGTCTTACCTTTGCAACTTTCCATAAATCTGAAATCATCCCAAGATTAAAAAAAAAGATTTTCCCCTTATTTTGAGCTAGGATGTTGATATGAGCAACTCTTAGGTAATAGAATTGAGATGTTCTGGTACTCAGTGGTTCCCAGAGCCCTGTCAACTTCTCTGCTAGCCACTATTCCACATTCCTTTATCAAAACTCAAGGTCATATTGTTTAACAGTTTGAGCTTGGCATCATTTTCTCCTCTGGACAGAAAAGGTGATTAATGTGTGTATATGTGTTCATGTGTGTACCTATACATGTGAGTGTGTTTGTGTGTGTGTGCATGTATCTTTCTGTGTGCATGTTCATGTACACATGACAGATGTTACAGATATTTATTAACTGGCAAAGTTATAGCAGTGACTGTCAGAATAATCAAAACAAGACTGTTAGCACCTGTGTGCTTTGTATTGCTTTCATACCGAGCTCTGTGAGATCTTCATGAATGTCATCATATTCCATGCTTCCAACAGTCCTATAGGTCAGATACCATCAATCAGTAGCTCTGTTTAAAAATGAAGACGCAGGTTCAGAAAAACAGACTTGGTTAAGTTCACACAGTTCCGAAGGATCCAGCTGACCTCAGAGCTCCTGTGCCAAGGTGCTGCTCAAGTATCTTCACTCAAAACAGTGACAGTGCTATTGACGTGACATAAATATAATAACATTAATGCATCATTAAATCATTTGCATCAATAAATTATCTTCTAATGGTGCAATTTGGAAAGTACACAGCCTCGGGGAAAAGCTAATGCCATTCTAATAACCGTCTATTTCATCTGTACAGGGAAGACGCAGTTCTACAGGACCCTGACGAGAGCATAGTGCTTGCTTTTTAGAATGGCTTTACATTGCAGCCAAAGTGCTATTTAGTTCAGACTGGCCTTCAATTCATGGTCCTCTCCCCTCAGCCTTCTGAGTACTGAGCCTGCCCATCTATGCAACAAACCAAGGTGGTAGATTGTCAATGAAGCCTCATTTCTTGTTCTATCTCATTACTGCTTTATTGGTATGTCTTCAAACAGTATTTTCTCATCCTTCCATTTCTGTTTTTATTTATACTTCTGAAGCTAATGGGAAGCATATATTTAATCACCTTAAATGTATACATTTATGGAGCACCAGACATTATTGTAAGATATAGATAGATACAAATGTGGTAAGTTAGGTCTGTAGTTATATACGCTGTACCAATTTTATGAAGCATATATACCTTTGCTACTACTAATCAGTTTTTCACATGTTGACTCAAGCAGAGACAGTGCTGCAGCTACTTTTCTTTTATTTCCATGAAATACTTCCATAACTTATGGGAGAAAAGGAGATTTGTTTGACTTATGGGGATATAGTCCATTATGATATGAATCACATAGCAGAAAAAATGGCTGCAGAAAGAAACAGGAGACTGGTTTAGGTCACAGCAACCATCAGGAAGGAAGAGGGAGAGCAAAGTGAAAGAAGCAGGGCTGCCCCCTATGGCATGCCTTCTTCCAACAAGGTTCTCCAAACTTCCAACAAGGTTCCCAAAACTGTCACATCTGTCACAACCTTCCAAAACAGCAAGAAGAACTAAAGATGCAAACACATGATCCTGTGGGTCAACTTGCATCCTAATCTTGACAGACACAACAGATCCAAATGAAAAAGCTGGCAAATATCCGATGTGGATTTAATTTCAATCAGTTTAGATTTACTCCTAATATCCATGATTCTCTATTTAGATTTTAAATTTTAATCTGCTGCCTTAATGATGACATTTGCAATTTACTTTAAAGGCCAGAGACATCATAGCATATAAACTATTGTTGTGTGTTGTGATTAAAGGAAAAACACAAAATGTTGCCCAAAATGAAGACCTGTACTTTCATTGAGGTGAATACGGTTGAGTTATTTACTGAAATCACGTTGAGGACATTTGCAGCATTTTGCCATTTCAAAACCTGTCATACATTGTTTGATTAGAATAAGTAAGATGAGAAGTAAGATGAGAAATAAAATGAGAAACATTTATTGATGTTTACAGCTTAGCTGTTTGCTATGCAGAACATCATTAGCAGACAGTGTTGGCTAATTGTGTGACATTTACTCAGTGTTACCATGAAAAGACACTGCTAGCCAGTGGTGTGACATCACTCAGTGATGGTTAATGAATTGAACAATGTATTAGAGTTATACTTGCTTGATGGGATGAATGTTAAAATGTTATTATTCCATGTGTGCCTTTGGGACATTCACATGAAAAGTTTTGAGGTATGACCAACTTTTCCCTAGGTCGACATTAACTTAGTTCCTAAAAATGTTTTCAAATATAGTCAAAAAATCAACTGATTTTTGCCTGAGTTCTCTTGATATTAAGTCATATCATATGAGATGGGAAAGAAACATTAAGGGGTAAGAGGAATCTGCATTAAAATACTTAATAATTTGGAGAAATAATTAGCTTAGAAACTGTGAAAGTTTGTTAGAATATTGTCTTACCTTTGCAACGGTGTAATCTAAAGGTAGTACTGTATCATCTACTAACCATTTCTGATTTTTAGTGTCAAGTATGCACAATAAGCAGCTATATTTTTGCAATTCTTGAAAATTTTCATTTGACACAGTTGCAGAATCTTTAAATTTTGATTAATAATGCACTTATTTTTCAAGTGTGCAATGAATAGTTTTTATGTGATTTTTTTATTTTTAGCAAGTAATAAGACTCTCTAATCATACTATTCAAAGGTCTTGACCATAGCCTAAAATGCCAATAGAATCATTCATGCCATCTCCTGAAATTAGACTATATTTAGAACATCTTGATATAACCTCTCATTTTTATTCATAGATTTTAATTCTGTCCTTCTTCCTAAAAGAATATTATTTTTTCATTTATGAATGAATATCAGCATATAGTATAGTATTGTTAAGATAATCTGCATTTTTGTGTGAGGTCTTGTTATGTTTATTTTGAATGTTTCTTGAGTCTACTTACAATGTTCTGCATCCATCCTTTGCCTCAGGTTATTGTCAAGTTATTCTTCTTCTCTATTATGAGATCGATGTCACAAATCTTATTCTACTCTCCATATGCAAATATTTCTCCAGCATGCATAATGTGGAACTCCAAGGCTGTAAGTAATAAGTATTCAACTTTAGAGAACATGTGTTTTTCAAAGTGAGTATAACAATTTATATGCACACTTACAATATATAAAAGATGGATTTGGGGCTGGAGAGGTGGCTCAGGGGTTAAGCCTCCACCTTGCAGGCGGAAGGTCCTGAGTTCGGATCCCAGATCCCACGTATAGACGCCAGGCGGAGGCGGGGGCGGCCTGCGCTTCTGGTCCTGGTAGGGCGGAGCCTGTGAATCCGGGCTGAAGGAGGTGGAGGCAGCCATGGTGGTTCGCGAATTCGTCCGTGGTTCTACACAGACACAGACACACACACACACACTCACACACACACACACACACACACACAGACGGGCATGCACATACACACGCACATGTGCACAGTTGAATAAATAATAATAATAAAAAAAATTTAAAAAAAAAGATGGATTTGTCCTAAGTCTTTCCAATGTTTGGTATTACCAAGGAAATTTTACTAGTGAGCAATAATTGTCTCTCATTCTAAATTAGAGATTTTTCCTTCTTGACCATTAATGATGTTTAGAACCTATAACTTTTTCATCAAAATTTTATATTTTTTTTATTCAATTGTGCGTGTATGTGTGTGTGTGTATGTGTGTGTGTGTGTGTGTGTAGAACCACGGGCGAATTCGGGAACCACCATGGACGCCTCCACCTTCTCCTTGTTTACTCTGCCCAGAATTCACAGGCTCCGCCCTACCAGGACCAGAAACGCAGGCTGCCTCCGCTTCTGCCTGGTGTCTATACGTGGGGTCTAGGATCCGAACTCAGGACCTTCTGCCTGCAAGGCAGAGGCTTAACCTCTGAGCCACCTCTCCAGCCCCCAAAATTTTATATTTATAGTTTTTCTTTCTGTAGGAGGATTTCCATATGCCTTATTAATTTAGATAGAAATTTTTCTATAAAAGAGTAAACATTTTTTATATTCTACATGTTAGGCAGTCTCTGTCAGAACATCTCAGCCCTTCTTTTTATGGTAAGAACATAGCTATAGATAATACACAAATAGGTAACTGTAGATGTTCCCAATGTAAAAATAGGTTGCGGGCCAGACCTGGTATTTGGGCTAGATTTTGTCTTTGGGCTATAGTTCTTGGTACAGGTCATTACAGCATGCCATTACACTACAGGTCACGGCCTGCTACTAATCTTTCCACTGGCAGAATGGATGGTCCTTATTGAAGAATATCACAATTGTAGCAGTCAGTGCAGGAGTCTGAAGGATTATTTAGCTAAGGCAAACCTGATCAAGTCTGAGGAAGAATGTCTAGTTGGAGAGGAAAGACAGATGCGGAACCCTTGTTCAGCAGGTGGATAAGATAGAGGGAGCTCATTGGCTTTGGCGGACTGGAAAGTGAGAAAGTCTGCCCCTCTTCCAGCTCTTCTGCAAGATATAGTGTGGCCAGTCCCCTAGGTGCCTGAGGCTGTTATGAACTGTCCTGCCACACTGATAAACTTTAAGCCAGAATATCTAAGCCAAAAATAAACTCCTTGTTACCCTAAATTGCTTTGAGCCCTGTATCACATATTGCATCATTTTATTCATTTTACAGCACATTTTAGGCCATTTGTTTGCAGACAATAAAAGTCACATGTATAAACGTATGTGTACATTTCAAGTCCAATAAAAAATAAAATCTCATATTAGTATTTTTGCAGCAATTCTGCAAAATAAATACTAATCTACGTATGAGAGGAAAGGTTCCAAATTCCTAAGTAATTTCACAATCACACAGCAAAGAGATAGCAAAATAGTAATGAAACTTGGATTCACTGGGCCCTGAAGCTTGTTCTCTAACTGGAGCATATCTCCAGTGTGTCATACAGAATACAGAATTGTTGTGGTACTCAATTTTTGGATCCTAATTTTCATTTGCCAATTCTCTGAGTCTCTCTTTTTAAACATATCCAAGCCAGTGTTGTTCATCTGCAGGCAATGTCACATCTGATCTTTATTGAATCCTTTTATATTGATTTTATACTTCCCTGTTGCACCCCACTAGTCATTTGGTGAATCAAAAAAAAAAAAAAAATCACATGAAAGTACTAATGCTAGAGGCTACAGGGGCCCTACTCATTGCCTCCCGTTTGCACATAGACAGAGTGGGCAAGCAGCTTCCAAGGAAAATGTAGCCTTGGCCTCGAAATCACTGGCCAGAGCTGTCTGCTTCTGAATGATCGTTGAGTGTCTTATCAGCCTTCACGCTTTCCTGCGATGTGCATTTTTTCCTCTAGAGCCATAAAATACCTTGTACTATGCTCTCTTTTATTTCCATAATCTCAGGCACTTTTGTGAAATATTGACACTATTTTCTCTGAAGGGCAGTAAAAGACTGCTTTCTGGTAGATAGTACTCTGACGTGGTTGTCAAATAGTGGCTGAAAAAGACTGTGAAATCTGCCTGTTCGGTGGGGGTGAGAGATATTCGGATTGTCTCCTGATTCCCTCTTTCCTTCTTTCCCTCGTTCCTCCCTAGCTTCTGTACTTTCTGCTTCCTTCCTCCCCTCACTTGTAGATTCCCTACCCCTTCTTTCCTTCTTTCCCTCTTTCTTTCCTTCTTTCCCTCCCTTGCTGCCTTTTTCCTTCCTCCCTTTCTTCCTCTTTTCTCCCCTCTTTCCTTCCTCTCTTACTTCCTCCTGCTTTCTTCCCTTTGTTTCCTTCTTTATTTCCCTTCCTCCTTCCCTCTCTCACATCCTGCTGTTCTTCCTTCCTAGCTTCTTCCTTCTTTCCATAGTTCACTCATTTTTTCATCAAATATTTTCTCATTTGTGTAATAATTAGCTAGACTCTGATTATTGTGTGTCAGACATTGAGTTCAGAATTTAAGAGATAGCCGTAAAAGAAGTGGTCATCCCTTCCAGATTTTATATATATATATATACACATATATATATATGTGTATATATGTGACAAGAAAAAGGAAGAAGACAGGCAGCCATAACTGTTGCAAAGCCCTGCTACTCAATGTATTTCTCATTGGGGAGGTTGTTACAAAGCAGAATGGCAGGCCTGCCCTAATGCATCACACTTCCCTTATGTGCAGTAACAAATACACTACAGTACAGCAATGCAGCACTGTCAGACGCACGGCTGCCCCGGGGGAACAAGGAAGTGAGTGAACTGTTCTGAAGTGGGGGCGAGTGCTTTAGGAACTGGCCATGGTGTCAGAGGTGGGTTTCATGAAATGCAGAGGTGTGTGCCAGGAAGGACAGGAGCAAGCGTGGCCAGAGAGAGGGAAGAGGAAGCATGAAGCACAACTTCTGGATAAGGATCTGAAATGACATTCTGTGTAGGGAGGAAAGCCACAGAGATCAGTGTGTATGGAATGTCCTGGACTGATACTGGAACACACATGGTCATCAAGCTGGCTTTCTGGCACTGTGGGGAAAAAAGTTGAAATTATGACAGGTTTATTTTGTCACAATAGTGGAGGTCTCAGCCCATTGCCTGGAGCTTGTAGCGATACAGCCCATGATGGCAGGGGCTCTTGGTGGAGAGGCCTACTTACCTTAGGGTGCTAAGAAGCCGAGAGAGAAGTGAGCAGGGTTCCAAATATCCCCTTCAAAGAAGGCCTCAATGAGTCACCTTCTTTCTACTAGGCCCACCTCTTAAAGCTTCCAACCTCCCAATAGTGCCACAGGCTGGAGACCAAACCTTTCACACAAAGGCTTTGGGGGAGCATTTAAGATCCAAACTGTTAAGAGTCAATTAAAGATTTTGGACTTTGTTCTGTAAGCCAGTATTAACCCTCCATTTCAGTTTCTCTGTTTGGTTGCTGATAAATTCATGACCCAAATGATTAAGGAAACAAGAGATTTTATTTTGGCTTATTATTCCTGGTTTCTGTTCATTTTACTTAATGGGGTTTCTTGTTCAGCTTGACAGAACAGTTCACACCAATACCAGAAGCCCAGGGGACTGAACACACCAAATCCACAATACTACTGAGACAGAGAAAGAGAGAAAAAGAGAGAGAGAGAGAGACAGAGACAGAGAGAGAGAGAGAGAGAGAGAGAGAGAGAGAGAGATTCCTCACTTGCTAGACCAGCATGTCTGACCCAATATACAGAAGGATGCCAATTTCCTTAACCAGCTCCCTCCATCTTATTCACCTGTCCAAGAACTAACCCCACTTACTACGGGCTATGCATTTCTATCAACCAGACAATCTTTGCAGGCTGGCTTGTAGTTTAGCTCAACTACCAATTCTTTACAAATATGCCTAGAGCTCCAAGTCTTCATCTGTCAACTTGACACCTGTACTCAACTAGGACATGCTCTCTGAAAATTGGAATGACTTTGGATGTTAAGGTCCTTGAGGTCTAAACTCAGAGATCTGGATTTAAGTGATACGGTGTGATACACAGATGTGCAAAAGAAATTACTGAGCTCACCTCTTTTGGGCAATAGGGTTCTCTGACAATTTTAACTGGGATAAGGGGGTGATGCAGTCATTCTGTTGGTGAGTACCAACTACACAGCCCTTTAGGAAAGGCAATATGGATATGAGTCAGAGACACCTAGAGGGTCCAGCAGGTGAGATGACTCTGGGAACTGCCTGAGGGCCACATTGGGAAGATGGCACCAGTCGCAAGCTGGAGCATTGATGCCCACGTGAACTATATTCACTTGTCAATTTCTACTCAGCCTCCTCCATGAGATGAATCTAGGCACAGATTACCAGTTTACAACCCGAGGCGTAGTAAGACTGGAATGAAGTAAAAGTGCTAAGGAGAATCGTAAAATGAATTCCACACAACATATGCGAGAAAGGAAAGAAATTAAGGCGCTGCCTGCAGTGGCCAAGGCAATGTAGCACCTGTTCACAAATCTAAGGACTGAAGAGATGAGAAGTTCAGGTGAAGGTCTGCTGAGTTTGAAATGTTTAGAAGACATAAGACTTCTTGTTCAGTAACCACCTTGTGCTTTGATGGCTACTTGGGCTCGGAGTGTGGATTAGGGACTAGCTGAACGTGTTGGTTGAAGGAAGAAGAATGACTGAGAGTCATTTGAGGAGACAGGTGTATTGCACAGAGGAGACTATGCATGTTGGGGGCTGCAGACTGAGAAAGGTCAGTGGTTGGAAGAGCAGTCTAGCATGGAAAGGGTCTGGGGAGGAATAGAGAAGAAAAGCCAACTTTTGCAGGTGCTTTCTTTTCCTGTGTGCTATCTCAGGGCTGTGCTTAGTAGGAAACACAGCTGATTGCAGGATCCTCCATTGTGGCATCTGTATTCCAAGACTCATAAAACCTTAAAGTAGGAACTACAGGAGGTTCATTAGCCACGAACCTCTCCAGTAGTAGCTCTACATATTATAGTGTATGCCATGATTAACATGCCCTGTTTCAACATTTACTTAGTAATTCCACATAAAGGTATTAAAAATACAGAGGAGAATAAAACTGGATTCCAGGTCCTCAGGAAATATGGCACAAAGGATGGAGACAGATGTTATCAGCAGTTGCCTACGACATACTATGGCTAGTGCAGCCCATTGCACGCACCTATGTGGAGAGCTGTCGCCATGACAGCTCCTGATGTGTCTTGGTGAGTGGTAAATGACAAAAACTTTCTGGAAGACATTACACCTGAGTAGAGTGATGAAGGGGGTATGAATTAGGCAGGGGGAAGGTGTGAAATATTCCAGAAAGGATGCAAATGTGTGAACCGCCTTCTTGACAGCACTGAGCGAGTCTGCTGGAGTGAAGAGGCCACTTCAGCCAGTTAGCTAAATGACTGGCACTTTGGGACCATGGAGTCACATGGCGCTTCGCTGAGGTTATATAACCTCTTAACCTCACACACAAACAAACACAGAACCCCATTAAGTAAAATGAACATGAAACCAGGGAAACCAGACAAGGGAAACCTGTTGCTATTTCCTTGGCAATAACTGATGAAACTACTAAATAGGAAGGTTGTCGAAAGGAGGTATATATGGGGCAGGAATGATGGTCAAAGATCTAAATGGTTATGTGCTGGGTTACAGGATTTGGAGGCTGACAGGTTATAGGAACAGAAGGACGAGAATATTATGAAAGAATTTACAGATTTGATTAAAGAGAAGAGTGATAATATAAAACTTTGACATAGCTCCTGACTCACCAAAACTTCTAAGAAAGTCAACTGGATGAGTATAGATACAATAGAAAGAAATACACTCAGGAACATGTTGACAAACATAAAGAAGAGAATCTGTTCTTCTCCATGAATGCAGCAGAAATGCCCGTTCACTTACAGAAAAAGTCTGAATTAAACAAACAGTAAAAAGGGGAAAAACTCACCAAAATAGACTTCCCTAGTTTTATTTCACACTGCACATTTATCACACTTTACACGCTAAATGAAGAGGGCAAAATAAGAGCAAATACTGAAACTGTTGGCTTGAAACTGTCACACGGAACTTTCATTTTGATTAATATAATTGAAGCGTTAAGTATGTATCTGCTAAATTGCAATCAAATCAGTAAAATGTTATTCATTTTTTAAATGGCTCTGTCAGAAGTTTTATGAGTATTCTGCCAACAGAGAATTGGATCAGTACAACTTAACCATAGCTTTTACTGTATTATAACTGGGTAAACTGAGACACTGAAAATTCAATCCCTCCATGAGATGAGTCAATAGTGGACTTGTAAATAGACCATCAAGGTCTCCAGCAAATTAATGCGTACATCCCTAGTAATGTTTTTGCCAAGTAGAGTGGGTTTAATTAAGGTTCTAAATCAACGCATTGAGAGGCATCCAGGTGGGTAATGAAAATGTCACTGGCTCCACTGTGTCCTGAGTCACTACAAGTGTAAGCACCCACTGAAAACATCCTGAAACTCCCTGTGGGGGTCACTCAGCAGAGATAACCCGCAGTGCTCACCCCATGAGTTAATACGTAGGCACAGTTGTCCTCTGACCTCCACCTGTGATGCATGTACGTGACCTTCTTCCTCTTTCTCTTCTTCTTTTTCTTCTTCCTCCTCCTCATTCTTCTTCCTTTCTCTTCTCTCTCATCTCCTTGTCTCTTAAACAAAATATTAAAACCAATGAATTGAGTAAAATGATGTATTGCCATGCCACACTGCATTTTTCTCCATTCTTCATCAAAGTCTATTGCATTATTATAATTTATATTTCCAAGAAAGCATTTCTTACCTAAACATTTAGATAATACCACTCACAAGGGAGGTTTGGAATTTTGTTTGTGTTAGTAAGTGTGTGGGTGTATGTGTGTGTTTGTGTGTGGTGTGCAGGCATGTTTTGTGATATGTGCTGTAATGTGGATGGGGTATGTGCGTGCGTGCGTGCATGCGTGTGTGTGTGTGTGTGTGTGTGTGTGTGTGAGCGTGTTTAAAGTTTAAACAATAAAACTACACTTTTAAAAACAAATGGAACTTCTGTGGTGTATGTTTCTTGAATTTGGATACTGTGTGGTGGGAGAGCTACTATCGGGTAAGTTTGAAATAGTTGCTTCTTCAGTCCTTGTACATCTTCGAGGTATATGCTACTGTCCCCCATTGATAGATAAAGAATCCTCAGCTCTGAGAGCTTGTCCTGCATCACACAGGGGCTTGTGTGTTCTGGTGGGAAAGAGCTACCCCGAGGACATGGGCCATGGAGTTCAGTCTCCTGATTGATACGACTGTGGTGTGAGCTTCCAGAAAGGAACTACTACAGCAGAAAGCGATCAAAGCAGTGTACATGCGGAGAGTAGAATTTAGATTAGGCTAAATCACAACATGCTCAAAAAGTAACTTTGCATCTTAGTTGTCAAGTAACTTTTATCATTTATCCAACAGATCTTGAAAAATGAGGCAATCGTGTTATTTACAATATGTGAACAAATTAGGGGATTCAGACAGGGGGGAAAATGGATTAGGTGGTCCAACATCCCAAAGAAAAGTAGTCCAAAAGGATTGACTTATATAAAATAAATAAAATATAAATTTATATAAATAAATAAAATATAAAAGATACTGGAATAACAAATTTAAATTCTTGATGCTAACTCTATTTCTAGGTATTACCATTAAATAATAAAACAGTTTAGACAGTTAAAGATCACAGCGCAGGAAATGCTCAAAAAACTGCTTGAGGACCAGCAGATGTCTCATTATAGGGAAAAGAAGACAAATCAGCTCATCTATTTAAGGAAACTCTGCCTACTTGAATCTTGAAATTGATAAGGAAATACACACATTACAGTTTACTTTGTTCTAAAAGAGCAACCTGTGGAGCTCCCAATGTGCTTTCAGTGATGGGTGGGATTTCTCAGCATATAATTTTGGTCAATTTCATCCATGGTACATGCTATTTAGTCTGATTTTCCTTATTTATTTCAAATTAACTTTATAGAGTACGCGTGTCCTTTCTGCCATGAGAAGTGGTTAATAGAAATGAAATATTTTTGAGACAGTTATTTGGGTGCCAAAACAAGTAAGCTATTCCACATCAAGATTTCTAATCCAAAAATCCCAAATCCAAATTCTGTAACAGCTGAAATGTGTGTGTGCCAGCATGATGCTAGAAAAGGAATGTTCCGCACCTGTTCTTCCTTGAAGGGCTTCAAATTACCACAGATACCTGAAAATATTGCAAAAGCTACCTCCAGGTGTTTAACATAAGCAAACTCTACATCGAAAGCTGAGTGCCATCACCAAGAGGGTTTGTTATGCTTTTGAAAGTAGCCTAAGCAATTTTGAAAACTCTGGCTGGGAAGAGGAAGGAGTTAGTGGAAGGGCAAAACGCAAGGTCAGTAGTGGTGAAAGCCATGAAAACATATGTACAACTGAAAACATTGGGCCGGGAAGATGAGTCAGTGGGTAAAGCACTTGTTATAAGACTGGGTTCAAATCCCCCAGTACCTACGTAAAGTCAGGTGTGCTAGTTCACACTTGTAACCTCGGGTGAGAGGGGAGGTAAAGAGGGGAGAATCCTCAGAATCTCATGGGCTGTCTAACCCGATGTATACAGCTGCAAACAGTGTTCCTCTGATTTCCCTCATGCACTGTGGCGTTGTAACAGTCACTCTTAACGATTGCTGTGAGAGAGCACTCAAAGTCAATCAACTTAAGGGAGAAAGGGAGGTTTATTCAGCTTACGGTTCCAGAGGGAAGGTACAGTCTCTTAAAGCAGAGGCGGCATGGCTGGCTGGCCAAAGCTGGAGGAGGCTAAGTCACCTCAGACATCTTGGAAGCTGAGAGCTGCAGATTGCTTGCAGCAAAAGTAGGCTTCTCCTGGAGGTAGGGTGGGACTAATCCACCTCAAGGCCCACCCCTTGTGACTGCCTTCCTCTAGCAAGGCTCCATCTCTCAAGGTGCCATGACCTTGCCCAACACATGAGACTGACACATTTCAAACATATGCATATCCACACACACAAATGTGAACGCTCACACGCATGAATGTGAACACACACATGCACAGGCAAGAAAATGCTATAGTGAAATTCATTAATGCATATAATTAATAAAGGCTAATAAAAATTGCCATGGTTTGAGATGTAAGTTGTTTCCCACAGGCTCATGTGTTTGAATCTTTAGTTTGAGAAAGTCATGACATGTAGGAATGTGAAGAACTGGGTTCAAATCCCTAGCATCTGTGTAAAGTCGGGTGAGGTTTTCTGGAGGAAGGCAGTCAGAGTCGACCTTGAGATTGGTTAGCGCCTCCCTGTGTGAGTGAGTGAGACTGCTTTGAGCTTGCCTCTGTGACGGATGTGACTTAGGCCTCCTCTTTTGTCGTAAGCCATGCCTTTTCTGCCATAAAGGACGGGACCTCCCTTCTGGAACCATAATCCAAATAAATCTCCCTTTCTCACTTTAAGTTGTTTGAGTCTGAGTAGTATTTCATAGCAACAGAAAAAAGTAAGCAGTACAAAAATAAATTTTAAAAGTGGACCTGTGTCAAATATTACACCTACCTATATAACATATACAAGTCAACATCTCTGAACCTTGATTTCCTCACTTGTGAAGCAAGATATAAAACTAACCAGCAGTGATATTGGAAGGCTTAGAAATAATAAATATAACACATAGCACATACGCACACACACACACATTTTTTTTTTTTGATACATCTGAAACATTTCTGGTCCCAGGCATTTCAAATGAGGGGTAGAGTCAGTAGAGTCAAATTTTGAGTAAATGTTTCTAGCCAACCCACCCTCAAAAGCAAAATTATTTGCTATTAGTAACTCCAATCCACAGAGATATCAAATGGAGGTTTCATCTAAATCAATGGGGTTTTCAATGTGGAAACAGCCATTTGTGCTTATTATTTCTAAGAAGTGGGAGCTGAGGACCGTGTGGAGGAGTGATTTTCTTTCTTAGAAATGACATGATTGACACAGACAGGCAGTTTTCCCACTCTTCCTAGGAGAATCTTCTTCCTACTTCTCCAAGCTTGACAAGAATAAGCTCAGGCCAACAGCAAGGGGACTCAGCATGCAGCGTGGGCCTAGCTGCAGATAACAATCCATCACCAGGCTGCTGGGAAATAAGACAGGATAATGAGGCCTGCTTATCTCCTGAGAAACAGAGTTACTTCAAAGGTGTTGGGAGTTCCCAGAGAGGCTGAAAGGACAGGCACCGCAATGGAGTCTGTCAGGAACTGAGGCAGCTGCACATCACCAGGAAGAAGGAGCCAATAACATGATCTTCTCAGCAGGAATGGTCCAGTCTGGACAAACCATGGCTGGCCACAGTAGACAGCCCGAATCATTGCTAACTACTGCTGTATACATCTGCCCCTGACACTTTGGATGAACCTTCACTCAACCTTCACTCAACACGGTCCTTGGCCCAAGGAGCTGGTTGTCCTCAACTGCAGTCACACGCTGTTTTTCCAGTCGCCGGGGATGGGAGGCAGAGATACTATCTGAACATAGGTTTCCTCTGCAGGTCTGTTTGCCTAGTGCCTGTGCTCTGGGAGTCGTTTAGCATCAGGAATATTGATCCAGAAATTCAACTCCCTTTTGCCAGAGGCAGGGATCTTAATAAGACTTCTGTATTAGAACCTTCCTCCAAATGGGAACATGCTAGACGGCCAAAAAGCTGACAAATATTATTGCAAAGCCTTGAATGCCATCAGTCAGGGTGCACTTGGCTCCTGTGTAATCCTACGTAAATCAGCAGGTAAGTTGGTGTGTGTGTGTGTGTGTGTGTGTGTGTGTGTGTGTGTGTGTGTTGTATTAGTGGGTGAAGAGAAGAATTTGATGTCATTTGGGAAATGAAAAAACAGAACCCACCTTCTCCAAACTGGAATGGAGCATTTGGAGTGCCCTTGGCTAGGGATGTAATCAAACACTGATTAACAGGCATCTCAAAGCCTTAACTGCGTAGCTGGGGAAGAGGCCCAGACTGGAGAAAGGGCTGAGCGGTGGGTCCTTTGCCTGTGACTCTCGGGCCTTCAGTGTAGTCACTTGAAAAGAAGGGGAGGAAAGAAAGGATAGGTTTCGCTCTCCCTAATTATGTGCAGCACTGGCTCTGCTGCAGGAGAATCACCTCTCCCACCAAAGGAGCTCAGGGGGCCAGCAGCTCAGAATCACCGGCTGCCTTTGGAAGCTGAGAGAGTCAGTTCTTCATTCCATGTCTGAATCACTTCTTTAGCCCAACTAGTAGGAGCAGAATCCAAACAGGGGTTCCTGCAAGAGTATGGCTGGGTTATGTCCAGATCTTCTCTTACCAAGGTGTGCTCAAAACAGGTGAGGGGTGTCATAATGGGCAGTCCCAGAAAGCAGGGTTATCGAACAGAATCTAAGGTGGGCAGTGTGGTGGCTGCTGCCCACTGGCTAATAAAACACAACCATGGCCTCTTTTTTCAGCCTTTCTTTGATTCATCAGGCTCAAAGATGAGCATAATTAGTCTCCTAGAATCTGTTTCCTCTAAATCCAGCCATGAGTGGAAGTCCTGGCTTTATCTGCAAGAGCTTTATGGGATATATTCCTTGTACAGGGAAACCCAAGAAGGGGCTCCAGGCTATGCCACTGAGTCCTGAGCCCTCACTAAGGTGGAGGACTCAGAGGGAGGTTTGGCGTTCACACAAAAGAATGCTCCAGGGGATGGGAAGTAGGAAGGAGGAGGTCCTGGGAGAGGAGAGGAAGGGAGGGGGGTGAAAGGAAGGGGGGAATGAGGGAGAGTGCAAGGGGGGATGACTGGGGAGAAGAGAGGGAGGGAGAGGGCAGGGTACCTATTGAGTTTGTTTGATTAGGAAAAAAATAAAAGGTGGGAGAAAAAAAAAAGCTGGATACCCCTTACTAGCTGGAACAACATCCCTTCATCCTTTGTCTTCTCCCCTGTCTGCAACAAGTGCTCCATGTGTAGAAGAGCAGCCATCTTGTGTGACTGAGGGACATAAGCGGGGATGACAGAGCTGGGAGCGGGAGCCTGGCGCTCGGGTTGCATTGTTGGGCCATGTCACTACACTTGGGCTACTGATGCCCAGATTCCCTGCTGCCAGACATGTATCAGATCAGACATGCACAAGTTTCTAGGGAGGGGACTTGGTTACTTGCATCTGAACATGATCCTAACTACATACTGTCTCTAACAAGGCTTTGTTGTGCATGCATATTTATTTCAGCATAGGTGACTTTGACGGAGTGGTAGGCTGTGCAAGGCTGTGCAGTACTGACTATACAGACTCCGTCATCCTCACTGGACCAAGACAATGGCAGTCACTAAGCCATGCTATCATTGTTGGCTCTGAGATTTCTACTTGGTTTTTCTCTTGGATCAGCATTTTTCAATTCCTTCTAATGATGGGAAATGGCATGATAGGATCTCAGGTTCCTTACCATTCAATATTTGCTTGGTTTTTATAAGAATATCATTTCATTTTGACTTGTTTTTAACCTGCCTTCAGCTGTGCATATAAAAAGAAAAAGTACAAAAGAAATAGTAGTTTCTTTTCTCACAGGATCTTGAAAGTAAACTAATTCTCTTGACTAAGAATTTTTTTTTAATTGTTTTTCCTCGTGTTAGTTGTAGTCTTAAAGTCCATGACCAACTGGGTAACTCCTTTAATACATTGACTTCCTATTTCTTCCTAATTTGGAAGAAACTATGGTTGAAACTTCTGTAAAAATCCATTTTAACAAACTTTTTTGTGATGGCTGAGATATAGTATATGTAAGTGAAGGCTTATCATTTGAGAAAAAAATGAAATAATGGAAATTTTTATGTAGCAAATCCTTATAATTTTATGTTTGATAGATTTAAAAAAAACTTCCCTAAATATGTATCATTAAGGAGTTGCTATGTCTTTATCTCTATAAAATGTGTTTTAGTACTAAGGGGGTTTTCTATATGTCTACTGAAGCTTCAAGCCCATCATCTCCCTGCCTCTGCTTCCTGAATGTGGAGATTACAATGCCCTACTTTAAGGTCACTTTTATAGGTCCACAAGCCATTGCTTTTGGTTACTCTCTAAAAACTGTCAGTAAGACCCTATTACTGAAGATGCAATACAAATGGATCACAGAACATAGGCAAAGTATATCAACTGGAACTGTTCTGAAACTTTCTCCTTGCTAGATAGCTTACACAGTACCAAGGAATACTGTAGAAGCTGCTGGGGGGAGAGGAATATTCACTCGCCCCATCAACGCATGAGATCTCTAAGTTGCAATAAAAATCACCATGGCAGCAGGTGACCACCAAAGTAATAGTGGCATGAGTATCAAGGTAGACAACCAACAACTTTCTGATCAAACACAAGACTCACTTGTCAAAATGGTATGCACCCTGTTATTGTAAACCTAGAATAATAACCTAAAAAAGGGAAGGAATAAATCAATAGGAAAAACAGCCAATGAACCTATAGGTAGGAAGACAGCACATCAAACTGCTCTGTAAATAGCTGTTATTATACCAATAGATTGGAAGAACATTTAATTCAGTCTAGAAGTCTTTTTCTACAACAGAGGCAGAGGATCTCAATACCCTGACAGGACGCTGCCTAGGGCACTAGAAGAGCAGTGAAGTGGACAGCAATAGCCAATGCAGAGTATCAGTGATTCAACAAAGCCAATCTAATTTCTCCCCATTCTAAGGTTTTGGGAACCTGGCAGAAGAAGGGAGGTGAAAGTGAAAGAACTTAAAGATGGGAAGGGTCACGGTTGGACGAGATATTCTACTCAAGGCAGAGCTGCTACATCTAGGAATCACTACAGTGAGACCTGCATAATGACTAACATAGCAACATGCCTCCATAGACTACCTAGGAACTCAAGACAGATAGAATATACCTTGGGGTCTAAAGCTGGAAGAGTGAAAGGAAATGCCCCTTTCAGTAGGGTAGCTCGAAGAAAGACAACTTGATAAGCCACAGAGACCTAAATTTCCATCAGAGTAGACAAGCCAGAGTAAATCCTGGGGTCCATAGAAGCAACCATACAGGCAGGAGATTAGGAGAGAGTGGGAGGGATTGATGAAGAGAATGGAGGAGATGGGAGGAAAAGGGGGAACAGGGATGAGTACTCAATATGCTTGTAAAAGCAGAAAAATAAAAAATTAATTAAAAAATTAAATCAGTGCATTCTAAAGTCTGTTTTGATATCACTGAGTCCTTATGTGTCAGACTCAGTACATGAGCAAGAATCGCATCAGTATGTAATGGTCATTGCTTCTAACAGAAAACATGGGCTGAGGACATACAGCAGAAGAACCATTTTTATATCAGAATATTTGATCCAATACTATGTAAAAGTGTACTGTGAGAAACTGTTCCAAAAAAGAAATGTCATTTGGTATTTTACATGATGTAAATGGGGCAGGACTGCTCAGCAGTAAAATAATCATAGTTTGATCATCAGGGTCTGATTTTAAAAAGCCATCTGTCATGCCAGCATGCCTTGGCGAGATGGGGAAGTGGAGACAGAAGAACTGGTTGGAAGCAGTGGACGTTACATATTTGGGGCAGAGGCAGAAATCACATGACACCCTGACTCAAGACAAGGTAGAAGGAGAGAATGCACTTTCATGCATTGAACCCACACATACACACACACACACACACACACACACACACACACACGTGCACATGCACGCACACACACACAAATAAATAAATAAAGAAAGAATTCATAAATTATGTAAATGTTTATAGTTTTAATGATTTGAACATGGAATGTGCCCCACAAGCTTATGGACTGGGGATCAGTACCCACTGGGTGATGCTATTTTAGGAGTGGCAAAAGTCTTAAGAGGAAGCGGGGCTCTTCCGGGGAACACCCTTTGGGAGGACATCTTGTCCACGGTTGCTCCTGTTTCTCCCGTGTCCCCAAAGCGGTGAAGTGAGCGGCCTCACCCTGCCACGGGCTCCTCACCACAGGCCCCAAATCATGGCTTCAGCCTTGGACTGTACCCAAGAGCTAAAATAGATCCTTCCAGCATAAGGAAATAAAGAAATTGTTTTGCACATCGTTGTAGAACAAGTTGGCTTTACTCAACAGAGTGATGTGAAGACAGACATTGGTCTATGCATACTTTCACATTAGCTTGTGAACCATCAAGGCCAAGTCCACATGGACATTAAAGGACATGTGTACAGCTGTGTAGAAACGGAATTGTCTTGCATCACCCATTGCAAAACAAAACTCTCTTTTTGGAAGATGGATATGGCTTAACTAAGAAATGGACCGATGACAAAGGTCATTACATTTTTTTGCTTCCATTCATTCATCTTTTATGTCAGCATAAAACATAGTCATTTCACATTTCTGATAGTTTGACTCTGGAGTGTCCCCAAGCACCATTTTTTTTAAAGCTTAACCCTCAGTTTTCACCACGGAAGGTAGCGGAACATTTAAGAGGTGGGAGCTGATGGATGATGGAAGGAAGCAGGATGACTGGGACCAGGCTCTTGAAGAATATAGTGGGACCTTTTGTCTCTCCCTTTGCTTCTGGGTGGCACAAGAGGAACCACGTTCTTTGCCACATGCTCCTGTTATGGTTAACTTCGCTTCTGCAGGCACGTGGCACAGGGCCAAGCAAGCTACATCGAAACCACTGAAAAACTATGAGCCAAAATAAACCTTTGTTTATTTTGTGCTAATCTCAAGTGTCCTGTCAGAACAACAGAAAGTTGGCTCACAGTGACACAGTCCTTTCATTTAAAGAGAAAACATAAGTGCACCCTGCCTTAATCACATTTACTTCAGGATTCAGAGGCTTTCCAGTTTTCTTTTGTAAAAATGGCTTTACATTATTAATGTGTCTTTACCATGATGGAACATACTAACTTCCTTCATTGGGGTTCAAAGTAGAAGTAAAGAGAAAGAGCTGCATCCATGCAGAAGGAATCTGATGAAGAGGACAGGTTCATCTGAGGGAGCACATCTTGTGATACGAGAAAAAACCTGAGAATCTTAGGAGTTTGCTTTCCAGAGAAGATTCTCGCTGCTAACTCCCCCAAATAAAAGAATCTTAAAGGTGACTTACCTACAAAGATGCTGGGAGGAAATAAATCCATTTTCTCATTGTAAAAAAGTAATAAGAACTGGCTAGTTGTCGTGAGCCAGTAATAAGAACTCACTGTAGTGAGCAGTGCCTTTCTAAATCCTTATTATTTATAACTAAAAGGAAATATCACTTTGAAAATGAAGATTTTTTTCATGAGTAAGAATGGTGCTAAAGAAAAAAATAATAATATGTATATGAATAACAGGGCAAAATTAGTCCTGGTATAGTGTTTGTCAAAGTCTGGTCCAGATAGAGAGTATTTATATTAACCAGGAGTTTTTAATTCACGTGTGTGTGTGTGTGTGTGTGTGTGTGTGTGTGTGTGTATCCCTAAAGCCCTAAAGGTACTTAAGAGAGAGAGAGAGAGAGAGAGAGAGAGAGAGAGAGAGAGAGAGAATTTGTGTGTATATCTCTGAAGGCACTTGAGAGAGAGAGACAGAGAGAGATAGAGAGAGACAGAGAGAGAGAGTGGATAGCCAAGTGTGACTTCAGGAATCATCCAGGGTAGTTTTACCTCCTTATTGCTTTGCACTGACATTTCTCAGACGCTGCCTTCAAGGGCAAGAACTGCAAGCCACAGCCATATCCACCTGAAAATTTTATGTGGCATCTGGGATCTGAACTCATATCCATTTCCTTGTAACGCAGAGGCTTTAACCTCTGAGCCATCTCCCCAACCTACAAAGTTGTTTTAAATGCAAACTATTTGGTCCTACCCCAAGTCTGTCAAACTGGAAGCCACCGGATGTTACCCAGAGACCTATGTTTAACAAACTCTCTAGAGGATTCTGGGGCAGAAGCTTATGAAACAATGACTTAGCATTCACCAGTTCAACACATCTGCTTTGATGTCAACCTTCTTTAAGTGCAGAGGGGTCAAAGATAAATAAGCCATCAATCTTGCCTGCCAAAGGTCTGTGCTGTGCCCAAGAGGCTGTGATACCACAATGAAAGAAAGATGCCACAGACTGAGATAAACCATGAACCAGAGGGAATAATGGATGAACTAAGTAGAAGATAGCAGCAAAAGAGATTGCAGATTGTACAAGGTGGGGAAGGAAGATGTTTGTTGGCAGACAGTGTTGAGGTAAACTTGGAAGAACATCCAGAAGTTAGAAATCAGCAGAAGAATGCTCCCTGAAGTAGTGACACAATGTACATTCCTCTAAGGGCATGCTTTGGATTCCCATGGGAGCCTAGAATGTCGTGTCTAGAAGATTCCTGAGATGGAGTGGGGTCCAAAAACTGAAAAACCTCTCTCCCCCCCTCCCCCCCCCCCCTCCCCCCCTCCCCCCCCCCCCCCTCCCCCTCTCCCCCTCTCCCCCTCCCCTCTCCCCTCTCCCGTGTGTGTGTTGAGGGAGATGGGGGGAGAAAGAGTAGTCCTAAAGTCAATACTGGGTGTCTTCTTCAATCACTCCTGAGCTTATTTTGGAGACAGAACTAGTGAACTTGGAGCCTGTGACTGGGCTGCACTGACTGGCCAGCAAGCCCCAGGGAGCCTCCTGTCTCCTTCTCCCCAGACTGGCCTTATATGTTTCTGTTCTTTGCCTGTGTTTTTTTTTTTTTAATATATATTTTTTAATTTTTTTATTATTATTTATTAACTATTCAATTGTGCGCGTATGCGTGTGTGCGCGTGTGTGTGTGTGTGTGTGTGTGTAGAACCACGGACGAATTCGCGAACCACCATGGACGCCTCCATCTCCTTCTGCCCCGGGATTCACAGGCTCCGCCCTACCAGGACCAGAAACGCAGGCCGCCCCCGCTTCCGCCTGGCGTCTATACGTGGGGTCTAGGATCCGAACTCAGGACCTTCCGCCTGCAAGGCAGAGGCTTAACCCCTGAGCCACCTCTCCAGCCCCTGCCTATGTTTTTTTTTTTTTTTTTTTTAAATGTAGATGTTGGGGATTTAACTCAGGCTCCTACGCTTGCGCAGCAGACACTTACCAAGTGAACCATCTCTCCAGACGTCCCAGTCAGTTTTCTAAGCTTGTATCAGCCAGTAAGGAAGGATTTGAATATGTCAGGGACACAATGTGCTAAGTCAGCACAGATGTTTAAGGTTCAACAAGTCTAAATGCAAATATAAAAGAGGGAGGGTAGACTTATCCAAAATATCCAGGATACCTTTAGACTGTTCCATGTATCTGCTATATTTGAATACTAGAAGTAGGAAACATCAGATTTAGTGGGGTCTTCAGACAAAACCTACAACCCGGCAGATTAAAAACCCAAGTGCAGAAATGGCATAGAAAGACCTACACTGTATTGTTTTAACAAGTCAACTCCAAAATGCAATCAAGTCATAACCAGAGGCAGGATTGCAATTTGCTTTGTGTAGAGCTGACCACTAAAGTGCCCTTTCCAACAATGGTCACTTTGAAACCTTAAGAGCTGATAAACCAACTTCCTGTGGGCCTCTCTATGTGCTTCTGTGAAGAGTATTTAAAGGGTTCTCCTGGAAGCTCTGTGCCTATCTGGGAGTACAGAAGAACGTGGAGGCATCGAGAAGCTTGAAAAGTCTCGATGGGTAATGATGTGCAAAACCTTTGATATTTGCTTATGCACTTGTTTCTTGATTATATGGGAATGGATTATCTAATTTCGAGATTATTCACACTCTCTGTTTCAGTTTTTAAAAGACCATTTCAGAAAAAAGGAAGAGAGATACATTCTTTGCAGCCAGTTCTTCAATTTGTTTGCAGTTATAGTGTATGAAATAGGATTTTTATATATCAATTTCTAAACCACTCTCTTGAAAATATTAACAGCTTCCTTATCTTCATTGAAATGGAAAAAATAGCTTTTAAAGTCTCTTGATAAAATATATGGGCTGTTTGATGTGTGTGTGTGTGTATTTATAGATACATATGTTGTGGGGGATCACCATGCCCATGTGTGTGCATGTGGAGATTGACATTGTATCTTTCTCTATTACTTTCCATCTTATCTTTTGAGACAGGACCTTTAACCAAACTTGGGGCTCATTGATAGACTAGAATAGCTGGCCAGTGAGCCAGTAGGATTTGCCTGTCTCTGTCTGACAACGCTGAGATCCAGGTGCACGTAGCCATGTCCAGTTTTTCATGTGGGTACTAACTGTGGTTGAGCAACAGAGACTTTACCCATTGAGCCATCATTATCTCACAAGCCCTATTTTTTATATGTTTGTTTGCTTGTTTTAGACATGGTCTCATTAGATAACCCAGCTGTCCTTGAATTCAATATGTATAACAGATTGGTCCCAAGCTTGCAATTCTTCTGCCTCAGCCTCTCAAATTTTGGAATGTGCCTTATGTCTGGGTAATGTATGTAGACAAAGCTATTGACCAACAGAAGTGGCACAAACAAGTGAAGTCACAATTGTTGCAATGAACGTGGCATTTGAATTTTAATAGCAAGGGTTGAAGTTTCTGCCAGTAAACTCTATGGAAAACTCTTTTTTACCACACACTCGTTCCCTTTTAAGAAGTTTCATTTATGAATACAGCTTCAATTACTTCTTTCTGCAAAGTATCATAGTTGGGCACAAGTGTCAACTTGACAGTTAAGGGACTGAGAACATTTATAGAGAATTAGTGGTTGAATTAAGCCCAGAGCAAACCTGCAGGAGATTGTCTAGTGATGGGGAAGGTGAGTGGGACTAGGCCCTGAATAAAATACAGAAGGCTGATTGAGAAAGTTGGCATCCTTGTGTACGCTTGGCCAGACATGCTGGTCTGGCAAGTAAGGATCATCCCTCTCTCAGCCATTATGTAGAGATGGTGTGGCCAGTTCCCTGGGCCCTGGTGTTGGTGTGAGCTCTCCTGTCAAGCTGGACTGAGAACTGTAACAGGAAAATCCTAAGATATTTTCCCTTAAGTCTTTTGATCATGATTTATCAGCAACTATGCAGAGTTGGTGTAATACAAGACATGCACAAATTCTCTTTCTCCTCTCTCTCTCTCTCTCTCTCTCTCTCTCTCTCTCTCTCCCCTCTCTCTCTCTCACCTCTCTCTGAAAGTAAAAGAAGATTTAGAGTTTAATACAAGATTTTGAAAACTTCTGTCTGTGAGAAAATAGAAGGAATCTTTCCAGCCAAAAGTCTGAAGAATATCTTACACCATTTTGTTCAAACTATAGGCTTCTTTATCATAAAATAACACTCTGAAAAGTGCTTTGAGATGAGCCAGACAGAAGTTTTCTTTGTCTAGTCTGCTTCATAATGGTAATTGGGTTTCGTGGGATTGAGAGTCACCATCCCTTAGATACTCCAATGCTACCTATCACATTGAAAAACAAAGTCACGAACTCTCTTCAAAAACATTCTTTCCATTTTACCATGACAAATAATGACTCTAGACATGTCTCTCATCAAACCAGAAATCTGATAATTTTCCTCTCCCCTACTTCTGCCCTAATCAGTTCACTACAATGCTTTACCCATACCTTCTTCCCTCCCGGGCTTGGAATCTTTGCAACATTTCCCAGGCCTAGAATATGAAGAATTTGGAGTCTCACTTGGACTTTGCAAGGTTGGGCTTTGCTTATTGCTTGATCCTCAAGCTTTTATAATCCTTCCCTGAAGGCCTCCATTCCATATGATGGGCTTTCTATTCTTCCATTGTGTTCTGATACCTCTGTCCACAGCCTCTCTCCATACATATTCTGCTTGGAGTACTTTTGTTTACCTAGAGGAAGCTTCTGACTCAGAATTTTATAAAGACAGTCACTGATTGACAAGATCCAAGTTACACCAACTATACCAACTCAATAGAAAGTTAAGAGAAGGAATCAACTTTATATAATTGTGCATGCTACAGCTGCCCACAATATATGTTGGTCCCTTTCATCCACTAAAGTGTGGCTGGTTGTGGTTTGGCAATATGTAATTTTGTATTTTAGATCCAACTTCTGAAATGTGCAATTTTGTAAACACTTGCAGAAGTAGCCTAGCCTGCATAATGAAAAACTGGAGGGAAAGCTGATCGGTAGAGCAATAGCATCACAGGGCCACAGCTTCCCAAGGGAAGAATCGAAGTGCTGGAGAGCTGTGTGGACTTGGGACAGGACGTCCTCCAGACCCTTATGTAGTCTAGGTTCTCCCAAGTCACTGTTCTTTATGGAGATGTGAAGTTGTCTTGGGCAGAAGTACTGGTGAAGGGTTTAAGTCGCTTCCAAATGTATCATCAGTTTTTGCAGAAAAAAGTACAAATGTACAGACATGATGCAGAGAATCTGGTGAAGAAGGCATGACAAAAGCTAGAATGGAACTGAGGGATAGCTCAGGGATTAAATCCCTTGCTTTGCAAGCAAATGGACCTGAGTTCAGATCCCAGATCCTATGTAAAATGCCTGGTAGAAATGACAGTGACCTATACTTCTGGCCCTGGAAGGTAGAGCCTGGAAAATCCCAGAGAAAAGCAATAAGAAGATAGAGCAATCAGGGATGATTCCTGATGTCACCTTTGGGCCTCCACGGGCACAAATACTCAAGTTTCTTCTTGTTCACATGCCTACGCACACATGCATACCCACCCACATGCAAACGTCCACCTACAACACATATGCACATATTGAAAATAAAATATTTCCCTGGAGCTCAAATCTAAAACAGTATATGGCAATGTGACTCTTTTTTTTTTAATCATTTTGCTGCTTTCTCCACAGATGTTGAGAAAATGGTTCTGATTTCTCTTCCAAAGACCCTATATCTCATTTCCCTACAACCCAGTCTTACATCCTCTGATGACAGACCAAGATAAGCTTCTGTTCTGGTTGCCAAGAGATTTTCAGCATCTTGCCATCATAGACATGATTCTTCTTTGGTGTGATTAAAGAAAATGTGCCTGTCCCACTGCACTTTCTTTCACTGCTCATCCTCCTCTCCTTGTGTTGTGACACTTCTGATCTACCTTCCCAGTGTTCAGACAACATTGGCAAATTGACCACAAATCATGGCTCTGTCTGACTGTGTGTAGTCTCCCTAAGTTGACTCAAGGGCAAACTCTTGGGGACTGTATTTCTTAGTACTGCTTTCTGCAGAGATTTCTATACAGACAGAAATCAAAAAGTCACGTTCTCATTTAATGTGCACTTAAAACTCTGGTTGAGGTTTCATGACCTCTGAAATGACCCTCTTTTGATTCGCATGCTTTCTGTGCTCTACGACGGAATTTTATTTTAAACTCTAGCTCTTGGCTAGGAGCATCGTTTCCTCCTTTGTTTATCTTGAATGAAATGTCCCAAATTCCCAGAATCATGAATTTTATTATGTTTTGTTTCTAACATATGTAAATCACACATAGTCTGTGTTTTTCAACTAGAGCAAGCTAGAGTTTTGCTCTGCTTTTCAACCCTTTCTCCCGGAATACAAGCACTGCCGTGTATTTATCACTAGGGTAACTGGATTTATGATATTCAAGAGTCCTCGCTTGCTCCACAGCTGCGCTTCCTCCTGTCGCAGCGGTGATTCACACACAGCCGTAGTGTGGCATCCCTGCCTCTTAGATGCGCAGATGGCTAATTAATCAGGAATGCTGGGTGCAAAGATAGTTTTGTGCTGCCTGGGAATTTTGTTTGCCTTATCCTAACTCCGCTTCTTGGCGTGGATTTCCTAGGCCATGTATCCTTTCTTTGTGTGAGATGTGAAATATGATACGATCGTAATGAGACAAACAGAGAAAGCATTCTTCATAGGAGCGCTCCCCCAAAGCCATTTTCTCACATTAAAATCTTAGCTGTCTAATGCCAGATTAAAAGGAGCTAAGAGGTCAGCCCTGATGGTAATGACACACACCTGTGATCCCAGCACTCAGGAGACCGAGGCGGGAGCTTGCAGGAGTTTGCAGATCAGCTTGGGCTATACAGTCAAATCCTATCCAGATAATAATAATAAAAAAAAGAACAAGGCGTTTCAAATGAAATCTGTGATAATCTTCTATGTCAATTTACATGGACAACCTCCTAAAAAAGACAGGGACTGGAAAGATGGCTCAAGGACTAAAACCTTTACCTTGTACACAAAAGGACCTGAGTTCAGATTCCAGATTCCGTGTAAAAATGCTGGGCAGAAATGGCAGAGGCCTGCACTTCCGGCTCTGGAAGATGGAGCCTGTGAAACCCCAAAGCAAAGCAATAAGGAGGCAGAGCAATTCAGGAGGATTCCTGATGTCACCCTTGTGCCTCCACAGAGGCACACACTCAAGATCCTTCTACTACACACACTCATACCTGCATGAACATACCCACGTACTCACATACGTTAAAAAATTTTTTTAGGACAGAAAGCAAGAATCCCAGGAACTCTAGTATAACTCCCCATTAATCCTGGTCCCAGAAACTAATAATAGTTTTTGCCTTTGCAGTCCACCCAAGACTTACAGAGAACAGTCATTCCCTAACACCTTAAAGGGAACCTCCTTGAAAGTGTTTCATGAGAGCCTCTGTGAGTTTTCTTAGAATCATTAAATAAAACCAGGAGGGAAGCAAACTCCAGCATGTCTAGCCTTTCTGGAATTAAATGGTCACAAGAACTTTCCTTCTTTGCCCCCAATAGATTTGCCCTCAAACCTTTGGCCATTGCTGTGTTCAGACCTGTCTCATGCCATATGTCCTCCACAGCAACTACATTAGATAATAAACACTCATGCTGCCAGTATCTAGCCACTGACATTGCACTTAGGTAATGTCTAAACCTTTGCTTTTGTTAAAAAAAAAAAAAAAAAAAAACAACAACCTTGTATTCACAAAGCAGGTGATCATGAAATTCTAGCAACAGGGTATGATAACTGTCTACACATCTCTAAAGACTTCTAGCATTAATATGGCCTATATTCACCATTCTGCCCCCTCCCTGAGGACAGAGATGGGTTAGTCTAATCAAGAAACAAGAAGGAAAAGTGGATAATTTTAAATGGATAAATATTATAAATAGTTATGAGCAGAGATGAGATATGCACTCATACATACACACTCAGTAATGTGAAGAGAGTGTCAGTCAGCCCTCTTCATTAAGACAGAAAGATTATCAAATAAATAAATCAAACACAAGTGAAGATATTTGGGCAAGACTAGTAAGCAGGGGGAGATCATCCCCGAAGCTGCTGATCAAAGGCAGAGATCCATTCACAGAGCTGAGTCCCACCTGCTCTCTTCAAAAATCAAGGTCTTCTCCACCACTGACTCAGGGCTAAGGCCAAACACCAGCCAACTCTGTGACCAGCCAATGCCTGCCTCACGGCATTTGCAACAGGAAGCTCCTTGTCAGTTTATTCAGGTGTTACTATAAAACTGGCGGCAGTTGGAGAAGGTCAACATTACATATTCATTTTACTTTAAATTATTGATGATGTTTCCTGTCTTTGCTTACATTAATTGCTCTCAGGTGTTAGAAAATGGCTTGGTGAGCTGCCTTTTAATGTGTTTCTTTAGAAAGACAGCGTGGCTGCTCTTTGGAATACTAAAAGCAGCGTGCATGGTGCAGGACTTTCTAACTGGAGGTTAAAAAAAGGAAAGAGACCATATGTGCTGGTGGTCTCTACACATCTAGTGTGTAAGCCATATTTTCATCCTATGCCTGGAGAAACTTCGTGTTTACCCAGATTCTCCTGGCTGGAAAACAAATGCGGAGAAAGCGAATTTGATGTGTTCAGAGGTGGTGACATGGATGACAAAGTAGGAAATGCAGTTATTTTTCAGTCAGTCCATGGAAAGATATTTTTCTATTCTACACAGCTCAGGTGTATTTTCGTTCAAAGCATGCGCATCTTCCAAAGGAATGGAGTATGAAGGTGCTAAAAATCTCATTAAGCATGGAAGGGCCAGGATCCTATAACATGTTTGCTTGGTTTGCTTTGTGTATGTGTGTGTGTGTACAAGTATGTGTACCTATGGAGGCCCAAGGTGGCATCAGGAATCATCCTGTACTGTTCTACCACCTCATTTCTTTGGTTCTGGGGTTTCTCAGGTTCTGCCTTCCAGTGCTGGAATTGCAGACCACTTCCACATCCACCTAACATTTTTATGAGGGATCTAAGGATCTGATCTCAGCTCTTTTTGCTTGTGAGGCAAAGGCTTTAACCCCTGAGCATCTCTCCAGCCTGATTCTGGTTTTCTTTAAAGTATTAATTGCTTCATTTATAGCCATTGTGATAGCGAATCTTGGGTGTCAACCTTGACCACACCTGGCATTAACTAAGATCAGCTGTGAGACCTCCTGAAGAGATTATCTGGATCAATACACTTACAATAACAAAGACCAGCTCTAGATCTGATTGGAACCTCCTTAGATCTCATTGGAACTTCCCAGTAGGGGTCCAAATGAAAGAAACCACAGAACAGGAGACGAGGAAGAGGACTCTCTGAAACTGTGCTAGAAAATGCTCTTCCCTCCTGCAGCCCATTTTCTTTGTTTCTTTGACCCTCCAGCCCTCCAACTGTCCAAGCCTTCAATGTGACTAAAGACTCTTTAGGAATCCTCCAGCCTTCAGTCGTCACCCACTGGACTGAGCAGCTACTGGCAGGCATCCTTGCACTACTCGGGCCGTATCTCATAAGCCAACTCAATAAATTCCCTTTTTATATATTCATTCTGCTGATTCTGTAACTCTAGAGAACTTGACTATTACAGCCATGGAATGAAATGCTCTTTGAGTTTAATCATTTTTTTTTTCTGAGCTGATTTTATAATTTATTATTAAGATAATTTAGCCAAGTTAATTTTTCTTTTTTGTTGTTGTTTTGTTTTCTATTCACCTCCTTTCATTTATTTATTTTTTACCTAGTTATACAAGCTCAATGGGTAAGTATCTTCACTCCCCTCCTCCCTTCCCCCCTGTTGTCTCCCCATTCCATTCTTCCCCCTTTTCCTCTCTCTCTCCCCCCTTTCTTCCCTCTTCCTATCTTGATATTTCCCACCTGCTCCCTCCCATCCTCCAAAACATCTGTTTATATAGGTGTTGAATTTCCCTCTGAGTTGTCTACACTAGTGAGTCATGGTTTTTAAGGAGAAATTAGGCAAATAGCGGGACTGACTCTAAGTCACAGCTCCATCTGCATATTCTGTACTAGTGCTTTGAGATGGGTATTTAAAGTAGAAAACTTATTTGCAAGGCAAGTTTCTGTGATGTATGTTTCCAGAGTGGGTTCTAATCAAGTCAAGATTGAATACAGCTGAATGTCCAAGACACCCTTTTTTCTAGGAAAGAGCTAGTGGCCACAGAGAATGTCTAGGGGATGTCACTTAAGCATGATGTATATGTATGGCTTTGGCAACCATTGTGAAGGGGCTTTGGGGAGTTCCCCCTTCCTCTTGCTTCTCACCCCTGGTTTTAGGTTACGCAGAAGAAGACCAAGAGAGTCACAAAAAGTATTTCGGTGGAAGATTTATGCTGTTTAAATTTTCAAGGAGACAGCATTGGTCACCTGTAAACCCTAGCTGTCTGGCCAAGTTCTGATTGATGAGGGAATAAGGTATTTTTTTTAACCTTGTACAGCATAAACCAATTATTGACTTAGAGAAGCTAACCTAAAGATGCTGTGTTATCCAGACCTACACAATCATTTCCATGTTCTCAAAATGTACGTGGAGGAAGTAGAGGCCTGGCAAGGCGTGTGGCTGAGTGTAGATAGACACACACACACAGACACATCAAGTCAATACGGCAGCTGCTCAGCATTATTTACAATGTATTGGCATCAACCGCTGACCTGAAGAGCTGAGGAAAATAACAGACCGTATTTTCAGCTTGGTAAAACCCTGCAGTGGGAAGCCCTTTATGAACAATTACAAGCACTTGCTGGAAATACATTTGCTGATTTAACAAACTGGGAAGGACAAATGTTTAACATGCTGTCGTAATGATGTTCAGATGCTTTTCTTAGTACCCGTTGATCTGAGATAATGCGTTCTTGCCCAATCATGCTACAAAGAAGCAGCGGAAATAAATAAATAAAGAGATGTAATGTGATGCGCTCTCACAATAGCAGGGCTGCTGACTGCCCCTGACAGATGGAAAAAAAAAAAGTCAATATGATGTCTGAGACAGCCCCGGCTCAGCACTGCAGAATAAATTACATGATTCGCTGAATGCCTGGGCTTCGTTCAGACATATCACAAAAAAAAAAAAAAAGGAAAGATAAAAGCTTGCATTGGCTTCAGATGATATTTACTGCTTGATGGATTTACTAGCAGCCTCAGTACAGTCGCACTGTATTGAATTATTGGCCTCTATTTAGCTGTGTGTCCGTCGGAGCTTGAGTGTCCATTTAAGTATAAGTGAGCTGGAGGTCTGCCAAGCCCCTCCGAGGCTCTGGGTGCAGAGCGAGGCGAGCTAATGGCCACCAGCTTGAATAACAGGGTGTGCCAGGACACTTGGGGAGTCAGCAAAGCCCAGCTACAAAGTACTTTCTTATCAATATTAATGCCAAGATAAATATTAATGGAGGCTGCCCCGCATCGCAGTTTTGAATGTGCCTTGTTTCCTTTGTGTTTTAACACAAATGGTTGGAAATGACTGTGTGATTTCTCTCTCGCTCTCTTTCATACCTTCTTTTTTGCTTTGAATCTAAGACGGAGTTGGGAGAAGCCCATTAGCTTTACTGCTGCCATCATGGGAGCTGCGGGGTTTCTAGAAGGCAAAGGAGGCAGATGAAATGCAGGCTTGAAGCGACGTTTGGCTTCCAATAAAATATATGATTGGAATGGCAATATACAGTGTGCAGGGACTATTGTTACGGATTCTTGTGTTGCGCCGTGGCAGTTCATTTGGAAAGGGGGAAGCTCATAGAGGAATGTAGGGAAGTCAGTCTAATTGTGATTACAGCATCAGAAAAGGTGGATGGGAAGGAACTGGAGTGGAGGGGCACATTGGTACTCTATACTTCTGCTCTGCTTTGATGTGAACCCGAAGCTACCCCAAATTATGAAGTTTATTAATTAGATGAAAGTGCAAATATTCACAGAGGAAGGTGGGTTGGGAGCCAGTGGGAAAGGGCTGAACCCGGAAGCCATTATTGCTGTATTCCAGGGTCTGGTGTGCAAATGACTTGTGATGTTTCCTATTGTGAGCAATGTGGTAAAGAAAGGGTGACTGGGGAAGACGCGACAGTCAGTGAGAAGGTCAATGTCTGGCATTATGTCCAGACTCCTTGTTGCTGTTTATAAAAGATCCAGGGAGGGCAACCACACAGGCTTGAGCAAGATCCACAGTGAGAGTTCAGCCGTGCACACAGGAGAGACCGAGGCTGTGGGAAGAGACTCAGGGAGCATGACTAAATGTGTAAGGGTGGGTTCATGGGGGGGGGTTCCCATGCTTTGGCTAAGAAAGGAAGCCACCTGCTTTAGCTTTCATGCAACCCTGAATGCAAACACTTCAGCTCTTCCGGCCCTGTCCCCCAACCTGCAAAAATTGTTGAGGTGCCACAAAGATAATATAGGAGCCCACAAGCTAGTAGGTCAGGTGCAACACGAGAGAGTAAAGGTGTGCATGAACCTTTCAACGGCTTGTGCTTTAGTCTTGCAGGCTCATTCCTTCTCCAAAATGTGAGCAACTGCCACTTAACCCACATCATACGGACAGATCATAGGAAGGCTAAAAACAGGACGGCAAGTTTCTCCTCCTCCAGGGCCCTTTTCCTTTTCAGAAAATGATCTTCATGGCCTCTGGGGCAGCAGAAGTAGCCTGTGACCCAGTAGACAGTAGTGCATCGTGGATTTGAACTTACCTTGCTGCGGAGACTGTGTTCCGGTCCCTAGAGTTTTCCTCTTCCCATTCCTCGGCTCTAATACATCTGTCTTATGAACAAGCTCTTCGGTTTATGCATAGACTAGCTGATGGGGTGGGTGTGGGGGGCCCACGATATCTGGCTTCCCTCAGGCAAAGCATTCTACAGGGGGCTGAAAAGGTGGGAGAGGCCCAGCAGGTCCTGCCTGTTTTCTGCTGGGTTCTGTGCCCAGCCTGGCAGACAGTCCAGCAAACCAGCGCTGGCCTATCTCGGCATGACCAGCTTCGCCACCAGACACTTAAGCCTATTCTTTGTATTGTTGTCCCAGAACAAAAGAATCCATAAAGCAAATGGAAATAATCACCGTGGCTCAGACTGACAATAGCAGAGAGTAATTGCTGTTTTCATCTTGGGGCTTGACATACAGCATCTCGCTCTTTTGTCAGCACACCACCAAGTTGCTATTACCGCTTACACTTTCCACAGATAAGCAAATGGAGACTCCAGGAGGTTAAGTTTTTGGTCAAGTCACACAATGGGTGAGTGAATGAGTTCAGCTTCAAAGTCTAGATTTGACTGGTCCCAATGCCAGGTTGCTCCAGCAAGCAAGATGCTGTCTGGGGTGACCCTGAGAAGTGTTGGCTCTGTGATATGGGAAAGCAAGTCATATGTTTTAGAAACTTACATGAAAAACCTCCAACCTTTTCTAATGATATTTCCAGGAAGAAAGAAGATACTCATACATCTTGTAACTCATTATCACTGTCTTTCTTTCCTTCTTTCCTTCTTTCCTTCTTTCTTTCTTTCTTTCCTTCTTTCCTTCTTTCTTTCTTTCTGTCTTTCTTTCTTTCTTTCTTTCTTTCTTTCTTTCTTTCTTTCTCTTTCTTTCTCTTTCTTTCTTTCTCTCTTTCTTTCTTTCTTTCCTTCTTTCTTTCTCTTTCTGTCTCTTTTTCTTTCTTTTTTCTTTCTTTTTCTCTCTTTCTCTCTCTCTCTCTTTTTCTTTCTCTTTCTCTTTTTTTCTTCAGTTCAAAGTAGTATGATGGGTTGTTTTACTAGAATGACAAAATAACAGCAGATCCTAGCACCACCATGAGAAGAACTAATGTTCAGACTTAATACACACTAATAAACCTTCCCACTTCTCATTAGACTCAAGTACACAAAATGGTAAGGTTGTTTTACAATTGCTGAAATCATGCACAAGGGCTTGACCAGAGATTTCAGTATCATTTTTGTTTGGCTGTTGTTATTGTTATCCACACAACATGTGGTACCATACAATGAACAGATCAGGCTAGAATAATCTGTAAACTATACATAAGTTAGAGCTGCAAACACACATAGGCATAGACTTCCTGTCAAAGGGGTTCCAAGTTCCAGGGAGAAGGGCAAATTGACTTTGAATTTGATCATCTCTCAGCGACTCTAAGATGCTTGTCTTGGGTGTCGTAACTTGTGGTTAGCACCTCTGATGACACGAGGGTTCAACAGGCAGAGAGGGTTCTGCATAGGTAGAAGACACAGTTCTGCCCTGACACAGATCTTGCTGTGCACTCCAAAGTAACAACATGCTTTCATGTAGTCAAAATAAATACCTACAATTTCAAAAGGTTCTGGACCTTTAGAAAGAAATCTGGTTTTTAACTCTGTTCATGTGTTTATCTGGACAGCGTACAGGTTTGTATTACGAACACACAAAGGTGTAATCTCTTCAGAGAATTAACAGATTGAGTCCCATTATTGAACACTTTTAAAAAGTAAACACTAGGGCTGGTGAGATGGTTCAGTGGGTAAAGGGCTCTTCTGAAAACCTGACACCATGAGTTCAATCTCCAGATCCCACCCAAAGAGGAGGAAGAGAACTGGCTTCACAAAGTCGTTCTTTGACCTCCCCATGTGTCCTGTGGTATGCAGCCCCTACACCACACATACACATACATGCATGGTAATAATCCTTTTAGAAAGCAATGCCCTACGTCAAAGTTCTACATTGGGACTTATCAAAACTGCTGTCAATAATTGCTTGTATCTCTATTGTAGATGTTTCTGTTTGGTTAGTTTGGACTTTTGACTTCCTTATGACTACTTCATGAAAGTCAGCTGAGGTTTAGTCTACATAATGCATGATGGATAGTCAATCAAATATTCAATTCAGTCACTAAGAGAGTGGAACTCAGTCAAGATCTATCAGTAATTAGCGTGAAGGGCAAATATATTAATGGGGACAGAGTTCATGGATAATAATACTTCTCAGTGACAAGCCCTGGCACCTGTGTGGTAACTAGTTGAGGTAAAGCGAGATTCCACAATGCCAGAGTAGAAGGTCTGTCCAGCCAAACCCTCCTGATACACAGGTATAACTTTCGATTCCAAGGTGTTCAGCAGTTATGAAGGTTCTGAGCCAAAGTAAATGTCCAGTCCAGTAAACAGGACTGGAGAGATGGCTCAGAAGTGAAGCCTTTGCCTTGCAAGCAGAAGGTCCCGAGTTCGGATCCTCCCCATGTAAAAACGCCAGATGGAAATAGCATTGGCTTGTTCTTCAGGTTCTGGAAAGTGGAACCTGGGAAGCTCCAAAGCAAAGCAAATGAGAGATAGAAGCAATAGGGAGATTTCCAAAGACGCCCTTGGTGCTGCAGAGGCACACACAGTGCCTTCTGATACACATACATACACACACAGAGACAGACACATGCAAATAAATAAATAAATAAAACATTTTTAAAGTAAATGATAATAGTGGCATTCTTTAAACTTTGCGAGTAGAAGGAAAAGTAGTTAATTGAGAAAACACCATGAGAAAAAAAGAGAGACAGTCAACCTTCAGGCTGAAGTGATTAATAGGAGTGATCCCTTGGGATCAATCAATACTCAGGCTACTATTGTCTGGTATATTTATTAACAACCTGGAAGATGGATAGGGTGACAAGTAGTTGAATTTGTCGATGACAAAATTGAAAGATGAAGTTAAGATAGTGAACTGGAGTAGAAAAATAATCTCGGAGAACCATGACTTTAAACTACGATAAACAAGTGAAGAACACAGAAATTGGATCCACTGCAGTATTTTTTTCTCTATAAAGAAGTAAAGAGAGAGAGAAGAGAGAAGAAATAAAGAAAACGATGAGATAGTTTGTGCACTTAATTCAGGAAGAATCTTTGCTGAATATTAAAGAGCAGACTAAAATTTGATTAAGGACTCTGGGCATTGCTATGAATAATTTTGTTGATCAGTCAGGACCAATTAAGTTAATAAGCACTCATTCTGCAGCAGAAGGCAGCAAGTCAGCTTTGGCCACGTCGTGACCGGCCTTCCTCTGTCTTCAGTGTCATGCATCTGCCACTGTGTGCCAACTCTTCGGCTTCTTATTGCACAGCCCTGGCTTGGCTGAACTGTGTGGAAATGGGATTCCAGAATCAGACATGGCTTCAAGCTTCCAGGGGGCAGCTTCTGGCTCTGACTTTGTTCAGGAAACACTTCTAAGAAATGGAGAACCAGCCGGATTGCCCGCCCTTCTGAATAAAGAATCTGAGAAAGCAAACACCAAGTGCTGAGTACAACGAATGCAAAAACGTCATCGAATTTGAAAACTTGCTGTCATAGTGAAGTGGCTGAGGGTTCAAGCTCTGGACACATTTGTACATAATTAGTAGTTGGGTTAAGCCCACAGCGAACCTGCAGGAGATTGTCTAGTTCATGGGGAAGGCCCAACCCATGGTGGGTGGACTTAGGCCCTGGACAGGTGAATAAAATACAGAGAATTGGTTGAGGAAGTTGGCATTCTCTTGTGTACGTGGCCAGACATCCTGGTCTGGCAAGGGAGAATTCTCCCTCTCTAAGCTGTTACATGAATACGGTGCAGCCAATTTCCTCAGTCCCTTGGTGTTGGTGTGAGCTCTCCTGCCAAGCTGGACAAGCAACTGTAAAGGGACTATCAGAAGACAATAAATCCCTTGTTCCCTTACGCAGCTTTGTCATGATTTTATCAGCAACATGCAAGCTAACATTGCTGAAAAACTCCAAGTTTTGAGTACATGCAGTGGCTCCCTAAATTGCTCATAGTCTGTGTTCGTATTTCATTGCGGGGATAAAAATGCAGGAGAACATCAGCTCAAGGTGAGTAAGATTGGTTCATGACTTTAAGGATTTTAGTTCATGGCCTTGTTTAAGGTAAGGAGAATGTCAGGGAGGAGCAAGGATGGAGCAGAAATGTTCACAACTGATGGGGTGAAGTTAGGCAGACACCAGATACACCCTTCAAGGCATACCTCAATGACCTATGCACTCCAGCTAAGTCCCACCTCTTCATGACCCATTCCAGAATGAACTCATTAGTGGGTGATCTATTCATGAAACAGCACACTCAATGACCCAGTCCTCTCTCAATGGTACCACAACCTGGGACTAAATCTTCATCATATGAGCCTTTGAGGGATACTTCGTGTCTGGGGTTAGGAGGATTAATAGCTCTTCAGTCCTTTTTATTTCCTTTTTCTTTTTTTTTTTTTTTTTAATCTTAAGTACCTCCGAGTCTGAAAACTATTTTTCCACCTCGGAGATGGTTCCCACCTTGGTACCATGATCTCTGAAATTGTATTTGAAGAAATTGTGAAGCATCACAGGGCGTCTGGGAGCAGGAAGAGACCTAGCACTACAGCATTCAGCAAAGAATAAGGATTTCCTCATGTATCATTTCCTGATTTACCGAGAACCTTTGTGCCATATGTAGGGGACATTGGACTTACCCTACCTCCATGGAGTCTCTAGGCATGGTGAGTCAGAGTTCTTTCTGATTGTTGATACGACATTTTGGTGAGGTCTCCACACTTTCTAGATGGTACTTACTATTTCTTTAGATATTTGTCCAAAAGATTAAGGCTCATTAAGAAGGAACCAAAAGATAATAGGATTTTAATGTCTTCAGCTCCTACTGTTTTAGAGAGATGTGGTATGTGCATGTGTGTTTGCACACATATATTCTAATTATTATATACAATTGCAATATTGTTAGGCACTGCATATAAGGATATTAAATATGTATATTTGAGTGTATAGTTTTAGCTCCTCAGATCGTCCCACTGATAGGGGCATTGTCCTTCACTCATCCAGACCTAGTCCCTGTATTTCCACTACATGGAATTTTCTCTCCTAAGATTCTTGCTAGTTGGTAGGGGCATGTTGGTTTAGTTCCCTTAAGCAGCTTTGTCATGATTTTATCAGCAACATGTAGGCTAACATTGCTGAAAAACTCCAAGTTGTGAGTACATGCAGTGGCTCCCTAAATTGCTCATAGTCTGTGTTCATATTTCATTGCAGGGATAAAAATACAGGAGAACATCAGCTCAAGGTGGGTAAGATTGGTTCATGACTTTAAGGGTTTTAGTTCATGGCCTTGTTTAAGGTAATAACACCCTCCATAAGACTGGTTCCTCTAAGCAACAGCCATTCACATCTCATAGTTCTGAAAGTCTGAAATTAGGGTGCCAGCCTGATTAGGTTCTAGAATGGATCTCTATATATATATATTGGTGTGTTCACGTGGTGGACAGGAAGAGAGGAAGCCATTTCTCTCAGTCTGTCAAGAAGGCAGTAATCTCTTTATGAGGGGTCCCCTCTTATTACCTAATTACCAAGGGGTCCAAGGACTCCTTTTCAAATACCAGCAGGGGCAAAAGTTTTACCGTAGGAATATTCAAAAGGCAGACACATTTTATTTGACATTTTCTATGTGTGCATGTATGTATATATGTATACATGTAAGTATCCAAATACATTCTTCTATATAAAGACAGATCCTATACAACATGCTTTCTTATAAAAATTAAATTGTAAAGTTTTCTTTATTCAAATACTAGTATAGGTAGTAGCTAAGGTTAGAGCCTAAATTATTAAAACAATAATTAAACATATGGAAATAATAATTAAGTCCAAATGTATTTTCATGTCGAGTGTCAACATGTGAAGCCACATGCCAGCCATGCTGAAGGCATGTTAGCTCCTCCTCTGACTTCTGTGATAGTATCAGACATACCCGAAAGGTGTTGTGGAAGAGGAAAGGGATCCTAATCCTGAAAATTTACCCACACAGTGATCACAACACTGTGGCAGTAATCTACATACCTGGTTGGCTAAGTCTCTTAACGCTTCTAGTGGCAGTTTCCAGGGTTCATGATTCCAATCAATACCCTTCAGATATTGACCATTGTTAAAAAAAAATATTTAGAGTAGCTACCCTAGCTGTCACTTCCTTTATCTAAGGAGTCATCAAATCTGGAAATCTTTACAAATCGATAAAATGAGCATCATTATTTCATTGTGTGTTATGAGGATAAACTGAGATTCACACAGATGAACACTTTATACTATCCTGTACTTACACATAAGTGTGTGTGTGTGTGTGTGTGTGTGTGTGTGTGTGTGTGTGTGTGTCCTTGGTAAAATTCAGGATGTACAACAGAGAAATCTCAGCAGAGGATATATTCTCAGAAGTCAAGGGTTTTGTTAGACAAAGCAACCTAGTATGGGGAAGTTCCCTCTCAGCACCTCGACCGCAGTCCTGTGTTACTCCAGCATGAACAGTCCTGTGATAATATTGAAGGCACACGTAGACTCGAAGTGGGACACTGTACAGGAAAAAACCTTCCCCAGTAGAATCATTCATAGTTCAGAAACTAATGAGATCATCCACCAGAGATAATGAATCCATTAGCTATATGAGAAATCAAATTTTAAGCCTATATCCTGTATTTATGCTGTTAAGTATAAATATTGAACAAAATATATATGGGAAATACCTCATCTTATCGCCCATGCGTCCCACTGAACCATTTCCAAAGTAAATAAAAAATCTCATTGAAATCATTTCTCGTTTTCATGATCTCACTGGGAAGAAAAAGGACTTTCTTCAGTTGCCTGTTGAAGCTCTGTCATTGTGCTGTAGTGAAGTAATTTGCTAAAACAGCTGCCTATAATGAACAAACCTTTCCATCTGGCACTTTCAGACTAGACACAAACAGCCTCATCATTATACAAAAAAAAAAAAAAAAAAGAGGGAGGTGGTAGGGAAGACTCCATTCCATGGGAAAAAAAGGAATTTGATTTTATGAAGTGTCTCTTTGAACTACACGCAGGCAAAAATGCATTTTCAGGCAATGACCATTTTTGTTTCTCTTGGTCGACTTGGGCCTGTTCCCACTACAAGCACATAAACTTGGCCGAAACTTCCTGCCTGGTTCTGTCATGTGTTGCCTCCGGGTGGATTATAAAAACAATCCCGAACATATTTAAAATACAAACATCCCAGCACAAAAACTCTAGACAAAGGGAATGTTGTTGTAACATGCCAACCTGAAACTGGAATAAGTAGATAAACATGGCTCTTGTGACGTCTGTATTTCTTAAGTCTTCTCTTTCATTCAGAGAAATTACTAGGCCCTGAGTGTAACATGGCAACGTTCTGTTCAGAAACCTCAACTGCCTCTCACTCACTTTCACTAACAGACACTAAGTTTTTTTTTTTTGTTGTTTTTTTTTTTTTTTTGAGTCATTGGGGACTCAAATGGGTTATACTGTATTCTTCTTAACTGCTGATTATTTGGGGGATGTTTTGTAAAATATGAGCTATTCCCCTTTATCAAGTGTCTGGTATTGTTTTTTTTCAACATATATCTAGGCTTAGATTTGACTGACAAAATTGTCTCTTTTTCCTTCATTTTTAACATTTTGGTTTCTGACACATTAAACAGACATGAATCAAATCACTTCTATTCACACCGCTGGTTTCTTTAGTCTTAGTAACTTGGCTGTTGCTATTCTTTAGGTCTTTCATGCTGTATGGTTCATGGGGCTATGATTAAATCTAGATATGTATGAAACTTTGTATTAAAAGTCATAGAATTTTGGGTTAGAATTATATTTCAGAACTCTGATCTTACTGTGGTGTTATTTAAGCAAAAGCTAAATAGATGCTCATTAAAACAGAAGCCGGGGAGATAAATGTGCAGGGGACTTGCAATTCAAGTGCTAGCTAGCACCCTGGTCCATAAATCAATGGGAAATGGATGTTGTAGTCTCAGCTGTGGCATGCCCAAGTCTTGTGCCAGAAGGTCATCAGCCTTTGAGGGAGATAATAGCAAGAGCTTTCATTTTCTCTGTGACTACAGAGCTTAATGTAAAATTAATGTGCATCATGTCAAGGCTGTGGTAAGGTACTATCATCTGCAAAGAAAACTGTGTGCCCCCCCACCTCCAAAGGCTTGCACACACTATGAAAATACATTGTGGAGAAGTAAATTTCTTTGTCATTGCCAACAGTAGTAAGGCGGTGGAGGATGTTTTCCAAAGTTAATTGTGCACGTAGACATGACCAGTCTCTAAAGCTCAGACTGAAAATAAAATGCATACTTCATTTATTCCTACCAAAAACATAGTTCTGCCTGACCTAATTAATGTGATCACAGAAAATTTGAACAAAACATTCATTCAGCGACTGTCATGTGTTGTTCCCAGAATTAAGGAATCAGAAGGAGCAGAGAAAGTGTGGGGCGCCTGTGTTGCTTCCACTTGAATTGAGAATCAGTGGTTCTTGGAGTCTAGCTCACGCATTCAACTTTTGACTGAACTCTGTAATGTTGTTTTTTTTGTTGTTGTTGTTGTTTCTTTGTCAGAGCCGGGGAATCTAACTTGCTAGACAAATGTTCTGCCACTGAACTAAATTCTCAACTCCAAAAAATCTAGATTTTTATCAATTGTATCCCTACTGCCCCACACAATGAAAGTTCTAAAATAAAGTCCTGATTCTGTCTGAAAATGATGTCAAATTAGCACCAATAATGTATCTCGAATACCATCATCATTATCGACGTTGTTATTTGTCTGACTTTCCTGGTAGGTCTAACCTTAAGCAGAAGCCTAAGAGAAGGATTCAAATGGTATCATGAAGGGTTCTCTCAGGGCAGAATATAGGAGGGCTAACATTTTCCTATCGGGGAAATTTTTAAATAGTGATTTTCTTTGGTAACCTTCAAATGAATAGAAGGCTATGGGAGAGGGGAGACAGGTGGAGCCTCGCATACACAATGCCCAAGTTCAATCCCTTCACTGCCATAGAGAAACAATGAATGGAGAAGGATAGAGAAAAGGATCTGAAAGGAAAACATGCTTGTTGTCCAATAAATATTAGGAGAATTGTATGAAATTAGAATGAGAAAGTGGAGTGTAAGTACTAAATTATTTTTTAAGTATTTTACTTATTTTGTGTGTGTGTGTGCGGTGTGTGTGTGTGTGTGTGTGTGTGTGTGTGTGTGTGTGTTTTTGTCAGAGGACATTATGTGTCCCTGTGGAGGCCCAAGGATGACTTTGGGAATCATCCTGGATTGCTTCTATCTCCTTCTTCCTTTGCTCTGGGGTTTCCCAGGCTCTGCCCACAAGGGGCAGAAGTGCAGGCTGGTGCCATTTCCACCCTGGCATTTTTATGTGGGACCTGGGATCCAAACTCAGGACCTTCTGCTTGTGAGATAGAGGCTTAACCCCTGAGCTATCTCTCCAGCCCATAAATACCAAATTATAAGAAAATGGTTGATGTAAACCCTAGTGCCCAAGCTAAAGCTGTCTTTAGTTTTCTTGTTAAACTAAGGAGCAGAGACAAAAGAAAAATATGGCCGGTGACCTAACTTGAAATACTGAAGAATAAACTAAGAAGCTGTCCTCCCTATGACATGTTAAAACAAATCCAAAGCATCCTCTAAAGGAAACTGATTTTAATTGTGTCCACATTTCCAGTGGACGTGTGTGTGTGTCTGTGTATGTGTAGAACCACGGACGAATTCTCGAACCACCATGGACGCCTCCACCTCCTTCTGCCCCGGGATTCACAGGCTCCGCCCTACCAGGACCAGAAACGCAGGCCGCCCCCGTTTCCGCCTGACGTCTATACGTGGGATCTGGGTCCCGAACTCAGGACCTTCCACCTGCAAGGCGGAGGCTTAACCCCTGAGCCACCTCTCCAGCCCTCTTCCTTCTCTTTTAAGGAGATCTGCCTACCAAATCAGGGCTTCCTTTCTAGGTTGTTCAACCTTTATTGCCTCCTTAGACTCTAGCTCAAAATGACTTGCATTTAGAGTTGGAGCTTCAAGATGACTTTTGGTGGAACATGATTTCTTCAATAATAACAGTTTAGGAAGCACTCAAGAGAAAAGCAACTGTGTGTCCCCTGTAGGCGACTCATGCATTATTTGAGCAAGATGCCCTTCCTTTCCACTAATGCTTCTTTCTATGTTAGGGGTGCAACATAGACTCAATTCTAACTGCTAATTGTACTACCAATCAGTGTGGGGGTACAACTTATAGAAAGAGAAGTGTATATGAAGAGGTATCTGCTATAGATTAAATCATTATTAGCAACAAATAGCAAAGATACTTAGCAAAGATAATGAGAAGCCCACTTTCAGAGATGAAAGCCCATTCTGAAATATCCGACTTCTATATTAGAGAACCACTACATCATCAGGCACACTAGATGTGAAACTTGGACTCCATCAGTCTCAGGTTCAGATGACAACAGAATAGTCCCAACACCCTGCTGTCTACCTGAGAACATACAGAAGTTTCCTTCTCAGTGACTAGAATGTACCTGGACTGTCCAAGCCAAGGTAAGGCCAAGATCCTAGTAGCACAGGGAGTGACTATAATGAAAATTACCCTTGTCCCAACGAAGTCATTGGTCATGAAAAGCACAGAGTCACATTAGGGTTGCTGTCTGTCCTGTCTGGAGGCTTCTCAAGAGGGGGGGCACACTACCTACAGAGCAAGATCCTGGGTTCTCAGGCCAGTATGACAAGATACACCTTGGCCCTACCTAACACTAATAAAAGGGCCTTAGATGAGTAAGTTAGCTATTCTCTCTCTCTCTCTCTCTCTCTCTCTCTCTATCTATCTATCTATCTATCTATCTATCTATCTTTCTCTCTCTCTCTCTCTGTATGTGAAAGCCTAAGGACAACCTTAGGTGCCACTTTAAATCACACTATCTGCTTTGAGACAGGGTTTCCCTTTGCACTGGAGTGCATTGGTTAGGTTAGACTGACTGGCCATCCAGCCCCAGGGATTCTTCTGTCTCCACCTCCCCAGTGATACAAGTGCGTACACAATGCCTGCTTTCTCTGGGTTTTGGGACCTGAACTCCAGTCCTTGTGTTCTCAGGGTAAGCGCTTACTGACTGAGCCATACTCCTAGCCAAGTTAGGTAGCTATCTATGCCTCACTTTGCTCATTCAGGAATGACATCATTATGACACTTGCCTATTCCAAAATTATTATGAGAACTGAATGAATATGTGCATACAATCTCTTATGAACAAATTTCAAATCAAAGCAGTTGAAAATATAAAGGATTTTTGTGCTCTCTTTCAGATAAGGACTGGCAAACTTATTTGTCATTGAAACCTGAACTCAAGTAAGGTTGCGTATAATCCTTATTTACCTGATTATTAATATTCATAGTTTTTCTACATAAATATGAAAATACATTTGATTACAGAGTGTTGTCTCAGACTCAGCTCTGGATATATGATTATATTTGGCACATGCACCTTTCTAAACCAGGAAAGTACAAAATTGTCTCCCAGGATTATAGATATGGGATTGTTAGCTTGGGATGCAAGCTAGCACTTAGCAATTCTACTTAAGTACTACGTTTTTTAAAGACTGCCTGTGACTAAGTGCTCTACATCCAGAAAGGTAAAGTCACGATTTACTCCATAGCCTTGAACTTTAAATTATAGACTTATTACGTATTAGGCATGGAAGAAAGGGGAGTGATGGTTTATTTCAGTTGCACATTTTACAGATAAAAAGCAGATACTGGGTTTCCAGGCACAAAATAGTAGTAGAATCTAGATTTGTCACCCCCACTCATACACACCTAAAATAATTTTTAAATAGATGAAACATTTCTCATTAGGAAATTCATCAGGGAAAAATAATGATCCTGAGAGATAGGGAACATCCAGGTGTGCCCTGACGGCCTCATGTTCTTGGGAGAGATTCCATTCAGGAAGCAGACGCCCAGGGAAGGCGGGAAGAGCTCTTGAGCTATGAACACAGAGGTGATCAAAGTGGCTGGGACCACTTTGGGATAGAGATGGGAGATAAACACATGTGGGTAGAACTTTGGAGTCAGCAGAGGATGTCCTACAGTGTTCAGGGAACAACTACCTACACATGCCCATGAAGAAACCTCCTGAAGCAAGCGAACTTACTCTTCACTTGCTAAGGAAAATATTCTTTTTTTGAATGTACATGCGTGCATGCTTGTGTGTGTGTGTGTGTGTGTGTGTGTGTGTGTGTGTGTGTCAGAGATTTCTTGAGTATGTGTGTGAGTGAAGGCTGAAGGGTGACATTAGGAATCATCCCTACCTCTTTTTTGCTTTGCTCCGGGGTTTCCTAGGCTCTGTCTTCCAGGGCCAGAAGTACAGGCTGCTGCCATATCCACCTGGCATTTTTATGTGGGATTTGGGAATCTGGATTCATGTCCTTTTGCTTGCAAGAAAAAAAAACTTCAGCCCCTGGGCCAGTCTCCCCAGCCCTGTGATAAATATCATAACCCAAGCAACTTTAGGGGGGGAAGTTATTATTTTAGCTTATGGTTGCAGAAGAGATACAGCCCATCACGCATGGGGAACGCATGGGGGCAGAAGAGGCTGTTACATTGTAGCCATACAAAATAAGGAGAAATGTGGGGGGGGGGGAGAAAAGAAAGGGGAGACCGGAAGAGAGAGAGTGGAGGGAGAAGAGGAGGGAGAGAGAGGGGAGAGTAGGAGGGAGGGAGAGTAAACAGAGAGTAGTCAGGGAGGGGAGAGGAGAGAAGAGAAAGGGGAGAGACAGAGAGAGAGAGAAATAGGCAGCGAGACTTGTATTCAGTGACGTGTTTCTCCAGCATGACCCTCCCTCCTAAAGAAACCTGATCAAATAGTTCCACCAGCTGAGGACCAAATATTCAAACATATAAGCTTTAAGGGACAAATCACATTCAAAACATGACAAACATCCAGAAGGCCAAGAAATAAAAGTACCAGAGTTAGATTGGACCAGTAATGGAAGCAACTCCCAAGAGTCAGAACAGAAGGAAAGCAAGATGTATGGGGTACTGGAGAGAAGACCCCAAAGGGTCGCTTCTCAACAGTGGATTAATTAGCCCTCGCTCAGTAGGCTAAGTACCACTCTAATGCTGCCTAAAATACTCCAAAGGCTGAAACTCTTTGCAACTTAAATAAGCTCCAAACAACTTAAATAAGCCCTAGCATAAAAACTTAAGGATGTAACCAACAAGGTTATAAATTATGAAGTATCAAAGCAAAAAACATTAAATAAAGCAGGAGGTAAAATCCATAAGAAGCAATTAACTTAGCTAACGTTGGCTTTTCCCCATGTCTTCTGCAATACACAGTTATAAACCCTGGACATAATAAGAAATGCCTGGAAGACAGGAGAAAGACAGATGAACTTAGAAACTCAGGACCTAAAGAATATTTAGTGGTGACTTCTCTGAGTTTTCATTTTACGTATACATTCTGATTTGGAACTTAACAAATTGGCACAAAAAAAAACCAAAAAAAAAATAATGATAATAATAATAGTAATAATACCATCTCAATGAATGCCTGCTTCTCTAATTAAAGGAGAAGCATAGCTAGATAGAAAATTTTGGAACAATCCTTCTACTCCAGCAAGATATCACAATATAAAACTGCAGCCTTGTTCAGTCCATTCCAGCAAGGGCATGGCGAGCCTGGATTTCCTCTCCTGTGAAGAAGCCTCTGGTGGCTGAACAGATAGTTCAAGGGTTAAGACTCTGCCTCAAAAGCAGAAGGTCCTGAGTTCAGATCCCAGGTCCCACATAAAAATGCCAGGGTGGAAATGGCAGCAGCCTGCACTTCCAGCCCTGGTGGGCAGAGCCTGGGTAAAACCCAGATCGAAGTAAAAAGGAGGCAGAAGCAATGCCAGATGATTCCCGAAGTCACCCTTGGCCCTCCACATGGACACACAGTGCCCTTTGATACACACACACACACACATACACACACACACAAATAAGTAAAGTTAGAAAAAAGAAATATCAGCAATGTCAGAGAACAATTCAATAATACCAATCCACAGACTTTAATCTATATTTATAGAATATTACATCATATAAGAAAAAGCTACACCTTTTTAAGTGCCTATGAAGTGCATGCCAATATAAACCATATACTCACACACGTAAAAGAATGTAAACTACCAAAAGAAGGAAATCTCCAACTCAGATGATTTCACTGAAGGATTCTAAGAGCTTGAGGAAGAGGTAAAAGCCCTACACAGTCTTCCCCAGGAAAGAAAAGGGGAGAAAATACTTTCCAATTCTTTTTACAAAGCTGTCACCATACTGATGTTAAAATAGATAGTAGTAGAGTGAATAAAACTACAACCCAATACGTATCATGAATCAGGTATCAATCTTAAATATTTTGCAAGTATAATTCAAAAGTGAAGAAAAAGAAATATCTCATTTTTAAGTAAGGCTCATTTTTGTCATATGTGGAATACTTAAAAAAAATCAGTCATTCAGGGCCTTGGAAGGTGGCCCAATGGGTAAAGTTCTTCCTTATAAGCATGTGGACAGGAGATTAGATCCCATGTAAATGCTGGATACAATGGCATAAACGTCTATAATCCCCTGTGCCAAAAGGAGATGGGAGGTAGAGACTCAGGGAAGCTCTAGAAGCAACCAGTTTGGCTGGCAGGGCATGGTGCCCTGCCCCAGACTCAAAACAACCAATGTAAAAGGTGAGGAACAACACCCTACCTCCAAGGCACGTATGCAGGCAAGCATGTGGATACACACATGAACTAATCATTTAATGTAATCCATAATCCATAATAAACAGGCCAAAGTGATATGCTTAGATCAATCAAAGCAGGAAATGCATTTGACCAAGTATCACACCTATCACGACTTTACAGTATATTAGCTTAAATGAAAATAAAGGATCTCTTCTTTCCCAACTTGTCTGAGGGCATCTTTATAAAGCTCTAGGTACTTAATGGTGAAAGACTTAGGAGATTAAGAAAAGCATAAACATCTTATTTTATCAGTCTTATTCAACAGGCCTTCTGTTAGGCTGAAAATTCTAGCCAGTGCAAAAGGACAGAAAAAGAAATAAATACATCTATCAAAATGGAAGAGACAAACCTGTTTTTATGGACAGATTCCCTGTGACACAATTTCCTGTAAAAGACACCAAGGAATCTATAGAAAGTGAGATAAGACCAATAGGCAGTTCAGTAAGGTCTCAAGATGAACATGAAAATTAATGATGTATCACTAGCAGTAGACATGTAAACACCCACAAAAAATCCAGCATTGTATGCAAAATATTTAGGTACAAATTGAACAAAACATATGCAAGCCATGTAGGCTGAAAATTACATGACATTAGTTTTAAAAAATAAAGCTTATCCTAATAAATGAAGCATAATTTCATTTGTGGAATGGAAAGCTACACCTAACAAACATGTTAATGCTTCTGAAATTGATGAACAGAATTGTTCAATTACTATGAAAATCCTTATAAAACTTTTTGTAAATATAGAGAAGCTGACTAACATTTATATGGAGAGACAGAGGGAAATAATTTAGAATGCCCAAACCATTGGAAATAGCAGAATTCATCATTTATTATATCACTAGAACAGTAAAAACTATGTAATATTTGTAACTACAGACATCAATCAACAGAATCTAATTTTGGCAACAACACAGAATAAAGTCAGTAGAACAAAGGCAGATTTTTCAAAACTGGTGCAGGAGCAATGGGTGGCCCAGAAAAAGAGTAGAAAAATAGCTCATTGCTTGTGCAAAAATCAACACCAAGAGAACCAAAAACATCAGCATAATGTGAAAAGCTCTTGAATGAACTTTGAGGAAAAAATAAGAGTAAGTCCTTGGGATTTATAGCTAGGAAAACAGTTCTTATATTAACCAGTACATGTATGATTCAGAAAAGAAAGAACTGAGAAATTACACACACACACACACACACACACACACACACACACACACACACATACACACACACGCAGTTTCTAAAAAAATCTATGAAGAGGAGAAAAATGTGTCCAAGCCACAACTCTAGAACTAGTATTTGGAAGTAGGTACATTCACTCAATAAAAGGATGAAGAGAAAAAAAGCTTTCTTAAATTGAACTGAAAAGTGTCATGTAAGCATGTCTGCTTTCTAGAAAAGATAGAAAGGAGACCACCATCTATACAGAGGAAGAGCATTAGAGAAGGATACAAAAGAGTTCTCACATCACCTACATTTCGGGAGCACGCAATTATTGAAATGAAACTAGCATGTGTGGCTTACAATCAACATAAAAGCAAAATAAATGCTAAGTGCTTGCATTTTTGCCAGTCAAGGTGCCTGAGTTCAATTCCCTGCGTCCACATACTGGAAAGAGAAATCCAACATCCGAAAGTTGTCCTCTGACCTCCACATGTGCCCCTTAGTTCTCTCTCTCTCTCTCTCTCTCTCTCCTCACTCATTAATAAAAATAAAAAATCTCTGTGTAAGATACATGCATAGAGATTAAGTATGTGAAATCTGTCCCCTCTTGTATGCAGTGATATATATAAAATACAGATAAATCTCAAGGTAACTGTGTTAAGTGAAAGGGTCAGACAAGACTAAACAATACTGTTTTAGTTCATTTACATAACGCATGAGGAAATACAAACTAAAGCATAAGTCAGAAAGCAGATTAGGGAATACTTAAAAATGAGTGAAGAAACAGAGGATATGAAGGAGAGGGAGAAGTGAGAGAGAGGTGAGAAATAAAAAGACGGGGTGGCAGATGTGTTCATTGCAATAACAGTTGTGTTGCGTGTACACCTCTGTCATGGTTTATCAAATTGCTACTGTGTGCAGTGGCCTGTATGTCAGTCACATTATGGTGTTTTCATTTCTATAACTTAAAATGATGCATACTAAAATGACCCAAGATCAGACAACCTTACAATTTTTTGTAAGATTAAACAATGTATTTGTTCACCTACTTGGTCACCTACAGCTTTTGTCAGCTTAAAATATTTCAGTATTTGTTTGCAGTGCCTTTTGCTTTTACACTTCTCTATAATTAGATTGTGCTCTGGCATGACTCTTCAAAATACAGCCAAAGGCTCTAGACTGTGGATATCACAACCAAAACCGAGTGTGAACAAGACACCTGCCCCCAGGCACCTACATCAGCCTCACATGCTCTGTTATTTTTAGGTAAATGAATCTGATGTGAACATTGACTTTCTCTATCTCTGAATGTGGATCTCTAATGTGCATATAAAATGTCTAACTTGTGCCAAATCTTGAAGTATAAACTGACTTTCAAAGTTGTTTTTGTTCTCTTGTAAGCTTGCAAGTAGATATATTTCCATGGTTGTGAAATATCAGCTTCTGGGCATTCTGCCACAGTTTTAAGACAACTAAGAAAAGTGATGTGTGGCCCACAGTCAATTGTAAATTCTCTTCCTGGGGGTTCACAAAGTCACTGAGAGGACCGTCACAGGACACTGTGGTCATCACAGTGTTCTTCTTAACTGTGTATTTGCACCTATGATTAAAAAAAAACCACAAACACTAATACTGCTCTTCTCCCATAGAGGTAATTTAATTTAAAAAGCTCAAAGTGAATACAAAAGGACCATTTAATTATAAGCAGCCACTTCAATTTTTCCCCACTAAATGCAATGCAGTGGTCCAAAATCATGAGGTTGCATTTTGAAATGAATGTTTCTGTAACTTGCAATATGGGTGTGGCAGTTAGTAATTGCTAGGGATTTTACCCATTATTATTCATGTTTCCAATTAAATTCAGGACCAAACAGCTTAAGGGATTGATGGTGTGGTAAACTCCATCTAAGGCTAAAATACTGGCACGAGACCATTAGTCAACAAGTACCGGAAGGGAAAGTTGAAAAGTTTGAAGAGAAAGTACAAGAGGGCGTGAAACCATTAAGAGGTAAACAGGTGCGGCTCATGGGGGTCCCAAGTCCTTCTGATCAAGGCCAAGCCCGTGGATGGTGTGAGGCTGATAGTGCATTGGGTCCAGGTCTTCTTGGAGTTGCTTGGGTTGCTTGGGAATGTGGCCCAAAGCAGGTGGTAAACCCCACTCCCAGTACCAATTTCTGTTGCAATTCGCCTACATAGGTTGCTGATAAATTACCATCAAATGGCTTACAATTGTCTCAGTCCAGCTTGACAGTAGAGCACCAATATCAGGGCCAAGGGAATTGGCCACACCATCTCTACGTAATGGGTGAGAGAGGGACAATCCTTACTTGCCAGACCAGCATGTCTGGTCAAAGTGCACAAAGGATGCCAACTTCCTCAACCACCTCTCTGCATTTTATTCACCTGTTCAGGGCCTAGTCCCACCCACTATGGGCTGGGTCTGCTCCATCAACTAGACCATCTCTTGCAGATTTGCTTTGGGCTTAACTCAATCATTAATTCTCTACAAATGTGCTCAGAGCTCAAACCCTCAACAGCCAAGTTGACACCTGTTTTATTTTGGCTTATGATTCTTCTTTACAGTTTCTTGTCCAGCTTGACAGGAAAGGCATACCAAGTACTAGGGACAAAAGGATCTGGCCACACCAAATCCACAGGACTACAAAGGATAGTCCTCACTTGCCAAACCTGCATGTCTGGTCAAGCATACCTAAGAATGCCAACTCTCTAAAAAAGCTTCCTCCATCTTATTTACTAGCCCAGGGACTAGTCCTACCCTCCATGGGCGGGGCCATTCCTATCAGACAATCTCTTGCAGGCTTGCTCTGAACTTAGTTCAAGTACCAATTCTTTACAAATGTGCCCAGAAGCTCAGAGCCTTCCACTGTCAAGTGACATCTGTGTCTAGCTACAGCACATTGTGCCCTTAGGAACAGTTCCGTCAAGCCTCTGAGCAAGCCTGTACATTAACTCATTGTTCTTTCTGTCCCGGACCCCAGAGCCGAGTGGACCCCCTGCTCCTCAGGAGGTAACCTTCATACCAGTGGGGATGTAGCCAAGGGCAGTGCAGGAAAAGTAAAACTGAAAACAACAACAAACTATAGTTCTGAACACCAAAAACCCTACATTATTCACCTGGAACCAGACAAGCTAAATCTCTCCCCATCCTAAAGCTCAGGGAACCTTGCGGAAGAGGGGGCAACAAGATTGTAAGAGCCTAAAGATGGGGAGGACCAACAATATACAAGATGCTCCACACAAGTTAGGACTGCAGCAGCCAGAATTGGACTTTGCCTGACCTGCACAATGGCTGACATGTCAATGACCCCCCAAAGTCTAGCATGGATTGCAGGGGAGAAGGCTCCAAGTAGTAGGATCCTTAGAGCCAAGAGATTAACAGTGTGTTCCCATACTCCCAAGAAGCTCCAGGCTATGCCACTGAGTCCTGAACTCTCACTAGGTTGGAGGACTCAAAGAGAAGTTTGGCCTTCACATGAAAGAATGCTCCAGGAGATGGGAGGGAGGAACGGGGAGGCACAGGGAGAGGGGGAGGGAGGGGTATGCAATGGGGGATAACTGGGGAGGGTATGGGAGAGGGAGAGGATGGAGGTATCTATTATACTTATATGATTAGGAAAAAAATTAAATGTAGGAAAAAATAAAAGATACAGTTATTATACTCTTGAAACTAAGAATGTGATTATCTTCAGGTATTATTAAACATTGACAGAAAATGGCCATATACTATGGCACACAGCTAGTCTTAAACAAAATTTCAATGACTGAATTCATGTGTCTAATCTTCCCTGACTAAAAAGTCAATTAAACTGTAAATTAATAAAAATCAAAAATTCAAAACATATTTTTAGATATTGAGTAAAATACTTCTTCATAGTTCATAGATCAAATTAGAGGCCCCGATTTCATGTTGAAACTTTTTTTTAATTGCTCAAAAAGATAATTAAAAAAAGAGAAAGATACACATACACACACACACACACACACACACAAATTAACTCATTGTTGTGGGAAGAGCCAGCCTATAGTGGGCGGGACCATTCTTTCTGTAGGTGGCTTTAGATAGGGAGGCAGTTAATGGGAATTTGGCAGGCTGAGTATGCTTGCCCCTCTCTGCTTTTCCTGAGGATAGTGGTATAGTCCTTTCCATCAGTGTATACTGCTAACTCCACTGTGATGATAATTAACCTGTGAGCATCAACAAACCCTTAATTCCCTTTAGTTGTTTGGGATATGCATTTCATTACGGAAACACATTATGAAATTGGGACAATGGTTTTCTCTGTCTTTTTGGAGAAACACAGTAGTGACTTCAAATCTTGATGATGGAAGTCTGAATGCTGCAAATTTCCCCACCTGAATGTTGCCTTACCTAACCAGCAAAGTGCATCACACACTGCAACTGTGATGTTTGATGACAGACAGCTTGGCTTGCAGCTTCTAAGTTGTAAGGTCACTTTGGAAAATGAGGAAGAATGTCAAGACTTTTGAGAAGTGACTAGAAAGGTAAGTAGCAAAGCCTCCGGGCCTGGTTTCCAGTTCCAATGAAATCACATGCTATTTTTAGCATCAGTAACAAAACTCACCTCTTCTGACAAAAATAGCCAATTTGTGTGCATGTCTGGAGATGAGGTCTCATGCAGCCTGGCTACTATGCAGACCAGGCTGGCCCTGAACTTGAAGCCATAATCCTCCTGCCTCTGGCTACTGAGTGCTGAGATTACAGGTGTGAACCACTAATGCCAGTATAAAAATTTACTTAGACTTTACATGTGAAAAATATGATTATGAGCTTTATCCACCTATGAAAGCATTTATCTTTAAAATATTTTCTGGGAAGTTGAAAATCACAACTCCATTAGCACAAGCAAAAAAGTTGCCAACATTATCAAATCTTTATGGACTGAAAACAGAGGTTGCAAAGATCAGGAGTTGCCAGGGATCAAGTTCAAGAATCTTCCAGGTACCTGGACAACCCTCTAGGTAGTATTTGTATTTTAACGTAAGATTTTTTTTTATTCAAAAAGAAATAAATTAAGCTGGGGAGATGGCTCAGCAGGTAAAAACACTTGAGGGCAAGCTAGATGACTTCAATTCCATTCCTGAAAACCACATGAAAGTGGCAGGAGAGAACCAACTCCAAAAAGATGTCCTCTGACCTCCACACATACTCCAACACACACAGCATACACACGCAGTAGTAATAATGAAATAAAGCTTAAAGACAAGAAATTAGTGTAGTAACCTGACATTTGAGAGTCTTGAGTTAAGAGATAGCCTAGATTTTAATAGTAAACAAAGACCCTATGTAAAATAGTGCGGAGTTAAAATAAACTATTCAAAATGAAGCCCATGTTCAGCTCAAAAAAATATGATAATTCATTGTTCATCCTTCTTTTGTTTCCATAGCTGGTTCTACCCAGCATCTTTTCATCTATTGGTCCACTGTGCAGCCAGCGGAGGGAGGAGAATCAGCCCTGGATTTGGGAGCTTGGGCTGTGCATAGGTCCCAGAGTGCAAGGTCACTCCTAGCCACTTGCTCCATTCCTCTGCAAGGGCTCCTGACAGATTTCCCACCTCTTCTGCAGCACAGACACATTTCATGATTAAGCATGCTGTGCCTGTCTCCTTGATTATAGGGAAAAAAAAATCCAAGTCTAATCTTCACATCTCCCACAGTGCGAAGCAGTTATGTGAACACAGGATCCACGGTGATGATATTTAGTCTAATGAATTAAAGTCCTCATACAAACGATCATGAAATTCTTAGATTACATTTAGCTAAAGAAAATAATACATATTTAGCCTGATTTTAAAAATCACAGAGATGACCTCAGAAGAGAATATCAGAGTTATGCCATTGCAGCATGAGTCAAAGCCCAGCCAGGGCTCCCGAGTGCACAGTGGTGTAATGTATGTATATGTCTCAGAAAAAGCATAATTCAAGAGCATTGCCCTCTCCGTTCAGAAAATTCGGAGTATTTCCTGTATATGAGGAGAGACTGTGAAGCCTTTTTGCAAGCATCTTCTTCCTTGTAGTTTTCCAGCTGGATTCGTATTGATAGGATACCCTGAACTAAGATGAATGATCTTAGTCAGTGCTTAGCCAGCAAGCTCATAGATGTTTTTGCCAAGGTCTATGGGTCTGCACATTTTACTTGTCACATGCCAATACAGACAACCAGATGAAACTCAGCAGGCCACATGTGCAAAAAGACATGAGAGGAAGGAGGCTGATCAGAAGAAAGTTTACATTGGAAGAGCAGAGGGGATGAGATCAGATAGTACAGGGTGGAAATAGCATAAATTCTTTTAATTCATGTATGAAACCATCAAAGAATAAAATTGTTTTTGACACTTCTGAAAATATCTCTTTAAATACAAATCACATTGATAAAATAAAAATGAACGGTATTTCTAAATTATGAAAATCTACCTCTTTAGGAAATGCCATTATTTTAATCAGCCCAAATTACCTTTTGATCACTTTCTCCAAATTGAATAAGTACACTGACTTAGTTCTATTTAGATGTACCTTCTTGTAACAGTATAGTTGATTTTTTTATCATAGAGTAATCTGCATTAAATGTATGCAAAACCATGTGAGATATACTTGTCTTATATGAAATAAACCTCTGAGGAGAGTCACATTTAATTTTTCTCAAATATACATATAAACTAGACAATTTAAGGGTCAATAGTAGCAATCTGCAATTTAGGAATGATAAATGGTATCTTCAGTCATAATTTCGGTATCTGAAAATTGCTAGGATCTGGGGAGCAATTTTATTGGCCATTAAAATGTTCTTAAGCCATAGAATAATGTATAAGGTATGTATTGATATGCAGGGCTATTAGTGGCCAGCTTAAATTCAAAGAAATTTTAATATTAACTTGTTCTAATAAATATTTTATCATGTATGCTGATAACAATAAAGTAGTGTCATGGCCTAGAATTATCCAGGGGTAATCAGTGTCTCAGGAGAATGTAGCAATTTTGACTGGCTACTTTTTTCTTAACCTAGAGGGGCAATGTACTTTTCCCTGATACATGGGATTGTATTCTTTCCAGTCCCCAAAATGTTGTAGCTACACAGCAAGTGCTTTAGACACTTTAAATCTGAGTGCTGCATGACTGAGTGACAACTTAAGAGTTCTGAAACTCAATTTTCTCATTTGCAAAATGGGGATGCTGCTAATACTAATCTTCATCTTGAAGGAGAAACTAAATTTAAAGAAAGCAGCTTCCCTAAATGTCATTGAAAAGGCCTCATGGAACAGTGTTTAATAAATGTCACTTGTTCTGTGGTCTGCAAGGCGGCTTTGGTAGTGGGCTTTCAGGATGAGCATGATACAATTCCTTCTCATAAATCAGGGCAAGCAGTCAGCTGCTTAGCCTTTTCCAAAATCCCCTGGTTGGCTACTAAGAGGAAACAATAGGAGATGGGCATCTTATACTCCTAACGTATGGCATTGGCACAGAGCTGGAGTGAGTTCTTGTTGCTTCCTGAATTTGGTCTTAAGGAAAGAATTAATTTGAATAAAGGCTTAGGGAGAAATAACTTCTCATCTGTCCATGTGTAGCAGCCCTCCAGAGAAAAGCATTCCCTGGGAATTGCTTTCTATAGTCTCTTGTGGTTGTAATTGGTTTTCAAGTATCGTTGATCCCTCTCACCAGAAAGTAGCCAGAGAACAATAATTCATTTCTGGCTCCTTCCTGCTTGAAATAAGAGTGTGAATTTATAAGTTCAAATTTAAAGATCTATATGCATTTTGAGGGCAACATATCCTTTCACCTCCAAAAGGCCTTTTTGGGAACAGGTAGGTAGATAGCTCAGCCACTTGCTGTGCACATAAATATACCAGAGTTCAGATACCGAGAACCCACATAAATGCCGCATGGGTGTGTCAGCCTGTCTGTAATTCCTGCCTTTGAAGGTAGAGACTAGAAATCCCCAGAGCAAGCTAGTTAGCCCTGTTGACAAACTTCAGGTTTGCTTAGAGACCTGTCCCAAGTGAATGAAGTGGAGAAGAGATAGAGGAAGATTCCCAGTATCAGCCTTGAGCCTCCACATGCATACATTCACCTATGTGCACTCATTCTCACATACACCTATATACATGTGCCAATACACGAGGGCATGTGTTCATGTACCCACATTTCCAAGTAATCAGTGGCTTGCTAAAGCACACCATCACCTTCACAAGAATGGGAATGTGTTAAGAGGGCCCTAAAGCAGGCTGGGATACAATCAAGGCGTCCAGCTCAGCCTTGGAATTCTCCGACTTTGCCTTTTCCCACCGATTGCTCACTGTCCTTTCTTCCATCAGTGACAGAACTCCAAACATGTCTGACTTGAGCAGACCAAGAAAAGCAATGGCTTTACATTAAAAAAAGTTCTTGGGACAAACTGGATTCAGGGCGGGTGGGCCAGAACTCCAGAGAGATCATTGAAATTCCCTCTGTGTGTATCACCAACACTGTTGCTGGACAGCCCAGGAGTCCTACGGTACTGACTGTGCAGTCCCTGTAAGAACACAGCGAATGCTTCCTCCACTTGGGTTACATGTCCAGCCCTGACCTGACCTGTGTATGGAGGGGACTGAGGCATAGGTCATCTCACCCTGAGAGCACCAGCACTGTATTGAAATAACTGATTCAAAACTGCAGACCTACTACCCAGGCCTGGCTCTTCCCAATGTGACTGATTGGCATTTGACAATGAGTTAGCTTCCCTTTCTGCATCTGAGAACTGTCAACAATAATTTATAGGGAAGGAGTTTTTCAGGGAGAGAAAGTAGAGAATGAGAGATATTAATGGGGAGGGATGAATATGACCAAACTTCATTACTTACGGACATGAAATTGTTGACGGACAAAGAGATGCTAAAAATTCATTGAAGCCAGAAGTGGTGGCACATGCTTGTAATCCTTCAGCACCTGTTTGAGCCAACCCCAACTCCATCACATAGTAATACAGTGTACCCAGCTCATGATTTTGTTGTGTGGTAAAAAGCTGAGCCAGTATGAATGGCATATTGAACAATGTCAGCCACCTAGTACCTACCTAGCAAGCATTGGTAGTGCTGAGATCTATGAGCTGGAGGATTTGGAGCAGATAGGATGAAAAGGAGGAGGAGGAGAGACTAAGGCACACCACCAGCAAGTAGACAAATCAGTCTACCGAGAAGTTCAGAAGGTTATACAGAAACATAACCTCAAAAGCCTGTACTGACAACAGAGATTCCCTAACCCCGTGTCACCTGCTGTGTGCGCTGTTTCGACGTCCAGTTGATTTCCATATCTTTAGGTACTAGAGGGATGAAATCTGGATTCTAGTGCATCGATCTCTGTGGATACTGTCATAGTTAAGCACAGGTGTCAACTTGACTGTTGAGAGTTTGAGCTCCGGACACATTTGTAGAGAATTGATGGTTGAGTTAAGCCCAGAGCAAACCTGCAAGAGATTGTCTAGCTGATGGGGAAGGCCCAGTCCATGGTGGGTGGGACTAGGCCCTGAACAGGTAAATAAAATACTGAGAGCTGATTGAGAGAAAGTCGGCATCCTTCTGTATACTTGGCCAGACATGCTGGTCTGGCAAGTAAGGATTGTCCCTCTCTCATCTATTATGTGGTGATGATGTGGCCAGTTCCCTCGGACCTGGTGGTGGTGCATGCTCTCCCGTTAAGCTGGACTAAGATCTGTAATCAGTAATCATAAGAGAAAATAAACCCCTTGTTCCCTTAAGCCATTTGATGGTCATTTATAAGCACCCATGCAGCTGAACTGCAACAGATATCTCGACTTTTTGTCTCACATACACGTGTTGCTTCTCTGCTTTTAAAACAGCATGTTTTGACATGACAAAGGTGTGATTTAAGATTCTGTGTCATTTTTCAACTTGCAAACCTGGGCATAGACATGTCACTAAAGTCATATAATATCTTGCATATTATGACACCAGGTGGGGAAAGCATCATACAATGGGCATATCTTGTGTTTTATGTTATTCCTTCAAAACTTCTTACCTAGATATGCAGACAGGGAAAAAGGAGCTGGAAGAGGGAGCGGAGCAAGAAAGAAAGGAGGGAAGCAAAATAAACCCACTCTCGCAGGGCAACGCGGCACTAACAAAGACTTCCTGTTCCGCTTAGAATAAGCGCTGGCAGAGGCGGCTGCGGGCTGTGGGTGTGCTCAGCTGTGCAGAGCTGATTATAGAAGATGAAAGGGCTCAACAATTTATTTCATCTCACACCGAAACACTGCTGACAGCCGCAAGTGAGGACAGAGGATTCATTTGTTCAACTTCTGTTTTAAAAAACAGACTTCAAATGATACCACAGAGAAAAAGGAGGAAAGGCTGTGGTGTAATAAAAATCTCCATTTTTTTTTCCAGCATACTCTCACAGCATTTGTATCTTGTAAATGGTTAGGAAGGCAAGGAACTCACTCTCTCTCTCTCTCTCTCTCCCTCCCTCTCTCTTGTGGTTCTCAACAATCCTAGGAAATGGATGGATGCAGGTTCAGTCACTGACCAGATAGGTTAAGTCCATCTAACCTGACCATGGCTCATCGTCCACAACATCTCTGAGTTCAAAGATGAGTTGGAATGAAAAATTATAATACCATGGTGTTTAAGGGCTTTGTAAAATTTTTAAAGGGTAAAAGATTTTATGCGAGATCATTAGCAGAATGTGAATAATGATATACCGCAAAATAGAGGGCTATTTTAGATCTTATAATCCTGGTCTTTTTAAAGCTTAACTTGCAAATCCAGATTTTTATCAATATCTACTTTTATATTTGCTTGGATTTTTTTAAAAGGAACACCACATTTCCTTTTAAATAAAATGAACCACTACATCAGAATATTAAATGTTTGCAAACGACGAATATTTTTCAGTTCAAAGACTCATATAAATTACCGTGAAATCCAATCTATCTAGGAAGCAGTCTTATCCTAAAAGATTTAAAATATGGGTGATACATTATACTGGTAGATTATTAGTTATTTGCTATTAATATACAAATACTGATCTGACTGTTAATGGAAGATATGAAGACATGCATTCTGTCTGAAATCTTTAAAAATAGGTATTAGTAACCTGATCACATTCTTCTTAGTGATTACTTTCTTAAGCAATCCAGTCTTTCTCATTGATATCAGGAATTCAGCTATTTTTGCTATTTTAAAAGGAGGTATTCTTTTCAAGAAAATCCCCCAGGCAGTAAGAATCAAAAATATTACAGCTTAAATAAATTATCTAGACCTTCAGCCTTTCACAAATCATTAAACATAAGAGTTCATTTTTTCACAGATATTTTTGGAGTACCTCTTGAGTGGCAAGCACTGCTAGCAGAACTAAAGGACAGCATTTGCCAAGAGACAGTGTCCTGGGGAGTTGTGTGAGGCTCTATAGGTGACTCTGCCTCACTCCTGGCCCCACCCACCCTTACACAAGGCTGGTGGGAATGTAAGTTATTCTAGCTATTAAGGAAATGAACAACAATAACAACATGACCTGAAACTAGCCATATCATACAATTTGGCTGCCATACCCAGGTCTACCAAACAACTCTAGACCTACCACAAAGGTACCTGCACATCTATGCTTGCACTGCTCACAATAGTCTAGTTACAGTCAGTCACATGTCTGTCAACAGATGAGTGACTAAAGTGGATAAAGAAAATGTGGGGAACATGCACAATAAAATTTTATTCAGCCACAAAGAAGAATGAAATGATGCGATTTGCAGGAAACTGGATGAAACTGGAGATCATCATATTAAGTTAGTCACAAAAAGATAAATACCACAACTTCTCGGTTTGGTAGATCCTAGATTTTATGTACGTACATGAAATTATATATACACATATGACATAAAAGCTAGACTGATGGGACAAAAGGGATTAGTGAGAGGGGAAGGGAGAGAATGGAGTGGTAACTTACAGCAAAGGGCATCACGTACTTGTATGAAAATCTCTTTTTGAAGTTAAGCACTGTGCGCGATGAACATGCACCAACAAAGCAATAAATGAAAAAGACCGTGAGACTGTGGGAAAGAAGAAGGGCCACATTATGAAGGACGCTTGGGGAGATCTTGCTAAAGAGGAAGTCACACTTAAGCACGGAGATGGGGATAGGAAAGAGCCAGTCTTTGCAATCCTGTGACCATGTTTTAAAGATATCAGTACAAAGAGCTCCCCCATTCTCCAGAGTCAAAGAGAAAACCATAGCGTTCCAAGATCGAAGGGGCTAGACTGCTATGGCTAATGCTGAGACTAAATCCCTAGCAGCACGGAAGGGGGCTGAGACAGGCACCGCCCCCCCCCCAAAAAAGACAAAATTCTTTCCAGGTTCTGATAGGCTGAGAAGTTTCCACAGATCTAGAGACCAGGAAGTCTGGGGATTCTCTTCAGCTTAGAGCCTGGTGGGGGAGTCTTAGAGAGAAGGGAGGCAGCTGAGCTCAGGGACTACCCATTCAGTCCTGGATGGTGCAGAGCGTGTGTCAAGAGCTTGGGGTGAAAGAGCAATGCGAAGATACATCATCACCAAGCAGGAATTATTTCCCTGAGATTCTAATTGCAAAATAGTAATCCAAACCCCATGGAAGCAAGCCCAAGCCAAGAGCATTGTCCATGTGCTTGACTAAGTAGCTATTTTTCAAGTGCACTCAAACACTAAGCTGTACATTTTGCTCTTCTAAAATGAATGGTAAGAAAACTGAATGGAAGAATAAGCAAACTTTGTAAACAAGCAGTTATAAGCAGTGGCCCATGGACCAGTGGGTTCTGGATTCAACACCCTGAATTCAGGTTATAGATGGCTTAATATTAAGTATTATGGTGAATGTAATAGAATATTCAATCATATTCCAGTATTCAATCATAGAGGATAGTTTTGTTAATTACATATAGCTTTAGGTTAAATGATGTATGCAGAGCAACGTTAAAAAAGTGATAAATTTTCTATATAACTTGATGCTTATTACAGAAAATACTAAAGATATTCAGTACATGAAGTGTAAAATTGTTTAACTCCTATGGTAATAATTAATAAATTATCTTAATGTATTGGTTTATAACTGGTTAATATGTAGACTTCAATCATGTGTCATTCAATAAGTTAATTAGAATAATTTTATTGTCATAACAAAATTAATTCTAAGAGATGAATATTGATAAGAAAAATATTATGTGCACATGAATTAAGCTCTAGCATCAGCAACGTCAAGTAACAGACTGGACTATATTATTGGTCTAACTGCACACAACTTAGGATGTGTTTCCATAAAGACTGGTAAAGGCCAAAGATATCATTTATCAGGTATTGCACTTTGCGCATTGCTAATAAATTTACAACCAAGCAACTTATGGGAACAAGAGGTTTTATTTTGACTTACATTTGTCTGTTACAGTTCTTAGTCCAGGTAGGCAGACAAGTTCACACTAATACCAATGGCCAAGGGAATGGGCTACAGGACTGTAGAGAGAGGGGCAAACTTCACTTGAAAGACAGCATGTCTATCCAAATATACTAAAACATGCCAACTCCCTGCATCAGCTCACTTCACCTCATCCACCTGCCCAGAGACTAGAACTATCCAGCATGGGTTGGGCCTTCCCCACAATTAGATAGTCTCCTACAGGATTGCTCAGGGCTTGCCTCAACTAAAAGTTTACAAGTGTTCTCAGAACTCCAGACATTAATCACCAGGTTGACAGCTGTTAGCCTTCTATCACAGCATGTAAAAGCAGTTGCTGTTCAATTCTAATGACCTGAGTTCCAGTCCAGAAATAAGCATTAAAAAAAAAAAAAATCAGACACGTTCATTTGTATTTGCAATGCCAGTATTCCTACAGGGAGATGGCAGTAGAGACAAGAGAATCACAATGAAGGTTGTGTAACCAGTGCAGCGCCACAAACAACAAAAGAGACCCTGCCTCAAACAAACAAGGTGGAAGGAGAAAACCAAATCTGCAGGTCATTCTCCGACCTCCCTGGTCATGGCATATACCACCACCACCACCAACAACAACAACAACACACACACACACTTCACTCTAATTAATGAATCTTTTTTTTTTTAAAAAGGAAACTTGGTGAGAAATAATGATTTCATTAGAATGTTTTGAGAAAGTCCATGATAGACTTTTCATTAATTTTCCTTCACAAAACAGTCAAATCAGCAAGATCTTAAAATGATGTCAAAATGGTGGTAATTGTGGGAAACAAGAACAAGGAAAAATAAATCATCAACTCAAGCACATGACAGCAGCAACACACTGGCAATTGGACAACAGATGTGGTGAATCTTTTTTTTCAAATCCTTCCTTTACTTTCTCCTTTTCACTGAAGCACAAATCCCAAGCAATATAATGTACACATCTAAAATTTACAGTTCACTGGGTTGTGACAAATGTGTTTGCCACATACAGAGCCCTCCCCTCACCCTGCCCATGAGGGAATCACTTTTTTTTGAGTTTTATTAAAATAGCTGAGTTTTACCATCTTTAATAATTAATTAGAAAAGCATATTACTTGGCAATAAAATGAAAGCACTATTAATAGGGACACTGCCATGGGAATAACCTCTAAATAATTATGAGTGAAAGAAGCTGAATGGAAGTATGTGCTGTATTATGCTACTGACAAAATCCCAGAAAATGAAAACTAACACTTAGTGACAGAACTCAGATCACTTGCTGTCTGGAGCACGGGAAAAGGGCTTCAAATTAATAAACAGGCCTGAGAGGGTACATTCATATGTCAATACTCATCATACTGTATATACTTTCAAATGCTCAGTTGATATCGCCAATTGTATCTCAGTAAAGCTATTTAAAAACATAGCTATAAAATGACAAATCACTCAGTTGGATAAGGAAAGTTCACTTTGCAAGTCACACTGAGACTTTGTCTTCTATAAGAAGTAAAACTTTAGTATGTTGTAATTTGGGGCAGTATTGACCATTTTTCTTTAAATGTTTTTGTTGGCACAATTCTTTTTTCTTCTCCTTTTCCTGTTATTCCAGATTCATGGGTTTTAGGTGTCTTGGTATTGTTCTCCACTTGAGTATTTCTTCCATTTCTGAGAGAAAATACATTTACATAGACAGTTTAAGGGAGAAAGGGTTATTGTTTGGCCTGTTCTAGAAGGGAGTCTGTTCTAGAAGGAAATACACAGCAGACAGCATGGAGGTTGCCAGCAGAAGGCCTCCAATCTCACAGCAGCCATCAAAAAACAGACAGAGAGAGAGAAAGAGAGAGAGGAAGTAGGACTGGGCTACCAAATCTCAAGACCACCCCCAGTATCATCCTCTGTCCAGGTGGCTCTACTGCCTAGAGACCATGTACCTTCCTAAACAGCGCCACCAGCTGGAGACCAAGTGTTCATGAGCCCGTGGGGGACAACTATGTCCAAACCACTACTACATCCCACAAATAGAAAAAGCTCAATCTGCCTGTGGCAGTTAGCCTGAGTTGATGCCAATAAATTCATTACCAAGCAGCTTACAGAAACAAGTGGCTTTATTTTGGCTGACAACTCTTGGTTACAGTCCAGCTTGGCAGGAGAGCCCACGCCAACACCAAGGGCCGAGGGAACTGGCCACGCCATATTCCCAGGACTGTTAAGAGAGACAGTCCTCACTTCCCAGACCAGCACGTCTGGTCAAGTACACAGAAGGATGCCAACTTCCTTAACTAGCACCCTCCATCTTATTCTCCTGCCCAGGAAATAGCCCCAACCCCCACCATACACTGGATTTCCCCATTAACTAGACAAACTTCTACAGGGTTGCTTGGGGCCTAAGTCATCCACCTGTGATTCTTTAGACATGTGCCCACAACTTGAATGCTCAGTTGTCAAGTTGACACTTGTATCTAACTATGACACCAACTTATCTTTTTATTTTTCCAATCTTCTTTCCTCTATGGGTCTTGGCTGGAATTATCTTCAAGTTTGGTGGTCTAAACTTTCTGGTTGTCTAAATTTCACTACAATGAAAGTGAAACTTGCATTCACTTCTGAAATTTCTACTTGAGTTTTTGCTTTGTTCTGCTATTATTATTGCTGTCTTTTTGTTGGTGGTGCATGTGTCTTATGTATCCATATTTATATGTGTATGGCATGTATGTGCTGGTGCAGTTTGCGTATGCACTTATATGTGGCATCAGGCACCTTCCTCTATCATTCTACAAGAAGAAACATCAATGGAGACAAATACCAGAGTTAGAAGAGGCAGAGAAGGATTCTTCTTCAGATCCATTAGAGACAATGTACCCTGGTAATACCATATTTTAGATTTCTAGCCTGTAGACCTGGAAGGTAAATTTCTATTGTTGGTAATACTATGATGTCCCCACTTTTGATACTTTAACTACCCTTGAGAAACAAAGGCAATTACTTATACATCTGACAAATCAATTTCAAAAACATCATGTTGGACACAGTGATACAAAAGAAGCTGTAACTAGATGTAATTAGTTAAACTGTTAAAAATAAACTCTTAGGGCATTAGCAAAACCAATCTGACTTTTCAACATAAATGAGAGAAGCTAGAAACCAATGAAATCAAAATTAAACATGGAGATTATTAGGTTCTTTAATATTCCAGTCCCTGGGACCAACCATGTCCACATACTGCCCCACATGCTACTCAAACTCTCTTAATGAGATAAAGTTAATATCTTTATATGACAATAGAAGATTGAGATCAAAATAGTTAACATTTAACTTTCTCCATCAACTGCATAAAATTATGGTTTTCCGATTGTTAAAGACTTCATAAGCCAGTCACGTAGCATGTTTAGTTTTGTTTTCGTTTCTTTTCCTGTTGCTGTGATAAAATACCCTGAAAAAAATCAAATTAATGAAAAAAGGATATATTCCAAGTCGTAGTTCAGGGGTGCATTTCATCATGGTGACAGGCGCTTGAGGTACCTTGTTACATTGCATCTACAGTCAAGGAGAGAATGATTGAATGCTATTGCTTACTTAACTCACCTTTTCTGTTACGTAGTCCAGGATCTAGGGCTCAAGATGGGTCTTCCAACATTAGTTAGCATAATCAAGATAATTTCTCACAGATGTTTTCAAAGACTAACCATAATCCAGAGAACCTGTCGGGAAGTTCATGTCTTTAAGTGACAATTAACAGGAACCACTAGAATCTTATGTACTTTGATACTTCCTGTCTGTTGCCCCTGCTCCTTTCTTGGGGGTCTGGCAAATCTCTGGGTTCCAGGGGTCTGGCAAATCTCTGGGTTCCAGCATTCCTACCTGGCAATCCCACTAGTCATTCTTTTAACCATAACAATATATCTGGGTCATTGAAAAATGAGACAGAAAAAACTCACTGGGTTGAGACCCCAGCATTTCATTCTAGGAAACAAGGACACAGCTCCCATTATTGTAGAAACTGGTGAGAATTCACTTAATTGGTCTCTTTTCTTTGGATAGAGTACATCTTTTCTTTGGCTATAGTACATTTTTCCTTTGGATAGAGTACATCTACGCCTCATTTTGACACTCCAGTAGATGACTGAGATGCCTCCTTCTGTCTTGTTAGCACCGCACTGTAAAGTGTATATTATTGTCGAAAATTGACAAGGTGATGAGCTGTCACTTTCGCTAAAAGAATGACCTATTTTAATGAATATTATTTCATAAGGCAATGTGCTGATGACAGCTTATTTCAGGTAAAACCGTTGACGTACAACCTTTTGCTAGACAACACCGTATCAGGAGGGATGATGGTAGGAAAAAAAAAGCATACTGATGCTAAAATTGTGCTCTCAAAATATTTAAGTAACAAGCACAGAGAGCTAAGTAAAATATGTACAGTATATATTTTCTTAACAAATACTCAAAATATTGTAGGCATAAGGTAGTCATTTATATCCTAACAATATTTTGGTTTTTATACATTTTTAATTATATAATAAAATGTACACATATTTCTTCAGAAGAAATTTGCATACATAGGTGAACACACAAGTGTGTATATGTGTGTACCAAAGGTCTCTGATTTTGCTGTATAATTTTTAGCTTCAAACTGGTGCAGAGCAGCACACATTCATTAGAAGACATGCTTGGATTTTGAATTTTTAGCTTCATCTAGGGTGGCAAGAGGCTGTGTGAGGCTTTGTGGAGATGCTAGTCAGAAACAAGGAACTGCATCTTGAAGGCAGCTACACCTCCACTGGGACAAGCAACTGACTCCATACAGTAAACTGTAGGACTAAGTGGTGGGGTTTTAGTGACATCCGCCAGGCCCGTTCCTCCAGCTTCTCTGACTTGCTTAGAAATATCTGAAATCTTGTTGGGACTTAGATTTAGTATCCCCTTACTCATGTAGTAATCCCAGAATTTAGTGGGTCACATCTTGGATGATTATTTGGCTGGTTGTTCTAGCTTATTTGTGTAGCTGAAGTCAACTGATGAGTTGACCTACAGTTGGGCTCAGCTTAGACATTGAGAACAGATCTCTTCGTGTCTCATCATTTCGTAGCCTTGACTAGGATCCCAAATGGACAAGAAATCTGTCAAGCTTCTAAAGTCCATGTCTTCAAATGACATAGTACCATTTCCACAGCATTCTGACAAAGTCCCAAGATGAGCCCGTTTGACAGGAGAGCTATGTAGACAGAAAAGTGGTGGGAATTCTCGGAATTATCTTGAATACGATCAGCTACAGCTGAGCCTCTGGTCATGTCAATGCCTATCACTTACAAAAGCAAAATATACTATCTTCCTCCTAAGATTCCAGAAGTCTCATTCATCTATTGACATGGCAGTCAATCTAGGATTTCAGCATTAAATCTGGTCCCGATGAAGGGAAGCTGCTCCATTGTAACTCTTGGTCTGCAAAGTAACTGCAAGTTTTTGGCCTTCAGAACCTTACACCACACATTCCTGCAATGGTGAAGCAGGAGCAGGAGGAAAACAACAGCAAAAATGGAGGGAAGGGAGCTTGGGCCAGTACAACAGAGCAAGGTCTAGGCCATCTGGATAGTGTAGCAAGACCCTGTCACAACAGACAGAACAAAAGAAGGGAAGAAAAAAATGAAAGGAAGGAAGGGGGAAAAGAAGGAAGGAGGGAGAGAGGAAAAGAGAAAAGAAGGAAGAAATGGAAGGAAGGAAGGAAGGAAGGAAGGAAGGAAGGAAGGAAGGAAATTATGGGAGGTACACAGAGTCATTGATTCATAACAATTATGAAATCTGATCAGAAACATATTTCAGCATCTGCTACCTTAGGGAAAAGAGAATGACCTTTGCTAGGTACCAACCCTACCTTCTGGAAATAATTTCCTGATCCATTGCTCTCCGAGCTCTTGACTTGTATACTCAGCACTTGGCTCTGGCCTCTGAATTATTACTTGCTCTCAACACGGCTAAGGAATATGGGCAAAATACATGACATACTTGAATGAAAACATTTTTTGAAAGCCATCACTATACACAATGAATAAACACCGTCAGTTTTCACAGCATTTGGGACTGGTGTGGGAACATCCAAAAATACATTTTTGCATGCTGGCAACTGACTGGCATTTACTAAAAAGTACAAATGATGTGAGTAGATTTTCAATTTGCATAAATGTATCTCTGAGTATACAGAAATGGTTAAGTAACTTACATAGTAATATAAATTCTCTAACTATATGAATAGCCTATATAATTAACATGCTAAGTGAAGCTGGCTTTTCTGTGCAATGAAAGGATTTTTGCATGACTTGAGAAATGCACTATTTCTTGCTGCAGCCCCATTTTTTCCTTGGATATCTGCAGCAGGGAGGAGTCAGAACTTCAGATTGTACATAAGCAGGTACTTGAGAATAATACTAATACTATCCCCTTCTCCTTTCTCGACCTTTTCTTTTCCCCTCCCATCCCTTCCCCTTACCTTTGAGAAGATTTTCACTAAGCATGCGTTGAAATTTGCATTCCTGTGGCAGATAAATTCATGACCAAGGAGCTTAGGGGAATAAGGGGTTTTATTCTTGCTTATGATTGTCCAGTTACATATCTTAGTTCAACTTGTCAGGAGAGTTCATACTAACACCCAAGGGAATTGGCCATACCCTATCCATATATCCACAGGATTGTTGAGAGAGAGACAAACTTCACTGTCAGGTAGCATGCAAGTATATCAACAAATAGCAGCTCCCTGAATCAGCTCATTCCATCTTATCCAACTGCCCAGAGAAAAGTCCCGCCTGCTAGGGGCTGAGTTTTCCCCCCATCAATCAGACAATCTTCTGCAGGCTTGCTCAGGGCTTAGCTCAACTACTAATTCTTTACAAATGTGCTCAGAACTGGAGCTGTCAAATGTCAAGTTGACACCTCTATCTAACAGCTGGCATCCCAATTCCTTGTTACCGTCATCTAGGAAGCCAGCTTCCAAAGAGACATCAAACAGTGAAAGCGTTCCTACAGGTACTAAGAGAAATTTGAAAAGTAACATGTCACAGTCTCTTCAGTTAAAATGCAATCGTGTGATGTTCTGGTCAAGGAAGGACTGCGTATTGGTTGAGATCAAGTCACATGCGGTGGCTGTCCTTGTCATCTTAGTTTGTATACGTAAACTTTATGGTGCTTGCACAGTGAAAAAATAGCCTAAAGTCAGGTTTCTCACATGAGAGTCCTTTAGTTAAAGAATGTACAAATGTGTATTTTACTTATTGAGCTAGGGGCCCATGTGGCCTAAGCTGACCTCTAAATTGCTATGTAACCTTGAACTTTTTCTGATCCTCCTGATTCTACCCCCCAAACATTGGGATTTGTAAGTATGTGACATCACATTAGATAAATATTTGTGTTTGGCAAAAAAAAAAGTAAACAGCAAAACTTAAAAAAAAATGAGGTTTCTAAATTGGTCTATAGTCTCTTATTTAGTAGACCATGAAAGTTAAATTTAAAAATAAGTAAGGAGGGCTAGGGAGATGGCTCAGATTAAAGTCTTTGCCTCACTAGCAAAAGGAACAAAGGAGCTCAGATCCCCAGATTCCACATTTAAAACCAAAACAAAATGCTGAGTGGATATAGCATCAGTCTGTAATTCTGGCCCTGGGAGGCGGAGCCTGGACCCCCCCTCCCCCGGAGCAGAGCAGTAAGGCGGAAGAGCAATCCAGTGTAATTCCTGAAGTCCCCCTTGGGTTCCACAGCGCTCACACACACATATTCACGTGCACTCTTCAGTGCATATGCCTGAACACACATGTACACCAACACATACACACACAAACAGATGCAGACACACACACACACCACACACACATGAACACACACAAAAAAGATTTAAAGGAAACATTATGGATGTGTTATTTCAGTAACAAATAAATGACGTGTGTTTAAATAAGAATAAACTTCTTTGGTATGTTTCAGGGGGAAATGTCTCTTCAGCAAATTCTAAATTATTATGACAAGGTATTTTCTGACCCTGGCTTAAGGTCTTTTACACTATAAGATGTTCTACTAAATGAAAAATAAATTTTAATTGAATACTATTTTTCTTTTATAATCTCCTTCTTAGAATTGCTTATATTAGCAGACAGACTTGAAAGGGTATCATCATAAAAAAATGAGAAAATAGTACTTTCCTTGGCATTTTTTTCTGTTTAATCGTATCCAAGTCAATAAATCTTGGCCAAGAAAACTAGAAATTCTGTGCAAGTCCTTGATATACTTTGTGACATGCCTGAATATCATTCGTTTTAAGTGGGTATATATAATTTATATGCATATACATAAATATATATACATGTGCATACATACATATTTATGCATACCTAACTATAAATATGTGAATTTAAATACTTACATATAAATATCTATAAAACGTATATACCTATATATAAATGTACATTTCTAAAAATTTTCATAGTTGAGCTAAAAGTGACGACTCATTTGTGTTTTTAGCATATATCTCAGACACTTTGTTAGCCATATGTAATGGTTACTCTTAACTATTGCTGTGAGAGAGCACCCAAAGTCGAACAACTTAAGGGAGAAAAGGAAATTTATTCAGTTTACAGTTCCAGAGGGGAGAAACATTCTTTCAAGGCAGAGGCGACATGGCTGGTGGCTGAAACTGGAGGCAGGTTAAGTCATACAAGACATCCTTGGAGAGTCTCTCTTCTTTTTAGTCTTCTGTTCAAGGATTCTTTTTATCTGGTCTACTACTGGGAGGTTCCAATGGGATCTAGGCTGGTCTTTGTATTGTAAATGTATTGATCCAGATAATCTCTTCAGGTGGTCTCAGCTGATCTTAGTTAATGCCATGTGTGGTCAAGTTGACACCCAAGTTTAACTATCACACCATAGTTAAATACATGGTTGTGTAGCTGCTGGTTTTACTATTTTTGTGACAGTCCTCAAGAGTCCCCCCTCAACCTTATAACTATTAGAATTATTATTATTATCACTTGTTGCTCAGATAAAAAATATTGACACATCACATCACCCTTTCACTTGTATACAGGTTAAGTGTTGAGACTTACCACTTCTTTTGCACTGTATTTTATGTCTTTCTTTGTTGATTACAGCTTTTTTCTAAATACAATAGCAAGTTCTTATCTTAAGCAACCAAAATTCAAATAACTTCTTGAAGAAAGGTTAATAAAGTCAAACTTCTTATTTTAAGGACATCCCTGAGAGCTGTAGCGATAAATTAAATTATATTACATTTCTCAATAAAGAGGAAACTATGTTCTCCAAAGCACATAAAATTAGTTCCAAAATTAAAAATTCAGAACTTAGGCTTAAATGAATACCATCAATTAATTTTTATAAAAGAAGCAGAACCATTTGGAAAAAAAAAGGTTTGATTGTCTTCGAAATGAAAATTGCATAAATAATCTTATATTACTGAGAAAAATTATTATGATCTGAGAGATAGACCTAGCAGGCTTTTTAGACTTCAATTAAAAATATCAGTCCCCTAGGGTCATTCCCAAATCATTTACCCACAAATGAACAAAACTCAGATTATTTCACCTCGAGACTAAGGGGCAAGGATGTTTCTTTTAGTTTCTGATTCCGTGAAAAAAAAAAAAATGGACATTTACCAAAGAAATAGCTATGTTTTTCAAATCTCAATGTACCAGTGTGTTCAGTGAACCAGACAGAACGTCAAGAATGTATTCCCCATGTACATGGGCTTTGCTGACTCACCATCCCAGCCCACAGGCACTTCCAAGTTCTGCAGGCCCAGTGCTTCACAAAGCAGATAGAGATGTGGAACTTCTTTGTTATTGCTGTTATTGCCCCGGGAATCTGTAAAAGTGCTGCACCAGTTCTTGACCACACTTTGAGAGACACTGACTGGTAATACACAAAGACACCAAAGTTCAGCCTTTGAATATAATTTTTCACTTCTATTTTTGAAGTGCCTAAAAGGAGGTAAACACGAAAGTATTTCTGTGTCTCCATCCATCTTGTAAGCCGACCCAGCTTTTTCTCTCCGCGAAAGCATCTGTCATTTTGTGCTGTAGCCACTAGATCCACAAAGAGCACTGGAGAAAATTTTATGAGAGAACTCAAAATGACCAACTCATCTGTTCCCATTTTTTTCAATGGTGCAAATGGTCTGGATCCCAAATATCATAATCGACCTGAAGCTAGATGAAATGGACCATTTTCTGTGTCGTTTCACTTTTTCTTTTTCCAGGAAATGGAAGCATTTGCTGCAATGTGATATCAGAAATAACAAGCCAGAGAGAAAGGAAGGGAGAAAAAGAAAAGCATGTTTATACAGTGATGGTATGCTTGTACACTTAGCATATCCACACAAATTGGTCCCAGCAGTTTTCTCTTTAATTCAGGATTTATGGAAACATCTGAGATTATAAAATTAACTGAACAAAAACAGATGCTATAATTGTGAGGGGCCCCACTCTTGGATGAATACCAGAGCTAAACATTAGTATATAGAGTGGAAACATTTTAACTCGAGTTCCTATATATCAGTTTACAAGCTGATGTAAATATCCCACATGAAAATAACTAACTAAACAGCTTGAAGAAATGAAATTATCTTCATGTAAGTGACTTGTGCTTTTTTTCTTCCCTTTTCAAAGGAAGACAATGGCTATTAAAATGGTAATTTCTTCAAGTTCCTTAATTAATAGTACAAAATCCCCCACCTATAAATTTACAGCTCCAAGGAAAGAAGTGGGTGAGGGGGAGGAGGTGTAACTTAGACCTAGCGCCCACACTTTACTTTTATTTTACTCTAGGGTGATGCTAAACAGATCCACTGTCTCCTAGTTTGCATACTTATTATGGAAGTCCAATTTTGAGCAGCACTTAGCATTGAGTCAGAAGTAGCTCCAACTAAAAAGAGAAAAAAGACAGCTTGACCTTTGAAGCAACTACTTAAAAGTAGAAATTATCCTTCTAGACTAGGCTGAACCCAGACATTGTAAAAGCCTGGAAATTATCCCTGTGGGGAGGGGAAGGGTTGAGGCGAGCCATAAAAAAAATTAAGTTTGCTAGATGTGTTTTCATGTAAAGGCTGGGTGTGCTTGCAACAACTTTGTACTTGTGGCGTGCCTTTGGAAAGACTGTTTATGTGGTATAAATATGAAGGAAATGAGAGACTTACGATCAGTCAAATAATGTGTTCTTTTTAGCAGTGAAGGACCTTTAAATGATCTAAGATGCTTTTTCTCTGTAAAACAGTAGATTTCTCTGAATAGAGGAACACATGCCAGAGGCTGTGGTTCTGAGACCCGGTAAAAGGGACTTTGTAAACACACCCAGAGAAATGTCAGGATAATACCTCCAGGGGACCTTGGCTAAGATTTGTTTATTGGATTTACACAATTGAACCAATCATGATTAAATTGCCTCAGGGCCAAAGTTCAAAGGGATAACAATCAGAATGCATAAAGAGTAGAGTAACAACTGGCATATATTAAAATAAATAAGATGTCAATGTAAAGAGATGTGTCTTTTGGTTCTTTACAGTTCAGCTCATAGCAGGTCATTAGACAAGGATTGGGCTAAATTATAGTGAACAAAGAATCCCACAAACAAGGGCTTTCCACAGAAATCTAATTTCTTCTTGAGTTCTTTACAGAAACAATGTGGGAACTGTTAGCCAAAGCCCTCCGGCTGATTTATATTTCTATGGAGCTGAATAAGCAATGTTTCCCACAGTGTGTTCCAGGGACTATGAAATCCACACAGTGTTAATGTGTTGGCCAACAACTTGCATTTCCTACCACGATGATTAATCCAGGAAATACAGATCTCAACTGGTTTATCATGTTGTCCATACTCCTACAACCCAAGCTTCTCAAACTCATTTGACCTCAGAGCCCTCTTTTCTGAGAAAAATAATGTAGAAATAGTGTTCTTTTGGAATATGCTTTGGAAAACCCAAGAATAAGTGAACTAGTACACAAACTCTTCTACAGTCTTTGGCCCAAAGGTGAAGAGATTTGATTGGTTGATCTACACTGTCCCTCAAGCCCAGTCAAAATATTTTCACTTATAATAAAGTTTCCTTCCACTTAAATAATTTAGTGTCTTAGTGTTCTTCCTTCTCAAGTACAGATTTGTCTAAGATTAAAATAAAGTAAACATACTTGAGTAGAGTTTGACGTGGTTCTGTTGTTTTTCATAGTGGTGATATAGAAACAAGATGAAAAATGAAATACTAAGATATCTTAGACAAGCAAAGAAACCAGTATTGGAAACTAGTGAAGTTATTCTCAGGATCCTTGACTACATGAGTCAGAAATGGCTTAGTTCAAGATACTGATTGAAGGCCCACTTAGAATTTGGACTGGACCTAGTAGTTTTTGAAAAACTGTTTTTTTTTTCCCCCTCACATTCCTTGTATGGAAGAAATTTCATGAGTCATTCTGAAAAACCAAAGCATAATTGATATCAATATTCAGTCTTTTACTCCCCCATCCAGAAGATAACAACATATCTGACATTGTACAAAGTATCATTCCATGGACTCGCCCATAAATGCTACATTTTGGATTGCAAGGTATCTTAGTGAGGAAGTCACCTGTCAGCAAACCTGAACATCTCGGTTTGATTACCATAAGTCTACATGGTGGAAGGAAAGACCTAACTTCCTAGAAAGTTGTCCTCTGACTTCCATCCATGTACCAAAGTACTGGATATGTGTGCCAATCCCTTCTCATAAATAACTTTTTTAGGAAAACAAAACTACATTTCATTTTTAAAGTTTTTAAAATATTTATTTTATTTTATTTTGTGCATAGTATCAGAGGATACTATGTGTCCCTGTAGAGGCTCAAGGGTGACTTCAGGAATCATCTTGGATTGCATCTACCTCCTTTTTGCTTCACTCTGGGATTTCCCAAGCTCTGCCTACCAGGTAGGAAGTACAGGCCACTGCCATTTCCACCTGGCATTTTTACGTGGGACCTGGGATCTGAACTCAGGACCTTCTGCTTGTGAGGTAGAGTCTTAATCCCTGAGCCATCTCTCTAGCCCTAAATTTCATTTTTTAAAATTTTGGCAGAATCAAGTAAGTTTCCAGAATCTTCCACTTAAAATTTACTCTACCCACAAAAAAATAACAACAAAAGAGGGTGATCTCATTTTCTCCACACACAATGTCTCCATTCTTTGTAGGCAGAGATTCAAAGCTCACAATTATGAATTCCTTGTTTCAGATGATGAGCTGATTATCAATGTAATTTTTTTAATTCAGCAATAATTTGAAATGAAAGCAAGCTTTGCACCTTTTATTATAACTAGCATAGGATAATGGAGCTATACTATTATGACCAAAGTACTCTTTTGCAATTTTTCTAGAATTGTGTTGTATTGCACACACATTATAGAGACATATTTGTTCTAATAATTCCCTAAGAAAATCCCAGCATTACTCAATATTTTTGCTCCTGTATACTCTATGGGACTGATTGACAGAAATAATATTTCACAGTAGATTGAGACCATAATGTCAGGAATGAGGCAGGAAATAAGTTCCTTGCACACTGAAAAGAAAGTTTTAAAGAACATGGCAAATGGACTTTCTGTGTTATGTAAAAAAATGGACAAATACGAATGAATGTCTTTTTTAGAGTATTGATATTGACCATAATTGGCTTCCCAAAAATGTGATTTAAGACATAAAACTACTGATTATACTTAAATTATATTTCTTTGCTGGACTTTGATACTTCAAATGTAATTTGCTGCAAAAATTGGATGATTGAAGCTTCTGGAAGCTTTAAGAATTTATTAACTTGAACCTTATTCCTGAAGATGCAACACAAACTGAATACAGTATACAGGCAAAGTGTGTCAGCTGGAACTGATGTGAGGACTTTCTCCTTGCTGGATAGCTTACACAATACGAAGGAACACTGTAGAAGCTGCTGGGGAAGAGAAATAATCACAAGCCCCATCAACGGCATAAGAGCTGTAAGTTGCAATATAGATCACCATGGCAACAGGTGACTGACCACCTGTGTAACAGTGGCATGAGACCCAAGGAGACAACCATCTGCTTTCTGATTAGACTCAAAACCCACTTGTCAGAATGAAACCCATCCCTGTTACTGTAAACTAGAACAAGAACGTAAAAAAGGTAAGGAAATAGATCAATAAGGAAGACAGCCAATAAAACTATAGGTAGGAAGACAGCACATCAAACTGCTCTGTAGGTAGCTGTTATACCCTATAGAATGGGAACTCACAGTGAAAACCTTTAGGTCTAAAGCTGGATGAGTGAAGGGAAATTCACATATCCGGGGGGGGGGGCCTGAGGAGAGGTAACTTGTTACACTATGGGGTAGACAATCCAGTGTGAACCCTGAGGTCCATTGAAGCATGGTAGCAGAAAAGTGGGAGGGAGTGGGAAGGAACAGTGAAGGGAAAGATGGGGACAGGAGGGAAGAGGGAAGGAAGAAAGCTGGGATATTCATCACTCAATATGCTTGTAAAATTAGAAAGAATTTATTTAAAAAAGTAAATAAAAGAGTGGGGCTGGAGAGATGGCTCAGGGATTAAGACTCTGTCTCTCAAGCAGGAAGTCCTGAGTTTGGGTCCCAGGTCCCACATAAAAATAGCCAAGAGGAAAAGGCAGCAGCCTGCACTGCCAGTCTTTGTGGGCAAAGCCCATAAATCAAGAAGCAAGGTAAAAGTAATCTGGGATGATTCCTGAAGTCACCCTTGGTCCTCCTTAGGGTACTCTCGGATACACACAGAAAGAAAGCAAGAGAGAAAGAGAGAAAGAGAAGAGAGAGAAAGAAAGAAAAAGAAAAAACATAAAAATATATCCTATTGCATGTGAATATAATTTTATCAACTTGTTTAAAAAATTGAACAAAAAATTAAAAATTAATTTCATAAAAAATGAAACAAAGAAGAAAAGAAAATGAGTAAGAAGGCAGAATTCAATGTTCACTTTCCTTTCCTTTTTAAAAACAAAATATATTCTAAAATGCTGAATAATACATGCAGTTTTCTGCAGTCATAATTTAGAAATGAAGTGTTCATTTCTCAAAAACTAAGTAGATATCTCAATGTAAATAAAATTAAATCACCGTGCTGGAGTATTTATAGAACTCAAAAAAATTAACTCGAAACAGGAACTATCTGTAAGAAGTCATGATGGACACAAAGGTCAATAAGGAAAGTTTCTGTCTTCTTGGAGACTTATCTTCAAGCAAAATAAGGAAAAGAAAACAAAAAGTGTTAATAAAAACTTCAACAACATTCATGTCCCACGTTAATCTCTAATACTAGCTCTACTTTCAAAGAATTGCTGTAGAGTCTGGCATATTTTTGTCTTATATTTAGAACAATTGATTTTTTTAAATGAGAACTATGTCTTTTTTAAATTAAATATTACCTTGTATTCTCATGTTATGTGAACACTTTTCTTGGGAAGACACCACAACTGGAGTTTTACCACAGATCAAAGTAACAGTTATTCCAGGTCTAAGTTGATGAGCCAACAAGTTCACTCCTGAGTTGTATGATTTGCTGGGAGAGTCTCCTTCAAGCTTCTTTACTGCTCCCACATCTCTTTTCCTCTGCTGTACTGTTCGCTGGCTTCTCTCTTTCTCTGTCCAATGTCTTGACTGCTTTGCTCACTGTTCTCATCCAGACTTGACTGCTTTTGAGTTTTCTTCCAACTAGCAGAAACTGCTCGGCAATTCTCCTTTTATCTGCTTGGTTGACAGAGGGGTCTCCTCTCTGAGCTGTTGTTTACATCTTGGAGGAAGCCCCTTCCCAAACTTATGTTTCAGGAACTTCCTGAGTCCCTTGAATTATTTGCTTGTTGAGACTGGGGTAAAGTTCAAGGTGGCTTCCCAGGGAAAAAGTGCCATACAATATCTCAAGTGACTCGAACACTGAGATCATTTCTGACTTCTATTCATCTATGTCTTTGGGTTATCTCTCCCAAGATAAAATCAGGTTCAGGCACATGAAAAAAATACCTTCCCAGTCCTCTAATACAAGGTGTTTCCTGTGGCAGAGGGGACAAAGCCAACATGGTCATCAAAGTTGTTTCCTTAAGACCATCTTCAATGTTGCTCTCAAACTGTGCAACTCAGTGCTCGGAATTCAGTGAACGATTTCTCATTTGTCTCACAATGATTCTGTGACTTGGGTGGAAACAAGAATGGATGAGAACGAATGGCTTTTTGTGATCCGATCATTTGTAACAGAATTGTCATATTTTGATAAATACAGATTTATTTCTATTCACCTATATTTTATGTTTCCTGAAAAAGCATTCAAAGCCCTCTTGGAGAAGAAATTACCTTAATTAACTGGTATGGGTTTCTAGAAATTACCTTAATTAACTGGTATGGGTTTCTCATCAACAATGCATAAACTATCTGTTAGATAAAAAAAATCTAAAATATGTCTGAGGGTTCTATATCCAAGTCTACCAGTCTGAATCGATTTTTAACCTTACTTAAGATTCATCTTCCATCCCCCTCTCTCCTGGCTTCTTCACAGTTATCCACGACTTTTCAGAAATTACTTGGGTCTGAAATCATATTTGCATGTTTTTTCATATACTGCATTCATATTCATTTTATTCAAAATAGCTTAATTCAATTAGCCAGTGTCTTCTCAACTAGAGTGATTACTTTCCTTGATTTTTTTTAATCCCTTTACCAAATATCAGACCTTCAGAAGCCCAGCATGTGTCCTTGATCCAGTGGTTGGCAATGAGAAGCTGACATCATACATACCAAAGAAGGGCTGTACTCAGTCACAAAAGAGCTATATGTGTACAAGCAATCACAATGCAATAGGATCAAGGACCTGGGAAGACAATGAGTCCATGAGTCATTTCCCCTTTAAATCTGAAAAATAGTAATAAAGGCATCTATTTTGGAATACTATTTTCAAATACTGTCAACAATACCTAAACCATTGGAAGTGCCTAAGAAATGCAAGTTTTATAAGGTATGCCTCTTTTTAATGTTTTTATTAACCTATATAAATTATATAGAATAATATCATATTATGACATTTTTACATGCGCATAATGTATTTTGATCATATTCTTACACTCCCACTTCTATCACTTTAATTATGAGTCTTGGTATTTAAAAAAATTCTAAAAAATTTGATAAGTTAGAAACAATGTCTATTCTTTACCCATCCAGAGGGTAAAACTAGGAGTCCTGTAGAAATGAACGTATTTCCAGTCTACCTTAGGAAAACTTCCTAAAATTTAGTGTTATTCAAAACACTAAAGGTGAGCCACTCTTTCTTGTGACTGAGGTAGATGTTGAAGGATAAGCTGTTACAGTTTTGTGCATCCTGTTAGGTTAGGTTGGATTAATTTTGGAATAACCAAGATGTTACTTGAGATCACATGGTATTAAAGAACCAATATACTGTGAATGTGAAGCTGTGCATGACTCAGTGGGAAAGAGTAATTAGCCATGTCATTCTTGAGAACAGGAGGGAAGGTGATAGCATAGAAGTAATTTAACCTTGTGCTAGCTGCTTCTTAGTAGAGGGAAACCTGGCACAAAACTAACTGGGTTAGCTGTGGAACAGTTGGCAATAGCTGCTTTGAGATGTGTCTGGTATCCCAGGATACTTCACTCTCTACACAGTGTTCAGGGAGTACAAATCTATAAAGCTACTAAGCCCCTAAGAATATCCAGAAAATCAAAACTCAAATACTATGCAGATAGGTTATTCCCATTGCAAGGTATTTTCATTCATTTAGCAGCTGTTAATCTTTATTTTTCTAAGCTTTGGAAACACAATTAAAACCAATAAAGCTATACATTAATGGTATTTATATTTTAGTTGGAACAAGACAAGGACAAAACGAGTAAACGTGAAGGAAGTACCAAGTGGTTCAATAGAAAAGTATAGCCAAGAGACAGGGCTTCAGGCCAAGGCAGCCTCCATAGATGTAAATGACAAATTGGAGACAGGATCTGAGCAGGATTCAAGCATCTGGGGAAATACTGGGACAAAGACAAGGATACATACATAAGCATCAAATTGGAATTATCAAAGACTTAAAAAAAAGCATGCAAAATGGGCCAAAAAAGATTCATTTGCCATTGTGTTGCTGCTTGCTATTTATATTCCAGCCATGATAGATTTGGGGTAAGAATATTGCAGGGTCAAGAACCTGGGTTATTTTTCCTTTGTCACATATGTATATATGGGGTACATGTATGTGTGTGTGTGTGTGTGTGTGTGTGTGTGAGAGTGGGTGTACATGTGTGCTTTCATGTGGCAGATGTACATGTGCATGCAACTGCGTGCCTATAGAGGCCCAATCAGGTGATATCAGGAATCACTCTGATTATCTGCATCCTTATTGCTTTGATCTAGGGTGTCCCAGGCTCTGCCTTTCAGGAAGAAGTGCAGGATACCCAGCATTATTATGTAGGATGTGGATCAGAACTCAGGTCCTTTTGCTCTCCACACCGAGCCCTCGCCCGAGCCCCAAAGCATGATATTTTATAATCTATGTAAGCTATGGTGATATTCTAGATATAAGTCTAGAAAAATCTGCATCTTATCAACTAAACTTTGTTAACTTGCCTTGACATATTTGATTCACTTACTCAGTGAATACTAAGAAGTGGCAATTCCTTGCTTCAGCTTCACAGAGAATATCATGTATGGTAAGTTAGCTAAGCAATGATTAACAGGACATGGAACATTTCCTTGTGATTCAAAATGCTGCATCTTCTAATTCTGTGAAGTTACAAGCCATCAGTGTTATTCATTTTTACAGGTTCTAGACTTCAGAAAAACTTTGGAAAACTGAGGGTCAAAAATAACTTTCATATATATAAATGTTATAGAAATTCCTGATTTTCTCAACTGGTAAGAAACAATATTTATAGCGATTATTTTTCATGAATGCTTTAAATGTATGACATTAAATTGACTTAAGAATATTGTTTAAACCAACAAACTCAGCTGGAGATTGAGGCAAGAATATGATAAATTAATTCTGAACAACTGTATATTACAAGCTTATGGACTTATATGTAAATAACAAAATTAAATGAAACAACAAAATAAACATAAGTTTTTGGCATGTTTCCACAATCCTTTACTTTGAATTATAATGGGGATAAAGAGAAAATGTTCCCAATCTAGCTATTTCGTGGTCCAATCATTTAATAAAATATAGAAATGAAAACTTTGGGAATCTTGCCTTAAAAAGTCTTTATAAAGGTTAGTTTTTATAATATCCTGAAATAAGACAGAAGAGATACAAATTAAAGTACAAAATAAAGGAGAAAACATACTTAAAATTTACTTGCTTAAAAAGACTGTTGATTTTAATAATTTATACTAAATGTTAATGTTTTGGAACATTCACATATTTGATATTTTTTAAAATCATTTTCCTATTAAATATACTTAAATTTATTTGTTTATGAGAGGGAGGGAGGGAAGGAGAGAAAGAATATATATGTCAGTGTAAGTGTATGGTCAAAAGAAAACTTTCAGAAGTTGGTTCTATTTCTGCTTTAAACAAATACATAATATTTACTAAGAATTAAATTCTTTTACATTCTCTGAAGCATAAAAACATAAAATTCATCCCATTTCTATAAAAACATTGTATGTGTGTGCATGTGTGTGTGTGTTATTGTGAAAGAAAAGATACGATTAAAAAATACCTTTACTGTCAAGTGTGCCATGGGGTGTCTACAGGCCCCACATAAGCCTCAACAATTCTAAGCCCAAACCTAAAACCTCAATAAGAGTAAAAGTAAAATGCTTTGCTGTGCAAACACATCTTGAATATATTATTTGCCTTCTGTTTCTAAGTTTGGTGATTTAAAATCCCTTCTCTGGAGATATACTTGACCTCATGGGTCACTTGCTGAAGAACACAGAAGGAAAATGAACCCACTTTAAAAGACTGGCAACGAACGAAGCTTGAGAACACCACCACTAAGGGGGGTCATTTGATGCTACTCAGCCGCTCTGATAGATCATCGTAAGTGGGACTGAGGGCAGGCAGAAGTCCCTGCAAACACAAAGGTCTGCACAGGCATTTGTTGATGTTCTTTTTCCTGCTACTGTGAGATAACACTCACACACGCAGCTTAAGAGAGAAAAGATTTATTTGACTTATGGTTTGCCATGGTTTGCATATAAGTTGTTGCCTATAGGTTCATGTGTTTGAATCCTTAGTTGATGTTTGGAAAGGCTATGGCAATTTTAGGAGGTGGAGCCTTGCTGGAGAAGGGCATGTCACAGGGGCGTGGATCTTGAGGTGGGTCAGCCCCTCCCTGCTTCCTCCAGGAGTCTGCTTTTGCCATCTGCAGCCGCTCTCTCAGATTCCAGGATGTCTGCAAGAACGTAAGCCTCTTCTATCCTCTGCCGCCTGTCACACCTTTTCCGCCATAACGGACTGTATCTCTCCTCTGGAAACATAAACCAAATAAATCTCTCTTTTCTCCCTTAAGCTAATTGTGGGCGATGCCTCACAGCAGCAGAAAGAGTAACTGGTACATAGCTCCAGATGGGAGTACAGTCCACTGTGGCAAGAATAAAAAGTCATAGCAGATAACAGAAACTGGAAGTCTCGGGTCACTGTAGACACTGTAGAGGCAGGGACAGGCAAGCAGCCAACTGCAAAAACAGACTTGTAGTTGAAGCAGGGCGGGGCTACCCAACCTCAAGGCCCAGCCCTGTGACGTGCCTTCCTCCAGCAAGCTTCTACCTCTCAAAGCTCTAGCATCAGCTAAGATTGCAAAGACACAAGCCTGTGAGGGACAAGTCACATTCAGACCATGACAGCACTAATGAGCACGAGGGACATTCCAGAAGGAGTGAGAAAGCCAACATACTCAAAGCCCAGCTAATCTCAGAGGCACCACCCAAGTCCATGCTCATATAGAGTAGTGCTACAGGAAGTCCCCAGGAGCTGACAGCATCTGGTAAGAGGAGAAATAAAGTTAAATTTGACATTAGAATGATGGGAAGAATCAGAACCTGGAATTCCTAATTATCTGAGTAGTTCACATACATTTAACTACTTTTTTAAAATTTTTTTTATTATTTATTCAATTGTGAGTTTATGTGTGTATGCGCATGTGTATGTATGCATGAGTGTGTATGTAGAACCACGAATTCAGGAACCACCATGGACGCCTCCACCTCTTCCTTGTTTACTCTGCCCGGGATTCACAGGCTCCGCCCTACCAGGACCAGAAACGCAGGCCGCCCCCTCTTCCGCCCAACGTCTATATGTGGGGTCTAGGATCCGAACTCAGGACCTTCTGCCTGCAAGGCAGAGGCCTAACCCCTGAGCCACCTCTCCAGCCCACTTTTTTACAGAATTTATCTGCACCCTTACAACATATTTGGGTGGAGTATGTAATATGATATGGCACAATAATGACTGTAGGTGAGAAGAATTGTGAAACTATGTATGCTGTTAATTCTGACCCAGTAGAACAGCTATTGTGAAGGCGGAAAAGACCAAGAACACATACCGGCAATAAAGAGGTGAAATCAGTGGTCCTGCAGCCCTGTGACCGAGAAGGCCACCCAGGGAGCTGAACCTTGACCATGGTACCAACAGGAGAACATATCTACTGCAGAGTGGTGTTGCAATGAACCCCTAGAGCTGAGGGTACTTAATAAGGGTTGGACACTCTCAAGACAGGAAAGATGAGTGAATGTGCCTAGTACTGTATAGATCTAAGTGACCAGTCATAAATAAGATTTAACTTTCAGTCCAGTGGTAGTTGAGGTTTGGAAACTCTCATGATTTGAATGTTCTGCTCTTGTTCTCTGTGCCTTGATGGTGAATGTGTGATCTGAACTAGCCTCCCGCTTCTGCCTCTAGCTCTGTCTTTGGTTATGTGATTCCCACCATAATAGATCAGATCCCCTCTGGAACTGTAAGGTAAATAAATCTCCATTTCTTGTATAACTAGGTTGTATGTGTGTGTTGTCTCACAGAAACAAAAGAAAAATGCAACAGAAACCAAGAAAGATTTGGATGCAGCCACTTGTCTATCATCTTTAGCAAACACTAAGAGAATACACTTGATACATGAATTTCTAAGAGTTTTAGAAATGTCATCAATTGGTTCATCTCAGGATGAAGGAGGAGTTACTCCTCCACAGCCAGAATTTCTAACATTGCCTCTGTCACAATGCTAAACATTGTCAGTATTTCTTTTTTTCTTTTTTTTATTAAAAATGTAATTATACATTTTAAAAATTTTACCAGTTCCCTCCCTACCCCCTCCTCCCCCCACACCCCCTCCTCCCCCTCTTCTCCCTCCCCATCCCCCAGTGCCTCCCCCCCAATTCCCAGAGAGTCCTTTATTGTGTACGCCTGACTCTCCACTGGGTCCTCCTCTCCGATGACATATAAGGACCCAGTGGCATTTCCATAAGCCCTTTCTCTTGTTCCCCTTAAGCATAGGAGCACTACTATGGCTGTCAATCCCTTGCCTCCAGGGATCTCGGTGCCCCTAACAGATGCTAGACTTTATGAGGGCAACAGTGTGCTGGACATTACGCAGGGCATGCAAAGTCCCATTATGATTGCTTTGGCCCCAACTATTGTTGAGAATCTTGCAAATCGTTGTTCCTCCCATCCTTTTGCTCTTACAATCTTACCGCCCCCTCTTCCGCAAATGTCCCTGAGCTCCAGGATGGGGAGAGATTAGGCTGGCCTAGTTCTATGTGATTGATATAGAGTCTCTGAAGTTCTGGATTGTGGTTTGTTGATTTTCTTTTGCAGTTTTGCTGGCTCCTGCAATGACCTTCACTCCATCCTGCTGGGCACTGTATGTCACCCCCTGGCCAGAGACAAAAAGCTGTTAAACTGGAGGGCATATAGTCTAGCAGATAAAAAGTAATCATTTTGCAAATGGGTGATGGACCCCTCCCTCAGTGAGGTTTCCTACTCTTATTACATCTACCCTTGAATGTGCTATTATAACAAGACTCCATTGTCAGTATTTCTAATTCTTGCAAAATCTCCAGAAGAATCCAAAGTCCCTCTTTCAGAATCGAATGGTCCACAAATGAACCTAGCACTGAATGTCAGCAGAACCAAAGCAGAATCATTCTTGAGCCAAGCTCAAGGGCCCTTGATGAAGGTCACCTGTCAATTAATGTCTAAGAGTACCGAAATAGTACCTAGTAGATGGCAACCTTAGCTGAACAGAGAGCTTGCAGGGAATCCATGGTAAGTTTAGGGAGCCACGTGTGATGCTGATATTTATATTTCTAATATTTTTAAATATTATTTTATGCTTAACCAACCATGCAATGTCCATCATTTGCAACAAATAAATTAATACAGAGTGCCTCAGCCTGTCTACCATTGGCTTCTAACTTTTACTTTGTGATAACTCACCTGCTATTACGCCTTAAGCCTCCCAAGTGTGAATAATAACATCCATTGCTCCCTGGTGGCTTTTGCTTGAAGGAGCAAAGGAAAATAAAGGCATCTTCTGAATAGAAAGTAGTCTATAAAAAGAAGAAAAGAAAAACCTAAATAAAGATGGCATCCCCTCCAGATTCGTGTATATTGGTGAATGCTTTTGTGCCTTTGCTATCCTTCTTGGGGGACTATTCACAAGCCTCGTACATATGTGTCTTTTCCTATTGCTTCATTTGTCTTTCTCTTTCTCCTGTAATAGCCCTGTCTCCCGTTCTCACTTCCACAGACATCAGAAAAATGTCCCCCTGTTGCTGACTCCGCAGCTTGCTTTCCAAAGGTCTCCCCGTCTCTGTTAGTCCATCTTATTTAATTTCATGCTCTCTCCAGACCTTCCTTTACTCTGTCATATATCTTACTTTGAAAAAATCTATTGTGCGTTTTAGGGCTTCTCCTCCACTCTGGCTTGTCCAGCTCTCTGACACCTCATTTTCTTTCATGGCGCTCTCTTCTACCTTGCTCTGCCTTTATTTAATACTCCAGAAAGGAAAAGGTGGGGAAAGGTGAACTTATAAATTATAGAAAGAACCAATCTTTCTACTACTAAAATGGTGTTCTACGGATCTAATTTGTCAATACATTGTTTAGTACCTCACAAAATCAGACATGCACAATACGTAGTAAAAAATTGACCAAATTGGAAGATATAAATTCTCTGTGATTGCGTATCCAAGAGGCAGAAATCCACGTCAGAGACATATTGATGGATATTCATTTGCTTAAGAACTTAAAATCATATCACCGATATTTCAAGAAAGTATTACTGGGTCCAGCTCCTCATATTGGTGTCAGTGCAATAAGATAGGAAACATTTAAATGCTTCGACCTTTGTGCTTTCCCCTGTTAGTGTCTGCACAGTGTATGCGACACCTCGGCTGTTGCAGAGGGCACCATTGTCGTGGATGAGCAGAGAGTCCCTAATTTATGCTGTGTTCCTCTTAACATGTAAACATAGGTATTGTCGTCCCTAAAACATGCTTTAGATTTTTAAGCTAGTAGGTGACTTTATCATTAAATATATATATTTATATTAAATATATATGTGTATGTATATATAAATGATAAGTTCTGAAATGTTATGATCAGGATAATTACCAAAGCTGTAACTTGAAAAGAAATTGAAGTGCTCTGTTAGTCTATGGCTATCCACAGAAAGTCTTACCATTTTAAATGACTCATAAAGAAGCCCCAGAGAATTTAAGAGAGAGAGAGAAAAGAAACACTGATTTGATAACACTTGTCAGAACACACTCACTAGTCTCTCTTGCTCAGTCTTAACCAGGATCCTTATCGACCCCTTCCCATATTTCTTTCTTGCTCTATTATTTGAGAGTTTCTTGTCCAACTGTGTTTAACTCCACTGACTCAACTTACTTCTGATTTAAATGACTTCAATCTCTGGCTTATATTCTTCAGTCTCTCTTGGAAGACAGTTCAGACAATTGTACAACCAATTCTTTGCTGCCCCTATAAAACCTGTTAACAGTGTCATCCAACTGTTTATACAAGTTTCCTCTCACTCATCACAGCTGATCAATGGCTTACCAGATTCAGCTTGCTTACAGCAAGGAGTCCTCCCATTTCCACCGAGGACTAGAATACACCCCTTGGAATGATGGCTTTTGGTCTTGAGGCCACAGGTGAGTAGAAAGTATAGTAGAATGAACAAAACACATAAGTAAGGAAAATGACAGAATGGAAAGGCAGAAGCACATCACATGAAGCACATCATTCACTTCATGCAAATTCCCTGAGTTCTTGAAGATGGTGCAGATCCTATTAGAAGACACTGGCATCTGGTAGAGAAAGCTTTAGGGCACTGTAACTGGCACTCATAACTTCTGCATCGTATCAAAGCATTTGCTGATGAAAGTAAGATTGTTGTCAGCTGTAGATGCATGCGCAGAGAAGGAGTGTGGGCGCATATCTTACAGGTGATGTTTCAGCACCCTGATTTCTACTTCTTGATTAAAAGACTAGAAGCCTCCCCTTGAGGTTTGGTTCCCTGCTTAAAGGGCTGTAATTGCGCCAAGAGTGTTTGATATGGAAGCAGTGAGCACTGCTCTGTAATAAATTTGGGTCTCTGCAGAGTTGATCGTGGAGTCCTTGGCAACAGCCAAGTGCTGGTTATTTTGTCTCTAGCTTTTAGCTGTGGCATTCCCAGTTCTACATGACAGTATTAATAGAGCAAAATGGACACATATTATACACGTCCTAAGTCTTTTCCTTCTCACTGTCTCCAAGTTTCTTCTCTAAAAAAACCTTCCTTCAAGCATAATGGGACTCAGACAAGTGTAAGCATCAAGTATTCAGAAAAAGGAAGTCTGTTTTTCTTTGTCTTTGTTCTTTAAATCAATGTTTTAAAAAAAAATCTCATTCATAGAAATTCTTTCATCTGCTTCGATGCTGGCAAAATCAACAGACTTTGGTAGAGGGTTTTCCAAGGGGTTGACCGTGAAGAGATTGTGCTCAAATGAGCTTAGGGAACACTTGTCTTCAGAACCATTTCTTTGCTTGCTTTATTACTATTTGTCATGCTTTGAATGTAAGTTTCCCCCACAGGCTCATGTTTTGAATCTTTCACTGATGTTAATGTTTGGGAAGGTCGTGGCACCTTTAGGAGGTGGAGCCTTGCATGGCCACAGTATTTGGTCCTTGAGGTTTGGAAAGCCCCCGCGTGCCTACTGCAGTTTTGTCTCTTACCTCCTCCACTGGGACATGAATCAACCACTTCCAGCGTCTGTCCACCACCATGTTCTTTCCGCCATAATGGACTATATCTTTTCGGGAACTATAAGCCAAATAAATCCCCTTTCTCCCCTTAAATGGCGTATGGGTGTTATCACAAAGTAGCTAGACACTCTTCCACTTCAGAGTTCCTTATTATAAGCTAGTGCTCATACAAATTAATTTCTACCACTTTTAAATACGTTTTGTGAGTAGTGACAGGTTTTACTTCTCTGTTTGAATTTGGTGCAGCATTCCAGTTTTATTTTTCTAGACTCTTCTATAATAATCTGTTTTTCTCCCTCCCTCCTTCCCTCTGTTCTTCTCCCTCCCTCTCTCTTTCTCTTTCTCCCTCCTTCCATGCGTTTTTCCCTCCCTCTCTCTTATTCTTTCACCTCCTACACAGAACTTAAAAGTTCAAGATCCATTTACTCTTAAACTTAGCTCAATAAAATCTTTTCAAGTGATTGTTTTAATAGAAATTTAGGGGAAAGGGATTCAATAAAAGGAATTTCAAACAACAGAATTGAAATCAGAATTAGGAAAATTAGAGGGATTGAATGATTTCTTTTCAACTCCAGCACAGGTATTTAAATCAGTGAACTTTGTGTAGTAGTCTGCACCCAATGGCTAAGACATGTGCTTTGCTTTTGAAGAACTTTGCCTTAAAATGCTCTCGAAGTATTTAAAAAGAGAATCAGGACTGTGCAAACCTTGTTAAAGCAAGAGAACATGAAAGTGCACAGCTGAAAAGCCAGCTTGCTAATGCTTGGAGGGAAAGAAGTACCTCGTACTGACCCCAGCATCAGGCTGAGCCTGTATGCGCCTCACCGCATGCAGATGAGGTGTCCGCATTTTTTTGCAGAGAGAAGATTCTACCACAAACAGATGCCTCTGCTTGTTACTTATGTTCACAATGACTTTATCTCCGATTCTTCCTGAGGTTTTAATGGAGCATTGTAGCTTTCCTAGACCAACATCAACTCTCTCTGGGAACAGATGGCTACAATTAACACTGTTGGGATTAGGGTGTGTCTCTGGCAATATGTTCTTCAGCACGAAGGAGAACTCAAGACAGCAAGGAACCACTCCTGGTGTTTTTCCCTTCAGGAAGAAGCAGGGAAAACATCTCACAGATGTCGGTGACCCAAGAAGCTATTTGCTATAGTCATGCCATCTTATAAAGCCTCCCCCACCTGGCTGGAAGGTGCCAGTTCTGGAACTGACCACAGGCTTCCATACCCCCATACCCTGATGGCCTTGAGAGGGGACCATCTTTTGCCTAACATACTCCCCACCCTGCACTGTCCTCAGGCCCTGGCAATGACTTAGCATCATATAAAGGCTGTCGTCAGGGGCTTTCTCTTCATTTTCTCCCACCAAGCTATCCGCGGTGACTTTCTCCTATTATCAACTTTAAGTTCTCGCTTCTCTTCTAATGCTCTCCCACCTTAAGGCTAAACCTTGGTTTCTCTGCACACCAGGACTTTAGCTCCAATAGAACTTTCATTTTTTAAGCTTCTTCCCTGTGGTAACTTCTCTTTGTTAATGGACCTCCACGCAGACTTCACACATTGCTCTAGGGTCGCTTTATTCCTTTTGCTGGCCAACCTAACAGAAACAAAAACCTCAATGCCTGGGACTGTAGGGATTTCACATGGGACCAGAGACCAAGCCTGGCAAACACTATATGCCACCACGTCTTCCCACAGACGAAAACAAATTCTTAAAAAGTTCCCTTAGGATTTCATGAGTTATCATCAAGTATTCTTAAAAGGGTGCAGCTTGGACATGGCTTTCCTATAAGGATACCCTCCACAGTATTTGATAACCACCCATTGATTTTATTTATTTATAGATGATCTTGAGGAGATCATTTAACTTCTCTGGATTTCATCCTTTGTCCTGTGTAACTATGGGAAAGGATCTATCTATCCCGTTTGGCTGCAGAGAGAATCCAACGGGCAATCATAACGGAAGCACGAGGCAAGGAGACCCCACCCAACAAATTTCAAGTCCCTGCCGTCCGCAGGTGGATGGTAAAAACCTTGCCGTGTTGTGCACAGAGGGATGCATTTGAATAATCTTGCGATGAACTTGGATTTTTATTAAAAGCAGAATCACTGTTGAACCCATTATGATCCCTTAGCTTGCCTCTTGCCCTGCATCGCGTTGTGTTTCCTTCTTTCTGCTCCCAGTAAATGGATGTTGGAGTCATTTATTTCCTTGCTGGAACACCGTGGATGTCTTTGTACGCCTGACAACATTATCTGACAAATAATCAATGTTTGGCTATAACCCGAGGGCCTCCAGAGCTAGAGGACATTACTCAGCACGGTAGAGAAGGAGGCAAATTCAGCATGTATTGTCTTCATAGAAATCATCATGTGATTTTTGAGCCAGGATTCTCCATCATAATGCTTCCCGTAGGATTAGATTTGGAGCTCATAATGATTTTGATTATTCATTGCATCATTGGATGCTTTTCTTTCTCAGCTTTTCTTTCACAAACTTATTAAAGTGCAAGTCCAGAAGACTGTGTACTGACATGTATCGGGAAGTGACAGAAAAATCTCCATCTTTATGCTCTTCATTTTGCAAAGAGGTTAACATGACCTTTTAACAGGCCCATAATAAAATCGGGATCTGAGGAGTGTGTGAGGCCCAGGTATAAAACACTCACCAGCCCAACAGACATAAATACTAATAGGTTGGAATAATTGGAATGGACACAGAAACAAATAAATCAAAGTCACTCACTCTTACATATATAAAGCTGTTCTAGAGACACAGAGCATGACTAAAAAGATGATTTATTTCTAGAAAAGCCCAGAAAGATTGAAAGGCTTGATTCATATTCCCAGCAGCAATCAGAAAATACACACACACATTTAGAAATTCTCTCTAACCAAAATATGCTCTTTCTCTGTATACTGCAAAAAGAGAATTATAACAGAAATACTAAGGAAAATTCATTAACATAAACTTTTGAACTATAAAAAGAGCAAGTATTTAACTTGCATATGCTGAAGGGTTCTCTACTATTGAATACATGGTCTCTTGTCATAATCTTGTGGCTTTATATACTGTTCTGAAAATAGAGATCTGGAATTAGGTAGACATTCTTTAAACTGGGAAGCAAATTGGGCATAAGAGGGCACTGTTAAATGGACTTTCGTGTGTGTGTGTGTTGTGTGTGTGTGTAAATTGTAGGTGTTGTTATAATCTAGGATACTTTGGGGATTGTTATTGCCATTTTTCTTTAAGGATGTGCAAAATCAAAGCCATTGTTAAAGAGAAAACACAAAACTCAGCAGACCATTCCCTCTGAGAAATGGCAGGGAACAGCAGAAGAGTGGAGAAAGAAAAGTTGAGGGCCATCCTGAGGTCATTGGACTCTCTTGAGAGATTTCAGTTATTCAGAGAAACCACACCAGAAACCATGTTTGCATGTAGAAGAGTATCCTAGAAACAGAATTAAGAATTTCAGGCTTTAGCCTAGGAGGCAGGGGGGTGTAAGGTGAACTGCTCTACAAGTATTAACTTGAAAAATTAAGTTCTAAATACCTTCTCTGGTCTCCTTGAGCCATACGAGAGAGATTGAAGTCCTAGTTCCCAGAGCACAGATCCAAGTTTATACAGTTTTCCTTGAACAAAAGTAGAGGTCTGAACTTAAAGCAAAAACTATTCTCAGGGTTATAAGCCATCAGCAAATAACCTTGGCATTTTAGCTGATGTTTAAACTGTTTTTATACTATTTAGATTCCTTTGATGTTTGAATCTCAGAGAATGTGGAGAAACATTGCAATCACCATCCCAGACTGAGCAGCAAATTCTAGATAAGCACAAAGGTCCTGAATATGATCAAATATTCACTGTGAGGTGTTGGAAAGAAACGAAGAAGGAGAGCTATTGTTTCTTGAATGATAAATATGAAATTTATAAATGAAGTCATAGAATCACTCCTTGGGAGCAAATCAACACAAGAAAATTGAACAAAATGACTCTGGGGAAGACTTACTTCAAGAAACCACATATGGGCCGGGGACGGAGCTCAGCTGATCGAGAGCTTGCTCTGCATGTCTGAGTACCCGGGTCCTGTCCTCAGCACAGCATGAAACTCGGGGTGATAGAGCCAGACATGGTGGTGCTCATTTGCAATCACAGCACTCAGGAAGTGGAGCTAGGAAAACAAGAACTTGAAGGTCACTTTAAAAATACATAGTGAACTTGAGGCCAACCTGGGCTACATGAGATCTTTCCAATAAATACGTTATTAAACAGACAAAGTGAACTGCTCTACCAAGTTAATAAACAAGGTGAACTGCTCTATAAGTATTAACTTGGCAAATTAAGTTCTAAATATCTTCTCTGGTCTCTTTGAGCCGTACAAGAGAGATTGAAGTCCTAGTTCATGTATTATGATTTAGCTTGGAATCATTGTTTATTTAGTATCCGCAAGGGGCATTTGTTGAGCATCTTCCATCATACTTAAAGCATCACAATCACAAATCACATTTAACCATATTTAAACTCCGTGTGTGTGTGTGTGTGTGTGTGTGTGTGTGTGTGTGTGTGTGTGTGTGTGGTGTCTTCATGTGTGTGTACATGTAGGGCTGAGGTCTGTCTTAGTTGTTTATCTTCGGATGCCACCCACCTTTTGGGTGTGTGTGTGAGACAGGGTCTTACTTGGCCTGGAACTTACCGAATACAATCACACTACCCTGGTTGACTCATCAGTCCCAGGAATATAGGTTGATCTATTTATCTCCCATCCCTAGTGTTGGGACCACAAGCATGTGACATGACGTCTGTGTTTCCCCTTGGATTCTGGGGATGAAACTCAAGTCCTCATATCTGCACAGCAAACACTTTATCTCTCAAGACCCAGAGGTCTCTGTATACGTTCCCTATCTCCCCTGAGGTGGTTTCACAGTTCTCTCATTGTATACCTCCGTTCACAAAACGTTCTAGAAACTCCTGAAATAAACTATGAACATCCAAATATAAAAAAAAAAATGTCACATTGCCTGTGCTTTAACTAACCATTCCAAATTCAACCTAGAAATCAAGCAGAAGTACATCATTTCATAGTACATGATCATATGGTAGAGGTCAGTGGCAGATTATATTTGATTTTATGATCATCTCTTGTAAAGCTTGATCATGTTGACATCTATTCATTCCTTCTGTCTTCTCCCAAATGCAGAGCGAAGGAATATCAGAGACTATAAATGTGATCTCTGAACCAGGAGACTGGTTACGAGAGTGCCCAACCGTCACCAACTGGGCAGAGTGAGAATCACTAAATGTCCATGTATCCTCTCTGGAGATATGAATTTAATAAGAATGGGATAAGGATTTGATGTCTGACTTTTCCCTCTCTTTCTGGTAATGTTGATGCACACCCAGGGTCTCGGGAAATAAAAGAGGAGAAAATCCTTCAGCTCCAGCATGCCATTCATACTTTCATGCTGGATGGGGGCAGCTGTGGGAGCTGCTGCTCAGAAAACTCTGATGGGTGAAGAGAAAAAGGAAAATGAAACACATATAACCATGAAGTTCAGCTGCAGAGGAACGAGTGCTTGGAAGTCAACATCATGAATGCTAAATTTTGACAAGGACAGGAAGTCATCAACTGCTTTGGGTGGGGTTTAAGAAATGCATCAGTTATGCCCACTAGACCCTGCTTAGTAGTTGGCCCATCAACATTTCACCATGGATGAGGGGAGATCTCAAGAAAGACCATATCTCTCTGAGAGACTATCATAGGTTAACAAGACAAGAGAAGAGGAACTTCTTTACTTGATTTGCCCACTGATGTCAGGAACTTACTAGTACAATTATCCCATATGAAATCCAATGGGCCTTACATGCAAAGAGATGTAAAAGTAGGAAGGAGACTAGATGAAAAGGAGAAAGCATGAAGTGGGACAAGAGGAGAGATGGGATTGGTGAGTAAGGGGTGCGTCATAGTTAGATATATGTTTTGATTGACAGTTGAGGGCTTGAGCTCTGGACACTTTGTAGAGAATTAGTAATTGAGTTAAGCCCAGCGGGAACCTGCAAGAGATTGTGTAGTTGATGGGGAAGGACATTGTGGGTGGGTGAATAAGATGGATGGAACTGGTTGAGAAAGTTGGCATCCTTCTTTACACTTGGTCAGATATGCTGATCTGGAAATAAAGATTGTCCTCTCTCAGCCATTATGCGGATGTGGTTCCTTTGGCTCTTGGTGTTGGTGTGGGCTCTCGTGCCAAGTCAGACAAGAAACTGTCAACGGATTATTGGAAGAAACTAAACCCCTTATTCCCTTAAGTGTTTAGTCTTGACTTCATCAGCAACAATACAGGCAAATTGCAACACGGTGGAAACACATAAATTCACTGTATTTATGTATGAAATTATCAAAGAATAAAAGATAATAATAAAATGCAACAAAAATAAATGGCTATAAATGATCCAGAGGCAAATGAATGTCTGCAGGTGAATATTCAATACTCACACATTTCATTCAGGGTTTACATTGCCCATCTAGCATTGAAACGTAGCAGAATGAGGTTGTTGTGTGTGATTTGGTCACCAGTGACACAGTTAACCTTGAGGAAATACAATGTGGCAGACTTTTAAACAAGTTTGGATTCTTTTCTAGAAGAAGGTAGACTCTGGCAACTTCTTTTAAGGATTATGTTCTTCAGTCACTCATTGCACAGTGGACCATGCAAGCTCAGTATCACATGGCACGTGCTCAGAGCATTTGGCGCCAGCCAGTAATGCAGACACCCAGCCGCGGGTAGCCTCATCTCTGTTCTCTGTGACCAGGGTCAGCTTCTCCATGAAGACACAGTGCAGCAGTGCACAGTAGTGTGAGGGCCCATGGAAATGTTCAACTTTCTCTTAACGCAAAAAAATGAACTTTTAGGTCACAGAAAATGTTAATATATTCATCTTTATATCAGCGAACCTGCAAAATGCATGTTTTTATGGGGAAAAGGTTCCATAAGGCAAAAGTTCTTCGGAGCCAGGAAAGTCACAAATCAGACTGAGTTATCCTCCATTACATCCAACTACATGATTTTCATGCCCTTTATACATAGGGGAAAAATGCAGGGCCCCTTGTTTGAAATATTATGAATTTCAATGTAGTGATGTATTAAGCCAAGCATGGGGCCCTCTAGCTATGCTGCCCTAGGCAACTGGCTCTGAGCTGTTTAGCATCAGAAACTCACATTTCCTTGCCAACTAGGGTGATATAGGTGTGCAATCGCAGCACCCAGGGGACTGAAGTGGAAGGATCATAACTTTGAGGCCAGTTTAGGCTACAAGGAGACTCCTTGCCATATGAAACAGAACAAAAAAGACCAAAAAGCAGCAAGCAGTATCTCAGGACAGACCCCAAGGTCTTCATCTTTGCTGTAACAGGCCTTTCTATATTTCCAATCCCTTCTGGAACTCCGGCCCCAGCTAGCTGCCAAGAGCTAAGAGTACTGAAGAAAGATGTGGCTGCTCCGGGCACTGGATTGAAAAAATTTCCCTCCTTTCATGACTATCATTACCTCAATGATATTTGAAGTGCCGGCCTATCATTGGGGAGAAGATTTTCTCCCTGTTCACCGAGGAATATAGCATTTAGCGACCTTGAAATATGAGTGTTAACGATATCTTACCTTATCTTCGCACATGTTATTGTCACCAGGTAAAGCTCCTGCCACGGCTGCTTTGAACCACGCTGTGGTTGGTAAAAGACCCTTTGCTGTTAAACGTACCCCAACACAAAGTCGGTGTTATTTATTTATGATGTTACATGAATCATCTGCACGTCCCGTGATAAGCCCTGGGCTGTGTGTCTTTCATTTCAGCTGACATTTTGCTGCCATTTGCCAGGTAAAGTAACTACTGTGCAATCACTCTGAGCTGATGCATGGTCATTGTTTTGCACAAAATGGATTTTTAAGTCAGTTGAAAGGCTTTCTGAAGAATATAATTTGACAAAGTAAATTTTTGCCCACAGAACAGAAATCAGCCAGGGCTGCACCAAATGTATTTTTTAAGATAGCTAAAAGGATTTCTGCGGAGAGTTTGACAAAGTATTTTACTTTTGTGCACAAAGCAAAAATTGATTAGTTTTGAACAAAAAGGATTTCTCAGGGTGCTGAAAGGCTTTTCTCTGGAATTAAATATATTCTTCAGCTTGCAGGGTAAGGTATTTGAAAGCAGTGTCTTTGAGAAGACAAATAGTTGTCAGTGACTTTTTTTTTCCAGGAACAAGTTAAAAGATTCTACTTAAATGACATTTGCAACCACTGAAACCTGGTTTGGCTCCAGCTGTCTCACTGCTACAACACAGTGACCCATTTTCCAGCGTGCCTGATCCTGCTCTAAAACAGGTAGAATCACTGAGTAGACATTTCACTGAACACTCCCCCATGTCAGTGTAATGACAGAAGACAAGAAATGTGGCTAAATTGATGGGCATGGAGTTTTAACTAAATTGTTTAGCTTTGGGGAAATTTTGCTGACAATTTCCCAAATCCATTGCATCCCCGTTAGAGGAGAGGATGATTTGGAAATATGCAACTTACATAAAAACTGATTCAGGCTTTTATTATTATTGTTTTCCAAAGCATCAATCTGCTGACAAAATTTAGAGGATAAACTGAATGACCTATTTATAAAATTCGGTGCTTAAGTACTGGATGTAGTGTGTGCTTGTGCAGGAGGTAGGGCATACTTGTGAAAGAGGGGTATGCATGTAGTGGGGGCATGCTCCTTCATGTACACTGTACTTATCCATGCTGAAGCATTTATGTATGTGGTCCTAGTGCGGGGAGCCTATAAACAAATATGTGTGGTATGTGTTGTGGCTCTGATAAAAACTGAGCTCTGCGTCAGTGGTCCTTTCCAAGATACAAAGGTAATTTTTGGAGAAGATAACACTAGGGATGTATCTTAACTTATTTTTTCATTTACACTGTCAGAATGTTCAGTGTGGGTTTTTTTCATAATTTATTTTTTATTCTTTGACAGTTTCATATATGTATACAATGAATTTCAGTCATTTTCACTTCATATTACTCAATCCCATTCTCCCTCTTTTTCCCACTGTTATCCTTCTTGTCATCAAGATACACACTTTCATAGTGTGTGTGTGTCTGTGTGTGTATCTGTGCATGTCTGTGTATGTGTGTGTGATTCACTGCATTTAATAAGTGTTGCCTGTATTAACATGTGCTTAGATGTTGCCTAGAACATAAGTATATCATGGGTATATCACTGAAGAAAGAAGCTTCCCTTCCCACAGCCAACACTGATCATCAATAGTTATTCAGGAAGGGTAGGTGCCTCAAGATATCTTCCTTCTTAAATGATGGAATCCTCACAGGCCAGATTTTATGCAGGACTTCTTTATCAACTCAGTTGCAGTGAGCTCATAGATATGCCAATCTTGTCCTCTTGCTTTTACATTTGTTCCGAACCCTCCTCTGTCTTGTGGGGTAGGAGTGATATAAATGACCTGTTTAGAACAGAGCATTTTTTGGTTACTTATTCTCTTTTTATATTTTCTGTACTAAATACTTTTCATTACAAATGTTCTTGGTTGAAGGCTGAGACTTGCACTGATCTATGATTATTAAAATAAGTATTTAGAAGATAGTTCGATATCATGTTCATACGGCAAAATAATAGTAGTTTGTTCCTCCCTAGGAACCATCCATAGAATCTTAGCCAGGTTTATAATACCAAGTAAGAGTTGCCTTCTGAAGATGAGTCTTAAATGTGATCAGAAAGTATGTGGTTACTGTCCTAGCACTCATACTACTATTTTGCCAATTGGCATAGCTTGCCAGGTTGGTTGTTATTATAGCTTGCAGTATTCACAGCTGGGTAAGATGACTATTGTCTCTTACATAGCACATTCTGGTTGTACAAAAGGTAGCCATCAGGGAGGAATTTTCCAGATCAGTTCCACCTAGATGGTTATTTGTGTCCTGTGAACAACGCATGTGGTGCCTTCACCAACAAGGTCTTGCAGTTAGATTCTGATGGGCAATCAAAAGCAGTAGCAATAGCCTATATTACTTTGGAAGCCTCTGGGACCTTCTTGACCAACAGGTTATATGATAAGGTGTCCCACATCCAGTTCTGGGAGTTTCATTTAATTGCCTGTGGCTTCTGGAAGCAGCAACTCAAGGCAGTTTGTATTATATTTTTTCTTCCCCTCTCTGTGTACATCTGTGTAGGATACCTGTGATCTCTCTCCATTGTATTTTTAAAATTAAGTTATAATATAACAAGTTTCTCCATAGCTGTATCTATATATCACTGCCACCGCTTCTATTCTATTCCCTGATCCCCGCCCTCCTTAAATCCTTTCTCCCATCATTTCCCTTTCACCTTTCATTCCACCTGGGTTCTATTTCCCTTCCTTTCAGGTCCTTCTTCTTCCTGCTTGATGATCCATTTCCTGCTTTCTGGCTTTAATGGGTACTCCTGGTAGGTACACAAATCTTAAGGTTCAAAGCCAGGGTTCATATACCACATACAATATAGCTTCCAGTTTCCTCCACTTACCTTCAAATTTCATCCTTTCTTTTTTTAATAGTTGAAAAATATCCCATTGGGTATATGAAATACATTTCCATTATCCATTCATCCATTGATGGATGGTTTCATTTCCTTGCTTTTGTAAGTAGAGCTACAACAAACATGGATAACAAATACTTTTGTGAGATACATACCCCTTGTGAATATGCCCAGGAAAAGGGTAGCTGAGTCCTGTCGTAGTTCAAATTCTGGTTTTTACAGAACTTCCACACTGATTTTCATAATGGCTACACCAGTTTACACTCCCAACAGTGAATAAGTATTCCCCTTTCTGTACATTCTTCCCCAGAATTTGCTATTGTTTTCTTGATCTTAACTATTCTGATTGGGTTAAGATGAAATCTTAGAGTTTTAATTTCTAGTTCCCCGATGGTTAACAATATTGAACACATTTATAAATGTTTCTTGAACATTTTAATTTCTCCTTCTCTTGAGTATGCTCTGTTAAGTACCATACCCCATTTCCCATTTGGATTATTTGTTTTCTTGGCTTTTAATTTTTTGAGTTCTTTGTATATTCAGGACACTAATCCTCTATCAGATGTATTCCTGACAAAGATTTTCTACCCTTCTGTAGACCATCTCTTTGCTTGATTAACCATTCTTTCGGAAGAACAGAAGCTTGTCAATTTCATGAAGTTTCATTTGTCAATTGTTGGTTTTATTTCCTGTGTAAACAGAGCCCTACTCAGAGCTCTTCCGTCTGGTTTGTGTTCTCTACATGAGAACATGTGAGAGCAGGGACTCAACATCCCTGTCTCTGCCTTCAGTGGTTAGGTCACTAAATTAAATATTTCTAAATATGCTTCATTAAGAATAGTTGTAGGTTAAAAAAAAAAAAAAGAATAGTTGTAGGTTGAGAAAGTAGCTCAGTGGTAGAGCCCTTGCCTACTGTGTATGAGGTCTTAATTAGATAACATCACACACACACACACACACACACACACACACACACACACAATGATGACACTCTGAAATTAGATATTCCATATATATTCTATTGATTTTTTTGTATCTAAAACACTGAGAGTAAATTAACTTCAAGAATTTCATTATTTAATAAGACTGTATTCATACACTTGAGTCAAGTCCTTGATTTGTTTTCATTAATTAATGCAGGAGCTTGAGTATACAATATCATTTTTTTCTGGATTTAGATCAAAGTGATTAAAAGTAAATAGAATCCTCATATCCACAGAACAGTCCTTAACGGGGTGTTTTTAAAGCAGAAAGTTTCAGTGAAAGCGATGAGGATCAACATATAGCGCCTTTCAGCCTGTTACTCACCGACAGGAGAAGTACACACCCACACACATAATATTGTTATTACGGTTCTGCCTCCCCTCGACAATGAACAGCAGTCTCATTTCTTTACCTGGCAAATTCTCTGGCTTACTATCAAAATAAAACAAAACAAGAGGTAATATAAACCCTCAGGACTTTGATTATGAGCTGTTTTCACAGTGACTCGTGCAACTTGTGCCAATTCACCGGGTGCCTGGCTGCCGAAGTTACCTGCTGTGAGACAACACTGCAACACAACTTAAGGGAGAAGGGAGATTTATTTGGCTTACAGTTCCAGAGGGGATATATAGTCCATTGTGGCACAGAAGACAGATGTAGTGGGTTACAGAAGCTGAAAGCAACAGGTTCAGGGCAGAGCAGCCCTCCTGGAGGAAGAGAAAGCAAGCGGGCAAAGTACAAGAGGAAGCAGGGCCGGACTACCAAAACCTGAAGGCTCCGCCTCCTCAACTGTCAACACCTTCCCAAATGTTAACAACACCTAAGGATTCAGATGCATGAGCCTGTGGGCACAACTCACATTCAAACCTTGTCAATGTGTTACTTCCATAACATGCTTTTAGCCACCATACAGCAACCCCAAATTCAAGAGTGGTGTTTACAGTTTGTAGCTAGTGCAAGCAAGGCATTTATTGCAGGCATCAAAGCCAGGGAAGTCATTGGTGGGTAAATCAGCTGGAGGGTAACTCTTAGGCATGTGGTTTCTGGGTGGTCTTGGGGTGGAATGGTAGAACGCTCAGTGATAATAACAGGATGAGGACACTTGGCAGCCACAATCAGTGCTTTCAAGCCCTGAGGAAAGGGCTTGTGATGAGATTCAAATGAACATTTGGTGTGTTACTATTATGAGAGTAAATGGATAAGACTAACCAGCTAACTTAGGAAGGCAAGAACACGGTGCAGCTTAAAATACTTCAGGAGCAGCAAACCTTAGCGGCCCTTGGAAAACAAGTCGAACTCCTGGGAGAAGCAAAGGAAATGTAGCTCTCGGTGAGGGCCGCTGCAGGATGACAAATCGCGACATCTGCTTCGGCCGAGGGAAGGCCTGAAAGCATCTGAGTTGCTGCAAATATAGTCATAGAAATGCGAGAACCCACCCATCGCTGCCTCCCCAGATAATGCTGAGAAAATTAAGAGTGAAGAAACCAGGACTTTGCCAGCTCAGGCTCTCGATGGTTAACTCCTCTTTTTCCCCTCCCACCAGACTGGCAGCTGGCAGCTCTCTTCCCCTCTCTGAACCCAAGCTCTCTCTTCCTTCTAGTGCTCTCCCACGTTAAGGCTAAACTATGATTCCCTTAGACACCAGGTCCTCAACTCTAAATAAACTCCTATTTTTTAAACCTCTCCCTCCTGTCAGTGTCTCTTTATTCACCGACCTCCACTTGGAATCCACACATGGCAAGAGTGGCTCTTCCTTTCCTTTCCCCACTGGCCTGACATACATGCGTTGGTACTTGCCCTCAGTTCTTGCTGGGGACGTGATGTGACCAGTTTCCAATGCCACTCACACCGTGATTCTCCTCCACCAGGGACTGTGAACTGAAATTGGGAGCAGAACAAAACTTTTTGCTCCCCTGAGTTGTTTGAGTCTGGTGTTTTGTCGAAGCAATGAATTATGAAACTAAAACAGTGTCCTGTAGACAGTTATTCACTATTTTATAGACACCTCTATTCGTTCTTCTTCGAGATGATAACCAAGATGCCCAGTCCCAAGGGAACATTACTGTGGGGATTTAGGTGAGAAAGTATGTATAAAATATTTAGTGTGGCACCTGTTTCATTGAACAGGGGTGTGGCCACCACTTTTCATCTGCTCATTATGGTTCCGTTCCAGTCAGAAGTATCTGATCTGGATCCCCAGGAGAGCTTCAGCCGGCAGCTTCGGCTGTGGAAAGGATGGGAGGCCTGAAGTTTCAAGGACTGAGCAGTAGAGATGTGTGGATGTGCATTACACAGCCCAGTGTCAGACTGGGTTCTCCAGCAGTGCTTCCCTGGGAGGAAGGTGGCAGAGGAAATAGAAACCTCTGCTCTAGGAAAACATGCACCAATATGACCTTTACCTATTAAAGAGTCCCTAACAGTCTAAGAGACTCTCAGATCAGTTTAGAATTCTACAAGATCAAGCCCACCTGAACACAGCAGTTTGGGTCACCTTCTGTTCAGAAGCCACTAAAGGTTAAGAAGAGGCTCCCTTTAGATCCTCGTCTTCAGGTTTCCTGAACATGCTGCTGCACTTCAAGTGACAGACTCTGCTTGACCACTAGTTCCCTGTTCTGAGTCCTTTCCTGTGGACAATCCCTGCAGCTCCAATTTTGAAAATGGAAAAACAAAATGTTTCTGAAGTACCAAACCAAGGTTGGCAAGTTGCCTCAGCAATTAAGGCACCTGCTGGCTAACCAGAGATAATCATGTCTTCTCGCCATGTTGTGTGTGTGTGTGTGTGTATAGAAGAGGACACTTGAGTGTGTGTGTCTGTGGAGGCCCAAAGACAACAATAGGAATCATCCTGGATTGTTTTACATCTTTATTGCTTTGCTGTGAAGTTTCCCATTCTCTGCCTTCCAGAGCTGGAATTGCAGGCCATATCTGCCTGGCATTGTTATGTGGGATCTGGAGATCCGAACACAAGTCCTTTTGCTTCTAAGGCAAAGGCTTTAACCAGTCAGCAATCTTCCCAGCCTCCTGTCATTTTCCATTAGTCAGTACAGCTCATTGCACTTCCTGACCACAATTAAATTCAACTGTATTTAAAATCAGCCATGTTTTTGGTTTGCTTGTTTTAACTGACTTTGTCAAAGCCTAGAATTGATCATCCTATTATGACGTGAAATATCATGTCTCTGAGGCATGTCTCCTCAGCCCAAGTGTTCACTAAAGAAGAATGTTCAGCAGTGGCACAGTGGGTGCTTTCCAGCATTTTCCATACTTTGTTATAAATGTGCATATTTCCACTCCAGTTCACACTCTTAGAATCTGGATTCTAAGAGTAGAGCTGATCAAATGACTTCTCCTCCACAACAGCAGTTTGGTGTTGCAAAAGAAAAGATCTATTTAGGTGAATGTGACTTTATAGGGGGAAAGAAAAGCTCTTTGCTTAAGCAGCTAAGGATCTCTGGAGGAAACTATCCTGTCCCCTTTTTTTAGTGGACTTGAATCTGGTGGTTTGTTCTTGCGAGAAGCAGAAGAAAATACACAAAGTTATGAAGGCGGAGACTAGAGTGACATATCACAGGGAGTCAACAGTTACTAAAGCTGGAGGAGACAAGCAGGGCATTCTCCTTCGCAGGAAATCAGCGTTTTCTACATTCAACTTGAGAGCCTGGGCTTCTGAATTTGAGAGAGTGAAAGTTTGTTGAAAGTCACTCAGGCTCTGGTGGTTTTTAACAGAAGGTCTGAGAGACTAATACAATAATGTTCATCTAAACAGTCACTTGATAAAGTCCTCATTTAGGTTTCTTGCCAGCTCAATGGCGACAACTCAACAAAGAAATCACCAGCTTTTCAAAAGAAAAAGTGTGGGGAGCTGAGGAGATAGCTCAGCAGGTAAAGTGCTTGCTTACAAACCTGGAGACCTGAGTTCGATTCCCAGAAACCCACATGATGGAAGGAGAGAACTGATTTCTGAAAGTTAACCTCTGACCTCTACCCTTGTAGGCTTGGGAGATTAGGCCTCACAGCAAGTAGATCACAGTATCAGTACAAACCTATTACCACATCCACTATTGAGGAAATGGAGGAGAATGTAGGGCAAAGGCTGTGGGAAAAGGCAGCCCTAAGTTGGAATCTTGAGCTTGGACAAATTTCTTAATGATTCTTCTTCTGTAAGTTGGCAAAATAATGGCTTTTCCTTCAAGGTTATTTTTAAAGGTGAAATGAAGTAGTATGTAAGCATCACTTGATTCAACATCTAATCCATATGAAATTTCTATTAGATGCCAAGAGTCCATTATCTGTCAATATGTAGTGTCATAGTTAAGCGCAGGTGTCAACTTGATTGTTGAAGGTTTGAGCTCTGGACATATTTGTATAGAATTAATGGTTGGGTTAAACCCAGAGCAAACCTGCAAGAGATTATCTAGCTAATAGGGAAGGTCCATGCCACCATGGACTAGGCCCTGGAGTAAATTACAGAGGGCTGGTTGAGAGAGTTGGGCATCCTTGGCCAGACATGCTGGTCGGGCAAGTAAGGATCATCCCTCTCTCAGTCATTACGTAGAGATGGTGTAGTCAGTTCCCTCGGCCTTGGTGTTGGTGTGAACTCTCCTGTTAAGCTGGACTGAGAACTATAACCGGACAATCGTAAGAAATAAACCCCTTGTTCCCTTAAGCCATTTGATGGTCATTTATCAGCAACCATGCAGGCTGACTGTTACGTGCAGCTTCTCAGTAACTTAGATGATGAAAACACAATAACTTTGATAGTCTCTTATAGGATACAGATTACTTCGAACGAAACAGGCAGGAAAGGAATCTGAAGTCAGTCTATTATTTTGAAAACATTAATCAGTCAGGATCAGAGACTTTGCAGGGACTTACTGTGTTCATTGCGATCTGTGAATTTTGAGCTTTGAAGTCAAGAGAGTAAGGGAGAGAGGCCAATGGAATTAGAGAGAAAGGCCAGAGCAGCCACCGAACAGGAAGAATCTCTGCACACTACTGAATAATCCTTTTCCCAACTCAGCTGAGGAACCCACTTTCCTTTTTATTTATTACCATCTCTCATGTGTGTTGGTCTGAGTCTGGCATTTCTTCTTTTGATCTGTCTTAGGAACGCCTGTGCCGCTGCGACCTCCTGTGGGATATGCCATGTAGCTGACGACTCCCTTGCTCCAGAGCTGTGAACATTCACGGTAATCATCAGAATAAATACGTTATTAATAATTCGTATTTATAGAACATCTGCCTCCCAAAGAGCTCAAAGCTGTTTACAAATATCATCTCATTTACCCTGATCTAAAGGTAGGGATGTATAAAAGCTAATGTCTACTCTTGTCCCCATTTGACTCTCTGGGAAACTGGAAGCTTGAAGAATAGTGACTTTTTTTCCCATGTCAGACTAACAGGAAAATAACACATTAACATAACCCAGAATTTCTGCTTCCTCGTTCTTTATGTTCTCCTCTAGATACCTTTCATCTTGGATTTCATCATACACTTTCATTGCTATGAATCAGAACAAACTTTCAGCATGGCTTCTTCTACTGAGAGTTAGTAAAAATATCATAAACTCAGGTTTAATAACATAATGGGCTCTTGTTTAACTCTCTAAGAGATTTTGCTATTCTTGGAACCATGAAAATCAGTAAATTCTGGAACCACCCAGCATGTTACTCTCGTTTTTAATTCAGCTAAAAAGTTGCTGCTTGGAATGACAGAAAGTCAGGGCTTTAATATCTAGAAAATATAAAGAGTTGCAAATATTAAGCCTCTCAAACACAACAATGGGTTAATGAAATGAACAGAAGGAACACAAATGACCAATAAATAATTTTTAAAGCACTCAATATGTGTAGCCAGCAGTGAGTCTATCTCACCCTAGTCTGAATGACAACCTTCCAGAAAACAAATGTCAACAAGTGTTGGTGACAATGTGGGAAAAGAAAAGTCCTCCAATGTAACCACTATAGAAGCAGCATGCCACAGCTAGAAAAGATCAACCATCAGCTAAGCAAATGACAACGAACGTTGGTGAAGGTTGGGGAAATAGAAGCCTTTATCCACTGCAAGAGGGACTGTAAACCAATGCAACCACTATGGAATGCAGTATAGAAGTGCCTTAAATGGTAGAACAGATCTACCATAAGAACCAGCTAAACCATTTCCTGGGCCTATCCCCAGACCCATCCCTGTGTCTAACGTTCTAAGCACTGACACGCTGTCTCCCATAAACCTTACTATTTGATATTCTCACCAACGCAGGGATGTTCCATCACTCTCACATGCTTTTAAGAGTTTAAAAATATTTTTTAAATTTAATTTAAATCAAAAACTTAATTAAATGTTAAAATCTCACAATAATTTAAGATTCGTCTTTGAGATTTATCCATGTCAACGCAAAGTAGATATATTTTCTTCATTTTTACCTGCTATCTGATATTTCTTCCTATGACAAAGTCACAACATTATGTATCTCCTGAAAGTAACCTTTTGTGAGGCCAGACGTGGTGGCTGATGCCTGTTATCCCTGCACATGGGAGGCAGGGGCAGGAAGATCAGGAGTTCAAGGACATCCTTGGATTCATAGTGAACTCCTGGACAGCCTGGGCTAGACATCTCACCCCACAATAAATAGGTAGCATATAGGTCACTTTTTATTGTTACTAGTGCAAACAATACCACATTGAGCGTTTTCATGCATCTCCCTGTTCATACAGGAAAGTTTCCCCGGACAACCTTCATGGGAGTGGAAGCTTTTGAGTCTCAAGGTATGTGAAATTCAAACTTAATGCCCACTGCCAAATTTAAAGTGGTGTTTCCCAAAATATACCCCAGCCAGAGAATGTAGGGTCTTCTGTTATTCTGTGCCCTGGGCAGTCATTGTTGAAATCTTTATTTCCACAGCATTTCTCCACCTTTCCGAGCTGGAGGGGATTCGCTTCTGTGGGCACAGGTGCCTCCTAACGGTCGGTGATTTTTGTGTGTGTTTATTTGATTTCTTCCCGATGCTTCAATACTTTTTCCACCTTTTCTGTGATGATCTGTCTGCGCTTTTTGATCACAGATGACACCTAGATTTTTTTTCTCCTACTTGTGTTCAAAACAACCAATAATCTTTTTCTTTCTAGGAAATATAAAGTGCAGAGACATCATCTCAAACATTCTCAATGGTGTGCCGGAGTCCACACATTAATATACAGTGTCAGCTGTTAAGCTGCTCTTCAGCTACATTCTCGAGTGTGATTGACAGGAATGAGCTCAGCCCCTACAGATGGGTATCCAGGTCTTACTAGCGACACCACCTTGTGACAGACCCAGGGCCAAAGTCAGGTCACGCAGCAGAGGCAAGTACAAGGTTGAAAATGGCCTAAAAATTTATCCATCAGGAAAAATGATATTTCAGTAAATTTTTTTTAAATCTAAATTAATCCCAAAAGTCCACACTAAATAAAATGCCAAAGTTTGAAATGAAGCCACATCAGAACACTTGACTTGTTGGCTATTGACTGCAAAGTTCTCGAATTAATGTAATAAATCCTTTCTATATTTGACAAGCGCTTTCAACTTTTAAAATAAGAGTTAGTTAAGAAAAAGTCAAAGGAGCTCATTCCTCATTTAAAAACTCCTACCTGAAATGCTTTATGAGTCCTTCTGAAGATAGGAATCTAAGGAGAGCATTAAAACAGATTTTTAGGCAATAAAGAGGACATGCTTAGAAAGTGCCATCCCCGAAGTGACTTCATCTTTCGCCTTGAATTTAGCACTGGCAGTCCCTTTCTGAAACACCGAGCCCTACAGGTGACTCCTCACTTCCCTGTGAGGGTGACAGTTGGAAAGGAGGTTTTTCTAAAAGGACATGAAGCCCATGTGGTCCCATGGATATACGTCATGGTCTGAAATGTGAGTTGTCCCCAACAGGCTCGTAGGCTTGAATCTTTAGTACTTTGGGAAGGCTGTGGCGACTCGAGGAGGTGAAGCCTGGCTGAGCAGAAGGAAGGCGCTCACCGGGGATGACCCTTGGGGTTGGTTAGCCCCGCCCAGCCTGCTTTTGAAGGTAGTATTTCTCAGCCTCCATGACTTAGGCCGCCTCCAGCTTCTGCCAGCCAGCCATGCCTTTTCTACCATAATGGACTGTATCTCCCCTAGGAAGCCATAGGTTGAATAAATTTCCCTTTTCTCCTTTAAGTTGTGCTTGAGTGTTGTCTCACAGCAACAGAAAGTAACTGCTACAATGTGTTACTCGGTTATGGCCACCGGAACAACACAGCGAATCAGCAAGGTAGTCTAATCACTTCCTTACAGCACTGAAATGGGAAGTCAAAGTGCTAGAAAGGTAAGCTCCCTCTGAGGCCTCTCCTTACCCTCTGCCCCCTCCCCATAGGGTGGGCTCCCTCTGAGGCCTCTCCTTATCCTCTGCCCCCTTCCGTAAGGCCTTTCCCTGCATATGCACATGTTCCTATGTCTCTCTTCATCTCTAAATACGCTCCTCTTTCTGGTCCACCTAGCAGATTACACTAGGGCCACCCACTTCTGTCATAGTTGGGCATAGGAGTCAACTTGATGGTTGAGGGTTTGAGCTCTGGGCATATTTGTAGAGAATTAATGGTTGAGTTAAGCCCAGAGCATCCCTGCAGGAGATTGTCTAGGTGATGGGGAAGGCCCAGCCCATGCTGGTTGGGACTAGGCTCTGGAATAAAATACAGAGAGCTGGTTGAGAAAGTTGGCATCCTTCTGTACACTTGGCCACACATGCTGGTCTGGCAAGTAAGGATTGTCCCTCTGTCAGCCGTTATGTAGAGATGTTGTGGCCAGTTCCCTCGGTCCTGGTATTGGTATGAGCTCTCCTGTCAAGCTGGACTGAGACAATTGTAAGAGTAAACAAACCCTTTGTTCCCTTAAGCCATTTGATGGTGATTTATCAGCAACCATGCAGGCTAACTGCAACACTTTCTAACTGCAATCACTTCTTCCAAGGCCCCGTTTACAAACACAGTTGCAATCTGAAAGAGGATCAGAACTTTAGCGCATGAATTTGGGGAAACGGGGAAAGAACCTTATGCAGCGCCTAATAAGGACAAAATGGGTCATTTTCCTGTAAGAAAGTTTTGCTCTTCAGTAATTAAAGTTTAGAGGAGAAAACCCATGTCTGTTCTAAAACAGGAGTTTTATTCAGTTGCTCACCTTATCAGCACCTGGCTAATACAGCAGCAAAGCTTTGTTCAGAAAGAATAGTGTGGAAGCTGTGGAACTTCCAGTGTCCTTTGGAGCGCCCACTCTGATCTTGTCTGACTCCTTCAAGGTCTCCTGGACTCTGTCTGAATAGCAGTTGTAGGTGAAGGTTCAGTCCAAGATGGCCAAAGACAAATTAAGAAAAGCCAGCTTGTCTTTAGCGGGGAGTGAGGTGAGCTTTACAATATCACAGTTCTCGTAAAGGACCAAGAACGGAAGGTGGCAGGATGCCCTGGCAGCTGGCGCCCAGTGATCACCGCAGGGCTCACAAAGCTGTGGCCTTAAGCAAGGCAATCCATTTGCACCCGACTAGGGGAATCACAGGGCTGAAGAACTCCACTTCCTCTTTTTATATAAAAACATTCTTTTTTTTTTTTTTTTTTTTTTTTTCTCCACTTACCTCCAACCCTGGTCATCGGCTCCTCCGAGTTGGGTCAGGGGCATCCCGGACGAGCCCCCATATGTTGGAACCGAAGTTCCTTTTGGGCCCTTTACCCAGACCCCGAAGGAGACACGAGAACCACTAGGTTGCTGTAAAGACAAGAGGCAAGATTTATTAATCTAGCTAGCTAGGACCGTCTCCCTGCTCAGGCAAAAGAGAACGGCATAAAAACATTCTTGTTGAGTGAAAGTGTGAGACTTTGCAGGAGTCTAAGAGGCAGCTTTAGAAACATCGCTGGACCTTTCGGTAAGCAAAGTGAGTTACCAAAAGGGCTGTGCAACAGCAACTCTGCATGCTGCCCATAAGTTCATGACCAAATGGCTTCTGGGGAGCAAGGAGGTTTGATCCTGGCTTATAATTGTCGGGTTACAGTTCTCACTCCAGCTTGGCAGGACAGCCCACACCAACTGCAGGGGCCGAGGAAACTGGCCACACCAAATCCACAGGCCTGTGAAGAGAAGGAAAATCCTCACTTGCCAGACCAGTATGTCTGCTCAAGTATACAAAAGATGCCAACTTCCCCGACCAGCTCCCTCCATTTTATTTATCTGCCCAGACACTAGTCCCACCCACCATGGGCTAAGCCTTCTGAGACTTAGCTAGACAATCTCCTGCAATCTTCCTCAGTGCCCATCTCAACCACTGATTCTTTACAAATGTGCCCAGAGGTTGAATCCTCAACCTTGATAACCCGTATTTAACTATGACAGACTAGGGAGTATCAATTAAATAATAATAAAAAGACTGATATTTAAATGGCTTCTGAGGCACCCCATGCCTTGTCTCACAAAATAAGTAGTTATGAAAATATTCTAATTCTTCTTTCAGAAAAAAATACCCAGGGTGTATTTACATTCTCGAGGAACCCTTCTTGGAAAATGAGCTTTTCATCATCAGGGACAACGAAGGCGTGTGCAGGTGTCTCGAGTGCTTATATTCTCCTCAGGAGCTCCACAGAAGGGCAGAGGAAGATGGAGGGTTGGCCTCCATGAAATGCTGAAATGCTCAGAAAAGCAATCCTGGGTGGTTGGCGTCAACAGAACACACTGCTCCTCATTTAGGCCTATGAGGTAATGGTAATGCAGAGTCCAAGCCCGTGGAGTTTGAATTTAGATTTTGTTTGGTGGGAAGGACTTTCTTTTTTTCTAAAATAATGCTGTTTCTGCTTCCTTCAGGATCTGATATCTTTGTAAATGTTATTTGGCTTAATAATCAGGATGCAGGTCCCTCCCAGGGTCAGCATTTGAGGACGCGGGCTATAGGAAATTGATTTCTCATCATTCCTTGTAATGCTTGAAGAAAGAACCAGAATAGCTCTTGTCTCCTGCTCTGAAGCCCTGAAGTCTCTCCGCTTGTTCTCTGCTGCCATGCTGTGCTGGGGCTTGCTCCCTGTCCTCTCTCTGACCTTAAGTCACCTCTCTGTCCCAATATTCTCCTAACTTAGGGATAAACTCTCTTGGCTACCAGGCCTTCAACTCTAAATAAACTCCTCTTTCTTAAATCAAGGAAGGAAGGAAGGAAAGAGAGAGAGAGAGAGAAAGAAAAAAGAAGGAAGGAAGGAAGGAAGGAAGGAAGGAAGGAAGGAAGGAAGGAAGGAAGGAAGGAAGAAGAAAGGAAGGAAGAAAGGAAGGAAGGAAAGAAAGAAAGAAAGAAGAAAGGAAAAGAAAAGAACTCAGAATAATATTCTCAATCCATTTTACCTACTTTTTAATCCAAAATTGACTAAAGAAGGCATACATGGAAAGCACATCGTACTAGGTAAACAGATACTTAAGAAAAAGAGAAAATCAGAATGTTAGGAAACACATGACATTGAACCATCAGTGGTACAGACCTTTAAGATCATTCTTAGAAAAGGCTTCAGAAACTGTGTGTGTCTTTTCAAAGAAAGTAGACTAGGGGAGGAAGAAAAGAGGGATAGAGAAAAGAAAGGAAAATGGAGATAAAGAGCCTTTCAATTTAAAAGCAAACTATGCTGTTTAGGAGCAGATCTGTGTGATTTCCTCCTTTTAATTACTTCTCACCTTCTGTACCCAGAAAACCCCATTTGATGTACTTGCGTGGTAAGTAAGCACAATGCACAACTTTAACGAACTTGCACGTTCTTCTTTCCTTGTATTGGCTCTTTCTCACCTGGTTACCGCCTTGCCAGGTAAGAATTGCCACCAATGTCATTAAGCAGGTGTTTTTTCTTGTTCAGTATAAAGTAAAGCATTGTAAAAATCCAAAAACACACAACTTTTTCTTCATTTAGTGACCCTTAGAATTATTTCATAAGCTGTTTGACTATAAAACTAAAGCAATCTTGAGAGCATTTTAAAAGGCAAGAAGAGCAAAAGAGCAACAGTGGTGTTCGCCCTGCCACGAGGGGAGGTCTGGAAATGATCTGCCCTGTCGAAGACAACAGATGCACTTTTACTTCAGAAAAACAGGAACTTCTTAGAGACCTGCATGCTGGTGTCCTTATTTTTGGAAGAGACTTAGTGACCAAGGCAAGAAAATCATTCCAACCGTTTTGGAGAACTTTATCATTTTTTTGCCCGGGGAGATTTCAAGTGAGATGTGTGTGTGGTGGAGGTTGGGGGGATAAGATCAGATTAAGAAAATAAAAACCAATCTTGAAAATCATCTGTAATTAAAGAGCTTTAGTAACACCCCCACCAGGTCTGGAGATGTGAGCTAAAATATTAGCAGTCCTCCTATATTGCCATATGAAGGTGCTTGCTTGTGTGTCTCTATCACAATAACAATTCATTTGCCATCACCAATCGTCAAGCATGCTGACACAGCTAGGTAAGGTAAGGAAATGGAAAATTGTTGCAGCCCACAGCTGCATTTCAGGGTGTCCCCAAGTTGCTATGACACCTCTCCTACAAGGACTTTGGTGGGAGAGATCTGCTGAACAGAACAGAAACAGAATATGTACCTTGCCTCAGATGGTGGCAGGAAGGTTATCAAAGTGGAAGGCTGCTCGAGTCCATTTGCATAATATGCAGATGAAAATCTAATGAGAAAGGTATATTGACAGAAGCCGCCTTGTTATCTGGCAAGCCTGCGCACAACAGACCGTGGTACCTAGACGTAATCTCCTGTAATGTTATTTTGCAATTTAAATGTTTTTTTTTCCTCTCCTCAGAAGACACCCGTCAATAAGTGCCAGGCATCTCTAAGTGACATTGGAGATAAGATAAGGCCCAGGGCTCCCGCAGACCTGGGCGATTTGGGTGCTGGGTTCTGTGGGCTGTGTCCCCGGCTGACAGGCAGGCGGGACTCCAGTACCTCCAGAATGCTACAGTTTTACTTCCGTTCCGGTGGCAGCTCTTTCATCCCTGGTGCCAGTACTGAGTGTATTTCAAGGAACATTACTGAGAACAAAATCGAAGGCCATCAATATTAATGATCTGAACCGAGAAGATAGCTTTTAGTGTGCAAATTAATTACCCTAATCACAGGGTTTTTTGTATCCATTTTAATGAAATAACTATTTATTTCATTGAATCCTGTGCTTTTCTTTTGCAAATAAGGCACATTTACATGATAAATACATGAGATTAAAAAAGGATGACTAAATTAAATTGAGAAAAAAAAAGACCTTTTTAAATACAATTTTCTTAGGAAAAACAGCTAGATTAATGGGTTGGTTAGCTGACTGGCATCTGTGATTAAATCTTTTAATGTATGTCAAATAGAATTGAATGGACCTTGAGGAATGTCGGCGCAGTCAGCAATGTTCAGGGGTCGGGAAGATTCCACTGTCTCGTCATTTGCTGTAAGCTCCCGAGACTTGAGGCTCTGCTTTGCCAAAGCTCCTCTGCTTCTCTTACCCTTAACCACATCTTCACTTTAGACCTGGCTGTCTCCTTGGACCCTGTAACTCACAGGATCGCTTTTCAGAAGGGAGAGCTGAAGAATGAGGATGCTATCACCGGAAAGCATTAAGAGACTTTGAATGTGCCTCATATTTAATCATCTAATTCACATTTGGGTCAAACTCTGCTGGCCTAGATAATAAGGATATAAGAATGGGGGTGGGGGGAGGAAAGGAGAGGAGACAGATTTAATTCAGAGGAATTTTCAATGAACCCTTTAGAGTCAATGAAAACTTTACTTATTGTGGGTAAGCTTTGAAGGGCTGCAAATTCAACAGAAGAGAGAGTTGAAACACATTTCACCTCATTTCTTTTAATAGATATGTGTGTGTATATATATATGTGTATATATATATAATTTTTTGATAGCAGCCCCAAAGAACAGAGCATCTTTCTCTGCTTGCTCCCTTCCCCCACTGCAGCAGTCTTCCTCTCCCTTTGATTTGGAATGATCAATTGCAGCTGCTGCAGCGGGCAGGCAGCCCCAGGCACCAAGAACAAGAGCCCCCTCTCCCTGGCACATTAAGATTTACATTTCAATGCCTTCCACCATTTTGAAGATAATTATAACCTTTTTAGATTAATAATTTTCTGTGGTTTCTGTAATATTTTAACAACGTAAATATTAATTTAGCTGGTTGAAAGAAAACGGTCTCTTCCCTCCCTTCCTCCCCTCTGCTATCTTGGAGAATGCGGAACAAAGGCTTCTACCCAAATCTATTTGGGGCAAATGGGGCCTGAAAGAATGTTAGGGCCCTGATCTAATAGATGCACATATCTTGGTCTGATCTAACACTCATCATGTAATTTTTTAGAGTAAATCAAGCCTGACAAATCAAAGCAAAGGACACAGGAGGCTGGTTTCACCATAGACAATGTTTCTAAAGTGGCGTGTAATGTGTAGATGTGCATGTGTGTATGTGTGTGTGTGCGTGCATATGTATGTATACATGTGTGTACGTTTGTGCACACACGCATGTGGGTGTGTGGGGTGTGTGTGTGTGTATCCATGTGAGCACCAGTATGCATACATTTGTAGGTGTGAATGTGTACAAATGCTATGGTATATATGGAAGTCACGGGACAACCTTGGGTATCAGTCTTCACCTTCCTCCTTGTTTGAAACAGGGTCTCTTTTCTTTGATGTTTTCTCATTGCGTATACCTGGCTAGCTGCACTCAGGGACGCTTCTGTCTCTGCCCTCATTCCCCCCTCCACAGGAGCACTTGTCTGTACAGACCCTCACCACATGCTTTTCTGCGTGTTCTAGGAATTTCAATTCAGACTCTCACACTTGCACGGCAAGCACTTTTACCCACCGAACAGTCCACCCAGCTCTTTAGCCAGAACTTTTTTTTCTTCAGTAAATTGTTTTTTTTATTTTGTTTTGTTTTGTTTGTTTCGCCCAGCTCAGAAAGTCAACCTGTCCAGGTTGGCAGGCAGTAGGCAGGCACACTTCTTGGACGGTGTTCTAAGAGCGGTAGGAGATCTCAGAAAGATGAAGCTGTCTTGATGAACTCGATAGTCTTGAAAGGAGAAAAAGGGAAATTGCCCGCAAAATCTATTGAGACTATAAAGAGGCTTATATTTCACTGTTACTGCAAACTTCCTTTCTGCTTATTATCATTCCAGCGCTTTATTTCCCACCAGCTGATGCAGCTGGGAGAAGCATCACTCCGCACAAACAGATGTCGACTCACTTAAATTGCCTGACCACGCTCCATGGACCGTGATCTATTTTCTGCTGCCCCACAAGTATTGAACATGTTGTAGGCGTAGCGACTCAGAGCCTTTTTTTTCCTCCTCCTCCCTCTCTTCACGTTCATTAGATTGTTACAAGCGTTCTCTTCAGGGCCTGCTGCCTTCCGTCGCTTCCCATCGCTCAGACAATTTACATCCGGCAAATAAAGTCAGAGGATCATGGCTCTCACAGTAAGTATATGGAGGAGAAAAAATGGAAGGTCACGTAGGTCAGATGTTACAGCCGGTCATTCCTTGGCATTCCTTGATAAAGTACAGAGCTGCCATAATTGCCCTGAGATCTCTTCACGGCCGAGACCTTTATTTCCTAGGCAGCAAAACCATGGGATTGAGCAGGGCTTGAAAGTGACTTGGGGAATGGAACTGCTCATGAAATATGCATGACAAACATAGGCTGCCAGGGGAACTCAGTGTATTACGTATGACCCTTCTGTAATTGTAAGGAAATGATATTCATTTAAGTGGATGTTTATCACAGTTAAAGGGGCGCCTAATGAAACCAAGGTCATGAGCCTAAACCCCGAAGGTCGGAGCCCTTTTATTGCATCGTTTCTCTGTGTTTGAAGACCTGGCCTTCAGTCACAGCTGGGTTTTTTTTCCCTGAACACCTGTGTGCTCTGTTTGTGCAACCCCGAGGAGATCCTGTCATCTATATTTAAATGCCAAAAGGACTATTACTTTAAATAGCCTACTAATATTATATCCACTCACCTGGGAAATAGCAGACTACATGCTACAATGGACAACCTTTCAGGTTAGAGATTTTTAACTGATGGCATTTGTTTTGCAAAAGAATCTAACATCCAGTTAGTTCCATTACTGTCTATAAGAAATTACTTGTACGATTAGAAAAGAATTAGTCTTATTTTATTATGTTTTACTTTGTTTTAAGAAAAAGTCTCAAAATTAAAAACAATGTAGAAAAAATAGTCTCATATATTATAGGCTGGTCTCAAACTCACTGTGTTGCCAAGGTTGGCATTGAAGTTCTTATCCTACCTCTGCCTCTTAGATGCTAGGATTACAGACATACATCACCATACCTGGGTTATGGTAATGCTTAAACCCAGGGCTTTGTGTATGCTGCTTTATCAATTAAGTATAGGCCTAGCCCTAAGAATTAAACTTTCATTCTGAAATCAGCAATGACGTTAGCCACAATCAAGACTCAGAAGTCAAAGACACCAGACTAGAATCCTAGCTCCACACCAACTGTATAATCATGGGTGAGTGACATACTATCTTTGAACCCATTTCATCTATGCTACGGGGCCCTTAAGTCATTGTAACCATACAGCATTACTGTGAGAAGAAATGGATTGAGTCCTTCCTGGCACACAGCAAGCACTAGGTGTTGGTTAAATCAAATGCATAGTTTCCATAGTTGGTTTGTTCTGCTGTCTCCTCCCATCACATCCTCATTGCATTTTGCACCCAATTAACTGCGTCTGAAGTCCATGCTCATCTGTCTTAGTCCATTCATGTTGTTATGAAGAAAAAAAAAAAGTGCTGCAGACCAGGGAGGCGGCTTAGAAACAGACGTGTTTCTCGCAGGATGGAGGCAGATGTCTCGGGGAGGAACCACACAGACAAGTTGAAGCAAGGACCCTTCCTGATTACACCAGACCGCTGGCTTCTCACCGTGTCCCAAGCAGGGAAGTGAGGGAGGGGTTCCTGGGGCTTTTACAAGAGCCCGCTTTCTGTCCATGAGGGCATTGCCTGAGGACACCCCAGAGACCACCTAGTGATATCATCTCCTTCCAGAGAGAGGCTCTCCACAGTATGTGAGAGTGGGGGACACAGCCTGAGACCCCAGCAGGGTGGCTGTTCTATACCTAAGCATCCATCATCACAACTTTAAGCTAAGGCTAACTGCTAATAGGGACATGCTAGTGACCTGCCTGGGGAGGAGGAGGCGACAACAGCATGGTCTGTGGATTCACCCTCATTCCTAACTCAAAGCGGTGGAGACTGTCCCAGGAAGCATGGGGTAGGGTGAGGAGATGAACCTGTGAAAACATGACTGGAGGAAACTCCGTTTTAAATCTTCATGAGCCGAATCCAAATTAATAGTGGCTATCTGGATTGCTAAAATTGACAAAATATCATTTTATTTTGCGTCAGGTTAAGAGGTCAAAAAGACAGATCCTATCTTATCAATGAACTCTACACAGTCTTACAAGCTTTGTAATACATTTGTTCATCATTTCCTTCTGATGTCAAAGTTACCTTCCATGGGAGACAGGCCCATCCTTACCACTCCCAGAAAGTATGGGTAAGGTGTAAACTCCTGAAAAAAATCTCAGAATAACCAAGTTATGTGGCATAGAATAAGACAGAAACTGTGAACTCAAGGTTTACATTTTATATGTAAACCCAGGACTGGCAGTCATAAAATGAACCAAAAAAATAAATAAAATCTAAAAGGAGTAGTATTCAGATAGATGCTAGCTAATGCCATCTGTTTTGCGGTATCCTCAGTTCTCCTGTCATGCAGGGATAATCTTAGTACCAGGTCACAAGGTTTTTGTGTACACTAAGTCACAGAATGCCTGCGAGTTTGGAACAATGCCTGAACACAAAATATTCTACTCTTGTTATTTATTGTGTTAGTACTACTCTGAGAATGAAACACAGAATTTCAAGAAGTTCTCTGCATCACCATATTTCCTGCACAGAAGATTTGCACAACATTTTTGGTGGTTTGGAAGGGTTCACACATTCATGGATACTCCATTCTCGAAAAGGCAGAACCCACACCTCCCATCTGATGTGGGCTGTACTTAGTGACACAGTACAAAGATCGGCATAGACTAGAAGGGCTGTGGTGACTTCTACTCCTATAACAGTGTCATGCTGCATTTGCTCTATGATAAACTGGTTGCTACCTTAAGGGAATATACAGCAGCCTCTGGGGAAATCTGGGAGGGAGAACTGTGGAGGGGCACCTTAGTCTCAGCCAGCATGCTGGTCATTTCGGTCTCCAGCCTTTGAACCTCTCAAACAAGACCTGAAATACAAGGAGTAGACAGGAATAGATATAAGCCTTACTCACTGTGTCTTATCACAATTCTCAATTTAAATAGTGTCCTGTTATGATCTGATCATTGCTAAAGCTGCTAAGAACTGGGACATGTGACATGCAACAGAAGACCCAGCAGGGGACTCTTCAGCTGAGAAGTGGAAGATCCACTTGATAAATGAAGGCTTGGATCCACACATAAGGACGGGAGGGTTTTAGGGAATCCCAAATCAACATAGACTGGCTGTGTATCTACTCACAGAAGGACTTTTTCTTTCAAAACTAAATAAAGCAATTCTCCATGTCATATATAGTTCCTTTTCTAAGATGATCTTCCACCCCTATCAAACAGAGACTGTCTTTGTCCTATGCAATAAAATTTCTACATACTTGAAAAAAGTCTTCCACTGACCCAAATAGTTTGTTTCCTACCAATATCTAATCATCAGGTTAGATGGTTATCCATAACAACTGAGGTAGTCTATAGGTAACAAAGGGAGTCTTGGTTGCAGGTTCTCATGTGATCATGTGTTTGGGGAGGAAAAGAAAGGGTTCCCAGGCAGTCCCCACTTCATCGCAGTCCCGTAAGCAGCCTCAGATTTTATGCTTCACTTGGAAAAGATGTGTTTGTAGGAAACAAATCACCAGGGCTCGACCTCAGACCTGGTGGGATCTCAGACAGCCACGATGGTTGCTGGGAGACTGCAATGCATGGGGATCTCCCCATCACTGAGCTAAGACTCTCCCAACTGAGTTTGGAAGGAGAATACCCAGCGTCAATTTTCCTCTTCTCTCCTGTCTGGCTACTGTCTATTTGGTTACTTAGAACTGATACGGTTACTTAGTAACTGATATGGATGTATTCTTTCCTGAAAGAAGAACAAGAATCAGGAATTCAGCTGGAAGCCAACACCATGGCTTTCCTGCACCACTGATAATCAGGTGACACGTAAGTCATATATGCTTTTTTCCCCCCTGAAATTCACATGAAGGCAAGAAACAGCTGGGCAGAATTATGTATTGTTAAGTTGTGTGACACAGAGATGATGTCATACCATATGATGGAATTTGAACTGCTTAATTCGCTAGTGAGCACAGAAGAATAGTTTTACTTAAAAAATTCAAATGGAGACTTATCTGGTTAAAGACAACAAGCTTTGCAAAGAAATAAAGAGAGCTAACAAAGGAAACGTTAGCTGATGCTATGGAGAAACAGTTGTGTACAAATGTTAGATGTGTAAGTTATAAATTTATCAAAATAAATAATTTGATCTTTTTGTTAAGGCAGTCTTTTTCCTTCCCTGTGAGAAGAGTTACTTTATTATCTTAAAATGAATAATGGGTCTGAGGAGATAGCTCAGTGGTTAAAAATCTCTGCTTTGCAAGCAAAAAGACCTGAGTTCAGATCCGCAGATCCCACATAAAAATGCTGGGGTGGGAGGGTATGACAGTGGCCACAAACAAGATCACGTAGGAGTGGGCAACTGTTGCAGTTCACCTGCATGGTTCCTGATAAATGACCATCAACCAGCTTAAGGGAACAAGGAATTTATTTTCTTACTGATAGTCTAGTTATAGTCTATAGTCAGCTTGACGGGAAAGCACGCACCAACACCAGGCTGAAGGAACTAGCCACACCATCTCTACACAACAACGGAGAGAGGGACAATCCTTACTTGCCAGACCAGCATGTCTGGCCAAGTGTACAAAAGGATGCCAACTTCCTCAGCCAGCTCTCAGTATTTTATTCACCTGTTCAGGGCCTAGTCCCATCCACCACGGACTGGGCCTTCCCCATCAGCTAGACAATCTCTTGTAGTTTGCTCTGGGTTTAACTCAACCATTAATTCTCTACAAATGCGCCCAAAGCTCAAACCTTCAACTGTCAAGTTGACATCTGTGCTCAACCATGATAGCGGCCAACAACTGTATTCACATTCTATAGACCTCCTCTTCCTTGGGTTACAGTAGTATCTGGTTACTCAAAGTCTCGGTCATCAAGTCTGCTATTACTCTCCCAATTACAGCAAATCAACCAGCTCAGCCTGCTCACTTTGAGAAGAGGAATCCAGACTAAGACAGAAAACTCAGGGGATGTGAAAAGGGTAACACCAGTTTAAAAAGTCAAAGAACAAAATCTCAACACAGGACAGAGAGCAGAAAGGAAAACAGGAAAGAAAGGACTCATATAAGGAAAAGAAGCAAAGAAATTACATTAAATTCAATTAAATCAAATTTTTTAAAATGCCAGAAAAGATTAGTAAGGAAATATGTGAAGGGGAGGAAGGAGAAAGGACTGGCAGAGTTGGAAGATTCTCAACAAAGTCTTAGCAAATCGGATTAAAAAACATATCAAAAAGATCATTCACAGGGACCAAGTAGGCTTCATCCCCGGCACACAAGGTTGGTTCAACATACGCAAATCAATAAATGTAATTCATCATGTAAACCAGTCCAAAGTCCAAGACCACATTATACTCTCGATAGATGCGGAAAAAGCTTTTGACAAGATCCAACAGCCTTTTATGATCAAAACGCTAGAGACAGTAGGAATGGAAGGAACCTTTATCAATATAATAAAAGCTGTATACAACAAGCCCACAGCGAGGATTATGCTCAATGGGGAACAATTGGAAGCATTCCCACTTCGATCAGGAACTAGACAAGGCTGTCCACTCTCACCACTTCTATTCAATATTGTACTTGAAGTCTTAGCCAAAGCCATTAGACAAGAAAGGGACATAAGAGGGATTCAAATCGGTAAGGAAGAAGTCAAGCTATCCCTATTTGCAGATGACATGATCTTATACCTGAGGGATCCCAAAAACTCTACCAGGAAGCTCCTGGAACTAATTGAGAAGCTCAGCAGGGTGGCAGGATACAAAATAAATGTGCAAAAATCAGTGGCCTTCCTATATGCCCAGAATGAAAGAAGTAAAAAAGCCTTGAGAGAAACAATCCCATTTACTATAGCCCCTAAAAAAATGAAATACCTTGGTATAAATCTAACCAGGGAAGAAAAAGACCTTTACAGTGAAAACTTTAAAACCCTAAAGAAAGAAATAGCAGAAGACACCAGAAGGTGGAAAGACCTCCCATGTTCCTGGCTTGGCAGAATCAACATCATAAAAATGACCATCCTACCAAAGGCAATATACAAATTCAATGCTATACCAATCAAAATCCCAAAGCAATTCTTCAAAGAAGTTGACCAAACAATCTCAAAGTTCATATGGAGGCACAAAAGACCCAGGAGAGCAAAGACAATCCTGAGTAACAAAAACACTGCTGAAGGTATCACTATACCAAACCTTAGTCTATACTACAAATCCATAGTTATAAAAACAGCCTGGTACTGGCTCCAAAATAGACACACAGATCAATGGATAAAGATTGAAGACCCAGATATAAGCCCACAAAAATACAGCCATTTGATCTTTGACAAAGGGGCCCAAAGAATCCAATGTAAAAAGAACAGCATCTTCAACAAATGGTGCTGGCAAAACTGGATCTCCACATGCAGAAGATTAAAGCTGGACCCGTACTTGTCACCATGTACAAGACTTAATTCCAAATGGATCAAGGACCTTGATATAAGGCCAGAGACTATAAAAACCATAGTTGAAAGGATAAGGAACTCCCTTGAGCTGATTGGGCTAGGCCAACATTTCCTAAACAGACATCCAATGGCACAGTCACTGCTACCAACTCTCAACAGTTGGGATCTTGTAAATTAAAGAGCTTCTGTTCAGATAAAGAGATTGTAACACAAGCTCAAAGGCAACCCACAGAATGGGAGAAAATCTTCACTAACCACATATCTGATAGAGCTCTACTGCCCAGAGTGCACAAAGAACTTAGAAAACTAAACTCCAAGGAAAACAATGGCCCAATTAAAAAATGGGCCCTGGAACTTAAAAGAAACTTTACCAGAGATGAAATTAAAATGTCTAACAAATATCTTAAAAAATGCTCCACTTCTTTAGCCATCAGGGAAATGCAAATCAAAACTTCCCTGAGATATCATCTCACCTAGGTCAGGATGGCAAAAATCCACAATACAAACAACAACAAATGCTAGAGAGTATGTGGAGAGAGGGGAACTCTTCTACATTGCTGGTGGGAATGCAGGCTCATACAGCCACTTTGGCGAGCCGTCTGGAGATTCTTAAAGAAATTAAAGATTGAAATGCCATATGACCCTGCTATCCCACTTTTGGGAATAACCCCCCATGCAGCAGAGGTTCACCTTGATAGCACAAGCACGACCATGTTCATAGCAGCACTGTTTACAATAGCAAAGTCATGGAATCAACCCAAATGTCCAACAGTTGACGAGTGGATAAGGAAAAGGTGGTACATCTATACAATGGAGTACTACTCAGCCATCAAAAATGATGAATTACTAGGAATTTGCCGGGAAATGGATGTCATTAGAAACAATTACATTAAGTGAAGTATCCCAAACCCAGAAAATTAAGCCCAATATGTACTCCCTAATAGGTGGCTGGCTCCTAGTACCAAACTCACCCAGCCCACCTTGAGACACTCAAAGGTAAACCTGTGTAATACAGTAATTGCAAGGATTATGAACAGGAGGGATGGGGTTGGAGGGCCACACCAGAAACAAGGAGAGAGGGGACCATGTTACAGCAGAGAAAATAGGCCTCCATCAAGGAATGCAAGTAAGTAATGTAACACCTGGTTAAGTTTACAGTCATTCCTTCCTGATCATTTACAACTGAGGGGGTATGATCTCACCAGAAAGGGAGGGCATGTAGTCTGGCAGATAAAAAGTAATCATTCTGCAAATGGGTGATTGTCCCCTCCCTCACTGAGGTTTCCTACTTTTATTACATCTACCCTTGAATGTGCTCTTATAATAAGACTCCAGTTTAACAGCTTTTTGTCTCTGGCCAGGGGGTGACATACAGTGCCCAGCAGGATGGAGTGAAGGGCATTGCAGGAGCAGCAAAACTGCAAAGGAAAATCAACAAACCACAATCCAGAACTTTAGAGACTCTATATCAACCACCTAGAACCTGGCCAGCCTAATCTCTCCCCATCCTGAAGCTCAGGGACGTTTGTGGAAGAGGAGGTGGTAAGATTGTAAGAGCACAAGGATGGGAGGAGCAATGATTTACAAGATTCTCCACACTAGTTAGGGCTGAAGCAATCATAATTGGACTTTGCATGCCCTGCGCAATGTCCACTATTGTCCACACTATTGACCTCACAAAGTCTAGCATCTGCTAAAGGCACCAAGATCCTTGGAGGCAAGGGATTGACAGCCACAGTAGTGTTCCTATGCTTAAGGGGAACACGGGAAAGGGTTCAGGAAAATGCCACTGGGTCCTCGTACATCATTGGAGAGAAGGACCCAGAGGAGAGTCAGGCATGCACAATAAAGGACTCTCTGGGAATTGGGGGGGAGGCACTGGGGGATGGGGGGGAGCAGGGGGTTCGGGGGGAGGAGGAGGGAGGGAGGGAACTGGTGTACCTAATAAGTTTGTATGAGTGGAAATAATAAAGAATGTATATAATAAAAAAAATAAGGTCATAATTTAAGCTTTGTTTTTCCTTAGGAAAAAATTCTCTGAAAAGTAAAGGGGGAGACTGTGAGTGTGAGGAGGAAAAAGAGAATGTCCTGTCTGAGAGTTTGTCTGAGGCAGGCAAGAGGGATGGACAGCCTCAGCAACCAAGAAAAAGCTCAATTATGCAAGGCAGAAACGAGGCTCTTCAAGTCAATGACATGAAGCCGGTTGACACGCAGGAGTTACTCAGTGAGTGAAAGCCTATAGTTTCCATCCCTGCATTGCCTGATGTGTGGCTTCCTTAGATAGCAACATATTGCTCTTGTTGCAGGAGTATGTCCAGAATCCATTGCTCGGACATCAATTAGGAGAGTTTAATGTGGACATCTGGAATGGAGATCCTTCTCCAAGGACTCCAGCCCAAATTTAGCTTGTACTGCTGTTTCATAGAAAAGCAGGGCAGGGGCGGAGGAGCGGCTGGACTTTACAGAAGCAAACACAATGCTTAATAATATCAGCAGGTGGATGACACACAGGTTGGACCATGGTTTTGACTATTTTCAGAACAAGCCTAGGTCAGCACCGAAGCGCAGGCGCAGGATGTGAGGGTGGGCTGCTGTCTCTGAAATGTCCTCACTTGACCGCCTTTGGGATTTTGGTAATTTTCTACTTTATGCTAGCAGTAACTCAACAGGTTACATCTTTGTGCTTCACTTCGACATGTTGGAATCACTTATGGGAAGCTTGGAACTATTAACAACTGACTAATTATGGTGGAGTCCTTGGAAACAGGGATAGGTATTAGATTTCTTTAAAAATTGTCTAAGGTAGGCTGGGGAGATGGCTCAGGGATTTAAAACAGCCCATGGAATGTTGAGAAAGAACCATGCATGAGGATGACGTTTTGCCTTGAGCTGCAGGATCAAGATGGGGGAGACAGGCAAAAGCAAAGCTGGTGACTAGACCACGGTTCTGAGTTCAGAAAAGGTGCTCAGCTTCAAGGTTGATTTGGACTCCCAGTGCAACAGTGTAAGGAGACACGCGTTCTACCATCGGGAATGGATGTCATCCATCTTGTGCCATGGGTTGGAGCAGCTTCCTTAAAAAAAGATGCTCTGGGCTTTTGACTCGCTCCACCCACCACCCCTGCCATTGTCCTTCTGCCATGGGACAACACAACTATTCTTCCAGGGACTTGGATGTAGGGCGTTGCCCTGCCGAACTTAGGTTGAGGTTTGGTTCCAACCCAACAATATTAAAGAAGAGGGACAGTGGAGGTGACTGCGTTGTGACTGCCCCTGTGAAAAGGACTGATGCCCGACCAAGTCTCACAGAACTGGGTTGTGTCTTGCAGGAAGGTTAGGGTCTGCTCGCCGTGGGCATTCTTGCCTCTGTCCTGCCAAGTGACATCTTCCTTGTGCACTCCAGGCATCTCACAACTTTCATTAGGTCGTGAGGCAGTCATAAGGTCTGAACCAGAGACCAATCACATGAGAACCCAAAATCATGAATTTTCAAATTGTGCAAACTGTGAATTAGATAAACTCTTTTTATCGTAAGGTAGGTAGCCACAAGGGTTTTGTTATAGCAACACAAAATGAGCTGAAAAGAAGACCCTTGCCAGACGCCAGCCTTTCCATCTTGGTGTTCCAGTCTCTAGGACTGTGAGACTCCATTATAAATTGCTTAATCTGTAGTGTCATACAACATAAAATGAACTAAGACAATGGTCACTTCATCCCTGGCAAAAGAGCAAAGGCAGTAACATGGAGTACAGACCATCTCTGGAGCAAATGTTGCTAGAAAAAGTTGATGGCACATGTTGGCAAGAAAATAAAAGAAGGAAAGCCTTGTATCCTGGACACATGAACTCAAAGCAAATCAATCGCCTCAATAGAAACAGCCAGTCAAAGGAGGGAAGGGAGGAGAAGGAAAAGAGAAGGAAGGAAGGGAGAAAGGGAGGGAATGAGAGAGGGAGGGAGGGAAGGAAGGAGAGAGGGAAGGAGGGAGGGAAGGAAGGAAGGAGGGAAGGAGGAAGGGAAGGAAGGCAGGAAGGAAGAAAGGAAGGAAGGAAGGAAGGAAAGAAGGAGGGAGGGAGGGAAGGAAAGAGGGAGGGAGGGAGGGAAGGAAGGAGGGAAGGAAGGAAGGAGGGAAGGAAGGAAGGAAGGAAGGAAGGAAGGAAGGAAGGAAGGAAGGAAGGAAGGAAGGAAGAAGGAAGGAAGGAGGAAAGGAAAGAAGGGAAGGAAGGAAGGAGGGAAGGAAGGAAGGAGGGAAGGAGGGAAGGAAGGAAGGAGGGAAGGAGGGAAGGAAGGAGGGAAGGAGGGAAGGAAGGAAGGAAGGAAAGAAGGAAAGAAGGAAGGAAGGAAGGAAAGAAGGAAGGAAGGAAGGAGGGAAGAGATGAAGGAGGCAACAGACATCCTTGGATGTGGTGATAACTTTTTCATCAAAATCCCAATTCGTGAAAGGAGTGATAAGTGAGAATTTATTCAAATTAAAGATTTCTGCTGGTAAAAGACACTGCCTAAAGAAGCAGGAACAGGAGATGCTGGAGGCAGGACCCTTGGAGTGATTCAGCACGAATCAGCTCACGCCCTTACCTCAGGGTCACCTGGGGAGGTTGGATCTGGGTGGCGTGGGAGGCGGGGTGTTGGCGCTGTCCTTTGGAGAACAAGTCTTGTTTGGGTGGTCATAGTAGCCATCCCGGTTTTCAGACACTCAGAATATGTGTGCAGGCATAGTTATTTCCTTGCTTTTTACATCTGCTTAAATACTTTGGAGCTGGTTTTCATTTCTTTCCAAGAAAGCCGATTAGGATCGCTAAAACACCAGCGCTTCTACAACTGCGCAGGCTCTAAGCTACTCTTAGCTGAAGCTCGGCTCCTGAAAAAAGCCAACGGGCCCAGCCACCTTGTCATTTCCATTTTCATGCATCTGCTCTGGGTGAGCGCGGTATGCACGCCATTCCTCCGTGCAGTTCCATCTCATTTGCCCACCTCCACGGGCTACAAGGTGGAACAAAGTTCACTTTCAAATCCAATCTTACACAAATGGGAAGGCTGGGAAATCATGGAAGGGAAGGCTGGCAAATACGGATCTCACTGCAGCCTCTGCCCTGTCTCCAGCAAATGTGAGCAAGAGGGATCTGCCTTTGCACAGAGCTGCTGGAGCTCTGACCCAGGTCCGAGGATGCTGTCAGTCACAGGACCAGCTCTAAGGGCAGCGGGGAGTGAAGGCAGAGGGCCCGCTGCAGAAGGCCCCGCCCACTACAAACCCAGCCAAGAACAGCATCGCATCTCTTTCTCTGATGCCAGTCAGGATCCCTGCGGCCTGACAACGACCTAGTGGGAATCGCCCTACATTTCTTTCAAGTACTAAATATAGGATTAAGGAATCCAGGAGGAAATGACAGGCCTTCCTGAAGGGCAGTGTGCATTTTCTCAGAAAATAATTCAACGCTCTGAAATCCACCAAGCATTTCCATCTCTGCTTGGAAGAAAGGGGCTGAGACAGGCTCTTTAAATTCATCCCTGGATCCCACTGCATTATGCATGTGGCTGAGGTTGGAGGAGCCTCTGACTTATGTCGAAGTTTGTTCTGACTTGCTGAGCTGTCTTGGGGAAGTTGATTGAAATGGACGTGGAGCCTGGACACACACGCACACACACACTCACACACATGCACTCACACACATGCAAGCACACACGGTCAGACAAGGTTCAAGTGATAGAGTGTGAAGTACTGAGGACACAGGAACTGCCCTGCGACTTAATCCAGGGTGCTCCTAGATTAAAAATGCAGAAATGCCTCGGCGCATCCTTAGCAGCATCTGGTACCAATCTCATAAAGCCAGACTCTATCACACTTCGTTAAAACCAAAGGATTTGCACACTTCTACTATGTCTTTTTGGTTTGGGTAGCAGTTTGCCTTCAGGTTGTCCATAAATTCACGACCAAAGACCTTACGGGGAGCAAGAAGTTTTATTCTGTCTTATAACCACCCAGCCACATCTCTTAGTCCAGTTTGGTAGGCGAGCTCATTACCAACACAAGGAACTGAGGGAACTGGCCAGACCATATCTATAGCTGAGAGAGGAACAGCTTCGGTTGGCAGATTATCACATACCGAAGAGTGGAAACTTCTTTTTTATTTTTTTAATGATAGAAGGCATGTGGTACCAATAACGAGGTTATCTTATTGAAATATAGTAGCCAGATATTACATAATACCTTCACTTTCATGACTGTGTACACGCTGAGTCTGAGCAAGACTTCTGACTGCAGGTGGCAGAATGAGTGACAACTTTTTTTTTAACTTTATTTATTCATTCATTGTGTGTGTGTGTGTGTGTGTGTGTGTGTGCGTGTATTAGAGGGCACATGTATACATGTGGAGAACCAAGGGTGACTCCGGGAATCATCCTGGATTGCTTCTATCTCCTTATTTTGCTCTGAGATTTCCCAGGCTCCGTCCACCAAGACAGGAAGTGCAGGCTACCGCTGCCTACCATTTTTATGTGGGTCTTGGGATCTGAACTCAGGACCTTCTGCTTATGAAGCAGAGTCTGAACCCCTGAGCCATCTCTCCAGTCCTGAGTGCCAACTTCAACTAGCTCATTCCATTTTCTCCACCTGCCCAGGGACTAGTCCCATGCACGGTGGTTTGGATGTGCCCATCAATCAGGCAATCTCCTGCAGGCTTGCCCAGGGTTTAACTCCAGGCCTCATTCTTCACAACTGCGGCCAGAGTTCAAGTCTACAGTGGTGAGATTGATACCTGTCTCTAAGCATGATGGCTTGGTTAGGTTTTGTGGTGCTAGGATTGGATGTCAGAGCCTTGTGCATGGCAGGCAGGTGTTTCAGCCTTGAGCTCCGTCCCATACCACTCACCTTTGAACCTTAAATGGTATGTATTAGATGCACTCAGACAATGGGTGCTCAGGCCCCTGCCTATGTGGCCGTGGACGCTGTGAAGGTATCGAGTTTAAAACGAGCAGGAGAGGAAACTGAGAGTCTGCAGTCCAGGTATTACATTCACTGAGAGACACACGCTGTGCCAGCCGGCTGCCTCTTCTCCAGAATTATATGTGATTGATCCTCTTTAAATAAATTTGGCTAGCTAACAAATAGCCCTCCCTCGCCAACATTTTTTCAATATGGGCTCCAGACTCTTTATGGTGTTAAAAAAATTACCAAATAAAATTCATGAAAAGGCAACAAGAAACATATCTTACAAAATTTCTGTACAGAATTCAAACATTGTTCTTGTGCCAGCAACACACAGCTGCGGGCCTGACGTGGCAGGACCATCTGGCGGAAGCTCCTCACCAGCGATGCTGCAAAGAGGCCGAGTCGGGTAGGTGCGTCCTTTGTTGCAAACACACACACCATAGGCACGGAGCTCGCCTGGATTGTTTTCTCCTTCACTGCCATCTGTCCGTTTGGATGGAATTGTAACAAGAGTGTATTACAGGCACAAGATGGTGCAGACAATGTGGGCAAAATACAATTGCTCGAAGCAAATGGGTATTTCCATCTCTGTGCTTAAAGTTTTAGGTTTTCAAGCAGGTAAAAGATGGAATGGGGCCGGCGAGATGGCTCAGGGGGTAAGGCATCCAATTCTTGCAAACCTTGGGACTTGAGTTCCATCCCCGTGAATCCACGTGATGGAAAAAGAGAGTTGACTTCTGTTTCTTTCTGACTCTGTGTGTGAGCCATGTCATGCATTTTCTCTCTCTCTCTCTCTCATCTCAAATAAATACATTTTTTAAAAGAAGGGAGCCCCCAGATTATAATCATCGGCATGCATATTTGTCAACATGTGGCTATTTAAGTGTCATGTCTGTACATCTATTTCCTTTATAGATATAAGTATAAGCATATTGTATAATAAAATTATGCAAACAAGTTGTTCCAACTTTCCAGAACAATATTATCAAATCGTATTGTCATCAAACTCATTGATGAATTTCAGTAAGCACCCCTGCTTACTGAATGTTCCTGGCCCTTATTCCATGTCATATGGCTGCCTGTGTCATTCACATAGAGAAGCACAGGGTAGCGTTGATAGTGCCTTGGGAGAGTGTGTGTGTGGTGGCGGAGGATTCTCCTATATCCTAGGGTAGGGGAGCCCCAGTGCTCTCTCTGAGTGGAAGGCAAAGGCCCTGTCATGGTTTGAATATGAGTTGTTTCCAGAGATTCATGTGTTTGCTACCTTGGCTGATATTAACATTTGGGAAGGTCATGGAAACTTTAGGAGGTGGAGCTTTACTGGAGGAAGACACATCTCAAGGGGTGGGTCTTGAGGTTGGGAAGCCCTGTCCTGCTTCCCACTAGCCATCTGCTCTTGGAGTCTGCTTCCTGCTCTCTCCGGTTCCGTCGTAATGTCTGCAGTGACTTAAGCTGTCTCCAGTTTCTGCTGCTTGACCTGCCTTCTCCTCTATAACACACTATGTCTCCCCTCTGGAACCATAAGCCAAATACATCTCTCTTTCTCCCCTTAAGATGTGTCTGAATATTATCTCACAGCAGCAGAAAGAGTAATTGTGACAGGCCCTTAGAACACAAAGTATGTAGAGGCCTTTGAGGTGGCATGTTTACATGCATATAGAAAATAAAATGCAGAAGACCTACAATAGGAATCAGTTCTAGTCAAGTATGTTTATCAGACAGTTTGAAAAGAAGTACATGTGTGATGTAGTAATGTACATACTAAGCCAACAACCTATTAGATAACAGGAGAACAGAAAACTGAATGCGCGATCTCACACCAAGTGGTGGTTATGAACAATAGTTCTGCAAACACCTTAGTGAAAAAATAAACTAGTCATGAATATTGTTGGTGACAAAGCCACAAACGTTGTTGCTGCTGCTGCTGCTATGTTTCGCCTACACACATCATCAAAGGCAGCACTGAACTTCAATAGAAGAATCGGGATGGTAGTTTCCACCATGTAAATGCACAGTGCTTGGAATTCCATGCACGGGCTTGCTGGTCATTCCTGGCAGAGACCCGTGCTATCCCTTTTAGAATATTGCCTCTTTGGACATGATGAACACAAGTTCTTCCTATTCTAGTCCTAAGTGAAAATGCCTGAATGAACATGCAGAATAATGAGGTTCCCGCTTCTTGGATTCCAAAGTGTCTCCATGCTTTGTCTCAAGCTTTCCGTTGTTTCCTCACAGTTGCCTCCCAGTGTTCCTTCTGGTTCTGTAAATATTCAGGGTCCTCTCCTGGTTTGCCTTTCCCTTTTTTTCTCTTCCACTAATTTTTTTCTTCCTCAGCGAACAGCTGCATCTGTTGCTATTATATCTTGAAAAGTGACAGAATTCTGGGGCTGGAGAGGTGGCTCAGTGGTTAAGCCTCTGCCTTGTAGGCGGAAGGTCCTAGGTTCGGATCCCAGACCCCACGTATAGATGCCAGGAGGAAGCGGAGGCGGCCTGCCCTTCTGGTCCTGGTAGGGCGGAGCCTGTGAATCCCGGGGCAGAGTAAACAAGGAGGAGGTGGAGGCGTCCATGGTGGTTCCCGAATTCGTTCATGGTTCTACACACACACACACATACATACACCTACACACACGTGTGCACACACACACAATTGAATAAATAATAAAAAATTAAAAAAGTAGAAAATATTAAAAAGTGACAGAATTCTCAGGGAAACGGAACTGCAGGAGCACATATCTGAAACACTACTTTTCTGTTGCTTTTCACCCCTTCCCACCCACGTCCCAACTCCTCAGCTTCCTGAAAGCACAAAATGCTTTATTATCGAGTTTTTGGGGAGATTAAAAGACTTCTTCATTTCTCCCAAGAGTTCTGGAAGACACATACATTCTTAGGAAGCCTGATCACTTCTTATTAGATATAAGAACTGCCAATACATAAATGAAGAAGAGCTGAATTAAATGGACATGTAGGTCTTATGTACCTTTGAATGTCTTAGATTTCTAGGGTGATTGTGTCCAAGCAACTCATAATTTCATAGGCAGGTCCTATACATCTAAATGGGCTGTGACTGATGCATTCACAGGCTGTATAAAGGGATAGATGAGAAAGATGGGAAGTTAGCTATTTATATTTGTGGAACATACGTATTTCATTTCTCTGTGGTTGTTACTTTGTCCTATATCTTCCTACTTCATGGAGGCAAGGTTCAGAATTACTGAAATGATCCTGCCTGCTGTCGGAACAATGCCTTAGTCATGAACGGACACTGGTACGTGCTTCCTGCTACTACTGTGGAGCATGGCTATAAAGCTGCTCAATGAAAAACAGAAAACTTTTTTTCCAAAAAAATCAACTTTCATTTAATCTTTCTACTGAAAATAAGATTTTCATCATAGCGAATAGACATTAACCTACATATATAATTGCTAGGGAAAATGCTGAGTTTTAGAAAATTTTATGTACAGATGACCATGGTTAATTTATGAACAACCTTCTGGACACCTGTGTATTTGGATATCTATCTATCTATCTATCTATCTATCTATCTATCTATCTATCTATAGAGATAGATAGATATAGATGTGAATATATAGATATGGATATGGATGTATAGATATGGATATAGATGTCTGTAATTTTACCCAAGCAGAATAATCTTATATTAATGTTATTGTGTCACAAACATCTTTCCAGGTCAATACACACAGCACTACATCACTCCTCTGAACGAGGACTTGCTATTCCATTAAATGCAGGCATCACAATTCGTTGAGTCAACCCATCTGTTATTTTGAAAAACCTACTTTTGGAAGCTGAATAAATCTAGTGACACAGTGCAGCGTTGCCTCAGTGATGTGTGAAGTCACCCTGCATGAGTCACAAAAGGCCATGTTCACGTTAGCTGAGAACCACTGACTGAAAGAAGCTGACAGCCCCTTGTCGGGCTCAGAGACACCAGAGTCCACATATGAAAGGCTAAACCAGTGAACAGATGGAGTGTACAAGAATCACAGAGACAGCTGGGGAGGAGGAAGCTCTCTGGTAGCCTCGGTTCAGTTCTCGCTTCTTCCACATGACAGAAAAATGATGGAGCACCAGCCCATAAGCAGGAAGTCCAGCTAAGTGAACAGGAGGAAGGAGCCCACCCTTTGGCATGTGCGGTCAGCAGCGCCCTACCAAGAGTGGCACCAGCAACACAGGAAATGGCTCATCGACATCTACAAGAACATCTTGTCATTCGGTATGGCATGTCAGTATTTCAGTGTTTCCTATGTGGGAAAAGAACCCACATAAGATGTTCAGGTTTTCGGGTTTGCAGACAACCAAACTGAGTAGTGGCCATACACAAATGCCTCTGAGCAAGGCTAGAGGAGATTATCAGTGAGAGCAGGCCGATGTTTGGAAGGGATCTGTTGCTATCCTCCTGCACGCTGTCCATAAATTCATGACCAAAAGGTTTACGGGGTAACAAGGGGTTTTATTCTGACTTATAAACATCTGAATACCTTTCTTAACTGGCCACATTACATCCACAGGACTTCTAAACGGACAAGCTTACCTTGACAAACATCATATCTGTCCAGCATGCCAAAGAATTCCAAACTCTCTGAATCAGCTCCCTACATCCGAGCTAACTGTCTGGAAAATGTCCCATCTGCCATGAACAGGGTCTTCCCCGTCAATCAGACAATCTCCTGAAGGCTTGTTCAAGGCTTATCTCAACTATTAACTCTTCATAATTATGCCCAGAACTCCAGCCTTCGATTGACACGCTGACACCTGTATCTAACCATCACAGTATCTGATTGGTTTGTAGATCACACGGAAGGATAAAAGAGTCCAAACGTGACAACTGTCTGTTCACTTTCATGAAATCCTCATGGGATGTTCCTCTAAGGTACCTAACTTTACTTTGAATTCTTGCTTCTGAGAAAAATTACTTCGTGCTCTGAAGAAGGGTGAGACGTTCAGCACGGTTGCAAGGAGGTGTATCCTTTCACCCCTTAGTACATTAGTACATTAGTCCCTCCACATGTAGGCAGACATGGAAACAAAAACTTTATGCTGTGAGACTACAGTGAATATGAACATGTACACACATATATGTGCACTCCCTCCCCCACACACATACATATGAAATAACCAAAAAACAGTAACTTTAATAAGAGCACACATAGTATTGCTTCAAAAACAGTTCCAAGATGCAAAACTGAAAACAACAACAAACCATAATTCAGAACATCAGAGACCCTATGTTAATCGCCTGGAACTAGACCAGCCAAATCTCTCCCCATCCTAAAGGTCAGGGAACTTTGCGGAAGAAGGGGCGGTAAGAGCCTAAAGAAGGGGAGGAGCAATAATATGCAAGATACTCCACACAAGTTGGGGCCGCAGCAGCCATAATCTGACATGTCTAGCATGGATCACAGGCACTAGGATCCTTAGAGGCAAGGGATTAACAGTCATAATAGTGTTCCCATACTAAAGGGAAGCCCAAGAAAGGGCTCTGGGCAATGTCACTGAGTCCTTACACCTCACTAGAGTGGAGGACACAAAGGGAAGTTTGGCATTCACACTAAAGGATGCTCCAGGAATGGGGGGAGGGGCACTGGGACAAAGGGAGGGAGGGGAGTAAAAGGAAGGGGAAAAGGAGGGAGGGTGCAAGGGGGACTGGGGAGGGGTGGAGGGAGGTTGGGGATGGGGTATCTGTTAAGCTTGTATGATTAGGAAAGAAATAAATACATTAAAAAAAAAAAACAGTTCCAAAAGTCAGAGACTCTTAAACATGCTGGTCTGAGCAGAGAGACATTCTGGATCCCCTTTGAATGTCCCCTGAATTAGAAGATGCCAGAGATACCACTTTGCAAGCTCCCTCCATACCATGCAGGAAAGAAAACAGCAGCGCATAAGTAGGAGGGAAGGTGGCTGCATTCTATGTGCAGATGATGTAAGTTTTAAAAATGGAATATCTGCTTGGGGCAGGGAGGAATCTGTCCATTTGTTTATTGCACACTGAGCATGCGCTGGCATTCTGTTGCCAGAAATATCTTTCCCCACCCCTCCCTTCCCTGAGTGGTCTGCAGGTGCCTTCAGTCTGAAAATGGAGGGCTCCGTATGAGGCTGCAGTGGTCTCCGCTGAGTGTCTGGCAGCAACGGCTGGCTGCCTGGCCTGCTTCGCACATGCACTTGGGAGGGTTCCAGCCAGATGCACATGGATCTTTGCTTTCTTGGCAGGAGGGCTGAGAATTGAAGGATTCTTGGGGGGGGGATTTATGCTGCTCTGAAAACTTAACCCATCATGGAAGCAACATGAAAGAGCTCCTGTGAGATATACGCCCTTTGGCCTCTTTCTGGAGTCCACAGCTTGGCCTCCAGCGGCTTTGATGCCTTTTATTCAAGCTTTAGCAACCTGCTTTGTGAGCGGGTGTTTTCACTGTCCTGAGCTCTCGGGGGCCTATTTTACTTTCAACAATGATTTCCATTTCATCTGAATCTATTGTTGTGGCCAAAGATGCACTTCTTTATTCAGAAATTGCTGTCAATAGAGGTGGGAACAAAAATGTTGCCTGAAAGCCAATTTGGTGCCGTTTAACAAAAAGAGAGCGTAGATAAGTGAGAATAACCTATAATTGTAATACCTACAGCTACATGCTAACAAGGGCAGAATGGGAAGTCCTGACAAAGGGTGTGCTCTGGATGGAGTAGTATGATTGGCACCCCATAAACAATAACTCTGATTCCCCTGAGTCATTTAATCCCCATGTGACTAGGGAGAACAAAGAGAAAGCTGAGCCTATCGGGAAGATTTTATAATTTCATATCTGCCTATATTTGTCTGGACTAAATACAGCAGAGAGCTTTTTAATATTCTCCCCAAAGGATACTTTGAAAACTCACCAAATAGGAATTACTCTGTCAAAAGGCAGAGATACAATGCTCTGCAAACAGTATTTTCTCAGGCTGGATAAACTGCAAATAAAACAAACAGGCAAGGAAAATTAAACAGTTGTTGAAAGGAATAAGGAAGTAACCCGGCCTCCTTTATTTGACATTGCAAATGATTTTAATAATAGCTAGAGAGCGCTCTCTTTGATAAACACTCCCAGGGAATGATATTTCCCCCTCCATCTGCCTAGGTTGTCCAGATTTGCAGCGTGTCTTCAGCTGTGCCTTTCCGCGCCTTGCCAACCCTTCTCTGCTTTCCTCTCTCACCTGTGTAACCTGATTATATCCTGGCGTGGAATCCCTCCAGAACAGCGTCCTGACTGCTGGGGGACTTGAAGTACAGGCGCCAGGCATTTAGACCTCTGCACCGAGTGGCTGAGTCTATTCTTCAGCTCAGCAGGCACACCACGAAGAAAGGTTCTCCAGCAGGGTCTACCGGGATCCTTACTAGTCATGAGTTTATTTTTCCCACTTGATAGCAACTGCCTGGCTAGGAGATGACAAAGACGCTGAGACTCCCCCGTCTCTGCTTCCCTCCTGGCACCCAGCACCCGGGGATTTATGATCAGCCTAGACCAGGAGGCACCCCGCGGAGGACGGCTCCGAGGATGGCTTGCCAGACCTCGTAAAACAAAGGAAGTGTCTTCAAGCCGTTTGTCTGCATTAGCAGCACTTGATTCTAGATAGGCTAGTGCACCAACAACTCCCAGAAAAGAATAACAGTGGCTGAGGAGAACATACTTCCAACTGTGAGGCAATTAGAGTGCTGTTGGATGGCTGATTGCTTGCGTGTGGTCCCCTTAGTTCCCCGGTGGAGCGCGCTTATAGTTCTGCAATTGGATAAAATGGATTGGAATGAGTGCTGTCATATAGAACTGCCAGCTGTTCTCCTGTTAATAAAGACACTCTCTAGCTATTAATTCATCCTATTCTTCCATGTTGTGCCCATTCAAACAAAATATCTTTGTTTGTGGAGGGGGTGTGCCTGCACCTGTTCTTGATTGGAGAATCCGTGGCCTGTGGAAGACCCCTTGTTACCACTCCATAACAATTGGAGCTTCCAGGCAGAGTCTGCCTGTGAAAGAAATGGGGATAGCAGACAGCATGACTGCAGAAAAGGGGGGAAAGTGGAGCTGTGGGTGCCGTTCAGCTATCGTTTCTGCAAATGGCGTTTTGTGTGAAATTCTGGCTTATTGGGCAAACTGGCATTTGCTTGTGTGCCAGTTCTATGTGACTCAGGAGTCTTTCTCTTTTCTCAAGGGTTATTTAAATGTTCCTGGGTGTGAAGACAGAATTCCCCAAGGTGTTGCGAACAGGCGACAAATGAAACCTTGGGCTGAATCTGTAATAGGAGATGCCACTTTCCAAACAAGCCTAGCAGCAAAGCACTTTTTTCTTCCCACCAAGGAGAGCAATACTAGGTCCTCTGAAATGACAATGGCTAGGAATTCCTCTTCTAAGTCCACCCAGTGCTAGACACCTCATGACCACTCTATAGCCCAGCCCACTGTCTTGATTCAAGTCAGACAATGCTAAATTGTTTATCCTCCCTGCTTCAGCACCCCCAAGAGACCCCCAAGAAAGGCTGTGTTGGAAACTATGGTCAGAGACGGGGAAGAGCAATGGCGGCTGCCCAAGAGGTGACTGAACCAGGGGATAAGAAGAGTGTTTTAGGCTCAGGTGAGTCTATGTGCCAGCAACAAAGGGACAGGACATCTTCACAAAGAAAAATCATTCCTCTACCTAGCACCGTGGTGTCTGCAGAAGCATCCAGAAGGAACTTCGACTCTATCAGATTAGAGGTTCACAAACCAAGAATTTTTTAAATAACCAGTGATGGGAAATAATTAAAGCATTGCCTATCTATTTCCTGCATCCCCTGGAGAGTGGGCTATAGATAGGAGCAGAGCTAAAAGGGGCAAGGGAATGATGGGCCAGAGCTGTACCTGCCCCTCCCCCTTCCGCTGCCCCTCCCCCTTCTTTCCTTTGAAATTCTTTTAAACTGTCCAGGAGCGCTTTAAATTAGAGACTGGAAAAATAAAACTAGATATCCAACCTGGAGGTTAGAGATTCCAGCTTCAAATAAATTTCAACAAGTAAGATTATGATAAAGTTATCCAATTTATTCAGCATAAAAGGAGTCATTTGAAAACATTAAAAGTCATAGCAGGAAAAAGATTTTAACTTAAAACCATCTTAAATTTTACTTATCATGATAAGCAACCATATGTTTTTCTGAATGAGGTGATAAGTAAATAATCGTGTGTAAATTAAAACAAGTATTAGTGAGATATATGATCTTCTTAAAAACTACCCAGAAAAAAAAAAATCTACCCTAGATACAGAAAGATGACCACCAGAAGAACTTGATAGTTTCTCTTCCCAGAAAAATCTCCTCATGATCTCATTTTTTTTCTACTACAGAACTTGCAGTATGCTGCCTGCTTAGATGGTAAAAGTGGTGTGTGTGTGTGCGTGAGTGTGCGTGAGTGTGTGTGTGTGCGCGCGTGCATGTGTGTGCGTGTGTGTGTGTGCGCGCGTGCATGTGTGTGCGTGTGTGTGTGTATAGGCGAGCACGGGGAGTCCAGGCCTGGATGGCTGCAGTGACCCAGGCACTCCAGGATGAGCCACGGCCGTCCTGGTATAAGCCAGTTAAACATGTTTACTGGTGACTCGCCCACACCCGGCCAGATGCCCTTGCGCCTGCGCAAAACCCCTGCCTCTTGATGCCTTAATCACCCCATAGAATGGTAGTCAGAACTTGTGGTCTGGTCTGCCCCAGAAGAGCTTCTGCATACGTGGCCCTCTTTCTATTGGTACACAGACGTGCCAGCGGCTGGATTAGACAGCTCCCCATGTATGAGTTTTTGTTCCTGCACAATGAAGTGGACATCATCATCTTTCCCCAACATGGTGCCTCCGGTGCCTGTTGTTTGTCTGCACCGTCGTCCTCACCCCTGTTGCCCCCCCCCCCACGCATTGCTCCTGGGTGGTGCTCGCTGGCCACTGCTGCAACACCTGTCGCTGCAACGTGTGTGTGTGTGTGTGTGTGTGTGATGTTTGAGTGTATATGGCTATTCCTGATGGAGTGGTAAAGGCACACATGTACCGTGACACACATGTGGAAATGTGGAAGTCGGTAGACAGTTCTTCATCTTCCTACCTGTTTCAGACAGGATTAGAGAGAATTAAAAAAAAAACACCAAACTGCTTTTAGGTTTAACCCAGTTTCCTTTCATTTCTTAAGAGAGAGTGTGCGTGTATGTGTGTGTGTGAGTGTTCTTTGGCATTAATCCATTAGGCTCTAAACAACAAAGTAATATGATTTATCATCTGTTCTGATGCAGACTGGGAATTCAGATTTGGTCCCTGTTCTCCCAGGACCATGGTCAGGATACTTTTTGGATCCTTAGTCCATGCACGACTATGTACATCAAATCTTTTCTGACTGTAGATTTTTTCCCCCTCATCTCTATTTTCCTATGGAGGGAGTAGTTTAGTTTCTATTGGACAGCTAGTGTAGTTAGGAATATCTGGTCCTGTGGGAACTACACCCACTATCCTTCCAGTCTTGACCTCATTTCCATAGTAGTCCTGGGATACTCACTGGCAGTGCCAGACTATAAAAGATTGTGGCTCCACCCACCTCTCTCTCTTTTTCCTGCTCTCTAGCCATATGGCCATACCATGGCGGCTCTATCTTCTTCTAGCCATGGGGCTATAGCAGCTCTCTCGCTGTTCTCTCTGACCTTATGCCATCTCCTCTGCTCTAATGCGCTCCAACCCTAAGACTACTGCTTCCTCTTCGCCTCCCTTGGAAGGAGTGTTCAAGAGTTTTCTGTCCTCTATTCTCATTTTCAATAAAATCTCTGCTGTACCTCTCAATGTGTTCTGGTTTCGATCTTCGGCTTTGGAACACAAGAATCCCAAGGAAGAATAATCCTGCTACACTCTCTCTCTATGTTCATGCCTAGTTATATCCATTTCCTGCACTTCTGGTCCTATACATCATTTGCTGGGTCCACAGTATGTACTAGGAGTTTGTTAAATATCCTAAAAGAATGAGTGGACACTCAACTAAGCTGCATAGCTGTTTGACTCAGTTCTTACACATTCTAGACCTCCTCATTCACTCTCCTATCTCCCTCTAAATTTCTTTATTGTTTTTTGTTCATTTGCTTTTATTTTGACACAAGGTTCCTCCGCAGCCCAGTTAGCACTGACCTTGTATCTTCCTGCCTCGGCCTCCCTAAGTAGAAGGACTAAACACGTCCACTGCCCGCCAGCCTCCAGTGTACCTGAGCACACAGGAACATGCTCCAGTAGTAAGGAAGCTCAGAAGGGGAGCAAAGCATGCTGGTAAAATGGAATAAATATCAAAACGTATCAAGGGCTTACAGAAAATCCACATTCAAGTCCGTTCTTCAAAATGCTATACAAATTTAATCACGTTACAGAATTTTTCTGTGTTTTAATATCCTCATATTAAGATGGAGCCACTAACTGCCACGCACTGGGAAGATGATAAAGCAGGGGTGATTGCAAAAACATTCATCTCTTGCCCCTTAAGAATTCTTAGAAGGGATGGTAAAATGGGTATGTAGGTATAGGCACCTGGCAACCTGACTTCCTCTTCCATTCACAGAGCCCACACAGAACAAAGAGAAACCAATTACTAAAAATTGTCTTCTGGCCTCCACATAAACTGAGGTATGCTCATGCCTTCTCTCTCTCTCTCTCTCTCTCTCTAAATTATTAACTGTAGATAGCTATATAATATCTGACCAGCCTCTTGATTCTTTATTGCCCACTAGGCAAACTTTCCGTTTTCTCCTTTTTTGTAACTTATGTTCAGTAAATATTTATTCCTTATTTCTAAATAGCTTTTGCTGGTATAGACTAGAGGGATGGGAGAGGGAGACACATAGATAAAGGGAACAAAGGAGAGATGGACGTCCAAATGGTTGAGCAGTGAGTAAATGCTGTTATCAAAGGTGAATATCATGTAACTTTTGTATATGAAATTCTATTGATGAAGTACAGAATAATGGTCTTACCCTTGGTCTTTTCTCTAGACAATGCTATGATGCTTTTGTTTAAATTCTAACAATGTTTGGACCCGAATGAAGAATGAGACTTTCAAAGTTTAGTAGTTTCAGTCTGGGCATCTGGTCTCAGAATGTTCTCAAAATGGTTCCCAATTTGAAGTCCTTTCAATTCTGTCAGCAAGGTCTTAATTTTTATGGCACTAATAAGTAAGTTAACTAAGTAATCTTAATATTGATCTCTGGCTCTTTATTGTCTCTTGACATGCCTGATTAAAATGCAATATTGGACTAGCGGATGGCTAAGTGATTGTAGCAGTTGCTCTACAAGCAAAAGGACTATAGTTTTTTTTATCTCCAGACCCCACTCAAATGTTGGGTGGGTGTAGTGACCCACCTATAATCCCAATCCCAGAAGACCGACACTCTGAATCCCTAGAGAAAGCTGCCTAGCTAGGCTAGACCACTAGTGAACTCTGGATTTGACTAGAGACACGCTTCAAAAGAACAATGTGAAAGAAAACTAAATGTGATTCCTCATATCACCTCGGACTTCCACATGCAAATGTGCCCATACACAACTGAACACAAATGCATCTACATATGGAATTGGGAAGAAAAGAAAATACGCAGTAATAGATTTCAAGTTCATCTTTTCAAAATATGTGAATTATGCTATGAAAGCTGAATTTTGGTTACTTTCGAATGGAACATCAATAATTTCATAAATAGCTTCCTGAATGTCTACCATATGATAAGCATGCTATTTGTTTAATTTTCTTCCTCACTAATATACTAATGATAACATGATATAATATAATGAAAAAGGATACTTCTGGGTTTAGATTATAGAAGGCACTAATGCAGTTGCAGATGAAAAGTTGAAGTTTTTATAGTACCTAAGATGGTACATGGATAAATAATGAAGTATGAACCAGCCAGCTAACTACATGAAGGTCACACATCACAAGGCATATCATATTCAAATGATCCAATCCGAAGACAACAGAGAGCAGGTTCTTTCTAGCCTTCTAGCAAAGCAGCACAAACCAGCAATTCCTCAAAAGGTTTTCCTTAAATCATGGAAAAAAGACAAAATTATGTTCTCATGAAAAGGACAAAATGATGTAAATTTTAAATTCATTGTTGGGATTTGAAATGGATTTACAGATGTCCTCCCGTTAAAGTGAACGTGACTCCACTCCTTTTTTTTTCTATAACACTTGTTAACATCCAAACTTTGAAAAATATTTTGCTATGTACACCATTTTCTTCCATAAGATCTCCTTATCTTAGCAATACAGTAACATGTCCTGTGAGGATGTAGGAAAAAGACAAGAACAGTTTGGAAAAGATCAAGATGAATATTTGAAAATCTTGACACTCTCAAGGAAAAACAAATATAATCTTCATTAAGATGTCGATTAGAACAATTACATTCTTAATCAGCTCTTTAAGTATACTGCCTCGAATATAGTGATCCTCAATAAATATTTGTTTAGGGCAAATAGTTCTGCTTTTTTATAGTCAATCATCTTCATGTCTCACAAAGAAATATTAATTTTTCCAGCCTTTCCTCAATTTAGGTTAGTGAAGTTGTAGGGAAAGGACTTTGGAACAAAGCAAAAAAATCAATTAAGGGGCTAAAGAAATTGCTCAGGGGTTGACTCTGCCTTGCAAGTAAAAGACCTGAGTTCAGATCCAAGTCCTTATGTGAATATACCAGGTAGAAATGGCAGTGGCCCTGCACTTTCAGTCCTGGTGGGCGGAGCCTGAGAAAAACCCAGAGTGAAGCAAGAAGGAGGTAGAAGCAATCCAGGATGATTCCTGAAGTCACCCTTGCTCTTCCACAGAGACACACAGTGCCCTCTGACACACACACACACACACACACACACACACACACAATAAATGAATAAAGTTAGTTTTTTTAAAAAATCAATTAAAATTTTAGTGAACATGTAGGGAGATATATTTATCTTAGTGACAACACAGCAGTGCTCTGCAGTACTTTAGCAGTGACTATGTGGTCTCTGGGAAAGCTCTGGGTTAACTAGAAACCATTGACGTTTTCTTAGATGACTCTATCACCTTCCTCTGTAGTTTTTCCATCTTTTTCCTCTAAGACATGTGACTCACCCTGTCATGTGCCACACCCTGAGTGGTACTGCTTTTGGGGGGTGATGAAAAGCATGAAGAAAAGGATGGACTATATACAGCAAAGCAGGGATCAGTGGCCTGCATAGACCCTGATGGGAACTAACAGCAGTCACTCTCCCACACATTTATGTTTTGTAGACAAACTAAGCAAACGCTACATCAGCAGGTGCCAAGGACACAGGAAAATGAGAAGTTTGTGGATTTCTATGCAGCATACAGTGTGCTCTGAAGAGAAGTGAAAACCAAGTATAAGCATCTTTTCTGGAAGAACAAGACAGGACTCTATCCAAGTCATGTTTTACTCTAGCTTAAAAATGCACTGATTTTGCCAAATTCAGACTTCAAATTTGCAACTTTGGCTGAGGCCAGCTCTGCCAGGCCACAGCTTCCATGTTGCAGCTTTGTTGGTCCAGAATCTATTTTATGATGTGGCTTTGCTGTCTACATTGCAGTTGCTCTCCACAATTATGGCAAAAAGCTATTGTATAATAACTGCAATTCCACATGTACTTAATGGAAGACTGCTGTAGATGGGGTGCTAAGCCCTGAAAAATGGTAGAAAGACTAGTGAAAGGGAGACAATGTACCTAAAGGTTCAGACTGCAGAGCATAGAATCAAATGATTGGAGTTTGAAGTCTGGCTTTGATGCTCACAGGATGCATGCTCTTGCACAAATTACTTAACTCCCCTGACGTTGTTTTCTCATCTGAAGACTGAACTCTTAGTCAAACCTGCTTCATATGGACTTTATGTGAAAGTTAAATAACATCAAAGCACCTAGCACTGCGGCCTGTACTTTGCATGCCCAACAAATATTTGAGATGCTTGTTGAGTGTTTAGCTGATTAAAAAGTCTCACAGGATACCACTAGAGTAGACACGTCATGGTTTGAATGTGAGTTGTCCCCTACAAGCTCATGGGCTTATCTCCTTAGCCGATGTTAATGTTCAGGAAGGTCATGGCATTTTTAGGAGGTAGAGTCCTTGGTGGGGGAACACTGCACAGGGGGCGGGCCTTGAGGCTAGGCAGCCCTGCCATGCTTTCAGTAATTGTTTGCTGCTTGTTCTCTCTGTGTCCATAGTGATGGATGTGACCTGAGCGGCCTCCAACTTCTGCCAACTGCTGTGCCCTCTCCACTGTGATGGATTATGTCTCCCTCTGGAACTGTAAGCCACATAAATCTCCCCTACTTGACTGGAGTCTGAGTGCTGTCTTACAGCAGCAGATAGAGTAATTAAGACAAGAGATATAAGCAAATCTCTAATGTAAGCAGAGGTGAGAAACTAACTTAGCATGCCTAGAAGAGAAGCTTAGAGAAATGTCTGAGAGGGTTATTTTTTATTAGCATTTTTTTCTATTTTCCTAAAACTTTAAATAACAGTCAATGCAAAAGTGATGGGTAGGGTTGTATGTCAGTATAATGACCTGAGCAGAATCATATCACATTAAATAGCAAGCCATATCTGAATAAAAGACAAGTCAAGTGGTATGTTAATTTTCTAAAGTTACCATATGTCCAGGACCACGAACCAGCACAAACATGAACTACATGTGCGAAACAGGAGTGGGAGCGGTAGGAATTGAAAACCAGGCTTTGGGTCAGAGGGAGCTAGGATGTCCCTCATCATCCAAGCTGATTTTATTCATAGCAGCCAATATGTATAGGAAAAACCCAGAGGCCAGCAGGTCAAATTCTTTACAGGATTATGTTAAACATACACATTGTAAAACTTATCTAGGCTGGCAGGAAAAAGCAGAAGCGACATTTATTTGGGACCAGATGTGATATCTCCAGGTGGAGCAAAAGGGAGGCATGACACCCAGCTGCTAAAAGGGGACAAGGAATGTCTCTAGGCAGAGTTACCTGGTTACTGTGGCTATGTACATAATCTTGTGATCCATGGATAACATATTTAATGGTCTCAACATGCACAGGGAAGAAGCTACAGGGAGAACGTCTTAGCACTGCTGGTCTGAGAAAACAAAAGGCAGGTCTGAGGAGGTGATTCAAACTCTCTGTCAAAGAGAGAAATCTGCCTGCAACTACATCACCATATGCCAATGTAGTTTGAGGGAGCAGGTTTAGGCCTTGGCACCCTCTACAACCATACCAAAGAATGACAAATCGATTCTCTTAGAACCAGGTTGACTGACTTGTAGAAGAATCTAGGTGTGCACAATTAAGATGCCAGCAAGGAGGGTAAGATTTCTACCTTAGAAATTTCTCCTCGTTTTTTCCTTCTGGTACTTTGCCAAGAGTCCTCTGAATTCCTTCACTCAATCCAGGGTCTTTGCATGGCGTCTCCCTCAGTCTTTTCACAATATCCTCCCTCTGTGCACATTTGTCTCTCTATCCAAGATTCTTTCCTATCAAGTCACCAGTCACACTGGACTAGGGCTCCCCGCGGCCCCACCCCCACCCCTTCAGATCACACTGTAACCTGTGAAGAGCCAGTTCCAAATAGTCCACATTCAGAGGTGGTAAGGGTTAGGACTCCAGTCTGTGTTTGTGGGAGATGTAGTTTAGGCTATGAATGGCAGTCTTGCTGCAGCACATGATTGTTAGAGAAAGAGGAATGAGGATGGAAGTTAAGCAGGCATTGCAACAAAGCATGCGGTAACGGTCATATTGCTTTGTAGCAAATAAGAGAAAGCTGATAGAGTAGTTTAACCAGCTCAAGTTTTTAGAAAATGCCATGATAGGCACCGTGTGAGGATGAGCTGTCTATGGGGAACCCCATGAACAGAACCCCAGAAATTAATCCCTCCCAGCAGAAACCTGTGGTATCCATTCTGAGGCATAGGCTGTGCTTGGAACAAGACAGGATGAAGGAGAGATTTGGGCAGCAGAACAGGCCATGAACAGCTACATATTGTTTCCTAAGGGAGAGGCAGCTTGAGGGAACAGACCAGTGTGTTCCTGTGGATTACCTGACAACATTTAACACCACACAGGTGCCTTAACTGAGCCTACTATAACAAAACAGCAGAAACTGGGTATTTGACAATCAACTAGCAGCCGCTCCAAAGCCCTAACTCCAAATAGCACCACAGTAGGGGTTAGAAATCCAACACAGGAACTTTGAGGTGATGAAAACTGTCTATTTTACCATGTGCACAGTAAGGATTCAAAAATGTCTGCGATGAAAGAATGAGAGGATGTATTCTTGGCATTTTTGAACACAGAAGCTCTACTGAATTTGAACTTCAGATAAACAAAATATGATGTTTCAGTACAAGTATTTATAATTTTTAAAAAAGTTGCTTGAAACTGAAATTTACTAGGCCATCCTGTATTTCTATTTGCTGAATGTGGCAAACTCTAGGTATATTTGAAAAGGTTAAAAAAAACTCAATTTTTTTACTTAATTAATTAACTGATATTTTGGAAGCAGGTTGTCATACACTTCTGGCTGTCATCAAACTAGCTATGTAACGAAGGGTGACCTTGAACCTCTGATGCTCCTGCTTCTCCTCCTGAATGCTGGGGTTGCAAGGGCTGGGATAACCACACCTGATTTATGTAGTGCTGGGTATCAAAGATCCTTTATCAAGGCCACAACTCTCCCGGCTGAACTCCATCCCCAGCACCTAAGGGTTCCTTCAGACAACAGAATCTTTTTGGATTTGAAATATTCAAATATATTTCACAATAAAAAGTCAATGTTTACCTAAAATTGAATTCTACCTGCATTCTATAAATTATTCTCTGTGTCCATCAACCTTGATTAGAAAGATTGGTTAGTTGGCTGATTAGGAATAATAGGATAAGATTCCAAAGAATATAAGTATAAAACAGTGTTCACCTTTCTATCTATATGAGCTTTGCAGTTCTCCAGCAGAATCTCTTATGTCAGAAATGAAATGGTGTTTTATTTAATCTTTTTCTTCCAGTGCCTGTAACGGAACTCAATAGTCAGACATTTATACTCATTCCTGTAATCCTAGTATGGGGGAGACTGAGGCAGGAGGATCACAAGAAAAGTCTGTTTCCACAGCAATTCCTGGAAATAATTCCTTGTTTATTGTGATAAAACAAGTGACGTTCTTATTCTAGCCTCACTGTTCAGTGACGAGGACTAACTTTATGCAAATGGGGACAACCCAGTGGGCCAGTGAGGTCTCACAATGCTACTCTTTAACAGCACTTTGAGTGAATTTTCAAAAACAAAATTATAAAAATACAAATAAAATGTTCTTAATAAGTAAATTAAATCTAGATTAAATCACAATGGAGACACTCGGACTTTCCTGGCTTAGTTTGTTTGTTTTACAAAGGTCATTCATTCTTATAATCAGATATATTAGGAAGCCCAGCCCCAATCAGACTCCAGAAGAGATTTTAAGGGCCTCTTGAGAACCAGTCCCTTGGGATCCTATGAAACTTTTCTATTCTTATACTCTTTCAAGCCTGCTCTTTATTACTAAGCTATTTTTAAAAATCTCATCAGGATGGTCCCAAATTGCCTCTGTTGGTAAATTATTCATATAACACACACACACACACACACACACACACACACACACACACACACACACGCTTTTAAATAGATTTGACAAGACAACTTCTTTAGCAAAGTCATTAAGATAAGAACCCTCAGCAGGGATAGAAGTTATTCAGATTAGACCTAATGCCCTGCTGTGTTTTCTGTCCTCTTTCCCTTCCTTTCTACTTCTGGCTTTTCTTTTTCCCCCTTTAGTATCTTTAACTAAATGTCATTCAGTATAACAAATCACCACTTTGCTGCAAGTAATGTAGGTGTATAGCAGTGTGCAAAACCATTTCACTTGCAGTATTATAAAACATTCAACAGGGAAATGTAGCCTGAGGAAAAAAAATCATTCCAAGTTCAGATGTGATTTTAGAGACAGGTGAATATTAATGACAATTGCTTCCCAGAGACTCTAGTGATGGTGGGTCTGGGAGAACTGGGTTAAGATAGACTGCGATATGTGTGTTTGCCCAAGATAAACACATGAACGGCATTCTCTAAAAGCACATATGTACTTGCTTAGACAATATTTAGTGACTGCAGAATTTTCATACTAGCAAAAGACATATGTTGAAACTTGCGATGTTGACATATGTTGAAACTTGCTAATGACCTCACAATCCACTGTCAACTAGAACTCAAAAGAATCAACTTAGTTTATCCTGTGGGAGGTGTGTACAATGAAATGTAAGGGATAAACTGACTAGAGAGAAAACTGTATCAGCCAAATTATGATATTATTTAGGAAGCAGGGCACAGAAAGAACTTCAAAGTTTCTACCCAGCTGTTCAGAGCTTCCTCTCCATGTATAATTAATTAATCCAACTCCGTACATAATTACAGGTAATTTGCATGAAACATGGTGTTAATGATTACACAATGCTGACTATAGAACTTTTGTACCCTTGATTTTGTTTATTGGACTGGAAACATAATCCAGGTTTGAGAAAAGTCTTATTTGTTCCTGAGCCATCCCCAAGCTTAGTGTAGCCTCCTGAGAACTCTGACTTGTCAAAAACTGTCAGGTAAAAATAGCTGTGGCTTTTCTCTTACTTCCCTTACAACAAGAGCAACAACAACAAAAAATGTGGTGTGTATGTGGCAAGCGAAGGCTGGAACTAGCCCTTCCCACTGGATCACAGGGTTCTTCTGTCCCTGTGAGAACTGGCTTCTGAGGCCACCTTGTGGTGCGGCAGAATGGAATGGGAAGATAAGACAAAGGAATGGCATCTTCCATGAGGAAACAAACACTTGTGGGAAGATAGGCACCATGATTCTCGAAAGATGCCATAACCCTCTCTCTCTCTCTCATGACATGTTCCATTGAAGGAGAATTTTACTTTATTTTATTTTAATTATTTTAGTTTTCTAGTTTTACAAGCATATCATCCCTGCTTCCCTCCTTTCCCCTTCCTCCCATCTCGCTCCCTTCATCAATCCAGTCTGTCTGCTTCTATGGACCCCCCTCTTGTGGGGGTTCAGGCCTCTTGTGTCATACAAAGCTGTCTCTCTTCGAGCCACCGCACTGATAGAAGCATCTCCCTTCACTCATTTAGCTTTAGTCTTGAGGAAGAATTTTAGAAGCTTTATTATTATTAAAATACCCGTCACAAAGAATAAATATGCACGATAGCCTCAGATATATGTTGTTGGACTCATAATCATAAATAATACAATTAGCTAAGGATAGGCTACAAAAGTGTGGTTCAATCATGAACTGAAAGTAATGAGTTCTGGGTGGATGTTGATAATGGCTTAGGGTAAGGATCCAGGGCAGGATGGTTGGTATTCTGGACTCTCATGATAGGAACCTGTTGTAAGTTTCTATCATGTAAAGGTCAGCACTTCAAACTCTGATACTAGGGAGGAGGAATGAGGAATTTCTGTACTTTATACACAGTTTTACTGTGAATCTAACATTGCTCTAAAGAAGAAAACCCATAAGTTATGTGTGTAGGTGGTTATGCGTACATATGTGTGAACACATTGTGTGGGAGGGTGTCTGTGTATATACCTGCATGTGGAGTCCAGAGATTAGTATCCAGTGTCTTTCTCAATCGCTCTTTACCTTATTTGTTGAGACAGGGTCTCTTACTGAAAATTCAGAGCTTGCTGATTGGCTAGTGTAGCTGAAGGGTGAGATCAGGAGGAAATGGCTAGAATATGGGTAAGGCAAGGATGTCCCATCTCCTTTTTCTTTGAGGAAACCCTCAACAGACTTATCTCTAGGGCCTTTTGCAGAATCTCCACATGCAGGTATATACACAGACACTCTCCCACACAATGTGTTCACACACATGTACCCATACCACGTACACACATAACTTGTGGGTTTTCTTCTTTAGAGCAGTGTTAGATTCACAGTAGAACTGTGTATAAAGTACAGAAACTCTTCATTCTTCCTCCCTATTGTCGGAGTTTGAAGTGCTGACCTTTACATGATAGAAATTCATGCGGAACAATCATAGTTATTTTGATTCAGATGGCAAACTAGTTTCTTTTCTTGTTATCATAACAAAATAACTGATAAGAGCACCTTATGGAAGGCGGGGCTTGCTCTGGGTCACAGTTCAAGGATGCTGTTGGCAGGCAGGGAAGTCAGAGCTTGAGGCGGCCAGTCACATTACATCTGCAGTCATGAAGCAGACAGAGACGAAGGCGGTGCTCACCTCGCTGTCTCCCAGCCTCTGGGATGGTGCTGCCCACCCTTAGGAGGGGTCTTCCCACCTCTGTTAAACCAATCTGGAAACTCCCTCCCAGCCACCTTCTGTGTGACTCCAGGTCCCACCCAGCTGACCATCAGTATTACTCTCCACAGATGGCAATACCTCTGGAACTCAGAGAGGCGTGTTCCTCAGCACCTAATAAGCAGTTTATCGAGTTTCAGTCTACATTTAGCCAACCTTGATCCTGTGGAGATAATTAACTTGTCTTTCTTAAAAAAAAAAAAACCAAAAAACTATTTCCATGTAATAAATAATGTTCTGTATTTACTTGACGCTTTAATACAGGTATATATCTTGAAGTATTAAATCAAGCTAGTCGGTATAACAATTACCTGTATACTTTCGTGAGCACGTATGTGGCATAAACATAAAATCTGTCTTAGAAATTTGGAAATATCCAGTACATTATTATTAATTATAGACACCATGCTGTACTTTCAATAGGACTTTCCTGTCACTGACACTTGGTATGCTTTGACTAATGCCTCCTATACCCTCATGTAATCAGGTTCCCTACTTCTTAGAGTTCTATTGGTTTAGATAATGGATAGTAGACAGTATCTGCCCTACTTCTACTTTTTTATATGCTACCTGGACATAATTCTCAAAATGTAGTAAAATGAGAAACTGTAATTACAATAATCATAACTATAGGATACGTTTTAATGAACAAATTCAAATGATGACAATAATGTATTAAATACAGGATGGAACTATATACCAACAGCAATGACTTGGCAATGTCATATTTGAGTCTTTTAAAGTATTTCTAATGGATGTAATATAAAGTCAGGATTGGGGATGATTTAAATGGCAAAATGTAGTAGCCAAATTATGATACCATTATAGTAAACAGGACTTAAAAAATCAAGAATTTCAATGCTTTTGTCCATCTATTTGAGCTTTCTCTTGAAATCTATGAGCATTTGAAAAATATAAAGACTAATTTTGTGCATTGACCCAGTAGGATAACTATCATGTTTTTAGATAAACCTTGAAAACATGAGGATAGTAAATCATATAGACTCTGAATCTGTGATGCATCAATTGTTGGATCTGATTAAAAGTTTAGTAGAGCCATTATAGTTGCAACAAGTAGGCCATTGTTTTCAAGTAGTTGAGAAAAGATTGTTCCCAAAGCTGCGAGTCCCTGATTTCAATGCCTTGAAATGTATCTATATTATGCCTACCTTTTATTGCCAAGATAACCACCCAAAAAAGCTTAATTCTGAAGAACTGCCTAGCCTTGAGTCCAAGCAAGTAATTATTAGAATCCTTCCAACCTTGGGAAGCTCCATTCTGTCATTCACTGGATGGTACTAAATCTCTGAGGATCTCAAAATCCAAGCCAAAGAATTTGTACTATATAGATGCCTTCATCTGTCTTACATGACACAATTCCAACATATCAAGGAACATTGGAGTTTACTGTCTGCCTCCTCTTGCGAGTTTTTGAGCTTGTAGACCTTTCTTACATGTGCTGTCAGTAAGGGCTCCAGGAGTTCAGAGACGGGTTAAGAATACAAGCAGCAGAAGTTGGATGGGCCTGGGAGACTGATGTCTAAGGACAGACATAAGTCTTGAAATTGAATTTCTATTTCTCTGCTGTGAATCAGCGTATATGGGATCTTTGAGCCGTGTCTTTGGCTAGCCCAGATTTCAGAGTTCTACTTGGAAAATCACAAAGGTGCACTGAATTAGGATTCCATAATTGGTATTCCACAGTTTTCTCACTTATGAAACAAAGAGATTAGACTGATCTCTAGAATCAAGAGATAAAGTTCTGAGATCCTTTAAGTAATTACTTAGCAAATTTTTATGAATTCAGAAATATAGCACCTTGACATTGCTCTGCTGTGTAGGCAATATTCACTTTTAATAGTGATTAGAGTTTCTTCATAGATTATTAAAGAGCCTTAAAGATTATTATTATTCATAGATTATGGAAAGCATCTTTTCAGGTCAGTTTAACAAATATTTCTTTAGTTTTGTTAAATGTTGAGGGCACTGATAGGCATTCAAATAGTCCTCAAATATTTAAGGAGATGGCATTTCAATTTGTCCACACATCTTGTGTCCAGGTAGTCGGAAACTAGCATATGCAAAGACCAAACAGCCCAAAGTTTGGCATGTGGAAAGCATTGGGAGAATATAAAGAATATTGGTATTTGTGCAGCATAATGTGAAATAAAACCCAGCAGGAGGCTAAGATCAGCCCAGAGAATCATAGAAGACGGCATTTCATTCCACATGCAATGGAGAACAGCGGCTTCCAACTCAAGGTTGATGGGGTAAAGCCCACCTGGATGAACTGTCAAGGTTTATGGCAGGACTGAGTCTGAAAGGATTAACACGTTTCAGCTGGAGAGAGGACATGGTGTAAACAACTGGAATTTAAAGGAAAACTATGGAACGGGGAGAAGGCATTTGAGGGAAAGGAAACATTCTGGATGAAGGCGGAATCTTCTTGGTGGTTTTAGCCAAGTCACAAGGATTTGCGATCTAAAATGTGAAAGAAGGAAGTTTAGACTTGAGAGATAGACGTGAGCAGGTGCTAGAAATGTCACTGCAGCAATCATAGCGGTGCAGAATCATAAAGAATATTTATTTGTTGTATCTAGATCTTCAATAAATATTTCTGGATTGAGTATCATTAGGTAAACCTTTCTGACAAATTTTCTTCTATTTTTGCTGAGTGAATAAGCAGGGTTTACATCAAAGCAGGGAAACTTTTGGTGAGCATTGGTAATTGCTGCTTAGAATTCACAGTGAAATGTGTGCATGGGAGCCTGCCACCTCCCTTACCCTGCTCTATAAAATTAACAAGGCATCCAATTTGCTAAGATGACTTGCCTAGCTTGAGTGGAACTTTATTACTTTACCTGACGTACAGGATGACTTCCTGAGGAAATAGGGCCTCATAGGAGATAATAGCAACTTACTAGTAAAAAGTACTTTCTTGTTCTCCAAATACTTTCATATATTATATATATATGATATATATATATCATATATATATATATATATATATCAATGTTTTAATTAGAGAAACTCTTTGGATTAGGCAATGAAGAGGTTGTCATTTCCAGACAAAACAAGACCCAGAGAGTTTGCACGACTAATATTGTGGAACCTGAACTGAAGCCTTTGTCACCTTTATTTCTGTCACTGTGTGGTTTCCATGGAAAATAATCTTAGGAAAGATAAATCACCACTATTTTATTATTTAAGCATGAAATGGGCAATGGTCTTTCTATAAGTTAATATTTTATGTAAACAAGCTGTATTTTTCATTGAACAAAACATTAATTCCCTGTCTATGATGTCCTAATTGCTTTTCTAGTCACCTGGGGTGAAACAAATAAATAAAAACAACTACCATGTTGTTTACATTCTAGTGGGAGAGAGACAATAATCTGGTAAATTGCCTGTCAGATGGTTGTTAAGTGTTATGGGCAGCGATAAGGCAGGGACAGAGCTGGGCACAGAGGAGGGGTGTGTATGACATTAGCGTGCAGAGGACAAGCCATCAACACTGAGGTCATGGCACTGGGCAAAGGTCCGAGAAGGCAGTGCCTGAACTAAGTTGATGGTCGGTGAAAGAGGATGTGAGGCAGTTAAAATAGCAATTACCAAAGAGCTGAGAGGATGGAAGGCCTCTCTTGTTCCAGGAATAGAATGGCAAGGTGGCTGAGCAGAGGGTAAGACCGGGAGGAGTGGCAAGCTAGAGGCAACACATTGAAGCCAGGGAGATGCCCGCAGATTGGCACCATCTGCCTTGCCTATCAAAGAGATCATTGTGGTGGTTAAGGGCAGGACAGATTACACAGAAGGGATGGTATTGTTGGACATGGTAAGAAGGCATTCAGAAATGATTCCAATAACCCAGGCATGAATGACATTGGCCGAGTCCAGATTGGTAGCAGTAAAAGACATAAGTAGTTGTGTTGCAAGCATAGTTTGAAAGAAAAACTAAAAGTATGTTGCTGTCTGCCAGGATATTGGCTAGGGGTGCCATGGTGGCCCTAGCAAGGAGCTCCCTGATGATCAAAGGAACCTCATGTGACTCAGTGTTTCTTCCCTCAATTTTTACCCATCCAGACACCTCATGAATTAGTAACTTTTTTTTCTATGACAAAAAACTTTCAAAGAGGAGAATTAAGGGAGGGTCTATTTTGTCTCATGGTTTAATGGCATACAATCGATCGTGGCAGGGAAAGCATGGTAGAGTTCACCATGGTTGTGACAGTGGAAGTGTGAGGCTGATTGCTTATACCTGGGTGGATTGGTAAACAGAGAGATGAATCCAGAAGTGGGGCCCAGGCTCTAACACTCAAGGTCCAAGCCCCAGAGACTCTTTTCCCTCCAGCTATAACTCACCTTCCAAAATAGTACTGGGTAGGAATCAAATATTGAAATGCATCAGCACTTGAGGGATATTTCACATTTACACCATCATATCTCATATCTAAGAGAGTCCATTATTTTCATAGGATTTCAATTTTCTCATCATGGGTTGATAGAACACACAAACCACGACCTTTAGCTTTAATAGCCTACACTTATTGCACAAAATGGAATGCTATTGGGGTGTTACTTTAATATTTTAAAGTGTACACAACTTGCCTAGAATTGGAAGTGTTAGAATCAGGGTGTAGAAGAGGCTATCCCTACATTTTTACTCTTTCCCTAAAAATGTGGAATTGCCTGTAACCTAAAAAACAAAAAGCTTTCTTTGGATCTCACTGTCTTAGTGTTTACTGTTGATCCTTCTTTCCCTGTGTCTCACCAGTGACTAAATCTATATTCACAGTACTGAATCTCAGCATCTGTGTTAGGCAGACTTTACGTCACTATGACATGTACCTGAGAAAACTTGTCTATGGTTTCATTCCATAGTACTTCACTATTAATTCTGGGTCCATGAGAACACAGATATTATGGCAGTAGGAGCCTGTGGCCCCGACTTCTGACCTCAGGGAACACAAGGAGCAGTAAGAACTAAGCAACTTCTCCCATGTGTTTCTTTCCGTAGTTTCTCAGGTTAAGATGTCCGACTTATGAGATGCCGCTTGTGGTTACTTTCTACACAGTCCTGAACATCTTCCAGTGACTTAGAAGGTTATTGCTGTATGTGAGATGTGTAGGCATAAGGAATAGCTTAGCAACCTGGGACGCCACACCTGGGCTATGCACACACCACTCCTCTAATGCATTTGGAAGCCTATGTTCCTCACCTGCATATCCTACCCACACACACACACATACACACACACACACCTTTTCTAACAACGAACCTAGCAATCTAGAACCCCCACCTGCTTTGAACTACACACACATACACACACACACACACACACACACACACACACACACACACACACGCCTTCTCTGAACAATAGAATGAGTTTCTCCACTTCTTAATGACCATCAAATTTAGACATCTTCTATTCAACCATACTCTGATCTCTCCAAGTATAAGAATGGAAGGCTGATTTGACCTAAGGCTGGTGTTGAGTTAAGAGTGCTAAGGTGAAATTGTGTCCCCAACTACATTTTTAAGGAGAATTCCTTATTTACCATCTAATAACTATGCATAATTTGGCATGCCTACAACTAAAGTCAGATTCATTATGGAGGGACGTGTACTGAGCAAGGGCTTAGGTAATCTAAAATAGAGACTCATCCACACTACACCTGCAATAACCCAACTCCTCTGTCTCTTGAATTCCATAAAGGGAGCTATAAGCAATAATGGGGTCCTTGGTACCTTCGCTCATGTGATCCACTGTTGGTATTAACAGTGTATCTCCTTTTGATCTGTTCTATCACTTTGCTTCAAACAAATCTGTGGGCTTTTATTTCATTCTTCAATAGTTGGCCAAGAACATAGAAACAGCCAGGCTACACTTCAACCTACAGCAGCAGATATACCTATTAAAATGTGTAGAGGGAGAGCGATTATTTCTCTTTTTCTATTTTCATGTATATGCATGTGGGGTTTGTTTGCTTGTCGTGTGTGGGCACTTGCACATGTGGATACCCAAGGTTGATATCTGGATCTGAACTCTAGTCATTTTGATTATGCAGCAAATGCTTCGACCTCTGAACCATCTCCCCAGACTAGTTGTTATGATTTTTAAAGCAAATATCTTCTCTAGAATGAAGTGACATATGCCAGAAGAAAGCATAGCCTGGTCTACTCTACATCAGAAAATAAAACCCATGTCCCTGAGCAGAGGCCAAGGCCAGCATGGACCACTGACCTGGGACCAAAAGGATTCTGTTACTGATGATAGACTAACAGCACTCAGTAAAATTCATCTCCCTGCTTCAAGCATTCCATTACCACCAATGTTAGTCAGCCGCACTGTAATTAAAGAGCTTGGAAGACACATAAAACAATTGTGTTGCCTTCTCGTGATTGGACTCAGGAAGAAGGAAGAGGAAGTTGGATAAGAGCTTTTCCTGGATGCAGGAAAAGCTAAACAGTGATGTCTTTAGGAAAAGGCAATGTGGTCTCCTGATGGAGGTTAGGGTGTGACAGGACCCTTTGCCAGAGAGTGGTGACAACTTGTCAGAATCCTGGTGGAGTGGCTCTTGCTTTCCTGGAAAGGTTCAGCATCCAAACAGCCACAGGCAGATGTGAGAAAACCCTTTGCCTCCACCCCAAGAGCCTCCCCGAGCAGGGCACTGGAGTGGTGTGACTCCACCTGGCTGTGTGCAAACAAAGAGGTCGTTCTCCCTGCCTGGGGCTTTATGGGCTAGCAACTCCGGAAAAGCCTCCCTTTGATCTTGAGCTTTGAAGGGATCAAACAAGCTGCTTTAATGGGTGGGAATGCGGCTCCGAAAGATCCTACCTTTTGTCAGCAAAGCATTTCTCCTTCTCCTCCTGGGGCAGGTGCATTGGGAGGATGGAGTCGGCTTTTCAGGCCCCAGCCAGATGTTTCCTCTTGCAACAGGTACAACAAAGGAGTGAAAGTGAGAACAGGGCAGCCACTGACAGGGCCCCGTCCACAGATGAGCCGTGCCTGGGTTGGGAACTAGGTTTTGATGTGTTCCTTCTCCAAACCTGCTTCCACTGAGCGACACTTTTGTGAGGGCCAGAAACCAGCTGCTGTGGTGTTAATTGTGCCGATCAGGACTTTTGTACTTCTGTGTTTTTTAGGCTTCGTTTCAAAGAGGGCTCACCTTGAAACAAAGAGATTTGGACTTAGATCCTTGATGTATGGCATGTGCTCTCCCCAACTCTTTCAGCTTAGGATCCTTCAGGATACCAGGGCAGCCTTTCAAATAGCCATTTTTTTTCATCCCTCAGTCTCTACTGCTACTATGCTGGCAGAATTAGAAAAAGAACAAAAATCAGATCACATATTTGTTTCCGGAAAACCCTTCTGACACGGATAAAGAACACATTCTCAAAGCTTACTTGAGGTGAGGACAGGAAATGCAGTTCCTGGATAAGATAGCCCTGTTTCCTGACAACTGTCTTCTAGAAAGTGATTCACATGCCTGCAGGGGAGGGATTCTGGCGATTATGCTTCCTGATGATTTCATGATGATTCTTAAAGCACCAAAGAGATCTTTGGAACTGAGTTTCCCTAGAATGAGTCCACCAGTCCTTTGTCCTTGAAACTCTCCTTAAAGAGCACACTCCAAGGACAAAGAAGTTAGCAAAGTGCTTGAATATTACAGTTCCTTTTTAAACTGTCACTTCACTTTTGATTTTCTGTAAATGTACCAGACCTAGTCTAACAGCCTGTACCCAAGCAGGTCACATTCAACTATCCTTTCTCAGTGAGTTGAAAGAGTTGATTTCACAAGGAAAAGCATAAACAACATTGGAAAAGGAGACATGGAGATTCAGTGACCACTCCCCTCCCCCCAAGTCCATCTTCAGGTCCAAACATGAAGGTAAGATTTAAATGGAAGGCAAGATGTATGCAAAACCAAGCTTCCTGGTCAAGGTATGGTCTCACCCATCATTGTCTTGACTTTAGTCTTTCCCTTAAGGTGATCTGACTAGTTTCAGCACTTTGTGAAATCTCTTCCTCCTCTTTCTGGCACCAGGTTTCAGCCTTTTCCTATTTCCAGCATGAGATTAGGGGACAGGGATTCCCATTCCCCAGGGTGCCTTGTTTCAAGAGGCCAGATAGCCAGAGTGAGGTGCGCAAGTGTTCTTCAGAATATTTTCACTCACATTCATCTGGATACATTCAGATATATCATTTTATTCTTTTCTCACTAAATAATTTGACCAAGTAAAGTGTTTTAGCATGTAAAGATTAATGTCTTCTAAAAGTACCCTTTGGGGGAACTCACCATGAGACAATCCTCTTTAGACCATCATGTAAGCCAGTCCCTCCTCCTGAATACTTTCTTTACAGTTACCTGGGAATCCGATTTTTATTGAGGATTCCTATTATTCATATAGTGAGACAAGTCTGAGAAATTCTCTTTCCATATACCTGTCCCTCTAATCCCTACCTGCCTTCTCCTACACAAATACACAAATATGTTGCAATTATGAAAGCCCTCCATAAACGATACTAGGGCTTCTTAAAGTTTGTTTTTACTCTGTAACATAATCCTTGGTACCCAGGTATATAAAATAGGTATACAAATCAAACATTTACTGAGTAGAAAGTACAAAGAAGGGGCTGGAGAGGTGGCTCAGGGGTTAAGCCTCTGCCTTGCAGGCGGAAGGTCCTGAGTTTGGATCCTAGACCCCCACATAGACACCGGGCAGAAGCGGGGGGCAGCCTACATTTCTGGTCCTGGTAGGGCGGAACCTGTGAATCCCGGGGCAGAGTAAACAAGGAGGAAGTGGAGGCGGTCCATGGTGGTTCCCAAATTCATCCGTGGTTCTACACACACACACACATACGTGCACACATGTGCACACACCATATATGCACAATTGAATAAATAATAATAAAAAAATTAAAAAAAGAAAGTACAAAGAAAATTTTATATTAAGTAATTTCTGATATAACTATAATTTCACTATGTATTAAAGACAAAAGAAATTTGCATACTTATTAGATGGATTTGCTTGCTTATTTTCACATTGAAAATTAAGTTATGGAAGGCAAGAAGTATGTATAACCAAGGAGTCCTGGTCAAGATATTTGATACTACAAGACAAACAATCTCTTCAATATTTTTCAGAGTTGACTGATATTTTGATTTTATAATTGTCAGTGCTGAGAAAGTGGCTTCATATAAATATACTGTATGAAATGGCAGAAATATGCTGAAAGCTATTTTAGATATTGCTCAAATCCTGTCCTGATCCTAAGCCAGAATTCATTTTGAAACAGTGGATTCTCAACTGTCAACCAGGATGAAGTGGCTAGAAAGAGAAGAGAAGGCTAAAGAAACATTGTTAACACAGACAGAAGAGTGTAAATGTCATTACACAGGAAGCTACATGTGTTGTTACATGGAATTTGACAACATACATGTTAACAGAAGGATTTGGACTCTTGGCAGCCCTGGGGGCTGGACACGGGAACAGTCTTTCCTCTGTTTGTCAAATATCCCTTCGTGGTTACCAAACGTTAAAGAGTCCCTGTTTGGGGGCCAAATGTTGCAGGGTTCTTGTGTTCTGGAGTTGACGATTGAAACCAGAACATGTGTAGAGGATTAGGTACAGTTTATTAGAGGAGAGAAAGGATGGAACTCATAGACTCCAGACAGTGCAGTGCCATGAGAGGCTAGGGTGCCCTGGAGAACTCATAGGAATCCATGAGAAGCATGGAGCTAGAAATGGACACATGGCACTAGAGTGCCATGAGGGGCAGGTGCCATGAGGGGCAAGCACCCTTGAGAACTCATGAACCCCAGGCATGGAATCCATGAGAAATGAGGGGCTAGAAAGATGGCTGCCAGGGTCAGGCACATTTGTACACCTAGGCAAGCCCAGGAAACTGGCTTTTTCTCATTGGTTAACTCCCATTGGGGCCCAATTCAGTTACTCCTGAGCCCATGTGGGGCTAGAGATCGAGTTGTTTGTTGGATATGGAGAGCTCACTTTTCCCAGGGAAGTTGGCCATCTTATCTCTGGGAAGACTGGAGTCAGTTCCTTAGCAGGGGTGTTCTTTCAGGGAGATCCCAGCAGTGGGGAGATGACCTTCAGGAATTCCAAAGACCTTCAAAGACCTTAAGAGACCCATCCCAGCATAGCTGCTTTAATCCTGCCTTAACAGCTTTTCCAAGTCTCCTTTTCCAAGTTTCAGATTGCTGACAGAGGGAGTCAAAAACAAAAGATCTCCTGTGTTAGCTGGAGCCACTGGTCTCCAGAGAATACTCCTGCTGACATAATTAGGTACACAGGTGTCAACTTGATAATTGAAGGCTAAACTGGGCACATGTGTGAAAGTTAGTAGTTAAGGCAAGCACTTCATCAATCCAAAGGAGATTGAATGATTTGGGAAGATCCAGCCCATGGATGGACTATTCCCTGGGCAAGTGGTTAAGATGGGAGATGCTGGTTCAGTAAATTGACATTCTTCAGTGTTCTTTGAACAGACTTGCTATTTCTCAAGTGAGGCTTGTCTCTCTCTTAGCAATCCTATGGATGTGGTATAGCCAGTTTTCTCAACTCTTAATGTTGATACAAGCTCTCTGGCCAAGCTGGACTGAGAATTGTAACCAGGATCCTAAGAAAGAATGAAACCCCCTTGTTTCCATACAATGTTTGGTTATGAATTTTTTTGAAACTTCTATAATAACTGCAATATCTACCCTAGACAGAAGAGTGTGGGTCTCCAAAGAATAGTTTATCTCTGCTTCAGTTCTTGTTCGTCTCGAAGGTAGGGACAATCTTTTCTCTTCTTCCTCTGAGAAACCTTAATAATGGAGGTAGATTTCTCGGGCGATAAGGACAGGGAGACCAGAGGAAATTAAGCAAGGCCATAAGCCTGTGTGAAAGGCAACATGTACACTGGAAGAACTGACCTGAAGCCTACACTGAATTTGGGATATAGACACCTCACCAGGGGAATTCTACCACAAAGCTCACCAGCAGGACTTTCAAACCTGGCCCCACCAGGGACCACTAATCAAACAAAGGCCAGAGATGAAACCATTAGAAACTTTCCATTTTTTATCACCCAAAAGCTTATAAAAGGGGTACCTAGGGTCCAGAGCTTCCTAGCAAGACTTGGGACTGTCTTGCTATCCTCTGGCTCCCTGAACATCCATCCAGAGACTGCTTCTCTTGTTCCACCACCTGATTTTCTTGATCAACAAGGTATCCATTCCTCCTGCTTTTTAATAAATTTTACTTAAACCATTCCATCATATCCTAGCTGCAATCTTTGAGTCTTAGATGCAAGAATCCCATAGCATTACCTTCGAGACCTTTCCTTTTATAAATGCAGATAGGATTCTGGTTGTCTGAGTGCATGTGTTTTGGTTTGAATAAGCTCATGTGCTGAAAGCCTTAGCTGATGTTAATGCTTGGGAAGGTCCTGTACCTTTTGGAGGTGGAGACAAGGAATGATCTTGAGGTGGGCCGACTCACCCTGCTTTCACTAGCAGTCTACTCTTTCTGTTGCTAATTGCTCTCTCTGACTTCATGGTGGCTATAGTTAGGTACATAGGTGTCAACTTGATAATTGAATGATTTGGGAAGATCCAGCCCATGCTGAGTGGGACTGTTCCCTGGGCAAGTGGTTAAGATGGGAGATGCTGGTTCAGTAAATTGACATTCTTCAGCGTTCTTTGAACAGACTTGCTATTTCTCAAGTGAGGCTTGTCTCTCTCTTAGCAATCCTATGGATGTGGTATAGCCAGTTTTCTCAACTCTTAATGTTGATATAAGCTCTCTGGCCAAGCTGGACTGAGCATTGTAACCAGGATCCTAAGAAAGAATGAAACCCCCTCTAGCTTCTGCTGTCTACCATGCCTTTTCTGGTATGATGAACTGTATCTCCCCGCTGGAACCATATGCCGAATAAATCTCCCTTCCCTCCCTTTAAGTTGTGTCTGAGTGTAGTCTCATAGCAACGAAAAGAAGAGTAATTGCAACAGAAATTTGGTGTGCAGAAGTGGGGTACTGCTGTAAAACTTAAGATCTAGTACCAGAAAGCAAAGTGTCGCTGTGAGACTGAGAGAACTTGGTAACAAGAAGTATGGTCATGGCAAGTATGACTTTGGAGCTATTTGGAGAACTATGTAAAACTTGGGCTGGGAAAGTCTTTGTGTCATAGATAGAAAGTCTAAGCGCCATTCTAGTGAGAGCTTAGAAGAAAATAATGCTGAGATAGACATGAACAGTAAAAGCTCAGCTTATAGGGCCCAGAAAGGAACAAAGAATGTCTTGGAAACTTGAGTAGGGCAATTAGAATGATGTTTTGGCAAAGAGTTTGGCCTCAATTTGCAGTCATCCTGAAGGTTTGCCTGAAGTTAAAAAGTGTTTGAGAAGAAAGTTTCAAGATAATACAGTCTTGATGCTGTGGTTTAATTACTTTTTTAAACATTCTTATTCAGATTTATGACAAAAAAAAAAGCAAGGAATCAGCCAGAAAGAAAGAAAAACTGTGGTGTTTGATGAGAAAAAATATGAGTGCAAGCTTAAAAAGAAGTCAGATAGTAAAAAGAACATTATTGTTAAGGAGATTAGCTACATTAGTGAGACAAAGTGCGCTTATTTTGACAATAGGAAAGGCTATACCTTGAGGGCAAGCCCATTAAGGAAGGCTCCCATTCATAAGAATACAAATTCTTTTGAAAGCAAAGAAGATCGGAGCTCTGAAAGAATGCTCTGCTCTTACTCCTCTAAAACAACAGCACAAAGGAAATTCTCTCCATTGTCAGTGAAACAAAATAAAACAAAAACAAAGCAAAAAAAAAAAAATGCTGAACCAGCTGTGTTCCAAGGAAGCCAGTCTCCAACCCAAGGTTATAGCAGAATTTGCAAAAGTGTCCATAAGGTACTGGTTTTAGAGGCATTAAAATTCAAGAGTGAGGAGGATGTGGATCCCTCCTCCATGGGTTCAGAGAGCGGCTGAAACCAGGCAGCATGTGGCAGGGTTAGAAATCCCATGAAGAGGCCCAGGAAGGGCCTGTTGTGCTGAGGAGTTGAAGCCTGTATTACCATTGAGATATGAGGATGTTAGAGATGCCAGAATCAATGTGGGACGTCTGCCAAGAAAAGCTCTATACACCATGGGAAGAACCATTCCAAGAGAGTAATATCTTCTGGGGGCAACTACACTGGGCAGGAAGAAGTGAAGCCTTTTGAAACTGAGATGATTTTACCAGGAAGCTCATAAGCTGGACTTGGAGTTGTAGGTTTGGAGTTTACCCTGCTGGTTTCTGGTCTTGCAATGGACTCATCTTTCCTGGAAATACTTTATTTCTCCTTTTTGGAGTGGAAATGTTTACTCTGTGGCATTGTGTGTTGGAAGTATATAACTTTTGCGTTCTGTCTTTTGGTTTTACGTGTCACCAGATACTGCCTTTATAGTTGCAGAAGAGGCTTTAGATATTTGGACTGTGCTGGGACTGCAACGGTATATGGGGACTTTTAAACTTGGAGAGTACAGTTTGCATCATAAGATATCCATGAGTCTACGAGGGTCAAGGGGAAGAATGTCATGGTTTGAAAATGACTTGTTCCCTACAGGCTCATATATTTAAGGTCAGTATCAGTACACCTTTTGGAGATGGAGCCTTGTGGAGGAAGGTGTGTCACAGGGGTGGGCATTGAGGTTGGGTAGCCCCGTCCTGCCTTTCTGCTCTTGTATTTGCTACTTGTTCTCTCTGGCTCCATGACGGTTACAGTGACCTGAGCCTCCACCATAGTCTGCTGCCCGCCATGCCTCTTCCCCATAAAGGACTATATCTCCCCTCTGAAATTGTAAGTCAAATAAATCTCCCTTTCTCCTTAAGTTGTATCTAGGCATTATCTCACAGCAGCAGAAAGAAAAGTAACTGCAACAACGTTCAAGCAAGAGGTAAAAGGAGATGCAATCAGGAAAGAGAACATTCACATTTAGAGGAGAGAAAGAAGACGCCTATCAGCTCTGTCTCAACTAGGTCAATAGGAAAGGAAGGCACCTTAGGGCAGCCTATGGTTCTATCTGCTTTCCATTGCTCAGTGTTGCAATTGAAGTTTATTAAAGCTGTTCAGTTGTGGTCCTGGCTGAATTAAATTGAAGGTAATGGCTGGAGATGTCTGGTTCTCCTTGGTCTAGCTGTGGATGCTAAACATTGTCAATTCCCCAAGTTGATTCCACTAAGCACTCTAGCTGTAGCCCCTTACATCTGTATTGATAGTCATTTATGAAATGCAAATCGGCAACTCAAACAAAAGTTTTAAAAATCAAATATCCCAACACAATCCAAAGACAGACTTATTTGGTACTTACATGCTGAGGAAATGTCTGTAATTAAGATTAGGTTTCTCAATTATATTAAGTGAAGTATCCCAGACCCAGAAAATTAAGCGTCGTATGTACTCCCTAATAGGTGGCTCCTAGTACCAAACCCACCCAGCCCACCTAGAGACACTCAAAGATAAATCTCTGTAATATCTACAGTAATTGCAAGGATAATGAACAGGAGGGATAGGGTAGGAGGGCCACACCAGAAACAAGGAGAGAGGAGACCATGTTACAGCAGAGAAAATAGGCCTCCATCAAGTTCTCAGACGTTCGTTCCTGATCATTTACAACTGAGGGGGTATGATCTCACCAGAAGGGGAGGGCATATAGTCTGGCAGATAAAAAGTAACCATTTTGCAAATGGGTGATTGACCCCTCCCTCACTGCGGTTTCCTACTTTTATTACATCTACCTTTGAATATACTCTTATAACAAGACTCTAGTTTAACAGCTTTTTACCTCTGGCCAGGGGGTGACATACAATACCCATCAGGATGGAGTGAAGGGCATTGCAGGAGCAGCAAAACTGCAAAAGAAAATCAACAAACCATAATCCAGAACTTCAGAGACTCTATATCAACCACCTAGAACTAGGCCAGCCTAATCTCTCCCCATCCGGAAGCTCAGGGAAATTTGTGGAAGAGGGGGCGGTAAGATTGTAAGAGCACAAGGATGGGAGGAGCAATGATATGCAAGATTCTCCACATAAGTTAGGGCCGAAGATACTCCACATAAATCATAATTGGACTTTGCATGCCCTGCGCAATGTCCAACACACTATTGACCCCATAAAGTCTAGCATTTGCTAAAGGTACCAAGATCCTTGGAGGCAAGGGATTGGCAGCCACAGTAGTGTTCTTATGCTTAAGGGGAACACGGGAAAGGGTTCAGGGAAATGCCACTGGGTCATCGGAGAGGAGGGCCCAGAGGAGAATCAGGCATGCACATTAAAGGATTCTCCTGGGATTGGGGGGGGGACTGGGAGATGGGGAGGGAGGGGTGAGGGGAGGGGGAGCAGGGGGGTCGGGGGGAAGGAGGAGGGAGGGAGGGAGGGAACCGGTGTACCTATTAAGTTTGTATGAGTGGAAATAATAATAAAAAATGTTAAAAAAAAGATTAGGTTTTTGTAAGAGCACAAAGCGTTTAGTTCCCTAAAAACACTGCAATTCCTGATATATAGTAACCATGAATCTGAGCCAATTTGTTTCAGACAGTTTTGGTGGTGTCGTGTGTCCTATCTGTATTCACAAGGACAAAGTAGACAGGTCTAGATTTCAGAACTAAGGCTGCCATGATGTCTCACATAACTGAGCACTGACGGCCAGAAATGCCTCAGATTTCAAATTAATTTTTGAACATTACATGCTCAGAAATCTTTTCCCTACTTTTCACAACCCCCAACGTTCGGTTATATAACTCCATAAATGATCAAAACCCACAATTGAAGAAGCTGGGAATTACATAAAGCCAGGTATAGTGGCACACGTCTGAAATACAGCATCTCAAAGGTCCAGACCAGGAGAGAGGTATTCTTGTGAGCGTAAGCCTGGCTCAGCTGTGCAATGAGCCCCTGCCTCAAAACAAACAAATAGATAACCAAAAAATAAACTCAACTGTACAAGCCCTTCTTATAAAAAAGAAGGCCTATATAACTCAGGCAGTGGCTTTTCATGTGAAGACAGAGAGGAGAAATCAAGTCTACCTTCCTGCTGAGTATCATCATACTAACCAGGGCAGAAGGTGATCCAAGATGGTGGCTAGGCTATCAGTGAGCTATGAGGTCACCAGTGAATAGGAACCTTAGCCTACTACAATTTTCTTATCTGTAAAAAGGAGGGTGTATGCATGAGACCGAAGTATCAATAAATAGTTCCTTATATAAGGTATCACAGAGGAGAACACTGGACAGTTTGTTTGGCTTAACACTTGGCATATTGCTGAGCAATTGACCTTATAAATCTTGGCTATTGTTCGTAAGCAAAGATTTTAGGAACCAGAAAATAGAAAAAGAGAGAGTGGAAAGTCTGTCTGGGTACACAGAAATTCATCCCAGCAGTAGGCTTCTCTGAGGAACACGCCCCCGTCACACACACACACACACACACACACACACACACACACACACACACGCACACACACACCCTTGAATTTAAGCTCAATTCCAGGCCACCACTCCCAGGGCTCACCTAACCTAACCTAAGCAAACGGATGCAAGGCAGCACAAAAAGGGTTACAGCTGTGTTTCTAAACAAATAAGCACTGCCAAAGCTCGGTGCTGATATGAAATTATAATCAACACACTCACAGAATGGTGGTATTTATCATGTTGTTAGCATTGTAAATTTGTACCATTGTAGATAGAAGTCACACAGCTTGGGGCCCTGTACCTTCACCTATTGTTTTCCCTGTGTTATGATAAATTTCCAGCAACACTTGATTAAAACTGCCAATTTGTTGGGAATAAAGAGAATCTCTCGACACCACCAGGACTAATTACGTTGTCCTTGCCAAAGGGGTAGTTGAATAATTGCATGCGATTATTGCACAGGCATGGCGCTTTTCACGTCAGTAGCAAAGCAATGAAGATTGATTCCCTTTAATTAATCATTCAAAAATAGCCCCCTTGTATCATTCCCCAAATAGGGGAGAGCATGTTCCTACATCTTTCTTCCAAAGGACGCCTGGATGCAATTGCTTCCTTGATGAGATATCAAAATGTGTGTGCCTGTCCGAGATAGGAGGACTTACTCAGTAATTGATTGTGGGTCCTATTCTCTGGTTCTTTATCCCTGGCCCTGAACTCTCTTTGTAATCTTAACAGCCTCAAGCACATTTACATAGCTTTCATTAATGGTACTCTGGCTTCTCATTAGAAAGGGAGGCCACAGCTCTTATCTGATCCATCATAGACTTGATTTGTATTTCTGTTCGCATGATATACTGTGCTTCAGTGTTCTGGTGTTTGGTCTGGAGAATCAAAGGCTCTGGAAGACAATACATTATTAGAAAGCATTCATATACACTATTATATGTCACTTGTATTGTTTGTTTGCAGTTCTTTCTTCACCAGTCTCATGATTTAAAGCATTATGCTTCCAGTTCCTAACTTATCTCTTTACTTTAAAATAGATAAAATTAGTACCTTGAAATGTGTGTGTCTTTATAAACTATTCTATCATTAGTAGGATGGTTAATAGTGTTTGCTCTGGAACAAGCTTAATCATCAGCATTTGCTAATGGCTTTTTTTTTTCAGCGTAAAAAGCTTGATGAACTTCTTTCTAACTGAGAAGCAGAGCTGTGGCTGGGAAATAACCGCACTGGGGCATCTCTACATTTCATTCACCTGGGTCTTGTCATCTTATTTTTATTCCACTTTCAGAAAATATCATATTAAGACATTTTTATGTGATACTATTTCCAATTTTGTAAAAAAAATTCATCTACTTATGATAGAGAGAAAGAGAGAAAGAAAGAAAGAAAGAAAGAAAGAAAGAAAGAAAGAAAGAAAGAAAGAAAGAAAGAAAGAAAGAAAGAAAGAAAGAAAGAAAGAGTGAATCCACTTGTAGACAGGTCAGGGCGCATGGGTAGAGGTCTGAGCACAACTTTTGGAAGTCATTTCTTTTCTGTCACCATGTGGGCTTCCAGGAATCAAATTCAGGTCACCAGGTTTACAAGTGGATGTTTTCAAGTTGACACAGATTTCAACTTGACAATTGCAGGCTGAGCTCTAGGCGAATCTGCAAAAAATTACTAGTAAAGCGAACCCTAAGCAAGCCTGCAGAAGATTAGAGTCTGATTAGGCTGGTAAGATCCAGTCTACAGTGGGTGGGACAGATGGTGGACAAGATGGAAGGAGCTAGTCCAAGATTTTGGCATTCTTCAACATGCTTTTGCAAAGTCACAGTCTGGCAAGTGGGGTTTGCTCCTTTGTGTAATTCCTGGGGCTATGGTATAGCCAGTTCCCTGGACTGCTGGTGCTGGTATCGGCTCTCCTTACCAAGCTGGATTATGAACTGTAATCACCGTGAGCAAGAACAAAACCCTTTGTTCCCCCAGTCTCTTTGGTTGTGAATTTTTTGGCAACAGGCAGAGTAGCTGCAACGAGTATTTTATCGACCGAGTCTTCTCGCAGCCCTACTATTTTCAACTATTTAAGTCACTAGAGCAATGAGGTGAATGGGCACCATGGCTTATGCCAGCTTCTCCTTTATTTCTCTAAATCTTTCTTTGTAAAGCTCCATTCTGTGCTGGCTTTCCCAGACTTAAGTGCATCAAGCAGAGAGAAAAGAGGGAGGGTTAAAAGGAAGTGAAGCATTGGGAGTCGCTCTGGACTTTGTTCTGATACCCTTACATGGTTAAATTGTTCTGTATATCAATAGTTATTTAAGTAAATTTAAAAGTCCCTTTGGAGCTTTCTCCTTAGAAAACTGTAGAAACATGCAATTTGGTACTATCAACATCCATCCTAAAAGGTTGAGTTACAGAGGAGAAAGCTGGGGTCGTTCAGCGGGGCATATGCATTATTGAGTTTCAAAATCTCTGTGACCATATAGCTGAAAAACAAACAAACAATTAGAGGGAGGAATTATTTATTTTGGCTGAAGCTTCGTGAGATCTCAGTTCACTGTCCTGGGCTCTGTGAGTTTGGTCTGTTGTGAGGCAGATCTTCATGCTGCAGGGACTTGATGAGGGGAAGGTAGCAGAAAGGAATCAGAGAGAAAGGGGAACGTGGGAAGGACCCCAAGGAAAGTTATAACCACCACCACCAACCACCCTTCTGCAACTGGGCCCCACCTCCTACTTACATCACTTCCCACTAATGGGGCAGGTTGTTAACCCATTGAGGAATTAATCTACTGAATAGGACAAAGACAGAGTCAGGATCTCATTCATGACCCCCCCACCCCCACAACTGCCCAACAAACCACTACAACATGAGGCCGTATGGGACATGCTGTGTTCAAAGTATAATAGCATTATGAAAGAACAAAAAACCAGTGAATGAACAGAAACCAAGCTCCAGCCCTAGACTGCAACTGCAACTCTGACACATTTTCCCTTTCAAATCAGATCCTGAGAGAAGACAGCATCTTTTTAAAGGGTGACTATAAGAATAAGTCATATCAGTGAAAGAAATTGCATTCAACAGATTCTTACTGAAATACAGTAAAAATGTCTATAGTAATTCCAAAGTGGGGCACCTAAAAATTACAAGTGTATTCTAGGGAAAAGAGTAAAGATGTTCTCTACAAGCGTAGTGGTTGGAGAAGCATAAATGAGAGGCTATAAATGGGAACCTAGTAAGAAGTCAAACATCATATAGAACATGTATTTTATGTGTGTATATATGTGTCTGTGTGTGTCCATATGTATGTATGTGTGTACGTGTGTTTGTGTGTGTGCTCAATAGGCTGGGCTGGCTGACCATTGAGCACTAGAGATCACATCACCTGGTCTTTGTTGTTCCAGTGCAGGTACCTTTGTACAGAAATAGGAGACACCAGTGCTTTCTTTAGAAAGCAGTTTTCTTTCGCACCAGTACAGGGTTAGTGGATTTGTATCCGAAGACTGAGTCCTGAAAACAGCAGGGCTTCGCCTTCCATGGCTTCTTTTATGTCTTTGTTTTCCATGTGCTCTGGGAGTTGCACATGTACTCGATACAGATCGAATCAGGCTCCCTCCCTCCCCTGTCATGTAGCCCTTTCCTTGTTTTGGGAGGGTCCCTGTCACACTGGGATTACAGGTGCACACCTGTCATAGTCATTTACAGGTATCAACTCAAAGGCTGAGGGGTCAAGCTCAGAGCATATTCATAGAGAATTAGTGGTGAGTTAGACCCAGAGCAATCGTGTAGGAGATTGTCTAGCTGCTGGGGAGGCCCAGCCCATGGTGGGAGGGACTAGTCTCTGGGCAGGTGACTAAGATGGAGGGAACTGGTTGAGGAAATTGGCATCCTTCTGTATCCTTGGCCAGACATGTTGGTCTGACAAGTGAGGATTGTCTCTCTCATCAGTCTTAAGGGTTTGGTGTGGCCAATTTACTCAGTCCCTGGTGTTGATGTGCATGCTCCTGCCAAACTGGAACCGAAACCAAGAATCATAAACTGGAATAAAATCCTTTATTCCCTTAAACCATTTGATTGTGAATTTATGGGCAAAAATGCAGAGTAACCGTAACAATGCCACCACACCTAGCTTTTTCCTTGTGACTTTTGGTGATTGAACTGAGGTTCTCATGCTTCCTTGGCAAGCACTTGAATGGCTTGAGTACTGCTGCCCAGAACATGCGTTTTAAAGTAAGTTATTATGATGATGAAACTCCTTGCATTCATATAGTAAACTTGCCATTACAATATGGAAGACAGGGGGATTTAAACAATAGACATTTAATTTCTCAGAATTTCAAAAGCTGGAAGTTTCAGTATAAAAGGTCAGCCAGATTTTTCTTATTAATTCTTTCTCCTTGGTTTATAGATGCCCATCTCATTTCTCCCTTCCTCAGTGGAGTTCTGTGTCCTATTTTTTCTTGGAAGGATACCTGCCACATTGAACTGGGGTCTACTTGAATGATGTTCTTTTGCTTTGGATACGGTTAGCAAGGAGGAAAGGTAAAGCAAAAGAACGCAAACCCAGGCTTCATCCACGAGGACTGAAGTTTATTTAGCGAACTCCAGATACGTCTTTTTAAATGGTATATCTTTCAGCCTGGGGAGATGGCTCAGAGGTTAAAGCCTTTGCTTCACAAGCAGAAATACCTGAGTTTAGATCCCTGGTCCCTTGTAAATATGCTGAGTGGATATAGCAGAGGTCTGTAATTTCAGCCCTGGAAAGCAGCAATTGGGAAACTTCAGAGAAAGGCAATAAAGAGGGAGAGGAGGTAGAACAATCCAGGATGATTTGCAGTGTTACTGTTAAAACTCCACAGGCACATACTCAGGTGTCCTTTTACACACACACACACACACACACACACACACACACACACACACACAAATTAAATTACATTAAATGCTGTATACCAACGTATATGAACATCCACCTATCAATTTGGAGGGCCATAATTCTGCCCACCATACTCCCAAGTCGTCCTCACTGGTCTGCACGTGGTGCGTTGTGTGTGTCCAGTCTCACCAACTATGTGCTGGGTCAAAGCAGCTGGACTCTCCTGAAGCGGCAAATTGACTCTGAACATAAAAATTGGTACAAGGTAAAGATATAAATACACAAGTTTTGTACTCACATGTTTCTGAAATACCAGGTTTTATTTTCCAAAGATCAGGGATAGATTGGATTCAAGATCTCATGTGAGCGATACCCCTATAGCCTAGGAAATACTTGTGAGCCCCATGTAGGTAAGTCAGAGCAAACTGGAATGGCTACCTCTTCCTTTCCCTTCTGATTCACCTCTGCTTTTCTAGCTCCAGCTGCAAAGAAAGGCAGTCTTACAAATGCTAGCTAAAGAAATGCATTTCTGCCTCTCTCTGTCTTTAGCTCAGCTGTCTCTCTCTGTTCTCTCTCTCTCTCTCTCTCTCTCTCTCTCTCACACACACACACACACACACACACACACACACACATCCAACTATATAAAATATGAAGAACCCTCCCTGTGCTTCTAATGAATGCACCAGCGTGGGCCCGATGTATTACCACATTCTTGAATCCTGAGGTAGCAACCGCTGATAATCAATATTCTAGATGTGATCTCAGAGTCTGTGCTATTTTCCAAAAGAGCATTAGCCTCTAAGCCTCACATTAGAGTGTGTAACGTTTGGCTTTGATTTGTCAGTAACTATCACCCCCAGGTCCCCTCCTGCCTCTCTGCTTCCGACGCTTCTCCCACCTGCAAGGCCTGGACAATGCTATGTCATGCTATAGAGAAAAAAATAAAGCACTTTCTTCTTTCCCAAATTGTCTCTTCTGGGAACCTATTTATCAGAAGGTGCCACACAAAAGAGAGGAAGTGCTGTAGGTAGATATTATAAATTCCACTGGGGTTTCAACAGCTGAACTGTCTATTTTCTTCTAGCAGGAGATGTTTTCTATATCTACTGATTGCGCTTTCATTCTTTAATCTTTATACATGAAAAGCTAAAAGTGGAAAGCTGGGGACGAAAATTTTCCCTGTAAATTGTTGAGCATTTGCAACAGATAGAGGAAAATCGCAGTGTGAAAGCTGTTAAAGCTGTGAAAAAAAATAAATTAGCGGCGCCACAGGAAAGAGAGGATTTACGGAAGGACAAGGAGCCGCAAGAGCTTACAAGGCCATTTCGTAATAAAGGAAATTATGGTCAACGCAAAGCCCACTTTGGGAAATTTACATTTTGATGGATAATACGCTTATAACAATTAGCATGAAATGTTTCTGGTTTACCTACGACATGTTTCTAATAGATAGTCTGAATGCATCCTCAGCTGAATGTAAGCGCTAATATTTGAAGTGCAGGTAATTCCTGGCTCCTCATTTAAAATACCATAATGCTCTCCTTGCTCCAGGCAGGCGAAAATAAAATCTCAATTAAAATAAAAGTGGGCCCGGTTCCAGTTAAGCAATGATCATTTTGAGAATTAATGCAATAAAGCTCTTTCTGTAAAGTGCACACTCAGTGTGGCGTGGGAACAATGACATCAGGCTGGGAATCCAGCCCCCCCAACCCGGGAGCTGACTTCTCCTTAGCCAGGCTGCTTAATCTTGCCCATGTCACTTAACCTCTCAGGACAAGAGCTTCCTTAGGATGAAACATGAAATTGAACCTGTCATCCCTCAGCTCTTCAGCTTTGGAAGGTTGAGCTTTACGATAGTGGCAACTTCTGGGAACGCTCACGGCATTAAGAAGGAAGAGCATGCAAAGGGATTTGGCTTCACAGCAAACTGGAGAACATTCCAGAACTACTACAGTGACTACAGACAGGCAATAGCAGTGCTTGTTCAAAATAAAAATCTTTTAGAAGCGTTCTCTTTTGAGTTTTATTTGTATTATTAGCCTGTCCCCCCCTCTCTCTACAATACTGCATTCAATGTGTGTGCCTGTGAAGACACAAGGGTGACATCAGGAATCATCCTGAATTGCTCTTCGTCCTTAATGCTTTGCTCTAGAGTTTCTCAGACTTCATCCTCCAGGACCAGAAATGCAAGCCACCGCCATATCTGCCTGGCATTTTTTGAATATGTTTGCATCCTTAGCTGATTCCTCCCTCCCTCCCTCTCTCCCTCTCTCCCTCCTTCCCTCCCTTCCTCTCTTCCTTCCTTTTTTCCTTCCCTTCCTCCTTCCTCCCTCCCTCCCTCTCTCCCTTCCTTCTTTCCTTCATCAAAAAAGCATTAGCCTTGATCAAGAAGGTAACCAGAGTAACATGTTGGAACATGTATCTGGTGTTTGAGGTGTGTTATGCGAATAACACCAGAGTACCAAATCAATTGGAAAACCCCCAGGATATTAAAATAAACCCAATTGTAAAATGCTCGCTTAGTATGTGTTTATGTGTAAGGTCTGGGGCTCAATTCTTAGCACTGGAGGGAAAAGGGGATAAAAACAAACAGCAAGACTGTCAGTTGCCTGTTTTCTCCCTTTGAAAGAGAAGACGTACATTTATGGGGAAAAGCTGGGCCAGAGAGAATCCTATGGTGTTGACTTGGAATTGGAAGCATTTTCCGTATATATACATATGTTATAGGGCAACTGCACTTCAAAACACACCAATGTGGTTTAAGAATTGTTTTGAGCTAAAAGTGGTTGAGAAAAATACAGATTCCACACCTTTCTGCTTTCTCTCTCTTATGGTCTTCAGAGACTCATGTGATGAAAGCTTGCTTCCCAACACAGTGTTCAAAGTGAGAAGCTTGAGGGACATGATTGGATCATGAAGCTCTGACCTTATCAATTAATTCATACACTAAAGGGTTCGTGTCTGATAGACTATTGTAAGGCGATGGCCAATTAGACATTGGAATCTAGCTTGGGGGAACGATCCTTGGAAGAATGCGTTAAAGGGGCTGTAACCTTGTCTCTAAACCATTCTCTGTCTCTCTCTCTGCTTCCTGCCTGCCATAAAGTAAGCTGCTTTCTCCTTGCATGCTCCAGCCACCTTGAGGCTCTGCCTCACTTGGGGCTGCAAACAATGCAGCCAAGTGACCACAGAATCTTTGAGACAGCCACATAAATCTCTTCTTCTTGAGTTATTTTATTGTCAGATATTTTGTCACAGTGACAACAACTGACCAATGCACTACCTATTTAACCTCTGCAGTCAACTCGAAGCCCTTTTTAGATTAAACAGTACCAGTGAAGTCTATATGCTAGTCCTTACTGTTCATACTTATTGTCCTTTAATTTCATGTAATAAATACATGAACTTGCTGTAGTTTCCTACTCTGGAAGTGTAATGTCCTTTTCATTGTTTATCAGCTCTTTGTAAATTTTGTATTATGTTAAGATATTATACAAGCACTAGTACTGATCATCTGTCTCACCAAAGGTCTCCTATCTCTGTGAATGTGTGAGGCGTTTATTTAAATGCCATGGTTTGCGTGTCTTTGTTGATCTGTATTTTGTTAGTGTAATATAAAGGGTCATGTCAAGAAAGGTAAAAGGGCCCAAAGCAAAGGGACATACTCTTTTCTTTTCTATAAGTATAAAATCACTAGGCTTGTAAATGTGCAAACAAGAATATGTATATAAATGCATATATTTGGATACATCTTCTAAGTCTTTTTACCGAAAGGCAGGACAGTAGTGACATTGCAGTGTGAACACTTTGACTTTCAAATACTTCTGCAAATGTTCCAGGACCCTCAGAAAAATGGATGATCACTGAGGTACACAAAGAGCCTAGAATATTGTGTGAAACAGAAAGCATGGAACTACTAGGCCAATGAGAATGCGTTAGACACTAGATTGAGCCTGGAGAGGCTTCTGTTGATCAAATGTGAAGGCACACAAATGAGCATCGGGTTGTGGTCTCATCAAAGATCCCTGTGACCTGATGTTAGGCAGCCTAAAGGAGGACGGATATGTTCTGGCCCATGGTCTGAGTGGTTGCAGTCCATCATGATTGGGGAAGGTAGGTGACAGGTGGCTCTATAATGTCAGAAAGTGGGACAGCTGTTTGTTGCATGGTGCTGATCTGGATATAGAGAGGCCAGGGGTAGAGACAGGGCTGAGCTATTGTAACTCTAAAGGTCCTCTACCCTGCCAGTGGCTAACATTCTCCATGAGGTTCCACAAAAAAAGCATCACCAGTGGGAACCCTGTATTCAGATGCATGTGCCCAGGGTGCACATTTCATATCCAAAACTTGGGAGCAACATATTGTCACATCTTTGGTAATCTCTATTATCAAAAACTTACTTATAGTAGAAATTCCTGCCAGGTACCATCTAAATCAAATGATCAATGTAAACACCGCCAGTAATGAGAGAAATAGACACTATGTGCCTTCCAATGAGATATCACAAAGACAACACAGAGTTTGTGCTGTTCTAATCAAATATGTATTACCGGTTAATAGCCAGCCCTCTCCTGAAATGCTTGGGACCAGAGCCATTTTGATTTTGTATTTCCTGTTCTGTTTGTAGAGTATGCATATGGACATGGTGAAACAAATTTGGAAATGAGAGCCAGGTCTAGTTATGGCTCAAACTTACTCTATACATATAGGTTGAAGGCCATCTTATATGATTTTAACTTGCTTGCATTTTGCCTGTGTCCCGTGACATGATGAGGTCATTGTGGAATTTTTCATGGTGGCCTCATGCCAGAATTCAAAAAGTTCTGATTTCTGAGCATCTCAGATTTTGAATTTTCTCAATAGAGATGCTCAAGTTATACCAGGATTTAATCATAAGGAAACATCAGGTTGGAAGACAGTTGGAACTAAAGGACATCCTATAAGATGATCGTTCTAATGATGATTTTGAAGAGTGATGGGATTCTGACACTCAAGGAAGACTGAAGGACAGAGACTTCAGGGCCAGGTGAGATCTGGGAGCAGACAAGACCTGGAATCGAATCTTTTGCTACATAGATACTGCAGGGAAAATTGGTGCTATCTGAATCCAGTCTGTGGGGAAGGCAGGGCAGCACTTGGTTCTTCTGTGTGCATCTCAAGTGTGCTGCTTCTCCACCTGAATTAGAGATGTTTGCACTGTCTGTCCTCCTAGTCCGCCAGCTGTTTGACTTCAGTTTCACAGCTGGCTCCATTTGCTGTCATTCTGGAGCGCCTAGGGCATGCTAAACCCTCCTAACTGTTTGTGGAAGACAGGAGGGGAGGAACAAGGGACAAAGGCAGCCTGCCAAAAATCGACATGTGACCCTTCTGCCAGACAGTTCAGTTGGGCTAGGTTCCTAGATGACGCTGAGCTGCATAACGATTGTATAAAATCCTATCTTTGCTTTCCTTAAAGTGTCTCTGGAGGGAAGAAAAATCACCAAAGTGTGTTTTTGGACCAGGTTGTCATTAAGCCGGGAAAAGCTATTTTGTTGCCTTAATTAGTTTTATTGTTTTGACATTTTAGCTTTTTAAAGGCTTTGTGCTGGAATTCAAGTACAGTATTTCATTGCTATGGAGTCTATTTTAATGAATGATTATTATACAAATGAAGCTGCTAATAGGATCCCTTTCCCCATCCCAGAAAACAAACAAAATCCACATGGCAATGCTCAAGGGTCTCTACTTCATATTAAAGCTGTGTGTGCTATTGTCTTCCTTAGAAGCAGGAAGAAAAAGAACAAGGAGGAGGAGGAGGAGGAGGAAAAGAAGGAAAAGAAGAAGAAAAAAAGCCCAGCAAATTGTAAATAATATTCTACTACACAAAGTTGAATAGAACTTGTGATCATCGACTCATTGCCAGTAGATGGTTCCTTATGAAAAGACATCCTCTGCCGGTTTTGTTCTGAAATTTGAAAAAGACCAAACATGCCCAAATCTGGGTGCCCATCAGCGCAGTCATTTGTTAAAGATACTGGCGCTTTGCTTTCTCTTTCTATACCTGCCTGCTTGTGGAGAGGAGCTGTACTGAGCTTCCATGCCTGGAACCGGCTGCCAGCCACGCAAAAACGTTAGCTCTCACTCCTAGAAGGAATGCTCCACCCATCTGTTCATAAACAATGATATCTTGTGCGGAAGCTCAGCCTCCCTGGACTTCAATGAATGTGGCGTCCCATCCTAAGGGACGCTACGCCATATTACCCAGCAGGGCTCCAGTTACAAGAGCATGCTAAACAATTAGACCTCATTTACATTTTACAATTAGCTTTCACTTACATTTTACTGTGATTTTTACACGCGTCGAAGGCTTTATTCCACATCTTTGCTAAATCCACAAACCGTGAATTTAAGCATCCCATATTTTTGACATGTTATTCCACATGCTAAATGTCAGTCGTCTACATTTGGTTGAACAAAGGCTAAGAATTATACAAGAGCGTACCCAAATTGAAATGAAATGACTCTGAAATCAGAAAGCTAAGCTAAATCATTTACAGTGGCTTCATGAGAGCCTGAGAGATGAAATGCAAATTTCCTCTCATGTTAAATAAGATATATTTAACTCGTGTCATGTAGCCTAAAGGTCTCGCCAGATAGATTTCTGAAGGTCTGCCGCTTTATTAGGGCACGGAAGAGATCCATCCATTGGAAATCAATATGTACTGCTGAGTTCTAATTATAAATTATTGGGAAATGCAGGTGGCAAATTGGCAGGCGGTTCTTGCTACGAGTTTAAAAGAAAATTGGTTTAATTTCCAGAATGTGAGTTGAGGGCAAATTTCCATGTTCATGTATGTTTGCCTTTAATCCTCCCTGGCCCTCCTCCCCCGCCCCAGGCTTTGGTTGCCAGAGGAACAGTCTCCATGGAATGCTGCCTTCTAAATTCTGGAAAGCAGCACTCTACAAATCCAACATGATGGTGTTCATAGGGAAATCACACATGTTTACATTTTGTTGGAACAAATAAGGAGACATTTAGCTGCTTTCTTCCCATCTTTTTCATGGTCATTTTACTTCTAAACATACAGCCCTATGCCTTCCTTAGCCTTTTAAAACATTTCTGGTCTGGAATTCTCACTGCTTCTCTTCAAAGTTCCTCAGCCTGAATATATGCCTAGCTTAAAGTACTTCCTTTTTCTTAGTGCAAATTATATAAGGGAAGTTTATACTCCACAAAATAGCCTAACACAAGGAGGAATGGGGCAGTCCCATTTTTTTTGCATGAATCTGATTTCTGTATTAGTAGTCTAACACCCAAGCAATGTACATTGCAATTACTTAAAAACTTGACTTCGGTTTGCAAATCAGGAGAAGATAAGCTTCCGTTTCAGAGTGAGCCCATCCTAGGACACAGTGGGTGTGTGGCATGCTGAGAGCTCTCCATGACCTGTGATTGGCTTTTTGATGTCTTGTGGGTAGGAATCAGCTGGCTCAATGTGCCCGGTGCAGCTGTGAAAATCTCCTGTCCTCCCGATACATGGAAGCAAGTAGTAAAATCTGACAGCAAAGTATGACAGCTCCCATGATATAGAACGGACACAATGTTTGGGGAGTGCCAGAGGAGCCCACAGACTGGAAGGAAATTAGGAAGGTACTTACCATGCCAGACAGATGACGGACAGTCTAGAACATCTTCTCCAATCTCCTATTCATCCCTTAAGAAGAGGTAAAAGAATAAGAAGACAACAACCAGGGGCCCATTGGAACAGTGACTACTTAAGTTCAGGAGAACAAGGGCCTGTAGTTAACCTTTTGACCTGAACTGCAGAATGAAAATGAGTCCATTAGTATGACTGGGTCACACTGAGAATAGTTACAAATGCCAACATGTGACCTAAGATTCTCTCATTTCTCTTGCAGAGACTGAAGAGATAAAAAGAACTTAGGAAACTAACATAATCCATTTAAGTTTATGTGCAAATATTAATTCTGCTTGAAGAAGCAAATGTTATAGAACTCTTTCACATACAAAGCATAAGAAATATTTCATAAGGTCACTTACAATTGTCAATTTGCAGCTCTAAGTGCTGGGACATGTTACCACTCAGTATAAAATGTCCACACATCCAAACACATCAGAACATTGGCATTGTACACAAGGTGTTACCCATGAAGCACAAACACACAGATGCCTAGATACTTCCACATGGAAGGAATCTTTGAAAATAGTTATCACTGGAGGTGGGTGTGATAGTACATACTTATAATTCCGGCATTCAGAAAGCTAGAGCAGAATGGACAAGAATCACTAGCTGGAAGTGGTTTTGAAACATCCCCCTTGCTAGATAGCTTACAAAGTAACAGTCAATACAATGGAAGCCACTTGGGGAGAAAGGCAATCAAAAGTCTCATCAATCTGTGAAATCTGCAAGTTGTAATAACAATTACCATGGCAAGAAATGGCAAACATTATAATAGTGGTGTGAATATCGAAGAGGCAACCCACAACTTTCTGATCATATTTAAGGCCTGCTTGTCAGAAGGGACCACATTCCTGTACACTAGAATAAGACTTTTGAAAGTGGAAGACATCGGTCTCAGGGAAAAGACAGGCTATGAAATCTTAGCTTTGAAGACAATATACCAAACTGCTACATCCACAGATTGGAAAAGCACTTAGTGCTCAACCTCAAAGCCTCTTCTGCAACAAAAGCTATTTACTACAGAACACAACTGGCCAACTCGCAGAGAATACATGATTGTGGGCTGCTTGGCCCTAATCAGGACATCTAAGTCACATCCACCCTTATTCCAAGGCTCAGAGGAAATCACAGAAGAAGGGGAAGGAAGGGATTGACGTGGGACAATAGTGAATCAAACACTATCTCCTGGATATGACAAGAAGTAGATGGGAAGTGTTCTACCAACATCTCACTAGGAAAGGGGGACGATCTCAAGATATTCCACACCTCTGACTCATGAGAACTAATTGGGGAAAAAAGGGAGAAGATGCCGTCCTCAATAGTATACACACTGATCTGTGACACTTGTTGAAGTGTGAATCCTGCCAGGCATAGGGCATCAAAGACCAACTAGATGAAGCACAGTGGGCTACATAAGTGAAATGACTGGAAAATAGGAGGAAACATGACAGAGGAGATGAAGGGCTGTTAAAGGAAAAGAAGAGTGAGTGGAAATGGGCACTAAGGAGAGAGAAAAAATAAAAATAAAAGCATTAAAAAGTAAAAGTAAAGAAAGCCAGGCAAAAAGATTGAGAGTTCAAGACCAGCCTGGGTGCATAATAAGACCCTTTGTCAAAATACACACACACAAAAGTAGCATCATTGGGCTGGATGTGTAGCAAAGTAGTTGACTTCATTCATGAAATCTTGAGTTCAATGTACAACCCAGATACATAGAAGATAGATAGATAGAGAGAAAGATAGATAAAAAGATAGAAGATAGATCGATAGAGATACATGATAGTTCCATTTTAGTTCATGTGCAGAAGCAAATGTTATAGAACTCTTTTACATACAAAGTATAAAAATATTTCATAAAGTCACTTCTGATTGTCAACTTGCAGCTATAAGTGCTGGGACATGTTACTACACACTATATATATTCAAACACATACACAAGCATGTGTACACACATCAGAACAGTGTGAACACATTCTTTATCATGAGTGGATAGGTGATATATAGACGAATAGCTAGATGATAGCTAGATGATAGAAAGACAGACAGACAGACAGACAGACAGACAGATAGATAGATAGATAGATAGATAGATAGATAGATTATAAGAGCACAGTCTTATGCACTGGCTCCTCTAGCTTCAATGTGCTTTCCTACATTATTTTATTAGTCGTCGCCACCTTTACTCTTGGTGGATGCATTACTGAAATCCCCAACACAGTACCTGTAAAAAAAGCCCAAAGTCTATGTTGCTTTTACCCCAACCTGCTGCTCTGACATGATGTGACAGTTTCACTAACTTTGTACTTATTTGAATGCTCATGAAGCAGAAAATTCTATAATGGTTAAAAAACAATGAAAAACACAACACTCTTCTTGCAACCATTTTAGAATTTTTTATTTTGCTCATTAGCATGGTATCAGCCCTTCTCTTCCTGACTGTAAAATTGTGGATATGAATCACACAGAGTCTCACGTTCCTCTTCTGGAAATGCTGTTTATTGTTTATTTGCCTTAAGGGTCTTAGCGTGTGCGTGTGTGTGTGTGTGTGTGTGTGTGTGTGTGTGTGTGTGTGTGTACACCCCATTAAAATAATGGATCTAAGCATTTCATTGACATAAGATACTTCGAAGTTTGTATTTTGTATTCTTGATGCTCTTACCTCAATCTTTTCTAAAAATATTTTAATGATTTATTTGAGAGAGAGAAGGAGAGACAGAGAGAGAGAGAGAGAGAGAGAACAACTTTCAGAACCCAATTCTGTCCTTCTACTCTATGGAGCTCTACAGATTCAACTCAGAAGGAGAGACCACACTTATCTTCCGGCCTCTGTGTCTTCTTTATCATCACACAGTACATATGGTACCGAAAATGAGTCACCTCTATTTACGCTTTTAAATAGATGTAGAAATTAGCATTGTGTTGCCTGTGCAAGCTTATATTCTAAAATCCTTATTCTCTATTCAGGTTAATTCTCTCCCCTGACCCACTGTTGAGAATGTCCTTGGAAAACTCATTTATCAAAGGAATTTAGGACCACAGCAGTTTTTCAAAGTTGAAAAGTACTTTCTAGAGGACACCATCTCATAATTAGGCACAAGTGTCAACTTGACTGTTAAAGGGTTTGTGCTCTGGGCACGTTTATAGAGAATTAGTGGTTGAGTTAAGCCCAGAGCAAACCTGCAAGACATTATCTAGCAATGGGGAAGGTCCAGCCCATGATGGGTGGGACTAGGCCCTGGAATAAAATACCGAGAGTTGATTGAGAAAGTCGGCATCCTTCTGTACATTTGGCTGCACATGCTGGTCTGGCAAGTAAGGATCGTCCTTCAGCCATTACGTAGAGATGGTGTGGCCCGTTCCCTCGGCCTTGGTGTTGGTGTGAGCCCTCCCGTCAAGCTGGACTGAGAACTGTAACCAGATAATCGTAAGACACAATAAACCCCTTGTTCCCTTAAGCCTTTTGATGGTTATTTGTCAGCAACCATGCAGGCAAACTGCAACACACCAAGTACTTTTTTTAAATATAAAGCATGATTTCACTCTGTTTTGATCACTGCTGAGCATACTCAGTAGTTCTTGCGCTATCTCATCACCCTGCACGTTGTCTCCCTTTTGCTGTATCCCTGTTCTTTCCATTCTTGGTCCCAAGAATAATGATTATTTTTTCCCTCTGATCAGAGATTGTATATACCAATATGAGACCCATTTCTATTTTTTAAAAAATTATGAATCATTAAGATCATTAAAAATATGAGCAATGATTCCATTTTTATTTATTTATTTGAGGACGGGGGGAGAGAGAGAGAGAGAGAGAGAGAGAGAGAGAGAGAGAGACTGAAAGCGCAGGCTCATATACCATGCAGCACATGTGGTAGTCAGAAGTGCAACTTTTGAAAGTTAGCTCTTCACTATTTGGATTCCTGGCATCGAACACAGGTTATCAGGTGTAAGTGCTGGCAATTTTATTCACTGAGCCATTTCATCAATCCTGAGAAATGATTCTCACTCTAAGATTATCAGAAAAGTAAATAACAAAAAATAAAAGGTAAATTCTATGCTATGTCAGTACTCATCATGTTCTATGTGTTGTGTCTAGGAAATAGAATGCTATTTTAAAATATTTTTAGAGACTGGAGAGATGACTCAGGGGTTAAGACTCTTCCTTGCAAGTAGAAGAACCTGAGTTCAAATCCTGGATCCCGTGCAAAAAAAAAAAAAAAAAAAAAAGACAGGCAGAAATGGTAACAGCCTGCACTTCTGGCCCTGAAAGATGGATCCTGGGAAATCCCAAAGCAAAGCAAAAAGGAAATAGCATCAATTCAGGATGATTCCATCTTCAATCAGGCGCGTGCTCCATTCTGATCCATGACATAATGACGCGGTGAGATTTGCCCAGTGACTCTGGCTGTTGAAGTGCAGCCAGGCGACCAGAATTCTTGAGCAGCCACATTGTTGTTTGACATCATCAGTTCTGAAGCACTAGATTTATCATTGGCCCTTTAGAAATTTAATTTACATATATCATCTCTACTGTGAGGCATGAGGATGCAAGAGTGTAATGGATGTTCCCTTGGGCTTAAACTGAAAGTCTTAATCATTGTCCTGTTTTACAAAAAACTACTAGTAAACCTGTGGTCGCATTTCTGTTTTACTCAGCAGTGTGTGCATGTATCTGTTTATGTGTCTATGCATGTGTGTATACAAGTGTACATGTGCATGTATATATGTACATACGTGTGTGCATGTATACTGCGTTCGTTACACATGTATATACATGCATGTGAATGTATATGTACATGCATATGCATGGATTTATACAGTAAAGGTAAAGGTCAGTAATATATTAGTGTGTACATGTATATATGTGTATGTACATGTGTGTATATAGTAAAGACAAAGGGCAGTAGAAAAATATCTTTAAAATAACTTTGAAATATGTATGACTAGGTGTGTTTCATTCTGTTTTATGCACATGTGGCTATCACACAGTAGGGAGTTTTCTCTAGGAATTAGATATGCTTTCAGTATTTAAGGTTGAATTGATCTTGTGAAAAGATCATGGCAAGTCCAGCCATCACACTACAAAATGAATTCTTCTTCCTCTCATAGTTACTTGTGTTTTATTTCTTACTCTAATATTGTATCTTTAATCTGACTTTTGACTTTGAAAATTAGAAAAAAAACAGGAAAAATTTACTTAAGGCTTTCTTCTCTGGGATTATAAATGTTCCACTTCTTGAGTAAAGAAATACTGGGGAAAGTTATAGTCTTGAAGAATAAAGTCTGCCCTTTGAAACATTGCCAAATCATTTTTTAATTAAATTTTTTGCATATGTGTCTGTGTGTCTCTGTATGTGTGTCTGAGTGCTGTGTGTGCCAGAGGGCACTCTGTATGACTGTGGAGGACCAAGGATGACTTCAGGAATCACCCTGGATTGCTTCTGTCTCCTTTTTGCTTTGCTCTGGTTTCCCAGGCTCTGCTTTTCAGAGCCGAAAGCACAGGCTGCTGCCATTTCTGCTCGGTGTTTTTACATGTGTCCAGGATCCGAACTCAGGAACTTTTTCTGTGAGGCAGAGGCTTAAGCCCTAAGCCATCCCTCCAGTCTTCAACTGAACATCTTGATACAGAAGTCGTATTTGGCTATTGGTGTGTTTCATTTGTTGAGTTCTGCTTCTTTTATTCATTATGAAAATTGGTATATTTTTGTTTAATCTACTGGTATTAGTAGAAGATTTAAAAATGGATAAAATGCATGGATCAAGCTATCCTCAACCTGTCCAGTGGAAGAGCTGATATTTGGGTTAAAATAATTAGGTATTGGGTAAGGTTAAAAATTAAATTACAAAAATGTAGTACCTAAATGAAATTTACTGATCTAAGAGGCATGAGGCTTAATTCTAAATCAATTGAAAAGTTTCCTGGGCCCAGATAGATTGTATCCGAAATAAACATAGACATGGTTTCAGGAAGTAGCTGAGCTTGGAAAAAGGAGGGAATCTGGTGCTTTGCTGGGACTTGCTCCACAAAGAGGCGCTGAGTAGCTTTCAGTGTTTATAGAGAAGACTAAGCAGTGACCTGCAGCCAGCCTGCCCAGTTCAAATCAAGCCTGTCCTTCTACTCTAAGAACTTGGAAAAGTGATTTTACCTCTTTAGCCTCAGCACTCCTTGGGTCCAATGGAGCTAATATGTTCTCCAGCTTCAAAAGGCTGCGCAGACAGGATTAGTACAGGTAAAGCATTTGTACACATTGTTCCCTAATAAACACCATCCACTATTCCAGATTGGATAAAAACTCTATGACTAAAACAGATCTCTGTTTTAATGTTATTGGAAAAATAAATTACATAATTATTTTGATTTATTACAAGTGTGGTTCTCTGCTTGACAAAATGGGAAATCAGGAGATTTTTTTATTGGATGCATTTTCTGTTATAAGAGGCACAGTCTTTTTGACCTCTGTACTTGAAGTCTTTTTACAAAGCAAGTGATTAATAAGGCTCAGTCACAAGAAACCAAAGGCAGAGATGCTACTAAATCTGTAACTTGCGTAGTCAACAATATCACTGAGGAAAAGAACTTGGCAAATTCTCCTCCGGGAAAAGATACCTGTCCCTAGCAGACAATAGAAGTAAGGCTTTTATTCTGAGCTGGAAGAATGAGTAAGCAGAAAGGCTAAACTTCAGTAATCTCCAAAGGCAATATCTTGGTAGGGAGAGGGGCAGCAGGCTAAGAGCACCAACAAGAAATCACCAGGAGCAAATTAGAGAAGTAGGTGGCCACAATATTCAGTCCAGAAGCAAAGAGGCATAATTATTGTGAACAAATTCATGCAAGAAAGAATTTTGTTAGAGGAAGAATAAGTTGAAGAGAAAACCCTAAATGTGGAATTTGCTGGTACCAAAATTCAAAATAAATTTTAGAGTGCCCCTCAGACTCTTCAAAGAGAATAGGTATTCTTTGATCCATGTGAGGAAAATATCCTTATAGAATTTTAGTATCAAAAACATGTGCTCTGAAGACACTTTACCCATGGGAAAAAGCAGTGATGTATAGGCAGCGCCACCTGATGTTTATCAGCCCAGTAGGGATGACGAGACAGGGCAGTCTATGTTCATAAACCTCTCTGTGTGTATAGGAATACAGAGTGGGGAGGAGGGGGAAGGGTGGGATGATAAGGAATGAGAGACGGGCTCATGGGAAGGCAAGGTGTTCAGAAGAAACAGGAGGGTTCGGAGGTGACTGATTGACACTAGGAGCCTTGTTGCAGTTTGTCTTCACATTGCCAATAAATCCACAACCAAATCACTTAGATGAACAAAGATGTAGTTTAGCTTATGATTCTGGATATAGTTCTTAGTCTAGCTTGGCAGGCAAGTCCACACCAACCTCAAGAACCCACAGACGTTGCTGAGACGGGGGCAAATTTTGTCACTTGTCAGAACGCTTCATGCCTACATGCCGGAAGTACGAACAAACATTCTCCATTCTGTCCATCCACCTTCCCAGAGATGTTCCCACCCACTCTTGCTGCAAGGTTTCTATGTCCAGGTTCTTATGTTCAGGAGTCGAAAGTTGAAACCAGAACATGCATAGAAGATTAAGGCCAAGTTGATTAGAGGAGGGAGAGAAAGGAACTCATGGACGAAAAGTCCGTGATGGGCAGAAAGCCGAAAGAAACTCACAAACTCCCGACATGGAGTTCATGAGGGGCAAGAGAGCTAAAGATGGCCCTAAGATCAGGGGTACTTGTAAACTTGGGCAAGTCTGAGAAAAGAGGTTTTCCCTCACTGGTGAGTTTTAGTTTCTGTAAACCTGATTGGGGCTTTCGCTACCTTCCATCTAATTGGTCTGATATAGGACCCAGTTCACCTGACCCGACCTCATAGCTGAGCTGAGAAATTCAGCTCATTTGCATTTGAGGCACTCCTCGCCACCTGTACTTGTGGGGTTCAATCAACATCCCTTCATCCCAAACAAAGTCTTTGGGAAAGCTGTGAGACCTTCAAGAACCTTTCCCAGCAGCAGCCTTTCTATGTCTAAAACTGCCTAAAAGAAGCTAGCTAAATAAAAACCCTATTCTAAGCTGCCTAACAAAAAATTTTCTCTCTCTCACTGTGAGAGCAGTCCTCCCACATCAACTAGATAATCCTCCACATCATTTTAACTACTAATCATCCAGATGTGCCTAGAGATCGGCCTTCCACCGTCAGGATCACACCTGTATCTACCACACACCTCTCTCTCTCTCCTGGGCTCTCGCAGGCTATCTCTGGGGACTTTGTTCCACAGGTAGAGAAAGAGACTGCAGCCACTGTTCGGAGGAATGCTTTCTTGCTGAAAAAAAACATAGCTGGGATCAGATAATAAGAAGATCCAAGAAACTCTGCATGTGGTAAACACAAATCAGGTTCAGAGGGAGGCCGGATATAATCTAGTAGAAATAGGTTACATGACCACACTCAGGCAGGGCCAAGGTGTGTACTCCATCATCATCTATGACTCAAATCACCATTGCTCCTGTCTTCCACTCTTCAAAAGGGTGACATATGATGCAAGTCATGGCTCAATGGCAGCAGGCCTTCATAATACTTCACAGTATATTGAGAAATGCAAGACTGTCTTAAACTCAAGCTTTCTCTTTCTCACTTTCCTCCCCCAAATGGAGCTTGTGGAAAGAACTTCAGAGAGCGGTTCATCAAAAAGAGAAATTATCATGTCTGGAGAGATGGCTTAGGGGTTAAACTGCCCTGCAAGCAGAAGGACCTGAGTTCGGATCCCAGATCCCATGTAAAAACACCAGACAGAAATAGCAGCAGCCTGCACTTCTGGCCCTGAAAGATGGAGTTTACAAATTCCCAGAATAAAGCAAAAAAGGAGATAGAAGCAATCCAGGGCAATTCCTGAAGTCATCTTTGGGTCTGCACAAGTACACACAGTGCCCTCTGATACACACACACATTCATGTGCACATTCAAAGAAAAAGAGGCAATATCACTCCTTGGCTAGATACATTTCTTTGTCATGATAAAATACGTGAGGTAAATAGTGTAAGAGAGGAAGACTTCATTTAGACTCAAGTCAGAAGCTGTGGCACAGTCTGATAGCTTCATTGGATGGCAGGAAGCTGCAGGCCTTATACATGCTTCCTTCCTTTCTCTCTTCAAATTCTCCTTTCCTGCATGCATACATTCCTTCCTTCCTTTCTGTACATTTACCCTCCGTTTCTGTTAAGCCTGGCAGAGGCCCTGGTGCCTCTGCTAGACCCATGCACTAAGCGACACAGCCCTCAGAGAGAATCTTCAGGATACTGTGCAACTTCTCACGGAGGCGTTAATGGAGCGATCTGGCCCCTGTCCTCAAAACATCTGCAGCCTCCATTGGAGCTTTAGCCCATAATCTCTTGAAAGGCTGTCTACCAGCTTGCGGCAATCTAAGGCCATTTCTAGGCAAAATTCTCCCGCTGACTACTGGTCTTTGAAGTCCATCTCCACACCACAGACATATTTCTTAATTCCCAGTGATTCCTGACCATCCCCTCATTGCCCAAAGCCCTCAACTTGAGAAGGATGCCCAAAGTCTTATCTTCTGGGTGGCACCTGGCGCTAGACCTGCTGTTTCTGGCTGCTGGGCTCCAACCCTGGACCTGCTGAACATTTATATGTTGCTCTCCATCTGTCAGGAGATGTGATTAGACTGTGAAACTAATGAGTATTAAGGAGATAACACTCTAAATAGCAAGCTGTTTTCCTTTCATTCCCTCCGAAGACTTCAATTTTCTTCCCAGAAATTTATTGGTAGATCACAGATAATACCTCTCTTGAGCAGTCACCCCAGGCCAGCCTTTTCCATGGATGGTTGACATTGGACAACTCAGTCTACAAAGCAACCTGTGAGGTAACTGCTTTTAGCACAGCCTCAGCTTGTAGATGAAGAAACCGAAACCCAAAGGGGCCAAACAGAAAACTAACCCAGATTCCCCTCTAAGTCTTTGCACCTGACCCCTGCTGTCACTCATCCAGCTTCTTCCTTCTTGGGAACGCATCATACTTAAATATTTTCAGAAGCTCCGTGAGGATGGAGCTATCTGGGTAGAGAACAAATTCTTCATAATCTGTTCCCCAGCTATCTTTAACATTATCCTCTATGCCTGTATCCACTCCTCTGGTAAGATAAATATTCTAATCATTCTTCCTGTTACAGTTCACCTGCATGGTTGCTGATAAATCACCATCAGCAGGGAACAAGAGGTTTATTTACAATAGTCCAGTTACAATCTGTAGTCCAGCTTGACAGGAGAGCACGCGCCAACACCAGGGCCGAGGGAACTGGCCACACCATCTCTATGTAACGGCTGAGAGAGAGACGATCCTTACTTGCCAGATCAGCATGCTTGGCCAGGTATACACAAGGATGCCGACTCTCTCAACCACCTCTCTGTATTTTATTCCAGGGCCTAGTCCCACCCACCATGGACTGGGCCTTCCGCATCAACTAGACAATCTCCTGCTCTGGGCTCAACTCAACCACTAATTCTCTACAAATGTGCCCAGAGCTCAAACCCTCAACTGATATCAAGTTGATACTTGTGCTTAACTATGACACTTCTTTTCTAAGAGGTTCAGTAATTACCACTTCTAAATATGCTGCTTTGCACTAGAATTTCTGAAAACAACATACGCAGATAGAAGCTTTCTTTACTCCCCTGAGGAGTCTAGAGACAGGTTAACCCAAGGAATTCAACGCCACCAAGTTCCTTCTTGGTTGGATTGCCATCAACCATACAAGATTAACTTGTGTGACAAGACCGGCAGCAAGACTCTGACACTATACCTACACAAACATCACCAGGTCTTATCTACCTCCCAAAGGTCCATTCATCTTACCCCAAATCATCTTCACTTTCTGAAGTTTGTACATCGATGAACAGGATACATAACCTCTTAAATCTCACTGGAAGTTTTTGATACTAATGTTTCTCTCTTGTGATGACAATTTTCATGAAATGAATTTAAGGTCATATCAGTTAGATGCACGTGTCAATTTGACAACTGAAACCTGGGCCTTTAGGCACACTTACGAAGATTTAGTAAGGCAGTCTCTGAGAAAGCCCAAGAGAGAGAAGCTAACTGATATGATGTGTGGGAACATTTCTTGGGCAGGTGGGTAAGATAGAGATCTGGATTTAGAATTTGGCAGACTGACAAATTGGATCACTTACCCTTCTCGCAGCACGCCCCGTGGATATGGGAAGGCCCATTCCCCCAGCTCCTGGTATTGTCTGGATTCTCCTGGCATGTTAATGAACCAACTAGAAACTGAAAGTCAAGAATAAACCCCTTGCTGCCCTAAGTCATTTGGGCCCCGTGTTCATATCAGCATGGATCATGTGTCTTAGCTCCCTCCACCAATCTGCTTGTTATTGGTTGATTTTCTAGCCTGTGATCAAGCCCCCCAAAAGAAGACGGTGAGTACTTGATGCTACATGACTAAGCTTCTATCATTCAGCACTTTGCCCGCGCTGATGGGAAACCTTCCTTCTTCAAAAACATTGCAAAAGTCTTTCTCTTTGGATGCTGCCCCTCAGGCAGATAATGAAACAGGATTCTTGGCAATGCATGTGACAGTATGCAAGCAAGCATGGCAGGGAAAGGTGACTTCAGGAGTCTAGGGTCTCAGAATGCATGAGCAGAGCCCCAATTCCTTTGCTGTGGCTCTTTTGCCTCTCCATTTTTCTCCCTTCATCAGGACCCAGCGCTCATGCTGTATTTGTGAGAGGACACGTTCTCCGATACTCTCAGCAGAAGGGTCACCAGGTGTTGTCAGTGGTCTGGCTTGGGTCACTTGTCAAGACCTAAGCCAGTCACTGTGATGGGAAGGGAAGGCAGTCAGTGGAGAGCAGTCTGGATAATATGGTGTCTTTGCCGTAGGGAAGGAGCAGGGATGCAATGCTCAGCCTCCACCACCTAAGTATGATGTAGCACCACACACACACACACACACACACACACACACACACACACACACACAGCTTTTTTTTTCTCTTAAATCAGGAAGTAAGGGAAGGGGGCAAATCACAGGCTCCCACTGTATTCTGCTCCTTATCTAGATTATATTCCTACCACATTTTTTTCTTATGCATCCCTTTTCAAATAATGTTCAGCATGAGTTCTATTAACAGCCAACAGATGATTCTGGTAAACAAGGCTCTTGATGCTTTATAAGCCTATGGACTTAAGCACAGTATACCTGCAATGGGATGGTGACTGTTAGATGAGAACTGCCTTTTAGAATGGCCTGCACGACACTGGTTCCTGCTCCGAAACATCTTCTTCCACATAGGACCCCAAAGATTCTCTACCTTAATGGAAAAGTGACTTGACCACCGGAGGATATCCCTACCCTCAGTTCTGCCCTCTGGCACATGCACCCCCTTCACCACTCTTCAAGAGCACACATACTTCTTTCCCTACGCAACTAAGGTCCTCAAAACTCCATTTGGCCATTGTATATTGAGCTGTCTAGAAAACAGAAAGAGTGGCCATTGACTTCAGAACACCAACAAGACACAGTTTCTGGATCTAGTATGGAGTTAGTTGGAGCTACTGTTTCCCCTTCTGTTTCCTAGGGAGAGTCCTCCACACAGTTCACCCCCTCACCCTTTCACTAAGGTGGTTACTGTGCAGAGTTCTCCTCTGGTCTTGGCTTTCACATGACCCAGATCAAGCTGGACTGTACTTTGCTTCTAAGAACTGACTGAGGTCAACAGTGATGTGGGGACTGTGTGTGAATTACGCTTGTGTGGGACCAAAGAGGACAGAAGCACTCTCGGCTCTCTTGCTCTGTTTGCTGGGAACATAAAAACTCCAAAATATCGAGCTCATTATTTTAAAAAAGTAGCTATCAATTCAAGTTCCTCCTGTTGTCCCAGAAACCCTTTCAGAAGTATAGTCTTATTTATTTATTTATTCATTTATTCATTCGATTTGTGTGTGTGTGTGTGTGTGTGTGTGTGTGTGTGTGTGTGTGTGTGTGTATGTGTGAGGGCACTGTGTGTCCTTGTGGGGGACCAAGGGTGACTTTGGGAACCATCCTAGATTGCTTCTACATCTTTTTTGCTCCACTCTGGAATTCTCCAGGCTCTGCCCGCCAGGACTGGAAGCGCAGGCTTCTGACACATCTGCCTGGTGTTTTTTGCGTGGAACATGAGGTCTGAACTCAGGACTTCTGCTTGAGAGGCAGAATCTTAACTCTTGGGCCATCTCTCCAGCCCCAGAAGTATAGTTTTAACAGGCTTACTTAAATATTCAGGAAAAGGCAGAAAGACACCAGAACATGCAACCTTGTATTGCTACTCAGCAAGAATGTCTGTCTTCCCAGAGGTAGGAATATCTTACGGTGACATAAGCTGACCACTGTCAGCTTCGCTTCTTATATGTCTCCCTACTGAACAATCTATGCCAGTTACTGTCTATCGGGTATGAACAACAAAAGCAGACTTTGGGTAAGAGACAAAAGGGGGAATAAGTGAGAGAAAGAGGAAAGGAAAGAAGGAAACAGAGAAGAAGCAGACTGTAACTAAAAGAGAGAGAGAAGAGAGAAAAAGAAAAGGAAAGAGAGAAGATAAAAGAGAATTACATAGAGAAACCCATCGGTGACCTTGGTCTCTTCCACCCTGGAAGGAATGAATGGACTTCAGGTCTCAGTGAAGATGGAAACAGGGCAGTTTTAGGAATGCTGATGGAATGACAGGCCAACTCTCCAAGTGTCATTATTAGAATAGGGAAAATATTTTCCACTGTTTTCTATGGTTCAAAATTCAAATTTCTAAAACACAATTTTATTAGTGTGATTGGTATCCCATGTCCATCCCCGAATGACTTTGGGAGACAGTGAGAGATGGGGGGGTGGAGTCCATTGCTGTTGGTTGGCCATGTGACTGGACTTACCTGTGATGATAGAAGCCAGGGCTATAATCATAATGGATTCCTATTGAGGGCTGGGGAAAGAAAGGAACGTTGGCTGATGGAGAAAGGAAAAAGGACCTGAGGAGAGCAAGCTTAATGATTCCTGACTAAAATGTTACTTGTAGTACTTAATCCTTTGCATTTTGCTTGTCCTTTATGTCTAGCATTCTTGCTGGATTTAATTCTCCTTGAAGAAATGCCCCCAATGCCTATTAGGAAAATAAATCCACAGAGCTTTCTTAAAAAGCATTTTTCAATTATGTGCTTAGAGAACTGTCAATTCAAGTTATAGTAACCAGGATTTGCCAGTAATATTTTTAAGTGATGATATGAATTGAAGACTCTACTTAGGATAAGCAGTTCCCCCCTCCACAGCCCCGTGAGGCACTCAAAAGGAAACATGTTCTCGCTCCACTCATTCTTGCCCTTACAGCCATACCATCTTGCCCGCCCTGCAGTGTCACATTAAGGGTTTTTCATCTTACAATCGATAACTTTAATTCATACATTATATAGCTTGAAGAGGATCCTTCATAAGAGAACTAAGTGTGCTTGAATTAGGTGTGTTACAGGAGAGCAACTATGTCAAATATGCAGTCAGAACCTGGGCTATGGAATCCTAACCCTGATTCTAGTACATGAGGACTATATCAGTGTGTGAAGTGGGAAATGGATTTGTATTTCATTGCTGATCTGAGACTAAATTTAGTGATGTTTGTATTGTCTTAGCATGGTTGAGGGTATATTACAAAACCTAATAAGAAATATACTCTTATTAAATCTGATTGACTGTGAACTTTGATATATGACTATATCTAAGGGATATTCCACAATAGCTAAGTACCTTGGTAACCTAACAAACGATTATGATGGAATCTTTGATGGTTTGCTGGCTCTAATCCCATTCATGATACATTATCAGTCTTATTCATGATTACCATGCTAGCTTTTATACAAATATTATGCTTTGCCTTTGAGCTTGAGGCCTTTTATATTCCTCTGCTCGTTAACTTTGTATAGATATAGAGTCATTTCCTGTCATTCTTTTGCTTGCTCTCCTAGGTGATTTGATACCAGCAAGAACTTGCATTGAAGTTGGGCGTGGCAACTAGTGTCTGTAATTCCAGGCAGAGACCTGATATCTTTTTTTTTAATATAGAATGATTCTTTTTTTAAACATTTTTATTATTATTTCTGCTCATACAAACTTAATAGGTAGACCAGTTCCCTCCCCTGCTCCTCCCCCTGAGCCCTCTGCTCCCCTTCCCTCCCTCCCCGTCTCCCAGTGCCTCCCCCCCAATTCCCAGAGAGTCCTTTATTGTGTATGCCTAACTCTCCTCTTGGTCCTCCTTTCTGATGACATACAAGGACCCAGTGGCATTTCCCTGAACCCTTTCTCGTGTTCCCCTTAAGCATAGGAACACTACTGTGGCTGTCAATCTCTTGCCTCCAAGGATCTTGGTGCCTTTAGCTGATGCTAGACTTTGTGAGGTCAATAGTGTGTTGGACATTGCGCAGGGCATGCAAAGTCCTATTATGATTGCTTCAGCCCTAACTAGTGTAGAGAATCTGCAGATCATTGCTCCTCCCATCCTTTTGCTCTTACAATCTTACTGCCCCCTCTTCTGCAAATGTCCCTAAGCTTCACGATGGGAAGAGATTAGGCTGGCTTAGTTCTATGTGGTTGATATAGAGTCTCTGAAGTTCTGGATTGTGGTTTGTTGATTTTCTTTTGCAGTTTTGCTGCTCCTGCAATGCCCTTCACTCCATCCTGATGGGCACTGATGGGTATGTCACTCCCTGGTCAGAGACAAAAAACTGTTAAACTGGACTCTTGTTATAATAGCACATTCAAGGGTAGATGTAATAAAAGCAGGAAACCTCGGTGAGGGAGGGATCAGTCACCCATTTGCAAAATGATCACCTTTCATCTGCCAGACTATGTGCCCTTCCCTTCTGGTGAGATCATATCCCCTCATTTGTACATGATCAGGAATGAACATCTGTGAACTTAACCAGGTGTCACATTACTTACTTGCATTCCTTGGAGGCCGATTTTCTCTGCTGTAACATGGTCCCCTCTCTCCTTGTGTCTGGTGTGGCCCTCCAACCCCATCCCTCCTGTTCACAATCCTTGCAATTACTGTATTACATAGGTTTACCTTTGAGTGTCTCAATGTGGGCTGGGTGAGTTTGGTACTAGGAGACACCTATTAGGGAGTACATACGGCGCTTAACTTTCTGGGATTGGGATACTTCACTTAATATAATTGTTTCTAATGACATCCATTTCCCAGCAAATTCCAGTAATTCATCATTTTTGATGGCTGAGTAGTACTCCATTGTATAGATGTACCACCTTTTCCTTATCCACTCATCAACTGTTGGACATTTAGGTTGATTCCATGACTTTGCTATTGTAAACAGTGCTGCTATGAACATGGTTGTGCTTGTGCTATCCAGGCGAACCTCTGCTGCATGGGGGGGTTATTCCCAAAAGTGGAATAGCAGGTTCATATGGCATTTCAATCTTTAATTTCTTTAAGAATCTCCAGACGGCTCGCCAGAGTGGCTGTATGAACCTGCATTCCCACCAGCAATGCAGCAGAGTTCCCCTCTCTCCACATCCTCTCCAGCACATGTTATTGTTTGTATTGTGGATTTTTGCCATCCTGACTGGGGTGAGATGATATCTCAGGAAGGTTTTGATTTGCATTTCCCTGATGGCTAAAGAAGTGGAGCATTTTTTAAGATATTTGTTAGACATTTTAATTTCATCTCTGGTAAAATTTCTTTTAAGTTCCAGGGCCCATTTTTTAATTGGGCCATTTGTTTCCTTGGTGTTTAGTTTTCTAAGTTCTTTGTGCACTCTGGACAGCAGAGTTCTATCAGATGTGTGGTTAGTGAAGATTTTCTCCCATTCTGTGGGTTGCCTTTGAGCTTGTGTTACAATCTCTTTATCTGAACAGAAGCTCTTTAATTTCACAAGATCCCAACTGTTGAGAGTTGGTAGCAGTGACTGTGCCATTGGATGTCTGTTTAGGAAATGTTGGCCTAGCCCAATCAGCTCAAGGGAGTTCCCTATCCTTTCAACTATGATTTTTATAGTCTCTGGCCTGATATGGTCCTTGATCCATTTGGAATTAAGTCTTGTACATGATGACAAGTACGGGTCCAGCTTTAATCTTCTGCATGTGGAGATCCAGTTTTGCCAGCACCATTTGTTGAAGATGCTGTTCTTTTTCCATTGGATTCTTTGGGCCCCTTTGTCAAAGATCAAATGGCTGTATTTTTGTGAGCTTATATCTGGGTCTTCAACCCTTATCCATTGATCTGTGTGTCTATTTTGGAGCCAGCACCAGGCTGTTTTTATAACTATGGATTTGTAGTATAGACTAAGGTTTGGTATGGTAATACCTCCAGCAGTGTTTTTGTAACTCAGGATTGTCTTTGCTATCCTGGGTCTTTTGTGCCTCCATATGAATTTTGAGATTATTTGGTCAACTTCTTTAAAGAATTGCTTTGGGATTTTAATTGGTATAGCATTGAATTTGTATATTGCCTTTGGTAGGATGGTCACTTTTACAATGTTGATTCTGCCAATCCAGGAACATGGGAGGTCTTTCCATCTTCTGGTGTCTTCTGCAATTTCTTTCTTCAGGGTTTTAAAGTTTTCATTGTAACGGTCTTTTACCTCCTTAGTTAGGTTTATACCAAGGTATTTCATTTTTTTAGGGGCTACAGTAAATGGGATTGTTTCTCTCAAGGCTTTTTCACTTCTTTCATTCTGGGCATATAGGAAGGCCTCTGATTTTTGCACATTTATTTTGTATCCTGCCACCCTGCTGAACTTCTCAGTTAGTTCCAGGAGCTTCCTGGTGGAGTTTTTGGGATCCCTCAGGTATAAGATCATGTCATCTGCAAATAGGGATAGCTTGACTTCTTCCTTGCCGATTTGAATCCCTCTTATGTCCCTTTCTTGTCTTATGGCTTCAGCTAAGACTTCAAGTACAATATTGAATAGAAGTGGTGAGAGTGGACAGCCTTGTCTAGTTCCTGATCGAAGTGGGAATGCTTCCAATTGTTCCCCATTGAGCATAATCCTTGCTGTGGGCTTGTTGTATACAGCTTTTATTATATTGATAAAGGTTCCTTCCATTCCTACTGTCTCTAGCGTTTTGATCATAAAAGGCTGTTGGATCTTGTCAAAGGCTTTTTCTGCATCTATCGAGAGTATCATGTGGTCTTGGTCTTTGGACTGGTTTACATGATGAATTACATTTATTGATTTGCGTATGTTGAACCAACCTTGTGTGCTGGGGATGAAGCCTACTTGGTCCCTGTGAATGATCTTTTTGATATGTTTTTTAATCCGATTTGTTAAGACTTTGTTGAGAATCTTTGCGTCTGTGTTCATCAGGGAGATCGGCCTATAGTTTTCTTTTTTAAGTGAATCTTTATTAGGTTTTGGGATTAAGACGATATTAGCTTCATAGAAGGAATTTGGTAGTGTTCCTTCCTTTGCTATTTGATGGAACAGTTTAAGGAGTATTGGTGTTATTAACTCCTTAAATGTCTGGTAGAATTCTGTGCTGAATCCATCTGGTCCAGGACATTTTTTGGTGGGAAGATTTGAGATTACTTCTTCAATTTCCTTATATGTTATAGGGCTATTTAAGTAATTCACAACTTCCTGATTCAATTTAGGTAGGTTGTGTTTACTTAGAAATTCATCCATCTCTTTTGTGTTGTCAAACTTCACTGAGTATAAGTTTTTGAAATATGATGTTATAATTCTATGGATTTCTTGGGTATTAGTAGTGATAACTCCATGTTCATTTCTAATTTTGTTAATTTGGGTTTTCTCTCTCTTGCTTTTGGTTAATTTAGCTAGGGGTATATCAATCTTATTGATTTTTTCAAAGAACCAGCTTTTCGACTGGTTAATTTTTTCTATCATTTTCTTAGTCTCGATTTCAGATATTTCTCCCCTTATTTTGCTAATGTCCTCTCTTCTACTACTTTTGGGATCAGATTACTCAAGTTTCTCTAAAGCCTTAAGCTGCATCGTTATTTATTTCTGATGTTTCCATTTTTTTGATGTATGCATTAAGAGCTATGAACTTACCTCTTAGAAGAGCTTTCATTGTGTCCCAGACATTTTGGTAAGTTGTATTTTCGTTATCGTTCACTTTCAGGAAATCTTGAATTTCCTTTTTAATTTCTTCCTGAATCCAGTTCTCATTCAGCATCATATTGTTAAGTTTCCAGGAGTTAGTGTATTTTCTCTTGTTTGTTGTGTTGTGAATGTCTAGCTTTAGGCCATGGTGATCTGATAGGGCACAGGTTAGAATTTCACTTTTTTGTATATGTGTAGATTCATTTTGTGGCCCAATATGTGATCTATTTTGGAGAAAGTTCCGTGTGCTGCTGAGAAAAATGTGTATTCTTTCGTGCGTGGGTGAAAAGTTCGATAGAGATCTGTAAGGTCCATTTCTTTAAGGGTTTGATTAAGTTCCAAAGTGTCTTTATTAAGCTTTTGAACTGTTGATCTATCCCATATTGAGAAGGCGGTGTTGAAGTCCCCAAGAATTATCGTTTGGGGGTTGATTTCTTGCTTTAGGCGCTGTAGGGTTTTCTTAATGAATGTGGAGGGGCCCGTATTGGGTGCATAAATGTTCAGTATTGTGAAGTCTTCCTGGTGAATTGTACCTGTGACTAAAATGTAGTATCTATCTGTGTCTCTTATGATTTTCTTTGGTTTGAAGTCCACTTTGTCTGAAAGCATAATGCTACCCCTGCCTGTTTCCTGGTTCCATTAGCTTGCAAGATTTTGGACCAGCCTTTCATTCTTAGGATGTGCCTATCTTTTGTGGTGAGATGAGTTTCCTGAAGGCAGCAGATTGTTGGATTGTGGTTTTTAATCCAAGTTTGTAATCTGTGTCTCTTAATCGGCGAGTTAATACCATTGACATTTAATGTTATAATGGAGAAACTATTTTTGATTCCAGACATTTATTATGTTTAGTAGTTTTTATAAGTATATTGCTTCACTTTTAATGGTGTTATATTTGCCTTCTGTTCTCCTGGATATGCCTGTTTTTTCTTCACTCTTGAGTATCATTTCTAGCATTTTTTTGAAGGCCTGGTTTGGTAGACATGTATCCCTTCAAGTTGTCTTTGTGCTGGAAAACTTTTCTTTCTCCCTCAATCATGACAGATAGTTTTGCTGGGTATATCAGTCTGGGTTGGCATTTTTGCTCATTTAATACTTGAAGTATGTCTCTCCAAGCTCTTCTTGCTTTTACTGTTTCCATTGAGTAGTCATTTGTTATTCTAATAGGTTTACCTTTAAAAGTGAGTTGCTTTTTTTCTCTTGAAGCTCTCAGCACCTTTTCTTTGTCTTGAATGTGGAGTGTTTTGACTATTATTTGCCGTGGCGATTTTCTATTTTGGTCATATTTGTTTGGAGTGCGAAATGCCTCTTGTATTTGGATGGGCCTCTCATTCTTTAGTTGTGGGAAGTTTTCATTTATGATGAATTGAAATATTTCCTCCGGTGTGGTATTTTGGGATTCTTGTTCTGGTATTCCATGAATGCGCATGTTAGGCTTCTTCAGGGTGTCCCATATCTCTTGAATGTTCCTCTCCAGTATCTTTTTGGCTTTAACAATCTCTTCCATTGAGCTGGTTAATTCTCCCACTTTGTCTTCAAGATCTGAAATTCTATTTTCTGCCTCATTTGTTCTGCTGATAAGACTCTCTGTTGAGTTTTGAGTTGAAGATAATTTGTCTTTTAGTTCAATTTTAAACTCTGCCTGAGACTGTTTAATTGCTCTATACCTATTTTTGTTTCTTGAACTGTTTTTCTCAACTCCTCCAAGTGCCTGTTGTGTTCCTGTTCCAAGTGGTTGATAAGGTTGTTTAACTCTTCTCGGATTTCCTCTTTCATAGTATTAATCATGGTAATGGTCATACTTTGAAAGTCGTTATGTTGGGTTTGGCTTTCATGGTTATTTTCTGTGGATTTGTTCTGGTCAGAATCCCTCATTATGGGATTGATTCTTTCAGCAGGAGATTGGTCTTCTTGGGTTTTGTTTCTCGTGGATCTGCACTTTGACTTGTACATTGTTGTTTTGTTTTTTAGGACCTTTCAGTTTCTGTGTGTTTTTCACTGAATCCACCTAGTTGGTATTGTTACACTTGCCAGTTATTACTAGTGCTTGCCTTGGATTGGGTATGTTTGTGTATTGTTATCGTTATATCCTAGATGAGGCTACTAGGCTGTTAGTATGTCAGTTAAGTCAGGTTATGTTAGGGGGGGGGTGAATATTAGTTTGGTAGTGCACTTTTACGATTTAGTATCTTGGTGTAATGTGGGGGTGAGTGGTGTACTCCCTAGAGTTGTATGTTGTGGGGTGGCTGTATGAGAAAGTTGATCTACAGCATTGATACTTTAAAGGATTAGTAAGGTGAAAAGAAAAAGTTTACTTATCTTTGGGTTGGATGAGAAGAATCTCGCCCACGTGATATACTGATTGTAGTGGAGTCCAGATGTATGGCCTGTGTTCCCTTTGTTCCTTAGAATTTTGCTTGAGTTTCCTTTGGACTCTATTGAATTCTGAGTAGCAGTGTGCCTTCCGTGGACCACGTGCATAGGTCCCCGGTGGGCCAGAGAGGCAGAGGGTCTGGTGTTGATGGCAGAATTCTTCACCTGCAACCTGGGAAGGTCGGCGCGGAGGGGGGCGGGGCCCCGTGGGCAAAGCCAGGGGCCGCGGGGCGCGGTGCTGCTGGCTGGTGGCTCCGGGGGGGGGGGGGGGGCGGGGCAGGGCTGGGCTGGGCTCTCTCACTCACCTCGAGCAGCTGGCGGGGCGGGGCGGCGCGGAGGGGGCTGGAGTCGTCCGGGCCGGGACGCAGGCCAAGCCGGAGTCGGCCTGGGTGCTCGCCGCCGGGACGCGTGGGGCTCCGGGGTGGTAGGGCAGGGCTGAGACCTGATATCTTGCCCAATGCCTAGCACATGGCACGGGCTCCACAGCCCTTGTTGACTGCAGAAAAGAAAGGATGTCACCGTGAAAGATATGAAAGAGTTCAGCCTTGGTCGGAGCAAAGTGTTCAAGTTTGGGAAGAAAAAAGAATAAAACAGGATGGGAAAGGAGAGGAGTCAGAGCCTCACCTTTTTCAAATAATGGAAAGACTTTGAGGAGCTTGAAACAAGACAATAGCTTGGGCACATTTTCATTTTAGGGTTATCACTGTGACAGAAGTATAGAACAATGAATTGGAAGCAATATGGGAGATAAAGTCAGGGGTGAGGGCCTGAGGAAAAATCTAAGCCAGCGAAGGCAATGGCTGAGATAAAGGTGTAAGTGGAAATTTGACAGGTTCGAGAACCGCTTAGGAGTGTTCGGGAAAATGTCCAGGACAGGGGCAGAAGAGCATAACTGAGCGCAAGAGGCTATGGAGGCGTCTCGGCATCCGCACTTGGGGCAGGTACTCTAGGCTAAGTGGGGGATGTGTGAGAGAAATAGTAACAAATCCTAGCTCAGCTCAGTTTGAAGAGCATCAGAAACAGGGAGCTAGCATGTGGAGACTTCTTACTTCAGGAAGACGTGCTGTGAAGAAATGAAGAAAGATAACAGCTGAAAGTGAAGGCAAGGCCTGCAAGAGCAACTTCACCAAAGATCGTGAAATGCTGCCTGGGAGATAAAGATAGAAGAAAGGAGCCCAGCTCAAAATGAGGCTCATGAGAAAGCGCACACAGTAGGAGTGAAGAGCCTCAGAGAGAGAGAGAGAGAGAGAGAGAGATATTCAACTAAGAGAAGGGAAGCCAGACTCTACCAAACCATGAAAGAATGTAGCATGGTTGAGATGGGAAGAGTGTGGGTGTAGAGATGGTATGAAGGGCAGCTTGGCCTATGGCTCCTGTTTTCTCTGCAACATATAAAGTGGGCTCATGTGACAGTTAGCTGGCAGATGGTAGGAGCACACACTGAAGGAGAATGGAGATTTGAGGAAAACCAGCACCCTAGGGAAGCAGAGAAGCATCATCAGAGATCACAGGGAGCCCCGTAGAGTCTGGCCATTCCAGAGCTAGATTGCGTCCAGCTCAGAGACGCTGGGCAGATGTAGCACAGCACAGGCTTGGGGAAGCAGGCAGGCCATGGATCAGTCCAAATGGATCCAAATCTTCCCAGTGCAGAAACCAACTGGCAAGTCGCTGGCTTATAGGGAGGAATTAGTCTGCAGGTTAAGAAAGAGGCCTGGAAAGCTGATCTGTTACAAAAGATGATCCACTTAGGTGGAATGAACGGAGCAGCGGGGGAGAAACCTGGTGTCTCCCTTATCAAGCCAGAGGGCAGCATTTCTCACCCCAAACAATAAAAAGATCATCTGAGACATATGTCTTTCAACTCAAACATCTGTGAACATCTTACTGCCCCTTGCTCAGATATGAGGAGATTTTCACAGTCTGACCAGAAGTTGGGGGGGAAAAAACATAAAGTCAAAGCCTAGAAGTAAACTGCTAGAAAACCATTAGAAGACAGGGTTCTCCTATAACGTACCTCTAAGTCCATATCTTCCCCTATTCAGATCCTTCGACTTAGGCCAACGGGGTAGAAGACCTCACATACAGAAGTCTGTTATGACCCCCTCTCTGAACCATGTGAGGAAATTGATCCGGAAATATGCACGATACATTTTTCCTCAAATACAAAGCTTCCTATCCGAGGACCAGCAGAGCAAACCTTCGTGGGACTCTAAAACTAATTGTCACACAGCTTAAAGGCAAATAAAAATGGTTTTTATTTTGCTTTATAGCATCATTCCTAGAAACTCAGGCCAGACAGGGAAAGAAGGCTTTTCCCTTTCCTGCTCTGCCAGCTGACTAACTTCAGAGCAACCACTGAGTGCCGAACAATAAGACATTCAAGGACCCAAACTGGAGAGTCCTTTTTTTTCTTCTCCGCCGCAATACCCTCGGGTAGCTATTCCGTCTCTGGCAGACAAAATTATTTTCCATCCGGCTCCAGGAGGACCATCTATAAACAAATTAGAAATTTCAAAGGGTTTGTTTTCTGCCTTCTGGCTGCCAGTAGGAACCATCCTTTTGTGTCCTTCCTATGCACAAGTAATTTAACAAAGAAGAAAGCAGAGCAGAGTCTTGGTTCAAAACAGACGAGTGTGGACACCCTCTCTCCCTCCCCCTGCCCTCCCTCTTCCCACCCTCTGTCCGTTGTCATGTTTGGTCAGTTTTCTGTCAAAACAACTTTTATTGTGTACCACTCTGAGTTCTGCAGGGCTCCGGGAGCTGGGGAGACAAGCTGTTTTCCTCCAGCAATTCCATCAATAAGAAGAAAATGGGAAATGCAGACTGATTTATGGATGATTCTTCATAACAAATAGCAGCAGTAAGTAAATGCCCACCCAGCTGTGGAGGGAAGAAGAGGGATGTGTGTCTATTTCCCTCCCAGCTCAGATGCAGACCCAAGCCGGCACAGCTTGGGCACAAGAGATGTTTCTTAGCATTTTTAAAAAAAAAAAAAAAAAAAAAAAAAAAAAAACAACAGCTTGTCAAGTCAGGCACAAAGACATATTTCAAGAGGAAAACAAAAATCAAATCTGCCTCACGTTAACTCAGAGCAGGAATTAAGCTTAGAGGCTGACACCACTTATCCCAGCCCCCACGCGTACACATCCTATCTGATCAAAAGCACCAAGTACCCAGGTACAGGGAATGTGGGATAGTCTGTTTGCACGCGTCACCACCATTGGTTACTAGCCTCCTCATAAGGAAACCAACCGGGACCTATGGAATTGAGAGCTTATGGCTTGGAACAGGCAGAACACTGTCCCCAAGACAGGACCAGGGGGCCAGGGTCACCGCTGCCTGTTTAATGCGGCTCAAAGTCAGCATATGGAGAACGAGCTGCTTCCCGAAGCTTGGCATGAAAAGTCCATTTTCTCATTATCTTAGTTTTCATTCTCTGGGATTGATTTGGGGCTTGGCTGGCAGTCAAGAGCTGCAGAACAGGAGATTCGCAAATACAGTTATTTCTAGCATGCCGATGCTCTCCGCTAATCATGGCTCAAGTGGCATTCCAAATCTAGACTTTGCTTTCTAGGGCCCCATTCGGAGGTTTGCACTTTTAAGGTGAAGAGGTCTTAACAGCCTTCCTAGCACGCTGCATTTCATTTAAGGAAATTCTTGGCTCAGGAAAACCAATTTGAAGCTGTTGGAAGTATGCCAATAAGGGGAAGGGGGGAGCAGGGGGGAACCACTGTGCGGCCTTTCATTTGGGTCTTGTTATTTAAAAAAAAAATCTATTTTTGCACACTTATGGTTTCCAATTCTATGTCTCTAAGTTGATTTTGCAGGTAAATTTCTGGCAGCAATCACAGCCTTGAGTTAAAAAAAACAAACAAAAAAATAAAAAAAAAAACACTGTTTTGTAGGACAAAGACTTAACATGTAGCTGAAGCCTAGGGCTGAGGTGCATCTCTGTGCACGCACATCTGTATGTGGGCGCTTGCTGCCTGGGAGAAGATCCTAGCACACAATGACATGCTAGGGAATGCAGCGTAACACAGAATGTGGCCTCCCGACGCTGCTATGACTCAACTCCAACTTCCCTTCCTCGCCCCAATTAGGCAAAATTTCCAGAAACATATTCAGGTCATGAGAAACAAGTGAATGATTCTCCCATGGCCTGGTAGAAATTCTCTGACTCACTCTCAAGCATGTGTCCTACATACATATTCTAAAATGTGTGTTTGGGAGCCAGGCAAGAAATAGCAGTATTCTAAATCCATTTATTTTTTGAAATAACATGCCCAGGAAATGGATTTCTAACACGCTCCCCGCAGATGAGATGAAGCTAGCCCTTTCTGCACGTGTTGAAGAAAAACATGCTGTTGGAAGCAGAGAAGGAGTCAGCTTTCAGCAAGAGTATTTATAGTACTTGGGCCGAGACATTGACCCGGGTTCAAATGACTAATAGAGAACAGACAAATAGTTTTTCCCTTCCCCCAGTGCCATAAAAAGATGCAGTATTATGCTGAAGACAAGATTTAATAAGCCTAAAGGCATGTAATGTAAAGAAGATGAAATGTAAGGCATGGGGGAGGGGGGAGTCTAGGTAGTGTAGGGGGGAGTCTACGGTACTGTACAGCAGTTTTACAAATTGTTTATTTCCTTCACCAGATGGACTTTTTACATTTTTCCTCTCTGCGTACCTTCTTCCTAATGGAAAATCCACCTGAATCGCTCCAGAGCCCACACAGCCCTTTCTGGGATCGTGGCCAGGCACAGTGCACGCAGGGTTAACGCCAGTGCTTTCTGCCCTGAGTAAGGTTATTAAACAGGAATATTTGACTCATAATTTGTTCTCCTCATGTTAAGTAGATTGCAATAACTCAGCTGTCCAGGATCTGTTTATCAATGCTCTGTGGCTTTCAGCAGCAGATATTTTATAACCACTAAATAGATGTTCAGACCACTCATCAAATGAAAATCTCCTGTGCTCAGAGCTGGTGGTATCATCACAAGCCACCAAGGGAAGAGCGCGGGAGAGATAGTAACCCTGACCCAGAGACTAGCGGGCTTAGCCGCAGCCTCATCTTGGGAAACTCTCTTCCATGCAATGGTATGAACAGAAACTGGCCCACCCTCCAAAGAGACCGTGACATTTCAGGAACTTCTCATCAGCTCATACACTGTCCTAATAAACGGCCATTTTATTTACCTTTATTGTCTCCTTTACATGCGCTCTAAGGAATGTGCTTTCACCCTAATTCAAGAAGGGAGAGGCAATGGAAAAGAGAAGAGCGGGTAAATAAAACCTACTAAAAATCTTTCAGGCTTCAGGACTTTTGGATTTTGCAAGTCTTATGAATACATGAAGATGGGACCTGCCATCCTGAAATTGATTTATGTTTCCCATATTCTCTATTGCAGGGTGATGATCATTTCATAGACTGTTTCAGTGCAGCTGCTTGTGACTGGACTCACGCAAGGTCAGGTAAGGAATTTTTCCTCTTACGACGGCATGTTGGAGCTCAAAAACGTTTGGGTTTTGGGGCATTTCGGGGTTGTGTACGGGATGCTCAGTCCATACAGTCACTGTTCTGTCGATGCTGTGCTCAGACTGGACCGCTTGAAATCAATGAAAGCAATGCTAATGTCCATACACATCTCTCCTTCGCAGGAATCTGATGCTTATGAATGAGCTACAATGGTTGTGGAATTTCCTACCTACCTTATAATAGTATAGTTCTACAATGAAGGTATACGACAGTTCATGGCAGTAGCAGCAGAATTGTTAACTACAGCCGCCATGTGTTAAAGCCTCCATCTTACCTACAGAGACCACATTTCCGGTCTTAAGTCCTTGGTAGCTTCCGGGTCCAACTCCTGAGCAGTGCCGGAGACTGTAAAAGAGGGTGACCCCACTCAAAGTCTCATTCTTCTCGTGCTCTCTCCATCCGCCATGGCAATGTCTCCCTGGTGTCTCTGACCTTCAGCCAGCTCTCTGTCCTAGTACACTGCCACATGAAAGTTAAACTATGTCTCCTTGGACACGCGGCCCTCAGCTCTTATAAACTCCTGTTTCTCAAGTCCTTCCCTCATGTCAGTTTCTCTTTATTCATGGAGATCACACAGGGTCAGAGTCACTCCCCATTCCTCTTCCTCCCTGACCTAACACACACGAGAACAGAAGGTTAACACACCCATCAGTTCCGTAATCAAATAAAATGATCGCATGCTGAATAAAATGCCTGTGTCTCAATTTTCAAATCAAGTTCTTCCATTTATCATTTATGCGAACAAATGAACTCCCCCATTTCTATTAAGCTTCCATTGGGAAACTGTCACCTGCAACTGAGGAACCTGTATTTTCTCTCCCGGTGGTAGGAGTAGAGTCCTGTTGGTCCAGTCTGGTACATTTTCAGACTTGGAGCAGGAAAAAGGTAATACAGAACTTGAGGTCTGCAGCCGCCAGGAGAGAAGCTTTCCCAAGGGGCCACTGTTAAGGAATGATAACAAAATAAATACAAGGCAGACAGGCAGCTCCTATCCTAAGTAGTTCTTCCTCTTTCTATCCCTGTTTTCTATAGGTCACATTAATTACAGAGTATTGTTCCTATCACCATGACAACTCCTAAGAATTTCATAAAGAAGATGATTTTCAATTAGAGAAGAAATTAAAGAATTATTGGAGAAAACTACTCACAGAAGAAGTGATGATTAATGTGAAATTTGAGGTGTAAACATGAAGTAAGACTAATTCAAAGTTTGGGGTTAGAGGAACTCTGAAAACATACCGTCTTCACCATAAGAGTAAGAAAAATCCTACATAGAAAGTAAAGTGGCAGCAGCAATATTCATTGAGGAAGGTAGGCTGATTTTAGTGACATACCATGATTTTAAAGGAGGAAAAGCAAGGGACAGCTATACTCATATTGACAACAAATAGAACTAAAAAAAATAGAGAATAACTGTTTGCAATTATTGTTAGAGGACAGAGTCAAGGTGGTTAACCTTCAGAAGTAAAGAATTCTCTACAAGGAGTGCATTGCCCTCATGCCTGCCTGTCCACTGAATGGAGAGACCACCTCTTCTTAGTCGTCTTAGTAGCCAAAATTCTAATGAGCTGTGAAAAGCTTCATGTGGTGTGTGATGTTTCAACCCGAAGCAGATCTAGTCATGAAGCAAGGCTCCAAATGTTCACTGTGTCTGTCCCAGATCTCTTCACTGGGTGCCAAGGGTTGACACACCAAACACAGGGCAGGAGAGACAGAGATACATAGATATATCATCTATCTATCTATCTATCTATCTATCTATCTATCTATCTATCTATCTACCTATCTACACATATATACACATACATATGCATAAACACATATGCAATACAGTATATATATGTGCATAAAACTTTGCATATTATATCTTCATATGACCTATTGTTTAGAGTATTACATGTAATGCATATAGTACAGTATAACATATCAAACATGTGAACACAAAAAAATGCATGACTCCTATTAAGACCTCCCTGATCAAACACATACAAGAACAGAAGGTTTACACCAATCGATTTTTTTAAACTTTATTTATTCATTTATTCATTTAATGTGTGTGTGTGTGTGTGTGTGTGTGTGTGTGTGTGTGTGTGTATCAGATGGTACATATGTCTCTGTGAACCAAGGGTGACATCGGGAATCATTCTGGATCACTTTTACCTCTCTCTTGCTTGGCTCAGGGATTTCCCAGGCTCTGCCCACCAAGTCCAGAAGTGCATCTGGCCACCTTTTCTTCCTGATGTTTTTATGTGGACTCAAGATCCGAACTCAAGATCTTCTGCTTGCAAGGCAGAGTCTTAACCCCTGGAGTCATCTCTCCAGCCCAAGACATTTTTTTTTGTTTGTTTAAACCAATGACACTGATAAGAAATAGGCATTCTAAAAGAAAAACACATCTTATGACATATATAAAATAATACTATGTAAATAAGTTTCTGAAAGATGAAACACTGTTAAAATAGCATTAGAAATAAAAAAAGAAATAGGCATTTATAAGTATATAACACTAGCATTGAAATGGCAAGGACCCAAAATACAGCAATGAGGGATTTACTCTATTCTAAGGTTCTTATGCAGTTCATTAAAAATCAATACTTCAGTAGTTTATGCTTCAAATTCTAAAGTAATTTTTAAAACCAAGGGTAACATAAGAATTATAAAGACAATATGGAAGACAAAATAGAATTCTAAAATAAATGCAATTCAGTTGAGAAAAACAAAAGGATGAGCAAGAGAAGAAAGAACAAGTGGATTAAATGTGAAATGAGCATTATGGGCAACTTAAATGCAACTGTGTCAATAATTACATTAAGTATAAATGAGCTAAACATGCATTGTTTACAATACAGAAATTAGCTTGAATTAAGAAATCAAGACTAATTGCACACTGCTTATAGCAAACATTTTAGTTGCTAGGCAAATGGAAAGTAAAAGCATGGACGAAAGCATGGTACTCGTAGGCAATGATCTCCAGAGAAACCTGCTGTTAATTCCTACCATGCCTGGACAAGCATGACGCACTTCACATAAGATCGAATCTGACCATTCTTCTGAACCCAGGCATCTCTGGAGACTTGTTCAATGAACAAAGTGCATCAGACATGCTACTTGGGAACTTCTGAGTTATTGAACCATAACTCTTGTAGATGCTGCCCCAGATTGAGAGTGTTTTGCTTTTCAGTTGCTCCTTTCGAGAAACCAGGTGCCATACCTAGGCATGTGGAATAAACAAGTGGGGAAGACTGAAATTATGTTGTGATGAGTTCCTTCTATGTGGACAAAAAACATTTGGAATAAAACAGGAGTATTTCTTCATAAAATTCCCTTTGGAAGCCTTTGTCTTCTTTAATGCATTGGGCTTACTCATGAAGTATGTGGTCAGTCAAGGATGACAGAGAAGAACCGGTGAAAATAGTGATATCTCAGATTTGCCCTTCATAACATCTTTTGAGCCATATCATTTTCATTTGGGTGCCTTCCAGATACATTAGGGAGAAGTAAGTATAAATCCCCTCACTCCAGAAAACTACAAAGTCAAAACAATTAATAATACTCACAAGCTCTATGCTTCAAGGCAGGGAATCTACACACTATTTTGCACCCTAAATATAATGACGAGGAGTGCTGTCTTACATAGTACATGAATGTATCCGCAATATCATTAAATGATAAAATAAAATATTCAATAAAACACATAGAGATACTCTGATCAAAAGTTGTTTACAACTCGGAAGTGATTCAGACTAATGTAAACACCCTACCAAAGACATTAAAAATCTGAGGCAATTATCTATAATCCTATGAAACCAATGTTTCAGAGACTAGGTCAGAAGGAACTAAAGTTTGAAGCCAGGCTGGACTGATTAACAAGATTCTGACTCAAAAACAGTTTGCTTGGTCTTGTTTGTGATTCGAGATCATAAATTCTTTAAGTTCAAATCTTTATCCTCCATAATTGTTTTTCTACATCTCATTGGACAACTTCTTGACACTTGAGTTATCTGTCATTATGAAGGATGTAGTTCCTTCTGTACAACCAAAATGACATGTGTAGAGCACCATTTCTCCACATTATGAAATACAAGATATAATATCCTGATTCTACAATCACTATACTGAGAGAACAAAACAGTCCCCAGCTCCAAGAATAGTTACTGTAGGATCTGGAGAGGTGGTCCTGTCAGTAAAATACTAGTCAGGCAAGCATGAAAAGCTAAGTTTGGATCCACGACTTGGCACTTAGAAAACCAGGTATGGCAGCAATGTGCAAACCCAGATCTGGGAGGCAGATATGAAGTAGATCCTTGGAATTCAATGGCCATCCATCCTAAGTAAATTGGCTCCAGGTTTAATGAAAGATCCTGTCTTGAAAACCAAGGAAAAGAATAATTAAGAGAGATATCTTATGTTGATGTCTGGTTCCCAAGTGCCTGTGTGTACATAAACAAACATGTGCTCCATACATATGCAAAAAATTATTAAAGTAAGAAAAGAATAGTCATTACAGGGAAAAACTCAATTCTGAAAAATCAGTTGCTGTCAGTTCTACTCAAGGTCGTACAGGCAGCAAGGATTCAGTGATGTCTGAGTAAGGAAAGACTATGGAACCATCTATCTCAGCATCACCATACCCCGTTAGTTGATGCAAATAGTCCAGAATCCACAAGCTATAATTTTAAAATGAACTGGGTGAAATATCCCATCAGGACCTGAATAATAGCACACTAGTCACGCACCATTTCCATGTATGATCATTTCAAACTTACGGTTTCATTTTTAGAGTGTCATTGGACACATTATTGCCCTCTTTCAAACTTTAGAAATTTGAAATGAAAGACATCCGGTCAGCAGGGATAATTGGAGCTCCCTACTTTTTTTGATGGAACTGATTTAACTAGTCAGTTTCACTTGCCCTTGTGTCTTCTGAAAAGATGGGACTTCAGTTCCAAAGCATTGTATGAGAAATAACTTCTCTCTGCCTCTGATACTAGAATTGCTTAAGGAAAAATTTACCTCTGCGTATATTCAGCTAGAAAAATACTCTCAACCTGTCAATTGGATATACAATACAATAAAGAATTTAGATGGATCTCTATACACCACACATAACTCAAGTTAAGTAAAAAAAAAAATCTAAACAAAAGATGCAAAGAAGCACAGAAGCAGCCAAATACAGAAAACCTTATGTCATATGATATTCAGATGAAATATCCAGAACAGGAAAATCCACAGAGACATAAAATAGATTAGTGGGCATCAGTGGTTAGGGGAGAGGAAAATGAAGAGTGACTCTTAATCTATATAAGGGGTGAATTAGCATTGATGATTGTATAAGTTGTTTGGTTCTATACTTCAAGCAGGTAAATTTATGATGTGTCAATTACAGCTGTTGAAAATAAAACATTTACTGCTGTGAAAAGAACAGGAGAGAGTGAGAATGTGAAAGGACTTCTCCTGTGGCATTCAAAGTCCTTGGAGTACATGCTTATATGTGGTGTAGCTGGATCACACAGTAGTTCTCATGAAGTTTTTTTTTAAATACATGTAAATCTCTGCACTGAGTAAGGGTTTCTGTTTCCCCCATCCTCATTAGCATTTGTTGTCACTTGTTTTCTTGCTAGTGACCATTTTGACTGGAGTGAGTGGTATCTCAGAATAGTTTGAATTTCCGTCTCTCTTATCAGTACAAATAAGGAACCCCTTTAAAATAATTTTTGGACACGTGTATTTCTTCTTTTGAGAACTATCTGTTAGAGCAATGGTCCTTCCAAAGTTCAAGTAAAAATAACTGTGGATGGCTGGGCACTAATCAGGATCTCTAAACTACCCTTGGCTCGAGACTCAGGGAACCTAGTGGAAGAGGGGGTGGTAAGATGCAAGAGCTGGAGGTTGGGAAGAGGTAATATTAGACACTAGCTTCTGTTTGTATCAAGACTGCCAAAGCCAAGAACTCAATGCAATGAAGTCTACTCCACTGGACCTCCATAATAGCTGGCTTGTCAACATTTTGTCAAAGAACAGGCAGGATCCTGTGAAATTGGATGCTACTCTGGGAACTGTGTGAGCCTGGTGCTGGTCAGAAGAGAAGTGGGGCCTCTACAGTTTACCTGTCAATGGGCCATGTATACCATTATGGACACCAGGACACTCACTAGTGTGGGTCTCCTTTATATGACCCAGTGGATCACGTATATAGGGAGGCAAGGGAAGGGGGGAAAGTTGCTGGAGGGGAGAATGGGTGAAGTGGGATGGGATGGGGAATGGGGATTGATTACAAGTGATGAAAACACATTGATTCATTGTTAATATAATTAAAAATAACAAAATAAAGTAAAAAAAGAGCACTGGCCCACTTTATCTATTGGTGGGGCTTTTGTTTAATATTTGTGATTCTTTTATATATTCTAGGTATTAACCCCTATCTGAAGTATAACTGGCAAGGGTTTTTCACTGTTTTTCAGACTCTATTCGTTCTGTCCATAGTTTCTTTAGCTGTACAGGACCTTTATGATCCCACGTAATATTATTTGTCAATTCATGGGGCTGCTTCTGATGATATTTGGGTTCTATTTAGAAATTTGTTGCCTGTACCTATGTTCTGAAGTGCTTCCTTCAACAGTTTCAGCATTTTTCACTTTCAATTAAGGTCTTTCATCCAGTTGGAACTGATTTTTACCTGGGGTGGGAGATATGGGTTTATTTTCATTCGTTGGCAGAAAGACACCAAGTTTTGCTAGCAACATTTGTTGAAAAGACTGTCTTTTTTCAGTGCATGTTTTTAACACCTTTATCAAAAACCAGAATTCTACAGCTATATGGGTTTATCTCTGGGTCTTCTATTAATTCCACAGTACTATGTGTGATACTGGGTGATAAAGAGTAGAGTGAGGAAAGGAAGGCCAAGGAGATGAGGGGAGATGGGCTGAGATAAAAATCAACCAAAACAAAATATGCATGAAAACATCATGAGAGAGCCTATTACTTTATAAGCTAATTTAAAATTATACATATAGATGGATGGATACATAGTAAGCACACAGATAGGTAGCAGATGAATAAATAGACAGACAGACAGATGATGATGATGATGATGATGATAGATAGATAGATAGATAGATAGATAATACATAGATAAAGAAATACCACTTTTATTGCCTTCTATGAACCCAAGCAAATCACAAACCAGTTAAGATTCAAGAGAAGGAATATAAAATTTTCTGTTTGGTAAGGGGAGATGCAAGGTTACATGGTAAAGGGTAAAACTACAGTAAAGGATATTGAGCATTTTCCCAAGCTACTATTACTTACACCGGAAACTTCCAAGACAAGAGTTAGGCAGAACTGGTGCACCTAATAAGTTTGTATGAGCTGAAATTTAAAAAAAAAAAAGAGTTAGGCAATGGACACAGGTAAAATGCAGGATCTATCAGAAATGGAGAACAGAAAGTGAGAAAGCAGGATGGGAAAGGGAGGGAGAGAAAAGATTTCATCACTTTATATACTAGACCAGATTGAAAAGGGTTTTAGCATTCTCTCAGAAAGTACTAACATAGATTATGGGATCACAGAAAACAATTCCTTTTGCAGCTAGATGAGTAATGTGATTATGTGAGATGGTCAAATGTTAGTGCGCAAGAAATGAGTTGACATCCAAACTGTTAGCCACAGAGGAAATAAAGCAGATTTCAGATACTAGAAATATAGAGCAATGTGTTCATGCTTACAGTTACCTAGGTGCATACTTTCATAGTCATAATAACACAAACAATAAATACTCAGTAACTAAAACATGTTGTATGACAATGATCAGAGAATAACATAGATAAGCTATATAAGGTATATCTTTTGGGGTAAGGAAATGAGCTAAGAGTTAGGGTATTAAAATCCAAAAGTCAATAAAAACCTCTAAACCTCTAAAGAATGGTTGGTAAAACTAGGACGCAAAGGTTTGCTTTACTGAGAAATCCCAATAGGCAAGCTAAAAACCCAGAATATAACATTGGGAAGTAATTATTAAAGATTTTGGCTGCCCTGTATATTATAGACTGCATTTGTTAGAAAATTACTTTAAGAAATCTGGGTAAATAGAACAAAACCTAATTTGAAACATGTGCTAATTGTAGGGAAGTGAATCTAGAGAAGACTGTTTAACGATTCCCAGTTACAAATGGTCACCTTTGATGGCTTGTTCCTTAAGAAGGATAACTAATGTAACCATAGAATGATGAATGAATTTGTGTGTGTATGTGTGTGTGTGTGTGTGTGTGTGTGTGTGTGTGTGTGTGTGTGTGTGTGAGATATCTGTGTGCTGGTGTGTGTGGAGGCCAGAGATCAACGCGTAGTGTCTTTATCAATTGCTTCTCTGCCTCATTTTTTGAGATAGAGTCTCTTACTGAATCTGGAGTTCACCATTTAGGTAGACTGGCTGGTCAACACAGGGTCCTCCGATTTCCACTCTCACTGCAGCACGGTGCTCATTTCTGGGTGGACGCTTCCAAACTCAGGTCCTTGCACAGCAAGCATTTTATCTACAAAGCCATCTCTCCAGCCCAGTTATTACCTCTAATGACTTTAAAAATGACTTCTTTATTACGATAAATGCAGTAACTTTGTCTTAAGGAGGACCTGCTATTTTACATCCAAGGTTAAACCTCATACAGAGAAAATTAATATGTGCAAGTTCACACAAAATCTACAAGAGTAAAACATGAAGCCGGGCACATTCTGGAATGAAGACATAATCTTTTTATCCTCTGGTCTGGGCCCAGGTACTTATCTTTAGCTCAAAGGCTTTATAATTTTTATGAAATAAGATTATCTGTAAATCTTTCTTGTCAGGAAACCAACAGTAATTGACAGTGTTTCTGTGCCATAGCTTCCTTAGAGCAATTCTCTTGCATTTTTCGGTATCTTGAAAGCCACATACCAGCATTCTCCTGGAGGCCAATTAGACTGATGTATTATTGGCTATGGGCATGGGTAACTTCAGAGCAAGAAAGTGGCTGGAGCACTGTTCCTGTAGGCATGCCCTGGAACACATTTAAGTGTTGTTCCAGCCTTCCCTGTGTGATGTCTTCACTTCCCAGCAGAGCTTGTGGTGATAAACACAACGCAGTGCAGCAGTGAAACCACTCTGTCCTGTTGAGCAGCTGCCTTCGGTGCACTGGGAAACCAAGCTTCTCTGTGACGATTTCTAGGAGTAATGACAAAGGAATCAGACCAATCTGTCATCTCCAGCCTTGGAGTCTCATCTCTCGCTTCCAAATTCAAGATTGGGAAGAGGTGAAGAAAAATGGGAGGATTCTAATGGAACCATTTTCAATTTTATATTATCATAATGGACAGATGCTGTACAAAAAAGCTATCAGCTTTTATCTAATTCTTTCACGCAATTAAAGGAACATCTATTGGATATCTACATTCTAAAGAGACCATATGTAGACCATGTAGTTTGTTAAAATAAGTACATTATATATCCAATCTCAGAGATCCTTGTACTTATAGATATGGAAGACTTTAACTAGACATTTAAGGAGGATTTGCCAACTATAGTCTTATTTGATTGATAGTCTTGCTTATTTTCTTATTTGTTGTGTTCATAAATGCTCGTCTCAGCTTATGCTTTGCTGACTTATGCTCGATAGCTTCCCACACTCATGTGATCTTAAGCCCTGAAGGAATTGATTTTGCAGCATGGATATATATAAGTAAAGGTACCACTTAAACCAATGTATTGTAAAAATATATATATATTTATTATGATTTTTATTATCTAAAAATGATTCATAAATGAATTTTGGCTCTGCTTTCTGATATCTACATGATGTCAAGCACATGATAAAACTTTCTTCTTTGGGATTTAGTTTACTTACTTGTTAATGGCACTAACAACACAATATCCTAATGTAAGAGTATTAGACAAAATTATTTGTACAAGATCTATCACACTGCAAATCTTTCATAGCATTCATTATGATCTCTTTTCTCCCCTACAGTAGAAGCCTAAGGAATCACAGGAGAAGGGCCTATTCACTCTGCCCAGGTGGTTAGAGAACATTCATAAGAACAAATGCTCATTTAAGCTAAGCCATGAAAAAAGGGAACTCAGAGAAGATCTTTGCACAAATATGGAAGATCTTTTTTTCTTAATTTTTAAAATTATATTTGTTTTGCATGTGAGTGTGTGTGTGTGTGTGTGTGTGTGTGTGTGTGTGTGTGTGTGGACGCACACACATGCATCAGAGAGCACTGTGGCCATCCAAGGATGACTTCAGGAATCATCCCGGATTGGTCTACCTCCTCTTTTTGCTTCACTCTGGACATCCCAGATTCTGCCTTCCAGGCCCAGAAGTGCAGGTTTCTGCCATTCCCGCCTGGCATTTTCATGTGGCATCTATGATCCAAACTCAGATTCTTCAGCATGTGAGACAGAGTCGTAACCCCTGAGTCATTTCTCCAGCCTTCTAAGGTTTGGGGTTTCTTATTGTGGTGTGATGAAGAGCTAGGCCATCTCAGGGGGCCAAGGTGGTAGACAGCATCCCCTTAAAGCCATTACTGATGTGGAGAAAGGAGAGGAACAGGCTTCCTTAAAGGAAGCCGATGGCAGATCTGGATCAGGCTTCCCATTCACCACTTGCTTTCTCATTCCTTTTCATGTGGTACAAAGCGTCACTGGCTACATTTACAGTGTAAGGCATAGTCAAAGATAATTCCCAACTCCCTGTGATGAGATCCAGGGAACGAGGCTGAGATACCTGTTCAAAGAAGGAATCCTTAGAAGGGCAGATTAGGTCCCAGGGACCAATTCTAGAGTTCTATTCATACATATACATACAAAAATATATCTACATCTATACATTTGAAAACAAATTCAGATGCCATTCAAAGACGAATGATTTCTCTTGTGTAAATGATTTCTCTTTCAGTAAAAGGATGTTTATGTTTCAAATCGTTCTTAGGATTATTGGAACGTGTCACTTAGGCCTTCTGAGTGTTCTGCGGCTCTTGACACGAAGGATGAGTTGGTTGCTGCGAATGATTGTATCAGAAGTGGATTGTTCTATGTGGATTTTGCAGGATCTGTAGCTGTCCTGACTTGTAAAGGGTAATTATGAATGGCCAGTGCCGAGGGGCTAGTTAAGTTGCTTCACTGGGCCTTATCCTTCAGGAGGTGGTGATGAACATGCTTGTGGACATCAAGATATTTGGGCGGTGTTCCCAAAATCTCAATATAAACCTGCAGTATTTAAGTGTAGAAACATTCTCGGTTGAAGGAGATGAAAACTTTCCTTTGTGAAAAGGGTGATACAAGCCATTACTGATGTGGAGAAAGAAGAGGAACAGAGACAATCAAAGCACAAAGCACATCATACAGAAGTCTGCATTCACCATCATGACCACAGCACGATAGAGGACATGAGATCAGCAATAAACTCCCACACGATTACCAGGATTTTAGCAACCAAGACTAGGAACCTCCACCAGTGGCCTTGGTGACTTCTCTAAGCATTTTGCTCTCAGACTGATAACCCAAGCACAGGACACCTGGCTTGACCACTACTTCCCTGCTTGATGATGAACTGGTTTTCAAGAGTACAGAAGTAACCCAGCAGGCAGCTATGTGTATAGGCATAAGCACACATATCAAATCTCCCCTCCAATAGAATGATTTCTATATGAAATTTGACAGCATGCTAGACTTGTAGACATCTGCAAATACAAAGTGGGAATATTCTAGTGTTTTAGAATACTTATATATTTTCCTAAGACCTTTTTAAATGTTTCTGTCAATGGATTAAACTACCTCATTCAGGTAACCAGACATGAATGCAGAATTCAGTGTATTAAAAAAAGTCTTTGAAATTTACCTTGCAAAGAGGTGCTTCATAGCATTCACCAAAGATGACTCTCCAGCAGTCAGGAATCTGGGGGCAGCCATCCATGCAAGATGACCCTGTTGAAGCTTTAAAACATGTCACCGCTGCTGCATTGCATTCTTTCATTAGCTCTAAAGTGAGTGGCTGAAGCTACTCACATCAATATCACGCAAGTTGGGAAATACGAAAAGATTTCTCCAGTATCTGAGAAAGCAGGAGTATGAGCGATTTTTAGCTTCTAACATTTGAGTATCATAACACGGGAATCTTGTATCAAGGCATGGTGTCAGCAGTCGGCTTCCACTGAACAGCTAACAGCTCGACCTGGGAACTTTCACAGTCAGTAGGAAGGTCCAAATTTCTCTCTTCTGAGAATACCTGATGTGCATGGTGAGAGTTCTGTTAGGCTCAATTGTCAGAAAGAGTGTAAGATAAGTAGATACTGGACAAATGATAAACTCTATGACTGTTGGTGACGTAAAGATATATCCATCAGAGTCTCCTATAACTATTTCAATTGTCAGGACCTCTTTTTAAATAAAGATCCAAAAACAGATGCTCAACATTCCCTCATGGCAACTCTCAGGGGACCTGGATCGAATCTGTTCTCTCAACATAGGCGATGGGCGTGCTTCTGCCGACCTCCACAGTCTTCTCCATAGCTTCTGTATTGTATGTGTTTGTGGTTACATTTGTGTATCTTCATTAAAGGAATAGAGGCTAGGGAAATGGCTTGGGAGAATCAGAATTCAGATCCCTAGATCCCACATAAAAGTCAGGCTGATGTGGTAGCTGCCTGCAAGTCCAGCACTTGGGAAGCAAAAACAGAGAATACCCAGGGCAAGCTGGTTAGCCAGACCAGGCAAGTTCTGGCTTCAGTTGGTAAGTTATGGCTTCAGTTGAGACACACACACACACACAAGGAATAGAGGACACAGCATAACAAAAGGAAACAAAATGTTGAATCTGAATTAGGAATATCTTAAACAGGCTAAATGAATAGCAAGAGAAGTTGGAACTATCATGAGTTAGGAAAACCATTCTCAGTGTCTGAGCTTTGTTCCCAGGTAAAATTAAGAAGACTTTTTACTTAAGAGTTTGACAACATGTCAGCTATTTTAGAAAGAAAAGTTCAGAAACAATCTAGAGGATCCAATGTAGAATTTAAATAGCCGAAGTAAAGAGGCTACTGCCCAAGCGTGCATGTGAGAGAGAAATAACTTCTGAGACCTAAGTCACTGCCCACTATAATGGAAGTGGGGAAGGAAAGTTGAAGAGAAGTTGTCAATTTAATTCACAGAGTCTGATAGTGGCCCAGATGGAGGTGAGGAAGCAAAGATGAGGGAAGAGAAAATTAAACCACAAGATACATTTAGGGTGAAATGCATTCAGAGAAAGATGACTCATTTGAATATGTTAACTGGAAGGCATGACTGTCATTTGATACAGAAAAATGGAGCTCAGAAAAGAAAGAAGCAAAGATAAGGACCAGGAAGTCTTCAGTACAGAGGTGCTCTTTCCAAGTAAATCGGTATGGGGGAGTGGACCGCGGATACACAGAGTAGTCAGCAACAATATACTGAGAAATGCGGATGCATGTCTAATGACTAAATAAGGTAATTGACATACTATTGCTTTAGAAATGTATCATGTATCTAAGCTGATATTTTTTTTAAAATCTTCTCTCATAGGTATTTTGAAATGTGCAATTGATTTCTGGTAACCAGAACAACTCTGCCATGGGGTACGGAATACCTTCTGGTTTTACTGCTGCCCTCTGAGTACATCAACCATTCCTTCTCCATCTCCCTTCCCCCAACCTTCCCAGGCTCTGGTAACCACCATTCTACTGTCTAGTTCCATAACTTTTTAAGCTTCCACATGTAAGGATTTACATTATATTTACATTATATTCTCAGGATGTATCCATGTTAACCCAAGGGAAAGGATTTTGTTCTTTTTGCAATAGCTGAATATTATTCACATATTTAGATATATAAATATATCACATCTTGTCTATCTATTCATCCATTCACAGATACTCAGGTTAATTCCACATCTTTTCTATTATGGGCAGCGCAGCAGTAAACACGGGAGTCCTGCCCCATCTCAGTCCCCTCATTATGTTCCCTTCAATTACTCAGTGTGAATGTGCCATCTGTCTCCTGTTAGGACCCCTGCTGATCTAGGAGGTAAATCCAGGAGGAAGCCATCTTGGGAATGCATGGTGGAAGAGTTTACATAAATGCTATAGCCCGTAAAATGGAATGAGAACTAGAAACAAACACAAACAAAATTCAGTTTTTTGGGGTCTTTCTTTCTTTTTCCTTCCTTCTTCCTTCCTTCCTTCCTTCCTTCCTTCCTTCCTTCCTTCCTTCCTTCCTTCCTTCCTTCCTTTCTCCCTCCCTTCCTTCTCTCCCTCCCTCTCTCCCTCCCTTTCTTCCTTCCTCCCTCCTTTCTTCCTTTCTTCGTCTTTCTTAATTTATATTTTTGTTTTAAAACTAGAAGAACTAGAAGAAATGAATAATAAGAAAAAATAGTGACTCAAAATGATTGTTTAGAAAAGCCTGGCTATTTAAGGGGCGAAAAGGAAGTGGGGCTGTCCACCTGAAGCAGAACTAACCGATGCCTTTAAAGTTAAGGAGAAATGGAAACAGCACCATAAAACTGCTTTAGGGTTCAATTGCCTCATAGTCACATAAATTAGCGAATCTCCTTCTTCCAGGATTTGAATGTGACATAATGGTCCAGAAAACTGCAGTGGGTGTATGGGCTTGGGACTTACCTCTGGGAGTTACTTACTTCATTTATTGTTTATAGGACACCAAAAACCATCTCTGGAAAGTGATGATTCTTTATTACTTGTTAAAAATATTTACATTTGGCTCCACCAGCTGCATATAAGGAATTGATATTTTCTGAATTGCTAAGTCAATAACGCCTTCCTTGAGCCATCAAAGGATTTGATAAACCAGCAAAACACGAGAGCCTCTGCCGCAAATAAGTGGGAGGCACTCGGCTGTCAGGCAATTAAGTGGACCTGAATAAGCTGATGTAATTAAGCCTCTTACTGCATAATTATCTTTCATTTAAATGTGTCTTTTGATGAAACATCTGTTCCCTGCTCCAGATATGAAAAGCAGGACCCCAGCTCCTGAAGAAAGCCGAGCTGTGAGGGACGCGCGCCTGCTGCTCAGGCCACTCACATTCAGGGCAACAAACCTCATTTGCTCCTCTTCGCATGCGAGACGCAGGTGCCCTCACATCCTTGGCCCGCGCTCACCTGACCTTTGAGCTGGCTGCAGGGGCCCAGGGGCTCATTTCAGAAATCAGTCTCTGAGTGCCAAGGGGTGCTCAGAAGCAAGGGTGCAGCTAGCTGTAGGAAGAAGTGAAGCTTCAGCCATCTGCAGAGGAAACAATCAGATGTGTCCAGATGGGGTGCCGTTGGTCAGCGGGGCTCCCTTGAACCCTTGTTTCCGGGCAGCAAAACTCATGATCTGACTTTTTAACCTATGGCAAATATGATTAGTCACACCTGAGCTGCTGAAAGCAGGCAGCATTGAGGGATTTTGATGTAACACTTCTGTCTATTTTCAAGTCAATAGAATACAAACTGTCAAACTCTGTACTTGGCTGAATTGGGAATTTTTTAATTAATTGATGTATTTATTCATAACGGGGTGGGGGGTTGCACACATGCCAAAAAAAAAAAAAATGTGCATGGAGGTCGGAGTACCAATCGTGGGAGTCAGTTTCTCCTTCCACCCTGTAGGCTTCTGGGGATCGAACGCAGGTCTTCAGTTACTGAGCTGTCTCCCCAGCCCTGAACCAGGGTTTCTTTTAATTACACAGATATACAGTCAAGGCCACAGGCTTTGACAAGAAGCAGATCCGACTTTATACTTCTGCTTGTCAGCTACAGGACTGACTGCTTATTGTTCTTTGGGTCTTAATTTGTTCAACTGGAAACTTGGAATAGTGAAGGCTCCTTGCAGGAAGACAGTGAGACTCAAAAGGTAGACAGAGAGTCTACTGGCTACTGCCTTGAATATGTTAGCTGATCTAAATACACTCCTTTCCCCTTCCTCTGACCTTCCTCAGCATACTGCCGATGAGCGCTGAGGAATCCGTTCTGTGAATGCAATCAGCTCTAGCTCTTCACCGCAGCCGTAGTCTGGGGAGCAAGAAGCTAGACTTTGAAGATGAGTGTTGCATGGAATCAACATCTATGGGAATGAAGGCCACCCTCCTCCGGAAGTGAGTACAATCCTCAGCCTGGATCACATCTTTGCTGGTCAGTGGTAAAGACCTGGAGGTAGATTAGCCCCACCCAACTTCTGGGATAAGCCTGCTAGCAATTGGCAGGCTTGCAGGTCTCAGCCTCCTGAATGGGCGTGACCTAGCCTGTCTCCAGTTTCTGCCAGCCATGCCGCTTCTGCCATGAATGAATGGACTGCTTCTTGCTTCTGGAACCATAAACTGAATAAATCTCCTTTTTTCCTTCAAGATGCTTGACTTTGGGTACTGTCTCACAGTAACACAAAGAGTAACCAGTACACTTGATTTATTAAAACCTGAGATGCTTGGGTCAGCTGACAAATTCTGTGATATGGGATTCAGATAAGTTGGGTATGCTGGTGTGATTGCAGCAGAGACAGCCAAGGGTTTAGTGGAGGATGATATCGCTCATAGTTGAGTGATGAGTTCTGCTTACTATGTTGGAAGACTTGTGTGGTGGTGTGATCCTCATAGCGGGAAACTGTGGATTTGGTTTGGTTTCTGGATGGAGTAGAGTTAAAAAAAAAAAAAAAGAAACAAAATAAATCATAAAATTTACTTCTTTGTATTTTATTTTATTTTTTATTATTTATTCAATTGTGCGTGTGCGTGTGTGCACGTGTGTACGTATGTGTGTGTGTGTGTTGTGTGTGTAGAACCACGGACGAATTCAGAAACCACCATGGACGCCTCCACCTCCTCCTTGTTTACTCTGCCAGGGATTCACAGGCTCCGCCTTACCAGGACCAGAAACAAAGGCCGCCCTCCCCCCCACCCCCCCACCCCCCTACCCCGGCTATGCACCGGACTGCATGAAGAAGGAGGCTTGCCTGAACTAAAAGCTCAAGACAGCCTCAATCTTGTTTGGTGGCTCAGCGATCCATGGGCTGGAGCAGATGACTTTTTTTTATGTGGCCCACCACTCTTCCATGGCTTCCCTGGTCTATATTCACGTTGGTCCTAAGAGCACTTCAAAAGGGCAAAGACACACATTTCAGAGCTCATATAACAACATTTCTACTTTGTTCAATGTCAAAGACCAGCTTGAATGCAAAAAAACGGAGAGACTTTATCCTCTGATAGCTTAAGATATACACTGGAAAATTAAAAGCTATTATGCAGAGTATCATGACCTTACTGCAATATTGTAAGATTAATTGTTGTTTTATCCATGTTGTAAACAGGGAAATAGGGACTCAAATTTAAGGTCACACCTTGGGTGTTCCCCAAGTTTGAACACAGGACTATCTGACACCTGCTACTGATTGCCTCTAGAGATTTAAATCTTGCTGGGAGCAAAGCTCTAGTGGAAATTACTCTCTTCTCTGACTAGAACAAATAAATTCTTTTAAGCATATTTATCCAAGAGATTCAATTTCCCTTCTAATTTTAATACCTTCTTCCTGATATTCCATTCCTTGGAAGTTTATTTTCTTGCTATAGAAATGAAATCTAATTCAGGTTAAATGCAGTTACAGAATCATATTGTCAGTTCCAGCTAAAAAATAAATTATCCCTACTTTCTGAAAGAATTGATTTTTTTTTTCAGTATAGTAAGGGAGAAGCAGAAGTTTTAGAACCTGGGCAGTAATTTAGACTTGGTTTGAATTTTCCATTTTTTGTTCTATACTTTTATGCCTCAATGAAAGTTTTCACTGAGAGCAGTAATTAAAAATATGAGAAGAGACCACAGAAAAAATATATCCCTTTGTTTACAAAAAGGTGGAAAAAAATACAAGAAAATTGTAAGATTGGATTCATTTGAGCTCTGCAAATGACTAGTTATTTGATCTGGGAGAGTCATTTCAATAGTATGGCCCCAATTTTCTCATTGCTTAGATGAGAGCATGAAGTTGCACACCCTCCTGCTCTCTCAGCTCTAAAATCCTTCACTTGCAGTGCCAGAGCATAATTGCATCACATTCTCCACACATTTTCATTCCAAAACACATTGACATCATGTTCAATTAGGTTGAGTCATGTTTCCCATGTAAACAATGGTGGCAAGTGCCAAAATATGCTAGCAAATAAAAAAAATCAAGAGAGTCAAATTCTTTAATCTTCCAAGAATATTTTTTTTGGATGCACTGAAAAACTGCAAAAACTTTTTTGTGTTTGCCACTCTTGACTTGACGCATTAGATCAGAACACAAATATTTTATCAGGCCTCTTTCTCTACCTTTTCTGGAATATTCAAAAGTGAACAGAGACATTTGAACAAGATGTCTTGATACTTTCAAGTATGTCTGCGCTGGAGTAAAAGCAAAGGCACAAACTAGATGTTAATCTTCTTCTTTGATAAGCCAAAGCATATTGATAAGCCTCTGCCAAATAGTTGAGTTATAGTATAAGTGAACGTAACTTTTGTTGGACAGAGTGCTGGCTGAGCTGTAGACTACAGCTCGGAGGCATTCATGACTAGATGGAGATACCATAGGATACAGAACTCTCAGGAAAAGCCACAAACGGCATTGTGAAATGTTTTGGAAAGTAAGAATTCCAAGCTCTTCTCTTCCCAGCAGATCTGATTACTCTCATGTGTTCTGATTTCACAGCAAACAGAGCCAGTTGACATTTGGGAAAGAAATTTCCCAAACAAACCATTTGTGGCATCCTTGGAAATATTTCTCGGGCGTTCTGCATGATTGTAAGACCTGGTATTATCGTGCCTCGAGTTTATATATCCATGTGTTTCTTTAATTAAAAGAAATCTTGAGCAAGGATATGAGCTCAGACCTTAACATACTCTGCTCCTTGTCATACATCTGGAAACCACTTGACCTTTAGTCAAAGCTCCAGCACTGGTCAGCTTAGCCTAATGCACAACAGGACAGCAATCTGGGCTGCGTCTCTTCTTCGGGAATGTCCCACTAGATCATGTGAACACAAGCTCCTGCCTACTGTTCAAGGGACTTAGTATTTGAGATCAAAGCTTTCCCTATCTTATCTCCACACCAATGCAACTGTAGCTTGTCTTGGGATGCAAAGAGGAAGCCGGAATAGGTATATTTCCTTAGTGAAATTTTCTCTGAAGTTCACCCTAGCAGTCCGTATAGTTCATCTTCAGTCTTGCTTCCTCTAATGTCCATTACCAACTCGTGAGAGTCCCCTTTCCTTCTGTGTTTTCTGTTACTTTGTTATGAACATGGTCACTTCCATTTTCCTTTCCTTTCCTTTTTACTTCCTTTCCTTTTTCCTTTCCTTTCCTTTCCTTTCTTTTCTTTTCTTTGATCTGGGGGATGGACAATCAAACCCAGGTACTTGGAGGAACCCATGGAGATGAGTAATTTCATCACAAAATGAGTAGAGCAGACAGCCCTGTTCAAACAAAGGAATCGCTGACAGGGAAAGAGAGCAACAAGCCATTTTCAGCTTCTATTTAAGCAAACCCACCAGTCATATTTCCCTAGCTGCATTTCAGTCCATTTTTAAGCACCAACTTTTCTGACTCAATTTTTATTCAAAAAGAAGCTGTTTCTACTGAAAGAATGATACAGACATGTTAGCTAACATAAATCACTCATTGTACTTACTTCTGAGTGTTTAGAAAAGGTCACATAGTTCATAAATAAGGTCCCTTAAAAACTATACTTGGTGGGGGCTGGAGAGATGGCTCAGGGGTTAAGCCTCTGCCTTGCAGGCAGAAGGTCCTGAGTTCGGATCCTAGACCCCACATACAGACCCCAGGCGGAAGTGGGGGCGGCCTGCATTTCAGGTCCTAGTAGGGCGGAGCCTGTGAGTCCCCGGGTTGAGTAAAAAGGAGGAGGTGGAGGCGTCCATGGTGGTTCCCAAATTCGCCCATGGTTCTACGCATGCACACACGCATGCATACACAATTGAATAAATAATAAAAAAATTTAAAAAACTATACTTTGTGATTGGGGGGAACCTTACTTTTAGTAGGGACAGCGCATGAGCAAGACCTTGGAATAGGAAGAAGCAGGGAGTTCATCACTCACAGGTGTTTTTGAGGCACGTACAGCTAGAACCAAAAGCACTCTATACCCTATCGACAGCATCATGACGAAGCCTGGAAGGACCTGAGGAGAAATGGATCTTCTCTTCTACTCCTATAGACAAGGGGGAAAAAAGCCACAAGGATAGGTTTGGAATGTCAGGAAGTAGCTTTTCTCAGTGTACAGACCCACAGACCCACAGACTGGTCAACCACCAACCTCAGGCAGTATCCAAGGTGGTCAGCCCAGGAAAGCTGGACCAACAATGTCACAGTGGCCAACTATTTCAATGGGACCAACTAAGGGTGTCACAGCAGACTGAGTCAGATATCAGACTCCCTCATCTCTGCCGGAGACGTGACAGTGAAGATCAGTCTGATTTCGTCTGAATCCTAGTCATGGCTACTTATGAGACTTGTCTGGTACACACTCAGAGAAGAAAGCTACGGATGGCACCATCTTGGTTGCCATGGACAGGGCTCGGAATCACCAAATTCAAATAAAAATTTATAACCCAAAGAGAGAAATGAAGGATTTCAATTTTCAGAACATTTTCTTAGCTTATCTGAGCTGTGATGTAACCAAATGCAATAAACTAAATAGTTTAAGCAATTTTCCCCCCAAGTTCTAGAGGTCAAAAGTTTAAAACTAAGGCACTGGACTAGTTGGTGCAATGATCCCTGCTTCTTGGTTAAAGCTGGTGCTTCAGTGTGTGTTTATGGGAGGCGCAGAGAACCAGCCCTCAGACCTCTCTCATGAGGGCATCAATACTAAAGCCCCACCCTCATGAATCAAGGAGCTCACAAATCCCTACTGCTAATGCCATCATTCTGCAGGTTGCATTTTAAAATATAAACATGTAGATACACAGAATACAGTGAATTTGTATAAATGCTACATCCCAAACTGAGGAAGTAAGAAATATCAGTGTCACACCTGGAATCTGGTATTTTCCAGCATCCTCCCCCTCATCACTCTTTAAGAACTTACTCTTTTGGGGCTGGAGAAGTGGCTCAGGGGTTAAGCCTCTGCCTTGCAGGCAGAAGGTCCCAAGTTTGGATCCTAGACCCCACGTATAGACGCCGGGCGGAAGCGGGGGCGGCCTGCGTTTCTGGTCCTGGTAGGGAGGAGCCTGTGAATCCCAGGGCAGAGTAAACGAGGAGGTGGAGGTGTTCATGGTGGTTCCCGAATTCGTCCGTGGTTCTACACACACACACACACACACACACACACACACACACACACACATATCCATATACACACGCATACATGTACAATTGAATAAATAATAAAAAAATTTAAAAAAAGAACTTACTCTTTTCCCCAGATGCTAAGATATTAATCAGGGGCCAAAACATTTCTTATCTGAAGGTTTGCTGACTATTCCATTTCAACTAGCTGAATGACCTGTGCTTAAAGTTGATCATACACTCAAAGATACTGGTAGAAGTAGATAAGCTCACTTCATCTTCCTGGATGGTTCCTGCTCAGGCCTCTGAAATGTCCTATTTCTTTGTCTCTGAAGCTACTGATCTCTTATCATATCCCAGCATCTTTAACGCTCTTTAAAATCCTGTGAGTCTCCGATACCCAGTAAATTTCATCTAGTCTCATAGCCACAGTTCATTTCTATGACTTGTAGTCAAAGGCATGTAACTAACATACATCCATACTTAGACAATGGCTGATTCTTTGAAATGCATTTATTTATCCAGCATTACATTTTATTCCCATACGTGTCTGATATTAATAAGCCATATATTATTTTCATTTTGTATGTGAAAAAAATGATACTCAAAGAGTTTCCTTGCTCATTTTCTCACAAAGAAAATGTCTACAAGCCCAAATCTTTTGGCTTCTTAGCCAGTGCTCCTTCCACTATAGTGATATGTGAGTCTCTCATTTGTTCCCCATAAAGCAGCAAAAGGAAGACAGGTTAATTGAAAACACAATACTGTTGTTAGCATTCAAGCTACAGTTGTCTTGGGCTTCTTTTAAAGCAGTTTTTCTTTTTAATGCACAGGGATCTAGATGTAAAAAGAGTCTTTAAAATATGACAGTTATGTTCACAATCCAGAGCAAACCACAGCAATGTATTATATTTGGAACTATTGACAATAATGGCCAATTGGTTCTGAGTCCACATTGAACTGATACTTTTTAGAAAAGAGATACCTAAACCAGGCCCATCACCACTGTGGAAAGAAATGCCTTCCTCAAAACAGAAATATATTCTCTATTTCCCCCAAAGGGCACCAACACCAACATTAATTTTCAGGAACCTGAAAATAGGAAATTCAAGAACAAGAAATGTCTGGGAGTTAGTTATTCACCTGACTAGCTGCAGAGAATTCAAGACCTTTCTTTTATAGCCATAAGAGGAATGAAGTGTCATTGGAATGGATTGAATTTAAATGAAGGATTTTAAGATATACTTAAAAGTATCATTGAAATTTCATTGTCCATTATAGAATTCATCGAAGTCAGAACCATCCTTTTGGGATTTAAAATTGTGAAATAATTTGTTTGAAGTCATAGTTGATATCCTTGTTCATGTTTGTTGCAAAAAGAAAATAATTTTGTCTAGAATTCTAACACTGAGAGATCGCCTCACAGCAGAAGTATCTGTCCAATGCCAAACCAAACTGCAAACTCAGAATCATGCAACCCTGGCATAATTCTTTGACTATTCTCTGAGAACAAGCACTTTTCTTGGAGGAATGAATAAATACTTGGGTTGCAATATTGCCTGCTTTGCAATCCTGTAGTATTTCTCAGGATGCTTGCTCTGTAAGCACTGAAGAAATAGATATGACAGAAAAAGTTCACGGACATGTGGAATTCATGGAAGCTTTAAAAGTTAATTTTTAATCTACTTACACAATTTCTGCTTGTCAATATCTATTCTAAGCCCTTCAGTAATAAAAGATACAATTTAGATAAAATATATTTCATAAGTAATAGGCAATTCACAAATGTACATGGAAAACTGAGGGACAAAACTATTCTTTTAAAATCTCAAGTACTAAAATTTAATGTTCTTTTATAGCACAGAAAACATAAAAGTAAATCCCAGAAGTTCCTTCCTAACTGTGTACACATAAAAATTTGGACGACTCAAACTCTCTTAATTTGGATCTTGAACGTGTTTCAAAGATCCATGTGTTAAAGGCTTGTTGCTCAATACTGGGGATTGTAAAGCCTTTGAGAAGCAGGATTTAACAGGAGGTCTTTAGATCATTGGGGGCTTGCTTTTGAAGGTTATCTGGGAACTCATTCTCTTTCTTTTTCTTTATCTGACCCCCTGGCAATAAGGTAAAAACTATTTGTTGTGCCATGTAGCTCCTTATTAAGCACCCAAAGTAGAAATGCCAATAATAAATATTTTTCTCTGGAAATTTATTATCTTGTGTACGCATATATGCTTTTTAAAAAGCTGACAAACTCAGTTTATTTGTATCATTCATGTTTGGGTACATATTAACTGATTCTAATTTGTTCTATTGGGTTGTTTCAATATATATCTCAATTTATCTCGGAAGCGTAAGTTAAAGTCTAAAAATGACCAGCAAGCAAAAGAAGCAAATAATGTAAAGCATAAGAGAGAAGCAGGATTTATATTAGCTCAATGTTCACATAGTAATATGACATTTTAATAGAAACATCTCTAAATAGAAATCCCAAATAATCCTCAGTATTGTTCTTTCAACTTCCCCATGAAAAGCAACTCTAAACTAGTTCTCAAAGTAGTGTTTGAGTAGTAATAAGCTCAACGTCTGGACTGTTGGTCTAATTTGATGACTTTTCTTTTTTTATTTATTATTTATTCAATTGTGCGTTTATGCATGTGTGCTCATGAATGTATGTATGTGTGTGTATGTATGTGTGTGTGTGTAGAACCACGGACGAATTCGGGAACCACCATGGACGCCTCCACCTCCTCCTTGTTTACTCCGCTCCGGGATTCACAGACTCTGTCCCTACCAGGACCAGAAACCTAGGCTGCCCCCACTTCCTCCCGGCGTCTATACGTGGGGTCTAGAATCGAACTCAGGATCTTCCACCTGCAAGGCAGAGGCTTAATCCCTGAGCCACCTCTCCAGCCCCTTGATGACTTTTCTTACGTACCTTCCTTTCATGGATTTTCTTCCTCTACACTAGTGTTCATATTGTTGATTTCTATATCTTTTTTTCCCCATTGTACAGCAAACACATGACTAACATTTCTACAGATAACTATTGTTACTATGTAAGACAAACAATATCAAGTTAAAGACAGTGTCCTAGAAATTAAAAAGGCAAATTTGAAGGATATGAAAGTGAGAGGCTCAAAAGGTGGAGGTAGACATAATTTTGACTCTTTTTTCTAGAGGGTTCTCTTCCTAAAACAATTGTTTTGACAAATATAAGTAATAGCATCTTTATAATGTTCTAATTCCTCTTTACTCCATTAAAAAAAAGTACTGAAAATAATCACTTAGTGCAAAATGCCTTCAAAGTATAAGAAAATCCAACTCTATTTAGAGACAGGAAGTGGAAAAAGAGCATCTGTAATTTGCTGACCTGCCTGGCCTTTTCTGTAACTCTCTGGAAGCATCTAAGATGTTGAGGTAGGCCAGATTTCTTTTTTTTTTCACTCCCCAAGTTAATGACATTTGCTCCGAAGGCCGGGTGATTACTGAGAACTGGAGACAAGGAGCCAGGAGGCTGAATCTCAGGAATGATATCCTCCATTTGTCTGAGGAAGGCAATGTGGAAGTTCCAGTTATTCATCTGTATAAATAACACTGCCACCCATCGGGCATTATCTCAGAGGCAGACTTCTGATTGCCTCTGTCTGCTTTCTACAGAGAACAAATTTAAGTCCTATAGCCAGTCACCTTGCAGTGTTACACATCCTATTTATCACAAAATGCCCATTGCTAAAAGGAAAAAAACAAGTTTTATGATCTTGTAGGGTGTTTTTATTTTTTTTGTAACCATTTCTATAAACTATCTATTTTCCTGATTCATCACCTACCATGTATTCATCAGGATTGACTCCAAGATGCTTTGACAGCCTTCCAAATCCAAATGCACCCTCAAAGATTGAAAATTCAGCGGCAGCATGCTTAGAATGTGTCAGAGTCAGAGAAAAGGGCCTGATAAAGACTCCTTCGTGAGGAGGTCTGGGTAGTATAGTCACCTCATGTCAAAATGGTATTGATTATGCAACAAAGACATTTCAAAGCCAATCAAGACACTTGTCACACACACATTCACAGACACATCTCTCTCTCTCTCTCACACACACACACACACACACACACACACACACACACACATACACACAGTTTCAGGGCAGGCGGGGGTGGGGGATTGGCATCTAAACTTTCCCAAGAAGTCAAATTAAGTATTTCAAGATAAGATGGGGTAATACTCAAAGTATCCTCAATTTCCATTTTGGATGAGGGATTAATGCCTCTTATTTGCCAAACATTTTGTAGTGGCTTTACTTGGAGCCTCACTAATTTTATTTTTATTTATTTATTTTTTTTTTATTTCAGCTCATACAAACTTATTAGGTACACCAGTTCCCTCCCTTCCTCCTCCTCCCCCCCGTACCCCCTGCTCCCCCTACCCTACCCCTCTCCCTCTCCATCCCCCAGTGTCTCCCGCCCCAATTCCCAGAGAGTCCTTTCTTGTGCATGTCTGATTTTCCTCTGGGCCCTCCTCACTAATTTTAAAAGGTGACTTCCTCACATCTCTTCTGTATCTCCGTACATGCCACCACCTAAATGCCAAGAGTTTTCCCAGTTCTAATCTTCTCGCTGAGTTTGTTGCTTCAAGAATCAAAGTCCCAGTTTTTATAATTCTTAAAAATAAAATAGCATCTTGCCACCATTCTTCTGGCTACTATCCAGTTGCTCCAACATACTCCAATACCATGCTTGGTATGTGACATCACAGAGATCCAGCGGGAAGGCAAAAAGCAGGCTACTTGACCAGGACTCAGGAAGTGGATGACAACCAAGAACTTGGAGTTGAAGATGATATTTCTTGTGTAATTATTATCTCAGCCAATTCTAATGGAGTGATAATAGTTTGGCAGATCCTCTGTGCATTTCAAAGTGCTCACACATACCAGAGAAAGAAAGTATTCTTTTACTTCAGGAAAAAGAAAAAGGAAAAAAATAACTGAAAAAGGAGATCACTGACTACAGTTTCTTGGCACTGGGGCCCCTTGTCATATGGAACACAGTGATAGCATTACAGAGTAGATTAGCATAAGTTAGTGGCAAAAGCACCCACAATCATTTATCTTCTGAAAAATGGCTTTTTCTAAATCATGCTTCTTCAATTCTTCCCCTCTACCTGACTCAATTTGGTAGAAAAATGGGGGACAGGGGCTGATATAGCTCTATAGTACTAGATGCACAAGACCACAGAGTCCAGACAGAAACACAGAGTAGAAAAAGTAAATCACTCTTTACACCTGCAAGTTTCATGTAGCTAAGGGAAGTGAATATTTATGATTATGTTTCTTTGTGTTGGATTTATATGGCAAGCTATCTTGACATTTCAATGAATTTTTTTAAAAAAATCAGAGAGTAGTAGATATATTTGAAGAATCGAATACTGCAGAAGTGAATCTACAGTTTGTGAAACTGTCATCTTGTGCCATCCTTATTCCTTCTTTGACCAGAATATCTTATTTTCACAATCTCTTGACTTTAAAAATGTGAAGGAAAAATATAAACACGATGTATTGAGTGATTCTGAAGTGAATAGTATTGCAACGTTTTATACTAGATTTTTAGCCTTCACCTAGCAAATTCCTCATTTTCATGTTAAAAATAGAACTCTCAAGCAGAAAGGACACACTTTTGGTATAAAGTTGTTTAGGGTATGGTCATAAAGTAGGGATTTGTGCCATGCAAAGAAGGATGGTGTAAATTAAGTACTGAGTAAAAACAATATAAGATAGAATTTCACATTTAAGTTTGCTCCCTACTTAGATAACTGCTGTCTTGTAATATTTTAATTGAATTTTTTGCCTTATTTTTTCTTGAGTTTTATAATTATCTGTCTTAACAAAATTCAAAAGAAACAATATATCATCTTCATAAAACATCTATCCTGTGAAGACTTTTTGGCTCACTCTAGGGGGAAGTAAGTCATTCCCATCTTTGAGTTCTTATAGACACATTTTATATGTAGCTCTAGGTTAGTGAAAAACTAGATCAAAGCATTGTCTTTATGCTATTGCATTGTAATTAATTATACACTTTGGTCTATGTCTTCTGAGTCAGATTATGAAGTCTTTATGAAAAAATACATATATTTTTCCTTTATTTTATGCATGTGTATGGTGTATAAATGATCCCGTGTGTGGGTATACATGTGTGTGTATGCCTGTGATTATGCATGTGTCAACAAATGGGTGTGGAAACCCAAAATTGGCACTGGTATCTTCCTGGGTTTCTCTCTACTTTATTTATTGGGGGAAGTTCTCTCAATTGAATCCAGAGTTTGCTGAATGATAGTCTAACTGGCAAGCTTGCTGTCTCTTCCTCTCAAGTGCTAGGATTCCAGACACCCATCATGCATGCCCAGCTTTTATGAGAGTTGTAGGGATCTGAATTCTGTCTCTCAAACTTGTACACACTTTCTTTACTGAACCTCCCTGTAGCTGACTGGCCTATTCATACTCTAGTCCTTAGCTTTCTTTTATCAATAAATGAACATTGCCTAAATGCATTTCTCAGGCGAGTCTTAAAATTCACTTTCAGCCTTCCATCTCCACCCCTCCTTTCTTACAGATTGACTTGGGAACCCCTACAATTCAGTGTAAGCTTTAAGTGATATTCTTAAAGTTTCCAAAAGAACGCAGTCAAATATTTGCACCAACACTGAGTTTAAATCAAGGTAAAAACCATCAAGTATGCTGATTTTTTTTTTTTCTTTTTGCCTTCCTTTCACAAGCATCTTGTTAAAAATATGTGTTTTTAAGAAGCTGAAAACAAAAAAAAACAAAAAAACATTAGGAAGATTTGGATTCACCTAAATTATTTTTATTACCAAAAAACTACATTATACCCCACACAGATTTAGAATACAGGGCTGGGGAGATGGCTTAGTGGTTAAAGCCTTTGCCTCAGAAGCAAAAGGATGTGAGTTTGGATCCCTAGATATCACAGCAGCCTATAATTCTGGCTGCGGAAGGAGCCTGAGAAATCCCAGAACATAGCAAGACGGACATAGAGTAATCCAGGATGGTTCCCAATATCACCTGTGGGCCTTCACGGGCACACATACTCAACTTTCCTGCTGTATATATGCCCACACACACATATATGCTCACCCACAGGCACATATATGAGATATAGAATACAAATATAATAATGCAGAATATATAATTTTAAAGACAGATTAAACATAAAGATATGAGCCAACTTCTATGGTAGGCAATCAGACTGACTTTACCAGATTAACCAAGTTATTTCCAAAATCACCTATGATTGAGGGTTTTTCGAAAACCTGTCCTAATTTCTATTAACAAATTATCTGATGTGCAAAAGCACTTTCAGTAATACTTAGAGAATTTATGAAACTATATTTCAAAAATGTAACTGCATTTATCAGAGTACTTAATTTATATTCTAGGGGTTTGAATTGTCTTCAATCACTTTTATTTGTCTTGCCTGAAGTTTACTTGGCAAAAACAAAGTCATCCAGGACTCAGTTACCCATGTCTTTTTTGAAATGACTCTTTTTAAGAAGTGGCCATTGGTGCAATAGTGGCATGAATGTTATGGGCATAACCAACCAACTGCTTTCTGACTGACTTTAAATCCCACTTAGAATCAGGGAATACATTCCTGGTACCATAAAACAGGTTGAGAAGATTCTTTCCTCAATAGTATAACCACTGAATATGATTCATGCTCTAGCAGGTACTTAAGTACATGCCATCAAAGGCAACCCAGATGAAACTTAGAGAATCACACATGGAAATGACATGAAAAATAAGAGGGAGACTGGCAGGGAAGAAGAAGAGTTCTAATGGGAAAAGGAGGGGATGGAACAGGAGATTAGGGTGTGAAAATATCATAAATTTACTATATGTATGAAACACTGAGATAATTTTTTTTAAAAAAGAACCTGTAAAAGGAGAAGCCATAGGCCTTGGGGAGAAGTAAGTACTAAAGTTTAGTTATAAGCATTTAAAATAAAACTACCTTATGAACATTTATCATTATATCCATTAAAGGAACTCTCAGCACTTGACTTAGAAGCCTTCTTTTGTAAAAGAAGGTGTTTAATACACAGAACCACAACTGATTAAAGTAAAGAGAATAAGTGACTTCAGAGAGCTTGGCCCTAAACAAGATATCTAAGTCGCTCCCACAACTCCCCACCCAAGGCACAGGGATCATTGCAGAAGAGTGAAAGGTAAGAATGTAAGAGCATGAAGTTAGAGAAGGGTTGAGCCAAATAGTGTCCTCTGGATGTGGAAGGACTGCGGCATCCACGAACTCACTGAAACTGTTTCTACTTCTGCAAGACCTGCACAATATTTGATCTATAACATTTCACCATAGCAAGGAAAGGATCACAAGAGGCACCACATTTTTTCTGAGAGACTATCAAGAATTAATGGTGGAGACCAGGGAAAGGGAGCAACTTTCCTCAGCAGTACATGTGGGAACTCACTGGAGAAGCCCCCCCCCACCTCAGACTGATCAGAATTGTAAAGTCACACCAAAACCAGAAGATTCATTGGCGAGCAAGTAGGAAGAAAAACAGGATAGCAAGTAGCATCGCAAGCAACAGGCAGTCTCCAAATCCGATAGAGAGGCAGCCCTGAGAGCTAGTCCTGAGGTTTCTTTTAGGGCAGGGTCATGTGACTTTAGCACAGGGGCATGGAATTGGGAAAGTACTGGGATGAGAAAGGAGGCTTGTCTCAAGGTGAAAAAAGTTCTTGGGAGCTGAAGGTAAGCTGTAGGCTGTGAAGCCGTGGATAGGATGAGGATGTGGAGCTGTCTTTGGGAGACTGGCTGCAGGGAGTCCTTGGAAGTGCATCCAAGTGGACTGGGCTGTGAAGAGTCCTTTGTCTGGATATGCACATCTGAGGGATATGGGGAGAAGCTTGAGCCATTTTACATTCAACATGCCTAACAGTATACCCGCCTATACGTCATCTTTGCTCCAGCAAGGACCAGACATTTACCATTAAAGGGAACCCAGATGCAACTAAGTAGCCACTTATCAAAAAACATGAAAGTAGAAGGGAGACTGGTAGAAAAGAAGAAGGTTTCTAATGAAAAAGGGAGGGAATTTGGCTCAGATAATAAGGGTGAGAATGACATAAGTTCATTGCATTCATCTATGAAACTTGAAAAGAATAAAAATGGAACGGTCCCTTTAATTGAAACATGTGAAACTTTTCCTGACTCCCTGTGATTTAACTCACCACATCCTTCATATGAAAGCAAGATGGACAAGGAAAATGAAGAGCCACAAGATAAAGCAAACTCTGATCCCGGTCTGGTGGAAACCTATCATCCACTAAGTATCAAGAATTACAGCACCATTGCAATATTTGCTGTGAGAATTATCTACATAGAAACAACATTCCTTTTATATGGAGATATTTGAAATGAGGATGCTAAAATAGCAATGAATCATGTGTAAGGCCTAAATGTGTATGACCTTTCCCCTTTCCCTGCTGTAAACCTGAAATTTTCCAGAAATATCACAGGAAATTTAATTGACTCTAAAACTTTGTTTCTTAACCTCTTGTGTAACCTCTTTTTAAAAAAATTTATAAGATTACAATCTTATTCCAGGTTCCTCTTGAACCACCTTGTAATCTCATTTATCAAAAAAGATAGAAATTTCTTAGCATCCCTTTGTATATATGTAACTTGATGTAATCTGAGGATCAACAAAATCACAGCTACTGCTTTCACTTAAAGAGACGCAATTAACTGTGTCTTATTTGTTCCCTAAGTGCCTTGTTTTCTGTGAACTTCCATGCTTAAATATCTTTTTCGAAAACTCCAATTCTACAACATTCTACTTCATGAAGAAATCCTGTCTATAGCAAAGTCAAGAATCCTGGCTTCACTTAAGTAGAATTCTCTGCAAAGATCTTTTCAGGCTTACAGAAGGCACCATGGAGTTATGTCTCTTGCCCAGAACATACTGGCCCCCAAATCCTCTCTGGATAATCTTGTTTTCATCTCTTCGTCCACTGAACACAAAGCTGTATGTTCTTAGCCTAGCGCTGTGAAATAGTATGCACCAAGTATCAATACATCTTTGCAAAACAAACGAAGAAATCTTTCTTATGGATATCTTTAAAAAATCACTACTAACACACCTGCTTACAAGCCTCACAGCTGAGTTCAATCTCTGGTAACCAGTAGAAGCAGAGCACTGACTACTAAAAGTTGTCTTTTGACCTTCACCTGCACACCATGGCATCCATCTGCATACTTCTCTCTCTCTCTCTCTCTCTTTCTCTCTCTCTCTAAATAAAACTTAATTTTTTAAAAAAAAATCACCACAACTGAACTCTTTAAATAACAAAATTCGAACTACTAGTTACCTAGAACCAAGGACTCTTGTAAAGAAAAAAAAATTAAAACTAACAAAAATATTCCAAAATTATTGCCTTGGGTTCTAACACTTCATTTCTAGTTAGACAATTTTTATCAGCAACTACATTTTCTAACAACTCAAATCATGGAATTGGAGAGATATTAAAACTTACAAACCCCTATTACCTATCATTGGGTATTCAGTATGTTTGGAATTGTTAATTGATCATGTAGAACCCATCTGATAGAGTATTATATACAAGGAGATGAAGTTACCCAGACAGACAAAAAAAAAAATCTCAAGAGAAAAAAAAGAAACACATGTTCAATTTTTCTTATTGGAAATATGTTTGCTTTAAAAAGAAGACAGAGAAAGACAGACTGTAAATATACATAAATACTGAAAACGCTTTTTCTGTAAATTCTTAAACTATTGGGATTCAAAAGACATTTATTCAAGAGACTTCTAATAAAAAAAATGAAGAAAATAAGTGAGCTGTTCTCTCCTACATAAATAAAAGAAATTGTCTTAGACCATTGCATGATTTTGAACTTATAATTAGTCAAGGCATCCAGCATGGTGATTAGAAATGCCACTGATAAAGGACTATGTGTTTGGCAGAAGTGAAGGAGGTGTTATGGTACACGGAACTGAAAGGTAACACAAAGTGTAACAATTTTACTGTAAATTAAGATGGCAAACAAGCTCCCAGCTAAACAAGCATGTTTTTGATCACTTGAGAAATTGGCCCTTAAACATAGTGAGAGTTAATTTATAGAAAATATTTAATGCTTATTCAAAAGCGGGCAGCATCAGTAGTTTAAAATCTGGATTCTCTTTTCAGTCAAGTATCTAGTTCATGATTATGTTCTAGGCATTGTGCTGGGCAGAGTGTGTTGCTGCTAAAGTGACTCCATCTGCATTTCCAGATGGAATGGCCTAGAAATTTTGGTCAAAATGAAGCTTAGAATGGTTTCTCACACTAGCAAAATATAAAAATAAAACTGAAGTGGAAAAATTTGACAAATAAGCATATGAAAAAATGTAAATTTAAACAATATGTATGACTTTCCTCATCATAATTGGCAAAATTTTGAGCATCGGTAATGTAAATTTTTGACAAGATGAAAAAGACATATGTACTCTTATACAATGTTTGCTTGAAGAAGAAACAAGAGCAACATTTGAACAACTTGAAGATACATGGAGATATTCAGACATAGAGATCCACTTGGCATTCCAGAAAGCGTACTTTTTTCCTATAGGATTAAGAAGTAGGGACATGTATATTCATGAAAACACAAATACAAAGCTCCACTTTGCTGAAAACATGTATGCTGAAAACCTAAGAGCCACCAGAAGGATTCTGGGAAGGTGTTGGGGTAAGAGCACCAGAAATCCCTCTCTCTATCTAGAAAACAGTTTTCTTGTCAGAATCTGCCTGATGTGACTATTTTGACTGTTACTTGCTTTTCAAGGGTGTGTGTGTGTGTGTGTGTGTGTGTGTGTGTGTGTGTGTGTGTATCAGAGAGCACTCTGCCTGTGGAGGCCCAAAGGTGACTTAGATAATCACCCTGGATTGCTTTTATGTCCTTTTTGTTTTGCTGTGGGATTTCCCAGACTCTGTCTTCCAGAGCCAAAAGTGCAAGTTGCCATCATTTTTATCTGGCACTTCTATGTGGGATTTGGGATCCAAAGAAACTCAAGTTCTGCTTACAAGGCAGAGGTAAATCCCTTAGCCATCGCTCTAACCCTAATATCACTATTTTGGAACTCTGAATTTTATTGAAGTCTTGAAATGTAGAGAGAAGACTTGAAGAGTAAATTGTGGTTCATTTTGATCTGTTTAAGCTTTAAGCATAGTACCACTTACCCATTTCCTACTGTCGGCCCTACGGCAGGTGGTTACTATGAATCCCTGAGGCATGTTGAATTCAACTTGTGAGAATCAGGGTGGGCCTAATGTATGTTCTCCTGCAATAGCGTGGCTCTGTTCTCTCTGAGCACTGACAGCTTTTTCAGATCAGAAGTACGAGGAGGCAGATGGTCCCTGTTTTGAATTTATCTACATCATTTCAAGTCCTTTTACCCAGGCTGATGTGATTTCCAGACAATAAAGGGCTGGCATTCATTCTCTCCTAATCCCTTCATCATTTTTTATTTTCCTTTTTGGTAAATCACACATTAAATTTTGTCAAAGCAATGGGGACATAGGAAAAATTAAGAAAGGACTACACCCATGGGATGGATCAGACACACAAATGACCTGAAAAGATCCAATTATTTCAGTTGATTTATAGCACAAAGACCAGCTACAATAATAATAATAATAATAATAATAGGCTGACACTGAAGCATAATTATAATCAAATTTCAAAATGCAATGACGAGAAGATGTGACTTGTCACATACAAAGGATTCTCTATGATGTTATTACCAGATTTCTCATTAGAAACTTTGGAGACCAGAAATCATTAAGTAGACATATTCAAAATGCCCAAGAAAAGCTCCTTACTGAAGTGGAGAAAATAGCTCACCAGATAAAATACCTTATGCAAACTTGGTGACCTGAGTTCAATCCACAGAAACCCACACGGTGAAAGGAAATACTGACTTCAGAAGGCTGGCCTCTGTCTTGTACCCATATTCTATGGCATGCATATGCCACTTCCTTTTTGTTAGCTCTCAAATAAATAAATAAAGTATATATTCCCAAAAATACCTTGTTAAATGATAATTCTAAAACTGGAAAATCTGTCTTTCAAAAGGGAAGGAATCGAAACAATATCAGATAAATGAAAGCTGAAGGTATTTATAGATGTCCTCTGTAGGAAATGTTCAAAGGAGTCTAGCAATGTGAAGAGAAGACATACTACATTACATAGTAACTCAGAGCTATATGGAAGGTAAAGATTACTCCAAAGATAAAAGGGTGGACAATAGTAAGGAGTATTAGTATAATCATTAATAACTATACTTTCCATTTTCTACATGATTTAAGGAACTTTCCTTAATATACTAGTTTTCTTAAAATTTTCTTAAAATTTTAGTGTAAGGGCAAGTATTATTTTTATTTAGTCTGTAACTCCACACTCTGAGTTCATTATTTAAGACTATGCATTTTAAATCATTGTTTACAAATATGTAATTTGTGATATCAGCAACTTACTGAAGGATAAAAATGGAAATATTAGAGGTAGAGATTTTTTGTATGTTATTAGAGTTAAATTATATAATTATATAATGTTAAATATAAATTACATAGTAACATTAAGAAAATGACCATCATATATAATATATACATTTATATGGAAATTAGAAATAAATTTAAATGTTTACTATCAAAAACTCAACTAAACACAAAAGGTGATATTAATACAGCAAATGGGGACAGAAGTGCTACAAGATCCACAGAAAATAAACAACAAAATGATAAAGAAAATCTCTCCTTACTGATAGCTGTTTTAAATGTAAAAGATGTAAAGCCATTAAAAGATGGAGATTGGAAGATGCAACATAAATGGATCACAAAACATGGGCAAAATACATCAAATAGAACTGGTCTGACAACTTCCTCCTTGCTGGATAGCTTACGCAGTACCAAGGAATATTCTAGAAACTACTGGGGGAGAGAAATAATCACAGGTCTCATCAACTCATGAGATTTACAAGTTGCAATAAAAATCACCATGGCAACAGGTAACCACCAGTGTAATAGTGGCATGACTATCAAGGAGACAATCAACAGCTTTCTGATTGAACTCAAGACACGCTGTCAGAATGGAACACATTCCCGTTACTGTTTTTCTTTTTGTTCAATTGTGCGTGTGTGTGTGTGTGCATGTGTGTGCATGTATGTGTGTGTGTGTGTGTGTCTGTAGAACCACCATGGACGCCTCCACCTCCTTCTTGTTTACTCTGCCGGGGGATTCACAGGCTCCGCCCTACCAGGACCAGAAACGCAGGCCGCCCCCGCTTCCGCCCGGCGTCTATACGTGGGGTTTAGGATCCAGAACTCTAGGACCCAGAGGAAAGTTTGACATACACATTAAAGGATGCTCCAGGGAAGAGGCGGGGAGGAGGCACTGGGAGATAGGGAGGGAGGGGGGGGAAGGAAGAGGAAAAGGAGGGAGGAAACAAGGGGGTCCAGGAAGAGGTGGAGGGAGGGAGGGGACCAGGGTACCTAATAAGTTTGTATGAGCAGAAATAAAAAATAATAATAAAATAAAATAAAATAAAAAACATTGTTAAAGAAAAACCTAGTGTTTTGCACTGGGATGGTGGAAGACACAAATTCTACCATATGGAGATTTGGTGCTTTGAAAACCCGATTACATCAAGAAACACAAGCCTAAATAGAAGTACTTTCCTGCTCTTCGAAAGCTTTGGCTGCCTAGAAAGGGGCTTTTCCAGAATCAACATGCAGAAATTGGTACAGCTGTGGTTTGAGTAGGTCAACCTATATTTCAATTTTGCTACAGAATCTATAAGCATTACATGTGTTATTAGTTTTGATGCAAGATTGAGGAGTTCATGGACAGTACTTGGAGCTTGTTTCCAAGTGGCAGGTTTGGAATATCTGCAAAGGAAGGGGAAGCTATTAGCTGCAGAGGCGAACCCAGAATATTGTTAGAGACGCCAGAACCATGGGATGTGTACTGAAGACGGCCGCAAGTGCAGATTTGACTGCACCCAAAGAAACACTACTTGTCCCATTAAGAGGAGGGGGATTGCTCAGAGCCACTGTGACTATGTGATGGGCAACAGAAAATGGACATAGAAGTACAGGCCACAGCATTTGATTTGTTGGACTTTGGTCTTAATTCAATATTTTCTTATTGTGTCATGATACATCTGCTTCAATATTCATTCTGTGTTGAAGCATTTAACTTGTTTAGATTTGATAGGATTTTGAAGTTAAAAGAATTTGAACTTTCAAAATGTTGGAACTGAAGTTTTTTTTAATTTTTTTATTATTAATTCAACTGTGCACATGTGCGTGTGTATGTGCGCCTGCATGTGTGTGTGTCTGTATGTGTGTGTGTCTGTGTATGTGTAGAACCACGGACGAATTTGCGAACCACCATGGACGCCTCCACCTTCTTCTGCCCCGGGATTCACAGGTTCCGCCCTACCAGGACCAGAAGCGCAGGCCGCCCCCGCTTCCACCTGGCGTCTATACGTGGGATCTGGGATCCGAACTCAGAACTTTCTGCCTGCAAGGCGGAGGCTTAACCCCTGAGCCACCTCTCCAGCCCTAGAACTGAAGTTTTAATGTCAGAACATTTTAAAATTTATCTTTGAGAACTTTTAGAGATTTAGAATTAATAAAATTAAATGTGTTTATAAGATAAATTTAATACATGTGAGGACAAGGATCAAAGGTTGCAGTTTAAAAGTTGTATATTTTTGTGCCAGGTTGACAAGGGGCAAAGTATCATAGTTAGATACAGGTGTCAACGTGATAGATGAGGGTTTGATCTCTGAACACATTTGTAGGGAATTAGTAGTTGAGTTAAACCCAGAGTGAACCTTCAGGAAATGTCCAGTTGATGGCAAAGGTCCAGTCCATGGTGGGCAGGACTATTCCCTCAGCAGGTGAATAAGATGGAGGAAATTGGTTGAGAAAGTTGGCATCCCTCTGTATACTTGGCCTGACATGCTCATCTGGCAAGTGAGGATTGTCCCTTTCTCAGCCATTATATGTATATGATGTGACCAGTTTCCTTGGCCCTTAGTATTACAATGTACTCTCCTGCCAAGCTAGGCAAGGAACTATAAATGGACTGTCATAAGAGAGAATAAACCCCCTTTTTCCCTTAAGCTGCTTTGTCATTAAGTCATCAGCATCATGCAGAATAATTGCAACAAATCCCAATGGAATATTTTTCAGTTTCTAATAGACAAGAAATTCAAGCATGGGGCTATGACATAGATGAGACTTGAGGACACTATAATATGTAAAATGAACCAATTATCAAAAGAAAAATACTGTGGAATTTTACTTTTATGAACACTCTACAGCATTCAGAGATTTAGAAACAGAAAGTAGAAAGATGAGGCCAGGCGGTGGTAGAAGAATCACATGGAAATTAATTTTTAATGATGCATCCCTCAGTTTTATAATATGAAATAGAGCTATGGAGAAGAAAGGCAGTGATGGTAGCTCAGCATTATGAATGTAGTTAACACCATTGAACCATGCAGTTAGAAACGCCTAAGATAGCAACTGCTCTCTCTCTCTCTCTCTCTCTCTCTCTCTCTCTCTCTCTCTCTCTCTCTCTCTCTTTTTTGAGATAGGATCTTGCTATGTAATATAGCCTGGCTTTCCGCTTCAGCCTCCTGGGTACTGGGATTGTAACACAATGCCTGTCTCATGTGGATTTTACCACAACCAAACAATTGGAAAAGAAAATGCAAGAGGAAAATAAACTAGTAATAACCGAGCTCCTGGGCCATGGAGAACAGCTAGATCACATACGGTGTGGCCCACCCATACAATTTAGAATACCGTATGGTAGTTTAGATGTATATGGCAAGAGAGGACACAGGAGGATTTTTGAGAAGCTCCTACACATGGCTTGTAGAGAGTACGATGCCTGTTGAAGGACATCTTTCACTTCAAAGAACAAATAGGGTTTGGTGAGTAGAACTGTCAACCCAGAATCCTCTCAGAGATTAAAACATGTGAATCGCTCCTCAGTTTTCCCAGGAATGGGGGTTCTGGGTTCCTAGTTTCTCATTAGTAAAAGAAGGTCAAAAAAAAAAAAACCACAATAAAACCATATTGTACCATTATGGGGATTAAGGTTAACATGCTTAAAACTGTGCATAACCAATAACAAGTATGCAAGAGATATTGATTATCATGGCTGTTCTTTTAAAAATTCACACATTCTTCTTCCTGTATGCACAAATACTATACATATGTCCTCACACCTGTACCCTCTGGCAAAGCGTTCCTGAAGGATTACATGGCAAATGGATTTCCCCTGGGGGATGGGGTGTAAAGACTACAAGACTGATTAGAAGGTCTGTGATTACGGAGAACATATGACAGGCCTGGGGACAAATTCTCATGGGCTGCCTTCACTCTCCTTAATATCATTCGTTGCCCCGTTCTGTGCTTGTCCTAACATTCTTGTGACTATCAGGTAAGATCATTCTAGGACTACACAGACAGACCACCAACATCCATCAACCTGAAGGCTGTGCATGTCCTCAGATTGCATCTGAGGTCTGTAGCACACAGAGACTTCCCTGCTTTGCAGTTCTTTGCCTATCTTATGATACCACCAATGTATTTTAAAAATCCCTGGAAGAGGTGGGAAAATGGCTCAGGGATTAAAGCCTTTTCCTCACACGCACAGGGATTGTGATGCCTAGATTCCACATAAAAATGCAGAGCAAAGCAATAAAGATTTAAAATAACCCAGGATGATTTTTCAAGTCACCCTTGGGCCTCCGCACACACACACACACACACACACACACACACACACACACACTAAAGTGCCCTCTGATTCACAGATGCACACGCAAATGCAAAAAAATGCCTCAATGTATGACTTTATTTATTCCCTTACTATTAAAACTTCACAAAGCTGTCACTGCATTGGGACAACATAAATATGTTTCCAGCTCACGATTACTCAACCTTGCCTCTGACTTCCTTCAAGGTGAGAGCTGTGCTACTGTAATACCAATCTGATATGGTTGTTGTGACTCTAGAGGGAGTTAGGCCAAGAGATATGGGGTGACTTTACTAGTCATCTTACAAGGAGGAGATATTTTTATACTATGTTGAATCAAAGTACTGCATTGAACAAAAAGAACAAAGAAAGAAAGAAGCAAGTTGAGTCATGAGCAGAAAGTAACCTGTTGAATATAATAGATTCTGTTCCCCAAAAATGCTGAGCTGCATTATCTACACTCAATGCAATATGAAATTGTAAAAAGGTTACTCTAAGAGTGTATTAGTTAGATACAGATATCAGCTTGACAGCTGACAATTGGGCCTTTAGGCACAGAAAGAAGGGGGAGTGTTTAGTTAAGGCAAGCTCTGAGAAAGCCTGTGGGACCTTATCTAACTGATGTGGTAAGGCCCACCTCCTAGTGGGAGGCCCATTCTCTGCTCTGATCAGGTGGATAAGATGGAGAGATCTGGTTCAGTTATTTTGACAATAGAAGCACACTCCTCTCTCAGCTCTTCCTAAGGATGTAGCATGACCAGTGCCACCAGTTACTGACACTGGTATGAGTGCTGCACAACGTCTTGCTCCCCTAAGTTGTTAGGGTAAAGGAAGTCATGATTTCTGGATAGCCAAAGAATTAGCGATTGGCAAATAAAAACCAAGAATACATCCCAAGAATACACCCACACGACATAATATTTCAATGATCACATAAAAACTTCTGTAAGTCATTTGAATGGAAGATAGTCCCCCTGTCTCTTTCTCTGTGTGTGTCTCTCTCTGTCTCTCTGTCTCTGTCTCTCTCTCTCTTACACACACACACACACACACACACACACACACACACACACACACACACAAAGTTTTTTCGCAATGCCTTACTCTATGGCCTTGTTCTAACATTCTTTGTCCAATCTGTTTTGCCTGCTTTCCTTTTCTTTTTGGAGTATGTTTTGAGTTTTGCAGATCTTTGTGTAAACATAAAACACTAAACACTAGTTACAAGCTTGTAAATTTCCTTTCTGCTGAGAGAGTGATGGTAACTGCACTGTTAGCTCGGAGCATGAAACCCAATGCCTCTGTGGAATCAGCCGAGGCTTTGTGAAGAAGGGCAGCTTTCGGTGCCAAGAAATTAATATCAAGGACCATCTCAACTCCCCAGTGGAGTGGGGGTCAGGTGAGTGGCAGAGCAGAAACAGATAAGGGCAACTAGAAAGCTCAAACATATTATGTGTTTTCAAGGTTAGAAAGTTGAGTGTCTAATAGTGTCCACTCTCTTAATCTCAGGATTGTTGGGCATGGGCAGAGGAGACTGTGTGGGTAGAAGTCAGGGTTGACTGTCAAGTCCTCGCTCCCTCCTGCCCTGACACCTGCCCACCTGCAGTGATATGTTCTGTTCTTTGCTGGCCTTCTGACCAACTCTGCCCTCCTCAGCGTGTCTCTCATTCACCATCAGCAAAGCAAAACCAACCTACCAGGGAAGAGTGCTGCAGATGAGCCAAAATGAGCATTAGAGATGTACATATGGGAAAATGTGAGCAAAATATAGGCAGAATTTCACGCAAGTTTACACAGGTTCTATTAGAACTGCACAGTAGGTTGGCCTAGCAAGATTGAACCATGAATGACGGAAGATCTCAAAAGATACTCACCTCCCCGGGAGACTATTTGAGGCCAATGCCAGACAGGCAAAGGAGATCTTCTCTACTGATCGATTTACCCACTGATGAGTTGTCCATGCCTTTAGCAAGTACTCAGGCACTTGACAGCACAGGCATCCTGAATAAACCCAGTGGCTCACACACTCTGAAAGATGTGGAAGCAGGAGGGTGACTGATTGGAAAGGAGAAAGAAGTGGTACAGGAGGGGGGCTGGGATTGGGTAATAAGAAGTGAAAACACATACATTCATTCATTGTATGTATGTATGAAAATGTCAAAGAATTTTAAAAATGTGTAGTGAACAATTAAAATGTTCTTTTCTCAGATGACCTCCAGTGAGAAGCTTCTGAATCTATTCACAGCACTAAACCTCAGAACAACTGTACTTTCACTGTGAAATGACGCGTTTGATCCTATAGCGCAAGGCCATAAAGAAGGGGGATGGGGAGAGGTAGCGCCTCCTTCTCATTAAACAAAGAGGACTGGCTCATCTGACTTTACAATCTGATCGCTGCTGCTTTACAGCACAAAGGGGAAGATCTTGATCTATGTGTCAAAACCTCCTGTGAGTCTCTATTTGGAACTTCTCTTGTCAGATGCAATTTCGGGGCTTTGTCTGTAACATAAAACAAAATCTTGCCTTTGGGGCTGATAAGATGAGAGTCATCTCCTTTCTTTCTGTGGATCTGCCTGAAACAGGCAAAGAGCCTCTCTCAGGCTGCATGGAGTCACCTGCCTTCAAGGTCAAACCCCTGGCTCCAAGGGCAACTTTTGCCTGTTTCTGCACTCCAAGTTTGGGGAAGATGGCGATTAGGCAGTCAAGGCTAGCATTCCAGGTCCACTTGGGACTTTGCTCTGTTCTTGTCTTTCCACTGCCCTGATTTCCGTCCTCTTCACTTGTCCTGTGCCACCAAGTGCCCCCCCATTCATCATGCCACCTGGAAGTTTGGGGTTTGCAATGAAATGCTCTGAAGAACAACTCCTAATAAAGCAACTGACTCATAGAAAAAGTGTTAATAACACAGTCCATTTAACCCCGACATTCCTAACTTCTTTTTCTTCAGATCCTCATTTAGGAGGTAACAAACCTTGCGCTGAGCTCCAAGGCTGCCACAGAAAGCCGCGCGCCAACCTTCAAGGTTGATAATGAGACTTCATGACCATCCCCTCCATGGCTTGCCCTTGCTGCCTGTCAGCAAGCAAAATATCCCTTGGCTCTATTCTGTGGTCAGTTGCATTTTAAAACTCTATTTTTTCCCCACTCTGGACAACATTATTCTTTCCAATTCAGGGCAGATCCCTGGCGACTAGACTTATGACAAGCAGATTACAAAAGCCGGTGTATCCAGACACTGGGCTCTTTCTGAGGCCAAAGCCTCCCAGGAAGCAGGGTGCACTAATTGCTCATTTGTGGTAGTGACCTTTTCAACTGGATGGTGCTTGGAATCCAGTTCCACACCCATGTCTCTCTTCTTTAATTACAGCGAGCTGGCAGGGGCAGAAGCGGCCGGTGGCATTGAGTGCAGTAGTGTCTGCTGTCTGCACCCAGCTCGCTTTGCTTCTCGAAGCCAGAACTGAGGAGGTATCTATTCCACTCACTGTGCTTTGGCACTCAGTTTCCATTAGAAATTGAAGCCCCTGGGATCAGGAGTGCATTAGGGCCGAAAGGAAAGACATTTACTTAACGGGAGCTGTTCTGTTTTCAAAAGCAAACAGGCAGCAGGTGAGAGAGATCCAGAAACATCTGTTAGGAGGTTGCATGGCAGGCCGGTTTGGTTTTGGTGGGCATCACTGTTTGACTGACAGAATCTCAGCTAAGGGTCTCTGCTCACTGCCTCTAGCATATGCAAACCCATTTTGATTAATCTGACACAGACGAACAATAAACAAACAAACTGTAGAGTTAACTACAACTTTTCAGGAAGATTAGAAGGTCTTTGGAAATTTTCAAAGAGACTTTTCAGGGACCAGAATGAATTTGGCCACAGAGAAACCTTAATTTTGTGATACTAGCTCCACAATGGACTGTGAAGCATAGAGGAGGTCAACAACAGTGCAAGGAAGGAAAAGACAGCAGAGTGACATCTGTCACATGTACTGACTGTGGTATTCTAGCTCATCCATTTGCCACCAAAAGCAGGCATCCAAAAATCCACTGTCCAAACTGTATGAGAGATACTACATAGCCCCATTGCCCATCCAAGCCCTGCTGGAAATTTTGTCTAACAGTCATTGGTGGAAAAAGAAAATGCAACAAAGACAAAAATAGAATCCAAGAGAATTCTAAGGGAAGAACAAAATGATAACAGTACTGACAAAAATTCTATATAACAGGACAGGCATGTGTGGACCACACTTCTTAGTGGTTGTCTTCAGCCATCTTAGTTTTCTTTTTGTGTTTTTACCAGAAATTTATACTAAAACTGCAAACATCATAGAAAGAGTTTCCACCCTGCCATGATTTGAAATTTGAGTTGTCTCCCACAGGTTCATGTGTTTGAATCTTTAGTTGTTTGGGAAAGTCACGGCACCTTTAAGAGGTGGAGCCTTGTTGGAGGAAGGCAGTCAGTCACAAGGGGTGAGCCTTGAGGTTGATTAGACATACTCTACTTTCGGGAGAAGTCGGCTTCTAATAGTTTGCAATGGGTGATTTTGAAGTTTGAAGTGGGCAGTTTTGTCAGCCTTCTGGATGGACATGATTTAGGTCGCCCCCAGCTTCTGCCGCCAGGCCAGCCATAAAGGACTGTAGCTCCCTTTTATCCCTTAAATTGCTTGACTTTGAGTGGCGTCTCACAGCAATAGAGAAAAGTATCCAGGACACATCCTTTTCCATAGCTTATGCATTTTACCAATCCTTTGCCAACCACTTTCACGGTAGATACGCAAAATCCATTTACTCTGTACTGGACATGGCAGAACTTGTCACCAATCCTCTGCCCTCTGTCTGAAAAAGTGACAGGAAAAAAAAACCCTTAAGAGAACTTAAAGGAGAACTTTGACCTTGGAAAGAAGCAGCTCTTGTGTGGAAAGTGCCCATCTCCTCGGCTTGCTAGAGGGCTACTACCTTGCCCACCTGTGGGAGGAAGGAGTTGACGAAGGGCTTCCTTCTGTTCAGACCACCAACCTGGAGATTGGGTCTGGTTCTCAGCCTTTCCCAGGGCTCCTCTTGTGAATGTGCCACTTTTCTTTGTTCTCCATGGGAATAACGCTTGAGTTCCAACTCAATTCATGGCAACATGAACTCAGTGCCGGTGTCAGAACTTTGAAAAAAAAAAATCCTCTGAGATTTAAGAGTATTATTTTTAAATCCCTACTGGACGCTTCATGCAGACCTCAACTTGATGATGAAATGAAGCTCTTAATAGAATTTTCACCACCAAAACAAAGCTATTTTCCCCATGGAATTCTTTGAGAAAGCTAGTCAAATCCATCCTCTGAGACAAACTGGTGACTACCATGATACCTAATAATGTGATGATGTGCACTTGTGAGCAGGCGTGGAATTTCCAGAAGTTCTTAGACATGTCACTGAAACCTGCTCTCGGATTGCTCAGCTAAACATTAGTTCTGTTGTCTTCACTTACAGGGTAATGCACTGTAGCCCATACTCAGTCTGAAACCTCCTACTGACTTCAGAAGGAGATTTTTCTCCAGTAAAGATGAAAGGACACATTTCCGTGCATGCTGAGCAACTGTCTGTCATTTTTATTACTTGAGGCTGAAAATGCTTTCAAGCAGCATTAAGCTCAAGGGGCCACGCGGTTCCTGGATCATCCATCTGTAATGCTGCTGGTGTTCTTGTCCTCTGACTTTACTGGGGGCCAGAGCTGCTCCCCTGCTATTGACCACATGACACAATTTCTGAACTTTACATTACTCCAAGGGATGTATTTTCCAGCTTGAAAAGTCCAAATGTGAATGTTGCATTCTGACGCAGGAAGAACATGTGAGGTCCAGTGGAGGCGACTCACTGATATTAGAATGTGGAACATCCTTTCTGCACAACCAAAAGGAACGTGGGAAACAGTCCCTTGTGTATTAACTGTTTTTCGTGTCAGTCTGCATTGCTGGTTGGGGGATAATGAATCGTTCAAAAGGAGTAGTGGAAGGGGAGGGGATAGAGTGGTGAGCTCTGACTACTTTGCTAACATCCCGACTCTTCAAAATAATAAAATATTCACCCTTAGATTTTATTGCATCAAGCGTGGGGCAGATTCTCAAATACTCTATTTGTGGCGAAATTGGTATGTTCTTTTGAAAACAATCCAGTTATAACACTTCATGCAATCAAAGGATTAAAATGGACAAGGTAATCAGATTCAAATAGCTGGGATTTGAGCTTCTTTCTTTAGAATCTTCTCGCTTAGGAGTTTTAAAATTAGAAGAATAGATATTCTTTTGTCCCTGGCGAAACACACCATCTTTTTCAGAGTGGGGTACCACAGCGCCACCCTGAAGGAAAGCACAACACATTATTTTTTCCCCAACATTGAGTTGGTTCTTCATCTTTATATACGGAAAGAAACATGACAGGGAAACAAATGCCCTTGTGTTGTTTACATTCGCGGTTTACAGAGAGAGCAATCAGCAGATTTTCTGTAAGATCTATTCTCTCTGTCACTGTGTTTTATTGAATGCGGGTGCAGCTGAATCAAAAAATGGGGAAAAGGAAAGAAGTAAAAGTGACAAAAAATTGTTATAAAAATAGAAAGAGGGAGTGAAGTCTCAGGAGCGTAACAAGGGACCACGTGCAGCTGTGAGCAATATTCCCTTCTGTTTTCATAAAGCGTGAGCATGCGCCCTTGCTGCATATGGAACAAATTAGGAAGACTAAGCATGTTTCACAAAGAACTTTATCAGACACAATTCACACTGCACATAATCAGACACATGATATGTCACAGCCCAGCACTGCTTGCTCCCCTCCCTCCCCCACCCCACACACACTTCATATACACAGAACTGAACATCCCTCAGTTCTTAGGAAATGAAAGTCCAAACCCAACAGGTCACTTAATCCCCACCAATCATCTCCGAGTACCTTTTCTTTTGTAACCCAGTTAGTTCCCTTGGGCTCTGTCCGTCCCAGCGGAAGTGCTCACTGGAGTTTCTTCCTCCCTGGTGTTTCACACAGTGTTCCTTTGCTTGCTGTGTTCCGGCAGTCCAGTGGATTGTTTTTTGTTTTGTTGTTGTTGTTGTTGTTGTTGTTTTTGTTGTTTTGGTGATATCCCTTTGCATTTTGGACAGTGTTATGGTTTCTGTAACACTAATTATACCTTAGTTTTAGACAGGGAAGCAGAAAACTGCAAGAAAAGCACAAAAAGGCCGTTGGGAAGAAACAAAGCCTGTATGGTCAGTTACTTCCTGGTTTGAAAGAAGAGCCATTATTTTACCTTCTTTAAAGTTTCTGGGGCTCATAAATGAGACCAGATGGTTCTAACTCAAAGTCTCTCTGTGGTGGATCGGATGTGGTGAGGGTGGGGCTATCTAGGGCATAGAGAGTTTCTTCCATTCTTCCTTCTTTCCTCCTCTCCCCTCCAGTCTTCCCTTCCTCCTTTTTCTCCTCCTCCTTATCTTTCCTCCATCTTCCTTCTTTCTCCCTTTCCCGCTCCTCCCTCATATCAGACCCCTTCCATTTACTCTCTATCTCAACTACTTCAGATTTCTTCATCATATGACTTCCTCCCCACAGGCTTGAAGTACATGGAGTGTTCCAAAGGCAAGGCAGAGTTACTTACAATCCAGCATTAAAATCTGAATGAGATCACCATAGACCAAAACAGCCATCCAAACCTGTCCAAAGTCAATAGCGAGCAACATGGACTGCAACTTCTGTCCAAAAGGATGTCAGAGTCCCATTTTTAAGAGAAGTAGGAACTGGTTCTAGACATCTAAACATCTAAAGCACACTGTTCTCTACCATGGGAATTTATAATTTTTATAAGGAAAAAGAAAATGTCTGGATCTTTGATTTCTCTATTGAATAACAAGAGTTCCAGCTAATTATTCGTTCTACTCTTAAATTTTCATGTAGCATTTTTCAAGGCATACTGGTTTTAAAAAACCACATTTTAGCAATGTATTTTGATGTTGCAAACTACTTTTTTCCAAAAATACTAAGATATACTTAGTGACAACCAGAATATGGCATATCTAGTTCTAGTCTATACTGTAATACATCATGTGAACTCAACCAGCACATGGTCGAAGTGCCATCTCACTTTCTTTAGTCTCCAACCAAACAAGAAAAGGGCACCATGAAGCATGGCTCCCTTTGCTTTTACCACTTGCCTGGTTACAGTGGACGGACAAAAAAATGTTCTGAAACCTGACCTCAGGCATAATATGTCACAGGACATAACCAATTGCAGAGTCCTGAATCTGATAATGGCATTCTGAAATCTAATACTTCAAAAAGCTATTGAGTTTATGTCCAATGTGGTAAGAATCAGAAAACATGGTCCCAGAATCAAACCACACTTTCAGAATAACTCATACCAGTGGTTTGGATTTCTCTTAACACCAGGAGGAAGATGTTAAGTCCATAGCTGTATTTCTACAGGGTTCTTCTTTCCTTTACTGTTGACTTTATCCTCTATAACCTACCAAAAGTCCACTTCTCCAAACTCTGAAAAATCCCCAGAGTTGAAATGAATCTACTTTATTTGCATACTAGACTCATTCCCTCAAAGCTGGCTCTATAACAATTTAGTAATGCCACACCTCTTTTTAGACCCAAATACTTAAGTCAATTAAAAAAAAAAAAAAAACTTTCCCATGTGAACCAACAGAAGTATTTCCTTTCTGGAAAGGAATCTCCACAGCACTTGTCAGGATCAAGAGAATCCAAGATCCAAGTCCTTTATGGTAAATCTTGAAACTTTTGGCGTGGAGGAGTTGCCTGAAATCTGGTCATGTTTGGGGTCAGGAATCTGGGTTTCTAAGCAGCCTTTTTTGAAATCACTTTTCTGTCAGTTTCGTAATTACATGATCTGAGTTCCCCAGTCTTTCGAATATTTTGCAATACATGTGATGAATAAGGAAATTCAATGTCACTAAAAACACCATCTACTCTAGCTAGGAGGCATCAGGAGTGAAAGGTTCCGGAGCAGAGCCAGGCTGGTCCTCACCTGTGAGGCAGGAAGTGGAGCATCCTTTCCTCAATTCCCAAACTGCCACCAGCCTCCCGGAGCCATTTCAGTTTCTGCTTCCTCCCTGTTCTGAACATCACCCCCTGCAAACCCATTATCCCCCCACACCCACGCTTGCCCAAAGAAACACCATCAGTAATGACTGAGCTCGAGAGTGCAGCGGAACAAAGCTTAGGGGAACACATGAAACTTGAGCAGCCTTAGCTAGCTGTGAGGCAGGCAGCCAGGCAGAGAAGGAAGAGACCCAGGGAGAAATCTGAATGTCCCACAAAGTCGAACTTCCCTCCTTCCTCATTTGACTAGGGTTGGGCCTCTGGGTACATTCTCTTCTTTTCAAAGGATCTAGACTTGGATGGCTGACAGGGGTTTAAACCTCAGTGAACTGGCAGAGGTGTGTTTATTTAAACTTTGTTTAATCCTAGATTAGGTCACTTCTCTGTTGAAATTACACACGGGAGGGGACCACTCTTAGGAACACAGGTGTAAAGAGAGTTTTGTTTTTAAAAACTTAACAAGGGCTATTGAGTTTTCAGATTAAACAATGGGAGTGCTCTAATGTGACTAAAGAGAAAGTCAAACATTCGCAATTAGCCTTTAAGGCTGTTGAAGCTTCTCTGCTTCTTTGTTTGGTCCTAGGCCACTGTGTTCCTAAGTCAATGGCGAGGTGACTGAAATTAAGCTACTTACCACATTCTTCCGTCCCACACCTCTTTGAGTTATTTTCTCCCCTCGCCTCTTCCTGGGAGTGGATGAATGGATTTTGACAGAACCTTTTATGGATCCTAGGGGGAGCTGGCTCTCTGCTTCAGTTGCCCTCCCTTTGAGGTTCTGACCAGATGATCCAATCTTGCCAGTCGCGATCCACCCCACACCACCAGGACTCAGAGGACCTGGCAGCTTTCACTATGTAAGTGAACAAGGAACACTTTTCGATCCAGAGCCCACAAGGAAGTCACGGTAGCAGTCTATAAACACGGAAGTGTTACCCTCTCTAAACACAGCCTGAGAACTAGCCTAACTGTCGGAAGTGCCTATGGCGGTTAGGCCACCTTAATCTCCGACCCTGCTATCGTGCAGCAAGCAGGTCACTGGGGCTAAGCACACGAGTACTTATCGAACTATGCCAATGAGTCTGCTACAAAAGCTGACCGCCTTACTAAAGGTCTAAAAGATACTTAAAATCATTTTAAACCACTTTGTAAGTGTTAAGTAAAAATATCTTCATGACTCCCATTCTCATTTATTTTTATTTTGAACTGATAATGAGAGAAGATATTCCAGTTAGGTAAAATGTCTTCATTTTCATTCATTGACACCCACGCACATTCCCACAAGAACCTGAGGGCTAAGAGGATTCCACTTTGCTGACTTGTATGCAAGCATGAAAATATGAGCACGGAATGAAAACTACTGTGGTTGAGGACACTGTATACCCCTCTCTTTCTGTCTTCTTTGCCTTTACCCTGTCAGTGGTTTCTGTTCTGTAAAAGGCAGGAGCCTTTGCAATCAACACTGCCTGAACTTTTTTAGTGGAGAAAATAAGCAAAGAAGTGTATAGAAATCCAAAGAAAATAAAAGCTGCTCCTTCCCTATTCTGGGTGAACCGGCTCCATGCCTAACTTTGAAGCCAAATCCTGATGAGCCTCCCGGAATAAAACATACACAGAGGCTGGGAAGATGACTCGGTGGGCAAAATGTACAGAGAGTTTCCATGAACTATAAGGACTTGCACTCACTATGTTTGTTCCTTCGTTGGGAGGGATGGAACACTGGGCCGAGTTTGAAGCACCAAGAGGAGTTAACGAGTCTGACTTCCAAGAAGCATAACATGGAAGTTAGAGGTGGGGGAGCCTGCTTTGTGGGGTGTCCTGGCCCAGTGAGTTGAACAGCTTGAGACATGAAAGGAGATGCTAATAAAACTCTGTGTCTGTCCCCAACAGCAATAGAGTCCATTCTTCCAAATAAATGGAAATACTGGAAGAGTGTGATTGTTTAGTCAGGTTTCCATTAAGAAACAAGTACCTGAGACAATCGACTTATAAAGAGAAAAGTTTATATGGGCCCATAATTTAGGCTCCAAAACAGAACAGTTGTTTGAGGTGGGACAGCACACCAATGGGCCACCACACACTGGGAACATGTGATGAGCAAAACTGCTTGTCTTGGCAAAACCGGGTATGCCCTGGGTAACTTATCTCACAAGTGCCTGCCTCCTGAAGGCCTACCCGAATGGCACCACTGTGGGAAGCACGCATTTCACCACACAGACTTTTGGAAACACTTAAGATCCAGACTGTAGCAATGACTTTTAAAGAACCGGACACTCACTGCTGTGATGGCCCTGACTCACTCTCCAATCCTGCCCACAGTCATCTCGGATGACGTGCCTGGAAATGATTGAGTTCTAAGTGACCCGGGCTCGCTTGGGACTCAGTGCAGTGTGACGCAAGGAGAACAGCTCATTGTTTATAGATAAAAGTGGGAATTAGAAAATAATTTTCAATGTGTGAACTGGTTGTAGCAAAGAAGAAAACATTTTATTATTATTATTATTATTGTCATCATTATTATTCATTGATAGATCCCAGGCTGGCCTCCAACTCTTCGCATAGCCGAGGATGGCCTTGAACATCTGATCTCCTCATCTCCATCTATTATGCAGGTGTGGACAATCATGCACATGGCACTAGGAACTGAACTCAATGCTCTGGGCATGTCAAGCAAGCTTGCTTTAATTCAGTACTTTAATTCACTCACTGTCTTCTACAAACCAACATCTCATTCATTCCCAGCTTTTCTCTCATCATGTCAGGACTTTGTCACCCTCCTAGTGATGTTATCAAATCCCTAAGTCTAGTTTGGATTGTCCCTGACTTTATATATCTCCTTCCCACCAGGAATGGAGAAAGCACACACAATCGATTTTGACGGAATTTTTTTTCTTTAACTCCTGGTCAAAAAAGCAACTGTCCCCAGAGCTGGGCTTGGTGGTTTGTACCTGTAATCCCATTCAGGAAGAACGCTGTGAGATTAATACTAGCCTGAACTATATAAGGAGTTCCAAGACAGCCTGGGCTATGCATTGAGATTTTTCAGAAACAAAAACAAAGACAAACCATGAAAAAGCATCAGTCCCAGATAAAGAATAGTTATTAAACCATAGTCTGGAAACCATGTTCTGTGAAGAGAAGACTGTCTATTATTACAGCTCTGTGACCATGTGAGAAAACATGTTTCATTCATTGTTAGCATGTGACAATTCAAGCCTAGACCCTAACTAACCATAGTGGAAAACCACTTATTCCTGACTTTTTCTCCGCTCCCCCATCTGTGCTTTAAGAGTGGTGATAGAAGCATAATTATGTTGAAAGGTGACTGAAATTATTACCCTAGAGTTTCTTATTAGCTGTGAATTGTTGGACACAAGTTGATCCAACACAGAGAAAAAAAATCTGTAAGTCTATTTTGTTTTTTCATTTTAAGCAAGATGACTAAATCTGGAGGCAAGATGCTTTTGCCCAGTGCCAAGTCACTTTTGTGATGCTAAACTCTTGATTATGTGTGTGTTAGGGCCATCGTAAAATGAAACAGTTACAGATAGTTACAATATCGAGTGAATATGTGATGAGGGCTCAAGTCCAAAAAATAATCCTTGACATCATTCCCAGCCTCATATGAAATGAAGGTTCTTAACTGGAAATGGGACTCCTACAAAGAGATCAGTGTGGGTCACCTGAACATCATGTTCTAGAAGGGCCAGCTTGACCACACGACTCGAGCTAGGAAAAAGGAAAAGGATAATGGTTTCAGTTTGCCATTTTGGTTGGAATGAAAACAAAAGTGACTATGGCAAGAGCAGGTCATTCAAAAGCAGGTTTTTGCCTCTAGTACGATGATTCAGTGAACCAAATACAAATATCACACACCAAACTCTTCATAATTTATTTCAATTAGTTGGTAAGATTTTGCTGAGCGCCCTCCATGTGTAAAGTATTAAAGGAAGATTGGTTAATACAAGGTGGCGCCCCCACAAGCTTCCAGAATTCTTTGTAATTATTATTTATGAAGAAAAAACACCCACCATTCTGAAGCAAAGTCTTCTGGGATCTATGCAATTAGCTTTATTTCCTTGGCTTCTCTCACAAAGAACAAAGCTGGATGCAAGTGAATGAGTATGTGCAAGTTATTGCACATATAAAAGGACTCCACCAAGGTGGACTCACACACCAAAGCACAAGCAGTCTGTAAACCTGGACAAGTGGCTTGGGGGTGGGGCGATAGCTGCAGGCTTGGTGTGCATACCTAAATGTTCAAGGTGTCACTCTTTCAGGAAAAAAATTTAACTGAAGGCTGGTTCAACTTCACAATTCATGATGCTTTGTCTAAACTTTCTCCCTGGGGATTGCAGTCACCAGTGACATATTGGTGCATTTGACTCCGTATCTTTAAATCAGTGATGGTGATGAGGAGAAAGAACTAACATGCCTCGCCCATGCCATGGGGTATGAGAGGAACGAGGTATAGAATCCAGAACAGAACAATGGGTTCACTTGCCAAAGGTTGTGGAACAGCAGAATGAGGTAGGATAACATTCAGGCCCTGCTGACTTGCTTTCCAGGCCAGCCAGTAAGGCGCCAGAAAAGACTGCACACCCACAGCACAGCGCTTCAGAACAAAGAGTTTGAGCCATGAATCTTGCACACAGAAAAGCATTTGAAGCTTTCAAAAGTACCCCAATATACAATGGTCTCTTGTTTAATTATAGTAATTATTCATCAGACTCCAGATGTTAGGAAAGGAAAAAAAACTTTATCTTTTTATGATTAGAAGCATGAATCCTTTCAAAATGAGTGTGTCACTGAAATGGAATGTATCTAATCATCAACTTGCAGCTGAGAGAGGGTTGGGTAAATAACTGAAGCCAATCCAGATCCTTATTAAAAGAATTTGTTTCCAAAGGGAAGAGAGAAATACCTTCCATTTGGAGGAAATCAGTCCTAAAAAAAAAAAAAAAAAAGGAAAAAGTACCAGGAGGCATTCTGACAGCATTCCAAACTATTTGCAAAGTTCAGTCAAATTCTTGTGCACGCATTGCTGGCGGCCATGAGGTTCTGTGAGATGCTGTGTTAGGGTCATTAAGAGGCCTGGGATTGAGCATCTCCCTAAAGTTATGCATCTTTATTTGGGGTGGGGGGTGGGCACTCTCCTCCCCAGACTTGGGAATTCATCTCTGATCATCAGTTCGGAAATTCATTCCAAACTCCGTGACATGAAGAGAGGACATTGAATTTCTTCCATTGTGTCCAAAGTTTGTAGTGGCACAATAATTGCCAAGATATGCCAGTGGCCTCTAGAATGGCTCCCACTGGTTTTTCTGCTCATACCTTAGTAGGGCTGTTTTCTACTGTGAATAGCAGGGTGACTGTGGAACTGATATGATTGTGTGGAAATGGAAGTCACTTCGTTCCCAGGACAAGTCATAAAAGCCATTGCAGCTCTATATGCCCAGCTCTCATTCCAGTGACTGGTCACGGCGCATGTGGGAAGAATCGAACTTCAGCTTCATGGGAGGCCTGAGCCACATGAAGCCTTTTCCAGATTCCAGACCCACAGAAACTATGTGGGACGACAGACATTATTGTTCAAGGCTTCTGCGTTTTGTGTTAATGTGTTACTTAGGTAACTAATTTAACTACTTGATTGATCCCTCTTTCTCTTATAAGTAAAGCCATGGATTTAATTTTTATTACCAATAATTACATGGTGTGTGTGTGTGTACATTTGCATGTGTACATACATTTACTGTCATGTTACAGGATATGCAATGCAGTTCAAAGACTATGGACTCTCACATTAGAATAGATACCTTGCAAACTTTTTCTATATGCTTTTAAAAAGTGAAGAAGAAAGAGGAGGAAAAAGAAGCAAAGAAAAAAAAGAAGAAAGAAGAGGAAAAGAACATCTTTTCCAATCTCTTTACTGAACTTAACTTGTAAAATATCATGATTATTGCCATATTCAAGGTCATAGGTCAAAGGTACTCAAAAATTTTCAGTAGGGTGGAATACATAAATACACAGGTGTCCATAATAGCATGTGATACCTATAGAAAGAGACAGCTGGAAATGAGTAAGAAATGCTGATATTTGATTAAATGATAGGCAGGACTTCAAATAGCAAAAGAGGAGTTTTAGTGAGCCATTTTAAAAAGAGGGGAAGGTGCCAGGAGAGCTGGGAATCCAGGGGGAGGCTAACCTCAGTTAGATACTCGGAATGGACCAGGCCTGAGCTGGAAGGGTTGGGAACGGGGCTCTTAGTTGAGTTGCAAGCAAGTTACGCGGAGGTGTTGGGTAATTTCAGTGGCAGGAGCTCTCTGTAAAAGGAAGGACAGGTCATTAGGCAGAATGTCCGAAGATGGCCGCATCAGGGGGTGACAATCACAGTGCAGACAGAAAGGGCAGAAAGGTGAGCAGTGAGCAGCAGAAGCTGAGACTGTGATGTCTGTAGATTCTGCCACTAATGGGATGAAGCTGAAGCAGGGGAAGGTGGAAGGATTTGGAGGAGACACAGAACACATGGATGTTTTCGTTTGAGATGTGAGCAGAATTAAGGAAGAGCAGAATCGCTGCTAAGAAGCGAAAGCCAGGAAAAGGTAACTCGAATGGAAGCATGGGGTAGAACTGCAGTACCGCTCACTTTCTGTTTAAATCTTACCCTCATGTTTGGACCCTGAAGATGAACTGGGGGTGGGAGTGGGAGGTCATTGTACCTCTCTTCCTAAATGCAACTATATTAAAAAATCCACTTTTTTTGTTTTCACTGTTAAAAAAATCACAACATTCTGTATTGTCTTCCAGACTCCTGCATCCTCAGAATGCAGGTGGGAACCTTCTGCAAGCTCAAGCGATTTGCATGGTGTATTGTCAATTGGACTTGCAAGTTAAGTATAAAACCACTTTGTATACCCATGCAAATATTCTTTGCCTCACGAGACAGGATTATTGGGAAGCTCCAAATCAGACTCCAAATCAGACACACAAACACACACAAAAGAAGTCTCTTGGATTTTTCTTAACAAATGAGCTTTTTAAATAAATTCAATCTCACCCTATTTTGTAGTATGCTTTGAAACATTCTTGGGCTAGTGAGATAGCTCAGTGGCCTGCGGTGTGTAAACCTAGAGACCTGAGGTCAAACCCTGAGGTTCAACATGGGGGGAAAGATGGACTAACTCCCAAAAGTTGTCCTCTGACCTTCACACATGTGCCATGGCACATACACACCTTCTCTCTTTCTCTCTCTCTCTCTCTCTCTCTCTCTCTCTCTCTCACACACACACACACACACACACACACACACACACACACACTTCCTCCCCCCTCAACTAAATGAAATGTTCAAACAAACTCTTTGCCTAGCTATACTTTATGACATAACTAAAGAACACTTAACCAAGTTTTCCCACTCCACGCCCCAACAATTCAAGTGGGGAAACTTAAAACCCTTTCCTCACTGTTGTGCCTCAGCTGTGCACAGTCCCTGCCCCACCTACTGAAAGACACACCTTCCCCTGTGATGGTGTAACTTGCTTTTTAAATTCAGCTTTGAATGCTTTTCACCTCTAAAACATGCACTTCTCCTAACACGCCAATGCCAAGACTTGTATGCAAAGCTCAGGTTTAAACCCAGATCTTCAAAATACAACTGGGCTTTTACATTTGTTCTAGGTCTAACCATGCAAGCAAATGTTTACTAAATAGAAGTATATTTGCAGCTTAAAGGGGATTAGTGGCTAGCACGTGTCTTCTTCACCTTAGGTTGAAGTATGGCTTCCTACTTGCCTCCCTGGGACAGAGTGTCTGAGAGCAGGAGAATCTAGAACCTGCAATGCTGTCGGTGTGAACAGAGTAATTTCTACTGGACAGCTAGCCAGCTAGCACAGTTAGGATCCCAGGTCTTATGGGAACCACACCTACCATCCCTCTTGTCTTTACTTCACTTCCCTCGTAGCTCCTGGACCACTATTTAGCAATATGACCCACCTGCCTTCTTCTTCCCCTTGCTCTTATGACACCACGGGATCACGCGGCGGCGACTCTGTCCTCTCTCTGTGTGCTGTTGGAGGCTGTCTCCCGTTCTCTCTGACCTTAAGTTATCTCCTTTGCTCTAATGCTCTCCCACCTTAGGCTAAGTATGGCTTCCTACTTGCCTCCCTGGGACAGAGTGCCGGAGAGCTTCTTTCCTTTTTTCTCATTTTCAGTAAAATCCCTGCTTTAACCTCTCCACATGTTCTGGTTTCAATCTTTGACTCCTGAACGCAAGAACCTCCAAAGAAATCCAGTTTGAGTCTGAGTGAGCTGCTGGTGTGCCAATGCTGTAGCTTCTAGCACTATAATGTATAATATGAGCTCACTTCACTCTCATATTGAGGCAGGATTAGAGCAGCCATGCTGGGATGGATCTCTCAAGGTCTTTGGAATTCCTGAAGGCCATCCCCGCCTCACTGCTGGAATCACCCTGAGGGAACACTCCTGCTGAGGAACTGACTCCAATCCTCCCAGAGATAAGATGGCCATCTTCCCCAGGAAGTGATTATGGAGATGAGCTCTCCATATCAAAGGACTTGACCTCTAGCCCACTAGGGCCCAAGAGCAACTGGGTTGGGCCCCAATGGGAATTAACCAATGGGAAAAAGCCAGTTTCCCCGGGCTTGTCTAGGTGTATAAATATACCTAGCCCTGGCAACCATCTTTGGCGATCTAGCCCCTCATGGCCCTCTAGTGCCATGAGTCCGTTTCCAGCTCTCTACTTCTCTTGGAGGCTCCCTAACCCCTCATGGTACTCCAGTGCCATGAGTCTGTTTCTTGTTCCTTGCTCCTCATGAATTCCATGCCTAGGCACCGTGAGTTCTCATGGGCTCCCTAGCCCCTCATGGTACTCTAGTGCCATGAGCTCTGTTTTATTTCTGCTTCTCATGGAAGCGCCCTAGCTCCTCATGGCACTCCACGTCTGGAGTCCTGAGTTCCAACCTTTCTCTTTTCTAATAGACTCTACCTTAATTCTCTACACCTGTCCTGGTTTCAATCTTCGACTCCGGAACACAAGAACCCTACGACATTGGGATGGTTGAGATCATTTTCCCTGCAACAACATAGTACTATGAGGGTTTCATTCACAACTCGAAGATTCCAGACTGCCCCCTAAACACAAGGCCTAAAAACAGGAATTTTCCGTAGACATTATCGTAGCTGTCACTACTTTAATTTTAGAAAACTCTTATCACAAATTTAATAGCTTATTCAACACAGACTAAATCTCCTTCCATAATCATGTCTGCCGACTCTGACCTCCTCTATCTCTGATTCATGGCCCCTGGTGATTATGTCAGACCCAGGAGGACCCAAGACTATATCCTCATAGTACAGTCACCTGACCGTTACAGTCCTTTACAGGCCTTTACAGTTCTCAGCCAAGAGGAGGAATCTTCTCACCATTTCCAGGGATTTGGATGCATTCAGACCCTTTAGGGGCATTAGTTGTCTATCAGGCCTCCCTCTCTAAGGCCTCAGGTAAAAATTCAATTAAAGTGCCCAAAATGAGAATAATAAGAAAGGAAGGAGAAAGCAAGTGTGATTGGATAGGAAAAAGCTGTTTGGAGAAAGACATGGACCTCAAAACAGTCCCATTTTAGTGTTCCCCTTCCCAATTTATTCTCCCCCTGCCCCTCCCCCCTTTACCTCCTCCTTTCAGTGAGTCAATATAACCAAATTCTCCCTTTCTCCTCTTTCTCCTATCACTTCTGTAGCAGTTGTTACACTCTGATCGCTCTACTGAATAAATGACAGTTACTGTGCACGTGAAGGCAGTTAACCTAGATCCTTCTGAGACACATGTCTATTGACTTTCCCAGCCAGGAAAGACATCATAGACTCCCAGTGCCTTGTGGTGACTGCAGGAACAGTGTGCACGGAGCACTGTGGCAGCATGTGGGCAGGTGCCACATCCCAGGGAAGAACGACAACATAAGTCATCCAGGCCAGAAGGCAGGAAAGGGCAAACCAGAAAGAAGCAAGGGCAGACCAGAAAGAAGCAAGGGCAGTGGGACCGGAAATATTTCTACACCCTCAGGTTGTTGGTGGCAGACCAACAGCAGGGGCAGGAAGAGGTCAGGCCAGGGAGATGGGCAAGTACATCCTGCATGGTCCCAGGGACCACCTAATAAACCTGGGCCTTAACATGTAATGAAGAAGAACCCAGGGAACTCCTTAAACAAGGAGTTAGAAATTATCTTTGACTCAGTTTGCATATCATCTTACTGGGTTAGGGGTTATAGATAAAAGGCTAACTACTGACCAGAGCCTGAAATTCCAGAACTAATGGAATGAGATAAGAGAATCAAGAGTTCAAGTCTAGGCTTTACATATCAAGATCCTGCCCCTCCAAAGGTGCAGATGATAGTAGCCACCCTAGGAATGTCAGGGAAGATAAAAAAGGGACAAACCCCTTTGTATAGTGCCAAAGGCCTGACCAGTGTTCAATAAATGTTGAGATAGAAAGTGTATATGTAACCAAAATGTCACCCGGAGACAGTACTGGAGGATCACGGGACAACTGACAATGCTCTGTACTACATCGATGGCGGATGCAGTGTGTCAGATGTTTTCTTGGTGGGCCACGTTCCATGTTCATCTCCCACAGATGAGCAGATGTTGAGGCTGGTCTGCCAAAGACATGATGGATTAGTGTCAAGACCACCACTGACTCTAGACTGTTCCACATGGTGTCCATGGGCTAAGATGTTGCAACCTCCCTCTCCCCAAACAGTAGTGAGATTTTAAAGGAGGGTGCGAGGCTTGAGGGAATATAGCAGAATAGACAAGCAGAAAGGCCCCGAGGGAGCCAGGGCTCGGCGCAGCCTCAGTGCTCTTACACTACCTGTTTGCCCACCCATCCACACAGTTCTCATTAACCCTGGCTTTTATTAGCTAAGAGCCCTTCTCTCTTCTTCATCACGCATCAGCTCTTCTTCCTTGAAGATTTCAAAGCTAGTTACTTGCTCCACATTTGTTTCAAGTTGTGTTCTCCCTTTTCCTCATACCACAAAGGCAAGTATAATGAGATGTTTCCTAAGTGAGCCCAAGAAACTGTCTAGCACCAACTGTGACAGAGGTCGCTGTGTAGATACAAAAGGTCATGCTTGGCAAGGTTGAAAAATGAGGCTCATACCTGACTGACCCTAGAATGTCCACATGCGTGATACCAGGACTCATTGCCACCGTTGGATGGAGTATTTAATTGTTACATCCCTTCCACCCTGTACCTTTTCTTTGCTCCTCAAATTAATCAGTCAGGTTTAGACTATTGAACTCCATCTAGTTAAGTGTAGCTTGGTTCCCCCTGGCTTTAGGGATAAAGGGCAGAGGCCATTTGGACCTACTCTACTGAATAAATGACAGTTACTGTGCACGTGAAGGCAGTTAACCTGGATCCTTCTGAGACACATGTCTATTGACTTTCCCAGCCAGGAAAGACATCATAGACTCTAGCTTTGAGTGGCTACACATAGGAGTTAAGTTTGCCTTGTAGAGACTCCTTATTTCAAGTGGTGGTCTTTGGATTTGCATGCCCGTTCTTATCTTTAATATAATACCACCTGTCCCTTCTGGGCGTTCTCCAAACACAGCCACCCTGGTAGTACAAGTGTATATCACAAATTCAAGTTTTACAGTTACCTTAAGGCAGATTATACTCTGGGAGTGTTTGACTAGGCTAAGGTGACTTTACAGTGTTTGCATAAGTTGAACTGAAGAGAGATAGAAGCAGAAATATAAACTCTGGTGACATTTAAATACAGAGATCAACTGTATATCTATATACATAGCCTTAAGGTAGAAGTTACAGGATTGAAATAACTCCTATAGAGTTCTATAGAAGTAAGGGAAAGTGGATAGATTTAGGGTCTCAGTGGTTATAAAAAGAATCTTAGATGAGGTTTTAATGTCATAACTTGGTTACTATTATAAAGACACATCCCATGCAACGTAGAGGAGCAGGGACTTTTATTGGCCCACAATTCCAGGCTACAGTCCATCATGACAGGAGAATGATCAGCAGGAGTCAAGGGAACTGGCCATATCTTATCTACATTTAAGAGAAAAAAGGAAAAGTCTAAGCTGGACAGTCCTGTTTATACAGCCCACATAAGTCTCCCCACCTCCATTACATGATGATAACAATCTCTGCATCTTGTCCATAGACCTGTCTTAACTAGATAATTCTTCAAATGCATAGATTTACCTGGATTTTAGCTGTGGTTAATTTGTCATAAGACAGAAAGCAAAAATAATAGCAAACATTATTAAATTATTTCTATTGACCTATCTAATCTTTCAGGCAATGTTAATGAGGTGATAATAATTTCTCCATTTCAAGTGGATAAGCACAGACATGTTCAATAATCTCCCATCAGTCACACAATGATTTGTGCCTAAAGTAAACCCAAGTAATCTGATTCCAGAGTTCATGCTTAACTTTGGCTTGTGAAAATTCATACACATATCCTCCTTTCCATGACATTCTTAAAAATCATGGAAGCCTTTAGTTGAGCTGAGAGAACCTTTTTTCCAGCTAAAGTATACTGATAATAAAGACTTGCTTTCTGTTATGTCTCCTTTCTTCCCACAGGAAAAGTGATGACAGATGACAGGACAGCATCCCTATAAGACAGGCAGAGAGGATTCCCAACAGGCCTCTGTCCTGCAATGCCCAGTTTGCTCTAAACTTAGTACCTTTATGTCAGCCACAGGAAAAAAGATACCTTTTCATCTTCTGTCCTAAGTGGTCCCTAAAACACGATACAAATTCATAAGATAAGAACATGAAAATTCATTTAATAAGTTTGATGTGAACCAGGAACCTGCCAAAGCCAATGAAGATGTGGAGACGTGGTTAAGCCTGTATTCATGTGAGGTTCGATGATGTGTGGGGCTGGCCTGGTGATACATGGTAGGGCAAAGATGGTTTGATCTCAGTTATGAGCTGGGAAAGAAGCAAGTCTTATTGATTCCTATTCATCTTTGTGATCCTGAGTCTTCAGAAACAAAGAATTTCCTTTCTCCCAGCTACAGGTAGGGAACTTCTTGCATTAGGTTTTTATGATTTCAGAAGATGAGAAAAATTCTTCATCATTTTTATGACCTACTTCAATGAAATAGGGCAAGGGAAGGTGGAAGTGACCTTTCCATGTCTACTATGTTCCAAGGTGCCACATTTTTGGGATAATATCTTTAGCCTCTCTGGTTCTTTCCTTGTGTCTCTTGCAGTTCAGCCCTTCCCTTGTGCAAATAACAAATGGGAGTACACCTTGCTTTGTCTTTCTGGAAACATTCAATGGATATTAAAATCCTAAACTAAGCTCTGAGCATAATTTTATTTATGCAGAAATGATGAAGTTATTCACAGAATATACTGGGAGGAAAAGGAGGAAGGTGCATCCATTGGGGAAATGAGAAATAGAAAAGTTATCAAGGGTATTGTGATTCCCTAAGGGTTACTGGATGATTAGGACACAGTCTATCAAGAGAGGTAAGGGAACTTTCAGGCAGAAGAGACAGCAAAATCTAAGCTTCGGGAATATAAAATTTTGCTGCAAATCTTCATGTGTGGGATCCAGGTTAGCACACAGAGGATTTATTTGCCTCCCATCTGTGGGTGTTAGGGATTACTAGGGATTTCATATTGAATTAATTGCATCAAACTAGTGTTTGCTGAGGTCATTTTGGTTCATGACAGGATTTGAAGATGACTAGACCAGAAGCTAATTAAAAAATGATTCTTAGTGATCACAAGTTTTTACAGATATGGCACTTTACCAACTGAACTATCTCTCTAATACCACAGAAGTGTATGTTGTAGACATCTTTGTTTTTTTACATTTCTAGGTTAAAGGGATATTGCTTTATTATTTCAAACCACATACATTCAAAAATGGATTTAATAAAAACTGCCAGAGGAGAGTTTTGACTTTTCACATCTAAGTACTAGAATTGCTGCAGTATCTGGTTTACGCAAAGGAGATACATATAAAAGAAGATGCATAGCAGATACTAGAATATTTTACAATCCATAAGGCCTTCATTTGTGAGGCAATTTCCTTACAGTTCAGGATATCATCATAAGAAAAGTCAGGTTGAAAAAGCTGGAATTACCTTACAAATATTTCTGCATCCTTGTAGGAAAGTAGGTTTAATCTTAGGACAAGGTGGATCCTTTGTTTTATGGCCCTCAGAAGATAAATGACTTACAATAAAATAAGCTGTATTCTGTTATTAAGATCAAGTGTATCAACTCCCACCCCTTAGTGCTTCTGAAACATCCTCATAGAAGAGATCAGAAAGTCCTACAGTTGATTTGTTGAAAGAGTATGTGAGGTTGAGAGGGTGGACTGTGGGATCGAGGTAAGAGGCCTTTCTGTCTTGTTTGTTTCAAAGTGCTATTAAAATTAACAGCACTATTTCCAGGCTTATAAAGTACACAAGTGTGATTATAGTCCAAGGAAGGTTTCTTCTGCTCTGCAGAAAAACAAGACTTTGATAGCAACGATTGCATGTATTTGTTCTTGAAGAAAAGTGGTAAAGTACTCTTTTCCAAAACGCCTGAGCTTGATGGGATAATAAGAGCATGTGAGTGAAACAAATCATGAAAATTCTCAATTAGGAAACAAAAAAAGAAGTCAAAGCATCCAAATTGGAAAGGAATAAATAAATTATCTCTGTTTACTGACAGCAAGATCTCACAAAGAGCCCTAAAGATTCTGCACAGAAAAAGTTCAGTCAACAAATTCATCAAGCCTTCAGAAAAGAAAAATCAACATACACAATTGTTTGCACTGTGTACACTAATAATGAGCTAGGTAAAAAAGAAGAACAAAATAATCCTACAACACTGGAATTTTAACATTCAGGAGACAGACACAGGAGGATCACAGTTTGAGACCAGTTTGGGCTCTATGGCAAAGTCCTCTCTTTAAATAAACAAACAAACAAACAAACAAGTAAAAAAATAAATATCAAAGTATAAAGAGATGAAATAGATAGCATTAAATGGAATAAAATGAGCTAAGTTATAAAGCTCGGTAAACTGAAAAATAAAATGTTGATTAAGGAAATTAAGAAGATGCATAAGTACAAATATATCTTGTCTATATGGATTGACAAATATTGTTAAGGCCTTCATATGTTAATATTGTTAAAATACCCATACTGTCTAAGAGTCAGTGTAATTCTTATTAAATTTCTAGTGACTTTTTATTTTAAAAAAAATAGAATAAATAATTGTAAAATGTGTTTGGAACTACAAAAGACCTGACATACTCAAAGCATTTCCTAAGCAAAGAAAAATACATTAGGAGGTATCATACTTTGAGGTTCAAATTATATCATAAAACTATGGTCATCAAAACCATGTGATGTTGCAAAAAATGACATGTAGAAAATTGGAATTGAAGAGAGAGAGAGAGAGAGCCCAGAAATCAACCCAAGGGTAAATCTCAAGTATTCTCACAAGAAAGAAACAAACAAAAAACCAAGAAATTAATAAATGAGATGTAGATAAGTTGTTTTGATTGGGTGATAATTTCATAACAAATATATATACTGAAGCATCAGACTACAATACTGATCTTCCAGGTAGTTATTTTATTTATAATAACAATTTATAATAATTGTTATTGAGATTACCAACCACTTTCTGATTGGACTTGAGTTCTGCTTGTGGGAGGAAGTTCATATGTAGTACTTTAAACCTACTCAAAAGCTCATAGATGGGAAGTAATTGACCCTAGAGGAAGTCTATTAGTCATTTCACTAGATGGACATATCTTCTTAATATTAGTTAGTCTTCTTAATATTTTTGTTTATACCCATATAGGAGTTCTGCTCTCAGCCTTGGTCAGAAAGACTTCATTCTGCAGTATGGGTCAGGCAGAGACTCGTAGTTGCTCAAAGTACTGCAAATAAGTGACTATCGAGTCCTCTCATGGAGCTCAGTGAACATCACAGAAAGAGGAGGTGGAAGGAATGTAAGAGCTGGAGGATGAGAAGGAATGTGACGAAATGCTTTCTTCGGGACATCACGTGATCGTTGAACTAATGAACTCAAGCGGCTGAAGTTTACCTGTGCAAGATCTGCACAAAATTCAGCCAGTCTGGGCCTGTGAGCTGGCTCAGCAGTAAAGACAGCAGCAATCTTAGTTCAATCCTGAAGACCACGGGATGGAAGGAGAGAACAGACTTGTAAAGGTTGTCTTCCGACTTCCCCATATACATTTGTTTTCTCTCTTCCCCTCCCCCATAAAAAAAGTTAATTTTTTTTAATCCAACAAATGAATATTTCATCATAGTCATGGGAGAGACTCATGGGACCTTGCCCTACAAGGAACCAGCTGTGGCTGATAACTGTTGGAAAAGGGAAGGACTTTTTTTTCCTTGAGGATGTGGCCACTGGTAGATTGTCCCTGCTTCGGCGGATGGCCCATGCACAAGTGGGCTGCACTAATGAGATTCATGCAGGTGGGAGGGGGAACATGATGGGCGTATTAGGGGGAAGAGTGAGGGGAAGTGGATGCGGATATGATCAGAACACAGTGTATTGTAGACACATGGAGAATCTCAAAGAAAAGACAAAATATTATTTAAAGAAACTATATGACATGCCTCAAGTATACACCACCTTTGTCAGACATCCAGGAGAGTGGTGAATTTCACATAGAGATGGCAGCTTATGGACACACGCACAAGGAAACTCACTGTCCTCTGAGTCTAGGCCAGAGTCCCTCTTCTGATGACATCAAGTGCTGGACGCCGGAAAAAGGGCTGGTCTTTCAGCCATCGGTCGCGTTTCTCTTCCTGGTATTGCTGAAACCAATGTTTTGGAGGCTGTTAAAAAGCAAAGGCAAAAAGGATGTTTTCCCATCATGGAAATATTACTTTTGACTAAAAACACAAAATTCCAAGCAGCAAGACAAGAATGGGTTCTCTTGGATTCCTGAGTACCGTGCTTTTATAATTCAAAATCCGGTGGTGCAAACCTTTCTATGCTTGGGTTTAAAACACAGACAACCTTCCTAGCCTGGCTGCTTTGTCATAGTCTGCCTAGAAAACAACTAACCAATTCTTATTCTAAAACTACCTTTCTCACACAAGACAACTTAAGAAAACTAAGCAGGTAATTTCATGTGCAAATGTAAGTACCTGGATGCTAACGGAAAGCTATGGCTCAGCCTGTAGAGATGGTTCAGGAGTTAAGACTCTGCCTTGAAAACAAAAGGATCTGAGTTCGGATCCCAGGTCCCACACAGAAATAGCGGTGAACTGTACTCCTGGCCTTGGAAATCCTAGAGTGAAGCAAAAAGGAGATTGATTGCCTAAGTCATCCTTGGTCCTCCACAGGGCCACACATTGCCTTCTCTCTCTCTCTCTCTCTCTCTCTCTCTCACACACACACACACATACACACACACACACAATATATATATATATATATATATAAATAAAGTTCAAATTTTTTTAAAAAGAAAACTGTGGCTTCTCTACCTTCTTGCTCTTCATTTGCTCATCTTCCATCCAGGAAATGGTCTTAAAATACAGGAAAAAAGCAAAGGTAATTACGTCCTTGTAAAAGCAGATGATGCCAATGGGTGCAATAGATTGTTTTCCTAAGTGGATTAAAATCAGCCAAGTTCAGAATCAACTTTGAAATCCCAAGGACTATTTCTCATTCCCACCTTCTTAACGCCTCCTTTTAAGCAGGTTTGGTTTCCATTCAGCTAACTGATCTCTGACTAATAAATTCTTTATTTCAGTCGCCTGTCCTTTTCATCATTCCTTCTCAGCAAAAGACCCCCTGAGATGGAGTTTTCTGTTTGAGTTGGCTCATGGGGCGAGCAGAGGGAGAAGCTGGGAGGTTATGGGGTTTCTGGGATGACAAATTCAACGCTGTCATTTTTCTAGAGTCTTTCCCTTATCCAGGTGATGCTGTGCTTAAGCTGATTAAAGGCTCCTGGAAAATTCCCTTGATTCCCTCTCAGAGGCGAGCAATAAAACAACCAGCAGTGGCAGGTACTCCTGGGGTCTGTCAGCCACAGCCGTCATTATGTCAAACCTCCACCTTAACTGAACAGAGCACACCTCCAGTCTTCACGCACTGCCCTAGTTCCCTAGTAACTCAGGGCAACTCTTGATCTATAAAAGACTGCTACACCACCTGCTCGCTCCTCCTGCTTTCCAATAGTTCCAGTTTTTCTGCTTGCCTCGTCCTCTCTCAATCCACCCTTCCCCCCCCCCCACACACACACCAATAAGGTCAAGGTGGCTCTCTCTATCTTCTCTGACCTTAAGCTCTCTCTTCTATTCTGATGCTCTCTCCCACCTTCAGGGCACAGACTCTCAACTCTGAACGAACCCCGATTTCTCAAGTCTCTCCGTCTTGTCAGTTTCTCTTCATTCATGTACCTCCACATGGTGCATACTAATGATTGGAGTCGCTCTCCATTCTTCCTTCTGCCCCTCACCAACCTAGCAGGGACAAGAAGGAAACACAGTTGTACTTTATGCCTAACACCTCAGGGAACGTCATGCGTCTTAGCCAGCCCCCAAAGGTCTCTTGAGGCTCTGGCACTCTGAATGTCATTTTTAAAAAAATTGAGCTGCATAGCAAACAAAACACGGGTCACAGTCCTTTGCCATCAACTGTGCAGCTGAGGGCACGAAAGAGTAACGGTGTAAAAGTTCTCTTGGTGATGTCACTGGCTACACTGGGCAGCCTGCTGCGGAAGGTGACATCACAGGATGGGATCTGCCATGTGGGCCCACCCTTGTGTGCAGAAAACAAGGAGGACTGAGCACAAAGGCCTTATGCATGTCGAAAATGCAATGGTGGAGATGTTGATCTGCCATGAATATTTAATTCTTCTAAAAGCTAACCATCTGTATATCACAAATATGTGTGTGCGATTTTCTGTTGCCTTTCAAAACAAAGTAGACCATTTTGCTCTTCCCGTGGTGTCTTGAAAGTTGCTTAACTGCACATCGATCCCTTTGATCTAATGAGCGCTGTGTATTTTAAGACAAAATCAGTGCTGTTGCTCCCCTCTGTTTATGCAGAGGAAATAGAACAATGGGGGGAAACCAGGTCGTTTCCATTGTTTGGCTGGTGGCCTGTATCACAATTTACTGATGTCTTCCTTTCTGAATGCTTGAAGTTTTTGCTGATGTCTTTTTATCTTAGGCTTTGTGTGAAATTTAAAAGAGTTCCATCGCTATGCAACCTACTGTGTATTATGATATCCTGCTTGTCTCGTTGCACCACAAGCGTGCAGCTGCCTGAAGCTTAATTATGCATGCACGCATGCGAAGCCCAGATGCTGGGCCGAGAGAGCCTCAGCCACTACTGTCTCTCACTTGTTTGTGTTTGAATTATAATTGGGCAGATCTATATTTCTCAAGCCATTTTGTAGCCTGAGCATATAACTCTTTGCCTCCGTTGTAACTCAGGCTTGACTCGGTTTCTTCACTGAGGATCCTTTGTCAACTTTCAGTGCCCCTGAGATTTGAGAAGGGCCACTCCCAGCCTTGACAATTCCTTTTAGCTGCACAGCAATTTTAAAGGTACAGAAATGACCCTAGCCCCAATCAGTTTTCCTCCAGATGGTTGGAGGCTTAAAAGGGGGAGGGGGGAAGAATAGTTAAGTAGAACCTGGCATCTGCGTAGAAAACAAAGAAGGCTTAGAGCCAGGCTGCTGCTAGAATAGAAAGAGCTTCAGGAATCAAGCCTCACACCTGCAGAAAGAAGGGAACGGAGACCAGTAGAACCAGATCTGCTAAACACACACAGCTTTCCTTCAGAGCACCATTGGGGGACTATTTCCCTGTTACCTAGGGGTGTCAGTCTCTGAGCATGACAAAGTCACCTGTGACAGTGCGAAAGCTTACATAGGTAGTAACTTCCCACGTGGGCATGCCTGCTGCTCTGACCGTGCCTGAGGTCAGTCACAGACATCGAAGCTGTGTAAAGATCGATCATTAATGACACGCGAAGATTAATTTCATTGAAAACGGTGGGACTTTGTGACCCTACAGTTAATAAACATGTGCAAATGAATGTGTGTGTATGTATGTGTGTGTGTGTGTGTGTGTGTGTATGTGGTGTGTGCGTGCACATGCATATATATAGTGCATATGCATATTACAGACTGGCACTAAAATTCCAAGAGCAAACAGGAATGAATCTATAAAAGAACCATTGCCCTTGAAATCATTGAGTCAAGTTGACCTGATATCTCAGCACTTGGGAAGCCGAGGCAGGATGATCCCAAGAAACCAAGTAAAACCTTGCAAGTGTAAAATGGGTGTAATAAATACTGTTCCTCCATTGAGTGGCTGCTACACAAATGTTAGTATGGATTATATCCGAGAAAGCGTCTATGTGCTGGAAAGAACATTGAGTAGCACACCCTCAGGTAGGCAAAATATAAAAGCTACTGAGTGCTCAGATTTGGACATGACCTCTTGCTTTCATACCTCCACTCTGCCACATAAAGGCATTGACATTGGAAATGGCTAAGTCTCAGGGTGTCTACCCGGTAATGAGGATGAGAATGGCATCTATTTCAAGTAACGATGCTGGAACCTTGACATGCTTAGTGGACACTTGTCAAAGATTCTCTCCTTCACTGAATTCCGCTCTATCTCCTCTGAGCTGTCTGCTAGGAACCTGACTTAGGCTTTCTATAAGCAATCTAGCTGAGCAGAATCTCAACAAGAATCCTGACATTCTTCAGTTTTGTGACACCCGCCGTGGCTCTCTGACCATTTTCAGTATTTCATCAGAGTCTTCATCCTCCACCATTTGCCTTGGGCAATCTGACCATTAGTTTCCCCTCAACAAGAATCCAGCTTAAATAGAATCTCCTCTGATCTTTGTTTCCTCTCATGATTTTCTATCCCTGTTATGAATCTTTCTGTACTAGTTAGATAAGGGTGTCACCTTGACAACTGAAGGCTGAAATCTTACTCCATCTATGTAGAATTACTAGTTGAGGTAAATCTTGAGTAGGCCTGCAGCTAATTGACTGGCATGGGAAGACCCAGCCCAGAGTGGGTGATACCATTCCTCAGACAGGTAGATAAGATGAAAGGAGCTTGTTCAATACTTTGGCCCCTCTCTCAGCAATCCCTGTGGATAAGATGTAGCGAGTTCCCTTGGTTCCTAGTGTTGATGTGAACTCTGCTGTCAAGCTGTAGTAAGAACTGTAACCAAAAATAATAAGAGATAATAAACCTCCCTGTTCCCCGAAGCTGTTTGATCATGAACTTTTGACAACATGCAGGCAAATGCAACACCTTTCGTCTCCTTACTGAGTTGAGAATCCATCCAGTCGGCCCCTAGCATCGCAGCACTATCCTACTACAAAAAAACCTGAGAAAAATCAGCTTGCTCATTATAACAGTGTCTGAATCATCGTTCCAATAATAGTGTCTTATATGAAAATGTTAGTTGTTTTAAAGAATCATTCTTCAAATAAAAGCCATCCAATTGAATGACAGATGCTTATTATTTTGTTTTTGAGACAGGGTCTTACTTGTGTATCCCAGTAGCCCATGCTGGTTTAGAACTTGCACCCCTCCTATAAGATCTCCATAGTTTACCATTTACCAGTTGTTCCCTAACTTCAGCAGGCCTGAAGAGCATGTGTAGGGCTTATTAAAACAGATGGTTGGGTGCTATTTCCAGTGTGTCTAATTTGATAGGTCTAGACAGCCCAAGAATCCCCTCTCCCCTTTTTTTTTTTTCATTAAAAGTATTTCTGATGCCTACAGATTGGGACCACACTTTGAGAACCACTGCAGTCAATATGTTACACCACTGATTGCTTCCAAATCACGAGAAGAATGTACCATCTCAGGTCTTTCACATTTGCAACAGATACTTGCAGTTCTCCTAGGGCAGAGTCAAGTGAGTCTAATAATTAAAGTAACTCGGTCAGAGTTACACTAATGGAAAGTCACAGAATCTGAACCCAAACTGAGATCTCAGTTTTGATTTCCAATATTCAAACTTTCTCTGCCGAGACCTGTAGACCAACTGGTCTTCCAACTGACCAGTCATAGATTTAACACAGGATGTGTACTGTACCAAATGTCAATGGGGTCAATTGCACAACTCCCTGGAATTCATGGAATAGTAATATCATCTTAGTGTTACTTGAATCATTTTGTGCATGTTAATAATGCACAGCAGAATTAACTACATCATAAAGGTGAGGGCAGAATTTTCCCGAGCAAAGATGTAGTAAGTAAGAAAATAATTTGAGTCAAGACATTTGAAAGACCTTTTTACTTCACGAGTGAACAGTGATAGGGAGGAGGAGGAGAGACTTGCAGGGAGTGAATATTTATAGGTACCTAGACTTAGAACTTTGCCTTTCTAAATTGGATAAGTCTAGCACTCAGATGTAGTAGTTAAAAGATCACATGTACATTCTTTTCTCAGCCTCAAGTTAGTGACAATGCTAAGGACTATTGCTAAAGATGAATATGTTACCAAGGCCCAAGGACACTAGAAGATGCTTCTGCTCCTACCCAGCATGCTCCCCTGCGATCTACCCAGAAAAGGAAAAAGACTGCCTGAGAAAGACTTTCATTTACCACAATGCTAACAACCTTCTTTCTCTCCCTGTTGGAAACTGAATATCCTCATAACCTCCTGTTTTATTGCCTGTAAATGGGATAGCCAATTTATTTTGGGATAACACGAATGCTAATTCATCATTGGAGCTGTTAGTGACATGGATTTTTTTTTAAAAATGCCATTTAATACGACTTTACAGAAAAGAATAATCAAATAAATCTTAAATTCTGTTTTAATGGGAGAGTTTGGCTTCATTATTGACAAATCTCTCTTGAAAGTCCCACTTTATCTCTTTCCCCTATTATTTTCCTAAACGTGTTATTTGACCAATTTCAAGGATAGTAAATTAGCTACTTTTCTGGTCGCCGTGACAACATGCCCTTTGACTTAAAGTCTGAAAAGGGACCCAGCCCTCCAGGCCAGCAGGCACAGCGGTAGACGCACGAGGCAGCTGCTCACATGGTTCCTCAGCCAGGAAGCAGAGAATGATGAGTGCTGGTGCTCAGTCTGCTCTCTTTTCCTTTGCCTCTTCATTAGTCTGGGACCCCAGTCCATTGAATGGCATTGCCCACATGCAGGGCGGGTCTTTCCTCTTCAGTTAAACTTTTCCTAAAACACTCTCACAGATGTGCCCAGGAATGTGCTTCCGAGGTGATTCCAAATCCAGCCAAGACGAAGATGAAGATTAAGCTGCAGAGGCTGTATGTGCTTCTGTGTATAAAACAGAGATTCCGTGCCTATCACAGATACTTGTCCCAACAAGATCTGTGAAAGTCCTTGGGACTCATAGTTGATAAACAATTATTAACTTGCAATGCAAAGTTTAATTCTGGGATATATATTAATGTTCCTTTTCTTTGGTTCAATACATATATATATAAAAATATATATATTTATATCTATCTATCTATCTATTTATCGATATACATTTGACCTATAATGTCTTATTAGATTGTATTTGACTTTGTTTTTGGCTTTGCATTTTTCAAGTGTAGTTTCGTCTCTCAGGCCCTTCTCAGTAGTTATCTAACATCAGATCATATTATCGGACAATCATTTGCATTGCTATAAATAATCACTTGTATTTACAATTGCCTAGTTAGAGCACAGAGATTTTCCTTCCATTTCTCCCTGTCATGGAGAATATTTCATAAAGCTTTATTTTTTCTTGTTTCTTTATGTCCTTTTTTTGACTGGAATGTAGATGAAGCTTAGTATCAAATCAAAGGTGGGTACAGGAAGAGTAATGAACTTTCAAGGCCAAATATATGACATTGAGAAGAACATCAGAGGTTCTGAACAGCTGTGGCGTTGAAGATGCGCTGTGCTGGGAGCACAAAGCCTGTTGCACTGCATTTACCTGGGTGTTTTCCAAGGTCCTCCAGGATCAGGATCAGGCTTGCTGCACACCCACGGCCGATCTTTCTGAGGGCAAGTGGTGATCCAGATCAGTGAGCCGAGTGGGAAGTCATTCAGCATTAACCAGATCGAAAGCCAGCATGGCTGGGCTCCAGTCACCACCCTATCCATTCCAATGTATTTTGACTCCAGTTTACCCCTGTCTGCCAGAAGCCATCTATTAATAGAGGCATGGAACAGAGCAGGAACTAAATATAAAGTGCTGGACTTCCAGTGGTTATGAGCTCGCTGTTGGATGCCCTTGATGTGCCAGTTTACTTCTGTCAAAGCTCAAAGTATCCTCTCCTAGTGATTCTCTGCCAGCAGCTGTTCATGGCTAACGAGGATGCCCGGAGAAGGAGAGCCCAGAGAGAAGTCAGGATTCCAGCAGCCCTGTGATGGACCAACCACGTTCAGGCTCAGTTGTGGTAATGAGGTGTCCTAAGCTGCGCTTTTGTGAGACAATGGTACAAAGAACCAATAGGAAATTAGTCATTTGTTCATTTTACAATCACATGTGCAAAACTAGTGCTTAAACTGCTCTAAAAGATAGGAACAAGCTAGATCCTATAATTCATGTCTTCATGAAACTTGTAATTGGGTGAGATTTGGGTGAGTTTTGAGGAAACAAAGGAAAAAACATCTAGAATCCCCAAGAGAAAAGCATCACAGTTTTGTTCCATCATTCGGTTACTTGGCTTAATTTCCTCAACATTAGATCCTGAGAACTCTGAAGACTGTATCCTCTCATCTCACCCGGTGACATTTAGCCCATCCCAGCCAACAACAGCAACTGCTTCCAAATGCCAGACATTAGGCTTTTACAGAGGCTAAATCAACTAGAAAATTCTATTTTAAAATGTGAACTGAACATAGGGGCTGGAGAGATGACTCAGGAGTTCAAGTCTTTGCCTCCCAAGCAAAAGGACCTGAGGTTTGATCCTCAGATCCTACCTAAAAACACTAGATGGATATGGCAGCAGCCTGTACTTCTGACCCTGAAAGGCAAAGCCCAGGAAAGCTCAGAGCAAAGGAATGGTGAGGTACGATAATCAAGGATGATTCCTGATGTCACACTCAGACCTCCACAGGAGCACACAGGAACAAACACACACATTAAATTTTTTTTTAAATTTTAAAAAGAACACAAATATCTCTTGCCTTAAGATCCTTAGCTGGCCCTATGTAACCACATACTAATTCTTGGCAAAAGATGGACGTTCCATGAGTCAGTCCCGTCAGTCATGAGTTTCACGTCTTCCAGGAAGTATGACTCATTGGGCTCGGATGGGAAGGATTCTCTAGACACTCAGTGGCACTATGGAGGCCTAAGACAGCCTTATTGTCTACTTGGTGTTCTCTGTCATATAGAAGTTTGACTTCTTTTGCTCTTTTGTTACAATTAATGGCTGTCAATAATAAATTTGCCATGAAAATCAAAACAACATAAACTTATTTTATTGTCTACCTATTTCAGAGAGTTGAAATGTTGGGAAGAGACTTGTACCTCAGAGATATGAAGCAATGCATGCTTAGCATGTATCAGACCCTGGATTCGATGCCTATCACGTGGAATAAAGAAATAAATGAGGAGCCACGCAGGGCATGTGAGGAGGACACCCCCTCTGCGCCCGGGCCTGCCACAGCTCCCCCAGGTTAAATAGCTCCCCACCGATGCCCCATCCTCCCTTCCCCCACTCCACCGCCCAGGACACGCACGGTCCAGCCTGGACTCACCTCGACCTAGGTAAACTCCGTCCCTGCCCACCCCCAGAACCCCAGGCCAAATAATTCAGTTAAGTGAAAAACGCACAGAAATTGAAAGAAGACATTAAGAGTTAAAATGACAATTCCAAAGTCAAAGTGCAAATCCATGAGAAACAACACTCAGGTAAACAATTTTCCCACTGAAGGATTTAATCCCATAATGTTAGACTCCAACCAGAACAAACCCATGGAAAATGGCCATGAAAGCCTGACCCAGGATAATGACTTTCAAAATATGATCATTACCATGTTCAATACTATGAAAGAGGAAATCCGGGAGGAATTAAATAATCAAATCAATCGCTTTGAAGAGGAACACAACAGACACTTGGAGGAGTTGAGAAAAACAGTGCAAGAAACAAAAACTGGCATAGAGCAGTTAAAACAGACTTAAGCAGAGTTTAAAACTGACTAAAAGACAAGTTATCTTCAACCCAGAACTCCACAGAGAGTCTTATCAGCAGAACTAACGAAGCAGAAAACAGAATTTCAGACCTTGAAGATAAAATGGGAGTATTAACCAGCTCAATGGAAGAAGTTGTTAAAGCCAAAAAGATACTTGAGAGAAATATCCAGGAGATATGGGACACCCTGAAGAAGCCTAACATGCGTATTCATGGAATACCAGAGCAAGAATCTCAAAATACCACCCCTGAGGAAATTTTTCAAACGATCATCGAGGAAAACTTTCCTCATATAAAAAAAAAGAGGCCCATCCATATACAAGTGGCATTCTGCACCCCAAACAGATATGACCAAAACAGAAGCTCGCCACGGCAAATAATAGTTAAAACACTCCACATTCAAGATAAAGAACTGGTGCTGAGAGCTTCAAGGGAGAAAAAACAAGTCACTTTTAAAGGTAAATCCTATTAAAATAACAAATGACTTCTCAGTCAAAACAGTAAAAGCAAGAAGAGCTTGGAGAGACATACTTCAAAAATGAACAAAAATGTCAACCCAGGCTGATTTACCCTGCAAAACTATCTGTCATGATCGAGGGAGAAAGAAAAATCTTCCAGCCAAAGACAACTTGAAGGGATACATGTCCAGCAAACCAGGCTTTCAAAAAATGCTAGAAATGATACTCAAGCTTGAAGAAAAAAACAGGCATATCCAGGAGAACAGAAGGCAAGTATAACACCATCAAAAGCGAAGCAATATACTTATAAAAACTACTAAACATAATAAATGTCTGGAATTAAAAATATTTTCTCCATTATAACACTAAATGTTAATGGAATTAACTCACCAATCAAGAGACACAGATTACAAATTTGGATTAAAAATCACAATCCATCAATCTGCTGCCTGCAGGAAACCCATCTCACCCACAAAAGATAGGCATGCCCTAAAAATAAAAGGCTGGTCAACAATTCTACAAGCTAATGGAAGCAAAAAACAGGCAGGGGTAGCCATTATGCTATCAGACAAAGTGGACTTCAAACCAAAGAAAATTATAAGAGACACGGATGGATACTACATTTTAGTCACAGGTACAATTCACCAGGAAGACTTCACAATACTGAACATATATGCACCCAATACGGGCCCCTCCACATTCATTAAGAAAACCCTACAGCATCTAAAGCAAGAAATCAACCCCCAAACGATAATTCTTGGGGACTTCAACACTGCCCTCTCAACATGGGATAGATCAACAGGTCAAAAGCTTAACAGAGACACTTTGGAACTTAATCAAACCCTGAAAGAAATGGACCTTACAGATCTCTATCGAACTTTTCACCCACACACCAAAGAATACACATTTTTCTCAGCAGCACACGGAACTGTCTCCAAAATAGATCACATATTGGGCCACAAAGCGCATCTACACATATACAAAAAAGTTGAAATTCTAACCTGTGCCCTATCAGACCACCACGGCCTAAAGCTGGACATCCACAACACAACAAACAAGAGAAAATACACTAACTCCTGGAAACTTAACAATATGATGCTGAATGAGAACTGGATTCAGGAAGAAATTAAAAAGGAAATTCAAGATTTCCTGAAAGCGAATGATAATGAAAATACAACTTACCAAAATCTCTGGGACACAATGAAAGCTCTTCTAAGAGGTAAGTTCATAGCTCTTAATGCCTACATCAGAAAAATGGAAACATCAGAAATAAACAACTTAACAATGCAGCTTAAAGCTTTAGAGAAACTAGAGCAATCTGATCCCAAAAGTAGTAGAAGAGAGGAGATTAGCAAAATAAGGGGAGAAATATCTGAAATTGAGATTAAGAAAACAATAGAAAAAATCAACCAGTCAAAAAGCTGGTTCTTTGAAAAAATCAATAAGATTGATACATGCCTAGCTAAATTAACCAAAAGCAAGAGAGAGAAAACCCAAATTAACAAAATTAGAAATGAACATGGAGTTATCACTACTGATACCCAAGAAATCCAGAGAATTATAACATCATATTTCAAAAACTTATACTTTGTGAAGTTTGACAACACAAAAGAGATGGATGAATTTCTAAGTAAACACAACTTACCTAAATTGAATCAGGAAGTTGTGAATTATTTAAATAGTCCTATAACATATAAGGAAATTGAGGAAGTAATCTCGAATCTTCCCACCAAAAAATGTCCTGGACCAGATGGATTCAGCACAGAGTTCTACCAGACATTTAAGGAGTTAATAACACCAATACTCCTTAAACTGTTCCATCAAATAGCAAAGGAAGGAACACTACCAAATTCCTTCTATGAAGCTAATATCATCTTAATCCCAAAACCTAATAAAGATTCACTTAAAAAAGAAAACTATAGGCCGATCTCCCTGATGAACACAGACGCAAAGATTCTCAACAAAGTCTTAGCAAATCGGATTCAAAAACATATTAAAAAGATCATTCACAGGGACCAAGTAGGCTTCATCCCCGGCACACAAGGTTGGTTCAACATACGCAAATCAATAAATGTAATTCATCATGTAAACCAGTCCAAAGTCTAAGACCACATGATACTCTTGATAGATGCAGAAAAAGCTTTTGACAAAATCCAACAGCCTTTTATGATCAAAACGCTAGAGACAGTAGGAATGGAAGGAACCTTTATCAATATAATAAAAGCTGTATACAACAAGCCCACAGCAAGGATTATGCTCAATGGGGAACAATTGGAAGCATTCCCACTTCGATCAGGACCTAGACAAGGTTGTCCACTCTCACCACTTCTATTCAATATTGTACTTGAAGTCTTAGTCGAAGCCATAAGACAAGAAAGGGACATAAGAGGGATTCACATCAGCAAGGAAGAAGTCAAGCTATCCCTATTTGCAGATGACATGATCTTATACCTGAGGGATCCCAAAAACTCCACCAGGAAGCTCCTGGATCTAATTGAGAAATTCATCGGGGTGGCAGGATACAAAATAAATATGCAAAAATCAGTGGCCTTCCTATATGCCCAGAATGAAAGAAGTGAAAAAGCCTTGAGAGAAACAATCCCATTTACTATAGCCCCTAAAAAAATGAAATACCTTGGTATAAACCTAACTAAGGAGGTAAAAGACCTTTAGAATGAAAACTTTAAAACCCTAAAGAAAGAAATAGCAGAAGACACCAGAATGTGGAAAGACCTCCCATGTTCCTGGATTGGCAGAATCAACATCGTAAAAATGACCATCCTACCAAAGGCAATATACAAATTCAATGCTATACCAATTAAAATCTCAAAGCAATTCTTCAAAGAAGTTGACCAAACAATCTCAAAATTCATATGGAGGCACAAAAGACCCAGGATAGCAAAGACAATCCTGAGTAACAAAAACACAGCTGGAGGTATTGCCATACCAAACCCAAGTCTTTACTACAAATCCATAGTTATAAAAACAGCCTGGTACTGGCTCCAAAATAGACACACAGATCAATGGATAAGGATTGAAGACCCAGATATAAGCCCACAAAGTTACAGCCATTTGGTCTTTGACAAAGGGGCCCAAAGAATCCAATGGAAAAAGAACAGCATCTTCAACAAATGGTGCTGGCAAAACTGGATCTCCACATGCAGAAGATTAAAGCTGGACCATACTTGTCACCATGTACAAGACTTAATTCCAAATGGATCAAGGACATTGATATAAGGCCAGAGACTATAAAAACCATAGTTGAAAGGATAGGGAACTCCCTTGAGCTGATTGGGCTAGGCCAACATTTCCTAAACAGACATCCAATGGCACAGTCACTGCTACCAACTCTCAACAGTTGGGATCTTGTGAAATTAAAGAGCTTCTGTTCCGATAAAGAGATTGTCACACGAGCTCAAAGGCAACCCACAGAATGGGAGAAAATCTTCACTAACCACATATCTGATAGAGCTCTACTGTCCAGAGTGCACAAAGAACTTAGAAAACTAAACACCAAGGAAACCAATGGCCCAATTAAAAAATGGGTCCTGGAACGTAAAAGAAATTTTACCAGGGATGAAATTAAAATATCTAACAAATATCTTAAAAAATGCTCCACTTCTTTAGCCATCAGGGAAATGCAAATCAAAACTTCCCTGAGATATCATCTCACCCCGGTCAGGATGGCAAAAATCCACAATATGAGCAACAACAAATGCTGGAGAGGATGTGGAGAGAGGAGAACTCTGCTACATTGCTAGTGGGAATGCAGGCTCATACAGCCACTCTGGCGAACCGTCTGGAGATTCTTAAAGAAATTAAAGATTGAAATGCCATATGACCCTGCTATTCCACTTTTGGGAATAACCCCCATGCAGCAGAGGTTCACCTCGATAGCACAAGCACGACCATGTTCATAGCAGCACTGTTTACAATAGCAAAGTCATGGAATCAACCCAAATGTCCAACAGTTGACGAGTGGATAAGGAAAAGGTGGTACATCTCTACAATGGAGTACTACTCAGCCATCAAAAATGATGAATTACTGGAATTTGCTGGGAAATGGATGTCATTAGAAACAATTATGTTAAGTGAAGTATCCCAAACCCAGAAAATTAAATGCTGTATGTACTCCCTAATAGGTGGCTCCTAGTACCAAACCCACCCAGCCCACCTTGAGACACTCATAGGTAAATCTATGTATTACCTACAGTAATTGCAAGGATTATGAACGGGAGGGATGGGGTTGGAGGGCCACACCAGAAACAAGGAGAGAAGTGACCATGTTACAGTAGAGAAAATAGGCCTCCATCAAGGACTGCAAGTAATGTGACACCTGGTTAAGTTCACAGACGTTCGCTCCTGATCATTTACAACTAAGGGGATATGATCTCACCAGAAGGGGAGGGCATATAGTCTGGCAGATAAAAAGTAACCATTTTGCAAATGGATGATTGACCCCTTCTTCACTGAGGTTTCCTACTTTTATTACATCTACCCTTGAATGTGCTCTTATAATAAGACTCTGGTTTAACAGCTTTTTGTCTCTGGCCAGGGGGTGACATACAGTGCCCAGAAGGATGGAGTGAAGGGCATTGCAGGAGCAGCAAAACTGCAAAAGAAAATCAACAAACCACAACCCAGAACTTCAGAGGCTCTATATCAACCACCTAGAACTAGGCCAGACTAATCTCTCCCCATCCTGAAGCTCAGGGACATTTGCGGAAGAGGGGGCGGTAAGAGTGTAAGAGCAAAAGGATGGGAGGAGCAATGATTTGCAAGATACTCCACACAAGTTAGCGCCGAAGCAATCACAATTGGACTTTGCATGCCCTGCGCAATGTCCAACACACTATTGACCTCACAAAGTCTAGCATCTGCTAAAGGCACCAAGATCCTTGGAGGCAAGGGATTGGCAGCCACAGTAGTGTTCCTATGCTTAAGGGGAACACAGGAAAGGGTTCAGGGAAATGCCACTGGGTCCTTGTACGTCATCGGAGAGGAGAGTCCATAGGAAAGTCAGGCGTGCACAAGAAAGGACTCTCTGGGTATTGGGGCGGGAGGCACTGGGGGATGGGGAGAGAGGGGTGAGGAGAGGGGTAGCAGGGGGTTGGAGGGGAGGAGGAGGGAGGGAGGGAACTAGTGTACCTATTAAGTTTGTAACTGAAATAATAATAAAAATGTATAAAAAAAAGAAAGGAATGAATGGGATGAGGCATGGGTGCACTCCCATTGTAGATGACACTGTGCTGTTCCGTCATATCCAAGGGAAACTTTTTGTATCGTATAATATAGTTCACGAAAGTCTAAAACTATAAACATTTGACACTCGTGTTTTAGAAGAGTGTGTGGTAGCAATAAAGAAACACATACACACACACACACACACCCCGCAATCAAATGTGAATTTGCCCCCACAGAATAGACGTGAGGTAGATGTGCAGACAGCAGGCTGATCCCTACCAATTCCACATTGTGGGGAGAAAAGGAATTTAATCTTTATTTTCAAAAGGTCACAATTCATGACAGCATTCGCATCAGAAAACAAACATAAACAAACAAACAAACACAATCACAGGGGAGAGAATATTGTGTCCATTTTTTTCTACTACGAATAAGGACAAAGCTTTGCATGCACTACATTAAATGCATTTGCTATGACTGCATCCCTAGGAGTCTCTTAAGAACAGATTGAGAGATTATATACACAACATATATAATGTACACATGTGTATATAATTAATATTAGCCACCACATGAGGAGGTTAATTGTTGCTTCTCTGAGCACTTAATCTGTTAGCAGTTGATAAATTCCACCCTGAATAGAAGTGCCTGGTATTTAGGTCACACAAAGTCATTGTCGTTTTTTAATTTAAACTGTGCACTAGATTAAAAACACAAGAGTGTTTCAGGAGGACGATTCAGACGCGCCAGCAATAGGCTGTCATTTGGCGTAAAAAGTTTCCACAGCACACCCCAGGGACATGTTAATCAAAGCCTTTTAATGGATTCGGTCTGATCTGTGACAGGCTTTGTTCCAGAGATGGCATTTGCTGGATAGAGCTTCAAGTTATCAATAAGACACAGTAATTGCGGGGAGTGATGGAGTCGAGGTTCCAGGCCTTGGTGCTATCCGCCGCTTTTTTTTATTATTATTATGAGTAGGGGCAGAGGTGTCTGGCTGGAGTCTCAGCATGGGTGTTTCTTTCCTCTTCTTGTGTGCAATGATGAGAATTAAGCCACAAGAAGAATTGACATTAATTTACCAAAACAGAAAAAAAAAAAAAGGAAAAAGAAAAATCAGTCTCTTGCTTCTCCTTGTTAAGTCTTTGTCTTATACTTTGAAGCCCAATCTGGGGAACAACTTTGTGTGTGTGTGTGTGTGTGTGTGTGTGTGTGTGTGTGTACACCAAAGGGCACTTGAAGGCATGTGCCTGTGGAGGCCCAAGGGTGACTTAGGAAATCTTTCTGGATTGCGCTACCTCCTTATTGCTTTGCTCTGGGGTTTCCTAGGCCCAGAAGTGCAGGACTCGATCATTTCCATCTAACATTTTTACATGGGATGTGGGGATCGAACACATGTCCTTTTGCATGGGAGGCAAAAGCTTTTACCCCTGAGTCATCTTCCAGCCTGGGAACAACTCTTTTAAATTGATCAAATAGACCTATTTTTTTAAACAGAGATAATTGAGCCAAGCTCCTCTCTAGGCCCTTTGAGTGTAACTTCTTCACTGAGCTCTTTGTTACCACTGGGAAATCAAAACAGTCAAAGGCTAAACTAAAGATGGAGAATCCCACTGATCACCTACAGGATGGTTATTGCTGCAGTCACCTAAGAAGGTTAATGCTCCCTATGGGGCTGAAGGTGTCTTTATGCCTGTTCAAAACCAGACAGGTGATAGGAAGCTAATGGTTGTTTTCTTTGATAAGTCACAATTCATACTCCAGAAGATCAAAAGTATCCTTTTAGTGAGGGATGTCAAGGTGGATGAGAGAAGGTATTGGGGAGACAGTGTTCAAGGGGTATCTAGCCTCATTTAAAGAGTTTTTACAACCATGGGGTTGTCTTCAGCCCCCAAGTCTCTGAGCTACTATGTCGCTACTGAAGATTCCCACACCTGGATAGCCTGATATCGGCATCTTTGAAAGCAAGGTAAGCACAATCAGATATCTGCAGTTTAGTCTCAGTCAGCCTCCAAGGGCTTCCCAGGGTGCTAACATAGGTAGAGTTCTTACCTCAGATCCCCAGGGAGTAATCATCAGTGTGGTCAGGCTCTGAATATACCCGGGCCACTACCTTCAGGTCTTCCCGTCTCTCTGTCTCTGTCTCTGTCTCTGTCTCTCTCTCTCTCTCTCTCTCTCTCTCTCGTGTGTGTGTGTGTGTGTGTGTGTGTGTGTATAAGAGGAACTTGAGTGTGTGTGCCGACGAAGGCCCCAAGATGATAGATAGCAGGGTCATCCTGGATTACTCTGTCTCCTCATTGTTTTGCTTTGGGGTTCCCAGGTTTTGCCTTTCAGGGCCAGAACCTCAGGCTGTCACCATTTATGCACAGCATTTTCACGTGGTCTCTGGGGATCCAAACTCGGGTCCTTTGGCTTTCAAGGCAGAAGCTTTAACCCCTGAACTATCACCTCAACCGCCATTACTCTCATTGTATAGTTTCTTCAGTGTAGCCTAGACTCTCAGCTGACTCTTCAGGACTGATTACACTATTTTTCTTGAAATCAACCCACACCATTCCACTTGGGTTAGTGGCATAGTGCTTTGTAATTTCATCTCTTTTGTCTTTGTTTATAACATTCCTTCAGTCTGAAATATCCTTTCCTTCATTCTCCACTTACCAAATTCCTCCTTAACCCTCAAGCCCCACTCAAATGCCAACTACCCGAGAAGGGCAGAGTCCACAGACAAGGACAGAGCTACAGAACACTGGAGAAGAGTGTTGGGCCACCACAGGACGTTTGCTGTAGGAAAGCTTTAGGGACAAGGCACAACTCTCAGCTAACAAGGTCACGCGTTCTTAGAAGTCTAAGAGGGGAGGGGGCCTGTTGCTTCTAACGGGAATAAACATCTAAAACTCACTGGAAGGAAGCAGAAAGAAAAGAAACAAGCTGCAATTCTGTGAGACACAGTCAAGCACTGGGCACCGTTCCACAGTCATTCAAGAAGCTTGTGTGGCCGGGAAGTGCAACCATGCATGAACAAGAGCCTTGGGAAGCTTAAGGAAGACTGGAAATGGACAGGGGATGAGCTTATGTCTCCTAGTATCTTGTTCCCATTTCACGGTTATCAGGACCTTGTTTTTCTTTGAGGATAGTGGTTCTCAATCCTTAGACTACCACAATCAACTGGCTTTGCTAAGCAACAAGAGATGAGGTCCACACCACTTCCAAGAATCTTTGTGCAGTAGTGGTCAGAGAACTTACACTGATCTCACATTCACAGATAATGTTGCAGTCCCGGGTCCCGTGCACACACTTAAACCGCCCCATCTCCACATTCCATGTTTGCTCTTTTTAGGGACCAAGTGAAAGGCAGCAGAACAGACAAGAATAGCTATCAAGAGGTCCTTCCCATGGGCATTGTTTGGAAAGGTCAGGAAGCCTTTATTAGACAGAGCCTTGCTGGAGGTAGCACAACAGCGCTTGAGGGCACTGGGCCCAGAGGATTTATGATGGTCCAACTCTACTTCCTGTTCTTTCTCTGTTTCCTGACTGCAAACACAGTGTGATCCAACAACTATGTCTTCCCTGCCATGATAGACTCTATCCCTCTGAAACTCTAGGCTACAATAAACCCTTTTTTTCTCTCCTAAGTCACTTCGGTCAGAATATTTTATCACAATAATAAAAGAAGTAACTAAGGGAGTGAGGAAAAGAAGACAATCTGGGAAGTTGTCAAGGGCATCATAAAACCTCCAAACAAAATTTAATTGCCATAAATATTTAAATTTTTAGAAACAGAACCTCTCTAGGAAATCTCCTCTCTTCTAACAAGATGTGATGTTTATTTCCCTGCGGGTAGAAATCTCTGCCTCAGTCCATTTTCGATTCATAAGGATCCCATTTCAAAGCTACTTCTTATAATGGCTGTTGTATCAAATAAAGACCACCTCACAGTACACGGACTCTCAGGAGCATGAAATTGCCTTCCATAATGGAAAGAGAGCATTAGAGCATATTCAGTCTAGGGTTACACAGCTCGGGCACAGAAAAGCTTCCCTAACGGGTAACCTGAGCTGAGAACCTATTTAGAAACACAACCCTGATCCCCAAAGCAGCCAGCTGGTTTTACACATACATAGTAGAAAGAATGGATGTTGAAAATGGATGCCGAAGTGAAAACAACCGTCCACTCATGCTTGTGCAAAGACGCCTCCTGACTTGCGCACGCACATTCCTGTCAACTAAGAGGAGAGCAGTTAGGAAGCTTGCAAAGCAAAATTGGTCATGTTGCCACAATGCAGTGCCATTTTCACTTTGTCAAAAGAGTCGCATGGAAATAACAGAAGTAGCACACTTCTGCTACCCACAGCAACCCCCTGGCCTCCTTTGCAGTACAGGGACCTTTTTAACCACTGTGTCTGCAAGCCTGATGCCTTCACCCTCAACAAGTGTGTTACTATAGTGCACTAAGAACTTCATGTTCAGCCTTCTACTTGCTCAGAACACATTGTAAACTCCCTCTGATCCCTACTCATCCATTTCATTTGAGATGAGGCTGTTAGAACAGTCTAAGATGATGAAAGTGTAGTCAATGTATCTTTAAAAATTTAAACCTGTTTCCATTAATATATCTAGTACTGCTATAGACTAATGCATTCTTAATTCTAATACAGCCCTGAGCTTGAAATCCACAGGCATGCCACATATCCGTAGTCCAAGTTTCCCCCACAACCGAACCCTGCAGGATAAACCGAGAAAGCAAGCAGAGGCTCCTGTTTAAATTCACGATCTGGCGCATCAGAGGCCCCAGCCAGCAGTCATATTGCCCTTTTCCTCAAGTGGGCTTTTTTCCCACTTACCAGCACAGTTATTTCACACTTCTGTCCTCCTGGGAACTCCCGCACCTCCTCCTCAGCCTTCACTTCAGCAGAGAACTTTACCTTAGTCAAGAAAATAGAACTGAGAGCCCGATGTGTCTCTGCTGGTAGAGCGCCTGCCTAGCAGCACCAGACTCTGAGTTCAGCCTCCAGCACTGCATACGCCAGTTGTGGTGGTTCATGTCTGCAATGCAGCACCATGAAGTAGAGGCAGGGGGATTCCAAGTTCAAGGTCATCCTGGGCTTAATGAGTCTAAAGCCAGCCTGGGGTACAGGATACTGTCTATAAAAAAGTTAATTACAATGAAACTCATTTCTGCTCATGTATCAACTTCACGAGTCCATTATTATTGTTCCTCCGGTGAGCAGTATGCTCTGCTGTTAAAGACCAGAGTGTGCTTACCTGGCTCTGTTCTTCAGCCCTCTCAAGGACATCATTCTTTCCACTCATCCTCGACCTCTCCTGCATGAGCAGCCCTTGTCTGTCCTCTTATTCCAACTGGTCCATGCTGCAAAGAACCAAGTGAGCCAAACGCTGTCTCCGCTAGGCTGCCCAGCCTCAGCCACCCGATGTGATTCTTAGGAACAGTCGTCATCATGCCAAGCTCAGTGATGAAGTCTCTTCAGAGTCTCTCAAGTTTTCCCTTGTAACATACCAGACATGATCCCAGATTCCTTTCCCGGGTCTACTCGTTCAACAGGACTTCGGAATTAACTTTGAACTTTGCCTCCAGGTGCTAAGGGCTATGATTGACATGGATTTCAAGTTTCAAGTTCCTTCAGTTTGGCTTCTTTGCACTCCAGATTTTGGACTCACCTGCTCAACTGGTGTTTCCAACAAACAATTCAGATTGGTGGTCAATAATGAAATCTGGACAATTCCTGCAAAGATTTCCCTTCTATTGTGTCCAAGCCTTCCTTCTACAGGAATAATAGCTGAAGCACAACAAACCTTACTAGTGCCAGGAAGCCAGCCATCCTGCCTGATCTCACTGCTCATGACATTCCTGTGGTGTAGACTTCGGTGTCAAAGCTACTTTGGAAAGGAAAAAAATTAAGATCCAGAGAAGTTAGCTTTGCAGGATCAAGTGACTGCCAAGAATTCGAGCAAGGAAGGGCCAATGGTCCTCACCACTGCATAACTGCGTCCTCTTCTAGAAATCTAAGAGCTCGTCATTCTTTTCCCCACTGCCCAAATGTCATTTGTCAGCCGGTCTGCTTAAGTAGGTCTCTGAAATAGATCACGCACTTGTCCATTTCTCTCCATTATTTACCACCACTAGTTTGCTCTCCTGTAGTCCTACTGTTGCACTCCGACTGGTGTGACATTTGCTGTGCCATGCTTTCTGAACCATTTTGACTTGTAAAATGGATTTTAAAATTAATTAAGTAAAGATATTTAAAATAGCATTTAATAGAAATAGGGCCCTAAGTTTTCCGTGATGTAGACAGCGATATGACAGCTAAATGATGCAGGATACGCGGCATGTGAACGCATCACCTAATCTGCCACATGTCCTCCAGAGGAGCAGTAGATTGCCTGTCCTGATGTTTCCACGCCTCTCTTATCAAAACCTGCAGAACAGCACTGCTGAAATGCTGGTGTATTGGGTACTTTTCTCTGTTGCTGTAAAACATCACTCAAAGGGCTAGCTTAACTTAAGGGAGACAGGGAGGCTTATTCAACATAAGATTCCAGTCCTTTATTGCAGAGAAGGCATGGGCAGAAGCTGGTAGTCAGCCTAAGTTACTGCAGACAGCATGGAGACAGAGAGAAACTGCAATTGTAAGAGCGGACTAACTGAAGCAGGGTGCGTTAACCAACTTCAAGGCCCATCCCCTGTGACTGCCTTCCTCCAGCTCTTACAGGTGCCATGATCTTCCCAGGCAACTAAAGATACGAACACGTGAGCCTGTGAGGAAGAACTCACCTTTCAAATATGACAGCTGGGTTCAGGGACTGGGGAGATGATACAGGGGTTAAAACCTTTGCCTCACAAACAAAAGGACCTGGATTTAGATCGCCAGATCCCATGTAAAAACCCAGGTGGAAATGCTAGGAGCCTGGACTTCTGGCCCTGGAAGGTAGAGCCGGGGAAACCCAGAGCAAAGCAATAAGGAGACAGAGCACTGTTTCCCTTCTCAATGTCACCCTTGAGCCTACACAGGTATACACACTCAATTGTCCTCTTGTATACACATACAAAGAAAGAAAGAAAGAAAGAAAGAAAGAAAGAAGGAAGGAAGGAAGGAAGGAAGGAAGGAAGGAAGGAAGGAAGGAAGGAAGGAAGGAAGGAAGGAAGGAAGGAAGGAAAAGCTATATTCAATAATGATTCTCCTCATTGTACTCTGAGCCAGTAAACTCATCAGTATCACCATAGACATAATTCTATGTGGCCACAGATTGCCATGCATCTCATCCCAACTCCCACAGCTACCTCTTCTATTTGGAATTTCAAACATCTTAGTTAAGAAGTTGTGCTTCCCATTACACACCCAAAATACTCCATTCATTTATTTATTCGTTCAATCCGTCACTTATGTGCTCATTCAGTCATTCAACAAGTATTACAAAAGGCCCAACACTGTTGGTGGCTGGGATAGAGCAGGAAACTCAGACGAGAGCCTGATCTCACAAAATTGCTAGCGTACAGAGGGGTGACCAACGAGAATCATGCACGTTCTCACCTGAGAAACCAGGAAGTGATGAGAGAGGAGAGTAGGGTAATAGAAAAGTGGGGTCCCATGTGGGTAAAAATGGGGAATGACCACAGAGCAGAAGAAACTCCGGTGGTAGAAGTCTCGAAAGGAGATCCTGAGCTGAGGAAAACCATGCCAGAGCAGAGAGCAGTCCCGTGGTGCCGCAGTCAGTGTAGCGAGCCCAGTGCAGGACACGGGGTTCTTTGGGGGTGGGGATTGTCTTAGTTTAGTTATTTTTTTCCCTTGCTGTGGTTAATCACACGCAAGAAGCAACTTTTTTTTAAATTATTTTATTTTATTATTTATTCAGTTGTGAGTGTGTGTGCGTGTATGTATGTATGTGTGTGTCTGTGTGTGTAGAACCACGGACGAATTCAGGAACCACCATGGACGCTTCCACCTCCTCCTTGTTTACTCTGCCCCGGGATTCACAGGCTCCGCCCTACCAGGACCAGAAACGCAGGCCGCCCCTGCTTCCGCCTGGCGTCTATACGTGGGGTCTAGGATCCGAACTCAGGACCTTCCTCCTGCAAGCCAGAGGCTTAACCCCTTAGCCACCTCTCCAGCCCCAAGAAGCAACTTAAAAAAGGAAAGGTTTACTTTTGTAAGAACTGATCACTGGGTGAGGACCAACTAAGAAACCCCAAGGCCCAAGCGACCCACCTCCTCCAACTAGGCCCCATCTTAAGGCCCCTGGATCTTGGGACCAACTCAACACATGAGTCTGTAGGGAACATTTCACATTCAAACCAGAACGTAGCTGATGCATTCCACCTGCTCAATAAGAAGAACACACTAGCACCCCTCTACTGAGTATGCACATGCAATAGGGTGACTGCAGGGACAGTCTAGCTTTCCGACTTCTGTGTTAGTTAGTTATATAGGTGTCAACCTGACAATTGAAGACTAAGCTCTGGGCATATATGTGGGGAATTAGTAGGTAAGGCAAGGCCTGAGAAAACCTGCGGGAGATTATCTGATTGACGTGTGAAGACCCAGACCACAGGGGCAGGACCAGTCCCTGCGCAGGTGCAGAAGATTGGGGAAGCTGGTTCAGTAAGTTGACATTCTTCAGCATCCTTGGGCAGGCATGCAATCTGCCAAGTAGGTTTATCCCTCTCTCAGGAATCTCTGTGTATATGGTGTGGCCAGTCCCTTGGCTTCTGGTGAGATAGGAGATCTCCTATTGAGCTGGACTAAGAACTCTAACCAAAACTCATAAGAAAGAATAAAATCCCCTTGTTCTCCTAAGCTCTTGGATCATGAATTTATCAGCGATATACAGACAAACTACAGCAACTTGTATTTGGGTTAAGAAAAATTGTGAGCATTAAATCGAGTTCTACATTGCAGAGATGCAGGGTAGGAGGAAGAGAATATGACACCTGTGAGCTGAGGTGACTCCCGGATGGGAATCAGAAATCAGGTCTGGACCTGTGCTGCAGAATGCTCTCCAGACTGCTGAACGGCTCCTTCCTTTCCTCCCCAAGACTGCAGGGAACCATGGCTGTTCGCTTAACATTCCTGTGGGGCTCTTTCCTCATACTTAGCAGCTTTTGAAACCTCTGTTCATGTCCTCCAAGAAATTCTCATTAAACACTCAGCCCAAGAGGGCTCTTCTTGCTTTGACCTTGATGGATGGATTTGATTCCAAACACATTGCGCCGAGCAGCTTGGCCTCACCTGCTATTGCCTCTTGCTGACTCTTAGCCTTGGTGAGCCACTTGCTAGAGGTGGCTTCCTGTAAGTGCCATGTAACGCCACATAACACTGCCTTTGGAATTTTTAGAGGCGTCTGGGTCGATTAAATGTCACTCAGCTCCCTTGGTTCCCTTTCTTTGCACAAAGCTTTCCTGAGATCAGAGCTCTTTTAAAGGTGAAACGAGTCATACCAATAATTCGATGCCGCATGGAATTTTGAACTTGCAAAGTCATGCAATACACTGACCACTAGAGTAGTCGTGTAAGCTCCATTCTTGCAAGTTGATTTCCTCATCGTTAAGACAAACAAGATAGCAATGTGCAGTGGTTTCCTTGTTCACCAGAAATTGCAGCATGAAAGACGTCAGATCGCTACTTGGGCCTCAGTCTAATAACTGGGCTCCATATTTGGGATGAGACAGTCTGTGGCTGTCTACAGATGATTTTGGTATAAATTTGTCTGATTCTAGGACATAGGACTTTTGTTTTGGTTATTGCTTAAAATCAGAATACCTTCATAGATGTTAAAAAGCATAGATTTCTGTATAAGTCAGCATAGATTGCTGACAAATACCACAAACTTGATCATCAAACATCAGAAGCAATGTTTTATCAACTTTTTATATAGTTGCAAATAATCCTTAATGTTATGCTGACACTTAGCAGACAGGAACTCTTTCAAAAATCAACTGAAAACAGGAATTGCAGAAGGGGACTTTTCATTCTTTTTTACATCAGTCTCCTAATTGGCTTCACTGTGACTTGGTCTTTAACCTACACACAATGTCTAAGCCACACTGGTCATCTGGAAAATTTGTGTTCTCTAAGTTACACAGCTCTTCCAAAGGTTCACATACTTCATGACACAATCCCAAACAATCATATTTGTTTATCTTGCCATCTCTCCCTGCACCCTCAAGTACTTTTAAGTATCTGGGAGCTATCAAGCTCCTAATGGCAAACGCAAGCTTTCTAAGACATTGATATTTTGCTGGATGGCTTAAATTTCATTATTGGGAACAAGCATCATTTGTTTTATCGAAGCTAGCCAGCTCACATCTTTCCTTTGGAGAACATGCCTGTGGAAAGCTTAACTTGGAATAACCACGATTGGAATGTGCTGGGGGAAGGGGGGCAGGGATGGCAGAGAGGGTGGGGAGCACACAACTTTCTAATCCCAATGTTACTTCAGGACAAGGTCTAAACCACAGGAGGCCACGACTGCACACAACAGCAAATGGCAGGTATTTGAAGTCAAGATGCAAGCAAAATTGACAGTTTTGCTCCTTCACTGAGAACATTCTTCAGAGAAACTGGCTTTTCTGTAGTGGGTACTGTTGCTCATGGTACCATGGATCAAGCAAGCAAGCACATCCCCAGGCCTGACAGGTGGTCAATAAGTTAGTTGTGAGCTGGCTACTTAGTTATAGTCTCAAATTTTATGGAGTCCGTGGCAGTGGAAAGGTAATAATAAGATAATAACTTGGAGAGTATCAAGTTATTTGAAAATTTAAACACCAAACATCAATCATTTTGGATACTGAAATCCCTTAAAAAATGAACTCATCTGCTTCTTTTTTTGTGTGTGTTTTTTAGCACTAAAAATATCATAGTGAATTTATGATATTTTTACCTCTTAATCCCCAGTCCCTTTTCCCCTCCTTTTCCCCTTATAGCCTTTCATTTTCCTTGTCAAACCTCTCCTATCTTTAAATCTTTTAACTTGCTGGCCTACTCTCTTTCATCTAGTTTGCCTTTGGTAACACATTTCTAACATGATTCATGTTCCAACTAGTGTCATAGATCAGTGAGTATCCCATTGAAGAAAGTATCTTCCTTTTTTTCCCCATCAGCATTAGTCCTCATCAGTCTCTCAAGGAGGCATGTTGCTTCTTGAAATCTTCCCCCTTTTCATGGTGAGATGTTTATAGGACAGTTCCCCTGTAGTTCTTGTGCAAGTATACATGTCTGCCATGAAAACATGGATACTATAACCTTATCCTGTCCAGGAGACGGTGTCTGTCCCACTACTATCCCACTTCAGATATTTACAGTCTTTCTGCCCCTTCTTCCACAATGTTCCCTGAGCCTTGGGATGAGGATGGGTGTGACTGAGATGTCCTATTTGAGCCAAAGCAGTCCTCAGTTACTCATTTCTGCCTTTTGATCAACAGATCTGTAGTTAACACCTTTTGTTGTATAAAGAGACTTCAAGGTTGAGTGCTGAGTGCTCCTCCAATCTGAGTGAACAAGTGTTTAAAAGGAAATTTGATATAGTGCCATCATAGTTAAACATTCATAGCCTGAACTCCCCCTAAGACTTAAGTCCTCTCCTTTCATGGGTTCATGTTCTAGTTTACAGTTACAGGAATGTGCTCCCTGCTGACAAATGGGCCTTAAATCTGCTTCTGCCTTTCTAATCAACTAAAAGGACTGCATCACAAGTGTTCAGTTGTTCTAACCTTTCATAGTTTCTTCTTTTCCTATCATTTTCAAGGTAAAGATGGTTAACCTTAACTATTAGTATTTAGAATATTCACTATGCACAGTTATATTGCTGACAGCATTCGAAACCCATCATGTGACTTTTAGAACATAAAATTGTCTTGTGGATGAGGTTTTGTCATGGGGGAGGTGGTGAGGAGATGGTTCAGTGGGAAAAAATTCTTCCTTGCAGCGCCAGAGTTCGAACCCCAAGAACCCACGTGAATGTCAGTCAGGGAGAGCAGACACCTGCAAATCCAGCTTTCTGGAGGCAAAGACAGGGAATTCTAGGACTAGTAGGTCACTATCTCCACTGATTAGTGAGCTCTAGGTTCACTTGAGAGACTCTGACTTAATAATAAAAGTGAAGAACAAGCAAAGAAGATGCCTGATGTCAAGTTCCCTCAACTTTGAACCTCCAAATACGCACACAGGCATGTGTACCTAACATATATGCAATATACATACACACACACACATACCTCACACATTCGTACATGTACAAAAAAACAGGCTTTGTAATTTGATATCAAAAAATATTTACTTAATGCTGACAATGTATCAGTCCTTACACCAGGTACTTTGTGTTCAAGTTAGAGTGACTTTTTCTTTTTAGCATTGACTTGTCAGACATATTTTGTAACTCAGAAAAGTTAGGCACAAACAGAAAATACTTGAGCCTTCTTGTACATTTTCAAGCTGAAAGAGTCTTTTTTTCCTATTGCCTTAGAAGGTGTGGCACAGGCAATAAGCAATCTGGGTCTCCAGGACAGCCTCATAAAACAGCTTTTCTCTTCTGTCCCATTTTCCTACCTTCATGCTGCCCATGAAGTGGAGCAACAAATTAAGTCAGAGTCTTGGGCTGACACACCACCACGCAGTCAATAGGCACTTACAATTCCTCTTCTGTGTCCAGAACCAGTGAATTGTCCAAGAGTAGGGATTTCACATGAACCCTATAATCATCACTGAGGCATGGAAATCAAAACCAACTTTGAACATTTGTGAGGGAAAAACATCAACGTGGAAAAACCACCAAAGCAAAGAATGGTCCATTACAACATCAGAAAGAATGAAGGGTGCTCTGACTCCCAGGAAACCAGGACTTTAAATCATTTCTTAGTTTAACTGACACTTTTTTTTTTTTGCCTTATCAAGTCTTTGCTATCACAGAAATTTATTTCTATTTCTAAAGCATTCAAACCCCAGCTCCTAAGCCAGAAGATAAAGAACATTCCAGAGCAACAAACCTATTTGATTTTACATAAAAACAAATGCAACAAAGGAACATGTTCTCTCTCTCTCTCTCTCTCTCTCTCTCTGCCTTAGGGATTTTAGGAAGGCAGTTGACCCTGGTTGAGTGGAGCTGTGTATAAGTCCTTCCTGTCAAAGGGAATAATGTGCCTGCCCAGGTAGGCGGAGCCGGGTCACAGTGGGGAATAATCTGTGGAAGGCATCACTCTGAAGAGGTGAGAAATAATTCACCCTGTCACCTTGCTTCAGTTGACAAAGGCCCGCAAATTGAGAACCTGTGTCTAGATCGTTTTCTACCTGAAAAGGAAAACTTTTGCAATAAAGCAGGCATTTTGTCATCTTTTAACAAGATGTCTGCTTTGTTTTTAGAGATCCACAAAAGATAAGTGAAGAAAACAAATCTTCTACCAGGGCCTCTTCTATTCAGGGAAGCCAGAAAATAAGGTTTAAAATTATATCAGTGCATTCCAGTCCCTTGTAGTTAAAAATATCCATGGAGCTACCTGGAGCTTTTTTGAAAAGCAATGTAAGTTGGCCCCTGTGAATATGGCTTAATTTAGGACTTTGATGTAGCAGTCTTTAGACTTTCTCTCCAAATTCTACACTATTTGGAAAATCATTTGCAATGATTGCTAGATGAAACAGCTTGTTTTAATGTGTTCTTTCAATTTTAAAAGCCACAGGAATATATCAGAAATGGTCAAATCATGAACGTTATTTACTTTATTCTAAATGAAACTAGACCTAGGGAGAGTATGCTAATTACAAGTATCATAGCGAAGCGAAAATCTGCTCGCATCTCATTCAAGCAGATAGCTAGATGAAAACATTAGTTCTGTGTAGCTAGTCCCTCGGGAAGTTTACTCAAGCGCCCTTGTGTAGTATATCAGGGCTCCTGAAATATCCTGACGCCGGCCTCAGAACACATCTGCTGTGTTTATTTTTGAATGGAAATGGCACTCAGAAGTATGCTTTGAAAATTAATTTCAGCTGAAAAACAATAAACACTAATACATACAAATTTCGCTTCTGCTAGCCATTATTTCAGGATGTTGTCATATGTGGTGGTAGGAACTAGCTGGCAAACACAGGCTGCAGCAATTCAATCCGTTTCCAATTAAAAAACTGGTCTCAACTGAAGGACCCTAGATGTCAGAAAAGATATCAAGACAGACTGGTGTGATGTTAAGTACACGGAAGGAATCAAAGCACCCCTCTGCCAAGATTGTGTTTGCCATGACAACAAAGGAAATTAATTTCTAAGAATTGGATCAAGACAAAAGACTTTATAGACACAGTTCCTCTGTAAAAATATTCCAGAATGATGTGGACAATGACAAAAACACCTCGCCATCCCTCCTTTCCATCTCTGTAACATCGGAACAAAGGGCGCTGCCTCTACAAGTCTGTGAATCTCAAACAACCAAGCGGAGATGATAGACTCACCCCAGTGGCTGGAAGGGACAGATTGAAGCATTCAGTGGTTCTGTGAACTGAGGCCATCTGTTTACGCTGCGCAGTGAAATCACAATGCTGGGAAATGCTTGGTTCCCCTCAGCAGGGCCTGCAAACAATCATTCTGGAATGTTCGGTCCTGTTCAGTGCCTCAGAAGACAGAGACTCATTGCAGTGCGGGCATCCAGGCCTCTGTCCATTTGGATCCAGCTGCAGATGTTAGACCTTTCATGCTGGATTTCTTGCAGTCAACTTCCCCAGCTGTGAACTGGGGAAGCCAATCTCTGTATGGACCCACTCCCCCTTACGCCTCTTTTAAGTTTTTACTATCTCCAGAGATAACCGTAAATATGAAATGTTAACATGAACTCAAACAGCAATGTTTAATATAGACAAACCAAAGTTAGCTCTTCATTGCCTCGCACCAAGTTAGACACCTTCATGATAACAGACTGTGTGGGAAACCAACATAGAAAAAGTCAGGTGGTTACGCTCAGTTATATGCTGACCGGCTTCCAATTATTGGAAGAACCAGTGTGCATCCGGAATCTTTTGTGTTCCTCTGTCCTTGTTAGATTAGTGTCTTAAAAGTAGCAGATGAACTTGTGTATTTGCTGGTTAGAAAGTAGGTAAATCTTTTATAATAGTGGAATGAATAGCATCTGCGTTCATTACAATCTTGGTGAGGTTATAAAGATTTAAAAATTTGAGAAAACATCTACCAATCCATCAAAGAAAAAACAGGTTAAACCAGTTTGACTCTAGTGAAGGCACTGTATGTGGGCAAAATACTCAGTGCTGGGTGGGGGTGCAGTTCGACTATGCTACAGTGGATCCTCTCTGGGAAAAACTAACAGGACGCTGGGACTAGGAGATTAATATACTTCTCTTCCCCCTCTTGAACTTGTTACATTTGTATGCATTGAAGATAATGCATAAGAAGGTGTGAATTTTCCCAAGATGGAGGAGATGAAATATATATTTTTGAGAGAGAAGTTATCCTCTGAAAATAGCTAGAAGGAAAAGCAGAAGAAAAAGACAAGGTACAATTTCATTCATATCATATGCAGAAAGAATTTAAAAGAAAAAAATTCTTCCTTTGTTATTGTACATAGCTCTTCGGCAAACTTGTCTTGGGTCCAGATCATAATGCTAGGTCAAGACCAAGAGCAGAATGCCCAATATGGTGTCAGGTTCTATTTCAAAAATTGGTTAGTTAATGACATTCTAATGTCTATCATCATATAGCAGGGACTATATTAATATTTTTTCCTCTCAGGCACTCTTCCACAGATGTCAGCTCTAATCCCTGTAGAAGGCTGCTACAAGTCAATCTTATGGAAGTGTATTAGTGATGCCTGTGGAGTTTCTAGAAATATAAGAAGTGTGAAAATTATAATAGGAAAAAAAGAAACTTTGAAAAGAACTTGGGCTTAGCTTGGAATATGCGAACTTGTTCAGTTGGATGCCAGTAACTGGTCTGCCAGTGCTTCAGAACTATGTTAGCCTTCTGTAAACTAGTAATACACAACATGTATGTTAAAATTGTTCCAGTATCACAGTATGTTGACTGTTTTAAACAAATTATCACAAGCCAGCTTTCTGGAGAGCTGAGAGGGATGCCCATCACTCAGATTTCACAAGTATGAGCTAAAACAATATAAAGCCCGCTTAAAAAGTATATTTATTGATGCCCTTTTTATATAGAAAGAGCACAATTTGTAAACCAATGCAAAGATATGTAAACAGGTGATGGAGGCAAGTCCAATGTGGAATTGATTAGGTTCTCAATTACTAAATACATGTCACCTGCATTATTCTTTTTATGCTACTCTTTGATGACAAAAAAAAGCAAAAAAAAACCAAAACAAAACAAAAAAACCCCACCACATGACTAGCTCATCTGAACCGCAACGTTTGCCTTTCGGACTTCTGTTCATGAGATGACATCTGTACCTTCTGCTGGGCTGTAAAATGGGACTGAGCCGGAAAGGGTCAGGATAAGTCAACCCACAACAGGTGTCAGTCATTTTTTTTTTTTAATCACTAAAAATGTACCTGAAGAGTAAGCAAGCGCTTGGATAAAAGGAACTGTGCATGACAGGTTGGGGGTGGGATCGCACATTGGCAACCAGAGCAGAGACTTGGGAACAGCAGTGCTACCTGGGGCAGAAGCTGTGAATCAAAGGATGTGTCTTCTCAGCGATGAACTGCAGCCGTCTCTATACTGTTATGCTCCTAATCCCTGCATCTTAAGAAAATTTTTTCCTCCTTTTTTTCCTTTTCTTTCCTTGCTTTCTTTTTTTTTTTCTTTTCTTTCTTTCTTTCTTTTTATTTTTTGTATTTGGTCTTTTCAGTTTGTCTCATAGATGTTGAAGAATCTCTCCTAAAATAATAACAGTTGAGATTTCAGTGAAATGTCCCATGAAGGGCTGAATTTAGTTCAATAGTCTCTTTTCCCCCTGTGTCCCAGCTCAGTCTTAGAACACAGCCCAACGGTCAGAGTTCGCTTAGAGGCAGGCGTCCAGTTTGCTTCCCTGGCCATTCAGTCTGCATAGTGTTGTCTTTCCCACCCCCTGACAACCTCGGTCGGGCTTCCCAGCCTCACTCTGGGAAGCTACCCATCTCTGAAGCCAGGGGAAAGTTTGCTTCCAGTTGGCTGCTCACCTTACAAACACCTCTCTTCCCTACGGGAAGGTTTTTTGTTTTTGTTTCTTGTTCTGTTTTGCTTTTTTTTTTTTTTAAGGCAACAAAACAGCTAGTCTGTGACCCATACCACAGTTGTTAAAACAGAAAGATTAATTGGAGCCTCTGGCCCTGAGCACTGGCAGATGTTTCTGAGAATGGTTTAGACCCACATTTCAGAACACCGGGAACTCATGCTTGTAACGTGCAGATGTGGTGAAACTGGAGGAAGTTCAGAGAAGTGACAGATGATTAAAGGGGTGAAGAACGGTTTCTGAGGGAATGTGAAAGGGATCCTTTCTGCCTTTATCCCCCCAAAATGAGAAAATAATGATTATTAACTTCAAAGCCACTTTGCTCTCTATGTCTACAACAGCAAATGGAAATAGGCTTGAATTAAAAGCAGCAGAGAATTTGGTGAGAAAAAAGGAAGAATTTCACATCCTTCGGAGAGAGAAATATGGCCATTTGTGGTCACAGAGCCCACAATGCTACACAGATTTTTCAACAAAGGGATGTATTAGACATCATTTAAAAACTAAGTGTTTCATTTTTCTGAAATGTTTTCATTCTGGGTAGCCTAGACTTTGAAGATTTAACATTGGAAATAGGTAAACGTTTCCTTTCCCTCCCTCCTGTTCTCCAGAGCCTACACAACTGCACCAGGAAAGGAAATTCATAGTTAAATCTCAGTTATCGGTGGTCAATATTTTTCTTGATTTTTACTATTTCAGCACTTAGCAGAGACAGATGGGCAGAAGGAAATGGAGGATTATGGCCAGTCAGGGAGACTTAAAGCAAAGAGAAATCAGCCTGGATCTGGAAGAGAGCATATGTCATTGATCTTGTCTACAAGCTAATTGAGAACACTCCCAGGCCTTGCAGGCAACACTATTTCTAGACTCTCAGGATTTAAGGAGTGCTCCTTAGCTTGACACAAGGCAGTATGCCTGCTGGATGTGGAATCCAGTTAAGGAGTAATTCATTCTATTTTTGGGGTCCTGCAATGCAATGCAATAAATAAATAAATAGACTTCACTTCTCTCGGAGGCAAGTAGACAACTTTTATCAAGAGTAATCATAATGAAGAGTAATAATTCTGGCCTGCCAACTCCCTTGATTCTTTCACAGGGCCCAAATGTTCTTTGCCCATAGTCCTCTTAGACCAGTCAGATCCAGCAACACAAATGAGGCCCCAGTTACATCTGAAAAGAGCAAAAACCTCCGTTGGTGACCTTCAAGCTGGCTTGACCCAGCCGAAACTTGTCACCATATGGAGTTCCCATTTCCCTATAAGAAAGCTCGGGGGAGCCTGGCTGGGTGACATCAACGGAGGTGCTCAGTTGTAAAATGCTATTCACACGCATGCAAGTGATCATTGTTATTGCTTCCCGTAATTATTCTGCCTAATAACAAAAGGAAAAGAACTGATTTTGACACCCAAGTTTTGCTGTAAATAGGCAGAATGTTGTCATGAATATGCAAAATATTATGATCATTGCCATACCTAACTAATTGCATTTGAAACATGCTGGCCATAAAATAATTAATTAGCAGTGTGGAAAGGCATCATGATTCTAGCTATAAATACTAAACATAACTAATTATTTCCGTCATAAAATGGTCCTGCCAAGTAATTTGTTACAAACACGGCATAGAAAGGCAAAGTCCAGTCTTTTCTATGGCTTTCCTTGAGAAGACAGTATCACCTAAGGCTTTGTATTTTGTGATATTGCTGGGATGAGGGGATACCAATTTGAACATAAACTAAAATGAAACTAATTTTGGATTTTCAATGTCCTTTGAGCTGCTGGATGATTGTGGTGGAAAATTCAGGCAACCCCTTGTGTGGCTGACATCAAAAGTAGTAGGTTACTCTAGACCTCTGGAGTCCATTCTGAGCTCAAGCAAAAATTGATTTCCTTTTTTAAAAAGCAGCTGGCATTACAATGAATAGGCTTCTTTCGATTTTTCTTCTCCAGTGAAGCATCCCTTGAATACAGCCAGCATAATAGGCCGAAGTAAACAGTGTCAGGTTGGGTTACGTCAGGAGCTCTTTTAAACCGAGCAGACAAGCTATCATCAGTGCCTGAAGGCTTGCAAATCACAGCAGAGTCGCAAAAGGAGTTTGTTTCCTGACCAGTCTGTGGATGACATTTTGAAGAATGGAAGGAGGCGCTTTGCTAATCACTCTGACGGCTGTGTGCTCCATTATGATGCTGTCTCGTTAATGAGCAAAAATAATGTGCTCAGATGAGACGGTAATAGAATTAGAGTGTCAGCGAGCTGGACTCAAACTGTTGTGAGCACTCTCTGATCTTGCATGAAGTACGAGGAAGGACCTTGGGATTCATCTCTTACAGTCATTATCCAAAATCTTATTATTATTTTTTCCTTAGTGACTTGAATGTAGGAAATTGGTCCTAAATTTAATAAAGTATCTGTCCTAGATTTTAATTCAGAAGGTGAGGGTCTCATGACCAAACTCCAAAATGGCAAGTCTGGGTTGTGGTCTTTCTTTCTTTTTCTTTCTTTCTCTTTCTTTCTTTCTTTCTTTCTTTCTTTCTTTCTTTCTTTCTTTCTTTCTTTCTTTCTTTCTTTCTTTCTTTCTTTCTTTCTTCTCTCTCTCTCTTTCTTTCCTTCCTTCCTCCCTCCCTCCCTCTCCCTCCCTACTCTCTCCCTCCCTCCCTCCCTTCCTTCCTTCTTCCTTCCTTCCTTCCTTCTTCCTTTTCTTCCTTCTTCCTTCCTTTCTTCCTTCCTTTCTTCCTTCCTTTCTTCCTTCCTTTCTTCCTTCCTTTCTTCCTTCCTTCCTTCCTTCCTTTCTTTCTTTTTCTTTCTTTCTCTCTTTCTCTCTCTTTTCTCTTTCTCTTTTTCTCTTTCTCTTTCTTTCTCTTTCTTTCTTTCTTTATTTCTCCTTCCATCTTTCTCTCTTTTCTTCTCTCTCTTTCCTTGCTTGTATTCCTTCCCTCCATGACAAATGACTGTGAGAAAAATATTTGCAAGCAAGCGTTTGTTAAGATTCATTCATGTCAGAGTCCACCAACCTTGAGAACATGCAATTGCATCCTGAAAATCCTGAGGAAACCAGCATTCATCCTGCTTTTTAAAGAATGGCTAAGTACAGAGCCCTCTTCCTCTACATAACTGCAATATTAGAGCCAATAGCCATTTAATCCACATTTGTAGCATCCTAGGGAGAGGGGTAGCTTTAAGTGCCTTTGGAGAGCCCCTAGAATCCAAGGCAAGTGCTTTTCATATCCAGATGATAATGCTTTCTTTCTCCAGAGAGTGTCTGCAAAACAATCCTCCGCACAGCTCCTGGGACAGGGTACAGTCCCCTGATGCCCTGAAGAAAAAGCAAGTGCCTGAAGACAAGCCAGGGAAAACAAGTACTTGTCCAGTGGTGCCTGGTACCCCTTCCCTTTCCCTTGTCCCCTGACAGAAAGAACATGCCTTCATGCCATGCGAGTGTTTCTTAGCAATCACACCTCTAAATAGAATGCAATTATAAAGGAAATTAACTTCACAGCTGAAGATTGTGTTGTCATGATAATTTAGCAGAGTGGGAAGGATGTTTTCTGAGCAATCTCTAATCTTTTTTTCTTCTCTCTCTCTTTTTGGGGTTATCACTTAATGGTATTCATTAAAACCGATAAAGAAATTGCTTCACTTTAAATTTCTTACTGAGTCTCCATTTAGTTGAGTTAGACTTTTCTTGAAACGATACATTAATGTCGTGCCTAGTTGACTTCTGTTGCAACAGAAATTAATCTCTAGCATGACTTGGTACCTTGCATCTGGGAATGGTTAAAACAGATGCCCTGCCAGGCACCATGTGGTATCATGGAGTCCCTTAATCACCCAGTTTCTGGAACAGTCACCCTTGAGCTCTCCTGCAGATATGCTCATGGGAGTCCTTCCTACTGGTGAGCAGTATTTATTTACCTTTTGGAGGTAATCTATGTTCACAATGCAGTACAGATGTACCTCACCTGTCGTAGTAGCCCATACGTCACAGCAGGTTTATACACATTCACCCAATGTAGAGCAACGGTGAAGCTCTGCAGACAATCGAACTAGAGATTCAAGAAAGTAATAAATGACAGTAAATTCTGGCGCCACTTATAAGTGACCTCTTTCTTTTCTTTCCTTTTGTCTTTGTTTGCTTCCCTTGGCCAGGTCTCATATAGCCCAGACTGTTCAAGGGCGCTTGACCTTGAATGAAGTTTGGATCTTCCTGACTTCGCTGAACCTCAGGATTGCCATCACGCTTGGTTTTATTATGTGCTGAGGACTGAACCAAGGTACACAGCGTGTATGTACATGCAAACCCAGCAATCTACCAAGCTGAATTACATAACCAACCCTAAAACTGTGTTTGGTTTCAACAAATAGAGAAGGCAAGCTTTCTTCTTCGACACTTAAAATGTTATCTACAATTATCCGGTTGTGGAGGTGGAGGCACCAGACATGTGACACAGTAGCCACCACCTATTACTTGAGCCGGAAAGCTGAATTTTAAACAAAAGTGGCATAAATTTTGTGAAAAAATGTAGTAAGTGCTGATTTAACTCAAGCCCACATCCCTACCAAGACAACCAAACTGTGTGGCTATGAATCACTGTGTCTCTGTCTATGATCTTGAAGATTAAATTATAATTCAAAAGGGAAAAAAATAACCAAGGACATATGCAGGGTGAGTCTGAGACCACATCAGTTTCATAACTTTCAAGCCTATTTTTACCAGAATGGTTCTTATTTCTAATCTGTATTTCATAGAGGGGGAAATTAAGCTGTGAGAACTTTGAAATTATCTAGCTAGTAAATAGGAGGACTCAGAGACCTAAGTTTAGTAATATGAATATTGTTATAATTAATACTACCTTAAAAATGTGAATGAACATGAATGAAAAGTTAGTTTTTTTCTAAGAGCCAAAGAAAATGGAACGGAAAATGCTACTGATTTACTGAGTCTCTGTCACACACACACATTCATACATATCTACACTGATGCATGAAGAAATGTGTGTCTGGGGAGGATAATGATGTGTTTATGTCCTATAACTTGGTAATGGTGGATTCAGATTCAAATTAAGACCTGATTGATGCTCACTGAGAGAACAGGGTTAAGAACATCAAATCTATGAGGACCCACTGTGTGACAAAAATGAATAGAACATCCTAAATGTAATCCTGTCACTGCTGACTGTAGGAGCATCACTATTAAAATCTTCAAATCCAGAGTTCTTACAAATAAAAAGGAAAAAAAGTAACTTTTTTATTTTTGGATGTGTCATACGTGTATGTGTGTGTCTGTGTGTGTGTGTGTGTGTGTGACGTGTGCATGCATGTGTGTCATGTGCTTGTGGGTGCACAGGAGTACACGTGCATGTGGAGGCATGATGTTGATGTTGTGTCTTCCTTGATCTTGCTCTACTTCATTTATTGATACAAGGTCTCTCATTGAATCTAGAGTTCATCAATTCAGGTTACTCTAACTAGCCAGTCTACTCTAGGGATCTCCAATCTCTGCCTTCTGAGGGCTGGATTACAGGCAGTCACCATGCCTGGCTGGCTTTATGTAGGTTCTGGGAATTCAAACTCTAGTCCTCACTCTCATACAACAGCTGCTTTATTCAATAAACCATCTCCCCAGTTCCATAATCTTAAAGCTATTATTCTCAACTTGTTGTGGGAGAAAGTAGAATATATATGTCGGTTTTCCCTATGGTAGTTTAGGTTTTCTGAAAAACATGACATATATTCACTGGAAAAGTAATATGCCATGGGAGAACTAAGAAGTAAAATGAAGAGATTTGGCAATGAAGTATGGTTTAATACTTCTTGCCATGGGACTTCTCACTAGTCAAGGTCATTGGGCACTCTAAAATCTTTGGCCTCTACAGAACGTTAAGCAAATCTACAGGAGTTCCAAGCTCGACACTGTAGCGTTTTCTTTTTTTTTTTTACTTTTTTTCATTACATTTCTTTAAAAGAAAGTCAGTGTCAGATGCAAAAATGACACGATGTTAACTTTTGTAGAAATGAAAGGCACTCTGCAGAATATACATCAAGCAACAACACAACAAGGCAATGAGCACTGCAGGCACGCATAAGATGAAACAGCATACAGCATGTGCTATGTTGAAGTCGAAGTCACATGACCTTGAAAACAGCCCTTAGAATTGCAGTACAGCCACTTTCAACAGTAGGTCAAAAGAAAATTGCAGCTTTAGAAAGATAAATTAAAATGCTAAAATTAATCAATGATACAGGATGAGTTAATGAAAGCTTTATATAAGGGAAAATAAATAGTTCAGACCGAATAGCACCCATAAAATTCAAGCCAACTGACCAAGTTAGCCATACTATCAAAATGAAGTCAGATGAATTGTATGACCTAACCTTAAAATTGGTTGCAAGATGTAGTTTCCAGTTTTATTCTGCATGAGGCTTACTGTCACTGAGAAAGCTGTAAAATGCTGCTTAATTCCAAAAGCAAGAATGCCTAGCCTCAAGGCACAAGATTTTACATGTGCACTTGTGCTGTTCTTAGAAAATGGGTTCAAATACCCTTGGGGGTAGGGACTTTCCAAACATAATTGCCTGCAGTTTAGAAAGTGTGCAACATTTTCAATGTTCCAGTGATGCCACTGGAATCTCGAGTGTGTCCTGCAATCAGCAGGCTTCAGGTTGAATCCTTGAATTACTACAACAATTAGCATTTACTGTGATGCACTAGCATCTTCTTATCTTGTTCAAGTAACTTTTATTAGCATTTATGCCTTCCAAGTGGCAGGAAAACAGTCACTGTCGCTGTGCTGTCTTGGATTAGCAGGACCAAATGTTTGATGTCTTCCCACTTCAAGAATAAATTCTCAAGGAGTAACATGGGCAGACTGGAAGGCCTCCGGGTTCACGCCTGCCATAGAAGGAGGAGTAATTACATGCCAAATAAAATGCTTAAGGAAGCACACCGGAGTAGAGACATGGAGTAGTATACTTGGTGCAATGTGCCTGTGATCCCAGTGCTGGCCTGCCCGGGCTACATGCCAAGCTTAAGGACAGCTGGAGCTGTATAGTAAGACTCTTGTTTCCAAATGCCAAGGACCAGGTGTGTAACTCAGTGATAAATCAATTAGCTAGCATGTACCCTGTATAGTCAAAGAAAATAAGAGAAGGAGGGGGTAAGACAGGAAGAGAAAGAGAGAGATAGAGAGAGAAATATAAGAGAATGATAGAAGGAAGGAAGGAAGGAAGGAAGGAAGGAAGGAAGGAAGGAAGGAAGGAAGGAAGGAAGGAAGGAAGGAGGGAGGGAGAGAGGGAGGGAAGGAAGGAAGGAGGGAGGGAAGGAGGGGAGGAAGAAAGGAGGGAAAGAAGGAAGGAAAGAAGGAGGGAAGGAAGGAGGGAAGGAGGGAGGGAAGGAGGGAAAGAAAAAATAAGGAAAGAAGGAAGGAAGGAAGAAAGGAAGGAAGGAAGGAAGGGAGGGAGGAAGGAAGCAAGGAAGGAAGGAAGGAAGGAAGGAAGGGAGGGAGGGAGGGGAGGGAGGAAGGGAGGAAGGGAGGGAGGGAGGGAGGGAGGAAGGGAGGAAGGGAGGAAGGGGAGGGAGAGGGAGGAAAGGAGGAAGGGAGGAAGGGAGGAAGGGAGAGGGAGAGAGGGAGGGAGGAAGGGAGGGAGGGAGGGAGGGAGGAAGAAGTCCAGAAAGAGCAAAATCAAAAAGGATAGGACGAAGAAGGAAGTCTACCCAGGAAAGAGTGGGAAGTACCTTGTCTGGATCACCCACTACCCCATTAGTCTTCCCTCTGTGGAGAAAAAGGAGCAGAAGGACCCAAGCTGCCCTAATCACTGCCTGAGACCCCTGCAGGGCATCCCTACAGCCTTCACCAGTTCATGACCAAATGAGATTTGTCCCTGAAACGCAAAGTTGACTTAACATTTACTAATCAATGGAATATTCTATATAATCAATGAAAGATTAAACAAGCTTCCTGATTATCTCATAGGCAGACACAGTAAGCTTTTGAACAAGGTTCACTGCCCTTTTACTCAATTAAAAATTCAATTATTTACATACAGAAGGAAATTTCTGCAACAAAATAAAAACAAAGTATGCCAAGCTTACATATAACATCATAACCAATGTAGGAAATCTAAAAGTTTTTCTTCTAAGAATAGGTGAAAGGCCAAGACGACTATGCTTGCCATTTCTAGTTAACAAAATCCTGGATGTAAGACCATCTAGAGAAAGAAAAGAAAGTATGCCAAATGCATTCAAATTTTTTAAAAGTGGCAGCATTGTCTCTATTTGTAGATGAAATTATTGCATATGTAGAAAACACTAAAGATTCCACTAAATTTTTTATACCTTTTTTATTATTATTTCAGCTCATACAAACTAATAGTTACACCAGTTCCCTCCTTCCCTCCTCCTCCCCCCGAACCCCCTGCTCCCCCTCCCCTCACTCCTCCCTCCCCATTCCCCAGTGCCTCCCGCCCCAATTCCCAGAGAGTCCTTTCTTGTGCATGCCTGACTCTCCTCTGGGCCCTCCTCTCCGATGACATACAAGGACCCAGTGGCATTTCCCTGAACCCTTTCCCGTGTTCCCCTTAAGCATAGGAACACTACTGTGACTGCCAATCCCTTGCCTCCAAGGATCTTGGTGCCTTTAGCAGATGCTAGACTTTGTGAGGTCAATAGTGTGTTGGACATTGCGCAGGGCATGCAAAGTCCAATTATGATTGCTTCGGCCCTAACTTGTATGAAGTATCTTGCAAATCATTGCTCCTCCCATCCTTTTGCGCTTACATTCTTACCACCCCCTCTTCCGCAAATTTCCCTGAGCTTCAGGATGGGGAGAGATTAGTCTGGCCTAGTTCTAGGCGGTTGATATAGGGTTTCTGAAGTTCTGGATTGAGATTCCACTAAATTTTGAAGACTTAAAACTATTAAATAACTTCAGTAATGCAGAATTAAAAAAATCAGTTGCATTCCTTTAACTATCTATCCAATAAATAAAGCAATTTCAATTAAAATAATATTAAAAAGAAAAAAATTCCTATAAATGAATATAACAAGGAGGTAAAAGATCTGATCATGAAAACTAGAACACACTAATGATAGAAAGTGAAGTGAACACAAGTTAATGGGAAGAGATCCTATATTGAGGTGGAAGAATCAGTCTTATTAATATGTTCAGACTACACAAAGAAATCTATACATTTGATGACATTCTTAATACAAAGCCACTAGGATTCTTCCCTGAAATAGACAAAGTTCATGCCAAAAAAGACCCCAAATAAGTCATTCAAACTTTAAGCAAGAAACAACTGGAGACATCAGGCTTCCTGGAGACAAATTATGCTACAAGCATATAATAATCAAAACAGTTCAGCACTTGCATGAGAATATATGCATAGACCAAAGGAACAAAAGTAAACTCATCCCTACATAGGCAACTAATTTTTATCAAAGGCAGTAATATGATATAGTGGAGAGACACAATCTCTTTAGTTTGGAAAACTGAATATCTGCAAGCAAGAGAGTATCTTATAGTACACATAAAAAAGAAGAAACATATTCAAGGCCTGAAGCTATTAAAAAGAAAAAAAATCTCCTAGAAGACAACATAAGGGGAAATTTTTTGATAATGGCCTTGGCAAGATTTTATGTATATATGTCACACCAAGATCTATGACAAAACAGAGATATTGCATAAAAAACAGTCAAGAAAATATAGAGAAAGCTTAGTAGTGAAATCACAGGACAGTGACCAAGGCTGAACACACCATTCCAGTTTGTCAACTTGCTGAAAACCAACCCATCTTCTCCATACAACTGCCCACGGATGGTCTCACCACTCTGAGCTGAGTCTTCTGGCATCAGTCGTGTAATTAAGACAATCTTCTACCAGATCGCCCAGAGCTTCCCTTAGCCAAGTAACTCTTTAGAGGTTTACCCAGTGTCGGGTTGCAATTGAAACTAATTATCAGAGAGAACAAGTTGTGTAAAGTATATTGTCCCCTTCCACCTTTATGTACAGTCTGGGAATTGAACTTAGGTTATCGGGCTTGGTGGCAAGGATCTTGACCTGCCAAGCTATCTCTCCATCCTGTAGCTAAGGTATTTTTAATACTCCAGAAGAGCAGTTCTTGCAGGCAGATCAGCCCATGATGGAAGCAGCCCTCTTTTTCTAAGCGGGAGTAATTTTTCCAGGACGGAAACCAAACTGCTGCTCACATGAGCAGTAATGAATTTCCAGGAGCTAGCAGGAATTAAAACCACACCCGACATGATGGTCAACTACGCCAGTTTTGCCAAAGCTACCTACCTAGGCCATGCACTTATTTTTGGTCCTTCCCCTCAATGCCCCCAAACTCTTGTTAGTGCTCTGAAAGCAGGCGTTAGGATGCAGAAGCCCCTCCTTCTGCCTCACAGTCCCTCACATCTCTGGTTGGACTCAAGATAGCAGAGTCTAATCTGTTGGGAACCTGCAGATCCAGGCTTCAGGTTTCAGCTAGCAAAATCAGTGTGTTCAAGAGATATCTGCACTCCTGTATTCACTGAGCATAATCCACAATGGCCAAAACATGGCACCACAACCTAAATGCCTATTAATGGATATATAAAAATATATAATATAAGATATACTGGTATATATACATATAGATGCGTATATATAATAAAATGTCATTTAGCCTTGACAAAGAAAAAAAATCTGCCATTTGACACACTGAATCTAGAAGAGGTTTTGTTACATATAATAAAACAAGCACAGAGAAACAAGTACTTATGACCTCATATAGTTGCAGGATCTTTTTTTTTTTTGAAAAGTAAATATATAGAAAAAGAAAGAATTGGTCTGAACGCATATATCAGTTAGTATGGTATTTGCCTAACTTACATAAAACCATGGATTCAATCCCAGCACCATAGAAACTGGACATGCTGCCAAACAATGCCAACACTTGAGATACCAAACAATTCCAACACTCAAGACCCAGAAGCAGGAACACCAGAAGTTCAGGTTCATCCTGGGCTATACAGGGAGAAAGAAGCCTTTCTGGGCAACAAGAGGCCATTTCTTTTCTCAAATGAAAAGAGAATAGGCTGACATTACCAAGAGAGGGAAAGAGGAAGAGGGAGGTTAAACAAGCAATGTGAAGGGACCGGGCTCTGTAGGTCAGAGGACATAAAGTTACAGTTACAACAAATGACAGTCCAGAATGCTCCTGAGCAGCATGACTATTCTTACTGATACAGTTCCGAGGTCTGGAAATGTAAATTCTGCTCCCATAAGTTTTATAAAAAGAGATAATCGCTTGACCGGAGTGACCATTTCAATATGCATCACTCTATCAAAGCATAAAGCTGCACACCTTAAACACATATTATAAGATAATTAAAGAATAAAGATATATTACAAGAAAGAATAAAGTTTCACATTTTTTTTTTCTATGTGACCTGCTTTTTCACCTACATAGACAACGCTGTCAGAAGCTGTAGTTTCAAAAGACTTGCCTTCGCTCTTACAAGAGAGTCAAGTGAAGCCAATTTCTAGGGCTGTTTCATCCAGACACACAATTTTATTTTAATTTTTAAAGAGCATTCCTACTGGGGAGCAGCTGTTGAATCACCATTGTGAGTGTGAATTTGACTGGAGTTTGTTTGTTGTAGTCCAAGTCCTGCCGAAATGGCAGCCCTCCTCCCCCCACTCCAAATCCTTGCTCCTTCTCTCCCATGCACATGACCTTGGTAGAGAAGGAAGCACATTGACCCCTTGGGTATTGTCCTGATTCTGTAAACCCCACAATCCATTTGGAATGCAAAATCATGGAGCCGGATCCCTGGGGGCCCACTCAGAAGCTTTTGAAATGCAACTTTGTTTCTTGGGATTGAGCCTTCCCCGTCTTTCATGATGGAGGTGATGGATAATGCTGACCTACAGAAATTAATTAGTATAATTCACTTGAAGGCTTATTGCTAGCATCATTATAATTCACCCCCATAGGAGTCATTTGATTATTGCCGTTCTTGCCGATAAGAATTAAAATCACATGTTACTAGATGCACATCATTAACCCATTTCAATCTTTGCCATCTCACAGAAATGCAGCATGGGAGAATATGAGACCCCTGACCCCCGTGACCCATCTGTTCTTGCCGTACAAAAATGAGCTTTACCCTGTCCTTGAGACTAATGTAAAGAACACTTAGATCACATAGAAAGGACTTTCCCTCAGCTGCTCAGAGCTGGAGAGTAGCTAGGTGATATTTCCTTCATTATGCCTTTGGGTATCTTAGGAGAAAAACACAGAACTGGATAGAGAGAATGAGACCTACCTGTCAAGTCGGAAACGTGCATTGTATGTGGCATGTCATATCTACGTGGGTAATTTATAAACAAGCAAATAGTCAAATTAACTAGCCTAATTTCTAAACACACCACTGTCCCCTGGGAATAGCCTCTGATCCATGCTCAAACTCATTCTTCACACAAAGTGTATGGCTTGTCATTATTCTAAAGTATGTTATTGTAATTTATGAAGCAGTGTTTTTACAATCTGGTTATTTGTACATATGGGAAAAATCTTTGTGTATGTTGTAAATGAGGTGTCAGAAGTATGTTATACTGCATTAAACTGAATGTATCCACACCCTGCATGCATAACCAGTAAAGCTGAACTCAAGCAGTTTGTAGGTTGTAAAAATAACAAACGACATGAAAAAGAAATTGACCGTTAAAATCTGGGGATGATGGCTCAGGAATGTAATCCGAGCACTTGAGATGGAGGCAGAAGAATGGAAATTTGAGGACAGCCCTAGGTTATAAATGAGACCCTATCTCAAACAAAGATATAACACAGAAATACCTAATTTCTGTTCATTATTCCTTGCTCCAAAGGACTCCTATAGAAGGCTGGCATTCACAATATTTTTTGTCATGTTTCTGAAAAACAAGTCTGGCCATAATATACTCCATTGTTTTCTGGGGGTATTTTTAAAAATTGTTGCTGTTTTGCTCATTTGTTTTTGAGATGGGTCTCATGTAGTACAGGCTGAGCTCTTTATGCAGCGAAGCTTAGCTTTCAATTCCTGATCCCCCGTCTGTCTCTCAAGTGCTGGGATTTCAGGCATGTGCCACCTGGCTATGTTAAGTTTTACCAAATTCCTTACTTTACTCTCCATTTTAAAAGCTGTTCAGAAGTATATAGAGTCCCTCAGAAGTATGCATGCAACAGCTGGACTTCCATGAAGGAATTTAACCTGAGACGTTTACTGCTCTGCTCCCTCTCCCACAAGATATCTGGTACAGTCCTGTCTTTGCCAGGTGTCAATAGCATTAAATATAAATGAGATGATACAAAATGGATTGCAGAAAAAATCGTATGCAAATCTGTTTCTGGGAAAACTAATCTAAACTATTCTTCCCTTCCATAAATATTTACATGTTTATTATCCCTAAAACCTGATGACTATAAACTCAGAGAACTGCTTCGTAGAGGGAAAAAATTAAGTTCTAGCAGTAGATTGAGATGTATGTGAATTCCTTTGAAGTTGCTGCTAATTCCCAACCTTCAGAAGGCAGTGTATGGGGAGGGCTGGATAGCTAGCTTAGTTGGCAGAGTGCCTGATGGCCTGAGTTCAGTCCCTGGCACCACCACCACAACAGAAAAGCTTTTCACTGGACTGAAGAAATAGTACTGTTGCTGGAGTTCTTCCTCAAATTCCCAAAGCACTCACTCAATCCCTAGTACTGCAGAATACTGGATATGGTGGTGCCTTGGGAGGTAGAAGCGGTGATGTGAAGTTTAATGTGATCTTCAGCTACAGCTATACAGTGGGCTTAAATATAGCCTGTAACACAAGAAAACCTCTCTCTCTGTCTCTCTCTCTCTGTCTCTCTCTCTCTCCACACACATACACCACACACACACACACACACACACACACACACACGCGCGCGCGCGCACACACACACACACACGCGCACACACACACCCACACACACACAAAACGAATGACATGTATATTTATGATATTAGGTCTATATAAGCCCCAGACAAGATCTAACCCTTGTCCCGGTGCCTCAGAATTAGTCACTGCAATGTGTCAACTATATTCTTCATCTGACTGGAAATTAGTTTTAATTAGCTTTTATAAATGAGCAGCAGACCGGTGACTGAGGAAACCGACTACTTCATTGTCTTCTCATTTCTCAGACTAAAATGCAAGTATATCCTAAAATTACTGATTCATCAGAAGTAGCTCCAGGTTGTTATTTTTGCTGTGGGCAAGTACGATTTTCCCCCTAACATGAACATGGTCACTCAACTGAATCCCAGAACTACTAATGGGTTCTGCTCCATGTGATCATTGGTTTGTTGTAGGTTTTTGCATTTTTGTGCCAGTTCTTTCCAGATGAGGCAGAAATAGTTGCAGAAAAAGCCTTGAATGGGTTCAAATAGCATGTCTGCCATTTGCCAGCTAGGTATCATCAGGCACCAACACCATTTCTTTGGTCGCCAGTGTTCTCATCTGCTCAATGAGGATTGCGTCAGGACTGACTCACAGAGGTATTCACGCAATTTTGAAAATTGATATATTTAAGTCACATTTGTATGACTCAGCAAATACTTGGTAACAAGTAGCTATTTTTAATAAAACTAAGTAAAAGTCATGGGAGCAGTTAATAATTGAAGAGGAAGCCTTTCTGGGTGTGCTCAATTATGCTTTCTAGCATTACATGAAGGTTTTTTGACTGACAGTTCTGTGAACAGATTGAAATGATAATTTCTAGAAAACTGGTATTTACACTTCATTCATGTAAAGCTATTTTAGGCAGCTTAACTACAAGTCAGAAGACAAGAAATATGTTTCCTTCCCACCTGGCTTGCTTTATTAGGAAAAACATTGCACACTCTAGAAATACAATGTGCTATTAGCTCAACTATCATGCAAACCTAAAAGAAACTGGAGTTGTAGTGAGACTATAGAGGCTTGAAGGTGTTGCATGCCTATAATTACTTTGTATCTTATGTAGATGTAAATGAAAATAAACTAAAATCTCACATAAAATAGAATATCAAATAAGGGCTGATAATAAATTAAACCACGAGGTTGTACATAATTGTCCTCAGACAAAAAGAGAACCAGCCACCAAAGAGTCCCTGAGGGTCTTCACCCACTCTAATTAACCACTGTTGAACGGAAGGTTGCCTCCAAGATTAATGACTATATCCTCCGAGACCTTACAGTCTCTATGGGCCACAGACTCGGTGATGGTTTCTCCAGAGATTTTTCACAAGGTGGCAGTGCTAAGACCTAAAGGGAGAGTCAGGGAGTGAAGCCAGGGAAGGTCTTGTTCTGAGATGGTTAAGCACACAGGCTGGCAATTTGGTGCTAAGTACTGACAGAAGGCCTCTGTGCCTTAAAATATAAATACTCTATTGGCGCGGGCCTGGGGAGGTAGAAGCAGTTGGATCTGAAGTTTAATGGGATCTTCAGCTACATAGTGGATTTGAGGACAACCTGTAACACAAGAAAATTCTCTCTCTATATATATATATATGTGTGTGTATATATATATATGTATATATTATACGTATACTCACAGCGTAAAAATAAGATAGTAATAATAATACATAAGCCTTACAAAAAGATGAAATGTATCATATGCTGTAATGGTTACTCTTAACTATTGCTGTGAGAGAGCACCCAAAGTCAAATAATTTAAGGGAGAAAGGGAGGTTTATTCAGCTTACAGTTACAGAGAGGAGGCACAGTTTCTCATGGAAGAGGCGGCATGGCTGGCTGGCCAAGCTGGAGGAGGCTACGTCACTGCAGACATCTTGGAGGCTGAGGGTGCAAGACTGCTTGCTGAAAAAAACAGACTTCTCCTGAAGGAAGGGTGGGACTAATCCACCTCAAGGCCCACCCCTTGTGACTGCCTTCCTCCAGCAAGGCTCCGCCTCTCAAGGTGCCATGACCTTGCCAAACACATGAGACTGTGGGGGACACAAACCATGTCAAACCATGACATATTCAAAGAACACTCTTCTTGTGACTGAGCTTGGCTCTGAAAATGTTTAAAAATTAGCTGACAAATTGGCCAAAAGATACATGTAATCTTCAAACAGTCCTATTGATGTGGGGTTCCCTGAGGTCTGTATGTGTCCAGGTTCTTGTGTTTGGGAGTTGAAGATTGAAACCAGAACATGCATAGAGGATGAAGGCAGAGTTTATTAGAGGAGAAAAAGAACGGAACTCATGGTCATGAATCTGTGCAGGGCCCCAGAGAACTCAAGCACTCCAGGCATGGAATCTATAAGGGGCAAGGAGTTGGAAAAGAACTCACCGACTCTACATGCATGAGGGGCAAGGGTGTAAAAGATGACTGCCAGAGTCTGGAATATTTCTACCCTTAATCAGGCCTGGGAAAAGTGACTTTTCCTCATTGGTTAGCTCCAGTTTCTACAAACCTGATTGGAGCTTTTGGTTCTCACGTCTCATTGGTCTGTTCACATTGAGTCCCAACCCAGTTGATCTTCTACCCACCTCCTGGTAAGGCTTGTCTACAATGGAGAACTATTTCCATATCCTTTCATGAACAGGGGGTTGGGAGAAATTAGTGTCAGATATGTTTCTTCAGGGTAATCCCACCAGTGGGGGATGGCCTTCGAAGACCTTCAGAGACCCTCCCAGCATGGCTATTCTAAAAGTGCCTATCAAGAAATCCTGCATCTGGTATCTTAGTTTCTTGCTCAGTAACCTCTACATTTACAGTGAGGTTCAAAGGACTGAACTTGGCCTCTGGAGCCTGGCAGCTCCAGTCCGAAGCCATGGACATCCCACCTTTTTCTCATGTGCCTGAGTCAAGCAGCTGACCTCAAGGCCTCCACGCATTGCATTTCCTCATCTAGAGTCAAGTGACTTTCTTCACTCCCCTATGAGGGTTGGTCCTCCTGACCCCATCTAAATATAATGCTCATTGTTCCCTTGTCTCACTCTGCTTCTCTCTAATGTAAATTACATGCAAATTAGTTAACATGAATGGAAGCATCCTGTTCTCTAGCACAGCGCCCAACACATAGCACGCTTACATTAAACTCAAGTCAACTTTGAAACATTTTTTTCACGAACAGGCTGATGTCATTAGTATAAGTGGGAATTACTCAGTCCTCCCCAGTATGAATCCTTTACTATATCATGCATAGAACGTCAGAAATACACAGGAATGGACCCAATTTGTGAGACGGTGGAATTGCTTGGGAGAGATGCAAAAAGACTCAGCCATTAAATGCACATGGGATAAGTCATTTGTCTTGGTTGTGATAATCCAGTTCTGGTGAAGCTTGGAAGGGATTGGGTAAGGGTTGCAGCCTGTTGACCCCCGGCTTCTGGAAGGGATGGGGATTTCCCAGGAGCCCTGACACTCACCCATATTCACATATATCAACCAGATCAAAAAAACGCTCAGCTCTGACAAGAATTGCATTCAGCAGAGACACATGAAAAAGGAAATGAACATCAATGGCTAGTCTTCCTTTAATATTCCAGTGTGAATTAGGATGTAGATTTGACACCAAAATCTTTGTCGCCCATTGGAAACCAAGTTTCATACTCTTTTGTTTTTAAGGGAAAGCGCATTGACCTCGTTTTCCTTCTATGTCTTCACTGTTCTTCTGTGACATAAAACTGAGTCACATTTGCTGACAGTTCTCCTAATCAAGCCTCCGCTGAGCATGGCCTTGGCTGCGGTTGTCTGCGAATCACTGTCGGTTCTCTCTTTAACAGTCTTGTCATGTCTTCGGGGAAAATGTAATTCGAATTTTTATGTCAGGAGGTACTAACGTTCTGCTCTGCCTTAACCCATCGCAAAAGCGACAGCAAGCGACTCCCACAGATTTTCGCCTGATTTACCCGAATCATTGATGTGGTGACACTGGAGAAAGTCTCTTGGGAAGGGGTAGACACTCTCACATAGGCAATATGGGAAATAGTGTCTCTCTTACTTTTAACACGGGCTCAGTATATTGTGCTTTCTGCACCATTCAACACAGTCTACATGTTTTGTCGGTTTCTGTCCTTACTATTCAGGGGTTCTTCATTGAAGAACTATGTGAACAAGAGAGAAACCTCATCAACCTTTCCACAGGCAGGACGGCTGCATTGGCTGCAGCTTCACCCATTGCTCAGAGTGGCCACGGGAGACACATCAGGTATCATAGCCGGGCCCATCAGTGGCAAGTCCTGACCTACATACAGTCACCTGACTAAGCAGCAAGCAAGTCTCCAAATGACTTCATTATTTAAACATCGTCACTTAGCCATGAGCAATAGCTGCCTCTTCTTTATGTCTTATCAAGATAACCAAGAGTCAGGTCTCTAGATAACTGTTTAAAAAAGAAAGGAAAGACTTTCCTAGGAAACATTAAACAGAGCGGCTATAGGTCAGAGTTCATTATGACGTGAATCTGAAGCATCCATTCCCCAGGTTCCAGTGGTAGAGGCTTATCTCCAGCTGGTAGCACAACCTGTGGAAGGAGACTGAGAAGCCACTAAGAAATAAGACCTAGTGGGCAGCAGCAGGTCCTCTGGGTGGACCTTCGGGGATGATACCTGTCCCTGGTTCCAGCTGCAGCTTCTGCTTCTGGATCTACTGTGAAGCCAAGGACTGCTGCGCCCCACGCCTCCAGCCATACACAGGGCTACTCTTTCCCGCCTCCCACCTGGGATGGCCTGAATCCCTCTGAAACCACAAGACAAGAGCCGCCTTCCTTCCGTGAGCTGCTTCTGCTGGAAGATGTTTTTCACAGTGATATGAAAATAACAAATATAGAGCTACTTCCAGAAAAAGCCATATTCAGTGCACTGCCATTCAGTTTCCCTCCCACGAGTAGATAAAGAGAGCTAGTGAACATTATTGGCATTCACACAGCATAAGGACATTGAATCCAAATCCATTGCAAACAACCCATATTTGCACTGAATTGCTCCTTAGAACCAAGTTTGAACATGAATATAGCCTTAATTATCAAAATTCTGTAACACACTGAGTCCTCTCCCCCCCAAAAAAAGTATGCTGTCTGGTCAAGTATCAGACTTGGGCCTAAATATAGAAATCAAATAAAAATGATTAAAACATGAAATTTGCCTTTGAAAACATTTAAAACATAAGCAAGTGGACTAGGTTATCTACTACTCTCCTTATTTAGCCAGACAAATTAATTACTTGCTTTACTACAAATTCTTCCTAAAATCTTTTTTAAGTCAACATTTAAAATACTTTTCTCCCATTTGCCACTATTCGTCAGATCCAGGTATGTGACATATACCTGCAGTTCTAACACCTAAGGGGCGGAGAGACAGGAAGATCGCCACAAGTGCCAAGGCCAAGGTCAGACAGACGGGCACGGTAAACTGCAGCCCAGGAAGGACTACATAGTCAGATCCTGTCAGGGTGAGTGAAAAAGAAGGAGGAGGAGGAAGTGGAAGAGGAAGAAGAGGTGGAGAAGGAGGTCATATATATTAATGATTTAATCTGAAGAAAGATTTTTTTGAAATTATAAAGAAGTGAAGAAAACTAAAATAAAAACTAAAATAAAATAAAAAAAGAAAGTGGTGTGGCTTGCAGTTGAAGGTTTATTTTCAGTAGATGGAAAAAGCTGACATTCAATTCTCCCTCTTTGTCCCTATCCCTGTTTCCACAGTCTCTAAACTTGCTACATTTTATTTTATTTTATTTTATTTATTTATTTTTTTTTTTAAAGGAGAAAGGGAGGTTTATTCAGCTTACGGTTCCAGAGGGAAGGTACAGTCTCTCAAAGCAGAAGTAGCATGGCTGGCTGGCCAAAGCTGGAGGAAGCTAAGTCACCGCAGACATCTTGGAAGCTGAGAGCTGCAAGACTGCTTGCAGCAAAGGCAAACTTCTCCTGGAGGTAGGGTGGGACTAATCCACCTCAAGGCCCACCCCTTGTGACTGCCTTCCTCCAGCAAGGCTCCACCTCTCAAGGTGCCATGACCTTGCCAAATACATGAGACTGTGGGGGACACATTTCAAACCATGACACTCCACCCCTGGCCCCCACAGGCTCATTGCCATCTCATTATGCAACCCATACTCAGTCCAACTTTAAAAGTCTTCATAGACTACATTAGTATTCCCAACACAGTCCAAAAGTCCAAAGTCCAAAGCCTCCTGTAAAATCAAAATACAAGTTCCAACATACAATAGCACAGAATAAACATTCCCATTCCAAAAGGAAGAAATGGGGGCATATCCAGGAAAGATTGGTCTATAACAAGACCGAAAACCAGCAGGACAAACTCCAAATCTTGTAGCTCCAAGTCCAACAGGTGAGTCTCTTGTTGAAATCATCTCAGTTCCAAAGGGCTTTGGTTCCACCCCTCCAATGCAGCTGCCCATAGAATACGTTGCTCTCTTGAGCTGACTCCTCCCAGGATATACAGCTCTCCTTGGCAGGTGTCCCACGTTGTGTCTGGAATTTCTAACATCTTTACTTCTCAATGGCAACCCAGGCTTTAACTCCACAGCACAAACTGCCCTTCTTGGGCCTCCAAACTGCAGGCTTCTTGCCTCATGATGCCTGGATTCTGCCAATTTTTGAAATCTTGGAGGAGGACTCCATGATCTCCCTCTTGCATCACTGATGCCTCTAAAACCAGAACCAAGTGGACGACTTTGCCAAGACTGGCCCCCTTGAATCACGGCTGATTCTGCTTCTCTATGCTGGCCATGTCTTTCACTCCTGGGCAGTTGCTTGGTAAGAGAAACCAACTCTTGCTTTGGATCTCCACCCTTTAGCTCCAGTCTTCTGAAAGGATTTGCATTCTTATGAGTGGGAGCCTTCCCTGAGGATCTTGCCCCCAAGCTAGGGTCTCTCCTTCAAATTAAGAGCAGGCTTTGATTTACAAATGGAGCTAATCTCTTCAACAGCCATTTTGTTCTCTGTTTCTTCCTGGTTCAACTCTTTAAGTTTGCCATTGTATTTTTCATCATTGGTCTTACAGTTTTTGCTTCTTTCTGCCTGATTCTTTGCTCTTTTTCATAACTCTGAAAACAACTACAAAGTAGCCATATCACATTGTCAAGACTACATTGCTTTGAAATTTCCTCTGCCAAGCACTCCAGCTTAATTTCAGGCAAACTTTCAGGATGAGGGCAAAACTTCACTAAACTCTCAGCCAACACATGTCTCCATGTGTCACTCGTCCAGTTGCAAACACAGTCTCTGTTCCCCTCTGGATCATCACAAGCTGGGCTTCCACTGTCTGCATCTCTCACAGCATTGCTCTCCTTTGAGCTCTCACAAGAAAGGTCCCTTTGGCCCAACCGCCAAGATGCAAAGGCTTTCCCAGCACAAAGTCCCAAAGTTCTCCATATTTCTCCCAACAAACAGTTCCAAAGGCACACTAGCCACATCACAGCATTGGCCATACTTCTGGGTACTAACTTCTCTTAGCTTCACATTGTGGTACCAGTTGTTCTTAATATCACAGCAATACCCCACTACCCGGTACCAATTTCTGTAATGGTTACTCTTAATTATTGCTGTGAGGGAATACTCAAAGTCGATCAACTTAAGGGAGAAAGGGAGGTTTATTCAGCTTACGGTTCCAGAGGGAAGGTACAGTCTCTCAAAGCAGAAGTAGCATGGCTGGCTGGCCAAAGCTGGAGGAGGCTAAGTCACCGCAGACATCTTAGAAGCTGAGAGCTGCAAGACTGCTTGCAGCAAAGGCCACTTGCTACATTTTAATATAAATGTATCAACGGTTTTTATGCGTATTAACAATAGCTTCAATTTGGAAACAGGCCAGGCATTTCATCAGAGGCCCTCTGCTAAACAGTTTCTTTTGCAGCTTTGGCAAATATCTAAATAAGAAATTCTCTTTCTGTTCTTTTATTAGCACTTTTTCCTTATCCACATTATTATTACTATCATTTTTATCAGTAGTAGTAGTAGTAGTATTAGTAGCAGCAGTAGCAGTCGTTGTTGTCGTATATCTGGCCAGCTAGGCAAGCACATATTCTAACATGTTTTAACATAGCAACTTCAATGTCATCCTAAGGAATTTGCACATATATAATTTAATACTCTCAGCCCTGTAAATGCATATTCTTGTCTTATTATCTGTATCTTGCTGACTCTAGTCTTGAAGTAATACAGTAGGGCAGTATGCATCTGAGCCTGGCACCCAAACCTCAGCTCCCATTCTCCATGTTCCTCTCTGCAGCTGGGCACATGTACCAACCAATAAAGACGGTATCCCAAGTGCCATTCTTTAAGGGACTTTGAGATATCAGTAAGTGATGGAAGAAGTAAACAGTATCTTTTTCGTATTTATCATGTGGGCGTGTCCTGCACAGAGGTCAATGAGAATTTCTTTGCCCAGCAGCCCAAAGAAATGTGATGCACATAATGTGAACGAGGGAAGTCAGGCCTAAAGGAGTGTGTACCTCATAATTTAATTTGCAGCAGGACTTTGCAGCCTCCAATCCATTTTCATTCTCAGCTGAAGTTCCTGTTTATCAGGCACCTTCCCGTGCACTGTCTGACATTTGTCATTCCCTTCCCGGCTGCCACCTACCACATGGCAGTGCCCTTCCACTTCCTACGACAACCAAAAATGTTTCCAGATATTGCCAAATGTCCGCCTAGGATAAAAATCACCTTCATGGGAAGACTGATTTATATGAAGAGTTAGTAAAAAAACAAAGCCAAACACAAGATAACAGGCAAAGTTGGTCCACGGTGTTAGAGGCAAGCCTGGTGGTGAGCGCATCTTTGGAAAATTTCCAGGTGGTATTCACAAGGCATCACGCTGAGTTGAGTGCCTAGGAGAAGTGCATCTATTGCATGCAAGTCTTCCAATACCTTGACTGACTGAGGGGTGGGGAAAAGAAAGCAGACTTCGGATACTTCTAACAGGAAGCAGCTCCCGTGAGAGATGAAGCCTGGAGGGCTAGGACTTGAGCAGGATGGCTGAGCCAGTGGAACAGGTCAGGACGTTCCAGGCCCCACACACGGACTCGGGAGCTAGGATGAAAAGAGCAAGATAGTGGCTCTGAACATTTCGCTGAAGGTGATTTTCCTATGAAGACAACCAAGGGAAATGTAAGAGTATAAGCCAACATGTACCCCTCCAGGTGGAAGGATCTAGGTCAGTGCTGTGTTCTCAAGGAGATGTAATCATCCCATTCAGTAATGGCAAAAATTAAACCTTTGAAATTGAGTGGAATAAAAAAGCCATTGAGCCTTCCAGCTCATTACCTCAATACTGTGGAATTCCCCGTGGTCATCTATTCTTGTGTACGTCCAACTTCATTCCAGGTCGGGTAGATGATGTTTCCACTACATTTTTTTAACACAGCTCCAGGAAATAGGCATAAAACTCTCTTAGGAAGTTTCCTGCTTGTGTGTGTGTGTGTGTGTGTGTGTGTGTGTGTGTGTGTGTAGAGAAAGAGAGAAGAGAGAGAGAGATCATATTCTTTCATGGTACTAATTATTCTTAGTTGAATTATTCATCATCATCCTTAATTGAGCATGAACAATGGCTTAACACCACAGAGAAAATGTTAGAGGAGAGCCATTTTATTGAAGTCAGAGGATGTGCAACAGATTCAGATAGGAAGAATGAGAGATGAAATTCTACCATAACATGGTAGCCAGTGTATAGCCTTATGAAATGTGGAACTTCCTTGAATCTAGGTTTGGAGCTTGAGTGGATAAAAGGATGAGACATTGTTTGTTAAAATTAATGATAACAAAGAAAAGTATGTGAGTTAGGAATCAGGTATCCATTTTGCAAATATTAAGCATGAGATATTCAAATGGAGTTACTAGGTAAATAACTGTATGCATCAGAGTGGAGTTCATATGTATATGGTATTATGGAATAGATACAAAAATGTAACTCATCTGTGCATGACATTTAATGTTATGAGGTCCAAAGAGATCATCACATATGTGAAGCCAAACAGAAAAAGTGGCTTTAGCCTTAGAATAGTTATGTTTTAGTTACACTTCCTATTGCTGTAATAAAACACTCTGACAAGGAAACATAAAGGAGAAAGGGTTTGTTCTGGCTCACAGTTCAAGGTATCATCCGTCATGACATCCATCATGATAGGGAGTAATGTAGCAGGAGCTTGAAGCATCTGGTCACATGATATCCACAGTCAAGTAGCGGAGAGAAAGACTGCACATTGCTGTTTGATTCCCTTGCTACATTTATACAGTCCAGGAACCCAGCCAGCAAATGCTACTTTCTACATGGATAAGTCCTCGTCCCTCATTAATGTAATGAAGATAATCCCCCACAGGCATACCCAGAGAACCATCTCACAGGTAATTACAGATTTTAGCAAGTCGACAACACTCACTGCAGCTTGAATAGTGGCACAAGAAAAGAGGATGAAGGAGGAGTCAAGAAGATGGGAAATTCTAGCAGAGGGTAGTGACTTAATCATCATTTGAGTAGACAGGAGCGATTGACTGTAAAAATGATGTTGATGGGTCAAAACATGACCAGAAAATCTAAAGCATTTGCCTTGAGGAAGGGAATAAAGTGAAGTGATTTCCAGGGTTCAAGTTTAAACATTCATAAAATTTTGTTTATATTTTATTGATTCTGATGTGAATCATTCATGATCTCCTATAATTATTGTATTCTAGTATTTTTTACAGACATTTAGAGTGCTTTCAGTAATATTCTTGTGCTTTATTTTAATAAAATCTGATTTAGAAAATCTAATCAATTAGATATTTTAGGGCTGGTCATTGACATGATAGATGGACTCTGATTTTACAAAACAATGAACCACATATGACAAGCCTGCTGATTTAATTTTCAAAAAAATTACTTATCTGTTACCTATCAGGATCCATCCACTGCATAAATGGAGGCAAACAGGTCTTCCTAATAGATGATATTGAATTTCTAATAGAAACTTCTGTGGGAGCAAATCCATCACGTCCCAAGCATGCCCTGTGATATTTCATTGTGTCACTGGTTAGAGTTTTCTAAGCTTTTCAGTGATGCTTACACAAGCCACAGGGTACTGTTTTGCCTGAATCAAGAGCTTTATGTTTCAAAAGAAGAAAGAAAATGTCAAATCTCGGCTTAAATTTAATAGTCTATACGCATCAAAATTTTTGTTCCAGCATGTACTTTCTCAAATTATCTTATTATTACATTTCTCCTAAAACATTCAGATTATCTCAAGTAACTCTGTATATCACCCATCAAAATTAAACTGATGTTATTATATCACAATCAAAACCTAAACACACCTATCAGGGAGACATGCTCTGGGAGTTATTTGAAATCATCTGTTTTATGTTATCTTCTTTCTTATGTCTGGTCTCTGTGATGTAGCTATTTTTCTTCAGCAGCTGATATCACGTTTATGTGGGGGAAAATTTCTAATTTTACTTTGCTGGTGTATGAATGTGTCATTTCATGCAACTCGCTGTTTTTCTTTGTTGTAACTTCTTTCTCTCTGTTCTAGCCTGAGGCTCTCCACTTTATTTGATCAGTATAGTTTATATCATATTCTAGGCAGCACGTCTACCCGGGAGAAAAATGGGATTTCCAATTGCTACTCATGATTCCTAAGGCAAACTGAAGGGCACCTTCTGAGTTTATGTTTTCTTTACTGATTTCAGTGCTTCCTTATTTATTTCCATTAACCAATGGGTGCATTTATTTTCTAGTTCTTGATATTTTTCTTTCCCTGTGACTGCTCATTATTTTTTGGCTTACTTATTTATTGTTGGCCACATGGGTGGTTAAACAGAAAAATACTCATGGTAAACAATTGATGGGAAAATCTGAATTCACTTCTCAATAAACAGCTCAAAAGATAGATGGGTTATACTGAGTCAGTGTTCCTTTGATAGACTTCTCAAATAAATTCTTCATTTAAGCAAAGACAGCTGATTTACCCATCAATAAGTCATCCATGCTCCAGAAATACTCAGACATTTGCCAGTACAGGCATAAAAGTAGGAGAGAGACTGGTTGGAAAGGAGAATGATTTGGGATATAATGGGTGGAGTGGGAACAGGTAGCAAGGGGTAAAGAGACATAAATACACTGTTCTGTGTATGAAAGTGTCAAAGAAAAAAATTTTTAAATCTAAAAATATGAAGGGTGGATTCTATGTTTTCTATCACTATTTACTACTTACAGAGATTGCATCTACTATTAAAATGCAGAATCTTTTTTAAAGAATATTTCTGCACCTCACAATCTAATGAAGCGATGTCTTTGCTAAGCTTATAATATTTCTGATCAACTTCATCTCTTGATTTAGTAAAAAAAAAGCACCATTGTAGAAAACACTAGAAATGTTCAAATACTTCTCAAAGGTTGTTGGTTCCCCTTACTTATCAAAAGCAAAACAATATCCTGAATGTATTCCCACACAACGTTCAGTCTTCCAAAGAGAAAGTTAAAAAAAAAAAAGGTAAGGTCATCTCATATTTGTATAGGAACTGGAGAGAGAGAGAGAAACATCTTTAGAGTCAGACGTGGCCAAGAGTAGAAACGGGAGTTGAGAAAAGGATCCAATGGTTTTTTGTGAAGTAAGCAACCTCAGGACTCAAGATATAATGAATTTATGTGCTCTTGCTTCTGAAACGTGTGCAAAGTCATTTTTCATGTCTTCCTTTTGTAGTCTACATTACAAGTCGTCATACCAAAGAGAAAACAATTTTCATCTGATTTCTCATTTTTTTTTACCTTTTTAGTAAAGTAAAGCCTATCAACAATAGAAAAATATCCTAAGTTTCCCATGTATCAGTGATGCATGAGAATATTACCAATATCAAATAAATCATTAATGTTCAATCTAAAACTTTCTACTTGGGAGAGGGATTGAGACAGACTCATGTATCCCAGGCTGGTGTGAAAGCCTCTATGTAGTTCAGGCTGACCTCAAATTCTTGATCATTCTGTCTCTATCTTCTAGAAGCTGGGACTATGAGCATATGCCACCACACCAAGCTAGGAATATTTATTTTTAACACCAATGTAGTCTACCTAAGCCTTTTATTGAAATGCAGCTCAGGCAGCTAGGCCCTAGACCTCATTATACTGCACTTTGAGACTATAGATTTTGTATGTAACTTGATTCAAGACCAAATGCCACCCACCTAAGCTTTGAAGGCCAGTTAGGTGCCATTACAAGAGACACCATTTAATTCAACCACCTACGTAAGTTTGAATCTTAATTTAAATGATAGATGAACTGATCTTGACCTTGTTTTCCTTAATACACTATAACCCACAACTACCCCAAGTGTGTAAGTACTAGTATTCTCCTCCAGTTGCCTAAAGTAAAGTACATTGGTAGAGAAGCTCTATTGTTTCACCAATTGTAAATGAAAATAATGAAGTTCATGTCAAATGTCATTTCGGTATATACTTTATCACCATAGTAACCCACAGGTAACTGAGTTGGTAAAATTGCAAATTACATATTCAGCTATTTAAAGCCATCAATGAACTAAATCATTTAATCAAGCTTCTCCTTGCTTGTGCTATGTAATCAAGGCGACCCGATTAACGTCAAAGTCAGAAGTCACAAGCTTCTCTCTCCTGTCTGGCATTTCTATTACCGAGTTCACCCTGCTCATGATTCTATGCTAGATTTTGGAAGCATAGTAACAGACGTTTGTTTCCTTGACCATATAGAGGCATGACACAAAAGTAATTTTAATCTCAAATGCAAAACATTGCAAATGGTGAAATTCTTCACTTATCTTTTACAGCAAATGTCCCAAGATCAAAATTTGTTTCTAACAGAGACCCACAGGGTCTTTTGACATTTCCCCCCCACCCTATCCAATTCCTGCCTCTGGCATCTAACACAGACACTCACTCTATCGGCAGATGGACCCAGATCAAGATTGGCTCCTGTGTCTTATTGCACTTAGACTGCGTGCAGAGCCCATGAGTTTTCCTCCTTCCTCTGTTGGAACAGTTACTGATGCTGTAACAAAATGCCAGAAGAAAACAGCATAAAAGAGGAAAGACTGATGTGGTTTGCTTTTTCAGAGATCTCAGCCTTGGTGGACAAGGCAGAGCACCATTATGGAGGTTATGTGGAACAGAAGGTATTCACCCCATGATGACAGGAAAAGGGGGAAGGGGCATGAGAGAATGAGTCCAAGGATGAGAAATATACTTCTCAGACAGGACCCCTCTGATCTACCTCCTCCACTTAGATGCCATCTCCTAACATTCTGTTCACCAATGGATTAATCCACTGATGAGGTTAATGCCCTCATGACCTAATCACCTATCAATACCATGACCAGGTAAGAACCAAGTCTTCAAATGTGTGCATGTTTTTAGGTGCACGTTATTTGTAAACCATAATCCCCACTCATTCATTGTACTGTAAGAGAGTTACCTGGTATTAATCTTGGGAATTTTCAATATATATTGAACATACCATTTATCCCAATGCCAGTCTATATACAATCAAGCACACCATTGAATTCCTTAAAAATTCCACAGTTTTTCCAACTGTCTTCTGTGTCCATTAACCCAAATTCAACTTTGACTTCCAAAGGACATAGCAAGGAAGCAATTTGATCTTTGTCTTTTGAAAGTTGAATTGTGATAATAAACAGGCACAGCGGAAGATTCTGTGCTTAGAAATACAGAAGTGTAAATCCCATCATAACTGTTTGCCTGGGAGATTTACATGAACGATGCTTATTAATATGATCTTAATAAGAGACAAATTGACATAAGGCCTCTCTCTTATCCCTAAGTAGCTTCACCAGCAGATGGAGAGAGCTCTTCAGTTACTTCTGAAACACCTTGAAAAGCCACAGGCATTGTTGCCCTGGTAACATTCTCTGAGAACAAATCTTGACCCAGATGAGAGAGTGAGGCAGGTAATGTGGAATTTTCAAAATGGAATGAAGCCTTTTCAGGAAAAGACGGCTCAACTGTGTTCGATGGCTAGATCTCTCCTTTCTTGCACTCAGCAGTACTTACAGTCATTTCTAAGTCCCAGGTTGATTTGCCACAGAATTTTCATGTGTTCCTGCTTTTTCCACATTGTCTCCACATATGACCCAGTTTAGCAAGATTTCCAATATGGCAGCAAGCACAGCCTCTGGCTCCCAAAGATAGGTATGCTAAGTACCAGCGAACCTGAATCAACGATGCTACTCACGACCTGGAAATACCACCTTGGATTTAAAGCAGCTCAGAGATTAACAATGTAAAGAGCAGAACTTACCACCAAGAACCAGGAGTTTCCTTCTTCCAACTCATGAAGTCATGGGCATCGTCCAGGTGTCTTCATAAGGACAAGATAGAAAAAGGAGAACTCTGCAAGCTTGAATTTCACCTGAATCCAAGTAAAGACTGAATTATCCAAAGAGACTCTTAATGCTTGCATGAAATCCAACTGAGTTTATTTGGCTAAAGTAAATGTGGTTTTTCCTTCCACAGGCAGCAGGTAGACTCTCAAAAGGGAAGATCAGATCAGTTACAGCAAAAATAAGAGGATATTTTTCTGAATAACCTGAGCTGATATAAGTATTTGATTTTTCTCTGTGTGTTTCTGTGTGCATAGAAGTGTCATGCTCACCTATGTGCATGTATGCACACGCTCATATAAAAACAAGTCAGGAAGATCCAGAAGTGAGGGTGACTCTAGGTAGGGGGGTTTATGGAAAAGTTTTGCTTTTTGTTTTACCCCCTTTCTTCTCATTCATAGTCTTTTAATTTTTATTTTATTTTGAAAGGCGGGAGAAAAGGTGTGTGTATACAGCAACGCACTTGAAAGTCACTTCTTTCCTTCCACCATGTGGGCTCCGGGGAACAAACTCAGGTTGCTAGATTTGCACGCAGACGCTTTACCTGCTGAGTCATCGCGGCAACCCTCATTCACGTTTTCTAAATATAATAAAATAAATCGACTCTATAGTGTGTAATGTATCTATAAAGAATTATTTCAAGCAGGGACTATCCCTCTTTTCAGGGGATGTTCCTTTTTTATTTCAAACAGACCTCCATACTGATGCGTTCTACAAATGGCTGAGTTCTATAAATGCTGGCCCTGACCAGACCAGAGCACAGACCTAGCCTTGGTCATAAATATGGAAGTTTAAACCAGAGTTAGGTCAGTCTTCACAAGGCTTGGAATGGAATATGCTTCCCATTATCTCACTGAAGATAACTCTTCTCTGAATCATCAAATTTTGTCTGGGTACTGTCTCCCATTTGACGCTATGTGGCCAGGCATCTTTGAAATTCTCTTTCCTGAAAGAAGTATCTTGAGAGAGATGGTTGCATACTCACTGCACTAGACTAGAAGGTCCCAATGCTAATAGCCCTAAACATATTGTACCAGTGTCCAGCTCAGCTCAGAGCTCAAAAGTCAGTCAATCAAAGCAATTTTACCTTGACTCAGCCTCATCGTGTGGCCTGGTGCTTTTACCGAAAAGGCTCTCACACTTTTGCAGAAGCAGCCTTAAAACCTGACCAGCTGAGAAATTGAAGGCATTGTTTGCAACATCCATTACAAGTATAAGATAGAACCCAAATTGTTGCAATATAAGTGACTTCATCCCCAAAAGAAAGTGCTCTATACATTTATTCTTACAGTCTTCCTTTCACCTAACCTAAAACACACACACACACACACACACACACACACACACACACACACACACATACATCTGAGGAAAATTTGAGCCAAGTGTCATCAACCTTAATAAAAAGACACTATTTGGGAAAGCAGGCAATATTTCATTCTAAGTAATTAAAGCTTCTTGGAACAGGCTTTGATTCTAGCAATGGAGAATCCAAAGGATTTTTTTTTCTGACAGGTTAATGAGGATTTGAAATGAATACTATTGCTAATGAGAGTCTTTGGAAATTAATCATATCATATTATTATTATTATTATTAACAACTGCAAAAGCTAACCTTGCAGAGATTAGATTATGCAAGATAATTTTGAAATGTGAACAAGCCAACATTAAAGTGGCTGAGGGCTATTTCCAAGTGGGAATAGGAAACAGGGTACACAATAAAAATTAAAAATGGCTACAACAATTAAGATGTTCCTTCATTTAAATGTCTCTAAGGATTCGGGAATGTAACATTTTATTTGATGGTTTTGTGTTTGTGTGCATGCATCTGTGTGTGTGTGTGTTCTCTTGGGTTTTTTGTTTTATTATTTTTTTGGCAACTGTAAAATGAATGTTTATTCAGATTTTTCTCATTAGTTGTAAAACTAGTTGATGACAAATACTGCATTGATTTGACATTATCTCCTCAGGACTGGGGTTTGTTGATGACTTCAAATTTGGGATCTTCAAACTTGAAAGTAGGGAACATATCCGTGTCCCTTTACCACACATCTGTTTAAGCTTAACAGCGATTTTTCTAGCTCTTGTTGTACTCTGGGCCAGTCAACAGGTCCTCCAGATGCCTGTCGCCTTGATTGTACTCTCTGGTCTTGGCCATAAAGACTTTCCACACAGGATCGAGATCTTTATGAAACACCACTGCGGTAACCCCAATATTCCTCCACAAATGGCCAGAGACAGTGGGGGGAAGCACAGAGGAGAGCGTGAAGATCTAAAGAATCATGGCGATTCCGTGGCACTCGCACTCAGGCCCAAGCTGCCGGAGTCACTGCTGCCGCCATCATTCAGTTCTCTTGCTTTATATGTTCTACTCTGAGTGATACACAAAGAAAGAAGTCAACGAATGCTGGTAGATTATTTTTGAGGCTTTGAAAAGGAGTCCGCGGTAGCACAGTTCTAATCACTTGAAAACTTTTACTCTAACACTACATCATCTAACCTGTCCAATTCAGCTGTTTCCCTTTTCTTGGGCTCATCTACTGGGTCTAGACAAAGGATGCCGTTTATGATGTTCTCCAAGATAAAACAACCCTATGACCACACCCTTATTGTCACAAGTAGGTGAGGAGTGGTCTCAGCGGTCAAGGACCTGGATCCTACCTTCTGTTCTCCTGCCAGCTTTGAGAAGTGTTCTCTCCTCTGGCAGGAACATTGGCATAAAACATACTGACCCAGCATTGTCTTTCACTATTTGGGAACACTGAATGAATACCAGCTGCTTATCTGCATTGTTCCGAGCAGTGAACAGTTAGAGCTGAATAGAACAGACGCAGGCCCTGGGCTCATGAAGAAAGAATTCTACTGATGGAAAGAGAGGCTATTACCTCAGCAAATGAACAAGTTTCCACAGCCAAGAGTTGTGAAAGATCGTGTTTTAGGTGTGGGACAGGGCCAGACCACGTTTTGAAAAGCTCCACATCTGTAATCTGCAGAGTAAATATTCTAGAAAGAAGCAAGAGGGTCAGTGGGGGAATATGATAACATGGTTTAGCAAGAAGGATTATTTAGCTGGGGTCTACCAGAGAGATGACAATGACGAGAAAACAGAAGTGGACCTAAGAGATCTTAAGAAGCTCAGATAATGAGTTGAATAGTGTCACAATTTACCTGCATGTTGTCCATACATTTATGACAGGGGCTTCATTTTGGCTTACAATTGTGTGGTTTGTCTCTTCAGACATTTCCAGCCTTCTGCTGATAGACTTCAACAATCTGTTCCATGCCTAGAGATATTATAAAGCCAACATAATTGTTTAATTACAGTTCTTAGTCCAGCTTAGCAGGAGAGCTCACACCAACATGAGGAGCAGGGAGAACTGGTGACACCATAGCCACAGGGTGTCCTGAGAGAGGGCCAAAGCTCACTTGCCAGACTGTAAGACTGCCAAAGTACACTGAAGAATGTCAGCTTACTGAACCAGCTTCCCCCTTGTTATCTGCCTCCCAGGGACTGGTCTCAACCACTGTTCAGCCGGAGCTTCCACATCTCCTTCAGCTTGTCCAAGGGCTTGCTGGAATTCCTAATGCTTCACAAATGTGTCCAGAGGTGAACACTCCGTTGTGAAGTTGACATCAAGTGACACAAATAAGCAGAAATGAGATCTTTAATATCCTTTATCTGACTTTCCAGAACATCCTAATAAGAGTGGTAAGATCATTATCATGTACAAATAAGAAAGCAAAGACTGGAAAGTCACAGAACAGAACATGAGGTTCATGACTGCTACACATAGAGCCGTGAGCTTTCTCTGGCAATACCAGACTTATGTCTCATCTCCAAGCTTTTGCACACAGAACTAACCCCTATAACTACACTCACTGCTCCAATAAGCAGCACGAATCCAGACATTTGTATTTCCATACAACCTGGGCTTTGAAAATCAAGTTCCCTCTAATATCCAGTTAGGTGGACAAGGTGCCTTCGCTGGAGAACAAACTCATTCCTGACTTTCTCCTCACCCCCCTACTGCCCTTCCTTAACCTCTTCATCTGTCACTATTCTGCTAGCAAACACCTCAACAGTCTGTGCCCAAGCCTAGAGATATTATAAAGCCAAACACAGGATAGCAGATTATGTCCCGTGACCTCCTCCACACCCCTCTGCCATTACCTGCCCAACATACTCAAGATTTACCCATATCATTCTTTCATCAGTAATGTCACATGTAATGCTTTCTTGTCTCTCTGAAATTTATGACCTAGTCAAATTTCTTCGGCTATTGGAGTGATCTTTTTTTTTTCTCAAAGCGACGAAATACATTTACTGCTGTGTCGAGAGTTGTGGCAGCTATTCTTAGACCACCAAATGCAGCCCAATGACCCTTTGAATGTTCATCCATCTTTCTGGGATGAGCTGACACATTATCCGTGTGAGGGTTAGGAGGGGAGGGCATGGCAGTTTAGACGGCAGAATAAATGATGGCCTGGCTGGCAGAGTGTACCCACTTAGTAGATCTGAGTATCTTTCTCATCTAAACACATGTTCCAGATGTATTAGAAAGCAAATCTGTTAAAGGACCATTTTCGTTGTGCATACTCAGTTCATGAGTTCTTAATTGGCCAAAGAAACCCCCACGTTCTATAATAATAGAATCCACATCCCTAGGCAGGCAATCTTAATTGCTACTGCTTTGAAGGTCACAGGGGCGATGTCTTCCTCAGAAGTCCTTTAGCATTTACTCTCTAGATCGGGGCTTCTCAAACTTGAAACTGCTCTTAAATTACCTGGGGATCTTATTAAAATTGCAGATACTGACTTTGGAATGTAGGGTGAGGACTATTATCTTCTATGTCTAACAAGTTCTCAGGGGCTGCTGATATTACTGGTCTAGAGGCCATACTTTGAACAATAAAATATACTATGTACAAAACCTATACCAAGTCACACAACAAGGAATGGAAGTGTTTTCCCATGGATAAAGCAATGCTACTGAGTAGATGCTTATTTCTTCCATGTGTTGGCTGTGTGAGTGTATAATCTCCCTGACTCAAATTCTCTCATCCATTTCCACAAAATATTATCATCTATTAGCAGATCAGCATCTAAGGGCATGCCACAGTCCTTGGGACCTGGCAGGAGCTCATTCTTAATATCGCTCCTTTGAGTCAGCTGCTTAAAGTTGTTCTGCATCTCTCTTTACAGTGATATAGGACAAAAGTCCCATTTTGCTGAGCAGCTTTGGTAGCTCCTTAACTTAAACAATATTTCCCATGGAATCTTTCAATAATTATTTGCCTGTTTATGAAATCTTCCTACCCCACATTATCTGCTGAAAGGAGTGTTGGAGTATTTTTGGTAGGAATGTACTCTTGTATGTAGATAACGATTAATTTCTCATATTAGTCAAAACACATGTGTAACATGCAATACCGGCTATGGGTTAACTCCAGAGATCAAAAATAATTCGGAATCAGAAATATTGTCCAGAAAAAAACTATTGCTAAATTGAACTATTTATTGAATCAAGAATGCAAAAAAAAGAAGGGTAGAATGAGTTGAAGGCAGGAAAGAGGACTTTCCCATAGACAGAAAGTCTAGCAGATGAAGTAGTCCTGTCTTGGGGATAGCAAATTGAAGCTGACACAAAGTCACCCCATCTTCATAGATCATTTTGGCCCTTATAGAACCATCTGTCCATCTACTAATGGGTCTCGTTTCAGTTACTGATTATTACACAGCAAACCATCCCAAATTCTGTGACTTTAAACAATAACTTATTATCTCTGGTAGTTTAAGAGTTGATTGAGCTCAGTGGAGCAGTTTCTCACTTGGATTCTCTCATGCAGTTGCAGTGAGGTGGCAGAAGGAGCTGGAATCATCAACATTCTAGACATGGCGGGCCAAATGCAGTGGCTTCATTGCTTGTCCTCGGTGCTTCCGCTGGCTGACAGAGAAGAGAATTCTCAATGTTAACAAGGCCTTCTCTCCTCAAGTGGCCTAGTTGGGAGGCTATATAATAAGCAGGCTCAGGGTACACTGACTTTTTAGAGTAGGGATGACTTCCCCCGAGAAAGCATGCTGAGAGATAAGGCAAGAGCCATTAGACTTCATAATGTGCTTCCAAGACAGGGTTCAGTATTTCTGCTTGGTTATATTAGCCAGCCTAGATTCAAAGACTATGAATGTCATGGTCATGTTTAATGGACTCAGAACCATCTTTGAAGGTTAATTATACCAAGCCTACATCCTATCCTGTCACACATGCATATGGTAAAATTTGATATAGAGCTCCAACTTTTCCCCTAAGTCATCTCCTAGGATCAGATGGGAAATAGGGCAGAAGGAAGGAAGGAAGGAAGGAAGGAAGGAAGGAAGGAAGGAAGGAAGGAAGGAAGGAAGGAAGGAAGGAAGGAAGGAATGGAAGAAGGAAGGAAGAAAGGGGGGTAGGGAGGAAGGGAGAGAAGGAAGAAGGGAGGGAAGGGAAAGAAAGAAAGAAAGAAAGAAAGAAAGAAAGAAAGAAAGAAAGAAAGAAAGAAAGAAAGAAAGAAAGGAAGGAAGGAAGGAAGGAAGAGGCCTTTGCTGACCCTCAAAGTTGCAGCAAAATTACCTATTAAAATAGAATGTTAGAAAATTTTCTGTCAAGATTTAGAAGTTCATGATGAAAACTAAATAGTCTAAGGTCAGGAAAAGATTAAATAATGATGATAAGAAGTTAAAAGAAAACATCAGCCTACTTATTTCTTCCCTGGTCTTCAGTGGGGTTTGGGTAGCATGCTATTCATTTCTTCTTAATTGTTTTCCCTGAAAGAAATGTTTAGATAGCAAATGTTTAAAGAAATAAATCATCAGAGAGTTGGCCGATTCTCTCCTTTCGGAAGATTCACTGAAACTATAAAAGAATTTAAAAGAGGACAACCCTTTCCTTCAGCTTCTGAATCCTTCCCAAAAGAATATACCAAGAGCCATGGGGTCTTGGGGTCTATGAGATAATACCTGAATTGGACTTGATGCTAAGTCATATTGCCCATCAGACGTTTTCTTTCCCAGAAGTGTTTTTGCATTTCTTATCTTTCTCTCCCATTCATAAATGGGGTAATTAAAATTGACTGTGTATCCACTGGACATCAGGTAATATATTCAATATTCTTTCCAAAAATTTCTTATCTCCCATAAAGCAGAAAAGAGACATGCAAAGTTGCTTTCACGGGTATTTCTCTGTGGATCACAGACAGGTGTTGAAGGCAATCGTGAGGTCACAACTATGTAATTACTCACATAGTTCTTTGGTCTCCCACACACTTGGCGCTCACATGTCATTTCTACATTCCGTCACAGAATATTTCTGAAAGCTGCTTAGAGCATATAAGGTGTATGTTATTACTTCTCATTGCATCTTTATTTTTTATTGCCCAGCTCCATTTTATCCAAAGTTGACCTTTTCAGATTTGATATCATTACCCCTACAACCGGGGGAGTAATCGTGTGACACACACAACGCACAGAGAACATTCCATTCCCACGCCAGGAAAAGGCAGCCATAGAATCAAATCCATGCTCCCCATCCACATGGCAAAGGGTTAAGGGGGGGTCTGTCTTGAAGTCAGTAAAAGTTGGGAGCTCGACTCATGAGAAGAACTCAGCCAAAAGACAAAACTGACCCAAAGAGAAATCAGGTTCCGATGTTGGTGAAAAGAGATTGAATTCCGTAATTCATTCAAACATCTAGCATTAACCATGGCTCAAAAGCAGGGTAGTTTGGGGCATGTTCGTTGCAGGAATCAGGAAATGCCTCTTGCCTTCCTTTTCAAACTATTTTGGATCAGATATGCCATTTACTCCTAGCATCCAGTTGCTGTAGGTCCCATCAAACCACAGCAGTCAACCTACATAATAAAGTCAGCCAAAAGCTGAACCGACCATCATTGTGTAGCCACAGTCACGGGGCACTTCCGCCACTTTGTGAGCCAACCGACCTGGGCATTTGGGGGTTTCTTTCTCCTGTCAGAGCAACACAAATCTATCTGAATAAAGTGATTGCTTGTAGAGGCATAAGCAGCATTAAGGGAGATGTGGCGTCCCTGGAGAAGCGGCAATGAGATGGCTTTGCCACCTCGTGTCACCAATGCTGGAGCTCGAGGGACTCTGGGGCTTGGCAGACAAGGGCTGACGGAGGGCTGCGTGCCAGTCTCTCAGCACAGAGGCAGGGAGGGAGCAAGGGAGAAACGACCCAGCTCTTTGCTTCTGCCCTCTGATCTCTTGCCAATGCATCCCATTAGCCAACCCAAATTGGAAGCCAGCTGGCAAAAGAACCCAACGGTGCAGACACGAAACTGTTAGCCCCCTGGGACGGGAGCATTGCATAGAAAGAATCAGGATTAGCAGACAAAACAGAATAATTGGGATACCTACACCCCCTGTTTTGGTAAAAATGCTACAAGGTCATAAAAGACTCATTAGGAGCAGAAGGAACAAGCACTGGATTTCTGATCTAGCAATCTCCCTACCATCAAGTTCCCGTCCTCGAATTTCCTTCCTGCCTTTGTTCACACAAATCTGCACTATCTCTTCTGTGCTGATTTCAAAACAGCTGCTGCCTTTTACTGTGGTCTCATAAGCCTTTTTGCTCTATACTTCCTTAGTTCCCTAGATAGCCTTATAGAGGGAAGATGCAGAAAGAAATAGAAAGGGACAGAGCCAGGCTCCGACTGACAAAGAAAACGTTTGATGTTTTTCTGCACTGTTTGAAGAACAAATGTACCCTAGTGCCTGGTCTTTAACAAGATAGATGCACATGCTAGCATGGTTTGGTTTTTGTTTTTGTGCATCCTCAACATAAATCTTCAGAACACATTGTCCCTTAATATATATGGTATGCAGGCAATTTTATTGGGGGGGGGCATCTGTGGGAGGATGGGGACATAAAAATGTACAAACAGCGGCAAAGGACAAATTACACCATGATTTGTAAATGCATCTGAAAACTAACAGACCATGCTTATCTAAACCTCAAGGAATTCAGAGTCACAGTGTCAGAAGTCCAAAGGTGACTGAAATTAGTTCAAGTTCAAAATAAAAAGGCCCAGGGGGAGAAGGCTTTGCTCTGTTGTGTCAATTACAATGGTACAGGTTGAAAGCAAAAACTGATCCTGTTTTCTTGCTTTTTTTTTTTTAAAGAAGCTTCAGCTCCAAGGCTGAGGTTCTATACACAAAGGGGGTGGTCTATGCCACAACATTCCCATGGTGAATTTCTGCCAGCCCTACAATGCAGGTTAGCCCTTTACATTCAGAAATCAAGGGGCCTCATGGAGGCAGTGCAGCAATTACTGAGGCTTTGTGCCTGACTTTACAGGACACTTTATTTATTACCCTTGTTAAGGCTAGATGTGGAGGACCCTAACCATAATGTGTGACATCATATTCTTCTACTGTTGCATTACAAATCTCACTGGTTACAGCGAATTGGGTTTTATTTGGGTCCTTTCTGGATTAGCAGGAAGAGAAATATGGATTTTTTTTTATCCATATAAACAATGAAGACTTGTTAGAGACTTGTTTCTGATGTTTATGGATTTCTCTTTAGTGCATACAGCCTATGGAAAATTGTTTTTAAGCAATAAACAATAATTGTATTTGGGGACACAGAGGTACTAGTGCCGTATTGCATTCAGCCTGCTGATAAATTTCCCTGACCTATTTTTTTTCTTTTGTAGACATAAAAACACAAAGACAAACAATAAATTTTCCTCCTTCAACCACAGCCTTTTCCATTCTCATTTTTATTTTCCGGTACATTTCTCATTTGATATCAAACCTTTTAGAGTTGCTAAATATAAATATTCCACAATGAATGTCTGTAATTAGGTTGTCTGCTCCCTTTGAAGGACTTGTTAGAAAGAGAAAGGGTTTTAATCTAAAGCAAACGAACAGAGCTAGAAGTTAATTAGAAATTAGCCATAGATCCGAGTAAATGATTTATGTTAAGCCATGTGTTACTGTAAAAATAATATACATTTACACTGACTACTGTAAACATAAAATAATTAACAATAAAAGGGACGATATCATCCCTTAATAGAATCATTTTTGCCAAGACCAATTTAATTTTCTCTCTTATAATACTGAATGATAACCCAGTGTCTGCTTCATATATAGTGTGCAAAGGCTCTTTTACAGCCTTCTTGAATTCCCTCCTCTCCCCTCCCCTCCCTTCTCCTCCCCTCCTATTTCCTCACCCCTTCCTCTTCTCTCCTCTTTTCTTCTCTGATCTTTCCTCCTCTTTCCTCTCTGCCTCAGCTCTCCCCTTTTCTCCCTTCTGTCTTTTCCCCTTCCTCTTCTCTTCCCTTTCTTCTCCATAAATCCATATTATCTGACTTCTAGCATGCTTTTTTTTCTTATTTTTGTCTTTTCAACTCTTCCTTCTTCTTTCTATTTTTTCTTTTTTTCTTTTTTTATTTTATTTTTTTTTGTGAAAAAAATCTTTATTAATCACACAACTGACAGGGGGATAATATCCATAGTAGACAAAGAATTCAAAAAACTAAATACCAAGTAGATAAACAACCCAATTAGAAAAAGGGTCTTGGAGCTCTAGGCAATGCCACTGAGTCCTTATACCTCATCAGAGAGGAGGAACCAGAGGGAGGTTTGGCATGCACACTAAAGGATGCTCCAGGAATGGGGGGAGAGGGGGCACTGGGAGAAAGGGAAGGAGCAGGGAAAGAAGGGAAAAGGTGGGGAAGGAGCAAGGGGATCCAGGGAGGGGTAAAGACACCAAACAGGAAGTAAGCATCTCTCCCTGTTTTCTGTTCCCTTCTCTTCTTCCTCTTCGTGTGTATGTGTATGTGTGTATCTGCATGTATGTGTGTGCATGCGTGCGAGTGTGCGTGCGTGCGTGTGTGTGTGTGTGTGTGTGTGTGTGTGTGTGTGTGTGCAGGCGCTGTTGTTGTTGCAACTGTGATTGTCTCCTCTTCTGTCTGTGGTATCTAGTTTTCTTGTGACATACTTATCATTTGAGCTGTTCAAGGAAAGGGAAAAGCCTGAAGGGGTTGATATAAAATCCAGTACATTGTACGGCTACTTCCTTTTCTTTCCTTATTCTGTTATCAAGGACATACAGATCAAAATGGACCAGCCGTGGAAAGCCTTTCAACTCAATCAGGAGCCTTTAGATTTCACCCCAACACTGAAATATGTTTGATTCCCGCAGTGCGCATGCAAGAGCAGCGGCATTTCACAGTGTTCCTTTGGGGGACAGGGCATTTGTATTCACACACTCCTATATGCATAATCAGTATTAAATACAATCTAATGAAGTGTCTTTGTGTCAAGAATGCAGTTACCTGAGGACTCTCCATACAAAACATTCATTGAATTTCTTTCCCCATTCATGTCTGGCAGCTACAAATACCGGTGCAGCTTTTACACGGTTAGTGTAGGTGTTGTTAATGTACTTTCCACATCCATTTAAATGCAAATCTTCATGCAAATAATCGCTTGGAGGAGGGGAAAAAAGAGAATGTGTTTAGCTGAAGACAAAGCTAGAGGTATAATAGAAAGCTTGAATAGGGTGTCAGTGGAGAGCTGCACAATAAAACCTCCTCTGTTCAGAAAATGAAAACATTAACGACAGCACAGAGGATTTCTCAATAGGGTCTTACAGTATTGTTGTATGTAAACACGATTCCCAGCAGGTGAAACAAAATGAATGGATTTGGAAGAAATTTACACATGTCTCTAGGAGAACTAAAGGGTCGAGTCAGTCATGCACAGAAGAGGCACTTGATCAACGCACGTAAGACCCACTGTATAGGCAAATATTTATGCTCCCTTCGGAAACCCAAAATCTAGCACCACAGATCTCCTTGTCCCAATGACTCAATTGTTAAACAATGCTACAGGGAGACTTTCAGTAGAAAAGTGGGAAATGAACTGGGACCGAATGGATATTATGGTGCCAGATAAGAGCAACTTTGAGGCTAAATTTGGCTCTGGGGAGGGCTGGATGGGAATCCCAGGGAAATTTCCAATTTGCTCTATTTGCAAAGAAAATGGTTACATGAACAAAGGTTAAGTGTTAGCCTTAAGAAAAGCAGCATGTCTTTGAGCTTCCAAAGCTTTTCTGTTTTAAGAACATCTACAAGTTTCTTTTGGATGTGATGGAACAAGCTAACAAGAAACCAAGGAAGATGTGGAATAGCAAAGCCAAAGGATCTGAAGGGACACACTGATTCGCTGCTATTACCCATTTCCAAGCGGACAAAACTATATACGTGACATGTTTTGTTAGATTTGAAAAGAGTGCGTCCGTGCTCCTGAAGGCTGTATGAGTTACAATGGCTCTCTTTGACCACGTCAACGGATCCAGGGAATTTGGAAGATTTCCTTGGGACAGGCTTTGGAAGAATTTCAGGATGTTCAGGCAGCATTGTACGCTCTTTCACTTGGAGCATTTCACATTTTTTGGAGCGGACAACTGGCTAGAAGGATCACTTTTGATTTCTTTGGCTGCATTTCATCTTACAACCCCCCCCACCCCCCAACACATTGCCAAAAAGAAAGCAATTGGAAAGACGAATAGGAAATAAATCCTCTGCCACAATTAGCTGTGGGAACTATTTGTTTTCTTTAAAAGGACACTGTTTTCTCCTTTGCATGAATATTTCTTTTTTCTTCAAATGGGATAGGCTTTGCTTGGATTCATGCTTTCAGAGGGATTTCAATCTTTCATGGTAGAGAAGATAGGGTGGAGTTGCTTTTAGTAGAAACATATGATGGACTTTCCTTCCTGTGTCAAAACAGGAATCCTTCCTTCCTTCCTTCCTTCCTTCCTTCCTTCCTTCCTTCCTTCCTTCCTTCCTTCCTTCCTTCCTTCCTTCTTTCCTTCTTTCCTTCCTTCCTTTTATCTTTTCTTTCTTTCTTGGAAAAGACTTGGCTCTAGAACATCAGATCACACTGAAATAAGGGGAAAATCATTATTTTCTGTCTTTACAGAAATTGGTCAGAGAAAGAGAAAAGTGGAGACAATCTGAACTTTGAACAAATTACTGGGTTTCCAGGTTCACTGAAGTGAATAAAACCTCACTAAAAAAATAAATTTTTGAGGCAGGGGTATCTTGTAACTCACTATATAGCCTAAGTTGGGCTTAAACTCATAATCCTCCAACTTCCATCTCCCAAATACTGGGAGTATTCATATGCCACCATGCCCAACTGTTCACTTACACTGGTATATACATTTAATTTATTCATTTATATTAAATTATCAATTTACATGGCTAGATACATTTATGACCTTAGTTAACCATATTTATCAAAATGTTTAAATTAATTCATATATCTCTATTAATATGCATTTTTACTTTGGCTTATACACTGTTTTTCTTTTTCATAAAAATGGGCCAGGATGAAGATGCATTTGGGGTATACAAGATAGGAAATGCTGTAATATAAACCAGTAGAGATGTACACTATTGTAAATCCACTCTGTGTCTGTGGTGGGTTCAGGAGAGTTTTGAGGGCAGCTGCTATCCAGGCAGTGAGTTGACCCTGAAGCATCTAGGGGACCCACTTTCTTGTAACTAGACCATCTAAGGCTGGTTGTTTCACTGTCAGGATGAGAAAAGAGAGCTGCCACAATTAAACCCTTGTAGCCTCTTAGCTATATCTAGGCCGGTGGCAGAAAGAGCAAGCTGTGATCCTCCTGCCTGTTCAGAGGACCTAGAGAGCCAGGTCGCATAAGTGACAGCAGCTTCTGTCACGGAAAATATTTATTTAGCTATTGCTAGTGAGTAACATACACATGAAATTCATTTGGGATTGCAGTCCAGGCTTGTCTGTTTCAGGCTTCTATAACTTCTGAAACTTTTGAGATTAGACATTCTTCTCATTATTTTCCACCCAACTGACTTCCACCCTTACATGTATCCCCTAAATATTGACTCTATTAAAGGAAGCTGGTCTTCCTAAGATAAGTATAAAGACTGGCTTGTCATTCCTTAGTCTGGGCATCAAATCCTCAATGCCTGAACCCGCAGAAGTGATGTGGAAGGGTGGTAATATTAACAGCCTCACTGAGCTGCACCTGGAAGTCCTGTGTATTTTCTCATTAAGATATTTTACTTACGTCACTTCCTTTTACTGCCAGGGAATTTTGAGAGGCGCCATGTGATCCTGGAAAAGTATCGCTGAGTGAGAGGCTGGGAAATTGAGTTTGTGTCCTGGCGTTGCCTCTAATGTGCTTTGGGACCTGTATGTGCACAGGGAGAAGCTCCAGCTTCTTCCTAGAGTGATGGGGTTTCAGCTTCTTTCCTGTTCACACACAGATGTCACTAGATGCTGTCTTCAGGAAACGTCCAATGTTTGTAATAGGATCAGGGTGAAAGCAACTGAGAAACAATATAATCTTCTTTTCCTTCTCTTTCTCCTTCTCCTTCTCCTTTTCCTTCTTCTCCTTCTTCTTCTTCCTTCTTCTTTCTCTTCCTCCTCCTCCTCTTCCTCCTTCTCTTCACCCTGAGCCCCCAACACTTTTGCAAGCCCTTCCCCCATCTTCTCACCCCGAATTCACACAAGGGCTTATACCATTCTTTTTTTTCCTCAACAGAAGGATCAATAATGTGTGTGTGTGTGTGTGTGTGTGTGTGTGTGTGTGTGTGTGTGTACAAAAGAACACTTGAGTGCATGTCTGTGGAGGCCCAAGAGTGACAAAAGGAATCGTGGTGGATTGCTTTACCTCTCATTGCTTTGCTCTGGGGTCCCAAGCTCTGTCTTCCAGGGTCAGAAGTGCAGGCTATCACCATATCTACCTGTCATTTTTATGTGGGATCTGGGAATCCAACTTCAGGTCCTTTTTCCTAGGAGGCAAAGACTTTAACCCTGCATTATCTCTCTGGCCCCAGGTTCAGTAAATTATAAATAAATACGAGCTAAACAGTTGTGATGCCCCCTGTGGGGTTTTGCCTTGATGACGTTAATCTTCAGCATCGTTTTGTAGAAGCTGAGGTCACCATAGCCTTCCTTCCCTCAAATGATGGTGTCCTCCGGTCCAGAACAAGGCACTAGGACTGCCTGCAGCAGGTTGACATTAACAATTTCATTAATTACGGAAGAGACAGAAGGAACGCCTGCCCTTCAAGCCAACAGGCATCTATATTTTGGTCAAACTGCTTCTGCTAAGATATGTGTGTTAGCTTCATAATCCCATTGCTGAGCAAATACAGGCCCAAGCCAGAAGGAAAATAGGCCCCGAGTCCCTTAAGAGACAAAAGGTTTGACTCTTGCTTGGGATTCTGGTTTCAGTTCAAAATTCCAGTTTGACAGGAGAGTTTATACCAACAGCAGGAGAGAGAAACTGGCCACACCATATCCACAGAAAAAAGATACCAGAGGGACATGCTTTCTTACCAGAACATCTACATGCCAATATTTCAAAATGGGCCAAAGTGCTGAGCCAGCTCCATTTTATTCACCTGCCAGGGAAGGTCCTACCCACCGTGGGCTGGATGTTCCTACATCAGTTAGATCAACTTCCACAGGTTTGCTGGGGGCGTGTCTTATCTGCTAATTCTTCATCCAATTTGCCCAAAGGCTCAGTCTTCAATGGTCAAATTGGAACCTATATCTTAGCTCATACAACATGACTTTGTTTTTGTCCATTTCCCCAAGCCTAGCTCTTCAATTTCCTAGCAGTGCTGAATCCTCTAAGAGCTTTGCAGCAAGCTCATTTATTCGTCTAGTTCTACGAGAGACCGGTTTTGCTCCTTACGATGGAAAGATTCCTGCTTTAGAGGTCTGCTTGACAACGAAAGAGCACAATGCACATAGCAAGAAAATACTTCCGAACAGAGGTTTCCTGGTGTGATCGCTAATGTGTCAAAGGCACGTTGCTGTTTGTGGAGTGTCAGCAAAGATATGAGGATTCGTGGAGCGTCCATTGATCCTAGAATGGCCCAAAACATCAAATTTCAAATATTTTCAATTTAAGCATGGTAAATTTAAGGTTCTTAAAAAGTCACTGATGTAGCCAATTCAATTCAATATTAAATAGGGGGTCAGAATTCATAACATGAACTAAACACTCCATATGTACATCTTATTTAAAATTCCACCCTGCCTTGCTCCAAAGCAGTTGCTGTCATTGAAGCAGCTCATCAAAAAGAGAGATTTTTTTTCAGGCATGGAAGAGACATATCTGCTTGACCCCTTGCTGGTGAGAATGTAAGTTAGCCAGTCTTGGCTAAGTTTAACCCTGGCTATGCCACAAATGGACACCCAATTCCCTGGGCTCCACAGCAGGATCTTCATAGCAACACATGATGAAGGTTATTGATAATCTATGCTGTGTAGCACAGCCATCAACACCAAATGGTTCTGAAGCACTGGACCCCTAAAAAAGTTTCAAGAGCGGCTCCTTTGCATTTTAAATGTCGTCAATCTCTTCCTGCTTCTCCACGGCTTTGACTTCTCTTGGGTCTGGCTAGACAGCGAATTCTAAAATTCCACATGCCTCAAATGCAATCAAAGAGCCTTAATATGTTTTCTAAATTTATTTCCACCTGTCTTACGTCTGCTGTGTGCTCTCGTTCATTTTAAACACCTGTTCAGAGCTCCGGGTCTGAAAGGAATGAGTGAGCACGTGGAGCAACACCTTGGTGAAAAGTTCCGATGCCAGCAGGTTGCCTAAGCTCTGCTGCGCCCACGAGCCGGCTCGAAGCCACTGCTCTGCTGCCAGTGTCTTGTGGGAAAGACTCTAGCCAGCACCAAGGGGTGGCTCATGGTTCGGGATGGATTACAGTGACTGCGGTTATAAGGTGGGATGGAAGGCAGGTATGGCAGCCTTGACAGCAGAATGGCAGGCATAGCCCCTTGTTTCTTTCACATACGGCTGAGTCGTTAAAATTGAAAAGTTTAGATACAGTGATCAAGGAGCTTTGTCCAGTCAAAAGAGTGATCTTGAGGGTTTAGAAAACCATCGTGGGGATTAAAGTCTGGATGGAAGTCCTCTTCAGTGTATTTAAGTACATGTATAGTGTGTGAATGTGCGTTAGAAGCCAGGGCTCAATGTTGGGTGTCTTTCTTAATTCTTCTTTTTTTGTTTTTGTTTCGAGACAAGGTCTTTCAATGAATCAGGACCTTCCAGATTTAGCTACGCTGTCTGGCCAGCAAGCCACAGAGATCTTTTAGTCTCTACTTCCCCAGAGCTGGGATTCAAGACATGCACTGCCACAACCATGTGAGGCTCACATCAGAAGCATGTGGAAGACGGAGCTAGTTACAATCCCCTCTGGACAGGGAACTCCATGCAAGAGCTTTAGACCTCAGCCAATCACTGCTTGCTTCTTTTTAATTCTTTGTGAACCATGACCAGCGACGAGAAACATAAAGTGGGTTTAGGGGGTCAAAGATATGCAAGCATCCATATCTGTCTAAAGCATTAAACTCCATAAAATCCAAAGATGGTGATGGCTAGAAAAAAAAAAAAAAGAAAGACATTCAGGCCGAAGGCCACATGCTGGGACCCATGAGAATGGAGGAAAGGCTAGGGGGGAAGACCTAAGGCTGACATTTTAATAAAGTGCTTGGCCTGACGTCATGAGGACCTAGTTTAGGCCCCCAGCACATGTGTAAACACAGGTGTAGCAGCGCGTGGATTTAATCCCAACACTGCAGAAGTAGAGACCGGAAGATTCTGCAACTTGCTGGCCAACCAGTGTAGCAAAATCTGGAAGGTCCTGGTTCATTGAGAGACTCTGTCTCAAACAAACAAACAAACAAAAAATGGAGACTAATTAAGGAAGACACCCCAACATTGACCCCCAACCTCCACATGCACATGCACACACATGCATGTACCTGAATACACAGAGGAGGACTTCCATTCAGCTTCTTCAGAGAGTTTGATTCTATTAGTTAGTGTTCTTCTTAATCACAGAGAGCGACATCCACTAAGCATAATATAAAGAGAAAGCTAATTATTTCCGAGTATTACATAGGACACAAATTAATTGGTGATTGAACAGACAGACTCCAAGGCAGCTTTCAGGAACAGCTTCCAAAACTAGTCCAGAGACCAGGCATGTCAATGGGTTTGGTAACAGCAGGAGCCTGTACTGTAATTAGGAAATCCTGAGCCAAGAAACCCCGGCTGCAGCTGCACAATGGCGCCACTTCCTTCCCTCTTGCCAGAAGGTTAGAGAGCCAGCCTCAGAGAAAGACTGCCTTCTTTCTTATTCCTTTCCTCTCTCTGTATCTCACGCGGACATGTCCACTTGGAGAACAGAAGTGAGAGGCATCTCGACCTGCCAAGATGTCTGCCCCATGTAGCTGCCAGCCTTCTTGGCTAGATGCTAAAAAGGCCAGGCTGAAAGAACAGGTCTCTGCAGGATCCGCCACACCAGTCCTCCGTTACATGCTTGTCGGCCCGTAAAGCAAGGGCAGGGCTGCCAAGGTATTTGCTTGTCACAAAGTAATTTGTTTGTTCTTGAGAAATTACAACCCAGATTCCATCTTAAGCACACGCATCAGCCTCCGGTCGGGGCACCCTCTCCTTCAGGCAAAGCCCACCAGGGAAATTGTCTCTGGAAGAAACCAGGAAGGCTTGCCCAGCAAACACCGTCCCCAAATTTTCTGGAGGTGGGTTGGCATTAAGAGAGGGATGGAGGGGCTGGAGAGGTGGCTCAGGGGTTAAGCCTCTGTCTTGCAGGCGGAAGGTCCTGAGTTCGGATCCTAGACCCCATGTATAGACGCCGGGCGAAAGCGGGGGTGGCCTGCGTTTCTGGTCCTGGTAGGGCGGAGCCTGTGAATCCCGGGGCTGAGTAAACAAGGAGAAGGTGGAAGTGGTCCATGGTGGTTCCCAAATTCGTCCATGATTCTACACACACATACGCCTACATACACACACATATACACACATGCACACACGCACAAATGAATAAATATTAAAAAAAAAGAGAGAGGGATGGAAAAACCTCTCGTGTTTGTAAAATAAAGCTCTCTAAAGTCCTCATGTCAGGACCTGGACTTTTAACTGTAGGTTCTGAGAGTCAGCAACAAAGTCAACTGATTGTAAAGATTCCTTTCAAGCTCCTGAGAATGGCCCAGGATTACAAATGACATGCCATGGGGGCTCATGGGGACCTGAAGAACAGAGCTGAGATTGGCTGCTTTGTCCCTTGCCTAGATTCAGTGATAGCTTCTCCTGTGACCAAAGTGCCTTCGACTACACAAGCATCATAGTGCTGTAGAGACACAAAGCTAACTAGTGACCAGATCTGTGGTCCCCACATACCCATGCTCCTGCTTTCCTGCGATGAACAAGACCTAAATAATCAATTATAAGCGGCTGGGGAGATGGGCCAAGGGTTAAAGTCTTTGCCTTGCAAACAAAAGGACCTGAGTTTGGATCCCCAGATCATATATATATATATATATATATAGAGAGAGAGAGAGAGAGAGAGAGAGAAAGAGAGAGAGGAGGAGAAGGAGGAAGAGAAGGAGGAGGAAGAGGAGGAGAAAGAAGAGGAGGAGGAGGAAGAGAAGGAGGAGGAGGAGGAGGAAGAGGAGGAGGAGGAGGAGGAGGAGGAGGGGAACAGCAGCAGCCTGCACTTCTGGCCCTGGAAGGCAGAGCCTAGGAAAGCCCAGAGCAGCACACACACACACACACACACACACACACACATAAAAATCTGCTTTCTTCCCACCTGACATTTGAGGAGTTATTTGTTGGCTTGCTTATATCAATTCCATCAGCAAAGATACAATGGCAGGATTCATTGCGCTGAAAATTCATGACACATCTAGAGGTTATTGTCCTCTCTGAAGGAGAAGGTGCACGTGACCTTCTGGAATGTAGAAGACTCCCTGCCAATCACGCTTTCAGTCATGAAGCCAGAGTTAGCACAAAGGAATGTGTTTAGTAATTGGAAATTCCTACACCAAGCTAGCTCTGTTTTCTTTAAAATCATAAGGCTGTGACTATAAATGAAGCCTTCACTGAAGGCCGCCGTGTGAAACCCAACATGACATCACCCTCTTAGAACACTCTTCGGCCTATTTTTCATGCAGGATGGTTGATCAGAAGAGAGCCTAGTTCTCATCCAAAGGGGTCAGTGTTCCTGTTCTCATAAAGATCCCACGAATGCAGCTGTGATTTGGATATGACTTACACATAACCGCAAATATAGCTACGAGCTAAATTACTATATTCATCCACACATATCATTTGTACTTGATACATGAGCTAATGCTATCTATCTAAAACTGCAAGAGCCCGGCTTGGGGAGGTAGCTTAGTGGCTAAAGTACTAGACACACTTTGAATCCCCAGGTCCCATGTAAAATGCTGGGTTGGTTCCTCTGCCTGTTGCCAATAAATTCATTACCAAGCAGTATAAGGAGGAACAAGGAATTTTATTTGGTCTATGATTACCCTCTTAACAGTCTTAGTCCAGCTTGGCAGGGAGCTCACACCAATACCAGGGACAGAGGAGGTTATCCATGGGCTCAATAACATGGAGTTCCACTCACCAAGATGACCTGATTACAGCTGCTACTGGGTGCCAAATCTGCCAGCAATAGAGACTAACACGAAGAGCCGCAGGAACCAGACACGCCATATCCACAGGATTGCTAAGAGAGGGACAAACCTCACTTGCCAAACAGCACGTCTATCCAAGGATGCCAAAGTCTGCCAACTCGCTGAACCAACTAAAATATGATAGTGGACTCATGCTCATGGAATTCACGGGTTGTATCAATTCATTCAGGAGCTAACATCTCAGCAGTCCCCGTCCGGTGCTGAAGAATGTCAAACTTTACTAAGCCAACTTTCCCCATTTTATCCAGCCGCCCGGGGAATAGTTCCAATCCCCTGTAGACTTGGCCAGGGCTTAGCTCAACTCCTAATTCTTCATGAATGTGCTCCAAACTCAAGCCTTCAATTATCAAGTTGACATCTGTATGTAACTATCACAGGGGCCCTTCTGTAATTCCAGTCTCAGAGGGTAAAGACTAGAAATTTGGGTGGATCCGGAACCCTGTGTCAAAAAGAATACGGTGAAGAATGGTTGTGGATGATCCCCAAAACCTCAGGCCTCCACACTGACACACATCTACACACCCACGCTTCCCATATACACAGACACATGAAAGTATAAAAATAAAACAGCAAACACCATAAGTCTGAAACAGATAGTCCACTTGGCTCCGTAAGGACCGAATAGGCACACTTGTGTTCTGTCCGCTTCAGACCTCCCTGTGACTTCTCTGTTTAGAAAAAGCACCAGGACTTTGATGTGAGCTGAAGTAGAAACTCACCAGGCCTGCAAAGCTAATGTCCCTCTTTCCCATGATCATATATGTCACTGAGATTGGGTTAAATTGTGGGAATAATGATAGGACAATTCTCATCCTGGTCATCTGAAACCCTCTGGGCTTCCTCTGTACCATGTCTCCTAATCAAAGTCAAGAAGTGGGCACCAAAACTATTGCTGTCCTGACTCTGCCCCAACTGGAGTGGAAAAACCAGGGCCAGCTTGACCTCCTGCCCAAAGCCTCTCATTTGTGTGTGAACCTCCCCACCACCATCTTTGTCCCGCCTCTTCTTTTCCTCTGATCACCACTCAAGAGGCCACCTTCATTCCTTTCCTCTGACAACTGCTTCCTCCTTGTATCAAGTGCAGAACTCCAGACTCTTCCCAGACTCCTCTCTTCATTCTGAGCCCTACTATCAGTTCAGTCCCTTGTTCCCAGGCCTCCAATTCACTACAAGCCTTCCCTCTCTCTTTCTCGCTGCGCCTGCCTGCTCCTCCCCTGTGTCAACCCTCCGGCTCCTGCCAGGCCAGCAAACTGCTTTTTCTCTCTCAGTGAGAATTAAGATCCCTATCTATCTTCAGTATTTCCTATTTTAAATTTCTGTTTTTTAGGGGTGTGTGTGTGTGCCCGTGCGTGTATCAAAGGGCACTGTGTGTGCTTGTGGAGGTCCGAAGGTGACTTTGGGACTTATCCTGCATTACTTAGACCTCTTTTGTGCTTCACTCCAGGGTTTCTCAGGCTCTGCCTTCTAAAACTGGAAGTTTAGTCCACTACCATTTCCATCTGGTGTTTTTATTGGAATATGAGATCCGAACTCAGATACTTCTGCTTTCAAGACAGAGTCTTAACTCCTGAGCCATCTCTCCAGCCCACTTCAATAATTCTTTAGATGGCTTTTTATTCAGTTTGATCCTGCATTTCTTACCAACCATAGCTTTAGAAGAAAGCACATTTTTCTGCACCTGGAGATGAATGTAAGTAGCTCTAAGCTCAGGGCTCACCATATGCACATACACTTATGTCTACGCTTTGCTAGGAAAAGATTTATCTCCAGGAATACTGCGTCCTGGGATTCAAGGAGAACATAGGACTTCAGGTGGATTTCCCTCCTTCTGTTACTGCCAAAATAAAATAAAAATATCCCAAGGTCTGGGTATGAGAACAGACAATGACAGCATCTGTCCATGTCATCTGGCCCAACTCACCGGAGCAGCCGGGGGGGGGGGGTGTTGGCATGGGTCTTGGCACCCACTGCCTGGCTCCTGTTACTGTGAAAGAAGTTGGAAAGTAGTTTTGGTGGACAGCGACCAATCTGTTCAACTTGTTTACTAGTTGGAAACAAATAGGTCAGTACTCTTGGTCCCTTTTGAAGGGTTGAAGAAAATAAAAACTTCTTGCGTGAGCTCACTTCATTCCTTGTGCAGTAGATGGGATTTTAAGCTTTCTTCAATTGATCACTCTTATTTTTCCTCCATGCATGCTTCAGTAGAATTGAAGATCTTACCTGTCCTCTCTTTTTTACTCTATTGAAAACTGATTTTCAAAACCCATGCAATTTAAGGGAGGCCAAGAGACCAGAAGATGTTTTTCAAGGCTTCCATTCCACTTCTGCACATAAGAAGCCTGATTGCCAGTAGTATTACCTCTGATATATGACCCTTGCTCCGGTAAGCGTCAGGTATGTGCCGCCAAAGGCAACCCAGATGAAACTCGGCAGGCCACACATGAGAAAAGACATGAAAATAGGATGCAGACTGGTCAGGAAGATGTTTGCAGTGGGAAAAGTAGAGGGGTTGGGATTGAAGATTAAGGTATGAAAACATAAATTCACTGCATTCATGTACAAAATTCTTAAAAAAATGAAAAATAAAAGGAGACAAATTGTAAATGGCAGTCCATCCAACGTTCAAAGCTCAGCAGCAACTTAGCCTCTGAAGTTCACCATCTCCTGTTTTACCCTTGATTCTAAAAGTCAAGCCTTTTACGAGAAAACGACAAACTTAAGAGCTTTGTTGTTGTTGTTGCTGTTATTTTGGTCTGGAATGTTTTACAGATTCCCATGGACTACGTCGGCCATGCAAGCATTGGAAGAAGCTATGGATTAAGAAGTCAGGTTGGCAGTCGTCTGTGGCATCATGAAATATTTACCACCAAGCAGCTTCCATCAAATGTGCCAGGGAGGGGGGAAAAAAGAGCCAGCATATCTATCATAACAAACGACTCATGCAAGACAGATTGGCGAGGGGCAGGGTGGCAACAGAGGCATTGCCAGTGTTTTAAATAGCTGCGTGTGACACACAGTGCTCTCGTACCAATAGAAACAGAAAACTATGTCTGGCTAGGTAAAAATAGTGAGTACCTCAAAGGCAGAAAGGAAGGAAGGGCTGGGCGAAATGGCTATCCTTCAGTACAGACCTTGAGAACCTGTCTGTGTTTGGAGGACCTCATCATTTAACAGGGGATACCTGTGCTCATTCGCAGACAGTGTTAGGGAGGTCTGCTTTTAAAGCCTCTGGAACCCTTTCTTGGGATCAGTCAACTCTATACAAAAAAATATCATTCTTATGCCTCACCCCCAAAGTTTCAAAAGCAACACTAGGTTTTCAGTAATATTTTAGTTTAACCTGTAGTTCTTAGGACATTTGAAAAGTTCGTCCATGAATAGAACAGCCATCCCAAATGATCTGTTTATCTCAAGGTATCTGGATTTTTCCCATGATCCTTAAACCAGGACATCAATGGAACCCAGTTAATGGTTGGGACTTTATTTTCTGCTCATCCTATGACATAAGACTTTAGAGACAAAACTCAGTTAATGTAAAAGAGCAAGATCGTGTGATATTTTTGCACATTCATTTTTAGAAACAAGGGATGACTGTGATGTGAAAAGCCAAGTAGCAGAATACTGAGCGATGTCTTAATGAGTGCAGGTGTCTCTGCGTTTCTGTGGCACCTTTTATAAAATGATCAATACAATTCCCCCACACGACTATAGGCAAGAGAATGTGCTTCACATCCCTGAGCCAGACTCGAGAATTTAAGCCTCTAAGTGAATGAATTTAGTCTGAAACACACCACACACAAAGGACTACCATTACTAACGGGACTGTCAAGTTGAGATTACAATGAGTGTCTTCTAAGATGGGGCATCATGGTGATCTCCACGCATCTTCATCTGTGGTTTAAAGAAGTTCTTTGAGTGCCCTCAACATTCAGCTAGTGAATTTGGAGGGGCTCAGGAAGGGGGCTTTGCACGTTACCTTACCATCTAAGGGTAGTAGAGGCTCTGTTGTGTTTTTTCTAAATCAGGCTGATTACAGCACGTCCTTTCATTTGAAACAGAGTGGAAACAATATTTAGAGACTTTCAACATCTCCACTTCCAAATTTTTCAGTTTCTCCCACTCATTTCTGATGACTCATAAAATGACAAATCAAATTGCTGGACAACTGACTCTAGCCCGCCACACAAACATGTTCACCCTAACTAGTGGCCATACATTTGACTTAATCTTTTCTTTCAACTTGTCGCTATGGTCAAATATTGAACTTTAAGGGGGATTTCAGATGCACTTACAAGATGCTTGTGAAGAAGAGTGAAGCTTGCATCAATTCAATGAGAGTCTAGAATGTTAGATGCATTTATCCAGTGTGCGTATCTGGGCTTTGAAAAGAAAGAAATCTCATCCGCTTGTGGAATGGACTTCATTGGGGAGATAGGCAGGTTTTCATGTTCTCATTTCATAAGTAAGAATAAGTCATTGACAACATGGGAAGTGCTTTTGATGCTAAGTAGAACCTAAATGTTGTTTCTTCTAGCTACACTACCCTTTGCTTTCAGAGTAACTGGAAGAAATTTGCAAAAATACAGTTGTCTTTGGGTCTAATTTTTTGGGTTTTTTTGTTTTGTTTGTTTTTGTTTTGTCTGAATTGTGAGCATTTTCTGCAGAGTTTCATCCATGCAAAGAGTGAAGAAAGTTCTTAAAATTTCTACTTGTAGGGATCAAAGTCTTTGACTCAAGCAAAAGGAATGAGCTCAGATCCCCAGATCCTGTAAAAATGCCTGGTGGATATGGAAGGTGGAGTCTGGGAAACCCCAGAGCAAAACAATAAGGTGGAGGAAGAGCAATCCAGGAAGATTCCTGGTGTTATCCTTGGGCTTCCATGAACACATACACTCAAGTGCCCTCTCGTACACATGTCCACACACCCACATGCAACACACACAAACATGCACATGCTCGAGCTCACTGGTGCGTACACACACACACACATACACACACACACACACATGAAAGGAAAATTAGCAGCTGTTTCAACTCTAGCACCAGCTGAGACCCTGAATGGTAGTGTCCTAGAAATGGGCAGTCCCTTCCCAAACACTCAGACTGTGGAAAGACTGTCTGGGAGCCTTCTAAAGAGAGAAGCTCCCGCATCTATCTCTAACTCAAATGGCTCCATCAGCCCTCAGTTGCTCAAGTTTTATACTCTGTGTACTCAACATGCCTCTTTTTCACCATTACCTCTGTGTGTGTGTGTGTGTGTGTGTTTGCGTGCACTAGCTCCTGTCTAAAGTCTTTGTGTTACTTTATATGCCCACTCCCTCACTGTCAGGCTACTGCCCCTGTTGTGTCTCTTGCTACACATTCAGTCTGCCACTAAGTCAACTCCTAATTAGGCTTCCTCCTCAGCACCCCACCCTTGTCTTCCTCATGCCTTACTTAACATTAAGGTGAGATTTCTATGTCACTAGTTCAATTAGACTTCTGCTCTGGGTTCCCTTTGTCGTCAGGATACCTGGAAAGCTCATAACACTTCCTGCACACAGGTGTCTGAGCGATGTCTGCATTCATCACCTACATATTTTCTGCTGTGGCTGGATTACTTGCTACTCACCAGTGCGCCTGCTCTCTCCTCTCTCCTAGAAAAGACTTGTTTTGACCCCTTGGTGGGCTTCTACTTACCCTCCAATATCCATTGCAATGCCATTTTCCTGGCAGAATCCCTTCCCATCCTGCCATTTCCTATTTATAACTCTCATCTCCGGGGCTGTTTGTTGGTGTCTGTCTTCCCACTGCTCTATAATTCTCAGAAATGTCGGCTCGCACTGTGCGGTGTCTGTCACGAAACAATAGCCCAGTGAGGCTGGGTCTGCATTGCAGGCATGTGCCTAGAGGAGAGAGAAGCCCAGGTTCCTCTGTGCTGGACTATTCCACCCAGCCTCACACTGGCCTGGAACCCACTGTGCACCCAAGGGTGACCTTGTATTTTCTGATCCCTTTGCCTTCAACCTCCCTGCTGGTAAGATTACAGTTGTGTCCACCACCTCCAGTTTATGCAGTGCCTGGGATCGAACTTAGGGCTATGTACCTGCCAGGCAAGCTCTCTACTCTACATCCCCGAACAAAGGACTAGAATATTTTGGAATAAAACTATGTGAATAAGATGAGTTTTCTCCCAGATCATAATAAAATTCTACAGTTCTGTGATCTCCAAGATTGTGATGAGCCCATTTCTCTTTTCAGTAAATGCATTAATTGTGAAAAGCAGAGCACTATTTCTGGGGCTCCATTCAGGGTCTCTGTCTCCCTTACATGCACAGAATTTATACAGATATATATATATAACACATAACATAACAACAAAGCAGCAACTGAGTCCCACACTTTGTCCATATATTTCTTATTATGACAACTGGAAAGCTATATACAAAAGATCAAAACATCAAAGACATCATGCAGTTTCCACTTTACTGATATCAGAACAGCACACTGGCACTGTATCTCTGGGGTTTACTTTTCCTCAACTGGCCACATAGGAATAGTCTCCAAAATCCTAAAGATCTGCAAGTCCAGCGTGTGCTAGGAAAGCAGTGTCCTAGGCAGTTGGGCAGGAAACGCAGTGAAGCCTCACGAAAGACCAGACTTACTGTGACGTCTGCAGAGGACACGCCCATGCCCTTGCCGTAGGGTGCTTCTGCTCAGGAGAACAAGGAGAGGGAGACAACCATGAAGTTACAGGAGCAATTGGTTCACTTCTTTTTTTTCTCCAGGCACATCAATTAGTCACTGTAGGCTCACAAAGGAGTGTTCTGTAACTTTCCGTCAAGAGAAATACTGCTAAACTTAGCAAGAGAAAAAAGATGGCCTTTGAATTTCCGGTGCCCTGGCAGTTTTCCTTCTTTGTGACACAGATGCTGCCCTCCCTCAACACAGGTCTGAATGCTGGATGCTTCTCTCTTTTGGGTATAATTGCATGTGCTGACATTTCTCTATGGCTCCTGCTGAAGAAGTTGTCCACCCCCCCCCACACACACATGGTGCCACAGCCAATACAAACTCATGCACTGTTGGTACATTCCTCTGCAGGGACACTGAAGCCTAAGCTCTAGCTCTTGATGTGATGTTGAGGCCAAGCCGGGCGGCCAGCAGTGGCAGGCAGTCTCCTGTTGCTCACTAACAGTAGAGATTTACAACCCCTTGCTGGCCTTCCAGAATAGGGGCCAGGGTGGCTCTTGTCCTACCTTGAAACTGGCCAAGGTCGGTGATGTCTCCTGCATATCTCTTCCTGTTTTTTCGAGGCCATTAAGACATATTAGACAGTACAGCCCCTGTGCCAGTTCCAATTTTATGCATGTGCCTGTCACTTATCTCAGGGACGAGGGACTAAAGCAGGCCTTTCAGTGGTAGTATGGGTAAGGCTTGACACTATAGCTTTCTTTGGTTTTTGAATGCTAAAGAGAAAGCTTAACCAATTGCCACCTTTAACAAAAAACCAAAAACAAGCGATTCATGTTAAAAAACACACACACACAAATAAAAAATTTAAAAAAGAAAACCCATTCTTCCATCTTCTCCTGTTTGCTAGTGCAACAAGAAGCTTGTGCTACACAGCAGGCACGGCTTACCTCTGGGGTCTTTCAATTTACCTTCAATTCACCCCCAGAGCTGTCCACACACTTTCATTCATGCTGGCACCTTGAAATTATTCTCTTCCTGAAGACTATGTCATATTCTCTCCAGAGAACCTCAACCAAACCTGACGCTTCTACGTGCCCTGCTGAGAGACCATCACACACACACACACACACACAACACACAAACACAGATACACAGACACACACACAGAGATGCACAGATACACACACACATATACAGACACAACACACACACAGATATACACACACACATATATACACATACAACAATAAACACACATATACATGCATCACTCATAAACACACATACACCATTCACATGTACACACACAAACTCGCGTATACACACATACACCAATTGAGCACACCCACACATATACACACCACTCATGTGCACGCATATACACTCACACACATATGTACAAATATACACAGATACATACACACACATGCACATACCCCTTCCACGTTAGCTAACACTCTCCTGTCCCTCCCTCTTCTTCTTCACAGTATGCTGAATATACATACAGGTAATCTTTCCCCCATAGCATCACAGCGCGGCCGAGAGCTCTGCCCCCTCCAGCACCTGTGCCTGCCATCCTAACTCCCTCCAACTTCACTCTCACGCTTCTGTTGGAAGGCTGCTAAAGGTGCTCCTTTCAACCTGGTGTCGCTAATGATGGTTCAGAGGTTAGAAAACACTGGTGGAATTTATTTTCTCCGTTGTGACCCCCAAAATGACGCCTCATGGGCAGAACTGGCTTGGGAGACTCTTTAGTCTCAGTTTTGTGCAGTGACCTAACTGCCGCGTTTTAAGGCTTGATGTACATTAGCAGTTAATCACAGGAGTCGAAGAAAAGCATCACAGCCCTGGGGAATGCAGGTTCCTGGGGTGATCCATGAACGGGTTCTGACTTAGATCACCAAGAGCTCGGTTCGAGAGTGTTCAGGCTTGGGCAAGAGACTTCCCTTCCTCAATAGTAACATGTAAGAGGTACAGCATCTGCCCGTGGTATTAAGGTGCGCATCAAATGGCCGATGTGTGTCAAAGCCAGGCACTAATTACTCATAGACTTTGTGTGGGCAGGGGGAGGGGGAAGGGATAGTGCTAGAAGACGAAACTGCACTCTTACAGGGGCTCTTGGGCAGCTGCAGAGATCATCCCCCCAACTTAAGAGGTAGCTGTTGTTGCGCTTCTGGTACAATGAGAATTCAGGAGGTCTTATCATGCAGTGTTTCAAAATAGTTAGGAAATACAGTTTTGTGTAAAATGTCTAATTTTAAATGTTGTCGATGAGTATATTTCACCACATTGCCCAGTCAAATATACAACTATGGGCCATCATCAGTATCTTTAGTCACAAGGGAATAGTAGGCATAGCCTCTTTGCAATGTTTTACATGAATTTACTTCATTTATTGGCATATACCAGGCTCCTGCCCACAGCTCCTATTCGCTGTCTCTGTACTGACTCATCTACCTAACAATCACCCATTCTTCACTTTCTCCTTATATTGGCTACAGAAGGTTGAAAGCAGCAACTGACCACCCAAGCAAAATTTAATTGAGAGAGTGAATTGCTACAATTACCCTTTTGCATTCCTTGAAAATGTACTTTCCGGTGAAGTAAGAAGCATCCAAATTCTCTCCAGGGTCTTCACAGAGGCCCACTGTAGAAGTGCTGTGCAGAACGAGGCCCACGATACTTCCAGATCCACCCTTTGCTTAAAAAATGGCCAAGTTGGAGGTGAGGCAACAGCGACCTTTGTTCCCCAAAGCTTCCAAAGTGGCTCTGGAGCCTCCGAAGGCCTTATCTTTCGTTTCCAGACAATCAGCCTCCCCCATTCCTAAGAACACTGCCCATGTGTTTCTTTCCTCAAACATGAGCCCTATACACTCACAGAACTGTCTGGCCTCCCTGTCCTGACTAAAGCAGTCTTCATGGCCAAGCAGACAAGAGGAATTGTTAGAAAAGCATCTAGTCCCCAACTTCCGTGCCTGATGATCATGAAAACTGTCATTTAACTGTCGCTCTTCCAAACAATAGCCTCGTTATTTGGTCCCTCAACAGTTGGGCATTTATTTTTTATCCAGCTGCATAGAGCATTTGTACCTGCATTGAGCTTTATTCCATTCCAAAGGTGTCATTTTAGGATACCTGCGTTTTCATTTAAGGTTTAAAATCTTGCAGCCAGTAAAACAACTCAGGGTCATAGTAATTTGGGAAGAGGCTTGTCTTTGAAGTCTATGTTTTAAAAGGGCTTGAAATAGGAGAAAAACATTTGTTTTACTTATTTACTGTGGTTAAAAGGACTGTTACATTTGCTTATAAATCACTTATAATTTGAGGAAAGATAACTTCTTTGCAGCTGCAGAGAACGGCCCTCTTGCTGCCAACTTATTTTCCATGTGGGTTCAGTAATAAAATCATGGTCAGAAAATGAAAGACCTTGGAATTTGTTCGGAGTCCTTTTTTGAACTTTTTATACAAAACACTTCTGTTCTATTAGTATAATCCTATTTGACTTGCTTCTCTTCGTCAAAGAAAAGAAAGAAAGAAAGAGAAAAAAAAAAAAAAACTATTATGAGAGGGCCAGGAACAAAGGGTTTCCCGCCCCTCTTGGGCTTTTGATCCTCACATTGGCCATAACAGGCCTCCAACAACAGCCAATAACTTCCGGCTTCAAAGGAGGAGAAGCGGGCTGCAAATGAATGTGCCTCCCAAAGAGGCCAGTAGGCTCGCTGCTGCTCTCCTGACCCCTGTATACAATCGCTTTGCGCCCTCTGTGATGATACAATTACCATTGTACCTCCAGAGAAACCCCCGCCACTATTTTATGGCCAGCGAATTTGCCTGCCCGTGTCTAACACAGTCATGGTGTTGAACTCTACCATTTCACACCATGCATGTGTTAAGATAATCAAAGACTGTGAAGCACTGAGAATCTTTTGTTCTGTAGAGAAACCCCAGAATAGAAACCAACAGATTTTTGGACAATTCACCATAGCAAGATTTTTCTACACGAGTCCTTTGGCTGATGTTGCAATTGTTTTACACAGGAAAAAATAAAAATAAAGATGAACATTGGATGCTACCCTGGTTCCTCACAAAGAAGAAAAAAAATATTCATAAGGTTAGGACGTTTCTAGTTCAGCAACTCTATCAACATTCAATTAACTTCGGATGCTAGACCATTAGTGTTACCAGATTCGTTTAAGAACCTGCTGGGACCCTTTAGGTTTTTATTCCAGATTCTCCCCACATCCTTTGCCTTCTCCACATTATGCTGCATTTAAACCAATCTGTTTACAGCAGCTCAGCAGTAAAGGTGGACCAAAACCTAGGATGCTATGGTCCATACTAGAAGGCAGAAAGACCAAGGGCTGCCATTGCTACTCAGTGTGAATGCTCCGTTTCCTCACAGCATCCTCACTCCTTCGGAATGTCTTACTTAGTTAGCCTTTAAGAGAGAGGGAGAGAGAATATGGTGGACCCCTGGAACCAAACTTGAGTGTCCAGACTTGCACACAAGTGCTGTCACCCACTGAGCCATCTCATTGGCCCCCTCCTTCCTCACTCTTGCCCTTCATGAGGCCTTCACACTCACTCTGTTTTTGCTCATCTCCTGTCCAAACGTTCTTCTATCCCTGTCTCTCTTTAGAAATGCCTTTCCTGGGCTGAAGAGATGGCTCAGGGGTTAAGACTTTGCCTCACAAGCAGAAGGTCCTGAGTTTGGATCCCAGGTCCCACATAAAAAAACACCAGGTAGAAACACTGTGGCTGCATTTCTTGCTCTAGTGGGCAGAGCCTGGGAAATCCTGGAGCGAAGCAAGGAGGTAAAAGCAATCCAGGATGATTCCCTAAGTCACCCTTGGCACTCCACAGGTTCACACAGTGTCTTGTGATACACGCCACACACACACACACACACACACACACACACACACACACACACACAAATAAAGTTCACGAAAAGAAATGCCTTCCCTAATACAGATCTCTTCAGCTCAAACTACAGTGAAATTCTTTTCCTTAACTTACAGATTCAGTACCTAAAAGAGCAGACCATGTATCACCCTGCCATGAATTCATGTCCTCACTCACTCACTGTTCTGAGTGAGAATCCATTCATGTGACAGAGCTCTCTCCAGTACCTACTATATCTTTAACATAACGTCAAGAAGCCTTGTGTGATAGATTTTTATTAATGAATACAATTTACTCCAGCAAGGAAAGAGAAAATGACACATGACACAGGTGACATGTGTGGCAACGCAGAACATGCTGAGCGTTGTGAAAGATATAGAAACTCATCTGTGATTCAGAGGAAGAGGCTGCTGGCTGCTCTCTCAAGGGAACAGCTAGGATGGTGTGCTCTTCGTGACAGCATGGAAGCCTCCACAATCACATTAGCCCCAAAGTCCAGTCACCTGTCTGCCTGTTCCCACTTGCTGACGTGCTTGGCCTCTGCCTTGATGCTCTAACTGGGTTACAAGCTGGAAACAGACTAGAATCTTGTCACATATTACACAGTTCTTTCTAAATAGTCATGCAAACAATTATTGGGTTCACTCAACAAAGTGTTATTTAATCTGTTTCTAGATGTCATACGCAGGGTAGGTACAAAAATGAGCGCAGTTACAAATTCATTGCTGGTAGTTGAGACATTTTTTTCAATGTGATGCTCATGTAACTGAGAGACCTCAAGGGTCAGAAGAGTGAATGACGATCAATTTCAACAAGGAAGGATGATACAGGTACCACTCGTGGGTGGCAGGGAAGCCTGGACAGAGCTTCACGGGGGAGTGACATTGGACAGATGGACAAAGATACAAGTGTTTCTGATGAAGGAAGGAAATAGACAGAGGCCTGAAGTGGTGATGAAATGGGAATTAAAGTTTTAGGATATGTCATAGTTAGGTACAGGTGTTAACTTGATAGTTAGGGTTTGAGATCTAGGGACATTTGTCTAGTTGATGGGGGAGGCCCAGCCCATGGTGGATGGGACTAGTCCCCAGATAGGTGAATAAAATGGAGAGAACTGTGGGAGAAAGCAGGAATCCTTGTGCATACTTGACCAGACATGCTGGTCTGGCAAGTAAAGATTATCCCTTTCTCAGCCATTACATGGAGATGGTGTGGCCAGTTCCCCCGGCCTTTGGTGTTTCAGTGAGCTCTCCTGCCAAGCTGAACTAAGAACTATAATCAGTCTATTGTAAGAGAAAATAAACCTTGTTCCCTTAAACTGTGTGTCATGATATTATCTGTAACACTGCAGGTGAACTGCAACAGGGCTAAAAAAAATCCTTTTTTTTTTTTGACCACACTGAATCTTCTTATAATATCTTTCATATCCACAAACAATATGGAATTAACTTTAAAAAAACTACCCTTAAGTTTAACCTCCTATGTAATAAACTATCATGAATTATGAAAGAAAATTTGAAAAATTGTGATCTGGGAATCCTTATCACCTTAGAACTTACCGAATCTGTGTCATTCATTCTAGTTATTCATATGATGTCATGATAAAATAGTCTGAGCCAAGCAATTTAGGGAGATAGGGCTTATTACTTGGCTTACAGTTTCAGAGGAGATGGAATACATCATGCTGGGGAACACGTGGCAACAAACAGAGACAATGGTGCCCAAGCAAGAGGTTGGCTGCCTTTCTGCACTGCAGAAACGGAGAGACGGGAAGCAAAGTTGAGTTACCAAACTTCGAGGCCCGCCCCCAATGATCTGCTTCCTCCAATAAGACTCCACCCCCTACCTAACCTTCCCAAACAGCGCCATCATGGGAGGAACTAGTCTTCAAACACATGAATCTGTGGGTGATATTTTGCAGCCATGACACCCCTAAAATAAGCAACTTCAGTCAGCGAGTGACTCTATCTTAAGATCACTACTGTTTCAGACTCTTAAAGATTATTTCTCATCACATACAACTTGGTCGGTTCTCAAAGTAGAATTCCAAGCAGGATTCATCAAGGCAACTTTGTAAACTAGCACCAGAACTTGAAATTTTGGGAGAGTCAGGAAGTCTAATAGCTGAGTTTTGGTGAAAGGACCCTTTCATGTAGCCTTTTAAAGATTTTCCAGGATTGTAGTGGAAAGCAAACAAACCAGAGAAATTTAGTCTGATAACCCTCTCTATAACAGGACTTTGCCATCATTGACTGCCCTCCCTCCCACTGCTCTCGCTGAAAATCAAAGCCCAGTGCAGTCTGATGATTTTTCACTTTTTTTAAAGTGCCTATTTAAAGTGGACAAGTGAATATTTCACTTTGAACCCTCATCTGTTGTTAGAACACTTCTCGAGGTAGCTACTTGGTCAACATTCCCATGTTTCCATTGAGTATGAATTGCTCATAGGCACACATCCTGTTGACAAATTAGGGAGCCACAAATAAATGTAGAGTTCATTCTCAACTTTCATACTTAGATACAGGTGTCAACTTGACGATTGAAGGTTTGAGCTCTGAGTACATTTGTAGAGAATTAATAGTTGAGGTAAGCCAGGAGATTGTCTAGTTGATGAGGAAGACCCAGCTATGGTAGGTGGAGCTAGTCCCCAGGCAGGAGAATAAAGTGGAGGGAACTATTTAAGAAAGTTGGCAACCTTGTGCATACTTGGCCAGACATGCTGGTCTGGCAAGTAAAGATTGTCCCTCTCTCAGATATTATATGGAGATGGTGTGGCCAGTTCCCTTGGATCTTTGATGATGATTTAAGCTTTCCTGCCAACTGGACTAAGAACTATAAACAGACGATGGTAAGAGAATAAACCCCTTGGTCCCTTTAAGTTGTTTGATGGTGATTTATCAGCCAACAATTCAGGTGAACTGATACATCAGAAATTATTAACTCCAGTTAATTTCAAGGGACTCTAAGGTCCTCAGGAATATGGATTATGCTGGCAGGAAGTGAAAAAAGTCAATGAACTCTGAGGCAGGGCAGAATGGGGGTCAACTTTCCACAGCACAGATTTCTGTCATATTCCTGATCCATTTTACAAATTCGGACATAGCGAAGACTTTTTCCTGGAATAGCAACGAGGATGTTTTCCTGAGTTCTAAAATAATCCAACTTGATTCTCTGTTCAAAGGCAGGAAATGTCTGACTCTATATTGCAATTCTCCTTTCTCTTTTCCAGGGATCTGGACCAGGATTAGAGTCATAAGACAGAACCTATTGATGCAGCTCGGGCAAAATCTGACTTCTCCTTATGCTAGCATGTCTTCAAAGACAATTACTATCACTAAGACCTGCTCCTGACTTATGCTTAAGGCTGAACAGCACCTCTAACACTCCTATTCCACCTCCAATTCCTATTTATCATGACAACTTGACATCCCTCCCAAGTGTGTATGGGACCACTTCCCTTCCACGCAGCTCTCCCTCCATGTACCTCTTCCCTTTCCCCGGTATACCTGTCTTAACATCAGAACAACACCAGTTCACATCAGAACAGATCTGTTCTCTGCTATCGGTGAAAGGAAAGAAGAAGTAAGAATCCATATATCCCAAGGCCACAAGAAGATAAAGGGAGATCAACAACTCTGTTCTTTGAAAGAGCAGGGACACTGGCAAAGGAAATAAATCCTAGGGCTCAGCAGGATACATTTGTGAATTCCAACATTAAAGGTTTTGATCTTCCATGTCAAAGAATGATTTACTGTGAGATAATATTTACATATTCCACCAACAAGACTGAAAAGAATGGGGTCAGTTTTGTCAACCTTATAAGTTCAGCTAGGCTTTGACCTTAATGAAACTGTGTAAGTCTGTTGTTGACAGTTTGTTCAAAATCAGAACTGGACCGCTATCTTGAATCTGCCCCGGGATGGAAACAGCAGGGAAGCTCATCAGTCAACTCAATTGTGGTGTTCTCTAAAATCGAATTTCTGAGACATGAATAAAAAACTTTCCCTTAGCTTTCATAACCTACCTGTTATAGTTAGATATTGGTAACAAGTTGGCAACCGAAACCTCTGAATTCTGGATATAATTCTGAGAAGCTACTAGTTAAGTTAATCTCTGAGGAAGTCTGAAGGAATTTATTCAATTGATGGGGAAGACCTAGTCCATGGTGGGCAGGAGTAGTCTCTGAGCAGGTAAATAATGTGGAGGAAACTAGCTGAGAAAGATGGCACCCTTTGGCCTAGTCCAGTTATATCTAGTCCATTCTCCACAAGTTCAAAAAGGCTTAAAAACATGCAGTCCTATACCAGTTACTCTTCTCTGTTGTTGTGAGACGCAATTCAAACACAAGCACCTTAAGGAAGAAAAGGTAGATTTATTCAAATTATGGCTCCAGAGGGGAGATTCAGTCCATTATGGCTGAAAAGATATAGCTGGCTGGTAGAAGCTATGCAAGGCCTAAGTCACATTCATCATGGAGACTGAGAGCCATCAACTGCAAGGACAGACTTGTCCTGGAAACACAGTAGAGCTAATCAATATCAAAGCCCATCCCCTGTGACTGCCTTCTTCCATCAAGGCTTTACCTCCTAAAGATGCCATGACCTTCCCAAACAACTCAAGATTCAAGCGAACGAACCTGTGGGGGACGATTCACATTTCAAACCATGAAAAGTCCTCTTGCCTGCTCCCAAGTTAAAGCCCTTCAATGTCCTCTCACTGATCACTATTAGCATGTATCTTTCTGTACTTTCAAATATCCTTCACTTTATTCCAGGCTTCTAACTGTGGCCAGCAGCTTGCATTTTATGTTCCAATTTGTCATAGTTAGATACAGTTGCCAACTTGATAATTGAAGGTTCAAACTCTGGGCACATTTGTAAAGAATTAGTAGTTGAGTTAAACCCCAAACGAGCCTGTGGGAGATTGTCTAGTTGATAGGGAAGGCCAAGCCCATGATGGGTGGAGCTAGTCCCTGGGCAGCTGAATAAGATGGAGAGAGCTGATTAAAGAATTTGGCATTAGGAGGTAGAAACAATCCAGGATGATTCCTGAAGTCACCCTCAGTCTTCCACAGACACACACAGTGCCTTTTCTCTCTCTCTCTCTCTCTCTCTCTCTCTCTCACACACACACACACACACACATACATGTACACACACTCACGCACACACACACACACACACACACACGCACACACACACACACACACATAAATAATAATAAAACAAAAGAATTTGGCTTCTTTTGGTATACTTGGCCAGACACGCTGGTCTAGCAAGTGAGAACTGTCCCTCTTAGCTGTCCTGTAGATACACAGGTATGTTGTGACCAGTTCTTTTATCTCCTGGTGTCAATGTGGACACTCCTGCCAAACTGGATTAAGAACTGTAACAGGACTGTTGAGAGAGAGAGAGAGAACTTGTTCCCCATTAAACTAAATGCAAATGTATCAGCAACATGCAGAGCTGTCATACAACAACTACCAACCTTTCTATTCCTGCCACTTTACTTTTTTGATATTTCATTCCTCTGCCTCTCAATGCCTCTCAGATCTTTCCTTTTCTGACACATAGACACTGATTACTTATGTTGAACACTTAACTCTTTTGATAAGCTACAATTTCATTAATTCCAGGGAGAGGAATATTCTTCCTTTTGTTTACCTTACAAGTCAGTTTCTCAGTGAAACATCAAGCAATCAACTTTGGGGCTGCATATAATATAAAGAGGAGACACTCACCTCTGAACAGGAAGATCCATTTTGAACAGATGTGGAGCTGACCAAAGATTGCAAATGGAAGTCAAGGAGGATGTTTTGTTTCTCCATTGTTTCTCATCACTGAGTTCTACCATGTATTGAAATAAGTCAAGCATCCGTGTGAACACTGCAGTCACCACATGTCTGAGCTCTATCTACAACTCTTTTCTTAGCCTACCATTCCCAACCAATCCGTAGGCACGGACGAATCAGCTGACAGGTTGAGTGTTCAAAGCTCTGGAAAACTGTGTCTAGAAAGAAAGCCACTCCTACCTGAGAAGCTTCTGGAAATATTAAAGTATCGAATTCATTTAAGAACAACTGGAGTAGGGTTATGAGCAATGTGCTTAAGTGGAAATTAAGGTCCCACTGGTCTCAGAACATCTCGCCTAATGCTAGAATGGGGTCTCTAATGGTACCTACCTACTCGGGGCTGACTCGCCTGAATCAGGAAAGGCGACGCGCGTCATGCCTCCATCGTCATGAACTTTTAGCTCCAAATGAAATGCACCCAATCTAGCTTGATCATGTGTTCGCAAAGCATGTTGTAAGTGTTCAATAAATATTGGTCACATAGTAGTAATCTTATGCTTAAGGGGAACAAGAGAAAGGGCTTATGGAAATGCCACTGGGTCCTTATATGTCATCGGAGAGGAGGACCCAGTGGAGAGTTAGGCGCACACAATAAAGGACTCTCTGGGAATTGGGGGGGAGACACTGGGGGAAGGGGAGGGGGGAGGGAGGGAACTGGTAAAAAATTTTAAAATGTATAATTAAATTTTTAATAAAAAAAAAAAGAAAAAAGAAAAAAAAATAAATATTGGTCACAAAAATTGAATGAATTACAGATTTGGGGAGAGAAAACAGGAATTCTAGGAGGATTGATAAGAGATTTGAAAGTAAACTACTTGTGCCCCTGCATTTAACTGATTAAACACGAAAATGTCAGTCATCTGAAATGACAAACCACTGGCTACAAAAGTTCATGGTGAAAGATGGACCCAGATGGTCTTTGCTCAAAGGAAAATATTTGTGCGAAGATTCTCATCAGTAGAAATGTCTTTATAGTGATTAGAGATGCTTCTTACCACACTTAATTTTGATGGCTGATTCGTCCACAAGTAAAATGTTCTATAGTTTTAGAAGCATTTTCATTATAAGCAGCTCCTCCTAGCTCTACATAGTTCCATGGTCACTGTGTTACAAAGTCTTTTTTTTTTTTAACCTTTTCCTTTTTGGCCTCAACATTAAAAATCTCCTTTAAGTCATTCTGCCTTCATGGGCAAAATAGTGTCCAGTGTGCAAACTTGTCAGGGAGAGAGGGTGGTGGTTGATTGTGCATTGTGTTCTAACATAATTCTTATTACTGTTCTTTGTACAAAACACTTGATTGACTCAAATTGCGGAACAGAAAGGACCTGTGCTTGCTGACAACTATTTATACAAGGCACAATACATTCACTACTGGATAATCATAATTGTCCAGCTCAAACACTGCAAGATTTCACCATTCCATTTTTTTTTTAGAGCCTCTTTGGTAAACATGTCCCCTGGCCTCGAGGTCCTCCCCGGCTGACTGCTTTTGATTACGATTGTTTGTCTTCATTAGGAACTTCACCTATAATTGAGTGCATTCAAGGGAAAGCATGGTAAGTTGTTTCCACACCACATGCAGTTGCTTGTGTGCATCAAATCAGAGATTCTGTACTGTTGATTTTGCTCATTTCTAACTTGTTTCACTGATTGTTGGGCTTGGATGCCTCCTAAATGGAAGCCCAGTATCCAAGGTATTATTTGACTAATGTTTTAATGACCTCCCTTTATGTTGCTCCATTCAGTTTTATAGGCGATAGAAAACTTCATAAGTTCACATGAAACAGATGTACTATAACTTATCGTAGTATCAGAAATTGATGGCTGATTTGAATAAGTTCAGTAAGTTTTGCTCTCTAGTTTCTCAAAAATGGAATATTGAGCTCTTCCGGGATGCACAGAAGAAATACATGCCCAATCCTTTCCAAAAGGTCTTGGGATTTATATGGGATTCATGTCCATACTTTTAAACCAGAGTTTCCCACACACACCTTCCTTTTGTTACAACACAAGCTCCCCTACTCTCCTAACTTTCCTACTTTCTGTTGTTTTACTCGTGATGACTCATGGAACTCACTGGCCCAGGGGAACGTTGCTAGAGCAAAAGGCAGAGAAAACAGAGTCCCCGACATTACTATATCGAAATACCTGATCCTGGCCACAATATTTAAAGAGATGACCATTCCATCTCCCAAGACCCAGTTGTCTTATTAGTTTGGACCTCTAGTGAGGACAACCAATGAATGCAGAAATATGTATCAGATTGAGGATTTCATCTCCAACCAGGAAATTTAGAGAGATGGCTGTCATGGGTTCCACATCATATTTTAAGACTACACCCCACAATGTTCTAAATGACCTTCCACTAGGCTCCGTATCTTACAATCCACAACATCTCCTAATACGACCACTCTGGAACCAAACCTAAAGACACTCAAACAAATCATAACATATCCAGCAGCCAGCAGCCTGCAACCCTCAGGAAGTGTCAGCCTCTGGAAATGGTTTAGTTCACCTCACCTGAGGAATGAACCTGCTTGTTCCAAAGAACTGTGTTTTTCCCTTCCTGCCATGCTCCACAAAGACAGCTTATCCCAGGGAAGACACTGACGGAACGCTCCCCTAGGATGATGATGTCAAGCTGGTCCCAGCCTCAATCAGTACCATTGATAAAACCCCAGGCAATCACACTGATTCATCCTGTCTGTGCATCACAAAAACCAGAGGACCATCCAAGACACAGTCATCATTCTGACATTGGGGGGGGACGGTGATGATGCAATTGCTATTCCTGTAGACAGGCTTGAGTGGTCTCCATCTTTTGATGACAAGTAGCTCTGAATGTCTGGAGTTGGAACTATGTGAGCTGCAATACTGATTGGTCAGCTTATGTTGAGAAACTGAAATGAATGGTCAGAACACATCTCCTTTAAGTTGCAGATCACCCTACTGGCTAGACTGGTCCAACGACACTAGTAGATCTTGTGCTCATTCTAAGACTTCATAACCAGTGATGGACCCAGCAGGTGCTTCACCAGGAGGATTGGGGTGACTTCTGGGATACCCTGTTAAGAAAAGATATTGGGATTCATTTTTAGTTTCTGGAAATTCAACGTCAAGGGTAAAGCAACCTAGTCAACATCACATGACTTGCTAGAGTCTACGTTGGAGGTTAGAATTTGGTTTCCTTCATATTATTGTAGAATTGAAAGTGAAAACCGAGAGATATACATGTAAGTTTCTGAGTTTGCCACAATCCCAGCACTGTTGTTTGCTGATATGTCTGGATAGAAAAAAGGGGAACATTGGCCATGGGACAGTTACAGCACCTGACAGAAGGATAGTTTTGATTTCAGATGCAACAGAAAAGACACTGTAAAACAAAGATTAACACTCCTAACTAGAAGTTTCTTTAGCAGTCAGCTTCTCTCTCTCTCTTTCTCTCTCTCTCTCTCTCTCTCTCCATCTCTTCCCCCAAGATGAAGAATAAATGATCTGTAGTTAACAGCTCTTGAGTCCAAATTCTTTATTATCTGGCCTAAGCTTAGTACCTCTGCAGGATGTGCTAAATGCCAAAGGCCCTTCGACCTCACAAAGCTTATCTCTCATCTTTGGAGCACAGCTATAGCTTCAATTGATTATCCTGTGATGATCAAAAAAAATGGTACTCTCAATGACATGAGCTTGAGCTATTTAGGATGTCTTAGTAGAAATGTCTGCCAATTATAATAGAGCTTTGTGGGAAAATAGTGTTTTTTTTAATTTTATTTAGTGTGTGTGTGTGTGTGTGTGTGTGTGTGTGTGTGTGAGAGAGAGAGAGAGAGAGAGAGAGAGAGAGAGAGAGAGAGAGAGAGAGAGCGCACTGTGTGCCCCTGTGGAGGACCAAGGGTGACTTTGGGAATCATCCTGGACTACTTCTACCTCCTTTTTGCTTCACTCTGGTTTTCCCAGGCTCTGCCCACCAGGGCCAGAAGTGCAGGCTAACCTCCTTTCTGCCTGTCATTTTTTTCACAGGACTTGGGATCCCAACTCAAAACCTTCTGCTTGAGAGGCAGACTCTTAAGCCCTGAGCCATTTTGCCAGACCAGAAAATGGTGTTTGAGAATTGAAATGTATGGAACTGGGTCACTAAAGCCTTGAAAATTACAGATCAGCCTAGGGTGGTGGTGCGCACCTCTAATGCCAGGGACTCAGAGGGTAGAAGCAGGAGGAGCTTAAGTTCAAGGCCAGTTTGGGTCGCTGAGGTAGTTCACAACCAGCCTGACTCCCTCTTCAAAATAGAACTGAAAGGGGCTGGGAGTAGAGCTAACGGTAGAGTGCTCACATAGTGACCTATCTAAGTTCTGTGCTCAGTACATAAGTAAATAAATAGCAACTGCTGCAAATTTACAGGCAGTTTACTTTCCATCAGCCTTATTCAGAACCACAGTCAGCCAAGCATCTTCAGTCTTAAGACCTCAGGCCTTCATTTCCTCTTTCTTAATGATTTACATTAGGCTTTGAGGTCATATGTCCTAACAGACACCATTTTCATGGAAAGGGAAAACCCGACCTTTTATTTGACTACTTTAGCCTGCTATAAAAAATACACACACACACGTATATATATATTATTCATGTACTTACTGGAGAGGGGAGGGGAGATGGTAGGTATACACATATCACAGTGCATGTGTAGAGGTCAAAGGACAGTTTTCAGAAGTCATTGCTTTCCTTCCACCATATGAACTCTGGGCATTGAACTCAACTCAAGTTGTTCAAGTGACTTTTCCTACTGAGCCATCAGGCAATCCCCTCTTATTTGCCTTCTTTATCTGCTGTCCCCACTTCTTCACAAAGCTTAATACATTGGAATGTGCAGCCATTCTTAGAGCCGCTAAACCATCTGTTGCAAACACTAAGCAAAGCCATGTCTATAGGATCTTTGCTTTCCCGTTGAGTTCTTTATATAGAACCAAATGCTTTGCTCTTGTTGGGAGGAAACTTATTTCTAATTACTTCAAAACATTTATATGTCAGAAAAAAATATCCTTGCACAAATGGACATGACTTCACATCATACTGACATCATCCCCTACTTATGAATTGTGTCTCTGTTAATTCATGCTAAGTAAGCATGCACTGTGACAGAAGGGGCTGCAGGGCTCCAGTCGTTCTGCTCTAGGATTGAGAAAGTATCAGAATGACAACATGTTCATGGGCACATTGGACTCCAACTCTCTCTGAGAACCACACCTGTGGCTAAAGTAAACAACAGTAAAAAGTACATATTGAAGATGGGCTGAGAAGGCGGCTCAGAGGTTAAATCCTTTGCCCTGCAAGTGAAAGGACCTGAGTTCTGATCCCCAGATCCCACATTGAAAAATGCCAGGCAAAGAGTACAGTGGCCTGAAATTCTAGCTCTGGAAGGCGGAGCCAGGGAAACCCCAGAGCAAAGCAATAAGGAGGAAGAACAATCCAGGATGTTTTCTGGTGCCAGTCAGGGCTCCACAGGCACACGCGCTCAAGTGTCCTCTTCTACACACACACACACACACACACACACACACACACACACACACACACACGCACACGTGGAAACATTTTTTAAATTAAATTTTAAAAAGAAGAATATTGAGTGGAGTTCGGTATGTCTCAGCTGAAGTGGATGTCCAACAGAGCAGGCGTGTGGAGCAGATTTATCCTGTTGTGCTTTCTCCCAAGGTATGCAGTGGGCCTTTTTGACAGAAGAACCTGGGCTGGAATTCTAAACTGATGATCACAAATGCATCTTAAATCCAGATAAAAGGATAGATATGCAGAGGTGGGAATTCTTTGTTTTCTTTTTCTTTTCTTTTTTTCCATTAAAGGGGAGAAATCAAAGAGCCAAGAAATGGAAGAACTAGGGGCCACCTAGATTCTATCACCTGGACCCTGCAAAGAGGATTTCACCACATTCGCACCCTGAATTGCGACATACCCAGTGTTATCCCTTGTCCTCACAAACCATGTAATATGTCCTCACAGTTCACAACCATGATGGGAACTGCTACTCTAGTCGTACACATAGATCAGCCCCTGTGAGGAACAACTGGCTCAGGTGCGACTTCAGCACCAAGGAGACCTCCAAGCCTATGGCAACCTTAGGCAACTTGGTGCCGCTAGGGAAAATCTAGGCTACCCTGCACTTTGTCCAGGCTTTAATGTGTGTGCATGCTAGGTAGGTTTCAGTTCCATAAGTTATGTCACCCCTTTTCCAGGTCAGACAAGCTTACTGCACTATATCAGACCCCACCTCCAGAGAATTAAATTTACAGGAAGAGTAAAAATATAAATGTCTAACTTAAAATAGTAGTAATAAATGCCATACATACGATGGTGTGTATTTATATTTGATTGTGTGAAATCGACCTTCTACTCATGAAAGCCATTTCAGGGGGAGAAAAGCCAATCCTCCCCCATGCAGCAATTTTGATATTGAGATGCTATTAAATATGTAATATAGAAGATGTTATTAAATAAACACCAGATCGGGTTTTCTGCATCAAAAATTTCAATAATAATGTGAGAACAGCCAATTAGTCTTCTGTCTCAATGGCATCTGATTCTGTCCAGTTCTCTAAGAGATTTTCCCTTTCCTCCAAGAAATAAGGCACTTGCAATGACAAAGGGACATAAGAAAAAAATGAGCCTTGGCTCAGGCTGTCTTTTTTCCCCCTTTTATTTCAAAAGAATAATCTGGAACAAGGAATACTTTGGCGAAGTAAAACAGATGATCTTAAGAGGATGGCACATTCTGCAGGCGTTATTGATTTCTCTTCCTAAGTCATTTCAGTGATACAATCTTGAGCCGAGTGACCATCGATAGTAAATGATTTCCAGCCAGACACTCAATCGTCAGACCTGCTTCTTCCAAAGGGTTTTGCGCTGCTGGTGAAAATAGGTACAGGGTTTTGGAAAGAGGAAGGGTAAGACAGGAGATGTGAACACTGGAGGATTTTTCTTACGACAGTGGACTGTATCGCTGCAATTACAGAAGTGCAGATGAAAAAAGAACTCTAGTGCCTGATGCTCCTTTTTATCATCCTTTTTCTCAGGCTTTGGAAATTACATTAAGTAACTAGATCTATTGCTTCCTGAGCCCTAGACCTAAACCACCCAGGGTTCAGATTTCTCATATGAAAGAGCGAACATCAGATACAGCAAGTCCTCCTCCAAAGATCAGTGATGTCCTGTTGCCTGGGCAGTAGAGTCAGTGGGATGTTTTCTTCTTAGTGAGGCTACCCGAAGCTCCAAGACAGCCCATACTCATGCCAAAGCCCTTGGAGTATTCAAACTATAAAATCTCGAGTTTAATCATAACATTCAGTTTCTTCCGTATATATGTGTGCATGTGTGTGCGTGCAGGTGTATGTGCCCGTGTGTGCAAATGTGTCTAGAGATCTATGCTGAGAGTCTTTTTCAGTTTCTCTCTCCCTCAGTTTTTAAGACGGGGTCTCCCACTAAACCTGGAACCCATCAATTCAGCTAGGCTGGCTGGCCTGTGAATTCCAAGGACTTTGCTGTCTCTCCCTTCCCACCATTGGGGTACAGATATACACCACCATACCTGGCTTTTTATGTGGGTACTGTGAATCTGAACTCAGGTCCTCATGCTTATACTGCATGCATTTTACTCACTGAGATAGCTCCCCAACCCCCCCCACCCCGAAAAAAAAATTTATGTTTCAACACAACTTTCGGGCACACAGTCAAAAGAGTCCAAACTCATTCAGATTACATTCATAGCTTTCAAACCATACACATTTTCATTAGGATTTCTTCAGGCGAAGGTGATTCTGAATGTATGTTAATTCTTGGAAAATCAGGGTGCCAAGAAGTTACGATTGGTCTATCTATTTAAAGTGAAAATAGGGACATTGTAAGAACATGACTTAAGTGGCAAGTAAGTTCAGCAGGTAAGACTCCTATTGGCAAATCTGGCAACCCGAGTTCAATTCCTGAAAACCTACATGCTGGAAGGGAGAACTGACTTCCAAAAGTTGTTCCCTGTCCTCCACTCGTTGTGCTACGGCACACCTGGATGTCCCTGCCCCTCACCATCTAGCAGACAGTTCTAGGAACCTCTTGCGAGATAGTCATGGGGAAAGTGGCATCTAAATGCTTTCACAAGAGCCAAAGTTTAACAGGAAAGAGAAAGAACGAAGCAAGCTGCACCTCCCGTGTTTGCAAAGCTTACTGCTCTGCGCTTTGTCCCCTGCACACAGAACATTGCCACGGGTTCATGGGCTCATAAATTTGGCCAGCCAGGTGGCTAAGTTTCATCTTCGTTTACTGAAAGGCAAGCCTGCTCACCAAGTAGATATTCATTAGATTTGCCGGCTCCAAACAACTCATCATCTGATATCCAGCTGATCAGTTTAAATTACCACTAACTTCAGGATAATTGTGTCTCTAATTATAACGATGCCGAAAGACTGAGGAAATTATCTTGGCTTCTTCCAGCATACCATAGCTCTAACCTCCCAAGTCTCAGTTATGGGAATCTGCCCCTCCATAAAGGCTTTTTGAAAATAAGAGGGGGGTAGAAACAGTGATATGAGATGAGTTTTCTAAACCCAAGAACTGGTTTTGTTCGAAAAGACTGTTTCTTACCTCAAATAAAGACCACCAAGAACAGGTTAGCTGACTCGATGTCAGGGGGAGATGGTTTAGGGACTGGCAACGTGCTTGCCTGTGGTGAAGGATACGTGGGGACAGATTGGCAGAATACCTTCTCTCCCATTGGCAGTAATTGATATATAATAGCTTAATTAAGTCTCTCACTTTCTTTAATTGCACACTGGTGTCTCACCTTTGAACTATGATCCCCCAGTTTCAACTGTGAACAACAGAATGTCTTTCGGATACTTTCACTTAACTCTGTCTCCATCCTCTCAAAATTGAATCTGTCTCCATTTGATACAGAACAGAAAATTCAGTGCTGAGAGGGAGAAAAGTCAGCGTGTACCTCAGAAGTCACCCCTGAGCTGATCTCCCTGTAGTCAACAAGAAATACAGGGCAGGCAGAAGGACGCAGGAATCAGTTTTAGCACAGAACTGAGTGGTGAAGAAAGGGGGAGGTATGGAGAGGAGAGAAGGGAAGGGAGGGAGAAGGTGGGTACTGGGGGGCATCCTGATCTCTTTTTATCTCTATTCCCATCTCTTCCTACATCAAGGCCTGTGACAGAAGGAGGTATTGGCTATTCAGAAAGTAAGTTTCATGGCATTGGTGCCTGACATTTCTTTGTAAATTGCCTAAGGGCTCTCAGAAATAAATGTTACACCACCAAGGTCTTTCATCTTGTTCTAATATGAATCAAGAGCAGATCTCTTAATCCACTGGGTAACCATTCCTATTTGTTCCTTTGGATATCGTTCAGAGCCATTAATCACTCTAGCAGCAGTTGCTTCTCACAGGAGATGTGAGGAAATGATAATGTTTTATTCGAGTAATTAATCCTGTGGCAGATGTGGAGTTTCCAAGACTACTACTATCACTGGCACCCTGACAGGCTTCTGAACACATACTCCAGCACTAGTTAGTAATGATTTTAATATGCTAATGCTATGTTAGTCATAAACAAGAAACATTCAGGCCTTAAGTTTTATATAAGTGCTATTATTTGCTAGGGCTTTTCAGAGAAGACTAGTGATGGGGTTTTTATATTCTTAATGCTGCTGTTGAATAAACAGTGTCCAATTAACATACCAGCTGGAAGCACACCATTCCTCAGTTCTATTTCTTCCCATAATATTCAACATTTGTAAAGTGAATAAAATAATTCAGGATGAAGCTAATGGCCATTCGGGGAAGTTCTGTAGTAGATTATTTCTCTAACGATGTGACTTTGGGTCTTGGAAATTCAAGACTGACAGGGCTCCAGCAAGAAGTGCGAGGAAAAAACACTGACAGAATTTAATAACATGAAAGATTTCTCAAAACCACAAAGCCACCATCCTGGCTGGGTCACCCTGGTGTAGCTTTTATCACTGACAAAAGTCATTCTTTCTTAACTATTTATCCTGCGTTCACCTCAGCTCCAATCTAAAACTCACCTTTTTTTTTTTTTTTTTTTTTTTTTATTTCTCCCTGGTTTGCACTAGGCAGTAATCTCCAGACAAAGTGCCTTCTGTCTACCTTTCTTCTTGTCACATTTTCTCCTTAAATATGTTTTAGTGTAATAATAAATTGCCATCCATGGTAACGTGCTTCATCATAATTTTTGCTTCATGCTGAATTTGTAAAATGGCAGCAGTCGCTGACAGTCCACAAAGCTAAAAGCAACAACAGGGTGCTGCAGGAGCTAGCTGCAGGTCAAACCTCGGAAACTGGGAAGGAGAAAACATTGCCTGACTGCTTAGCTGTTTAACTTAAAAAAAAAAAAAGTTTAACACAGTAAATTTGGGAGCTATTTGCTTGTGAGTTGAGACGGAATGCCAAAAATACTTATGTGTCGGGGTGAGGCCCACGGAGGGGCACATCCCCTACTAAAAGGAGTGGGTTTTAGCAAGGTCAGGAGTCTTCCTGAACTTCCTTCCAACAAACCCTCCGTGAAGTCCTTCATCCTACCAAGAAGAGACTGTGGCTGCTCTGTTAGGCAGCCCTGCTGTGGTGGCCGAGCAAAACGATCTTCTGAATATCGCACAGATCCATCACATACATACTGAAACTGCCCGGCCAGAGGCACAACATGGATGATACTGCAGAGGAAGGGAGACACCCGGAAGCCGGAGTCTCTGTGGCTACCTAGAAGGCCCTTCTCCTTCTTAGCCTTTCTTTACCTTTTGGTCCAGGGAAGGACCGCTGACACCTGATTAGTATCCCTAAGGACAGTCCATGTCCCAAGTATGCGCCTTATTTAATGTGCATCCGAGACCAGCATTACTTTCTCCATTATAGACGACAGGCAGCCTGGGTAATGAAGTTACTGTGGGTGAGACTCTCCAATCCAGTTTCGTCTGGCTCCAGATTCTGCCTTCATTGTTTCCTCTTCTCATTTTCCCAGCGCCACCATATTCCTTGGAAAATATTAGCAGTTCTACAGTAGAACAAAAATTAGTGCTGCTTCTGAGAACACCACAAATTGACTAACGATTTTGAAAAGTATTCTTTGCATTGTCAGAACACAGTTTTCCCTTTACAGGACATTTGCTTTAAAATAATAATTTAAAAAAAAAACTACATCTACATTGAATTTTTTCACTGGAATAAAAAGTATTCAAAACTACACCAGAATTAAAAGTTTGATAGTTTTGCTCTTGTTTTTCGTATGTCTTTTTTTGAGCAAAGTGAAATGTCACTTTTTTGAGACTATAGGGTGTGCCTTCCCCATAAACTGGCATAAATCTCCTAATCAAATTTCAAGATTTTTAGCTATTTAAGCATACCTCAATTGATGGATAGCCCTACATGTCATACATCTACAAGGCAATAAGTTTCTGTCTTAGTTTCTTTTCTTTTCTTTTTTTCTTTTCTGTAATGAATACATGGCCCAAACAATTTAGAGGGGAACAAAGGGTTTAATCCATCTTAGAACTTCAGGCTACCAGTCCATTATGGTAGGGGACAGGTGTAAGGGAAAGGACCACATGATATACACGATGAAGGGGATGTACTTTCTAGCTTGCTAGTCTATCACCTTGCAACTAATTCTCTCTACATCTTACCCCCCTGCCTGGGGAATGGTCCCATCTACTACAAGCTGGGTCTACTCACATCAATTAGATAACCTACTATAAACTTGCTCATAGGCTTGATTACCAAACAAACCTTTATGATGTGTCAAAGGACTCTCAATTGTCAAATGGACACCTACAAATAATTGCCACAGTTACCTACTGGTGAATTAAGATTACATTAGGGCCCATATTATTTGTACTTCCCTTTATATAGCCTTCTTCCATTTCACTGGTCTCTTGTTCAGTCTGTGGAATTTTGTGAGAATTACAGTACTCTTCCTTTATCATTCTTTAAAAGAAAATGTCTTCAGATTTCAGTGCTATGGGCTGTAGGAAATGTGTAATTAAGACCCCTAAGATAATGTCTGCAAATCTTTCATTCATTCCTTCCACAGGAAACTCATATTTCCTTAATAAATTGCTTCAATAATTCAACAAGTCATTATTTCACACCCATGATGTGGTGTGAAATATGAAATGTGCAATGTGCAAGGGACAGTGATAAAGCAGTTGGCAAGAAGGCTGGGGGATTATCTTGTAAGCACAGACCTGAGTTCAATTCCCAGCGCCCACTTACGAAAGCCAGTCAGGGTGGCAAGCTCTTGTTATACACTTGGGACACACAGACTGGAAAACCCTTGGGATCCACCAGCCAGATTAGCCAGTGATGAGTCCCAGGCCAATTGTAAGAAATTCTACCAAAAACAAAACAAACAAACAAAAAAACACAGGTAGCTTACACCTGAGGAATGACACCCAAAATTCAAAGCTAACTTCTGATCTCCACACATACCTTTATACACATGAACACATAAGAAGCTGGACATAACATGTCAAACTTATACTCTCAGCATGTACAAGGCCAAGAAATGAGAGTTGCCCTAAGTTCAAAGCCAACCTGGGTTAGAGTGAGACCCAGCCTCAAAATAGTAAAGTGGAAGAGGATTTGAGGATAATCCTTCAATATTAACCTCAGATCTCTACATGCATGTTCATATGCATGTGTGTGCACCCACAGGCAAACATGCATACACATATGAACATACATACACCTCCATATGAAAATGGGAAAAATATTTACAAATGCAGGCAGTGGCTTATCTTTGGCATGAGTCATCGCTGGACGATACTGGTTCTAACAGACTCTGTCTTGTGACAGGCCTTCCATTTTCATTGTGTATATGGTCCTAATATTGTGTATATGGTAAGCCTAATATTTTTAATTCAACTGTTTATTTTGAGACAAGTGTAGACTTGCATGAAATTTTAAGAAATTATGTAGAGCAAGCTCATGTATCTTTCCCCCAATGATATTATCTTCAAAACTGAAACACAGTGTAAACAAGCGTTCCCTCATGTTGTGCTTATGTCGACATACTCTCCTTCCCTCATACTCCTCCCCAGACTCCTGAATCCTTGGCAACCTTAATCCTTTCTCCATTCCTGCTGTTCCCACACCTCCAGAGCTTCAAAAGACAAGAATCACATTGCCATGAATTAGAACTGCTGCTAGCACAGCAGAGAGAGTCTGAACCTAAGGAAAAAACTTAATGGCATATAACCAAATGCACCCTTTAGAATGCACCCTTCAGAACTGTTAGAAAGGAACCGCTTTGCAGTCCTCACACCAAGCAAGCCACTATACACTTGGTGTAGCTGGTCCTTCCTTCGATGGTAGATAGATGACTTGCTTCCGTTCAGGCACCTGTAAGAGATGTGATGATGTTAAGACTGGGCATCTTTCATTCCTGGAGTCACATTCACGGCTTTGAGGAGAATAGCATGGTAAGGCCAGGGTTAGTGGGTGTGACTATAAGCTCACAACTTGGAAACTGAGACCAGAGGATCTCGAGTTTGAGGCCAGTGAGGGCTACAAGGCATGTCCTCCAGTGACACCCTGTCAAACAGAGAAACAAAAATAACAACAAAGCTACAAAGAAAACAGTAGTTTCAGCTTACTGACCCCAATGACTTCTGCCACTGTGACTTCCCACTGAACTGAATATGCATTTCTGGCCTTCCGCATCTCTTTTGTGCTTTCGTGCAAGATATGTATTGCTAAGTGTTACATACATAAATTTCTCTGATCACCACTGGAGATTTTACAACATCCTTTACTGAGTCAATGGAGCTCATCCAACTCAGTAGAAATGGCAAAACTGCTGTGGTTTCCCCGCCAGTTCCCTCTATTGGGTTCAACTTCAGCCAGCTGGTATCTTATGACTGCATCTGTTATCAGAAGAAAATAAAACCACTCTCCTTCAGCTGACATTATGTAGTTTTGTATTATAATTTTTGCTTTACCAAAATGGCAAAATGGAATTTTTTCATGCATTAAGTAGACAAATAGGTTTGGTTTCTGTTTTTTTTCTTTTTTGAATTCATTAATGTAGGACAGAGTGGAAATATTTATAGAAAGAATTGTCATAAATACTATGAGTTTGGTCATCTTTTGCTTTTCAAAGACCTTAAGAAAAGAATGAAAAGAAAAAAAGAGAAGAGAAAATAGGCATTATTCAAAAAGAGCACTTGGGTATGTCAAGTTTTCACCCAGAGGGAATTATCACAGTCAAGTTATAGCCCTCTTAAAATAGGGTTATAATAAGAAACACCCGCAGACAAATAGTACTGGCCCCAGACGTTCCTTTAATAGCATGATAAGCATTAGCCATTTCTTCCTGGGAAATATTTGAAATGCCTAAATGTGTTCAGCCTTTTCTCAGCCATGTGCCTTCTAAATAATTTCCTAGTACAAGTGGAGGTTGGAGATAGAAAAGCAGCATGAGCTGTCTGGAATGTTCCCTCAGATTTCCGTAGTGAGCTGTGCCCTTCACATCAGTCACTGTGAAGATCAAAGAGACTTCTGCCCGGCTGTACAGCGCGGACTGCTGTGAGACAGAAGCTGATATTCGTGGCAGGAATCTGATTCTCAGGGCCCCAACTTTCAGGGGAGAGGGCTCCCTCCTTTCCTTCCAGCCTTCATGGCACACTGCAGCTTGTCGCTCACTTTAACACACATCACTCATCCTAGAAGTGATGTGTTCTGATGTGCCTGTTCTCTGTGAGCCACCGAATCCCAAATTTTTATGAGCAGAAATGTCATTCTGCATGACATCTGACACAAAGCTTGGCACACGACAGGCTCAAAAACTGTGGGTGAAAATAAAACCTAAGACATGCATTAAATAGCTACCGTGAGGAAGGTGTGCGACTTTGACGACACAGGGAACTAGGGACACACAATGCAGGCACGCGATAACACGACTTTTTTTTTTTTTTTTTAACTCAGTGTGAGAAATACAGAATTCAGAAATCTTACAGGGGGAGATGAAAGCAAGGTTAGAGGAGTGAACAGTAACAACAGAAAATCTCAGGTCAATCTGGAAGTATAAAGGTTGGGGTGAGGCTCAGTGATAAAATGCCTACCTACCGTGTGTAAGTTCCAGGGTTCAATTCGCATCACACCCAAAGCTACCTCAGGGGTAAATTGCAATATTAGCTTGGAGTTTGGATAGAACTGAATCTTGTGGTTGCTGCAAACTGGAGAGAGCTAAATTTGGAAAATACACATTAGCCTGCTCTACTAAAGAAACGATCAGAGGTCGCAAGTCAGTAGCATGCTATTTTTGCCAGATTCCAAGAGAAGCAAACTCAAAAGAATTGCCAATTTAAGCTAATGTGATTCCTAGAGATTCAATTGAATTAAAAAGGAGCTGACAAGAGTCATGGAATAAACAGGACTAAGTGAATGCAACAGACGCAGAACCCCATAATTCTTTATCATGATGATTTTAATGTCAGAATAATTTCAACATAAAAATATTACTTAAAATATGGAATTTGGAGCCAGTGAGATAGCTTAATATGGAAGCTATTTGCCTATTTGCAAATCTGGTAACCTGAGTTCGATCCCCGAGACCTACATGGTGACAGGAGAAAGCTAACTTCTGAAAGCTGTCCTCTGGCTTCCATTATGCACCACGAAATGTGCATGTTCTCGCTCTCTCTCTCTCTCACTCACTCTTTTCTCCTCTTCATCTCTCTCAAATAAAATACTATTTTTAAAAATATGGAATTTTAGCCAGGTATGTAATCCCAGGTCTTAGGCGACCAGTCATTCAAACAAGTTTGAAGTCAGTCTGGACTACATGAACCTCTGTCTCAAAAACTTAATACTAGACAGGGTTGCTGCATCTAGGAGCACACCGAACGAGATCTAAAACCACCAGATTTATACAATGGCTGACATATCAACATTCCACCATGAACCAGCGAGGATATCTCAGGAAAAACAATTACATTTAATGGGATCCCAACAAGGAAAGCTCAGGAGAAAGAACTATACTCAGTGAGAATCCTAGGGACAGGTGACAGACAGGTGAAGGGGAATTTTCCCGCTTATGGATTTATCCAGTGAACAACGACCATTTGTACTCTTGCAAAGGCCTGGTCTTTACTAGTCCAGGCGCTTCAAAGGAAGCACTGTGGTCCACACATGTAGAGGGGCGTGAGGGTGGGAGGGACAGGGACAGATATGTGAAGGGAATGGATAGTGTGAGAGGAAGGGGTGGGAGAGGAAGGGGAAGGGGCGTGAACGGAAACTCATTTTGTTGGTATATCAAAAAATTCTGAATTAAAAATAAATTGAAAAATGAATAGCAAATTAATTACTAATTAGCTGTAATTTAAACACTAAACTTACTTTCAAATATTTACAAAAAATGTGCATGTTAATGAGGTAATACGCAATGTCTATTGATATGTGTATGTATATACATTATGATGTTTAAATCAGATTAGACGTGTCTGTCTCTTCATTTGTCATTTCTCCATGGTAAAAAACTTTCAAAATCTCATGTCGCGTTGAGAACTTCACAGTATGTAGCTTTTGCCTGTTGTGCACCTGCTGCCTAGTGGTGGATCTGAACTGCTTGCTTTTGTCTACCTTCAATTAAGCCATCGCTCAGTAATCTTTCTGGTCTCACCCTCAAGTCAAAATATGTAATTTAAAAAAAAAAGATCAAGCAGCAAAAGATTATGTTTTCTCAGCTGTCAGGCCTAATATTTCTTGATACCTGCCCTTATTATGACTTTTAATGGAAACTGTCTCCAAAAGACTATTGGGGTTTCCCCTGCTTGTCTTCTACTCTTTAAGTGATCTCATCCCTCAGTGTGTCTTCATTTGCTGTGTTTGCCTCTCAGCAGCTGTCTTTCCAGGTAGAAGTTTCCAGCAAGCACATCTGCTTGACTCTGAGCATGCCCAGGTAGAAAGCTTTGTTCCACAGTCAGAGCAAGAGCTTCCTCTCACATATCTGAACATAAATGTGGCTTTGCAGCTGTTGTCTTCAAAAGACTCCATTGCCATATTCTTTTCATCCCCACATATTTTTTAACTGCTAGCTTAAATGTCTTCAAGTTGATTCCTATTAGTAAATTCTCTATGGCATCGTTTGAATAGAAACTACTCTTTCAAGACATCGTAAATCCCTCCTTGAATAGATCCAGTCTTTTGGAAGGCAGTTCTGTCCTCCAGAGTTCCCTGTTATTAATGTGCAAATGCCCTTCACAAAGGAATAAGTTCCTGACAGCAATTCAACCCTATGAACTCACAACTGGGTGCAAGTCCATGGTCCGCCGGAGTGGGTTCTAGAAAGGACAGCATGGGAGGCAGGAAGGTAGAGTGAGATGCCCCTGAGTGTAGTAGATGGGAGAAGTGAATTGACCCAGGAGAATCACTTGGAGGCATTGCGGAAGAGAAAGCAGATATAAAAACTAATACTGCTCTCATTTCACAGTATTTTAACATATTCATTCTGCTGTTTGCTTGCTGGTGGTGGAAGCAGAAGAACACAGCTTCAGGGTAGGACACTCCAACATTGGTGAAGTCACCAATCACCAATTCCATAGCTTTCACACCATAATCTTGCAGTGCTCATGAAGTGTGTGAAGAACAAAAGGCTGATTGTCCTGTGTTACAACCACAAAATCTCAGGATGGTACATTAGCCTTTGCTTATCCAAAGTCCTTGAGATGCAGCCAGACATCCCGAAGCAATTCAACACATACTCCAAGACTTAAGCTAAGACATGTTTTCATCTTTATCCATCCCAAATATCAGAGTAATGCATTTGTATTGTGAAAACAGACAGATTGGAAATGATATTAAAATATCCTTTCTTATTTATTAGGCAGAAATTGAAAAGTCCAGAAAGGTCCATTGCTGCTTAGGTTGCAAAAACTTACAAAATCTTATGCCCATGCTTGGAACCACCTTCTTGGCTAGACCTGATGAAATTAAAGTTTCAAGAACCCTGTAATCCATCAGTCCTACCTCTAAGGATTCACCCTACAAATATCCTTTGGTACCACATAACACATTCAGATATTTGCAGAGCTTTTTTGTCAATAATGTAAGAAGTCCCTAGTAAGGATAGACTAAAACTGTGAGTAGTATACAACTAAAGATATTAAATTTTATCCATAGATAGCAACATGAAAAAAATCAAGAACATCTTGTATTTTTGAAAGACAATTCTAAAAAGGGTATGTACAGTATAATAGCATTTAGTAATAATAGCAAAGTACAGCTTAGATATTGTTTGGAATACATATATGTGTGGTAAGAAAGACATGTATATAAGGCATATACGTGACTCTGTGCAGTATATTGAATTTAGGGTGTCAGTGACAGGAAATCAAAATAGTTAACAATTGAATACACCAGAATTTCATTTAGCTTGTCAAATCACACATGAAATTTGCATAGGTTTTTAAGACAGTTCTAAGGGCTTGACAACCAGGGTTCTTCTATTTTACAGCCCTATCATCTTTATCACCTTCTATTTGGTGGTCCAAGTCTAGTCTGACCATGGTAACCCCACTGCAGAAACATGAAAGAGGAACTTCTTCAAAGTGCTCTACATACAACTTCTACTTTGACTTGACTGAGCTGAACTCAGTCACATAACAATGCAACATTTCCTTCCAAGTAAATATGCCAATTAAAAAATCAGAAATTACATCTAAAAAGAATGGAAGGGAGATCCCTCAAAGTGTAGCATGGACTAAAGGCACTAGGATCCATAGAAGCTAGGGATTAACAGACACAATAGTGTTCCTATACTTAAGGGGAACACAAGAAAGAGTTCTAGGAAATACCACTGAGTCTTTACACCTCATCAGAGAGGAGAACCCAGAGGAAAGTTTGACATACACATAAAGGGGTGCTCCAGGGATGGGGAGGAGGAGGCACTGGGAGATAGGGAAAGGGGGGGGGGGAAGGAAGGGGAAAAGGAGGGAGGGAGCAAGGGGGTCCAGGAAGAGGTGGAGGGAGGGAGGGAACCGGGATAGTTACTAAGTTTGTATGAGTGGAAATAAATAAAATAAATAAATAGAGAAAAAATAAAAATAATAAAAAGCTAATTTTGCAAACAATTAAATGAAGCCAAATATAATTGATAAAGGCTGTAACAATTATCTCTGAGATAGTCCTCAAAAAAAAAAAATAATGGAAGGGAGAGTGGTGTGAGATGCAACATCTTCCCTGTGATGTCAGCTCACTCGTGTGCTTTAAGAGATAATCCAAACCAAATATGGCACCAGTTAGTGTCAATTTCCTCTCTGCCATGGACGCGAGACTGAAAGTTCTATGATACGCTGCTTTTGTTTCTTTAAAATTTCCATAGTTATAAGTTTAAAATGAAAACAATGAAGTGGTTTTTATTTCCTTGTTTTAGGTAGTATTGGTCCAGGAAGTCTTTGCACCAAATTTCTGTGTATCAACTGAAATTGAGTCAGCAATAGGGTTGCTCTACCTTGTCTTGATTCCATGGAGCTTCGTTGATTTCAGTTGAGTTTCACAGCTCGTGAAACATCAACCTCAAACATCAACCCTCAAACATCACATGAACCAACTCTCTTCAGGAAGAGAGAGACCCAGCAGTAGTCTGTATTCTCTTAGACAAACCAGAGAATACCCCCTGACACCACTTCCATGGATAGAAAGGATTGAGGAAGTAAAGGATTGAGGAAGTAAAGGATTGAGGAAGTAAAACCGTAGTACATTTGGTGACTACACCCAGGTAGTTATTTCTTTCAAATGCTATGTTTCACTCCAAAGACAGGAGGAATAATTCCTTACGTCACCGCCTCTTACTCTCTCATGTGCTTAGTGACTTTACATTAAAAAAAAAAAGAAACATAAAAATCAGACTGGAAAGATGGCTAAAGGGTTAAGACTTTGCCTCACAAGCAGAAGAACCTGAACTTGGCTCCCAGGTCCCACATAAAAACACCAGGTGGACTGATGGCAGCCTGTATTTCCAGCTCTGGAAGGCAGAGCCTATGAATCCCAAAGCAAAGCAATAAGGCAGTAGAGCAATACAGGACGACTCCGAAATCACCCTTAGACCACCACAGGCACAGTTCTCTCTCTCTCTCTCTCTCTCTCTCTCTCACACACACACACATAGGTACATACACCAAGAAAGAAGAAAGAAAGAAAGAAAGAAAGAAAGAAAGAAAGAAAGAAAGAAAGAAAGAAAGAAAGAAAGAAAGAAAAGATTGACCTTCCTTAACCCTATTTATGGATCATTTTGTCACATATGCATCCAAATATATGAGAACCCCGGCTATCGTTGTCACCATGAAGCAGAACTAAATGGCGCCCTTGCAATCTGACCAGAAAGGTAAACACTAGCAAAACTTCTGAAAGAACTCATTTGAGGGAAAAACCTTCTGAAGAACTCCAGATTGATTTCACTTACTCATTCAATAAATATTTACCAATATTTTCAGCCATAGCTCCATTTCTGGTACTCCAGATACACAGTGACTATACATAGGTGGTGGACATGTGTCCAAGCACAGTTATGTGACATCCAAACAAGGTGAGTTCAAAGTATTGTGATGGTATGAGCTTGGACTGATGTGAGTGTGTGCAAAATAGGTCCTTCCCTTGCTTTTGATATGAGCATAACCATGCTGGTCCCGAGTTTCTGTGCTGTGACTGCACGGGAACTCTATCATTTCTCTGAGTTGCTGTTGGATCTGTTTCCACAGATAGTCAAAGCTGCTCATTGTCATCCCCTTGCTTGGGCGGACTCTAGCTACATGTCTCCCACCTCGTTCGTGGAGAATTTATCTCCTGTGAACCGTTGTGCAGGTCACGTGGCCTCCCAGACCTATCTCCGCTGCACCGGCATCACAGTGGCTTCCAGACAGATACTCGGAGGAGAAGCTCCACAGAGCAAATTGGATAAATTCCAATCAGCTGGAATAATCAATCGCTAGCTGGGTTTTCAAAACTGGACCTGGTAAATGAAACCCACTGTAAAGACTCAATAAATATTTGTGGAGAGAAACAAAGAATAAATCAATTATGAGACTTTCAGTTTCCTCTTAGCAGATTGCTGAGCACATAGCTTTCAATAAATTGATTTCATTGCATGGTGTGAAATTATAAATGTATCCACAGAACTTTCAAAAACCTGGGTATTGCTCTTCTATTGATTTAGCTCGATGATTTTTTACAAAATACGTACTCAGATAGGGTATGTTTGGCAACACTTTGAAAATTGGCAATTGGCTCCACCTTCTACTTTTGAAACAATAAGTATGAAACTTTATTTAACAGAACCTTCTGCCAGGTCCAATGGTCTTGGGAGGCTCAGACAGGCCAGAACCCCCATGCTGATGCTCAATCTATCTGCAAGATCCCTACATGTTTCTCCCATGATCTTTTTCCCTAGAGGAGGTACAGTCATATGTCATTTGAGGGTCACAGGAGATAAGACACTGTTTGCAAACACATCCACGCAGTAATCTACGATAAGATAGTCTTCTCTTTCTCTCCTTACAGCCTGAACTACACTCTCAAAACTCTCATGTGTGAGATCCTAAATCACTACTTTAAAATGTAGCTATCAGAAGACAAGATCTTCAAACAGATTCTTTCATTAAATTGAGGTCACTAGGCTAGACCTTAACCCATTATGACTGATGCCTTGATAAGAAAAGAAAATATGGAGAGAGAGAGAGAGAGAGAGAGAGAGAGAGAGAGAGAGAGAAGAGAGAGAGAGAGAGAACACAGGAACAAACTAATAGATATCAAGGAGTCAAAGAAAGAGACTGCACGGGAGATAAACTCCCTTGCTATCTTCAGGCCAGACTTTCTAGCCTCCAAAACTCTGAGAAAAATAAGAAAGAAACCCAGTGCATGATACTTTTTATAGCAGATCTAAGAAGCTAGCACATTTTCTGTGACATCATGCCACTTGCTTCATTGTCAGTGTAATGAGGATCAACAAGAGACCCACCAACAGGTTTTAAAAAAAGCATACTAGTAACTCAGAAGTGTGCATCTATCTGGTGAACTGCTCCCTCCTTGTGTAGAGCCGCACCAGAGAGTGTCTTTCCCCTGCCAGCACTTGCTCAATCACACTGTGTGGTTTTGTCACTTCCAGCATGAGCCGTGATCTATAATTATCTGTGCTTGCTGTTTACAAATAACAAAGACGTGAGCTGCCCGAGAACACTGGCCTTATCTAATGCCACATGTCCACATCCCAAATGCCCAACCATAGACCCGGAGTGCTGCATGTGTGTTCTATCAGGCCACTGTTGCTGATTTGTCTTTATCCCTTCGTTGGCTACAAGCTCTAGTTTTTATGCAATAATGTAAGCATAAGTTATTTTTCTCTTTGTGATCCACTCTGCTTTTGACACACTCAAATGAGAGCCCCGGTTGTGGCTCCCTGGAAGAACACAGAGGTGGAATCCCTGACTCCATTCATACTAGCTGCCCTCACGGGAGCACTTCCCAGTGTTCTGAGTGGCAAATACTGGTCAGGGGAAGGGATCAGCATAGGAGACGCACTGGAAAAATGATACCACATTCAAAGGACTGTTAAAATGAAGCATATACTATAAATAATAAAATCCACCCAACTGTGCATATTAAGCTGTAAGTTGGTCTCTGGCTTCTTTTGACACTGATGAATCATTTAAATCCTCTCTCTCTCTTTCTCTCTCTCTCTTTCTCTCTTTCTTTCTCTTCTGATGCCACAAGTAACTAACTCCTGTGTGATGGTAATTCTTCATAATCAACGTGAGAGGATTTAGAGTCACGTTGTAGACAAGCCTCTGGAATGACTGCTCAAGAGAGATTTAATTGAAAGGGGAAGGTCCTCTCCACATACGAGTGACACCATTCTAAGGGGTGGGATTGTAAGCTGAATAAAAAAGGAGAAAGCAAAATGTATTAGTCATTTTTCCTGTTACCGTGAAAAAATACCTAGCAGAAAACAAGGGAGGAAAGGATGATTTTTGACTTACAGAGTTTGAAGGGAAAGTCTGTCACAATGGGGGGTTGGAGGGAGTAGGGGTGACATAGCAGCAACGGTGTGAGGCTTAGTTACAGTCTATCTGCAGCCAAGAAGCAGAGAATGATGAATATTAGTGGCCAGATCACTTTCTCCCTTTTATTAGGTCGAGGAACCCAGTCCATGAAGGGATACAACCATGTTCTGGTAGGTCTTCCCATCTCAATTAGCCTTATGTAGATTATCTTTAACAGGTGCACGCAGAGGCTTGTCTCCTAGGTGGCCCTGGTTCTCGTCAGGTTAACAATCATTATTGACCACAATATAAGTGAAGCACCAGTATTTATCTCTCTCTGCTTCCTGACTGCAGATGTGACATGACCAAGTGTCTCACATTCCTGCCACCATGACTTCCCTACCACAAAGTACTATACTCTCAAGCTATGAGCTAAAAATAAATCCTTCCTTATGTTGCTTTGGTCAGATGTTTTATCACAACAACAAAAAAATTAACCAATATGGAAAATTAGTAGGAAAAGTGAGATCATTGCTCTGATAAACCTGACATTGTGATTTGTAAAAGGCCTCCAGAGCTTTGTAGGGCTGATATGGAAGCTTGGAGCTGCAGGCTACAGAAGTTCTAGAATGCTCTAAATGGCAAGGAGAATGAAGAAATCTACAATGATAGGAGAAATGCAAACTTGCTTTGTAAGTTTTCAGTGGGAAACAAGATCTCTGTTGTGAATGGGGATAAAGCTCATTGATGTTACAGTCTGACAAAGAATCTGGCTATATTCTGCCTACATTCTAAGAACTTGAATGAGACAGAATTTTAAAACCTATGGATTCATTTGTTTGGTGAAGGAAATTTCAAAACGGGGTAACAATCACACTGTGGCACGAACTGTTTAATACTCTCATCAAATCTACAGTGAGAAAGAACAACAAGGAGACCAGGAAAGTGTTTTGTAAGTGGGATGAATGTAGAGGAAAGAACACACACATGTTTAAAGTTACTGGAAAGGCAGATGTGGAGAAAGCAGTTACAGTCGTTAAAGAGTTTAGTACCATTAAAGAGAAATTTTGAGGCCAGAAAAATGGATCAACAGACTTTTGCTCCACAAGCTTATGAGCTGAGTAAATTTCCCAGAACTCACAGAATAGAAGGGGGCCATCAACTCCTAAAAGTTAACCTCTTAAAACTACACACATGCTATAGCGTGCACACTTGAACACACACACACACACACACACACACACACACACACACACACACACACACAAGCACACTACATTTTTTTTAAAAAAAGAAATGCCATGCTCTGTACTGGGACTATTGAAAGGTACTCTCAGGGGAAGATCCTACTCGTGGAAGAATTCAAACCTTAAAAATGCGAATTCTCTTTAAATGAAAGAGCCTGAATTGAGACTCTCCATTGAAGGGATTCCTTGCTTAAAAACAAATGCCTATCAAAGTATTTCCTGAGATTCAGCCACTAAGACACTCAAAGTCCACTACATCTGTGACAGAAAGGGGGCCTGACTACTCATGCTGGAAGAGGACTTGATGGCAGCATCCGCCTGGTGCTAGTTTTACAGGCCTGCAAAGGGAATGTTCCAAAAGGATGTTGAAGGCAAGCAATGTACAGCAGGATCAAATTTCCTGCAAGGAAGCCCTGAGAGACCCTTGCATTAACCTATGCTATGAAGGACATCCCTTATGCAAGATCAGGGACAGCCATGAAAGGAGAGCCGTAAGCATACAACAGAGCCAGTCCAACAGGTGTTGGAGGGGCCATCGCTGCAGTGGTACAGCTACTCGTGGCTGTTGGAGCCCAGATAATTCTATTCTGAGCCTCAGGTGCTGAGTTCCAAGACTTGGTGCTTGTCCTGATGAGTTTAGGTGTTTCTTTGGCCTATCTTTCATTGTCGTATCCTTTTTTTTTTTTTTTTTAATATTTTTCATCTTTTTAATGTCTGAGGATATACCACATTCTTTCATTCTTTTTTTTATTTATTCAATTGTGCGTGTATGCATGTGTGTGTGTGTGTGTGTGTGTGTGTGTGTGTGTGTGTAGAACCACGGGCGAATTTGGGAACCACCATGGACGTCTCCACCTCCTCCTTGTTTACTCTTGCCTGGGGATTCACAGGCTCCGCCCTACCAGGACCAGAAACACAGGCCACCCCGCTTCTGCCCGATGTCTATACGTGGGGTCTAGGATCCGAACTCAGGACCTTCCACCTGCAAGGCAGAGGCTTAACCCCTGGGCCACCTCTCCAGCCCCTCATTGTCATATCCTTATTTCTACTATTTGAAATGGGAATGTTTTCTCTGTGTCATGGTGAATTGGAAGCATGTAGTTTGTCTTTCATTTTACAGATGCTCACAGTTAGGGAATTGCTTTGAGTCGTAGACAGGACTTGTGGCTTTTACACAATGTTTATTATATTTAGAGGAACTGAATAAAACTGTATGATGATAATCATGAGACTAAGGACCGGGAGTAGAAAGCTGTGATTTAAAGTGATGCGTTTGGTTGTCAACTTGACAAGGAGTAGACGAGGGGCAATGACTGATTTTCATCATCAAGTTGGTAAATTTTACAATGATCTTGGAGACAAAGCTGTGGGCATGCCGGTGAGGACCTGTGCAGAGAGAGTAACTGAAGAGAAAGATCCAAATCCCTGAATGCCCATAAAACCATCCTCTGGGCTGAATTCACAGAGAAAGCAAGCTGAGCCAGTAAGCTTCTCTCTCTCTTCTTCCTGACCGAGGATCCGATGCAACCAGCCCCCTCACACTCCTGCTGCCACCAGGAAGGACAACGCCCCCAAGTTGGGAGCTGAAACAAACCCTTCCATCTTTGGGTACTTCCGGCCAGATTAGTTTTTCACAGTAATGAGAAAAGTAATAATATGCCCGCACAATGAATTTTTTTACCTTGTTATTATTACATAAGATCATTTTCTAATGTGTGGGGGGAAGAAAGACAATGATGGCCCACCAAGTGAACAAGACAACCTTGGATCTTGGGTAAAAACCAAGTTTGGCCAATCATGAAGAGGTGAATATATACTTCATAAAAGACAAAATAAGAGCAGTTTCTCAGTTCTAGGTTATACTTATAAATCCAGTCCACTGGAAATGAGGCAAGAACGAAAGCCGTGTCCACTGAGCAGCCAAGCTTCAGTGTGGCCATTTTCTCCATGCGGTACTGACTTAATAAAGTCTAATTCTTAAAATGAAGCTGAGTTTTCTAGGCCAGCAGACAATAATTGAACCTGAATTTGGGTGGTAGCGTTCAGGGAACGAGACAAACATGGTGAGCTGCTCTGAATTCCACTGAACAGCCGTGTCACACACAAAACGTTTAACCTGTACCACCAACATTAAATTAATACCCACTGTGTCTGATTCTCTGAAGAATATAAGATGCAACACATTAACCCTTGTAAAAGTGTTTTGACACATGGAGAACACTCAGTAATTGGAAGTTACCACTGTTAGTATTACGAACATAATTATTAGTGTTGCTGTAACAATGAGACAAGTTCAGAGGTAGTCAAGACACAGCAGCTACAAGTTGGCTATTAAAAAAAAAAAACAGAGGCAGGCCCATTTTGCAGACAAAAGGATGGTCTATTTCATTCATCATGGAGTTTCAGATAGGAAAAGATGGCAGGTACTTGCAGAAATGGACGAGGATCTGCTCAGGTGCAAGGGATCCTGACTCAACCCATAGGTAGATTGGAACAAATAATAACACTAAAATGAAGTGCGTGAGCCAGTGAGGTGGCTCAGAAGGTTAAGATGTCTGTGTGTAAACTGAATTGAATCCCCAGAATCCACATGGTAGAAGGAGAGAATTGACTTGGAAAATTTTGGTCCCTCTGACCTCCCCAAACTTATTGTTCTCTCTCTCTCTCTCTCTCTCTCTCTCTCTCTCTCTCTCTCTCTCTCTCTCTCTCTCTCTCTCTCTCTCTCTCTCTCTCTTCTCCTCTCTCTCTCTCTCTCTCACACACACACAAATGAATGTGAAAAATGGTGAATAATGCATTAAAGAAATGATGTTCATGCCTGGTAAACACGATTCTGTATAAAGATTTCAAAACATTAATAACCTATGCTCATGCGGCTAGAGACTTCCTAGTACAGATTTTAGAAAGAATATTCAGTTGCTCATAAAGCACTATGAAAAAGGAGCGAACACTATTCAATTCTGGTCTGATTCAGTGTCATCAGTAACCCAGAGTGACACAGATAGCTCCTTCAATAAAGTAGCTGCCACTCCCGTATGAGAACTGAGGCCACCTCCACCCCTCGTCCCAGCTCTGGGAAGTAGACAGGGAGGTCGCTGGCACTCCCTGCCCAGCTCCTCTAGCCTAGCTGGCAAGCTTGAGGTCCTTGTGAGAGAGACCCAGTCTCAAAAAACAAAGTGGATGATTCCTAAAGAGCAAGATCTAAGACACACATGCTCGCACACAGCACATGAACATGCACACACGCATATGAACTAACAAAGGGGAAAAACGGTAGCTCAGAAGAGCTAGTGTTTGGTAACACATGAGGATCCCTTGCATTATTTGTATTTTACACAATGTGATTGATTGTTTTAAAAACATCCTCCATACTATTTACCATGAGATCTAAACTGGATTCCACACATTTCTGTTTGGGCCTGGAACATTCTACAGTGGTGGTTCACGCGGATCCCACCTGACACCAGACAGGAGAATCAGGGATCACAGTGAAAGCAGTGTGGGACCCCAGAGCCCGTGGACAAGAGGGACAGTATCCAGCCCCTGGAATGGCCAATGCCTGGTGCTCTTTGCAGCAGTATTAACCCTCAACCTTTCAGGTGTTAATAGTTAATAGTTCAATGCTCATTACACATCTATAGCATCCTCACCACAATCTAATAAAATGCAAACTTGAGTCCATTTTTCTGTCGGAGCAACTGGGGAGTCAGCAAACTGACATGGTTCCTCAAGGCTACAAAGCTAAGAAGGAAAGTCACAGCCTCTGCCCTTGCATTGGCGTCCTTGACACTACACGACCGTCGTGCCTGCCTCTGCTTCTAGGAGAACAGGGGAGTCCTTTTGACCTCTTCAGACTCCAACTGCGCCACCAACACAAACCCACCATCCTTTCCAGGCCTGCAAAAGCTCAGGTAACAAGAAGCCATGAAATCATTGGATGTTCCCTGAAGTCCTTGGCAGGCAGGTCCTTCTGCTTTCAGGATCCCTGGTTCCTGCAGATGGGAACAAGCCTCGCCGCCTGGGGGTTGATGTCTGCCATGAGGTGCACACACAGGGTACACGGTTCGTTTATATTCTGAGCACAGGAGGCGAGATCATTCTGCGTCGTGTCCATTTTCAAGTCGTTAAGGCGTACAGTCGCTTTGCAAGCAAACAGTAGACCTTTCATTTGCCAGTGACTTCCACAAAGTGCTTATAATTCAGCGTTAGCTTATCAGCCGTCCCATCTCCCACTCTAGGGAATGTGTCAACCATCAAAAGCAGCGGAGGAGGCGCACTGCATCTTAATGGCGTTCATTTCATCAGACTTACTTTCTTAAGGGCATTTAATCAATGAGGACAAGTCGTAGGCAGATTTTTAAATAAATGTGTCACTTTAGGTTAATCCACAGCACAGTTGAAGGTATTTGTTTATGCAACTCCCAAATATGTCTCTCTGTTGCTCAGCAGCATAGGAAAAAAAAAATCTGTAAATCAAAGCAGGTTACAAGTAGTTTTAAACAGCTTTATTGGACCTGCTTGGATGGGAGCCGACCAGGAGTTTCAGGGACAAGGGTGTTGAATGTCAAAGCCGCCGCAGTGAAATCCCAGCTCGGCTTACAACAAAGCGTTCTATTCATCCTTCCTTCCTCGCTTTCATTAGCCAGGTGAATAAGGCGCTTTTAAAAATGCTTTTGAGATGACAAAGAGGCTAGCAAAAGATGGCAAGCCCCGAGCCAAGGAGGACTGTGGAGATCTTCGTTTCTTTGCCTTTGGTTACCATTCATTGCAGAAGCAAAGGGAAATTAAAGTGGACGGAGTCCTACTGATGGGGGCTCGAGTGGTTCTGCATTGATTAAACCAAGACAGGGCCTTCTGTTGGCTCTCTCTGCTTTTTACATCCCTAATGTGGCCCAGGCAAATAAAAGGAGGTAATTGTGTAAACTCAGGTCCCACGTCAAACAGACATTTCTTTTGCCATCCGTTATCAGCTATCTGAACTGTCAAAATACGATTGTCACATCTGCTGGAAGTGTGCTGGCCAGGCTGGCATGTGAATGTGCTGTTGTTGTTTTCGATTGATTTTCTTAATACTGCTCATAAGTGTGCCGACTGCAGGCTGGCGGATCTTTCCAGTCCTTTGAACAAAGCTTGAACTGTGTTGACATCTGTCCCCAGGCAGTGACATTAGTTCAGAGGAAGACCTCAGCAAAGGCTTTAGTTGGAAACAAATAATCTAATCTCTTTCTCTCTCTCTCTCTCTCTCTCTTTCTCTGTCTCCCTCTCATACACATACAGAGGATGTTTACCTGATAAGATTGTGAGTGTATGATCCCTATTACACTGAGGCTAACAAAAATGATTAAGAATTTGTGGGTTTCAGAACATGAATCTATTTAATGGTTTCAAGACTCATTCAAATCCTAGGTGCAGCCTTAATTGAAGCTTTCAATAGATAGAAAAGAATGCCAAGATATGTGTGTGCATGTGTGTGCATATGCATGTGCATATGTGTGTGGATGTGTGTGTCATGTATGTCTGTTTGTGTGTTCATATGTGTGTCTATAACTGTCACGTGTACCTACATGTGTCCATGTATGTCTGCATACACATGTATGTGCATATGCATGTCTTTCTGTGTGTGCATGTGTGTATGTGTAAGTATATGTATTCGTGTGTTTGTGTGTTTGTGTGAGTGTGTCTGTGCACATGCATGTGTGTATGCATGTGTGCACATGTATGTGTGTGTCTTTGTATGTGTACATGTATATGTCGGTATGTGCATGTGTATATGTCTCTGTGCATATGTGTGTGTGCATGTGTATCTGCATGCATGTGTGAATGTATGCATGTGTGTTTGTGTATGTGTATGTGTGTGAATATGCATGTGTGTCTCTGTGTACATATCTGTACACACTGCTGAAGATGTCAGGAGCTGATGAAAGTTCAGTTTCCCCATCTCTTCATAAGCATCCAAAGGAGAAACTGTCTCCCTTCTCTCTCTCTCTCTCTCTCTGTGTCAGTGTGTGTGTGTATGACTGCAGAGGACATCAGGAGCCAATGAAAGCTCAGTTTGCCCATCTCTTCGCAAGCATCCATAGGAGAAGCTGTCTCCCTTGTCCTTGGGTCATTAAGCTGCCAGTGTTCATGAATGAACATCGCAGGAGAGATGGGCTTCTCCACTTCATTCTATTTTACTGAAACAGTGACATTTAAATAATGACGTGAAATACCTCCGCAGGGGTAGCAAAGGCTCTGCAGGTTTTCAGAATGCTACCTCTGCCTCCTCATCGTGCCAGGACCTCAGAGTTTCTAAGATCTTTTCCAGAGAATATGCCACCCCCGGGCATATCTATATATAAATATATATAATAGGTGGTTTGCGGGAGAGACAAGTCAGAACGGATATTCATGGTCAGCTTGTAACACAATTGTGAGACAAATTTGATTCATTCTCATGCATCCTAGTGGCCTTGAACAATTAGCTTTGAGGCTGTCACATATTTTCCTATCATATAGGAGTCTTTGGACTTTTCCAGGGTAACCTCTCCAGTTCCCTTAATAGTCATTTTAAGTGTATAGTACCAAAGTTCCATAAATCAAACCATTTGGTAAACCGTGTTGTAACCTTTTTTCAACATCTCTCCCAGTTAGCTTTCACATCATTATATCCCATTGTGATGAAAATGGACTTTCTGTATCCAGCGATAATGAAAATAGCCACTCTGTGCAGTTTCTGCATGCAATTAGCCAGGCTTTTCTCAGACTCTGGAGAAATCTAAGCTAATTGCTTTGGGACTTTTCCTACATTTCCATAAATTCTTTGTTAATTTTTCATGAGTAACTGTTATTGCAGTCGCCCTTAAAGTTCCCATTGTACTCAATAATGTAAAGAAGTCATTATGGGAACAGAAGTGATTTGCTAGTGTCCCCACTAGAGCTGCACTCCTTTTGATTTCTATGTATTCTCAGGTGAGGTGGTCTCTCTCTCTCTCTCTTTCTCTCTCTCTCTCTCTCTAATACAAAGCTTTCTTCATCCGAGTTTACTCAAAGCCATCTAAAAGCGGTTCTGTGTGGTGCATGACCTTGTCATTACAGGACACGAATTGAGTCTGCTCTTTCTGACAGTTTGCACCGGAATTGCTTTCACACCTCCTCATCAGCCCCAAAGACAAAGAACTCTGCTTTGCAAGAGAGAGGCACAGCTGAATGAGCCAAGTTTCCCAGGGATGCTCTGAAATTACCTTGGATGTTACATTTGATTTATTGATTGCTTCAAACCCAGACTTACAATTTCTGTACTTCCAATAAACACAGCCGAAGAACACCTTGAATGCACTGAAGAATTTCTTTTCCTTTCTGTTTTTTTTTTTTAAGGGGGGGTTGTCTGAGCTTCCATGACCCCTTTTGGGCATAAGAACATGCTATCTGGAGACAAAATCTTCTATCTCTTGCTTTCAGAATTACACTAAGCACAGACAAACCTGGTTCTTAGGATACAAAAGCATAGAGGGAAAGAGATGGGGGTTAAGTTTTGATTAATGTACCCAGAATTAGCAAGCAGGTCAATAGCCATACTACCTTGATTATGTCTGATTTCAGAAGATAATCAGGTAGTAACTCTTCTGATGGAAAGAATTGGAATTAGCAAGCAGAAGACCTGAAGAAGATTTTTAATTTCAAAATACAAAGGCTTGTTTTTATAGCTTTAAGTTCTTGTTTTATTTCAAGTCACAACAAAAGTAAGCATAACTTCATCAGCATATGCTCAGGGTCTCTGCAGGGTGTAGATGGTTGTTTTGGAAGAAAAAAAAGAAATAAACCCTGAAATCTTGTCAGTATGTTGGGTTTCTAATAGTTTGGGCACTTACAGGAAGGCAGTGAACATTGGGGAAGTTACTCAGCCGCTTTCAATCCAATCGAACTCTGACTTGGCAGACACTAATGGCTGACTTCTAAGAAAAGCATCTCCACTCCCCTGTCATTTATTATCTCTTCTTGTGCATTATAAGAAGGACCATGGCTATATTTAGAGCAAAACACAGAGTAGCTAGACTACACCCTACATGTGGGCACATCAGTGGTCAATGTGACATAGGTCTTCCCACGTGTGACCAAGTGACCACAGAGCTGACATTCCATGGTGGGAAATGAAGCAGCTCTCCTTGATGTGGGCTTTGTTGCTTTTCAGGGGTACTTTGAAGACCCCTGTGGGAAAACAGTCCATTTGCAAACAGGCTCATGTGGCAGCAAATGACCAAGCAGACCTTCCTGAAAAGGAAAGCCCACTGGGAGCCATTGAAACTGTCTAAAGCCATTTAAGTTCGCTGAGAGGAAACGAATAAACAAACATTTCTGCAAGTGAGAATTAAACCTGCTGCCTTCCAGAGTCATAAAGGCAAAGTTCTTCAAGGCCAATATATCAGGCAGGCGTTTTCCCAAGGACGCACTGTTCTCTCAGTAGGCCGCTCAATAAACATACTTTAAATTAAATGGAGACCAAGGGAGGGACATTTGGAGTGCTCTCTATTCAAGGTGTCTAACTAACTAGCCTGGTCTTAAAAATATAAAATTATCGTCAGTTCTTGATGGAGTCAGCCTACCACCGCTGGAATTCAAGTGGTTGTGGAGCCTCACAAGTGCTTGAGCGGGAGTCCATCGACCCCTCTCCAAATCCTCTCACTTGGCATTCACACATGCCTTCTTCCCTCTCTCGGGAGTTATTATCCTTTACTTAAGAAAGGTCACAACAATACAGTAATATTTTCACTTAGGAATGTTACAGTGAAGACTCTCTGAAGTTCCTCATCTCACCAATTGGCAATTGAAGAGTCCACATTGATGATCTGGAAAAGCCAAATGTAGAAATGAAAGATCCTGTTTTTTCTGAAGAACGAACTGAGCTTCCCATGATCCTTTCTTTCTCTTTGCCATCTTCCCTGCTCCCCGGCACCCAGCCTCATCTGAAGGTCGAGCTGTGCAGTTTCAGCAGGTACAAGATCTACTCCCAGACACAAGCAGCACTACGCCAAGACGGACGGGAAAGGGCTCCAGTTTCTTAATGCAAAATGCGAATCCGCATTCCTTTCCAAGAGGAATCCTCGACAAATAAACTGGACGGTCCTCTACAGAAGAAAGCACAAAAAGGGACAGTTGGAAGAAATGCAAAAGAAAAGAATCTGACGAGCAGTCAAATTCCAGAGAGCCATCACTGGTGCATCCCTTGCTGACATAATGGCCAAGAGGAACCGGAAGCCAGAAGTTAGAAAAGCGCAGCGACAGCAAGCTATGGGGGCTGCCAAAGAAGCCAAAAAGGCTAAGCAGGCATCTGAGAAGACAGCAATGGCTGCTGCTAAGGCTCCCACAAAGGCCGCGCCTAAGCAAAAAAATTGTGAAGACTTCGAAGGTTTCTGCTCCCCGAGTTGGTGGAAAACGCTAAATTGGAAGATCAGATTTTCAAATAAGAATCTCTCTGTAACTCTAAAAAAAAAAGAAAGAAAGAAAGAAACTGACCTAGCCCCCCTAACAATATGTTTAGGAAGCATAATTTCCACGAGATAGGTGAAAAAACAGAAGCTCGAAGATAGCAAGCCAACTATTCATGAAAATGCCCTAAGTAGAACCAGGAACCCACCTTCCAGGCCTTAGCCTGGTGAAGCCTTATTAGCCCCTAAACAGGAACTCTTAGAAACACTCTTTTCTTGGGACCTGCTCTTATTTCACAAAAGCTTTGCTGATTTCATTTCATTTCACATATAATAAACTCCTTCCTGAAACTCACCGTCCCCATGCCCATGAAATTCTTCTTTGAATGGAGGCAACCTGTATTTCTGACCTTGGTGGCAGAGCCTGGGAAAACCCAGAGCTAAGCAAGAAGGAGGCAGAATGAATCCAAGATGATTCCAGAAGTCACTCAGTCCTCCACAGGGACACACAATGCCCTCTGATACATACACACACACACACACACACACACACACACACACACACACACACACACGAAATAAATAAAAAAAAACTTACAAATAAATAAATAAAATGTTGGTGGATTTTGTCCTGGTTTAAATGTGAGTTGTTTCCCGCAGGCTCATGCGCTTGTATTCTTAGCTGTTGTTAGCATTTGGGAAGGTCATGGCACCATTAAGAGATGGAATCTTGCTGGAGGAAGGCAGGTCACAGGGAGCCGACCCCTAATAGTCTGTACTTGCAGTTGCTGTTTGCTCTCTATTTTTATGATGGACGTGGGCTGAGGCACCTCCAGTTTCTGATCCCCCCCCCAATGCCTTTTCCGCCAGTTTCTCTGGAACTGTAAGCAAAATAAATCTCTTTCTCTCTTAAGCTGTTTGTTCGAGTGTTACCTCACAGCAGCAGAGAAGAGGAACCACAGCAGAAATTGTCATCCAGAAAAATAAAATGATTCTAAGTGTGATGTAGATCCAGAATGTTTTGTCACTTTCATCCTCACGTTGGCCAATCCGGTGGTGAAAAAGTAAAGTTTCGCTTGTTGTTTTTAGTTTTCATTAATTTGCGTGACCGTTTGAGCACCTTGGGAAAAGGTTATTTGGTATCAGCATTATCAGCCTATAAATATGTCAGGGTCTAGCCATTCCAAGCACACATCCCCTTGAGTGCTGACTAGTTTCTCTATCCTGGTGTCTTGGCTGACATCAGTCTAGCCAACATGTGCAGAGTATAAGTGATACAGATAAAGTGGCTATAATTTAAGTCTCTAGGTGCTGGGCAATGAAAAAAACAGGCCGCAGGGGCAGGAAGGGTCCAACTTCTGCGAAAGACAATCAGAGGGCCTGTGATCTAGCAATACTTAAACAATTAAAACTTGAATGATATCAAAGGGAATACTCTAAAACCAAATATTTCCTTGGCAGTTTCTCCTTGTTTCTAGATAATTGCTTTCCTTGCTTCCAAGATAATTAACCAAAGTCATTGGTCTGCTACCTCAGCTGTTTTTTGCTGAGATATAGTATTCTCTAACTCAGATATTTCATAAAAGAGGTAAATAAAAGAGTCTTTAAGCTGATCCAAGCAGATCCTGTGGTCTGCCCAGGTTTACAAATGTGATTCCCCAGAGACATGGAATTGTTCCCTAAACATCATGCTATGGGGACTGAAGAGAAAATAAAGATGAACGTCTGGTACCTTTTGGGACCAGAGCCATCATCATACTAAGTACATCTTTACTCCACTGTGGGAATAGACTGGACTGAGATCCCACTAATAACTGACAACCCAAAAATTTCCTGAATAATGATAATGTACTTCATTGCTTTTCCTTTGACCCCATTCACAAAGTTTTAAGGCAGATGAGATATAAAAATTTGTTCTTGCCACACATGATTTCTCTAAAAATGTATTTTAAATAAGTACCCCAAAAATCCAAGGAGCAGGTGACAGAGTCTATGTATGTACTGATTGGATCTAATGTGTACATGAAAGTTGGATTTATTTAAAATTTCTTCAGTCAATCCCATAGCAATCTGGCAGTGAAATCTTTAGGTGAGCCCTAGATATACAGACAGGGCATATAAAAAAAAATTACTTAAACATCTGAGTCTCAACAGAGAGCCTACACTAAGAATAAAAGCGAAAAGATTTAGACAAGTGTGTTTTTCATAAGAAAAGTATCTACAATATTATAATATCTGACTGTTACATAAAAGTTAAAATACCAGATGGATGTAACTGACCTTCTGGGGATTCAATAATCATATTTGGAGGTCTATGCCAATTTGGACAGAGGGATAAATGCAGTCAATATTTTAGTCCCCCCCCCCCAGATCAACTAGGTCCCAGGAAACTGGGCTTTGGCAAATATAACAACAAAAATGTTTTTCCTGATCACCAGTAGATGTGGTCTTAACCACCTGATGGAAAAGTATGGCTGCTGATCAATATGCTTGTTACGCTTTAACATATCCTGGGCATTAAATTTAAATTCGGTTTTTGTTTTGTTTTGTTTCAATTACTTTCCACAAGCCCTACAAATAGCCGAGGCAGAGGCACGCTCACGTGCTAGAGTGGGGTGTGGCAGACATAGCTTACCTGCTCCCAGGCCCAACCAGCTGACATGGCTAACAGACTTGACAGGCACAGGTAGGAGCACAGGCTGCATCAGGAAAAGCAAGGCTGAGCGTGCCCTGCCTTCTGCATGAAGGATGGGGGAGGGGTGGTCAGTGGGAGGGAGTGGCCACAGGCAGAATAAGCAGACAGGCTTCATGGGCCATGGATGCCGTCCCTCACCTGATTTGACATCAGGTTTGAGCCCAAAGAGAGGACGAGAGAGCCACATCCATCCATCATGATTTTTTCTTAATGAAAGTGCTGCTTAGATATAAATAATCCCAATTCTATAGCACCTTCACAGATCCACAACCAAGGAAAACAGGTCCACTATTGCTCAACCTAAAAATTAAATATTGATTAAAAATTTCTCTCCCTTGCAGAGTTCACCTAAGCAAGACATTGCACGATGATGCTGGCTGTTCCAACAGCTATAGAGATGAAAAAACTTGAAAGCTGGGAGGGTTCATCATTCTGGAGTCAAGTCTTGGAGACCAAAAAGGACCATAAGAGAAGCCCACTAAACAGGACCAGATGGATGCTCTAGTGTGTCCATCCAGAAAGTCCGATAGATTTTAACTTGGATGGTTAAAACATCACTTTATCCTGACTTCTTCTGGTGCTCTGGCCAAGATTTACAATGTTAAGTGTTTGTATAAACTTTCTTGCTTTCACTTCTCCCTCCTGTCTCTGTCTAGGTGCCAATCAAGGATTTCCTTTCTTCATATCTCTTAGCTATTTTGTAAATAAAACCACTTGGCCACTTTTGGAAGTTCCTGAGGTAAGGACCCCCCCCAATCAGGAGTGCCCCTCATGCTCCATTCAATGATGACCTCCATCGAGCTCTGAAGCTGAAGAAATGCCTCCGCTCCCTTCAGGCAAATGGGTGCTACTGCTTCAGGAAAAAATTTTTTAAAAGGTTATAAAGGCAGGAGACAGAAACTAGTGGGCAGTTTAAGGGACAGGGCCCTCAAAAGAAATAACTGCATTTTATCCTTGGTCATTTAAAAAAAAAAGGCATAGCTCTATACTAGTCAATAATGCCTAAGGGAGTTCTACCTTCGTGTTCTTTCTCAGATGAATTCTCCTGTCTAAAAGCTGTATGTAAACTATAAATAACAAGCATTCCAGCCCAGACTCAGAAGTACTAAAACCCCAGGAAGTTGTATAAGAAATGCTTTTCAACTTTTGAGGGATTCAAAAACTCTCACGAGGGCTGGAGAGGTGGCTCAGGGGTTAAGCCTCCGCCTTGCAGGCGGATGGTCCTGAGTTCGGATCCCAGATCCCACGTATAGACGCCAGGCGGAAGCGGGGGCGGCCTGCGCTTCTGGTCCTGGTAGGGCGGAGCCTGTGAATCCCGGGGCAGAAGGAGGTGGAGGCGTCCATGGTGGTTCGCAAATTCGTCCGTGGTTCTACACATACACAGACACACACACACAGACACACGCGCGCACATACACACGCACATGCGCACAGTTGAATAAATAATAATAAAAAATTAAAAAAAAAAAAAACTCTCACGAATGTTGAACTTTTGATCCTGGGGGCATGTCTAACTCCATCCTGTCTGGTGCCTCTAATGGTAAAAAGGCTGTCCTCATTGAACCCATGGTGAAAAGTAGGACATCTAATGATACTATGAAATATAATCCCCAAAACTAAGATGATGTTCTTCAACCCTCGAGGGTCCAAATACTAAAGGGGGACTGAAACAAATTAAAGGCTGAGTGACACGAAAGAAGAAGCCTGAAGACTACAGGACAAGAAAGGCTTTGTGACCAGGACAGGATAAACTAGCTCCATCAACATCTAAGTGCACGTGAGACTCCCAAGTATAGAGACTGTTCCGTGGTCTCTGGCATAATGCTTGGTCTCAGCAGCGGGAGGCAATGGAGAGTGCTCGGGACCATGTGGCACTGTGGGAAAATTCACGAATAAAGAGAACCCGACTAGAAGAAGAGACTTAAGAAATAGTCTCCGCCTCACAGAAATATTTAGAGGTAAGGGCCTGGTGGCCATAGTTTAGCCTTAAAAGGAGAAAAGCATCAAAATAGAAGATAGAGCTTAAGTCAGAGATGTGGAGAGACCAGCACAGGCAGCCAGAGGGCGGGTAGGGGGGCAGACAGAGAGACCAGACAACATGGGGAACAGGAGAAGCCAGGGAGCCTGGACAGGGCCACGGTCTTTTATAGTCTCGGACACTGCTAAGGAGCAGCCCAGGAGTTACTAAGGAAGTAGGTCAGTGAGGAAAGACTGAGGTGTGCTCTGTCTAGCTAAGGGGAAGGCTTGACAAAATGGTGGCTGTGGCTGACAGAGCCGAGGATGCAAAGGTAGGTATTTAAGGCAAAGCCCGGCTTGCATTCAGGGCTCAGTCTTTGGATACAAATCTTCCCAATAAAACTGTTTTCTCGCAGAAAGCCTCAGTGCGTCTCAGTTTTCTATGAGTTCCTAAAAAAGCTATCTCTCCCGACCTCAAATGTCTCTTCTTTATAAACCCTAGTAGCTTGTAACTTTTTAAGAGATGGATTCAGAGAGTACCATGAGATGGCTTCAGATCCATTACACATATAAGCTTTTGATGATTACACCTAACTCATAAGTCTCTTATGTCATTGTGTGCAGAGCAGACAAAATGCCTTACTTCTTAGCTCTACTCATGGGAGTCAGTGACTTAATAAATATAATTGCACAACCTGACAGCTGGCACCAAGCATGTCCTATATATTAGTGACATACTTTTTATCCTTTGGACATCCAAGATGGTGACTTAATTAACCTCCTCCACATAGATGAAACTTAGAAACTGAAAAATAGAAAGAATTTACCTAGTTAAGCCTTCTACGGATAAGGACTGTTAAGTAGGGATAGAAGGGGCTGCAGAGATGACTCAGGGGTTAAAACTCTGCCTCACAGGCTGAAGGACCAGATTCCCCCTTAAAATCTCTAGGCAGAAATACTGGCAGCCTGCGCTACTGCCCCTGGAGGGCAGAGTCTCAGAAAGCCGAGAGGAAAGCAATAAGAAGGTAGAGCAATCCACGGTAATTCCTAGTGTCACCTTTTGGACCTCTACAGGCATGCACACATACACATAAACGCACACACATACACACAAATGCACACACATGCAGGCACGTGCACACACACACATGCAAAAAAGGAAAGTAAAGATAGAATGAGCTGTGAGTGCTGGTTTAGGGTATATAGGCCCTGAGAGTATTTCAGGTGATCTTGTCCTTTTTTTTTTTTTTTTTTTTTATTCAATTGTGCATGTATGCATGTATGTGTGTGTGTAGAACCACGGACGAATCCGGGAACCACCATGGACCGCCTCCACCTCCTCCTTGTTTACTCTTGCCCTACCAGGACCAGAAACGCAGGCCACCCCCGGTTCTGCCCAGCGTCTATGCATGGGGTCTAGGATCTGAACTCAGGACCCTCCGCCTGCAAGGCAGAGCTTAACCCCTGAGCCACCTCTCTAGCCCCGATCTTGTCCTTCAATAAAGACTACTGTTCACAGAGGGAGAAACTGAGATAGGAGACCCCACAGCAACCCACAGAGCCGAAGAAATTCTAAACATGCTCAGACTTTAAAAGGGAAAAGGGTTCGAGTTTCGAGAAGTGAGTTTACCTGATTAGTTGGAGAAGGTTCTAGATAAAGCCTTACTTGGGAAGCTAATCCCATTGACTGTTCCTACCTTGAGGCTAAAATAAATACGCAAGTTGTTAAGCAGTTAGGGAAGGCATTGGATAGAGTATAAGATTTAGCTGATCCACTCTGCTTGTGAGCTGTGGTCTGTGGATTGTGGAATCCAATCCGGATGGCGCGTTAAGAAATAGAAGTTAGCAGTGAATTTCATGCTTGCCACAATGCTCAATGACTCCTGCTCATTTACCGGGACAATTATTGCAAGTGATTTCAAATGAACTGACAGATTGGAAAGAAAAAAAAAAGGGAGGAGGGGGAAATTCCACATCTTGGGTGAGGTGGGAGGAGTTAAGTCTCCCAACTGGTCACTCTATAATTGATGAATTCTCAGTGGTCTGAACCTCACTCAGCTTTGCCTGGGCCAACTCAGGTACTTCTCCCCAGTACTTTCCCAGTGCAGCCGCAGAAGTGGTTGACTGGGTTAGACCTCATAATACAGGCAGCCTTTCCCAGCAGGCCTGAGCTCTGGATGCTTTCCGAAGCCAAGCAGGGTGCTCAGAGCTGCATTTGCATGTCAAAGCCCTTTCTGTGAGCCCCGTCCCCAAGGCTGGTCTGGGAGCTGCCGGGACAAATGGAAAGGTTTGTGTGCACTTGTGAATGCATGCCATTCTCTTTGCTTTGCTGGCTATCTGTCACCTCCAATGGTGAGGGTTAGACAAACAATTCCTTGATCTGTTTAAAGGAACGCTAGCCCTGCCCAAACAAGGCCGACTTGGATTTTCTCATTCCAAGATAATAATAAAGAGATTGGACTTTGGCCTGATGAGTTCCAAACCAGAGCCTACAGAGAGATTGAAAGAGAATGCACTTTTCCTTAAAAGTGGCCAACAAATGAAAGGGAGAAAAGGCTTTGTTTAGGTCCGGGCTTGTTTTCTAGCTCTTCGCAAGCCTGCCTTTCATGCACTCTGACTGCGCAGGTCAGCCGCCACAAAGTGCCTCTTTTCGCCGCTGCCCTGTCAGCAGGCTTTGCCGGGGAAGTGTGGGGCAGGCATTCTTCCCTCTCAAACATCAGTGCGCATTCAGAGGAGACAATTGGTTCTTTGAAATCCTCTGGGAAGCTAGCATTCCTAGCTCCCGTGGAGAGAAGGGAGAGGGAGATGAGGACTTTTACCCTATTAAAACACCCATCAGCTCTAAGGGGCCACCTCACAGGGAAAGCAAAGGGTGGAAACTACTGCTTGGCTAGCATCTCTAAAACCTGGGTGGCCCTGCACTCCAAGTCCCAGACAGGTAGAAACGAAGGGTTCCACACACCTCTGAGGGCTGAGTGAGTCTTTTCTGTGATCATTAGGACTTTTCAGGGCTGTTGGAACAGGCACCGCAAGAAAGGTGCTTTACTTAAAGATACTGCGCTACCTTAAGCAGTCTGTCATTATTTAACCACGCTGTGGATGCAGTCCTGTTGTTTTTACTAAAGGGTTTGTCAGGATGGATAATTCACACATCATTAACTGCTTCATTAAGAACGCAGCAGCCCTACAGGCCCTAAACTTGTAGCGGTTTGAAGACAAAGCAAGGTCTGAGGCTGGGGGGGGGGCACACTCTCCAGGTCTGAGGCAGGGGGGCACCTCCCCAGGCCCCACCCCCTCATCTCTGGGAGTGCCTCCACAACTGGTCTTGTCTAGGAGAAAAGCTTTCCCGGACTCTGGAACCTAAATGTGTAAAACATATCCACTTAAAAGTGATTTGATTTAAGTTAAAAGCATGACTTTGCAATGAGCTGCGCCATTCCACATCATCCATCACATGCGCGCCATTGCAGGCCGCAGCGTGCAGCTCCTTAAACATTTTCATATGCCTCAGCCTTTTTGTGGAGCTGAAGGCAAGACCATGACATACACAGAAGGGAAAACATCAAAAAAGCTCTCTCCACGGCCCATGACATTGGTATTCCTTTGGCCTGGGTGGCGCTCAACATCATTTGTATGAACAACGGAGCCAGACCCTGTTTGCTCTCACAATGCATGTTTTCTCAGCAGTTGTACTACAGACCTTGAAATGCAATAGGGGAGCTCTGGTTTCCTAGTGAAATCATATGGTTGATCTGTTTTTCTCAAAATAAATGTGCCATATGGAGCCGGCCCCAGGGCAGGCAGGCTTCAAGCTGAAAAATAACTAAAGTCTCTGCCCTTCTTCGGATCCACCATCATCACCAAGATATAGGGCAAGATTTTTTTCAAATTCAGCACTGATTTTTTTTTTCAGACCCTTTCCACCTGGTTCTATGAGTAAGGATACTTCAGATTTTATTTGAAGATGGAATTCTGTGAGCAAAATCAGCTGTAAATCCTTGTGACTGTGCTCTCTTGGGTTTCATTTGTTCCTTTATACTTTGTTTACTTTACCAAAACATTCCTTTCTGCTATTTCAACATGTCCTCCAAAGATGGACTTGTTGCCAAAATTCACTTGCTAATGGTTTGACAGGTCATCAAAATTAGACAATGGTAGTGTCATACCTTCGCCACGCCAAGGCAAGAAGCCTTCAGCAGATGCCGCGCCATGTCTTTGGATTTCCCAGCCTCCACCGTGGCAAGCTATAAAGTCAATGTGCAGCTTCATGAAAGGAAGATAACACAAGAAGAAACTTTAACATTTTTTAAATTTATTTATTCAATTGTGTGTGTGTGTGTGTGTGTGTGTGTGTGTGTGTGTAGAACCACGGACGAATTCGGGAACCACCATGGACTACCTCCACCTCCTCCTTGTTTACTTTCCCCTGGAATTCACAGGCTCCGCCCTACCAGGACCAGCAATGCATGGTCCCGCTTCCGCCCAGCATCTACATGTAGGATCCGAACTCAGGACCCTCCACCTGCAAGGCAGAGGCTTAACTCCTGAGCTACCTCTCCAGCCCAAGGAAGAAACTTTAAAAAAAAATAGATTAAAAAATATATATATATAGGTTTTTATTAGAGTTCAGGGCCTTGGGTCCAGAGAGACCATAATTTAGCCTTAAGAATTAGAAAAAAGCTGGGGCTGGAGAGGTGGCTCAGGGGTTAAGCCTCCGCCTTGCAGGCGGAAGGTCCCGAGTTCGGATCCCAGATCCCACGTATAGACGCCAGGCAGAAGCGGGGGCGGCCTGCGCTTCTGGTCCTGGTAGGGCGGAGCCTGTGAATCCCGGGGCAGAAGGAGGTGGAGGCGTCCATGGTGGTTCCCGAATTCGTCCGTGGTTCTACACACACACAGACACAGACACACACAGACACAGACACACACGCGCGCACACATACACACACATATGCACACAGTTGAATAAATAATAGTAATAATAATAATAAAAATTAAAAAAAAATTAAAAAAAAAAGAATTAGAAAAAAGAAAGCTAAACATTGAAGAGAACAAGGGAAATGGTAGCCATGAACAGCATGGTAAGGGAAATCCGCAGAGTCCACAAGACAAAGGGGGCTTCTAACTTTTACGTTCTTTTAGACTTTTACTAAGGGGTTGTCAAGGGACTATGATCTGGGGAGAGAAAGAATGTGAGGTGAATGATAATCATCTCTCTATGTTGGCTACTGTTAGGATTGATAGAGTTGGGAAGATGAGAATCTGGAAAGACAAGTTACTTAGTTTCAGAAACGGTTATTGTAAGCTCCTATGATCAATCTGGGGACCTGCCACTTTCCAACCAAGATGACGGCGGGTAGCAGGGGTGGGGGGGAGAGTGCTTTCCAAAAAGTCTGGCTGTGGTTAATACAAGGTGTTAACCCATTGGGCTGGAGAGGTGGCTCAGGGGTTAAGCCTCCACCTTGCAGGCGGAAGGTCCTGAGTTCGGATCGCTAGATCCCACGTATAGACGCCAGGCGGAAGCGGGGGCGGCCTGCGTTTCCGGTCCTGGTAGGGCGGAGCCTGTGAATCCCTGGGCAGAAGGAAGTGGAGGTGTCCATGGTGGTTCGCGAATTCGTCCGTGGGTTCTACACAGACACAGACACACACACACACAGACACACACGCGCGCGCACACACACGCACATGCACACAGTTGAATAAAAAAAAAAAAAAAAATAAGTTGTGCCCCATAGACTCAGCTGAATCCTCCGTTGATGTTAGGCAAGGCCATGGCTCCTTTGGAGGTGAAGCCTTGCTGGAGGAAGGCAGGTCACTCGGAGCAGGTCTTGAGTTGAGTAGCCCCACCCCGCTTCTCTAAGTCAGTTTTTGAGTTTGTAGCTAGCCCTGTCTGCCTCCATGATGTCTGTAGTAACTCGAGACACTTCAGCCTCTCCCAACCTACCATGTTTTTTCCGCCATAAAGGACTGTATCTCCCCTCTGGAACCATAAGCCAAATAAATCTCCCTTTCTCCCCTAAGCTCGTTGCTTGAGCATTGTTTCATAAAAGCAGGAATAGTAACTGCTATACGAACTAAATAAACTTTAATTCTTTTTTCTATTTTTTCCATATTCCATGTGTATATGCATGGGGAGTGTATGTGTGTGTATGTACATGTTTACATGTGCAGGTAGAGTATAAAGGCAGGTCTACATGTATATGAGTGCGTGCGAGTGTGTGGGCCCAAAGTAGACACCAGGAGTCAGTTCTCAATAACTCTTCCATCTTATTCTTTCAAGGCTGAGTCTCTAATTAAACTCAGAACCTGCCAACAGGGATACTCTGGCTACACAGTTTGCTCTGAGGATTCCCAGGCTCTGTCTTCTGAGGCTCTATGGAATCTGAGGATCTGAACTCGGGTCCTTTTACTTACAAGTGCTTGTAATGCCTTTATTCTTCACTAATTACCCAATTGGTGGTACACTATGGAAAACAAGACACCTTCCTTGACTGCCTTTTCCTCCAAGGTGTATAGCTAACTGATGAAGGAAACTACAGTGTTGCAGAGCTAATCTGAGATGAAAGAGACAAAAGCATGCATTTACACCTGAGTCTTCAACCTCCTAACAGAAAAGAGTAAATATAAAGTCTAGAGTCTCTGACAGGACTCTAATAATTTTTTTTTTCTACAGAGATGATGTGTAATAGCCGCCAGCATTTGAAAGCACACGAAAGGAACAATTGTTGAAGCTGATGATTGTTCATTGGTGCTGCCCACACTGTCTGTATCAACCTCACCTGAGAATTTGTTAGAAGCTTTCAATCTCCACCCTATATCTACTACCTCAGAAACACTAAGATTGGACCTTAAAGGCATGACATATCCAGCTGTCCAGGTGACTTCGTTGTACATTAATGTTTTAGAATCTGTGGCCTACACTAGTGATTAAGTTGCCCAGGTAGAAGTCCCTTGAAAAGGTGTTCTGTTAAGAAGTCCCATTCTAAGAAACACCTGAATCAGCATTCAGTTGGCTGAGGCAGGAGGATAGTTCCAGGCTAGCTGGGGCTATACACCAAGGCCTTATCAAAGAAAAGAAGGAGAGAGGTTGGAGAGAAAATGGAAGTACAAATTGAAGGATATGTTCTCCATGAAGGGAGTTGTGGAAGGAAGAGAAGCAAGCTAAAGAAGAAGAGCTCAGACTAGAGAAAGTGTTGTGAGAGTGACTCTGAAATAGTTTTTCAGATACTTTTAGCGTGGAAGACAAGAGTTTAATGCTGGCAGTCTGAAGCAGACATTACTTTCCAAAGACTCCAACCTTGAGCTTAGTTTGTGCTGCTGTTTTGTATAAAAGCAGGGAAGAGGTGGTGTGAAGCAGGACTTTACAGAAGCACACACGATGGTTATTAACAGCAGCAGTCAGATGGAGACAGACTGGCCCATGGCTTCAACTGTTATCAGACAGAAGCTGAGGCCAGACACGTGCAGGCACAGGTACAAACCATAGGGACAGTATCTCTGAAGTGTCCTTATTCGACTGTCTTTGGGATTTCAGTGATTTTCTATCTTTTTTTTTATTCAGTTGTGAGTATGCGCGCATGTGTATGTATGTATTCAGTTGTGCGTGTGTGCACATGTATGTGTGTGTATGTATGTGTGTGTAGAACTACGGACGAATTCGGGAACCACCATGGACCACCTCCACTTCCTCCTTGTTTACTCTGCCCCGGGATTCATAGGCTCCGCCCTACCAGGACCAGAAGTGCAGGCTGCCCCTGCTTCCGCCCAGCGTCTATACGTGGGGTCTAGGATTCGAACTCAACCTTCCACCTGCAAGGCAGAGGCTTAACCCCTGAGCCACCTCTCTAGCCCCATGATTTTCTATATTAACTTATGTTAGTAGTTGTAAAGTACAGGGCCCCTTTTCCCAATAAGCCATGCCACAGACAAAAGATAGAAACAGGTTATTGGTAAAAAACCAAACTGCCAGGCTGATTCTTGGAAGTGAGAAGAGAAAAAGCAGAGACTGAGAGAGATGAGGAGGTTTATAGTCTTTGGGCTAGTGGGTAGGGTGAAGGACAAAGGAGAGTGGGTCATTTCTATTTTGGGTCAAATTTGGCTCCTGAGTACACCAGGAAATATTGACCAGAGACTGTACAGTGGGTTTTATGGGCAGTAGCTATTTCTTTCTTTCATAAGGGAGTTTCACGATGGGCCAGATGTTGCTACAGGATAAGACGTGGGGGGAAAGGGAGCTCTCTATCAACAGTAATTCAACAGTTTACATTTTTCTACCTCGCAAGCATGCCAAGTCTCAGGTAAAAATGTGACCTTGGCCTCATTCGCAGGTTCTCAAGTGCATACCACAGAGCAGATCACCCGTCCTGGAGGCAAGGACCCAACTATACTAATATGTTACCTCTCTGTGTCACCTCAGCTGGGGGGATGGAGGTCTTCCTTCAGCTGTGGACAGCTTCCTGAAGAAGAGGAAGTCACTTGTCATTCGCAGCCAGGCCAGTCACAAGAGCCTGGGGATGAACGCAGCTGTGGCTTGAATGCATGGGATAGAAACATGATTGCCAGTGCAATGTTAGTAGGCAAAACCTCAAAGGAGTTTAGTCCACTAGGGCTCCACCTCATGATGCGTGAATGAGTGCTGTATATAAAAAGGGCTTGAAGCGTGAGCTTAGTATCTTGGTCCCCTTCGCCTCCTAGCCTCTCACCCTTTCTTCCTCCACCTTGGGTAACACAAAAAGAATCCTCATAAGACACTGGCACTTTAATATTAAGCTTTCTAACTTCCAAAGTCAAGAGAAATAACTGTCTTTCTAAACTCCCTAGTTTCTACTTATGATCTTAAAATGAAACAGTCCTAAGACAAGGATTATAAAGATGGAATGAATCTTGTTACTACCAAACTATAAAGCAAGTTTCAGAAACATGCACCCTTAACTGCAAGAACAGTGAAACAAGTCTAGAAAGACTCTCAGGACCCAATGGCCACACTGAGAATGATAAGTACAGAGCAGGAAAGACCATAACCCCTAGTCCTGAGGAAACTGAAGTCTAAAACCAAAACCCTGAGACACCTCAGTCATATCTGGATATCGTACACTGGAATGAAGTTTTGAAACATGAAGTCATTTGTGTCCATGGGGAGCAAAAGAAAGAATCTCATTTGAGATTCACTACTGAGATCTCTTAAATGAGCTAAAGTGTGCACGCATCTCTTGCTTTGCTCTAAGAAGTTACAGTAATCCCAACAGACGTTATTTTTCGTCACCATCCTCCTCCAATTATGCATTCTTGCTTCTCTCTGAAGCAGAAGTTTTTTTTATCCTATCGGGACATGTAAGCTCAGGGCTATTGCTGCCAAATCGAATTGTACACGGCAAGGATGGATATTTCTGCAATTTCACTAATGAGATTAGTTATCATTTTGAGTGAAATTTGAATTTAATGCATTTAAACTTAAGTCAACCACATCATAAATAAATGAAAATCCAATTTTGAGTTATAGTAGTCCCTCTATATCTGTGCTCTTCTTTCTATAGTATTAAGGTATAAATACATGAAATGAAAATTTCTAGAAATAATCAGTTCTACTTTGTACACTATTTTGAGTATCATAAGAAATTTCTTACCATCTTTGGCTTGGGTGGAAATCATCCATTTATCTAGCTAATTGTACCCACTCTGTATATGTTACTATTCCATTAATCACTTAGTAGTTGTCTCAGTAGTCATATCTCAGTATTTGTGTTCAAGGAAACCTTATTTTATTTAATAGTGTCCCCAAAGCACAGGGATGTAATGTGCCAAAGAGAAAGAAAGGGTGTATATGTGTAACTGTGTGTATACCTGTGTGTGTGAGTGTGTGTGTGATGTCTATGTCTGTGTGTGTCTGTGTATCAGAGGATATTGTGTGTGCCTGTAAAGACCCAAGGTGATTGTTTCGACCTTCTATTTGCTTTGCTCTGGAGTTTCCCAGGCTCCACCTTCCAGGATCTGAAGTACAGGCCGCTGCCATATGGGACCTGGGATCCAAACTCAGAACCTTCTGTTTGCAAAGCAGAGGCTTAACCCCTGAGTCATCCTCTCTAGTCCAAAATATTTCCATCAAATATTATCTCACATTACGCCAAGGAAATAGTTATAGTTAGGCACCTGCCATAGTTAGGCTTAGTCATCAACTTGACAATTGAGCGTTTGAGTTCTGGGCACATTTGTAGAGAATTAGTGATTGAGTTAAGCTCAGAGCAGACCTGCTGGAGATGGTCTAGCTGATGGGGAAGGCCCAGGTGGGTGGGATTAGGCCCTAGAATACAACACAGAGAGCTTGTTGAGAAAGTTGGCATCCTTGTGTATACTTAGCCAGACGTGCTGGTCTGGCAAGTAAGGATCGTCCCTCTCTCAGCCATTATATAGAGATGCTGTGGCCAGCTCCCTCGGCCTGATTTTGGTGCGTGCTCTCCCGTCAAGCTGGACTGAGAACTGTAACCAGTAATTGTAAGAGAAAATAAACCCCTTGTTCCCTTAAGCCGTTTGATGGTGATTCATCAGCAACCATGCAGGCGAACTGCAACACCACCTTTACATATTTTTATTACAATATCTTCTTATAATTTTTCTATTTCATTGCTAGGTCTTTCTGTTCCTCATCATGTAAATCAAACTATATATAGTAGGAAAAACTATATATAGTAGGAAAAAATCATAATATATATACACTGTGCTGTTTTTATTCATTGTTTTGAGCATCTACTGGGAGTCCTGCTGCTGTGATAACGTACCTTGATGAAGGCTCTCTCAGAGAGAAAGGACTTTTTTGGTTCGCAGTTCAAGATTATAGTCAATCTTGGCAGAGAAGTCGTCCCCAGGAGCTGGAGGTGGTTGGCGACACTGTGTCTGCAGGCAGGAAGCAGGAAGTAATGAATGCTCAGTTTGCTTTCTCATTTTTAATCAATCCAGGAATCCAGACCATGGAATTAGGATGGATCTTCCCACTTCAATTAACCTGATGTAGAAAATCCCAAACCGGTATACCCAGAGGCATGTCTCAATAAGCAATTCTAGATCTCGTCAAGTTGGCAGTCAATATTACCCATAATGGGTGAATGGAGCCAACTACAGTTTAGATGGTTCTTCTGGCCTTCAGAGTGATTCCTAGAGCTAGCTATCCACATTTCTCTCTCATCACTGTTCGGATGGAATCAATTCCCACTGAATCACTGAGATAGAATTTGAGCTTACTAGGTCACTTACTCCATCTTTCAATATCTTCAGTAACCTTCTTTCTTGCTTCCTTTCATGCTTTTACCCTTGAATTTGTTTGTTTTGGAGTGATAATAGCTGATGGTTATAGCCCCTTGCCCTTTGCATTTATTGCTGTTGGAGTCCAAAAGGGCAGAATAAGGCAAACTGAGTAGAATGTTTATGGGACTGCGCCCAAAGAATGCTAAACAAAATGGATGATGTTGTACTGTACACTTTGATATTAACCTAAGAGTGCCAGGCAAAACTTAATTGATTGATGGTATGCCAAAGATCCATTTGAATTGTGCTAAACTCATTTGTTTTAGTTCTGCTGACAATCTCAACAGCGTATTTGTTAGTGTAAAGTCGGTCTCTGGGTAAATACACTGTCATTGGTGATACTCCACAGTGTTTTGAGGTGAGATATGAAAACCTTTATCAACAATTTTTAATGGAAATAAATCTCAATTTAAAAAATTTAAAGCCTGCCCCCTGGGCCCCTATAGGCATTTGTAAATAACTGATGTGGCTATGTCTTTCTATTTAATCACTTTGTAGCCAGTCAATGTAATCACCGTCTCTGGAGAAACCGTTACTCAGAGAGAAAAAGTGAGAGATTGTGTGTGTATGTGTGTGTGTGTGTGTGTGTGTGTGTTATGTAGTCCAGAGATACTGAGGAAGGGCTCTGATGAAGGAAAAATCTTTGACAGAAAAACACAGATAACTACTTTAATGCTTTTGTTTATAGGTCACCAATTATAATACAGGCTTGGTGTAATTCATCAAAATAAACATGCAACAAAATCGTAACTAGAACAAAGCTATCATTAACCTTCATTTACAAACAATGGCCATGTTTTTTTCTCCCAGAATCACCTCAACATTCTATTCTATTTTCATGAATTGGCCCTTAATCTTCCACTTATACATTTACAGTCTGCAAGGTCTGGCAAGAGGAGATTACAGAAATCTCCTTATTTTCCTTTTAAAGAGTCTCCTGAGTGATTACTATATCTGCTCATCAGAAGACGAAGTGTGAAGCTGTTGCAATATTTGCTACTCAAAGGGCGCATAAAAGAAGATTGATCTATAGCTTTCCACCTCCTTGCAATCAACACCACATACAAGCACGCACGCACACACACACACACACACACACACACACACACACACACACCCCTAAGCCACTGACCTCAGTCTTAACTCAGAAGCCATCTCTCTGGAAAGAAGAGATTTAAGTCTAGCAATATTAGCTCTGTGGCTAACTCGTCCCTCTGAAAGAGTACATGCAGTAGGGTGTGTGTCAGCTGTGTTTGCTTCTATAACACAGATTCACCCACTTTTATATATGAAGCAAAACTTGGACAACCTCCCCTCAACATCGGCTAGCAGCTCTGGACTTAATTGTTGCTGCTCTAGTGCTTGTGCTGGATATATAGCTATGTTGATGTTGCAGTGTTGCCAAGATGTTTAGAGAGTACACAAGAAGATTTGATTATACAAGTCAAGAAAGCTATTCCACAACTATAAATAATAATAGAGAGCAATATTTCTGCCCTGTACCACAAGGTAGAGGGCACCCAGAGCATGCTTGCACATTGCATCACAGGAAGACAGCACCTAGGGCATGCTTGCACTTTGCATTGCAGGAAGACAGCACATGGGGCATGATTGCACATTTCGAAGTAACTATAGATCTTACAACTTCAGAGATTTTTTTCTTTCAGTAGGGCATGTTAAATGATATTTAATGTAGTACCGCTTCACCAACCTTCAAAGGAACTGTGAGAAACACATCTCGTAGACTCTATGAGGGCTCTGTTTTTTCCTACCTCCTTGCGTGCCACATGGTTTCTTTATCCCAATGTTATATTCTAAGCCAGTGCCTTGTGCGTTCTCAGTGGAGCAGATATGAGATCTAACATTTAACATTTCTCCATGGAATGTTGACCATTTCCTCCTCTTCTGCCTCTCTTCCTTATCTTCCTGTAGCTATTTTCACAGTTATTCAGGGTGTGTGCGTGTGTGCATGTGTTTTGCACAGAGGACAACCTTCAGGAGTTAACTCTCTTCTTCCACCTTTTGGCAAGTGCTTTTCCCTACTGAGAGACCTCACTGACCTCAGACCAAACCACGATTTGAGTAATGTCCATCCATGATGTCATATATATGAAATGATGTCACAGACAAAGCAGTTGCAGATTGTGTAGCTTTCCGTCCCATTGTTCTTGCCCCCACACACACCCCAGAAAAGCCACTCAGGGTTCTGCTCCCTCCACAGTCATCTCCCCTAAAAGGAGTGGGTTATATTTTACTCTTTGACAGCAACTTTCCTCCTGTTTCCCTTGCAAAGATAATGATTTTTTTTGACATTTGAATGTCTTTTTGTGAGTAATCCTTTTTCAGTTCCAGGGCCCATTCTTTAATTTGGGTGGTTTGTTTTCTTTAATATTTAGTTTTTTGAGTTCTTTGTATACTCTGGAGATGAATCCTTTGTTCTATTCACAGTAAGCAAAGATTTTCTCCCATTCTGTGGTTTGTCTTTTTGCACAATGAACAGTTTCTTTTGCGGGAGCAAAACCTTTTTAAATTTCAAAAAGTCCCATTTGTTGATTATTGGCATTATTTCCCTGAGCATTAGGGTTCTGTTTAGGAAATCTCTCCTTAGGCCTATCAATTCAAGTGTACTTCCAAAAGTTTCAGAATTTTGGATTTAACATTGAGGTCTTTGATCGATTTAGAGCTAATTTTTGTGTAAGGTGAGACATAGTGATCAATTTTCATTCGCTATAAGTAGATATCCAATTTCCCGGCACCACTTGATTTTGTCATGGACTCTCCTACTGGATGATAAAGTGTAATGGAAAATTGTGAGCCAAAAATAAACTCTTCATTCCCCTAGGTTTTTTCAGGCCTGTATTAGTTCAGCATTGGAAAGCTAAAATGAACGCATCACCTTTTCCTCCGAGTTATAAGGATCAAATTCTAAATAGCATACAATAGGCTTTAAATTATAGAACAAAACACAAGACACTTGTTAATCAAGAACCTTTCTTTTTCTACCTTTTCCATACCACATTGCACATGTCAAGGAAGTAATAAGTCTTTTTCCAGTTCTTGGAAAAGAGTTTTGCAACCTCGTCTAGCTAAGAAAGAAGATTTTCTGTGTAGACAAGGTTGAGGCTGAGCCTGGCAAGATTCTTCCAGAATGACATGATGCTGAGTTTGGAGAAAGTCACAGCGTGCAGCTGGGTGGAGCAAGGCTACGGAAAGGACACATGCAAAGGAGGAAAGAGTTGAATTGAACACTTTCCAGGAACTGAAAAAGGGTGTGTATGTGTGCGTGTGTATATGAGTGTGCATGTACGTGTGCGTGTGCGTGTGTGTGTGTGTGTGTGTGTTTGTGTGTGTGTGTGTGTATCAGAAGGCACTGTGTGTCCCTGTGGAGCCCAAGGGTGACTTCAGGAATCATCCTGGGTTGCTTCTGCCTCTTCTTACATCACTCTGGGATTTCTCAGGTTCTGCCCACCAGGAACGGAAGTGCAGGCTGCCGTTTCCCTCCGGCGTTTCTCTCTGGCATTTTCTTGCGAGACAGTCTTAACCCCTGATCCATCCTCTCCAGCCAGGAAGGGGGTGGGGTGCCTTCCTATCTCCTTAATATTAAAAATAGCTCTTGAGGATGCTGTTTCTCCGCAGTATCACTTTGCTAGATGTGACTAACCATGAACACTCTGGTCACAGCTAAGACCAGCATCTCCCGGAGTCCACAGATCGCCCTCTTCGGCCAGGAACATCAAAGCCCGTTCCAGGCTCCAGAGCGCATCTCTCTTAACCAATCTTATACAATTCCCCACGTGCCTAAATCGACCTGCGCGCCACTAAAGCTCTGGCCCTGGACGGGACTCCGACAGTCGGTTCCACTTCAAAACAAATACACTCTCCAAACATCAGTTAAATGCTCTCATTAGCTCTTCCAAGACAAAGATGCCCCAGAATGACTCTCGTTTTTCAATTTCTTTATGCGCACCAACTATGACATTCAGCATTCCTGTTCATCTGTCAATTCAATGCTAGTCTCCAATCTGAGGCTTACCATACACACACACACACACACACACACACACACACACACACACACACACACGGCTTCAAGCCCCCATTTCAGGTTATGTGGTCTAATTGTATTTGTGATAGTGAACTGCAAAATAATAAACATGATAGGCGTTGGAAAAACCCATATTGACCTTTGAATCTGCTGTGGTCCAGATGGTTTTAAATGTCTCTCAACATGTGAGGCTCGTGCTAGTAAAAGGATGCAAGATGAGCTATTTCACAAGCAAGACAGCAAATGGCACTAAGTCCCATGTGAGGACATTGTCCGCTCTCCATTTTCTCTCTGTCCTTCTGAATAGGTCCAAGAAATTTTGAGGTGAGCATTGGAATATTCCCTTCACCTTTTTAAGGCTAACATTTCCTTTCCCAAACAAACAGGCCTCAATTTCAGATCCTTTTAGCATTTAGAGTTTAAAAACCTTGGTTTGCCTTTTAGTTCTTGGGTTGAGTCTTTTATTAATATTTATAGCTTGTAATATTTTCTTTGCTTCTACAATATGTTTATGTAAATTAAAGTCATTCTTCTTTATTTTTAGGCTAGTGCATTTCACAAAGGTTGCTTCTCAAGTCACTGTAGTATGGGAACTACTTTAAAAACCACACTTGATAGGTCTGGAGAGATGGCTCAGGAGTTAAGACTTGCCTAGCAAAGAGAAGGTCCTAAATTCTAATCCCAGGTCCCACCTAAGAAAATGCCAGGCAGAAGAGTTAGCGGCCTGCACCTCCGGCCCTGGAGGGGGGAGACTAGGAAATCTCAGAGCGAAGCAAAAAGGAGGCAGAAGCAATCCAGGATGATTCCCAACTTCACCTTTGGCAATCCACAGGGACACATAGTGCCCTCTGTTATACATGCGCACACACACTTACGCATGCACACACATGCAATATAAGTAAATTAAATTCTCTTTAAAAAAAAAACAACTTGCTGATTTCCTTTTCCTTTAAGTTCCATTGGATCCCCTTTCACTCAGAGCTTTGAGGGCACCCAGCAGATCACCACAGACAAGTTAGCACAAGTCTGGAGGACAGGTAGGAGGCTGAAAGAAGCACTCCAAACAGAGAGATTGAAAAAGAGATGGAGTTTCATGTATACACCCTTCCTTCATTAACACCTTCCAAAACAGGAGAAGTCTTGTACATCCTTGACCCACAGGATAACTTGAGGCCCATCTCACTACTTCGTTCTGATTTTTATCCAAGTATCATGCACAGTTGTGGAACTGATAAACCACAGTAAAGTCAACTTAGACCCAACAGCATCTGAAGGCTTGGATCTCACTTTCCCAAACCTGGAAGCCACATCCAGATTGCTTAGTGCTATTTATCTTGGAGCTATACATACAATTACAGATCACAACCCCAGTAGAGTCATCTTAAAAGCGAATAGAAAGCAATCTAAATCCCTAGCTTTAGTAATTTGTAAGGGGCATCCAACCAGAGAAATTACGTGAGTATTGCCAAGGATGTGAGGGGGGGAATGATTTCCCCTAAATCCCTTTGCTATTTATCTATTGATATCAATTGTTTGGTAATCTGTCAGCAAAAGGGAAAGAAGTGAGCCTGATCTCTCAATGGGTACATTGGAAAGAGATAAGCTAAAACAATAGCTTCTTCTAGGAAAAAAAGCCGACTGTTATTTTTGTGGTAAATAAAACTGGCACCGGGTAAGACCTGTTATCATCAGATAAGGAACCAGGAAAGATTGATGACTGAGGTTACAATTGAGAGGGATTTATTCTAAGTAGACTTGAGTAGGAGAGAAAAACAACAGCTACAGCCTGGAAGCTTGTTGCAAACATCAGGAGCAGGAAGCAGGGCAGGCTCTAAAAGTATAAAAGACATGGAGAGATGGCTCAGGGACTAAGATTCTGACTTGAAAGGAGAAGGTCCTGAGTTCAGATCCCAGGTCGCACATGAAAACGCCAAGCAGAAACAGAGTCAGCCTGTACGTCAGGCCCTGATGAGTAGACCCCAGAAATCCCAGAGTGAAGCAAAAAGGAGGTAGAAGCAATTAATACAGGATGATTCCCTATATTACCCTTGGTCCTCCACAGGGACACAATGCCCTCTGCTACACACACACACACATACACATACACACACACACACACACACACACACACACATGCACACATGCAAAATAAATAATAAAAGCACATGAGGGGGGTTATAGCCTGAAAACCAAAAAAGATCTCCAAGACAGATTGTCTTCAAGTCAAAACTTTAGGAGCCTAGATGCTGCCATCAATCATTTAAACTACTGCACAAAGCATTAATTCATAAAATTAATGAACCTTCAGAGATGTATTGAAATTGATGAAAGTTTAATTTTTTTAAGCCAAGCATTTGGACTTCACCTTAGTGGAAAATTCTAGCTAGTTTCTATGAATGAATGCATCTATTGAAAAGAGTCTGTCTGGTCTACCAAAGACCTGGTAGCCCCACCAATACTAATAAAGCAGCCAAGGCAAAACCAAAATGTCACTAGTTATTTTGATGTTGTAAATTTTATATTTTCAATCAAAACTGTGCATTTGTGAGATATGGAAAACACATTCACACTAGATGCTAATGAATTAGGGGGAAAGTGTTTTTGTTTTCTTTTTTCCTATTTTTCATGCATTTATGTGAGGTGTGTGCATATGTATATATGTGTATATATATGCATGTTTATGTGATTTGGTGTGTCTGTGAGAGGGGTCAAAGGTTGAAATTGTCCCTCATTATTCTTTTTAAAGCAGTCTGTAATCAAGCCCAGTGCTCACCAGTAGAACTAGTCTTTCTAATCAGCTTGCTCAGGGGATTCCCAGTCTCCACCTTCTAAAGCTGAAATTACAGACATGCTACCATATCAGATGAGCACTTTTACATGGAATCACAGAATTTGGGGAGCCATACTGTGGTCTTCTTGCTTGTGTACCAACTGCTGAGTCTTCCCCCCAGTCCCTTTGAGGAATGAAAAGTTAATTAAGCCAAACATTTAAAAAGTTAGAGGTTTGAGATCTTACTTTGCCAGCAATAAAACTGAATTAGACTAATTTCTAAGTTCAGACTGATTGCCTGCTTTCAAATATCATCCAGAATATAAAATAAAGTAAAAATTGGTAGTAAATACAATGAACAGAGTAAAATTGTTGATTTCTGGTATGACATAACAAGTACTCCAAAGTGCTAAGTGTGTGTGTGTGTTTATATGTATGTGTGTGTGTGTGTGTGTGTTCATGAACAAATTCCTCTAAAAGCTTTATTAGTCACCCATTACAGAATATCAAGTTACTAAGCTCTAAAAGGGTAAGCATCACTGAGTAAGGTTGTTCTGTATTTTCAAAAAGCTTACCATAAAATAATAGTGTATTAGCATTCCTGACAGACTGTGTAACCAGGCAATAGATGTTGACATCTATGCACACCTGTAATTAAAGCAATAGACTATGTTGTCTTTTTTTCTTCTTTCTCTTTCTCTTTCTATCTTTCTGTCTTCTTTTCTTTCTTCCTTCCTTCTTTCCTTCCTTTCTTTCTTCCTCCCTTTCTGTCTTTTTTCCCTTTTTTTTTTAGACAGATTTAAAGTGAGGTTGATGGGTTGACATTTCAAGCTGGAAGTCCCAGTGAAGCCCCTGTTTGTCTGAGAGGATGACTTCGCCATGTAAAACAGTCGGGCCTGGGGTCAAACAGGCTGCTACAGTAGCTAGATGACTTTGGAGGACGTCCTTCGGGTTTCTGTGACTATGGAGGAAGCGGGGTTCGTGGCAGGGAAAGATAGGGCACTCGGCACACACCTACACATGGTTCCTGACCCGACTAGAAGCTCAATACCATAAGTACTATTTATCATCATATCGTCCACACCAGATCCCCATCCTAGAAGGGCTGCTGGAGGGTAAAGCAGCCCCAAGCGCAAGCAGTTGAAGTCAGGGCTTGTCTGGGGGCTTCTTACCCGACGCTGTTCCAATAACTGCTACTGCTGCCACCTGTCTTTAAGGTCACATTTATAGGGGACCGCTGAACGTGACACATTCCACTCAGCTTCAGGTGGAAGTCACAGGGCCTACTATGTGGGACACAAGTGGAAATTACCTTCCATTAGGGTCTTGGGGTGGGTAAAGAAATGGCTTTGAGTTTCCATTAGTTTACTTATGGCATACTTAAGTCGACTCAGAAATGTCCTTGGGCCCTGGCTGTGGCTCTTAACCCTGTCGCTCAATCAGGTGCCAGGCACAAGCACACAAGCAAGTTTTGTTTAGAGTATCTCAAAAAGCCAGCCAAGTGGCAAATGCGGACATCTGTGCTGCACTGTGGCTGGCCTGTTTTTTTTTTTTTTTTTTTTCAGTCTAATCTGTCAAGATAACCATTTCCCCATTCTCTTAAACAAACACAGACTTCCTTGTTTAAACACTGTAACAGTTCTAACCGAACACACAGCTTTTAATCATTCTGTGTTAAGTACACTGGCAAGAGCTCGAGAAAAGAATCAAAACATCTTAAATGTAAACTGGCTGATTTTGCTACTTTGCAAATCCCAGGAAACAGAAGAGAGAAACTTGAAATTCCAGATAAAAGGAATACTGCAGTGTTATGTGAGTTGTGAAATCACAATAGAATTGGAAATGCAATTGTGAACTCTGTTCAGGTATGAGAGAGGGAGAGAGAGAGAGAGAGGGAGGGAGAGAGAGAGAGAGAAAAAAAAGAGTGGAAGGAAGGGAAGAAGGGAGGATGGGGGAGAGAAAAAGAAAGAAAACCAATCATGTCTGTTTACATTTTACAAACTAGGTTCTTCTGTCCCGTCTGCTTTCTGTATGCTTATAGAGGTTGTTTTTGAGTAGCACTGTTCTGAGGAAAGCTGTTTAAAAACAAGGTTGCCGCACCAAAGTAAGCTCCTCCGAAGCCCATCAGCAGACAGCTCAGTCACACACAATGCACATTTTTCCTCATCGAGGGTGTGTTCTGGGTCATTTCCTAATATTTGAGAATAGAAATGCGAAGGAGGGGGATGTTTTCACGGTGGACTAAGCAGGAATATTGATGATCTGAGAGTTAGCGTTCGGCCTTTCTGCCTCCCTAGCCTCAATTTCAATTGCACAACATCCACACTCATTCGCCTGTAGGAAGTTCAAACTTGCATAAGTCCCTGTATGTTTTCTATTTGGAGAAAAAAAAAAAAAAGAATGTTAAATAATCCAAGTGCTACATTTTCATGCATCAGTAGAGCTCCAACACAGACTCCTGAGATTCGACCAGTTGGGGGTGATATCTGGGCCTTTGAGTTAGTTCTTTGACTATAGGTGAGTCAAACCCACCCACTCACCCACCCACCAACCAACCAAGTAAACAAATAAAAATACCTTTCAAAGGGTCAGAGCGATGACTTATGGAGTAAAGAGCCTGTTTGCAAACCTGGTGATCTGAGTTAAGTCCCAGAACCCACTTGATGGAAGGAGAGAAGTGATTTCCAAAAGTGTCCTCTGACCTCCACACAACTGCCATGTACATGTGCACTTATTTCCTCCACCCTCAAAAAAATAAATAAGAGGCTGGAGAGGTGGCTCAGGGGTTAAGCCTCTGCCTTGCAGGCGGAAGGTCCTGAGTTCGGATCCCAGATCCCACGTATAGACGCTGGGCGGAAGCAGGGGGGCCTGTGTTTCTGGTCCTGCTAGGGCAGAGCCTGTGAATCCGGATTCGCCCCTGGTTCTACACACACACACACACACACACACACACACGCACGCACGCACGCACGCACGCACGCACGCACGCACGCACGCACGCACGCACGCACGCACGCACGCACGCACGCACGCGCGCACACACGTGCACAACTGAATGAATAAATAAATAAATAAATAAATAAATGAAATCTCTCTGAGTCTCAGCTTCTTTAACTATGAACCAAGGTACAAATCTCTTTCAAAGTTCTTGTGAAACTGGAAGGAGACGTGTTTGCACCTGTGAGTGCTTTATAAAATTAGCGCTTACTAAGTAGGATATCATTAACACCTATCATAATTGGATAAAATTGTGTCTGACATAAAATTTAGGTTAATGGAGTTTATAGATAACATATGGACTAGCAGCTTTATGCAATTAGAAATTAATTTAACATTGCTATCCTAAACCTGTTTGAGAGATAGAATGCCCAAGTGTCAGTCATATGTCGTATCAGTCCTATCCCTCGTGGAAAAACTTGCAGAAATGTGCAGTTCTCACAGGTACTCTAACACAGCCAGTGGTGGGCATAGGTGGTACCTCAGGATGTAAGCTCTGGCATCTGATCACCTTGTAAGGCCATTACAGTGGGAAAGCATTGGTAGTTTGGAATTGGCTTGGCCCGGTCAGATCTTTTCCTCAAATGCAAAATCAAGGTTACTAAGAAGCAGAGAAGACCAGCCAGAACTGAGATCCCATAGTGGAAACCTCCTAGATTTGCAATCACCAGAGGCCTCTGATGAGGGACAAGGAAACTAGGCTAAGAGAGCAAAGAGTTCTTATTCTTCAGGCTTGGGCCTTGATTGAGAGCAATTCTAATCATGCTCTATTTCTTTATGGTTACTACATATATTCCCTAGCAGAAGTAGACTGGAAAGATCTTAGTTGTTCTACAACATGAATGAGTCCATTGACATGGTTTTATCTCCGATGATTCACAAGGCACTTGAAGATTTCAAAGCACTTGAAGGTCACAGTCATTGACACAAACTTTCACATGAGCACGGGCCTCTAGCGCTATGATATAGGGGATGAAGAATATTTTGAGAGAAGTAGTTTTTACTGCAATCCAGAGGAGGAGAAAGTACAGGCACTTGGAAAGAGAGTTCTGCCAGGAATCAGAGAAGAATGTGGTGGCATGACTATAAACACCCTAAATAATGAAACTCATCACAGTTTCTGAGGCATAACCAATATGCTTTAATTAAACAGATATTTATCGGTCATTCAAATGGTCAATCGTATTTGGATCCATTCCCCTATTCCCTTCACCCTTTTCTTTCTTACACATCTGGATGTGCCTAACCAGGAACGGAACTTGGACCTCCACTGAGCTATCTCACTAGCACTGCTTCACCTATTTTATTTGAGCTCCTCGAGTGTATTGTTTTATTGGTTTCAACCTCTTTTTCTCTTATTGTGTATGTATGTGTATGTCGTGTGTGTGTGTGTGTGTGTGTGTGTGTGTGTGTGTGTGTGTTTTGCACGTCCAGTGTGAGCACATTTGGAAGCTCCAGGTTGAGCCTCCAAATTACTCTCCACCTTAATCATTAGCCAGAGCCTCTCTGTTAACTCCAGAGCTCACCAACTCAGCCAGTGTCTAGCCATCCTGCTTCAGGGTTTACCTGTCTCCACTTGCTGAAAGGTGAGTTCTGGAAGTGCAATTGGGCACCAGGCCCAGCTGACATTTATGTGGGTCCTAGAATCTGAGCTCTGTTCTCATGCTTGTCCAGTTATTCTTAACCATTGTGCTACCCCTCCAACCCGTGGTTTTTGTTTCTTTTAAATGGAGTAAGAACTTGAAAAAAGTTTGACTATGAGAGAGAGAAGGGGAGAAAGAGAGAAAAAAATAAAAAAATTCTTCTTTAGTGTGCATGTTGTCCCAGCAGTCCTTTATAATTTTCTCACCCACATCTATTTGATGACATTTTAAAAAAGTTCCTTTCAAAGAAATACAAATCTCTCTCTTTGACCACTTTTCTTTTACCTGTTTATTTTCAATACTAAAAACATTACATAATCATATTAACAAAGCATCTTGTATAAACAGCTTTAGGAGCAAATGCAACTTTTTCTTCCTAATATATGACACAAGGGATGAATCTAGGGCCACTCAGACACTGTGTTTTGAAATGAACAAGCCCACTAGCTTTGAGATGGGCCATCTGTGTGGTGGCCAAGGCTCAGGACTGGGGAACTACCAACCTCACCGGCACTCGGCTATTTCAGGGTCAGTGAACAGAGTCTGTACTGTATTGTCAAATGATCAGAGAGGAGATACTTTGTTTCTGGAAATCCAAAAGAATCCTTTAGTCTGTAGAGATAATTGACCTGTGGGCCGGCCTTGGAGGTAGGGGTCTAGGGAATGCTGTTGGAGTAATATACATCATCACTGTGTCTTAGCAGACATGCCTGCCAATTGGTTATCTGCTTTAAAAAGATACCATGAGGTCTTTTAACTTTTAATTTTTTGACAGGGCCTTAAATTCATATAAGCAGAAAGTCAAATGAAGACATTCATACACACTTAATGCTAATGTAGATTTTTCCAAAGCAACATCTGACTTACTGTTAAATGCTCTATCACTTAAAGGTTAATCTGTGTACTATTGTGTTGTGTGTAGGAAATGCATTGTCTAACATTCTGTAATCTCCAGTCTGGCAATCTTCCATGGGCACTGATATCATATTCCCTAATGTGACAGTTAATCCTGGGTGTCGACTTGGCACACCTGGCATTAACTAAGATCAGCTGAGACCACCTGAAAAGATTATTTGGATAATAGAAAGATCAGGCCCAGATCTGATCAGAATCTTCCTAGATTTCATTGGAATCTCCCAGTAGTGGACCAGATAAAAGGAAACACAGAACAGAAAACTGAAGAGAGTGTCCGGGAATCTTCCAGCCTTCGGCCACGTAGATAGGTGTGACGTAGTCTATCTCTAATTTCCGCCAGCCTGCATGCTGTCTCCACCATGAAAGACTATATCTCCTCTCTGGAACCCTTAGGTAAATAAATTTCCTTTTCTCCCTTAAGTTGTTTGACTTTTGAATGCTCTCTCACAGTAATAGGTAAGAGTAACCATTACACCTAACTGGAATCATTTTGAGAGTTAAAAAAATTGGAGAGAAAACAAAAATCATGAAAGAAGTCAAGTATCCTAATCCATAGATCACCATGTAATTTAAAAAGGACTTTTGGGACTTGCAGTTCATCTGTGAGGTGATTTTCCTAGGTCTTGTAGACCAACTTTCCCTTCACAAATTTGCTCATTCCTTGAGCACATGTTTTTACCAGTTGGTTGTTGTGTGCTGAGCCAGAGGTTTTGATTTCATTGGCTTGGAGAATGTGGTCTTTGAGAATTCTCACAGGGCTCTGAGGCCAGGCCGGGAAAAATCCTTCTCCAGCTTGTCACCTGGACCTGTGACAGTGAACTATTGCCAGGAGCTCGGAATCTTTTTACACGGGCCCTGGACTCCTTCTGATGCATGGATCAGTTGTTTTTCCAAAAGGAAAGAAAGCGACCCTTGCAATGTAAACAGAGGAAGTTGGCAATCTCATTTACCCTGTGGGGAATAGGAACTTGGTCACATAAGGTAGTCAGCCTAATTTTCCTCATTCTTAATCTTTGCCGCTTTCTCTGAATGCAGTGTGAAATATTTCCATAACACCCCATTCTTTCTGTGCCTCTTCCTCACAGTAGTCGGGATGAGCAGGGTTAAAGTTGTTTTTGAATCCAGCAAATAAATCCAGCATACAGGACCCAGTCTGAATTGGCAAGTGCGGGGGGAGAGGGGAGGGGACTACTTATAAAATGGACTCAGAGAACCATATCGTTTCTCTCTTATATAATACACATGGGCACAACCTCACTAAACATCTCATGTAAATTAATAACAAAAATATCATGTAAATAATGCAACTCCCCAAAGCAAAAACTTGCATTTAGTGGCACTAATTGCCTTAGTATCAGATGTTCATTTTAAAACTCTTTTAGTGTGTAAGCAGAACATTAATTATTGAATAATATTTAAATCCTTGGAAAGTGGTTAATTGCTAAATTTTATGTGGTGATGATTTTTTTTTCTTTAAGCTGCTGCATATGCTATAGAACTCTGCACAATTCTGGAAAACCAAAGATCATTCTTAGAAATACAATAGAGAAGTACCACTGCCATTTGTAACTAGCAGTTACAACTGTTACCAACTAACAGTTGGTCTCCTCACAGGATGCCTGAGGTCTTCAACCGTAGTTTAGCTGATGGCTGGATAGGGAAGAAAACGTTTTATTTTCATGGGTTTACTTAGAATGAGAATGAATGGTTCCAGGTCCAAATCAATTGAGCTATTATCAGAGAGAAGCAGATTTTTATTTTTATATCTTTCAAAAAGAAGAAACCAGATTCTTTGTAAACCTTGGAGAAGAGACGTTGGAGGGTTACACTTGAAGATTCAGGAGTTTGTTCTATGACTCGATGAATGGTCACATATGCATTCCCTACTTCCCAAGACCCTTTCACGCTGTTTGCTGGTGGCATCATCCCATGGAACCGAAGAGCAGAAAACTGATGCTAAATTCACTTCTCACTTGGTATGATGGCCCCTGGGCACCAGAGGGTGTGCTGGAAGCCTTCACTGAGCTCTGAGCTCCCAAGGGGTCTATCGGGGAAGACGCCGGGCAGCCCACTCTGCTCTTTCTTCGCATTTCTTCTAAAAGATGCTGCTAGATTCTTTCAGAAGATTGTTTTTATTAATAATGCTTTGCACTTGACTCTGATAATTCTAACAATAGAATGTGTAATAGCACTTTGGAAGACAAAGGAGGAAAGCACCATCTCTTTTAATAAAATGATCCCTAGACGATTAATGTTACGGTGTTTTTAATCTATTGTCCTCTAGTCTCTTTTTTATGAATTTATACTTACACAGTTAACAATGGTGTTTTCTCTATGTATAGCAGAAACCTTATCACATTTGTTACAAAGTCTTTAGAATTATTATTTAAAATAGCTGTATAGTGGGTCAAAGAGATGACTTAGTAGGTAAAGGAGTCTGTGCGCATCCCCACATCCTACATGTTGGAAGGAAAATTCATTTTCTAAAGTTGTTCTCTGGTCATTACACTTATGTTGTGTGTGCCTGTGCAATTTCTCTCTCTCTCTTTCTCCTTCTCTCTCTCGCTTTCTCCTTCTCTCTCTCTCTTCCCCCTCTCTATTTCTGTCTCTGTTTCAAATAATTTTAAAATTTATGCAGCCAAAATCATATAAAATAGCAGTTATGAAATAGATGGTTCATTATTTAAGAAGTTCTCCTAATATTTTACTTTTAAATTTTTTTAAAAGAAGTCTTCACACACACACACACACACACACACACACACACACACACATACAATTGAATAAAAAAAATAAAAAAGAAGTCTTCCTACTTAAAGATGCTTGGAATTTCTGTTCACTCTTACAGTATAAGCAACACTATACCATGGTTGTACTATATAATTGCCTCTGTAAGTACTATAGAATGGGGGATATATTCGGTATCAGCTTCATGCTCCAGCTTCAGGGAGAACCAGATGAAGTCTTAGTTATCCCCATGCTCCTGCAGAAAGGAAGACCGGCTGCAGGAACCAACTTGAAGTGATTATCAGGAGAGAACATTGACATCTTTCTTTGACAAGGCAAAGTGGGTGGCACATTATGCCTAGATGTTAGGCCATTTGCTTTCTTCGTCTTTCTTGTGCTTCTGTTGTGTATTCATATTTTATAGCATGCATTATTTTATTCATAAAGATATTTTGATAAAGTCACATTTTTATAGAAAACTTACTCGCGTGTGGAAGCATGTGTCAGACCCCAGCTCAGATGATTTTATCATCCCTGCCTACAGACCTCACTAGACTCCATTAACTGCTAAATCAACTCTGAATTCTGTATTTCTGACATTTCAAGTCCTTTCTTCCTGGGCTGCAAACTTCCTCTCATCTCTCTCTCAATGCTACAAGCTCTCTACACACCAGCCGAGCCAAGATACTTTTCTGTTCTCTCACTAGTGCCCATTGTTCTTGCTCAGACTCCTTTCCTGCTCGCCATCCAGGTTTTGCTTTGTACAGATTTCAGGGTGCTTAGAGGCATATACACACACAGCCTACCTTGATTCCTGGTGGGCTTCTCTTTCCAAGTGCTTGTAATTTCTCTTCCTATGGATTACATTAAAACCTCTTTTCTCAAAGTATTCATCATTCTTTATCTCACAGTGCTTGTGAAACTGTCAGTTCTACTAAGTTATAATATGTTTTTTAAAGACAGAGTGCCATGGGTTGAACGAGTTATCGCCCGTAGGTTCATGTGTATTCCTCCTTGGCTGATGTTATTATTTGGGAGGTTGTGGCACTGTCAGGAGGTAGAACTTGCTGGAGGAAGGCGCATCACAGGGGTGGGCTTTGAGGCTGCAGGCCCTTCCATGTTTCTTTTCTTCAAAAAAATTCTTCTTTTATTGCTTTATACATGAATATAGTGAACTTCATGCTTTAATCCCCAGCCCCATCTTCACTCCCCTTCCCACTAATACCCTCTTCCTGCCAGTCTCTCTCCTTGCTTCCTCTTGCAGTTCGTTCTTCTTGTCTTTGCTTCCTGACCACCACGTGACCTGACCAGCCTCCCCCAGCTTCTGTAGTCGGTCACGCTTTTTCCGCCATGATGGGCTGCATCCCCTCTGGAAACATAAGCCAAGTAAATCTCCCTTTCTATCTGAGTCTGAGTGCTGTCTCACAGAAACTAAAGAATAACTACACGCAGGAAGTCTCCAATTCATTTTTCAAGTGTTCAGAGTATTTAGTAATATGTCTCATGTATGGTGGTTTCTTGATAAATAAGATTTATTTATTTATATTTATGTAGATGTGTGTGTGTATGAATGTGGACGTGTGTATGCCACAGTGCATATTTGGAGTTCAGAGGACAACAATTTAGAACTTGGTTCTCTCATCCCCAAGGCCGGATCTCTCTTGCTATTCCTGTTGCTCTCTTGCAATATGTATCTCTGCTTCCTATTTTGAGGGAGGAGTGCTAGAATTAGATACAGTGCTGGATTTCTTTTTTTTTTTCTTTTTGAATTTCGGGGATCAAATTCAGGCCATCAGAGCTGTGGTACAAGCCTTTTAGCCACTGAAGCATCTCACAGGCCCCTCTTGATACACATTTCAGTTTTAAAAATTATGTTGTTTGATGTGTATGCTTGTAAGTACAATGCATGTGCGCCATAACTTGTGTAGAGGTTAGAGGATAGCTTACAGGAATCTGTTCTTTTCATATGGTAGGCTCTATAAATCCAAATACGATTGACCATTTGAATGACCGATAAATATCTGTTTAATTAAAGCATATTGGTTATGCCTCAGAAACTGTGATGAGTTTCATTATTTAGGGTGTTTATAGTCATGCCACCACATTCTCTCTGATTCCTGGCAGAACTCTCTTTCCAAGTGCCTGTACTTTCTCCTCCTCTGGATTGCAGTAAAAACACTTCTCTCAAAATATTCTTCATCCCCTATATCATAGCGCTAGAGGCCGTGCCATGTGAAAGTTTGTGTCAATGACTGTGACCTTCAAGTGCTTTGAAATCTTCAAGTGCCTTGTGAATCATCGGAGATAAAACCATGTCAATGGACTCATCATGTTGTAGAACAACTAAGATCTTTCCAGTCTACTTCTGCTAGGGAATATATGTAGTAACCATAAAGAAATAGAGCATGATTAGAATTGCTCTCAACATCAAGGCCCAAGCCTGAAGAATAAGAACTCTTTGCTCTCTTAGCCTAGTTTCCTTGTCCCTCATCAGAGGCCTCTGGTGATTGCAAATCTAGGAGGTTTCCACATGGGATCTCAGTTCTGCTGGTCTTCTCTGCTTCTTAGTAACCTTGATTTTGCATTTGAGGAAAAGACTGACCGGGCCAAGCCAATTCCAAACTACCAATGCTTTCCCACTGTAATGGCCTTACAAGGTGATCAGATGCCAGAGCTTACATCCTGAGGTACCACCTATGCCCACCACTGGCTGTTTTAGAGTACCGTGAGAACTGCACATTTCTGCAAGTTTTTCCACGAGGGATAGGACTGATACGACATATGACTGACACTTGGGCATTCTACTCTCAAACAGGTTTAGGATAGCAATGTTAAATAATTTCTAATTGCATAAAGCTGCTAGTCCATATGTTATCTATAAACTCCATAACCTAAATTTTATGTCAGACACATTTTATCCAATTATGATAGGTGTTAATGATATCCTACTTAGTAAGCGCTAATTTTAAAAGCACCACAGGTGCAAACACGCCTCTTCCAGCTTCACAAAGAACTTTGAAAGAGATTTGTACCTTGGTTCATAGTTAAAGAAGCTGAGACTCAGAGAGATTATTCATTTATTTATTATTTTTATTTATTTATTCATTCAGTTGTGCACGTGTGTGCGCGCGTGCGTGCGTGCGTGCGTGCGGTGCGTGCGTGCGTGCGTGTGTGTGTGTGTGGTGTGTGTGTGTGTGTGTTGTGGGGTGTAGAACCAGGGGCGAATCCGGATTCACAGGCTCTGCCCTAGCAGGACCAGAAACACAGGCCCCCCTGCTTCCCCGCCAGCGTCTATACGTGGGATCTGGGATCGAACTCAGGACCTTCCGCCTGCAAGGCAGAGGCTTAACCCCTGAGCCACTCTCCAGCCTCTATTTATTTTTTTTGAGGGTGGAGGAAATAAGTGCACATGTACATGGCAGTTGTGTGGAGATCAGAGACACTTTTGGAAATCACTTCTCTCCTTCCATCAAGTGGGTTCTGGGACTTAACTCAGATCACCAGGTTTGCAAACAGGCTCACTCCATAAGTCATCGCTCTGACCCTTTGAAAGGTATTTTTATTTGTTTACTTGGTTGGTTGGTGGGTGGGTGAGTGGGTGGGTTTGACTCACCTAGTCAAAGCTAACTCAAAGGCCCAGATATCACCCCCAACTGGTCGAATCTCAGGAGTCTGTGTTGGAGCTCTACTGATGCATAAAAATGTAGCACTTGGATATTTAACATTCTTTTTTTTTTTTTTCTCCAAATAGAAAACATACAGGGACTTATGCAAGTTTGAACTTCCACAGGCGAATGAGTGTGGATGTTGTGCAATTGAAATTGAGGCTAGGAGAGCAGAAAGGCCGAACGCAACTCTCAGATCATCAATATTCCTGCTTAGTCCACCGTGAAAACATCCCCCTCCTTCGCATTTCTATTCTCAAATATTAGGAAATGACCCAGAACACACCCTCGATGAGGAAAAATGTGCATTGTGGTGACGGAGCTTGTCTGCTGATGGGCTTCGGAGGAGCTTACTTTGGTGCGGCAACCTTGTTTTTAAACAGCTTTCCTCAGAACAGTGCTACTCAAAAACAACCTCTAAAAGCAACAGAAAGCAGACGGGACAGAAGAACCTAGTTTGTAAAATGTAAACAGACATGATTGGTTTTCTTTCTTTTTTCCTCCCCCATCCTCCCTTCTTCCCTCCTTCCACTCTTTTTTTTTCTCTCTCTCTCTCCCTCCCCCCCCTCCTCTCTCTCTCCCCTCTCATACTAAACAGAGTTCACAATTGCATTTCCAATTCTATGTGATTTCACAACTCACATAACACTGGCAGTATCCTTTTATCTGGAATTTCAAGTTTCTCTCTTCTGTTTCCTGGGATTTGCAAAGTAGCAAAATCAGCCAGTTTACATTAAGATGTTTGATTCTTTTCTCGAGCTCTTGCCAGTGTACTTAACACAGAATGATTAAAAGCTGTGTGTTCGGTTAGAACTGTTACAGGGTTTAAACAAGGAAGTCTGTGTTGGTTTAAGAGAATGGGAAATGGTTATCTTGACAGATTAGACTGAAAAAAAAAAAAAAAAAACAGGCAGCCACAGTGCAGCACAGATGTCCGCATTGGCCTTGCTGGCTTTTTGAGATACTCTAAACAAAACTTGCTTGTGTGCTTGTGCCTGGCACCTGATTGAGCGACAGGGTTAAGAGCCACAGCAAGGGCCCAAGGACATTTCTGAGTCGACTTAAGTATGCCATAAGTAACTAATGGAAACTCAAAGCCATTTCTTTACCCACCCCAAGACCCTAATGGAAGGTAATTTCCATTGTGTCCCACATAGTAGGCCCTGTGACTTCCACCTGAAGCTGAGTGGAAGGTGTCACGTTCAGCGGTCCCCTATAATGTGACCTTAAAGACAGGTGGCAGCAGTAGCAGTTATTGGAACAGCGTCGGGTAAGAAGCCCCCAGACAAGCCCTGACTTCAACTGCTTGCGCTTGGGGCTGCTTTACCTCCAGCAGCCCTTCTAGGATGGGGATCTGGTGTGGACGATATGATGATAATAGTACTTATGGTATTGAGCTTCTAGTCGGGTCAGGAACCATGTGTAGGTGTGTGCCGAGTGCCCTATCTTTCCCGCACGAACCCCGCTCCATAGTCACAGAAACCCGAAGGACGTCCTCCAAAGTCATCTAGCTACTGTAGCAGCCTGTTGACCCCAGGCCCGACTGTTTTACATGGCGAAGTCATCCTCTCAAACAAACAGGGGCTTCACTGGGACTTCCAGCTTGAAATGTCAACCCATCAACCTCACTTTAAATCTGTCTAAAAAAAAAAAGAAAAAAGACAGAAGGAGAAAGAAAGAAAGGAAAGAAGGAAGAGAAAAAAAGACAATAGAAAGAAAAGAGAAAAAAAAACAACATAGTCTATTGCTTTAATTACAGGTGTGCATAGATGTCAACATCTATTGCCTGGTTACACAGTCTGTCAGGAATGCTAATAACTATTATTTTATGGTAAGCTTTTTGAAAATACAGAACACCTTACTCAGTGATGCTTACCCTTTTAAGCTTAGTAACTTGATATTCTGTAATGGGTGACTAATAAAGCTTTTAGAGAATTTGTTCATGAACACACACACACACACACACATACATATAACACACACACACACTTAGCACTTTGGAGTACTTGTTATGTCATACCAGAAATCAACAATTTACACTCTGTTCATTGTATTTACTACCAATTTTACTTATTTTATATTCTGGATGATATTTGAAAGCAGGCAATCAGTCTGAACTTAGAAATTAGTCTATTTCAGTTTTATTGCTGGCAAAGTAAGATCTCAAACCTAACTTTAAATGTTTGGCTTAATTAACTTTTCATTCCTCAAAGGGACTGGGGGGAAGACTCAGCAGTTGGTACACAAGCAAGAAGACCACAGTATGGCTCCCCAAATTCTGTGATTCCATGTAAAAGTGCTCATCTGATATGGTAGCATGTCTGTAATTTCAGCTTTAGAAGGTGGAGACTGGGAATCCCCTGAGCAACTGATTAGAAAGACTAGTTCACGGGTGAGCACTGGGCTTGATTACAACTGCTTTAAAAAGAATAATGAGGGACAATTTCAACCTTTGACCCCTCTCACAGACACACCAAATCACATAAACATGCATATATATACACATATATACATATGCACACACCTCACAAAATGCATGAAAAAAGGAAAAAAGAAAACAAAACACTTTCCCCCTAATTCATTAGCATCTAGTGTGAATGTGTTTTCCATATCTCACAAATGCACAGTTTTGATTGAAAATATAAAATTTACAACATCAAAATAACTAGTGACATTTTGGTTTTGCCTTGGGCTTTATTAGATTGGTGGGGCTACCAGGTCTTTGGTAGACCAGACAGACTCTTTTCAATAGATGCATTCATTCATAGAAACTAGCTAGAATTTTCCATAAGGTGAGTCCAAATGTTTGGCTTAAAAAAATTAAACTTTCATCAATTTCAATACATCCTGAAGGTTCATTAATTTTATGAATTAATGCTTTGTGCAGTAGTTTAAATGATTGATGGCAGCATCTAGGCTCCTAAAGTTTGACTTGAAGACAATCTGTCTTGGAGATCTTTTTTGGTTTTCAGGCTATAACCCCCTCCTGTGCTTTTATTATTTATTTGCATGTGTGCATGTGTGTGCGTGTGTGGGTGGTGTGTGTGTGTGTGTGTGTGTGTGTGTGTATGTGTATGTGTGTGTGGTGTATAGCAGAGGGCATGTGTCCCTGTGGAGGACCAAGGGTAATATAGGGAATCATCCTGTATTAATTGCTTCTACCTCCTTTTTGCTCACTCTGGGATTTCTGGGGTCTACTCATCAGGGCCTGACGTACAGGCTGACCTGTTTCTGCTTGGCGTTTTCATGTGCGACCTGGGATCTGAACTCAGGACCTTCTCCTTTCAAGTCAGAATCTTAGTCCCTGAGCCATCTCTCCATGTCTTTTATACTTTTAGAGCCTGCCCGGCTTCCTGCTCTGATGTTTGAAACAAGCTTCCAGGCTGTAGCTGTTGTTTTTCTTCCTACTCAAGTCTACTTAGAATAAATCCCTCTCAATTGTAACCTCAGTCATCAATCTTTCCTGGTTCCTTATCTGATGATAACAGGTCTTACCCGGGGCCAGTTTATTTACCACAAAAATAACAGTCGGCTTTTTTCCTAGAAAAAGCTATGTTTTAGCTTATCTCTTTCCAATGTACCCATTGAGAGATCAGGCCACTTCTTCTTTCCCTTTTGCTGACAGATTACCAAACAATTGATATCAATAGATAAATAGCAAAGGGATTTAGGGGAAATCATTCCCCCCCTCACATCCTTGGCAATACTCACGTAATTTCTCTGGTTGGATGCCCCTTACAAATTACTAAAGCTAGGGATTTAGATTGCTTTCTATTCGCTTTAAGATGACTCTACTGGGGTTGTGATCTGTAATTGTATGTATAGCTCCAAGATAAATAGCACTAAGCAATCTGGATGTGGCTTCCAGGTTTGGGAAAGTGAGATCCAAGCCTTCAGATGCTTGGGTCAAGTGGACTTTACTGTGGTTTATCGTCCACAACTGTGCATGATACTTGGATAAAAATCAGAACGAAGTAGTGAGATGGGCCTCAAGTTATCCTGTGGGTCAAGTTGTACAAGACTCTCCGTTTTGGAAGGTGTTTAATGAAGGAAGGGTGTATACATGAAACTCCATCCTTTTTCAATCTCTCTGTTTGGAGTGCTTCTTTCAGCCTCCTACCTGTCCTCCGACTTGTGCTAACTTGTCTGTGATGATCTGCTGGGTGCCCTCAAAGCTCTGAGTGAAAGGGGATCCAATGGAACTTAAAGGAAAAGGAAATCAGCAAGTTTTTTTTTTAAAGAGAATTTAATTTACTTATATTGCATGTGTGTGCATGCGTAAGTTGTGTGCGCATGTATAACAGAGGGCACTATGTGTCCCTGTGGATTGCCAAAGGTGAAGTTGGGAATCACTGGATTGCTTCTGCCTCCTTTTTGCTTCGCTCTGAGATTTCCTAGTCTCCCCCCTCCAGGGCCGAGGTGCAGGCCGCTAACTCTTCTGCGGGCATTTTTTAGGTGGGACCTGGGATTAGAATTTAGGACCTTCTCTTTGCTAGGCAAGTCTTAACTCCTGAGCCATCTCTCCAGACTATCAAGTGTGGTTTTTAAAGTAGTTCCCATACTACAGTGACTTGAGAAGCAACCTTTGTGAAATGCACTAGCAAAAAATAAAGAAGAATGACTTTAATTTACATAAACATATTGTAGAAGCAAAGAAAAATTACAAGCTATAATAAATAAAAAGACTCAACCCAAGAACTAAAAGGCAAACCAAGGTTTTTAAACTCTAAATGCTAAAAGGATCTGAAATTGAGGCCTGTTTGTTTGGGAAAGGAAATGTTAGCCTTAAAAAGGTGAAGGGAATATTCCAATGCTCACCTCAAAATTTCTTGGACCTATTCAGAAGGACAAGAGAAAATGGAGAGGCGGACAATGTCCTCACATGGGACTTAGTGCCATTTGCTGTCTTGCTTGTGAAATAGCTCATCTTGCATCCTTTACTAGCACGAGCCTCACATGTTGAGAGACATTTAAAACCATCTGGACCACAGCAGATTCAAAGGTCAATATGGGTTTTTCCAACGCCTATCATGTTTATTATTTTGCATTTCACTATCACAAAACAATTAGACCACATAACCTGAAATGGGGCTTGAAGCCGTGTGTGTGTGTGTGTGTGTGTGTGTGTGTGGTGTGTGTGTTGTTGTATGGTAAGCCTCAGATTGGAGACAGCATTGAATTGACAGATGAACGGAATGCTGAATGTCATAGTTGGTCGCATAAAGAAATTGAAAAACGAGAGTCATTCTGGGCATCTTGTCTTGGAAGAGCTAATGAGAGCATTTAACTGATGTTTGGAGAGTGTATTTGTTTTGAATGGAACCGACTGTCGGAGTCCCGTCCAGGGCCAGAGCTTTAGTGGCGCGCAGGTCGATTAGGCACGTGGGGAATTGTATAAGATTGGTTAAGAGAGATGCCCTCTGAGGCCTGGAACGGGCTTGATGTTCCTGGCCGAAGAGGGCGATCTGTGGACTCCGGAGAGGCTGGTCTTAGCTGTGACCAGAGGTGTTCATGGTTAGTCACATCTAGCAAAGTGATACTGCGGAGAAAAAGCATCCTCAAGAGCTATTTTTAATATTAAGGAGATAGGAAGGCACCCCACCCCCTTCCTGGCTGGAGAGGATGATCAGGGTTAAGACTGTCTCGCAAGAAAATGCCAAGAGAAACGCCGGAGGGAAACGGCAGCCTGCACTTCCGTTCCTGGTGGGCAGAACCTGAGAAATCCCAGAGTGATGTAAGAAGAGGCAGAAGCAACCCAGGATGATTCCTGAAGTCACCCTTGGGCTCCACAGGGACACACAGTGCCTTCTGATACACACACACGCACACACACACGCACACGCACACGTACATGCACACTCATATACACACGCACACATACACACCCTTTTCAGTTCCTGGAAAGTGTTCAATTCAACCTTTCCCTTTGCATGTGTCCTTTCCGTAGCCTTGCCCACCCAGCTGCACGCTGTGACTTTCTCCAAACTCAGCATCATGTCATTCTGGAAGAATCTTGCCAGGCTCAGCCTCAACCTTGTCTACACAGAAAATCTTCTTTCTTAGCTAGACGAGGTTGCAAAACTCTTTTCCAAGAACTGGAAAAAGACTTATTACTTCCTTGACATGTGCAATGTGGATGGAAAAGGTAGAAAAAGAAAGGTTCTTGATTAACATGTCTTGTGTTTTGTCATAAATTTAAAGCTTATTGATGCTATTTAGAATTTGATCCTAATAACCGGAGGAAAAGGTGATGCGTTCATTTAGCTTTCCAATGCGAACTAATACAGGCCTGAAAAAACCTAGGGGAATGAAGAGTTTATTTTGGCTCACAATTTTCCATTACACTTTATCATCCAGTAGGAGAGTCCATGACAAAATCAAGTGGTGCCGGAAATTGGATATCTACTTATAGCGAATGAAAATTGATCACTATGTCTCACCTTACACAAAAATTAGCTCTAAATCGATCAAAGACCTCAATGTTAAATCCAAAATTCTGAAACTTTTGGAAGTACACTTGAATGATAGACCTAAGGAGAGATTTCCTAAACAGAACCTAATGCTCAGGGAAATAATGCCAATAATCAACAAATGGGACTTTTTGAAATTTAAAAAGGTTTTGCTCCCGCAAAAGAAACTGTTCATTGTGCAAAAAGACAAACCACAGAATGGGAGAAAATCTTGGCTTACTGTGAATAGAACAAAGGATTCATCTCCAGAGTATACAAAGAACTCAAAAAACTAAATATTAAAGAAAACAAACCACCCAATAAAAGAATGGGCCCTGGAACTGAAAAAGGATTACTCACAAAAAGACATAAATGTCAAAAAAAATCATTATCTTTGCAAGGGAAACAGGAGGAAAGTTGCTGTCAAAGAGTAAAATAAACCCACCCCTTTTAGGGGAGATGACTGTGGAGGGAGCAGAACCCTGAGTGGCTTTTCTGGGGTGTGTGTGGGGGCAAGAACAATGGGACGGAAAGCTACACAATCTGCAACTGCTTTGTCGGTGACATCATTTCATATATATGACATCATGGATGGACATTACTCAAATCGTGGTTTGGTCTGAGGTCAGTGAGGTCTCTCAGTAGGGAAAAGCACTTGCCAAAAGGTGGAAGAAGAGAGTTAACTCCTGAAGGTTGTCCTCTGTGCAAAACACATGCACACACGCACAAACCCTGAATAACTGTGAAAATAGCTACAGGAAGATAAGGAAGAGAGGCAGAAGAGGAGGAAATGGTCAACATTCCATGGAGAAATGTTAAATGTTAGATCTCATATCTGCTCCACTGAGAACGCACAAGGCACTGGCTTAGAATATAACATTGGGATAAAGAAACCATGTGGCACGCAAGGAGGTAGGAAAAAACAGAGCCCTCATAGAGTCTACGATGTGTTTCTTCTCACAGTTCCTTTGAAGGTTGGTGAAGCGGTACTACATTAAATATCATTTAACATGCCTACTGAAAGAAAAAAATCTCTGAAGTTGTAAGATCTATAGTTACTTACGAAATGTGCAATCATGCCCCGTGTGCTGTCTTCCTGCAATGCAAAGTGCAAGCATGCCCTGGGCTGTCTTCCTGTGATGCAATGTGCAAGCATGCTCTGGGTGCCCTCTACCTTGTGGTACAGGGCAGAAATATTGCTCTCTATTATTATTTATAGTTGTGGAATAGCTTTTCTTGACTTGTAAATCAAATCTTCTTGTGTACTCTCTAAACATCTTGGCAACACTGCAACATCAACATAGTTATATCCAGCACAAGCACTAGAGCAGCAACAATTAAGTCCAGAGCTGCTAGCCGATGTTGAGGGGAGGTTGTCCAAGTTTTGCTTCATATAAAAAAGTGGGTGAATCTGTGTTATAGAAGCAAACACAGCTGACACACACCCTACTGCATGTACTCTTTCAGAGGGACGAGTTAGCCACAGAGCTAATATTGCTAGACTTAAATCTCTTCTTTCCAGAGAGATGGCTTCTGAGTAAGACTGAGGTCAGTGGCTTAGGGTGTGTGTGTGTGTGTGTGTTGTGTGGTGTGTGTGTGTGTGTGCGTGCGTGCTTGTATGGTGTGTTGATTGCAAGGAGGTGGAAAGCTATAGATCAATCTCTCTTTTAGCGCCCTTTGAGTAGCAAATATTGCAACAGCTTCACACTTGTCTCTTCTGATGAGCAGATAGTAATCACTCAGGAGACTCTTTAAAAGGAAAATAAGGAGATTTCTGTAACTCCTCTTGCCAGACCTTGCAGACTGTAAATGTATAAGTGGAAGATTAAGGGCCAATTCATGAAATAGAATAGAATGTTGAGGTGATTCTGGGAAAAAAAAACATGGCCATTGTTTGTAAATGAAGTTTAAGATAGCTTTGTACTAGTTACGAATTTTGTCGCATGTTTATTTTGATGAATTACACTAAGCCTGTATTATAATTGGTGACCTATAAACAAAAGCATTAAAGTAGTTATCTGGTTTTTTCTGTCAAAGATTTTTCCTTCATCACAGAGCCCTTCCCAGTATCTCTGGATACATAACACACACACACACACACACACACACACACACACACACACACAAAATCTCTCACTTTTTCTCTCTGAGTAACGGTTTCTCCAGAGACGGTGATCATTGACTGGCTACAAAGTGATTAAATAGAAAGACATAGCCACATCAGTTATTTACAAAGGCCTATAGGGGCCCAGGGGGCAGGCTTTAAATTTTTTAAATTGAGATTTATTTCCATTAAAAATTGTTGATAAAGGTTTTCATATCTCACCTCAAAACACTGTGGAGTATCACCAATGACAGTGTATTTACCCAGAGACCGACTTTACACTAACAAATACGCTGTTGAGATTGTCAGCAGAACTAAAACAAATGAGTTTAGCACAATTCAAATGGATCTTTGGCATACCATAAATCAATAAGTTTTGCCGGCACTCTTAGGTTAATATCAAAGTGTACAGTACAACATCACCATTTTGTTTAGTCATTCTTTGGGCACAGTCCCATAAACATCTACTCAGTTTGCCTTATTCTGCCCTTTGGGACTCCAACAGCAATAAATGCAAAGGGCAAGGGGCTATAACCATCAGCTAATCACTCCAAAACAACCAATTCAAGGGTAAAAGCAGAAAGGAAGCAAGAAAGAAGGTTACTGAAGATATTGAAAGATGGAGTAAGTGACCTAGTAAGCTCAAATTCTATCTCAGTGATTCAGTGGGAATTGATTCCATCCGAACAGTGATGAGAGAGAAAGGGGGATAGCTAGCTCTAGGAATCACTCTGAAGGCCAGAAGAACCATCTAAACTGTAGTTGGCTCCATTCACCCATTATGGGTAATATTGACTGCAACTTGACGAGATCTAGAATTGCTTATTGAGACGCGGTATACCGGGGGGATTTTCTACATCAGGTTAATTGAAGTGGGAAGATCCATCCTAATTCCATGGTCTGGATTCCTGGATTGATTAAAAATGAGAAAGCAAACTGAGCATTCATTACTTCCTGCTTCCTGCGCTGCAACACAGTTCGCCAACCACCTCCAGCTCCTGGGATGACCTTCCTGCCAAGACTGACTATAATCTTGAACTGGAACCAAAAGTCCTTTCTCTCTGAGAGAGCCTTCATCAGGGTACGTTATCACAGCAACAGGACTCCCAGTAGATGCTCAAAACAATGAATAAAAACAGCACAGTGTATATATATTATGATTTTTTCCTACTATATATAGTTTTTCCTACTATAATAGTTTGATTTACATATGAGGAACAGAAAGACCTAGCAATGAAATAGAAAAATTATAAAAGATATTGTAATAAAAATAGTAAAGGTGGTGTTGCAGTTCCCTGCATGGTTGTTGATGAATCACCATCAAACGGCTTAAGGGAACAAGGGGTTTTTTTCTCTTACCTTTACTGGTTACAGTTCTCATTCCAGCTTGACGGGAGAGCACGCACCAAATCAGCCCGAGGGCTGGCCACAGCATCTCTATATAATGGCTGAAGAGGGACGATCCTTACTGGCCAGACCAGCACGTCTGGCTAAATACACAAGGATGCCAACTTTCCAACAAGCTCTCTGTGTTGTATCTAGGGCTAATCCCACCCACCGGGCCTCCCATCAGCTAGACCATCTCCAGCAGTCTGCTCTGAGCTTAACTCAATCACTAATTCTCTACAAATGTGCCCAGAACTAAAACGCTCAATTGTCAAGTTGATGACTAAGCCTAACTATGGCAGGTGCCTAACATAACTATTTCCTTGGCGTAATGTGAGATAATATTGATGGAAATATTTTGGACTAGAGAGGATGACTCAGGGGTTAAGCCCTGCTTTGCAAACAGAAGGTTCTGAGTTTGGATCCCAGGTCCCATATGGCAGCGGCCTGTACTTCAGATCCGGGAAGGTGGAGCCTGGGAAACTCCAGAGCAAAGCAAATAGAAGGTCGAAACAACACCTTGGGTCTTACAGGCAACACACAATATCCTCTGATACACACGACACACACAGACATAGACATCACACACACACACCACACAACACAGGTATACACACAGTTACACATATACACACTTTCTTCTCTTTGGCACATACATCCCTGTGCTTGGGACACTATTAAATAAAATAAGGTTTCCTTGAACACAAATACTGAGAAGACTACTGAGACAACTACTAAGTGATTAATGGAATAGTAACATATACAAGTGGGTACAATAGCTAGATAAATGGATGATTTCCACCCAAGCCAAAGAGGTAAGAAATTTCTTATGATACTCAAAATAGTGTACAAAGTAGAACTGATTATTTCTAGAAATTTTCATTCATGTATTTATACCTTAATACTATAGAAAGAAGAGCCAGATATAGAGGGACTATATAACTCAAAATTGGATTTTCATTTATTTATGATGTGGTTGACTTAAGTTTAAATGCATTAAATTCAAATTTCACTCAAAATGATAACTAATCTCATTAGTGAATTTGCAGAAATATCCATCCTTGCCGTGTACAATCGATTTGGCAGCAATAGCCTGAGCTTACATGTCCCGATAGGATAAAAAAAAACTTCTGCTTCAGAGAGAAGCAAGAATGCATAATTGGAGGAGGATGGTGACGAAAAATAACGTCTGTTGGATTACTGTAACTTCTTAGAGCAAAGCAAGAGATGCATGCACACTTTAGCTCATTTAAGAGATCTCAGTAGTGAATCTCAAATGAGATTCTTCTTTCTTTGCTCCCCATGGACACAAATGACTTCATGTTTCAAAACTTCATTCCATGTGTACGATATCCAGATATGACTGAGGTGTCTCAGGTTTTGGTTGTTAGACTTCAGTTTTCCTCAGGACAGGGGTATGGTCTTTCCTGCTCTGTACTTATCATCTCAGTGTGGCCATTGGGTCCTGAGAGTCTTTCTAGACTGTTTCACTGTTCTTGCAGTTAAGGGTGCATGTTTCGTAACTTGCTTTATAGTTGTGGTAGTAACAAGATTCATTCCATCTTTAATCCTTGTCTTAGGACTGTTTCATTTTAAGATCATAAGTAGAAACTAGGGAGTTTAGAAAGACAGTTATTTCTCTTGACTTTTGAAGTTAGAAAGCTTAATATTAAAGTGCCAGTGTCTTATGAGGATTCTTTTTTGTGTTACCCAAGGTGGGAAGGAAAAAGGGTGAGAGGCTAGGAGCGAAGGGACCAAGATACTAAGCTCACACTTCAAGCCCTTTTTATATACAGCACTCATTCACGCATCATGAGGTGGAGCCCTAGTGGCTAAACTCCTTTGAGGTTTGCCTAAAAATTGCACTGGCAATCATTTTCTATCCCATGCATTCAAGCCACAGCTGCGTTCACCCAGGCTCTTGTACTGGCCTGGCTGCGAATGACAAGTGACTTCCTCTTCTTCGGAAGCTGTCCCAGCTGAAGGAAGACCTCCATCCCCCCAGCTGAGGTGACACAGAGAGGAACATATTAGTATAGTTGGGTCCTTGCCTCCCAGGACGGGTGATCTGCTCTGTGGTATGCACTGAGAACCTGCGAATGAGCCAAGGTCACATTACCTGAGACTTGGCATGCTTGCGAGGTAGAAAAGTAAACTGTTGAATTAGGTTGATAGAGAGCTCCCTTTCCCCCCACGTCTTATCCTGTAGCACATCTGGCCCATCGTGAAACCCCTTATGAAAGAAGAAATAGCTACTGCCCATAAAACCCACTGTACAGTCTCGCGGTCATATTTCCTGGTGTACTCAGGAGCCAAATTGACCCAAAATAGAAATGACCCACTCTCCTTTGTCCTTCACCCTACCCCACTAGCCCAAAGACTATAAACCTCCTCATCTCCTCAGTCTCTGCTTTTTCTCTCTCACTTCCAAGAATCAGCCTGGCAGTTTGGTTGTTTACCAATAACCTTTTCATCTTTTGTCTGTGCAGGGCTTATTGGGGAAAAGGGCCCTGTACTTTACAACTACTAACATAAGTTAATATAGAAAATCTGGGCTAGAGAGGTGGCTAGGGGTTAAGCTCTGCCTTGCAGGTGAAGGTTGAGTTCGAATCCAGACCCCACGATAGACGCTGGGCGGAAGCAGGGCACCTGCACTTCTGGCCTGGTAGGGCGGAGCCTATGAATCCCGGGGCAGAATAAACAAGGAGGAAGTGGAGGTGGTCCATGGTGGTTCCCGAATTCGTCCGTAGTTTACACACACACATACAACACACACATACATGTGCACACACGCACAACTGAATACATACATACACATGCGCGCATACTCACAACTGAATAAAAAAAAATAGAAAATCACTGAAATCCCAAAGAACGTCGAATAAGGACACTTCAGAGATACTGGTCCCTATGTTTGGTACTGTGCCTGCCTGCTGCACGTGTCTGGCCTCAGCTTCTGTCTGATAACAGTTGAAGCCAGGGCCAGTCTGTCTCCATCTGACTCTGTGTATAACCATCGTGTGTGCTCTGTAAAGTCCTGCTTCACACCACCCTTCCCTGCTTTTAATCAAAACAGCAGCACAAACTAAGCTCAAGGTTGGAGTCTTTGGAAAGTAATGTCTGCGTTCAGACGGCCAGCATTAAATCTTGTCTTCCACCTAAAAGTACTGAAAAACTATTTCAGAGTCACTCTACACAACACTTTCTCTAGTCTGAGCTCTTCTTCTTTAGCTTGCTTCCTTCCTTCCACAAACTCCCTTCAGGAGAACATATCCTCAATTTGTACTTCCATTCTCTCCAACCTCTCTCCTTCTTTTCTTTGATAAGGCCTTGGTGTATAGCCCAGCTAGCCTGGAACTATCCTCCTGCCTCAGCCAACTGAAGGCTGATTCAGGTGTTCTTAGAATGGGACTTCTTAACAGAAACCTTTTCAAGGGACTTCTACCTGGGCAACTTAATCACTAGTGTAGGCCACAGATTCTAAAACATTAATGTACAAACGAAGTCACCTGGACAGCTGGATATGTTCATGCCTTTAAGGTCCAATCTTAGTGTTTCTGAGGTAGAGAGATAGGGTGGAGATGGAAAGCTTCTAAACAAATTCCAGGTGAGGTTGAACACAGACAGTGTGGGCAGCACCAATGAACATCATCAGCTTCAACAATTTCCTTTCGTGTGCTTTCAAATGCTGGCGGCTATTACACTCATCTCTGAGAAAAAAAAAAATTATTAGAGTCCGGTCAGAGACCTAGACTTTAATATTTACTCTTTTTCTGTTAGGAGGTTGAAGACTCAGGTGAATGCATGCTTGTCTCTTTTCACTCAGATTAGCTCTGCAACACTGTAGTTTCCTTCATCAGTTAGCTATACACCTTGGAGGAAAAGGAGTCAAGGAAGGTGTCTTGTTTTCCATAGTGTACAACCAATTGGGTAATTAGTGAAGAATAAAGGCATTACAGCACTTGTAAGTAAAAGGACCCGAGTTCAGATCCTCAGATTCCATAGAGCCCTCAGAAGACGAGACTGGAATCCTCAGAGCAAAACGTGTGTAGCCCAGAGTATCCCTGTTGCAGGTTCTGAGTTTAATTAGAGACTCGGCCTGAAAGAATAAGATGGAAGAGTTATTGAGAACTGACTCCTGGGTCCTCTACTTGGGCCCACACACTCGCACGCACTCATATACAGTAGACCTGCCTTATACTCTACTTGCACATGTAAACATGTACATACACACACATACACTCCCCATGCATATACACATGGAAATAGGGAAAAAATAGAAAAAGAATTAAAGTTTATTTAGTTTTATAGCAGTTACTATTCCTGCTTTATGAAACAATGCTCAAGCAACGAGCTTAGGGGAGAAAGGGAGATTTATTTGGCTTATGGTTCCAGAGGGGAGATACAGTCCTTTATGGCGGAAAAACATGGTAGGTTGGGAGAGGCTGAAGTGTCTCGAGTTACTACAGACATCATGGAGGCAGACAGGCGAGCTACAAACTCAAAAACTGACTTAGAGAAGCGGGGTGGGGGACCAACTCAAGACCTGCTCCGAGTGACCTGCCTTCCTCCAGCAAGGCTCACCTCCAAAGGAGCCATGGCCTTGCGCTAACATCAACGGAGGATTCAGTGAGTCTATGGGCACAACTTTTTTTTTTTTTTTTTTTTATTCAACTGTGTGCATGTGGGTGTGTGCGCGCGCGTGTGTTGTCTGTGTGTGGTGGTCTGTGTCTGTGGGAACCCACGGACGAATTCGCGAACCACCATGGACACCTCCACTTCCTTCTGCCAGGGATTCACAGGCTCCGCCCTACCAGGACCGAAACGCAGGCCGCCCCCGCTTCCGCCTGGCGTCTATACGGGGATCTAGCGATCCGAACTCAGGACCTTCCGCCTGCAATGGAGGCTAACCCCTGAGCCACCTCTCCAGCCCAATGGGTTAACACCTTGTATTAACCACAGCGCAGACTTTTTGGAAAGCATCGCTCCACCCCATCCTCTGGACGTTGGGCACATTTAACTAGCACTTCCCCAGGGCTAATCTTGCTATTGACTCAAACGCACCGTCAAGTATTCACCGTCGTCATTGGAAGTGGGTCCCAGATTGATCATAGGAGCTAACAATAACCGTTCTGAAACTAAGTAACTTGTCTTTCAGATTCTCACTTCCCAACTTATCATCCTACAGTGCCAACATAGAGAGGATTATCATTCACCCACATTCTTTCTCTCCCCAGATCATAGTCCCTTGACAACCCTTAGTAAAAGTCTAAAGAACGTAAAAGTTAGAAGCCCCTTGTCTTGTGGACTCTGCGGATTCCTTACCAGCTGTTCATGGCTACCATTTCCCTTGTTCTCTTCAAGTTTAGGCTTTCTTTTTTCTATTCTTTTTTTTTAATTTTTTTAATTTTTATTATTATTATTACTATGTATTATTCAACTGTGTGCATATGTGTGGTGTATGTGTGCGCGCGTGTGTGTGGCTGTGTCTGTGTGTGTGTGGAGAACCACGGACGAATCGGGAACCCATGGCACGCCTCCACCTCCTTCTGCCCCGGGATTCCACAGGCTCTGCCCTACCAGAGCAGAAGCGCAGCCGCCCCGCTTCTGCCTGGCGCTATACGTGGGATCTGGGATCCTAAAAAAAAAAAAAAAAAAAAAAAAAAAACAAAAAAAAAAAAAAAAAAAAAAAAAAAAAAAACAAAAAAAAAACAAAAAAACAAAAAAAAAACAAAAAAAAACAAAAAAAAAAAAAAACAAACAAAAAAAAAAAAAAACAAAAAAAAAAAAGGGGCAACATCAATAATCCCGGATCGCTCTGCCTTCTTGCTTTGCTCTGGGGTTTCCCAGGCTCTGCTTTCCAGGGCCAAAACTGCAGGCCACTGCGATATTTGCCTGGCATTTTTATATGAGATGGGGGATGTAAACTCAGATCCTGTTGCTTTTGAGACAAAGGCTTTATCTGCGGAGCCACCCAGCCCTCAGTTCCTTTTCCCCAAGTTTTTTCTTGCTCTCTGCTTCTCTCCCTTCTGCTTTCTGTCTTTTGATGTCTCTTGTCCACTCTAATTTGAATGTTTCCAATCCTGCTTTGTCTTCCACATCTCAGGGCTCGTGGGCCTCCACAGGCACCTACATGCAAGTCAATTGTTAAGTGTGTTTTTGTAAGAGAAAGAAAGAGAGAAAGAGAGAGAGAGAAAGAGAGAGAAAGAGAGAAAGAGAGAAAGAGAGAGAGAGAGAGAGAAAGAGAGAGAGAAAGAAAGAAAAAGAAGAAAGAAGAAAGAAAGAAAGAAAGAAAGAAAGAAAGAAAGAAAGAAAGAAAGAAAGAAAAAGAAAGAAAGAAAGAAAAAGAAAGAGAAAGAGAGAAAGAAAGAAAAAGAAAGAAAGATTGAAAGTGTTCTGGGAAATGCCCCTGGGTCCTTGCACCTCATCAGAGAGGAGGACCCAGAGGAGAGTCTGGCATGCACAGTAAAGGATGCTCCGGGGATGGGAGGGGGAGGCACTGGAGGATGGGGAGGAAGTGGGAGGGGAGGGGGGCACAGGGCAGTGGGAGGTTGGAGGAGGGGGACCGGTGTACCTGTTAAGTTTGTATGAGTGGAAATAAAAAAAAAGGAAGGAAGGAAGGAAGGAAGGAAGGAAGGAAGGAAGGAAGGAAGGAAGGAAGGAAGGAAGGAAGGAAGGAGGAAAGGAAGAAAGAAGGAAAGGAGGGAAAAGAAATGGCCCTTGGGGGTATGTGACACAGGCCTGTAATCCGATGCTGAGGAGGTAGAGATAGGCTCAGGCACAAGGACGTATCCATGTCCACTGACCTCTGATTTCTTGCTCGAATCTCCTGATACAGTGCAGGTTAGGGTTGAATGAATGAGGTGCCAAAAGTCACCAGTGGAGCATAATTAGTAAGGAAAGAGTTGGGGACCTGTCGTGAGCAGTTACTCTGCATGTTGCTAATAAATGGAATAAGTGGTTTTGCTGTGGTTTACCATCACCCCATCATAGTCTTAGTCCAGTTTGTAGGAGACCTCTTACCAACACCAGGGCCAACAGAATTGGTCACATCATACCCACAAGGAATGCTGACAGAGGGACAAACCTCACTCGCCAGAAGATGCCAAAGACGCCTACTCCCTGAACCAGCTAAAGAAGCATAGCAGAGGCTCGTTCGTGCTCATGGAGTTCACTGGTCTTACCAGGTCAGTTCAGGAGCTGAACATCTCAACAGTCCCTGCCTGGGGCCGAAGGCCAGAGGATACAGGAACTTCAGTGGCACTGAAAGATTGAAGAGGATGGGCTCTGATATTGGCAAAGAAAGCAATGAAAAGTAAGTTCCCCAACACAGGGCAAGAGACAGGGAGAGAGTCCCTTCCCCTTGCACCTCCTTTTATCCAGCTCACCACTGGAAAGTACCGCCCACGATGGGCTGGGTCTTCCCTCAATTAGACAATCTCATGCAGGTTTGCTCAGGTCTTAACTAACTACAAATTCTTTACAACTGTGGCCAGAACTCGAGCCTTCAATTGGAAAGTTGATACCTGTAGCTAACTACCACGGTCCGGAAAGATGTGTGACATGTGAAAAGATACATTGACCACACCGACAATCCATGGGGTTATCCAGTGAAATAAACAATGCCACTAAACACAATCAAAGCATTTATTATTGATTCGCTCTCAATGTGGGTAAAAATAAGGATCAGGGAATAGTTGGGTTTAAAAAAAAAAAGAACAGTGATTTTCACTTTCGACTCTCTGGTTCAGCTTGGGTAGCACAGTCACCTGGAGCCCCGCTTGTCATGGGACAAACATACAGGAGAGTCCTGTACACAATAACATAATACACTTTGTCCAATCGCGTGTCCTTCTAACTTTTACATCAGCATGAGTTCTTCCACACACACTTTCTAGAACTCTGGATGGCGTTTTTCCAAGAAAGCCTCTGCAAGCCACGTGAGTGCTGGCATTTTGCAAGGCAAAGTTTCATAATGTCAGGAATCGGGATTTCCAGCTCCCCTGCCAGAGGCAGCTCCCCGAAGGCCATCCCAGTCCACGCACAGTCTGTAAAAAAGGTGCCAGAGTCAGCCATGAAGCAGCTGGACTTGCCTTTTCTCTAGATACCCTGACTGCGGGGGGGCGTTTAAAACAAGCCTGAGAGTACTCGGCCTGCAGCAGTTACTCTGCACGTGACCAATAAAAATTCACGACCAAGTGGCTTAAGGGAACAAGTGATTTTATTTTCTCACATGATAATCTAGTTGCAGTTCTTAATCTAGCTTGGCTGGAGAGTCCACACCCACACCAGGAAATTGGCCACACTGTATCCATATATCCACAGGACTACCGAGAGAGGGTCGATCTTTACTTTTCAGACCACCATATCTGACCAAGTAAACCAAAGAAAGGATGCCAACTTTTTTAATCAGTTCTCTCCATCTTATTCACCTGCCCAGGAGCTCGTCCTGCCCATCATGGGCTGGGCTCTTCTTGTCAATCAGACGATCTCCTGAAGACTTGTCCAGGCCTCAAGGCAGTTATCGATTCTTCACAAGTGTGCCTGGAATGTCAGCCTTCATCACGAAAGCTGATGTCCTTATCTAGCTATGATGCAGCTCTTTCTAGGTTACTTCTATCTTTTGCAGAAGCATTTCAGTGGTGTCCGGTGATCACACACATGGAAAGAGACAAGATCTGTTTAAGGTGGCCACAAACTGCCCATACCACTTATGAAGAGGTAGAAGGCAAACATGCTTTGGTTCTGAGGCAGGAGGGGAAAGGTTGTTCTAGAGGGCTTTTCTTCCAAGACCCATCTCAGGCAAGCTTGCCTAAATCCTTCAGAGCCTTACCGCACTCTTGTTGGGAGGTCACTATAGTGGTTCTTCTCATGTTATGAGTCCCGGGTAAGGTAGTGCAAAGCATCAGAAAGGAGATTATCATTAGTATGGAATGAATAAGAAGATCAAATTAGCCTTGTGGGCCAAGGAGATTTAGATTCAAAATAAAAGACAGCAGGAAAAAGGGCACAAATTGTCTTCTCCCTAAATGGGCCAAGGAGGAACAGACATTGGTGCTAAGTTCCCCGAGCTGGACGATCTCCCAGTAGTCAACAGGGATAGAAGTGATTGTGCGGGCCTTAACTTGACCAGGGCACCCAGAGACTGGTAGAGTGGATTCAATCCCAAAGAAACATATTTAATAAGATCACCAAACGCAGAGCTCCCCAGGTTACTCTACAGAGGAAATTCCAGCATCATATCCCCTCCACCTTACTGAAATTCTTCTCTCAGACCCATTTGTAAGGCAAACCAGAGAACACGCAATGGACAATGAAAGTAGATGATACCTCAGACCCTTCTGACATGTGCATCCTGTGACACTGTAAAACACCGCTCTCTAAGTTTAGGATTTCTGAGGTTTTGGTTACCTAAGACTAGGGATGATGATTAATATTGTTCTATTTATTTCTGGATCAAATGCGAACACAGAGAAATCAGGACCTTACAGATATATTTCTTTTTCCTGGCTCGTTCATGTGCCTCTCAATGTTATCTTGAGATTGGAAAGGGAATGGAAAGAAGAAAACAAGATTTATCTAACTATTGCATTCTTGAAAGTTTGCTACCCCATTACGTCTGTAATGACAACTTTGCTTGTCATCCACATTTTATAGATGAGCAAGTGGACATTGTGACTCCATTATTTTCCCAGTAGCACCAAGTTAGGGAACACAGACTCAAGATCTATCTACATTTTTTTTTCTTTTTTCTTTTTTTAAAAATTTTTTTATTTATTCAGTTGTGCGTGTGTGTGCGTGTGTATGTATGTATTCAGTTGTGTGTGTGTACGCATGTATGTGTGTGTGTAGGCCGGCCGCCGCTTCTGCCCATTGGGGTCTAGGATCCGAACTCAGGACCTTCTGCCTGCAAGGCAGAGGCTTAACCCCTGAGCCACCTCTCCAGGCCCCTACATTTTTTTTTCTTGACCAGATCTCATCCAACCATCTGCTTAGCTTGTGTTCTGTCTCATGCTTTGAGTTATAAAACAGCTGCTTTTCAAAGGATTCCATCAAGGCAGCCCATGTTCAACTCAACAGTGAAAAATCACATGCAAACTCTCATGCAAACATAGTCCTTGACAGGAGCATGCATGGCCCTTACTGGGGACCTCTCATCAAATGAGGAAGTTTTTTGTGCCTGTCTACTCCCAGAAAGAATATCAACAGGCTAAAATGTGGCAAATTGTCAAAGAATTTCAAGTAACCTGCTATTAAAATGAAGTTTTGTTGGTTTTATAAATGGAAACAAAGGTTCAAAAGCAAAAATACACTGAGTTCCTTTAATATGAATGTGGTGTTCTCAAATATTTCCAGCATGACTAATACAGTACATTGGAGGGGGTACACAGAGCAGCCAAAAATGCCGGTGCAGATTACTACCGCAAGTCTTTATTTACTCTGGTGTTTAATTTAAATGTTTACTAAGGTAATAAATAGATCCCCTTGAAATATGGTGCTAGATGTACTAGCAATTATATGATCATTACTTTTTTAATCTTTTTCTCTGATACAGAACAAACTAACAAAGTAGGTCATGTGTTTCCTTAAATTTATAGTGAAATAAAAGAGAAGTAGATTGTACCCCGCACAATTTGAAATCGTGTCTCGGTAGTATATGAGAAAAAATATTCAAGAACCAAGGTGATTGTTTTCTTTCTGCTTGTGCTTGTTTATACCAGATTTTGAAAAAATAAGATTTCTTTAGTGTAGAAAGAAGAGGTCTAGTGGGAATGGGCAGGAGAAGCTGGGTTATTCTAATGCCCACAGTTTTGAAGCATAAACTCCCACCCCCATGATGTCAGGGTAAGGCATGCTGCACCCTGTCACGTGCCAGACACAGGGACAGGATAAGGGGACACCAGCGAGCGTTAAGTAAGGCATGCAAAGTCTTCAGGTTTGCTTTGGAATTCATTTGGTGGTAAGCTAGGCAATGTAGAGAAAAGGAGATGGGAAGACCTTGTTTCTGGAGCAGGGACGAAGGGGCTTTGAAGACAGTAATAGGGCAAAGGACCCCAAATGTGTGGTTCTTTCAATAAGAAGAAACAAATGTAGGTTGACCTTTATTTGAGATCTGACCGCTTTTTCAACAAATGGTGGTGCTTCTGTTTGCTGAATAAAACCTGTTCCAAGACATGACAGGGCTTCGCCAGCCTTAGAAGACAGCAGTGGCCTTCAGCCTAGTGTTGCTTAACTTTTCCATAAAGACGCTCAACATCCTTTAAATTTTAGGCTCAGAAAGGGATAAACCTAGAATCCAACCACTTTCTGTTGTTTTTGTAAACACCTGGTCCACAAGGGAAGGTGATCTTAAGCCACCAGCTGTTGACCACTCTTGGGCATTACTGAACTTTTATCTGCAAAGATGGTTTCCAGATGAATCCCAGAGTGGAGGAAACCACACCAGATACTTGGAAATTCTGAACACACTTCAAAGTAACTGCTGCTGCCTTGTAACAATGCTGAGTTAGTATCTTGGGAAATTCTTTTCCATATATATGATTTTATAATAGACATCAATAGGGAAATGGGATTTGCTTTGGAGAATTTTACTTTATAGCCAAATTTGCTAGGGTGTGTCTGTTTCATAAAGCGAGAGACGAGTTTATGTGGGTAGTAAGCAGCTTTACATGTGTTCGCCTCTCCGGGGTTCCCTTCATGCAGAATATGATAGGAGAAAATTGACTGTGAGGAGAATGTTAATTCCACAAATATGATGAGCCTTGTTCGGATGGCTCAGTACAGCATTCGCAACCATTTTGCTGAACCCCTCTAGATAGTCTGAATGAGGTTAGTATCAGTCCACAGCCAAGTTTCTCTATCCAAGAAGCAAGACTAGCTATTGAAGGCAGAATGATTATTCTGACACATACTTTATAGATTAAAAGATAGGGTTAGCAATGTCCTTTGATGTCCCTGTGACTGCAAAGTTAATAAGCTAAAGAGACCTATAGTTGGTATCTGATTGCCACACATACAAGACAACTATTCATTCATGCCTCCTAACCTCGACTCCTACTCTTTTTCTTCATCCACTGAATCAGACGAACATTACACTGGCTATTTCTTTTATTACTGACACCGACTTCTAGTTTCCTTTCTGCCTATCGAATTTCTCTATTCCCTTGGTGACACTGCTAAACAAAAGTAGGCTTCATGAACTTCAAATTCTTAAAATCAAATCCCCCTTTCTTTAGTTGCCTCTAAGTCCTACAATTACAAATAAAGTTCTTGCCAAACTTGATTTCAGGCTGGAGTCATTATGAAGCCCAGGGACAACCTTCAAGAGGTACACTTGGTGGGAAGGGCAGGGAGAGAAAAGAACCTGCAGTCCAGACATTCAGGTGTGCTCACCCCACCACCCCACCACTGCAGAGTCTCGGGGAAGACCCAAAGTGCCATAGTCTTCCGAATGTGCTTCAGATTACTCACTTTTCCAACTAATCAATAATTGCTATAATTAAAATTGATAGCTGCAAATAACATGACAGAAGGCTGCTGCCAGAATACCGATTGTGTCTTTGGCTTGGAAAGATAGGCAGCAGCGTGGAACACTTATTTTCCAATTTGCTTTTAGCTGTGTGCAAATTGCTTTAGCTGTATCCAGCTGATTTAGACCTTGCCTGGAGGTGCACTAGATTAATTGGGAGCCACACATTCATTGCTTACAGAATGGACTCTGTAATTGGCGAAATTTGTTAGTGCCAGTTATAAAATAACTATATAGTTCTGCTTTTAGCTGTCCTTTCATTATTCTCCATAAGAGGAAAGCGGATGGTGATTGGAAGTCATCCGATGATGAAGACAGATGCCTTTCCATGAGAACTCCCAGGAGTGTGTCTATAGTCAAGATGCTACACAGGCAAACATTCCAGAGGATATACTATTGATTTTCCTTTCAAAAATTATCAAAGTAATCGAGCACATGTACGAATTTCCCCATCTTTGCTCTGACCAGTGAATCCACTTGGAACTGAACAGATTTTTCAAGACGATCCTTTGGTTTATATAGAAGTACCATGTCTTACTTATTGCAGCTAAAAGCAGGAAGGAGAATCTGAAAACCTCATTCTGCTGCTCTGTAGCCAGTCTTGTTTCCTCTACTGTTTTGGTTAGGTGGAAGGGTACCCTACAACCAAGAACCTTGTCTACTGAGATTATCTGATGAACTCGAGATACAGAACTAACTTTTGGCAGGAACACATTTTTTTCAAGAGCAAAAACTTGTAGACAATAAAGCAAAAATTGTCATGACAAACAAGCAAGCAAAGCCAAGAGGTGTTTCTCCTATAAAGCTCTTAGGAAACAATTTCTAGCTGAATATGATAGCTCACACCAGCAATCCAAGCATTAAGTAACCTCAGACAAAAAGTCTATGTCCAGCCCAGTTTGGGCTACATAGCAAATTCCAGGCCAGACTAGACAACAGATTAAGACTCTGTCTCAAAAATAAAACTAGGAGCTGGGAAGATGACTCAGCAGAAAAAGGTCTTGTTCCATGAGTCTGAGGATCTAAGTTCGGATCCCCAAAATACATATAAAAGCCAGAAACAGTGGCAGGATTGTCTCTGTGTTCTTATAAGAAATGGGATGAAACATGAGAATCTCTCAAAGTTTCTATGTCAGTCAGCATGACTTTTGCAGTAGAGAACAGATCTGATCTTAAACAAGAAGGAAAGGGGAGGACTAGCAAGCAAAGGAAGTCTTATATTCTCTGCAAGTGTACCACAAGTGCATCATAGCACACATGATTTGCACCCATCCAGAAGCTACACACACACACACACACACACACACACACACACACACACTAAATAAGTAAAATAAAGTGATAGATAGATAGATAGATGATAGATAGATAGATAGATAGATAGATAGATAGATAGATAGATAGATAGATAGATAGAGTTGATATCTGCTCCTCACACTGCATATGCTGGCAAGTGTCTCTACTTCACACACATGTACCCCCTACATACATAAATAAATAAAAGATACTCTTAAAACCATCTAATACCACGCTAATTCAAAAGCTTAAGGTATACATTTACTTTCATATTTCTTTTATTTCCCCAAGTCATTCTGTCCATGTAGATTATCCTTAAACTCTGAAAATGCAAACTATGCCAATTACTGTTTTATCCAAATGACAGATTGCCCCAAACCGACCTTACAGTGAGATGACTAACACAGAAGCCACGAGAGTGATGACTGTTCTGTATTTGGCACACAAAAAATGAGTGTTCTGAGGCACAGCTATGTAACAAGTCTAATTTGAGTACTCAGCATGAAAATACACCAACTAAAAATACCTTTACTTTGATCCTCTTGCTTTGTATAGGAATGTCCATGATTACTAAGGATGAAAAGTGATGCGTAACAAGGCAACTTCTTTTATGGTTGGGCTCAGAGGAAGAAATGCTTAACATTAAAGGCTGCTCAAGAGAGCACTTCAAGAACATTTACATTGGACACTTTAATTTGAATATATTTAAAATAAAAGTATTCCCATGATTTTAGAGGATTTGATTGCATAGAAAGATGAAAATATTAGGAGGAAAGAAGAAAGAAAGGAAGGAAATTTCAAAAAGGGAAAGAAGATGGGGAGGGAGGAAAGAGGGAAGAAAAGAAGAGGGAAGGAAGGAAGGAAGGAAGGAAGGAGGAAGGAAGGAAGGAAGGAAGGAAGGAAGGAAGGAAGGAAGGAAGGAAGGAAGGAAGGAAGGAAGGGAGGGAAGGAGGGAAGGAGGAAGGGAGGGAAGGAGGGAGGAAGAGAGGGAGGGAAGGAGGGAGGGAAGGAGGGAGGGAAGGAGGGAGGGAAGGAGGGAGGGAGGAGGAGAAGGGAAGGAAGGAAGGGAGATAGAAAAAATCCAGGATATCAACAAAGGCAAGGTTAAGGCATGACTTTAAGTATATAATATCATGCTGTACACTGAGAATTCTTCTGTGGACTGTATATTTTCAATGAAGAGTCAGGAAGAGGAATAAGGAGACATTTCTTCAATTCTCATTTAGTTACATAGGACTTGTGCAATGACAAAAGGCTACATACTTAAAAGGCACAGAAATTAATAGTATGAGAATAAAGACTTCTGCTTTAACCTAAATGACGATTTGATCCACAATATCACTTCTTTTCCTAGAAACTCTGTCAAATAACGAGGACTGTGGGGAAAAAAAATCCCTAAAACTTGGATAACCAAGAACACTATGCAAACTTGCTATTATTACAACAGACCCCAAAAGAGATCCTGAAAGCAGGAAACAGTCAAGGACCCAGACTGACAACCGGTACCCACCAAGCATACCACACGTGCAGGTAGACAGGAAGCGGGAAGCAGAGCGGTCCTGAAAAGACAGCGGCAGGTGAGAGATGGAGCCCGGTGCCCGCGCTGCTCAGTACAGAGAGGAAGCAGAACCTCGCGTGCTAAAGCACATTGCTTCTAAAAAGACCCTTGAGGTACGAAGCCCAGGGTTTTATCCGACCTGATCAGCATCCCTAGTAAGTGCATCTAGAAACAAGTGGTCCGGGAAAATCTCCAAAGACAAACATATAATATAGCTAGTATTTTTTTCTGTTTAAAACATGAGAACTCAGCAATAACATGGCAGAAAAAATATTGCCATAGAATCAGATAATTTGTGTGTGTGTGTGTGCATGTGTGTGCGTGTGTGTGTATGTAGGTGTGTGTGTGTGTACAGACAACATAGCAGAAAAAATATTGCCATAGAATCAGATGATTGTGTGTGTGTGTGTGTATGTGTGTGTGTGTATGTGTGGGTGTGAGTGTGTCCGTGTGTGCTTGGAGGGGGAGAGGCGTGTGTACAGAGGGCACTTGAGTGTGTGTGCTTGTGGAGGTCCAAAGGTGATATTGGGAAATAACCTCAATGTTCTTCCACTTTATTGCTTTGTTCTAGGGTTTTTCCATACTCCAGGGCTAGAATTACGGATTGCCACCATATCTACCTGGTATTCTAATGTGAGGTCTGGAGAATCCAAACTCAGGTCATTTTGCTTGTGAGGTAATGGCTTTAATCCCTGAGCCATATCTCCAACCCAACATGACAATTTTTATCACAAAATTTACTAATCCTTGAAATAACAATAAAATTACTACTTCTATAAGAAAAATTACAAAATAAAATTATAGATCACAGGAAAGACCAAAGCTGTGAAGGATAATAAAATTTTGCTGAGAGAGCTGGGGGTTGGGATAGGAGAACAGAATTAGATAAATGATTTTCTTTTAATGAAAGACGCTAAATAGAGAATATACAGTTCACAAAACCTAAAGGGAAAATTGGGGACATTAATAAAATAAGCTAAAATAAAATAGAGGGCTGAGGGTATGGGCACTGGCCTAGTATTTGTAATACCATGGTTGAATCCCCAGCAACTAAAGCATTTAACACCACACACACACACACACACACACACACACACACACACACACACGCACTCACGCACACACACACACAAATAATCTTATGGAAAATAAAAGTTTCAGCGGACAAATTTTATATAACAGATAAAGACAACAAAAGTATGGCTGTGTGGTCAGTGATGGGGTATCCACATCACTTAAGAAAGAAGGAAAGACAGAAAGAAGGAATGAAGGTGGAAAAGGGGAAGGAGAAAAATAGAGCAAAAAAAAGGAAGGAAGAGAGGGAAGGAAGGAGGGAGGGAGGGAGGGAGGGAGAGAAAGAGGGAGAGAGAGAGAGAGAGAAAGAAAGAAAGAAAGAAGGAAAGAAAGAAGGAAGGAAGGAAGGAAGGAAGGAAGGAAGGAAGGAAAGAAGGAAAGTAAAAGAAAGAAAGAAAGAGAGACAGAGAAAAAAAGGGGAAAGAAGTGTATTGAATTGCTAGGGAAATTAATTAAATCAGTGTATGTACACTGACGTGATCCAATAAAGTTACAGAATTTTAAAAGAAATACTACTCTGGATAATAAGACAGCATGATTAAGTAACAGCTACAGAGCTAGTTCAGGAATTGAAGTGTTTGCCTTGCAAGCAAAGGACTAGAGTTCAGATCCTATCTCATGTAAGATTCTGGGTTGCGCAGGCCACCTGTGATTCCAGTCTCAGAAAGCTGAATCTAGGGATCCCCGGATCAAGCTGCTTAGCCAGACCAGCCCTATGGGCAAGTTCTATGTTTCAAGAGACTCAGCCTCAAAATGGTAAGGTACTAGAGCAATTGAAAATGGTTCTCAAAATCAATCTAGCACCTCCACACTCTCATGCATGCATTTGCAGGCATCTACATGTGCATACCACACACAAATCCACGTGTACTTGAACACACATATACACATACATGTATGCCCTATACATATAAAATGATCTAGTCATTTACTATGAAATTATTTTAAGGATGAGAAATACTTTATAATATGCCTTGAAATGCAATTAAATGAAAGTTTCAGTGAGAAGTAGAAAATAGACGCGTAAAAAGAAATGTTATTTAATGTTGGCAAAGTAAATGGAGACATGAACACATAACGGATGTTTCAAAGGTGACTAGGAAAGATAATATCGGGTCAGGCCATAGTTCAGTGCATAAGGTGCCTGCTCACAAATCTGGAAAATTGAGTTCAATCCCCAGAAACCCACAAGGTGGAAGGAGAAAATTGACTTCTAAACTTGTCCTCAGGTTTCCACCTATGTGCCTCAGCATGCATTAGTAGTCTCTCTCTCTCTCAAATAAAAGTAAATAAGCAAATAATAAATATCATTTAAAAGGAAAAGATAATATTAAGTTTGGAGGAAAGAAAGTATAATAAATATCATTTGAAAGATAGTATTAAGCTTGAAGGAAAGTACACAGAAAGGAAAGGTATAGAAAGCAATTTATTTATTTATTTATTTTATTTTATTTTTTATTAATACCTTTTTTGTTATTATTTCCGCTCATACAAACTTAATAAGTACACCAGTTCCCTCCCTCCCTCTTCTTCCCCCCAAACCCCCTGCTCCCCCTCCCCACCCTCCTCCCTTCCCATCCCCCAGTGCCTCCCGCCCCAATTCCCAGAGAGTCCTTTCTTGTGCATGCCTGACTCTCCTCTGGGCCCTCCTCTCCGATGACATACAAGGACCCCGTGGCATTTCCCTGAACCCTTTTCCGTGTTCCCCTTAAGCATAGGAACACTACTGTGGCTGTCAATTCCTTGCCAAGGATCTTGGTGCCTTTAGCAGATGCTAGACTTTGTGAGGTCAATAGTGTGTTGGACATTGCGCAGGGCATGCAAAGTCCAATTATGATTGCTTCGGCCCTAACTTGTGTGGAGTATCTTGCAAATCATTGCTCCTCCCATCCTTGTGCTCTTACAATCTTACTGCCCCCTCTTCCGCAAATGTCCCTGAGCTTCAGGATGGGGAGAGATTAGTCTGGCCTAGTTCTAGGTGGTTGATATAGAGTCTCTGAAGTTCTGAGTTGTGGTTTGTTGATTTTCTTTTGCAGTTTTGCTGCTCCTGCAATTTATGACTGGTAGTAAGGAACAGAGAGAACTAGAGTTATTATTGAAAGGTGGCTTTCCATACAATGCTCTATGAATGAAATAGACTGTATGAAGTAATATCTCTCTTTTCTTTTTTTTTTTTTTCAGTGATGCTGGGAATTGAATCCAGGGTCTCATGCATGCAAAGCGTGTATTCTACCACTATTCTTCTTTTTTTTTTTTTTTTTTGATGCTACAAATTTCTTTCTTTCTTTTTTAATTTTTTTTTATTTATTCAATTGTGCCTGTGTGTATGTATGTGTGCACGCGTGTGTGTGTAGACTCACGGGTGAATTCGGGAACCACCATGAACTGCCCCGGGATTCACAGGCTCCGCCCTACCAGGACCCGGAGCGTAGGCCGCCCCCGCTTCTGCCCGGTGTCTATACGTGGGATCAACTCAGGACCTTCTGTCTGCAAGGCAGAGGCGTAACCCCTGAGCCACCTCCCAAGATCTGTCCTGAAATAATTTATCTTTAACACAAAAGAGTTGTATAAAGTATTTGCATAAAGATGCAAAATATCTGGACTAGAGAGACAATACAGAAGTCTTAAAAGCTTTCCATCCATACAAAAGCACAGGAGGTCAGATCCCCAGATCCCATGTTGAAAAACAAAAACAAAAACAAAAAAAAACCTGGTAAGCTTGAGAGCCTGCTTGTAATTCCAGTTCAGAGAGATGTAGACTGGGAATTACCAGAGCAAGTCGGGTAGTCAGACTGGGCATAATGAGTGTTCTGAAAGCTTAGACTCAAATCAGTAAGCTAGAAGGGTGATAAAAGATGATTCCCAATATCACCCTCAGGCTTCCACGTGCACATGTACACGCACATGCTCTCACATGTGTGTCCACCTACATACCATACAAAGTATTTTTTTTCATACAAAATAAGAAGCTTCTCAAATATCGGAGAGATTGTTTTAAAACAAAGTGAAAGCACAACACGAAACTATAACAAAATAGAAACAAACTTTTTTTTCAGTCATAAATATAAATGGATCACACTTTATTAAGAGAAATCAATTTTTACTAAATTGGACTTCTAAGAAACTCATCTTTAGTCTACATAAAAAGAGACATCCAAAACAAACATTCAGAAAGCTTGAAAGGAAAAAGGTGGGCAAAGATATTCTAGGTCAATGTGAAATATTCAAAACGCCTCGGCCTGACATCGAGGAATGTGTGGGTGTCTCAGAGCATCTGTTTTTCTAGCAAGAGCAAGTTTAAGTGTGCTTACAGGTCCTGATCCGGTCAGTTACAGTGGCCCGGAGAGACAACATGGGAAAGAGGAAAGAAAGCCTGTGAGCTGCTGTGGATGTTACCAAACCTCCCCTCCTCTCAGCTAGGACTGCTACACGCCTGAGTCCTGTGCACCTTCTGCCTCCAAGGACTCCAGACTGAGTACACTCCCGACTCCTACCGGATCCCAGGTGGGCTTCTTAAAATGATGAGGATCCTCTCCAATATTTCAGTGGCATGAGACATCTCTTCAAAGAACTTTCAAAGACTTCTTCACAACTGATACTCTCTTTTCTCAACTGTGAAGCATTATGTGAGGGTGCTGTTGTGATAAAGGCATCTGTTGCCTCTCCCAGCACTTGAGAACTTCCCATCTGGGCCCTTCTCTCTTCAGGTAAGATACTGCGTGCGATGTCATATGAGTAAAATATCATCCACTGATATCCAGGGACAAATTTTGTAACATATAGTTTAAAGGAGTTAGCATCTCTGCGAGAGATTCTATCACTGATAAGCATTCTCCCTTCATCTGAAGCATAGTAACTTAATTCAAAAAGATGAATCAAGCACAGAGCTATTTCAAGAGAGAAAAATGTCAGTTTATTCTTAAACGGATTCATACCCATCATTTAAAAAGAAACCAATACTCACAATTCTGTTCACTAACAACTGAAATCCCTTCAATCTCTGGGCCACTTTTCCCCAACTTTTCATCATCAGTAACCATTAGTAACAGTTTAGAGATACTTACCTTTCAGAATTTTCCACCAAATACAAATAGACCACAGAAATACATTAATATACACATGAGCACATGGAACACATTCACATATATGTAAATTATGTATTCATCTATTTAAAGATACAAGATCTCACTCCTATATCCTACTACATAGCAGTCAGCAAATCCAAATGGTAGCAGTATGTTATGACCACCAGTGCATGGGAATTCATTAAAAACGTCTTTCCTTTTTTTCAGGACTAGCACTGTGTGGCTGCTCTATTGCTAGACCACATTGACCGACATTGATGTAACTTTCAGATGTTAAAAATTATGAAAAAAAAACACTTTTGTACATCTTTGTGCAATTGAGGGAGAATGGCTGTAGGCAATTTCCAGAGGGGAAATGACTGTTTGTTTCTATTTTAGGCACAGTGCCAAATTCATCTCTAACCCATTGCTCACTAGTTGGGTAAGGAACTGGTCCCAGTAGCTCATCCCCATTTAACCTTTATAGTATGGATACACAAAGACAATCTATTGTTCTCTTTACCAACCATCATACTATGTTGTCCCTCTTTTTACATTCACTGGTTTTTACACCCTTCACCCATCTTTTCTGTGAGGTTTCTAACTCGATTCCTTTTAAAAATAATTTAAATATGAAATTTGGCCTACTCACTGAGGAAAATTTTGAAAGGATTTTCCCCTGGCTTCTTGTTAGTTAGGGATTTTTTTACGAAAGGATTTATGACATATGCATGCAGCTTCATTTTTTATGTAATCAAATTATCTATCTTTTCTTCTATGGATTCTGAATTTCAAATTTTGCACAGAAGCAACCATAACAGGATAGAAACCAATGTATCCACATTTTCTTCTATTACTTTGATATTTCACTAGAAGTTTGGTCCATCTGGAATTTATTTTCTTATAAAGACTTACACAGGATTCCAGACTAGTTTATTGCCTTATAGTTCCCCAGTGTGTCAAGACAGATTTAAGGCAATCACATACCACATTTGCTGGCCAAACAGTGTTTGAAATCACCTTTATGTTTTCATGCATTGCTTTCACTTCTTGAATATTAGTAGTATACTTCAGTTATTTATAAGCTTAATGATTTTTTTCTTTAAAATTCAACCTACAAAAAAGCTGAATGCAATTGTAAGTTCCATGCTATAGTGAAAGAATAAAGGAAAAATAAATTTCCCAAATTTATTGCTAACAAAGCTACAAAAAAAAGACCACAAAGGCATTTTTCTTTCTTTTAAATATTCTTCTGTATTATTTTTTTCTTTTATTCTTTAAAGCTTCCACATACAACTATAATGATTTTTTTCTCCCACATTTTATTTCTTTTCCTAATCATACATGCTCAATAGGTACCTCCATCCTCTCCCTCCCCTGTCACCCCCCATTGCACTCTCCTCCCTTCCTCCCCCTCCTCCTCTTCTCTTCTTTCCCATCCCTTGAAGCATCTATTTATGTGGGTGGGAACCTCCCTCTGAGTCCTCCACCCTAGTGAGGGTTCAGGACTCAATGGCATCCCCATTAGCATGGGAACTCTATTATGACGTTTAAGGATCTCTAAGGATCCTACCACCTGCAGCCTTCTCCCCTGGGATCTGTGCTAGACTTTGGGGGACCATTGACATGTCAGCCATTATGCAGGTCAAGCAAAGTCCAATCCTGGCTGTTGAAACCCTAACTTGTGTGGAGTATCTTGCATATCACTGGTCCTCCCCATCTTTAGGCTCTTACAATCTTACTGCCCCCTCTTCCACAAGTTTCCCTGAGCTTTAGGATAGGGAGAGATTTGGCTGGTCTGCACAAAGATATTTTGAAATAACTTTTTTATAAGACTTTGATGTAGCTTTCAGAGTAATGTACCAGCTAAAATTGCTCTGTCTAGTCCAGGGAGATGGTTCAGAAGGTGAAGGTCCTTGTTATCTAAGTGTGATAATGGAATTAGACCCCTGGAACTCATGTAACAAAGCTGGTGGCTCCATTCTGCAATCCCAACAGAGGCAGAGACAGGAGAATCCTTACTACATAGCAGGAGAAAGAATAGGAGATCCTGTCCCAACAAGGTGGAGGGAGAGAAGTGACCTCCACATGCTCATGTGATACATACGTGTACACACACACACACACATACACACACACATTCACACAGAGTAAATAATAAAAATACATTTTTAAAAATTGTTGTGTCCTTCTGTTTCATAAACAAAACAGCAATCTTCACATCAACGTAGAAAATCTGCTAAAATTCTGATCCAGTTAACAATGGTAAAATTAAAGCATCTGATAGCTTGTCATTCAAAACTGACTCAAATGGGCCAAAGAAAAAAATACAAAGAATAAGGTAGGAACTTCGTGGGGTTAGAGCAAGTTTATTGCAAAAACTGATGTGTTAGATGAGTGCAACATGGCTGCTTGATCTCAAAGGCACAAATGTGTCTCTACCTAACTTCCTTCCAGGGTCTGGGTAGACCACATTGTCTCTGTGTCATGTCTCTCCCTTCCCATTATAGGATGCCCCCCCTATGTTTTTGTTCTTTTTCAAACATGACATCTAGTAGGCAGATAAGTGCAGTTAATACCCGTTAGCCGCAGTCTCTGGCCCTGGGACAACCCACACTCTCACCCCCCTTTCTCTACAAGAACCGACCTGTGTACTTCCTCAAACTTGCTAAAAATCTTCCACATGAACCAAGAAGACCCATCTAAGCAGCTGCTGCAGCATTCAGAGCAAAAGTGGATGCCTCACCAGAACTTCTAAGATCCTATTTAATCTTCCCTCCCTATCCGGCATCCTCAGACATGAGAACATGGATGCTTTCTGAGGAGGGACCGCTCAAGTCTCTTGCCGAAGAAAACAAAATAAATGAGACCGATAGATGTAAATCATTAGGTGTGTTAAGCAAGAATAATTAAATTATTTACCTGGAGAAATGTCAGACGAATAAAGTAAGTACAGCATGGATGTGTAAACCTAACTGGAAAGGAATGGAGGGGGGAAAACTAGTCAACACTAAATATTCATGATACACTAAATATACATGAAATGCATGAAGCACGGAATATTCATTATATCCTAAATATACATGAGGGCATAAAGCACTTGCGATCCATAAGGTCTTGCTTTAACTACTCGTGGGTGACAGCTAGGAACACCCCCACCAAATCCCTCCCCTGGAGACATAAATAAATCCAAACTGCTCATCAGACAACCTGACAGCTCTTGGCCCGGTCCTTCAAGAGAGCAAGCTGGCACTGACTGCAGACTCTCACATCTTCCTCAGCCTCCACATCTGGCTCCCTGGCAGCCAAAGCATCAGTAAGACCGAAACAACAGAGCAGGGGAAGCCTTGCGTGAACGTCGTGCACCACAGAATCCATGAGATATGTCAACCCCCACCATTTCTTTGCTCTTGGTTTTCACTGTGTGTGTTAGTAAAAACTGTGACCAATGCATCTTCGATCACTGATCGAATGGGATAGCTTGCCTGGCTGTGGAGTTGCAAGTGACCATTGAACGAACCTTTAATCACACAGTATCTCATCCATGTCTATCCTCCACCCATGACCCAGCCTCACGGGTCTCCTCAAACACACCCTTTCCTAGGCATCTGAACACTCACTGACCCTCAGTCTGACACATTTCCTGTTTCCTTCCTGCATCTCTTTTTCAACATCCTCTATACAATTATATCCATCACCACCTGGGTGTCCTGCAATTCAATTCTGTTACTTCTCTAAAGCCGATATAGACCCAACGGGGTAAGGGCTTAGTCCCACAGGACTGTTTTACCCTCACCTGCCAGCCACAAATAGAGCATGCAGACATCCTCTGCATCTATCCTGCCAACTGTGCTTCTGAGGTTTCTCATGACCCTCCACCCTCCTTCCAGCATCTGGTTCAATAATTTATTAAAATAACTCATGCAATTAGCAATAAGTATGGCATTGGGGAGCAGGAAGCAACACTTCTAAGCCATTTCTACGCATGCCACCTACTGTCCCACTAATTTGAAGTTCCTTGAATTTTATCACTGAGTTTTTTTTTTTTAATCACAATCTCATTTTGTAGGCATGATTGATTAATCATTGACCAGTGGTGACTGGACTCAAGGTCCAGTCTCCCTTTCCCAAAAGTTGCAATCCCCTAATCACGTGATTAGTTTCTTTGGTGAGCACTCCTCAACCTGAGGCTCTCTAGGATCTACCAAAAGTCAACCATTAGTAGAAATCCAAATGGGGCTGAGACTTCCATCACAAATGACAAGAATTTGCATAGAGGTCGAGAGTGAAGCAGATTCTCCAGAAAGAGATGAGTCAGCGACATCTTTGCTGACCCCTGATATGTCATCACTTTCTCACTTATATAAGACCACATTTATGGTGTGTCCATGGCTAAGTGAAGGAATAATAAAGAGATTAAGTCCACACCTGAACTAAGATTAAGTCCATTACTGAATTGTATACTAATGGGCAAGGAAACCATAAAATATATGCTAGTTCAGATCATTATCAAAGATAAAATTAAAAAGTAGGGCAGGAGTTCAAAGGGCAAACATAGGTAGGGAGAACAAGGAAGTTACTATTTTTGTACTGCAACACACACACACACACACACACACACACACACACACACACACACATGATCTTTGTGCTTACACTGCTCTTGCTACAGGGCTCCTAAAACCCTTGGAATTTCCTAAATCACCAGGAGTGCCAACAACCTTATGTTTTATTTAATTCCATCCAATCTCACCCAAGTCTAGCCCAGCCAAAATTGGCATAAGAATTTGGAATGGTAGGGGAAAGTTTGGACGAGTGAATTGATGGTGGAAAGTAGGCCAGAGATGGCTCCATGGCCACACCAAGGCCCATCCAATCGGGGGAGCTCCATGGCAACCCCAAATCGGATCCAATCATGGGAGATTCATGTTGATCCCAAGGCACGTCCAATTGCGGGAACTCCATGGGGACCCTAAAGCATGTCTAATCACGGGAGTCCCATGGCCATACCAAAGCACGTCTAATCACAGGCGCAGGGATGCCATGAGGCACTAGAACCACCCTGTAATTAGAAGGCGATGACATCACCTAGAGGAGCAGGAATGTGTAGAGATGTGAGTCACATGCACATCTCATGTGAATACGAGACTCATTTAGGGCGTTTTGAGATGTCCTGGCTGCAGCCTTCATTTGATATTAAAAGATTCCCTTTCAGCCTTCCAGCAAACCCTTTTTGTAAAGTAACTCGGTTTGAATGGATTTCTGCCTCTGGACATGAATTCTTTCTGGACAAAGGGTTTAAATGACATTGGTGTGGGGCTGATCCAATGAAGCCAGAGGTAGAAACCAGCTCTCCTTACTCCTCCTCTGTCCTCCCTCAGCCAGGTAAGTTCTTCCCAACCCACTGGACCCTGGGGGTTCATTGGAGCCCAGCAGGCTTCTACATACATTTTACTCTTGCTGGAATGAGAACCCCTCTGTCTTTGGATTGAATCTGTCTCTTTGCTACTGTTTATTTGACTAGAGCTCTATTACACCTGGAAAGGCTTAACTGAGGTGTGGTGACATCTGTGAGCCAGAAGTCTACACAGGGGCCCTGTCAAGCATTCAGGAGAGTGGGGATGACATTATATATTTTGCCTTTCGGGAGGACATTGCTCTCATGGTCTGAGTCAATTCATCCATTTCCCTCCCCTGCACGATCCACAAGAAGCTCCTTGTGGCCTGGCCGCTTACATACCCACAACTTACCTCACTCGCTTGAGTTGGAACAACATTCTGGACCGTGGAGATGTCCAGTTAATTTCCTCAGTGGGTAGACCCAAGGCGCAGCCATCTTGTTCAGTGGGGTTGTGAGGGTGAGGGTCAGAGGCAAAAAAGAAACTCTCAGCCTCACTCAGAGAGGACCAACACTCCTAAAGATGCCACATAAGAGGCGGGAATGAGCCACTATGTCTTCCTACTTGCGTTAATATCTCCTACTTCTTAGTAGCTGTAACCACGAAGCTCGCAGTGCCACCATATGAGAATCCTGGAACATTGTGTTTGACCAGAGGACAGTCAGTTCACCAACTCTTGTCATGAATTCCATCTTTTAGCTATTTGTTTTTACCTTAGAGCCAGTCTCATAAAGCCCAGGATGGCCTTGAGTCCAATATGCAGCTAAAGATCACCTTGGACTTCCAGTCCTGTCTTCACCTCCCGGGCTGTTGGGATTACACGTGTGTACCACTACACCTGGTTTAGTCAGTGCTGGGGAACGGGCCTCACGCATGCTAGGCAAACTCTTCCAGCTGAGTTGCATCCTCGGTCCTTATTTCACATGTATTTGTCCTATCCTTGAGGGGATCCTAGGGGTTTTGAGTAGCAGACACACAGGGTTCTAAAGTCAGTACTTGTCCCACAATAGGTCTGCAGAGTTGGCTTCCTAGATTATACAGATGAGAGGATGTCCTGGGCCGTCTATGAGGACCAGGAGGATAATCTCTGCTTCTGACCCTAGAACATCTGGTCCTCAGTAGGTACTCAAAAACATTTCCTGGATATATTTTGCACTTTCGTCTCGCCCACTTCCAAAATTCCTTCTTTGAAATAATTTTTTTTTTTTTTTGTTTTTGCACCCAGGAATTCTGGGCACTAGATGTGTTAAGGAGGCACTAACGCATCTCCGCACACAGTCACTTCATGTGTGCCTGTGCGGGGAATCCAAGCAAAGCTGAGGAATAGGAAGAGCAAGGAACTGGGCCTTCTCTTTTATCTTTTTCCTAGCCGACAGGCTCCGCTGTTCTCTGTCACAGACTCCCTAGGGTTTCCCTCCTAGTCTTCTGGCATGACCACACTGTTTTCTGAGATCTGGGCAAGGCTCTTGCTCCACCTGAACCCCCCAATCACTCCAAGTCAATGACTCCAAGTCTAAAGCCTAAACATAAAGTTTCTCTTTTTGTTCAGAGAACCATCTTTGACCCTGATCCAGTGAAATTTTTTTTCAGTTCATGAGAAATCCATCCTTGCTCTTTCCACATTGGGTCTACAAAGCTCCAACATATGTCCTTCCCACATTCCACTCCACCCCCAACCCTCCTAAGGGTGTATTTGTTCCTTTAAGCTCTTTTGAATTGAGTGAAGGTTGCTTGATTTGAGAAGCTCGGTCCCTTTTCTTTTCTATAGGCTGAGTTCGGAGGTATCTTTGCCTTGGAATAGTCAAATGAAGTGCACCCAATTTCCAAACCATCTCTCCTTTCTCCTTTGGGAGCTTAGCACAGTCCAATAGCACAAATATCTCACTATTCAAAGTCTTCTCAGAGTCTCTAAGGGAGAGTAAAGTACAATCGAGGGGCTGAGTTCTACTTGAGGTCAAGGACCACCTGCTTACAACCCACACCCCTCCACCCCATCCCACACAGAAATTCACACCTGGGGAAACCCAAAGGCTGAAGAAGGGTTCATCGGACCCTTTGACCTCCAGGCAAGGTTTAGCTGTGTTAAGCAGCAAAGCCTTTGCCATTCTCTTGGTTCACCCTAACAACAATAGTTCTAGGCTCTGCTCTGCTTCCTTCTGTGCTTGATCCAGTGACAGAATCTCATTCTTAGCCTGAGAAGCTCAAAGCTACTTCACTCTTACTGTCGATTTAGGAATGAGCAAGAGACCTCCTTGGAGCCAAAGAAGCAATCAAAATAGATTTTTTTTTTTTCCTTCTGAAGACAGAGACAAGAACACGGAGCCCTCTGCCTGGACGTTTATGTGTCTGGATGTTTTTTTCTGGAACTGCTGCAGTTGTAAACGTGATTGGAGGAAGAGTATCACAGAGTAGAGACAACAGCATGAAGGACGGTGTTGGAGCACACTGTGTCCCTGGCTTTCGTTTGGGGGAAAGAACACATTTCTTGTGGGAAAAGGTAGTCTGCGTGATAAACAAGTAGCAGAGTCTCTAGCCGCCCAGCCACCTCATGAGACCCACTGCCCAACTTCATGACCATCATGGTGACAGGTCGGTCAATCCTCTGGTGCTCCTATACCACCTTCCCAACTGTCAACTGCCATTCTGGAAACGGAGCCTGAAAAATCTAAGCCTGACCTGGAAGGTACAGGCTAGTGGCTGAACCTCTTTCTCAGGGGAGTTATGGAAGATGGGACCACCTTTTGTTTCTTGTTCTCAGTGACTAGATAGAAGCAGGATGACTAGAGCTTCCTGCCACCCCTACTGAGAAGAGTTCTTAAAAAAAAATCAATTAGTGGTCCACTGAAGTGGTTCAGTGGGTAAAAGAGCTTACACACAACCAGAGCCAACATGGTGGAAGAAAACTGACTTCGCAAAGTTGTCCCATGACCTCCACATGCATGCTGTATCCTCTCTCTTACTCTCTCTCTCTCTCTCTCTCTCTTTCCTCTCTCTGTCAAAAACAAATAAATAGTAAAACCAATTACTTTGCTGAGCTTCCAGAAAATACCATTTGAGAAGCTGTACTCTTAGAGGTCAAGAAGAAGCTAGGCCATTTATTTTTTGAGGCTACTTGAATTAAAGAAGCAATTCCAATTCAAGATTGTAGAAATTAGAGTTTAAATGTTTACATTGCACAAATCAATTTTTCATGTACCCTTTTCCCTCCGTGTATTGAAAATACACTAGTCAAGGATCTACACTAGTCAACTATTTATGGGAAATAGTTTTAAATTTGTGATCTGAACATCCTGTTCTAATTTATACAAAAGTCCCTTTGGGGTGAGAAGTAGTGCCACCACTGGAAGATAATTAAAAGCCACAATTAAGATCCTTGGTCAGCACATAGGAATGACCCTGCATTGGACTCCATGCCAGTTTCTACCAGAATCATGGACCCATCTGTTTTCTGTCAGACTCTGATCCCCAAGTTCTGCTCCTGCCAACCTCCTTTTTCTGAGCTCCAGTTGCCAGAAACACACAATGGGGGGTCACTGCAACAAAGAGAAAAGCAGTGGCTCTTCCTACAAGCCCTGAAGCTGTGAGGATCCTCTAACCTGTCAGGAACCCCAGACCTGAACATGTAGAGTAACACTGGGGTCTAGAGAGGTGACTGAATGATGGACAATTAAGAGAAAGTCTCCAGCTGTCCAGCTACCTCATTAGATCCGATGCTCAATTCTGCGACCACGATGGTAACAGGTTGGTCAGTCATCCTGTTATCCAGGTGATCACATACCACCTCCCCTCCTGCCCATTGCCATTGTGTAAAGCAGAAGAACCTGAGTTCAGATCCCAGATTCCACATAAAAAAACACCGCATGGAAATGACTGTAGCCTGCATTTCAGGTCCTGGAACTCAGAGCCTGGGAAACCCCAGAGTAAAACTTAAAGGAGGTAGAGCAATCTAGGATGGTTACCGACATTAACCTTGTGCCTCCACGGACATACACAGTGGCCTTTCACACACACACACACACACACACACACACACACACACACACACACACCACCGAGACTCTGACTGCAAGACTGATGATAGCTGGAGAAGCAGACCACTTCTCTTACTTCACTCCCTAAAATGAGAAACTCCAGCAAGGGAAAGCTAGTTTGGTCTTCATTTCAAGGATTTTTGTGAAGTACCATAGCAGTTACAAAACTTGCCTGTCACAGCATGAATGAGGGCAGATTTCCTCTGAGCTCTGATCTGAGTGTACCCCTTAAAGTTAATGCCTTGAAAGTTTATTTCATAGTAAAACAGTGCTGAGAAGCAGACTTTTAAGAAGCGATGTGACCACATCTGAGGGCTGTGTCCCTCAATCTCATCCAAGAGTTGCCTGCTAGTGTCACAGGATTGGACTTCCTCAGAAGTGAATTCATGATGCAAATACGGCTTGACTCCCTTTCTTACTTTGGCCACACAATGAGACAATGAGAAGATCCTTACCAGATATATTCCCTTGCTGGAAGATTCCATAGCCTGAGGAACTGTAGCCCAAATAAAACTATTGTTTAGAAATTACTCAGTCTGTGATATTCCGTTAGAGCAACATAAAGCACTCTAAGACTTCTCTTAGGTTTTACTCTGCTATAATCTAACAGGGAAATAGTGATTGAGTTATGAGATATAAATGAGCAGTTATGCATGAAATGCTTAGAATAACACAGGAAATGCTATGCATACAATGACTGTAAATTATACATTATGCTATTTTATAAAATATGGTAGAATTATTATAATCTTACTTTACTTTTATGTAGGTCAAAAAACAGTGTTGTTGCACAGAGACCTAAACCCCCCACAAGAAAAGACAAGCCAGAATGAACCCTGGGGTCCACAGAAGCAGAGACAGGAGTGTAGGAGGGAGTAGGAGGAGTTGATGAGGAAGATGGAGATGGGAAGGAGGATGGATGGAGAGAAGCAGTGATGATTACTCAATATGCTTGTAAAAATAGAAAAAAAATAAAATAATTTAATAAAAAAGTCTGTGTTGGATGTTGTAGTAAGCACTGTAATGGCTCAATGAAGATGTCCTGAGTCTTGGAATCTATAGTTATATTAGGTAAAATAGCAGAGTAAAATTTAAGATTGTAGATGGAGTTAGGATTATTATTGGGGCTGGAGAAATGGCTCAGGGATTAAAACTCTGCCTTGAAAGCAGAAGAATTTGAGTTTGAATTCCAGATCCTACATAAAAATGCCAGGTGGAAATGATGGCAGGCTTTACTTCCAGCCCTGGAAGGCAGCGCCTGGGAAACCCAAGATCAAAGCAAAAAGGAGGTAGAGCCATCCAGGATGATTCTTGAAGTTACCTTTGGGATTTCATAGGTTCACCTAGTGCTTCTGATATACACAGATACATACAGGAGCACATGCACACGTACACAAACACACACACACACACACCACAAAATAATTAAAAATATATTATCTCTGATGATCTTGGTAGATCCAATCTAGTATCCCTGTAAAAAGGAAGCAGATGAGTTAGGATAAGGTGTGATGTGGTGTCAGAGAGAACTCATCGGTCAGTAGAAAGATGGGTCAGTAGATAATGATTCTGATTTCTTACTTTTCTGACTAAAAGAATAGCGATTGCCTTCAAATGCTTAAGCAAAACTTGTGGCTTGGAAAGTGGGGAGAAAAGCGACACTGTTGGGCTGTGATTCTGCTCCTCAAAAGCTCCATCTCTTGGGAGGCAACAGGGAGGTTTTTTCTGACACTTTAAGATCTTCACTAGTCTGTGCTCGAACTGTACCTAGGTCTCAGACGTGGTCTGTAAATGAACATTGTTGGCACCATGTACAAACACTACACAGTACTGCTGTTCAATGGAAAGATAAAAATAAGCAAAAAACTGGACCAGTCCCAGTGGGTGCAGGCCTGTGATCCCAGCACTGGGGGGGGAGAGGGGGACTGAAGCAGGACCACCAGGGGGTCTTGAGGTCAGCCTAAGCTCAATGTGGAATTTTGAGATAGCCTGGGCTATGGAACGAGACCTGGAGATTTAGAAGCGGCATGATGGCACAGGCTTCCCAGGAGCCGTCACTCACTAGTTTTGCTAATCTTTTCAAAGCAGGAAAGAACATAAGCAGCAGATCTACGATGGTTGTCAAAGCTTGGACCAGAGGTGGCTGCTGCTTCCTCAGGAAAAGACACCATGGGCACAAGTGCCCTAGGCCAGTGCCCCAAAGACAGAACCTTCTGGTGGGAGATGTCCGTGATGCCGATGCTGAGCATGTGGTACTTCAAGAAGCCCCGTCCTCAGCAAAACAAAAGGCATCCCCAGCTGAAGGCTAATAATGTTCAGGCTGGGGGCTTCACTTTGCCTTCTCTTTTGTCCTTAAAACGGAAAGTAAACAGCACTGTGACTCAAACACAGGAATGGGGCGACTGCGGTTAGTGAGGCAGCCATCATAAATGACTTCGCTTGTCTGGTCTCTTTTTGAGAGTCAGAGAGGGAACAAGCTGGCCAGTAATTATCATGAAACTGCTGTTTTATCCTGTATCAATCAGAGCTATTCATCCTGGTTACTCACAGACCCCTGGGCTGAAATCACACTAAATCGGGGTCGGAGGCAGTGTGAATGAAAAGGGCCAGGCTTTCTTCACTGAGTCAATGACCTGGGCTGCAGGTCGATGGCAGGTTTCCATGAAAAAGCCATCTGAGAATCTAATCTGGAAATAAATGGCTCTACACAGAGTCTATCGCCCTGTTTTGAATGCTCTGTGTTCCACGGGACCTTAGCTGTAAACAACTCTTCTCTTTCATTGCTCCGTGAAGTTAATTTGCACTGTGTCAGCACTGTGGTCTTTTTTGCATATGCTCAGGACAAGCCGATACGAGCCGGCCTGGAATGAATTATGTTTAGTAAAATCAATAAACCTTATTATTAGTCACTAAGGGGACTGATTTTATGTCTATAAAAGTAAAACAATTAGAAGCGTATTAATGGCAGATTCATCATAGTAATATAATGGAGTCAAGCATGCTTGTCTTTGGGGAATCTTTAATTTACCATTCGGTACTGAATATATGCTCAGCTAGAGAAATGGCACACAGGACACAAACATCTCTGGCCTTTGGCAGCTAGTGTCATGAGCGAAGACAGCACTGTAACAGTAAGGGGAAGAAACAAAACTTCATTTAGTGATGAATATTAGCCAATCACAAATCACATTTCGGTAAAAGCCTGGGAGGAAAACTATTCAAATCATACTGTGTTTTTGGTCATGTATCCCCTCCGAATTTATGAGTGCTCCTGTTTATTACAGAAGTAGAGTTAAGCGTGGTCTAACACAACTATTTATAATCTTACCTATCTAAACCACCTAACTAGACATGATTTTAAAAGTCTGGTACATAATAAGCAGGTATACAAAAATACAGTGGAAGGGTAAGGTTGGCTTCCACACAAATGAGCGAGAAGATGTGCAGCACGGGACGTCAGAAACCCTCAGGAGATCAGGGTATCACCCAGTCCCCAAAGGGGACACGATGCCTTGGCTGAATTCTGCTCCAGTGCTTGGATAGCTAAGGTTGGGATGGGAATTGGGGCAGCAGGAAAGCTACCCAGGGACACATTAGACATCATTCCAAACAGAAGAAACACACAACTTTAATTGTATAGGAAAAAACCAAGTCTTCAAGGAATAAAAGAAGTGGACAGTTAAGGAAAAATTACATATGTAAAGTGTGCTTATGTGTGAGAACAAGCACTGTAGGAGTTTCCATAGATGATGGTATGGACGTCAAAAGAAAACTGACGGAAAATGAGAAGAGTACGTTCTCACGGAGCCTGAAGAGATGTGAGAGGGAATGAGCAAATGCACCCCCTTACAGTAGCTTTCTTTTAAATTTATTTATTCAATTGTGCGTGTGTGCGTATGTGTGTGTGTGTGTGTGTGTGTGTGTGTGTGTGTGTGTGTGTATGTGTATGTGTATGTGTGTGTGTGTGTGTAGAACCACGGGAGAATTCGGGAACCACCATGGACGCCTCCACTTCCTCCTTGTTTACTCTGCTCCCGGCGTCTATATGTGGGGTCTGGAATCTGAACTCAGGACCTTCCACCTGCAAGGCAGAGGCTAAATTCCAGCCCCACGGTAGCTTTTTCAAAATAGAGGAAACATTTCCTACAACTACAGAATCCCATTTGTGGAGCACTGTTTAAAACTGACCCAATGTATCCAATGTACCAAGATAAATGCCACTAACTTAGAGCTTTTTAGTGAATTAAAACTGGAGTAGAACTGTTTTTTTTTTTTAGCAATTATAAGAGTCAGAGAAACTAACAGTTGGAATGAGCTCATGAAACCAACCAGTTCAAGGAGTGGAGCTCTTCCGAGAGCGCTGGAGATAATAAATAAAAATGACACGAGTGAGGCCCTGGGATTTTCCTCCAGCGCCAGAAAGTAATCAACCAGTCTGAAAGTGGAGCATGCTCACTGGCTAGAAAAGGTCACCACGGGACTTCTCTGCAGCAGTTTACGCGAACACCCTTCTCATTCAAATGGATGAATGAAATCATCCCAGACTGCTCGCTGACCATAACGGTCAATGTCCCTTCCAATCCTCACCTTTCTTCATAGCATTTATCAACTAACCTAATGCACGTAGTGTATGTAGGTTGTTATGTATCTGCCCATCTGTTAGTAAATGTAAGCTCTGTGCATCTGGTCATCTCTGTCTGCTTTGTCCAATACAACATATTCTAGCACTCCATAAGGAACCTAAGACAGAATTGGTGGTCAACGAACAGGAGGAAAGAGAGGATGATGTGAGGAGAAAAGGGAGGAGCAGTAAAAATGTGTCATGAGATATTCTCCTACATCAGGCTTTGTTTTATCTACTGTCTACAATACCACAAGGCTTTTTACATGTTTACATTATCATTCCATCCACCACAGAGCCCTGTGTCATGAGGTATTCTCCTACGTCAGGCTGACTTTGTTTTATCTACTGTCTACAATGTCACAAAGCTTACATGTTTACATTATCATTCCATACACGACGGAACCCTGCATCTAGATCCCCCCCCCCAGAGGCCAGAAATGTCCTCAACTTTTATCTGGTTTGAGGTGACAAATGTGATTGGTGTGATTGGAAACTGTAGTTCTTGGGATGGTTTTTCCTTACCTTTCTTCTACTTCCACACAGATGCCTGGAAGACACACACGAGGGTGTGACCAAAGCTCTAGTTTTGACCTTTGAGTTGGAAAAGTACACAGACACCTATCTCATGGATGGACCAACTGGACTGACCAGCTTACCTCCTCTTATCTCAACCCAGTTTCTTCCCCAAAGTCCTTAGAAAACACTTTAAACTAGCCCTGTGCAGCCTTTTTCTTAGACCCATGTGTCATGAGATATTCTCCTACATCATCTAGTCAGGCTGACTTTATGTTTATCTGCTGTCTACAATGTCACAAGGCTTACTCGTTTACATCTGTCTACTCTGTCTGCCTCCTTTCTCTCAAGTGCTCACCTGTGACCCTGTAATAAACCCCTTTCCAAACCTCGCCTTCTCACCTGTCTATGAAATTCATTGTTGAAGTCGTGAGACACAGGACCCAGAAGCCAGTGACCCACATTCAACTTTGATGGCCACTGACTGTCCAGGACCTGAGCCACTGGAGCCCATCTGAGATGAGAAGGCATTTGTTACACGTCAACCCTTCTCCCTCTTCCCTTCCCCCCTCCCCGCCCCCACCTCCCAACTTCAGGGAATCATTGAGAGTAGATACCTTGTAACTATAAACACACTCACAAAACTAAAACAGTGTCTGGTTGTGTCACCTGCACATCACATCTGAAAACTATTTTTTAATGTGTACGTTGTTGCCTTAGATACTCCTTAAGAAATCCTTCTTCAAAAGTTAGAATAATTACACAGGTCAATTAGAAATAACATGAGACACACAAGAAGCCATTATAAAAAAAAAACTTTTTAATTCTGATTGCCAAATTATTTAAGGCAGGTATAAAAAAGGAAAGCATTCAATATACATTTTACATAAAATAAACTAGATTACAGCAGAAAACAAGTAACCAGGCAATGGCGTTAAAGTTCTTTCTCTTCTAAAACTGGATAATTGTAAACATTAAAAAAAAAAAAAAAGGAAAGGAAAAAAAGAAAGAAAGAAAGGGAAAATGAAGACTGCAGGACTATTCAAGTAACAGAACCATCACAGATGTCTCTGGCGAGCAGGCTAGTGGGTTATTTGCCATTCAAGAATCTCAAAAACAAGACACCTTATTCTTCATAGATGCTCATTATACGCCCCGTCTTCATCTTTACATTATATATACAACACAGCTTCCGTGGTTCTGGCAAGCCCATGCCTTCCAAAGGTATTTATTTGCACAATACACGAGTACAAACAGTGACTAGGGGACATTTTACACCGATGCATCTTTAACAGGAGCCACCAATTAAACATCGAAATTGTATCAAGTGTCATTACAGTGTGCCTGCCCAGGGGTTACGGGAGAGTGATGGAGGAGATGCGAGGTTCAGGCACACTGATACAGAAACATTATTTATTTACAATTTCAAAGGAAAAGGAAACGAAAGTAAGCAGCCTGTCGTGGCTAACACTTTTCAACAAGACGAATACATTTTTTTTTTAATTTCCTTTACTGAGTGGTTTTTGCAACTTGGCAGCAGACCCTGTGTGTGCGAGCCTGGTTACTGATACAAAAAGTAAAGAATATATATATAGATATATATATATGTATATATACAGATATGTATACGTATATATATATATATAAAACAGAAGTTTAATTACAGCAACATTTGTTACTCTGTGATAAAATCTGTAATTTACAAAAATGAAATGACTGGTTTTTGCCTGCCATTAAGGCATTTCAAATTAACACCATGGAACTGATGTCTGTATAAAGCGCTTCCCCATGTGATCCAGCCACATGACACCATACACTTCCAATTCTGTTATTCTCTGAAAAAGAAAAGCACATCTTAGCATGGTGCTCTGTCAACATTTAACAGAAAAACCTGAAAATACGGAAACAGAAGTCTCGTTTCAGTTCTATTCCATTTGAACATTCAGCTGCCAAAAAAGCAAAGAAACATAGCATGATGATGTGCATTCTGAAAAAAAATTGGTATTTTTATTTTTGGGGGAATAATCAATAATTTTATTTAAAATGGTTAACTTGTGGTTAGTAGCGGAGGCGTTTTCTATTGTAAGCATGTCAAAGCGAGATGTTAGATAGTCTTAATAATTTAAAAATCTCTTTAAACTCAATTATCAATCTTTTACAAAACTGCTTTTTACTCCTGAGTGAACTGAATAAGTTAAAAGAAAAATGGAATTTTATATTAATAAGTTAATCCCCTTGAATTGTTTTGCTTCTTAAAACAACTCGAGTAACTTAAAGTATCACAGAAAAACATTACCTTTAGCATTATGGAACTACATTTTCCCATTTGCAACTTTCTTTTTGAGTTCAATGAGACAAAAAGAATTGTGTTATTAAGAATTTGTCTTATATTTTTGAAGTGTGAGGGTCAGAACCCAAAGTCTTGCAACATGCTGAGAAACTGATTTACCACTAAGCTGTACTCTCAGCCTCCTCTCCACACAGCTATGGAGATCCCCTAAGGAAATGGCAGCTGTTTTAAACTCCATCAAATAAATCTATCCAACGTTTGTAGAAAGAAGTCCATGGAATCAAAATCCCAGGAGAAGCACATTGGTATAAGAAGTTCATTCATTACAATAATATAAAGCAGAAGGAGTCAAGGGTTTCGTCTGTAAAGCCCAGACTTGCTTCCTGGCTACCATGAGCACGGCTCTGTCTAGAAAAGGAGTTCCCAGTGTAGAGGATATTTACCTTCTCTGTGCAGGAAACATTCCTGATGCAGAAGCCTGGGCAGCCACCTGCTGAGAAGCAACCAGGGCAGCAGAGGTCAAGCCTAATGGGGGAGTAAAGGCAAGGTTTCCATGAGAGTAGATACGGACTAGAGGGAAAGCGGGGATCGCCAGGAGCAGCCGTCTGTCCTCTCTAAACACACGCGTGAACACTTCACAAAGGCAGGCGTGGGTTACAAACACCGTGGTCTAGCCAATATCTACTCCTTTATTGAATACTCTGTGGGTTTCTTAATAGCCATTCAGAGGATATAGCATCCCATCTCTCGGGCTCGGCATGGTGCTAAGTGGTTTGCATGCATTTCTGAAAAGGAAGCTCAGGAGAAATAATAGGTACCAGCTAACAACAGGAACCAAAAGTCACAGTGAATTATGGAAGCAACAAGCTATTTGCTTAGAGTACTTTCACAATGTCTTTCTATCACTTGAACATTTTTCCCAGCGATTTAAGCACCACGCATCCCATAAAGTACATGGAGTAAATCAATCACATTCAGAATAATCTGCACCTTTCTAAGCCCAAAGCAAATTTAGAAATAGTCTTAACCCATACAACAAAGGAATAGAGACCACTTGATGGAACTGTATCAAATGGCACTGAGGTGCCCAGCATTGCTTTTAGTTCCTCAGAAGGCAGCCTTATGAGTATGAACGGGCACGCCTATGACTGACAGCTGTGGAGGTGGGCACCAGACCAGCCTAGCTACACAGAGCGCAAGGTCAGCCTGCGCTGCATGTTATAGGAAAGCCCCCCCCCCAAAAAAGAAAGAAGGAAGGAAAAGGAGGGGAGGAAGAGGAAGAGATGGAGGAGGGGAAGGAGGAGAGAAGGGAGAAGTGGAGAAGGGAGGCAAGAGGGAGGAAAAAGGGAAGAGAGGGGGAAAAGAGAGGGGAAGGATTGGGAAAGAGAGAGGAGGGGAAGAAAAGATTGGAAAATAGAAGTCAATTTGGGAGGGGGGAAGCAAACTTGGGGAAGATGATTCTCTCCTTTGTTCAATGTACTTGTTTACTTTTCCCGGAGATAACTTAAGACATTACAACAAGAAAAGCATATAAAAATGACAAGACATTTATTTTGCTCACATCTGCATCAAGTTAGAAACAAAACCCTTTTCTCTTCCAAGCCCCCTTTGCTCTATATGCGTGGTTTAGGAAATACATATGCTCTCTCATCACACAAAGTAACAGGACTTGAATGGGAGGAAGGATTCCTTTACACTAGCATGTCACTTTGCACATCTGGAAGCATCCTCAAGCATTGTCTTGCTTTACGTTCCCACACAGCTCTCTGTGCTCCCTGAAGCTCCCACACCCGGGGCCTAGTCCCCAGTTTTACGTCAATGGACACTCAGTCTACACAGATGCAAGTGAAGTAAAAGGTCAGAGGTCTTCATCCAGATGTGACAGGCTTGTTGTCAGCTAAGAGCAGACCCAGAGCTCCCCACCACGCCATGTGAACCCATGGCAAGACGCTCCTGAGTCAGTGAGGAAGCCACAGCACACAGCGGTGGCACCCTGAACTCCAGACACAGGAGTAAAGAGGTTTCCCATGTGTAAACTTCTGGTGGTCTGGGATATCCTGGGAGCAAAACCCCAGGAGGATGTGCCTCCGCCTACCCCTTTATGAGGTGACATTGATGGGACAGAGGTGACACAGATGGATGGCTCCATATGCCAATTCTATGGCTATTTAAGAAGCTTCCACACTCCTCCCTAGTGAGGGCTTTACATCAGTGAAGCACCCTTCAATTAGGTCATAAAGTGTTAAACTGCTACTGCCAGAACTTGCAAGAAAACAGCAACCGAAAGGCCTGGAGCCAGAAGGGCAAATGATTCCCCCCAAATCTCCCACCATCACTCCCTTCCCTCTACAATTTCCCTGAAGTAGCTATCTGATCTTCTGATTGTTATATCTGGTGCCCCCACACACACACTGGCTGCTACCCTCCCCCACTCCACCCCCAGTCTGCAAGACAGCAGTAAGCCTCTGATAACATCGACCACTGACAACTATTAAGTGGTAGCCTCTCCACGTCTCAGTAGAGTACAAAGATGTAGGAATGGCTTCTGCTGTGTCCCTCGGCAATACCAGGGACTGTGTCAAAACTCTTCCCTGGAACTAACGTCATATCAGGGTCAGTCTCTGTCAATAGTCTTGACCATCATCGCAATGGGTCACCGAATGAGGTTCAGAAGGAAAAATGACAGGGCTGTGATGGGGTGCTGACCTTGAAAGGGGTCATATTGACCAGGGATGAGAGGGTAACCCATGCCAACATGGGTGTGGTGATGTGTGTGCAGGTGCCTCTGGCTGAAGGGGGAGTGGCGATCCCGGTCCCGCTCCGTCTCCCGTTCCCGCTCTGTGGAAGCCTTCTCCACCGGCTAAAGAGAGAAAAAAATTCCTCCCTTAATGCTCCAAATTACAACCAGAAGGAGTACCACACCGCCTTTCTCTCTATGATGTTCTCCCTATATGATATTCACATTCAAAAAGTAGATAAACCCATATTAAGAGACCATGCTGACTGAAGGCAATTTCAAAAGACATGCATTAGTTTTAATAGAATTAAGCCAACAACAAAGAACCACTCAAAGTAAGCCAAAAGGCATCAATATTATTCTTAAGGATTTCCTAAAGAGAAATTTTCTCAAAATTCACTCATAATTACAATGGAGAATCTACTTGACGTCTTCAATAAGGAATTCTTACATATGGATTAAAAAACAAAAGGAAGTTTGGATTTTTTTTTTTAAGTGACAAGTTTTTCACTTATATTTTGTAGAGGGGAATTTGCATCCATCGTATCCCTCTGGAAATATATATCCCTTTCTATAATGAGTTAAAATACAGAGTGCACACTCTATATCTGTGATTGAATCAGTCTTCAGCCAAAATACTAAAAAGAAACTGAGCATAACAAAAATTACACAGACTTGTTTTCTTGGCAATATCTCCTAAACAACACAGTATAGCAACTCGTGTATAGCACTTTGTATTAGTATTACATTGTTTCAGATAATGTTAAGTAATTCAGAAGTGATTGAAAGTAGAAGGAAAGATATAAATACAGATACAGGTCTATGTATGATGGGGCAAAGAGTTGTGCCACCATTTTATAGACCTGAGCAGCTGTAGATGTGGTATTCCCAAGGGGTCATGGAGCCAATCCTCGAAACCCACTGAGGGAGGATTACAGGGGGCACACACAATCACCTTGCACTCACAACATTGAAAACTTTTTAGTTTCTGAATGGTTATCAGGAATTCCCATCCTTTCTTAACCCATCAGAGAGGGTTAAGGATTGTGTGTTTACAATACATTTCTACCTTTACAACCTGGCTGCCTTTCATTAAACAAATGCCCTTCATTCGCTGGGACAAAACCTGTGTGTTAGAAGGGGGAATTGCAGTAAAAGAGTTATGTATCACCTCTTCTAGTTTCTCTGTACACTGTCTGGTAGACTGGCTACACACATGTAGATGCTGTGCATCGATTATTTTCCACTCCTCTTTCCTAACCAAGAGCCATCATATCTTTACTTTCTTTTTAAACAGTGTTTAGGTCTAGCAGGTCCATTCTAACTGCAAAGTTTGTCTCACTTCAATGGACTTGGAGGGGCAAGACAATGCACCAGGACCAAAAGCCAGCTGGTGCAAGCGACCAAGTGACTCACACCTGTATGTTTGCCTCACACCATGTAAGACTCAAAGTTGTGTCTGGATAAAGTTAATTGTTTTTTCACCTTGTTCCCACAATGAAGGCTGACCATGTAACCACCAAGGGTCAACAGAAGGATCTGAAAACTCAGTTCTTTATGGAATTCAGGGCCACACAGAGACAAGGGCTAGCAGATTGGTAAGCCGTATTTATATGAATAGACAGGGAGCTGATGGGGCTTCTTCTCCCGCTGACTGTGACCACGTAAACCTGGTTGACATTGTCCTAGAGGGAAGCAAGTATCTGAACTGGTATGAGAAAACTCTGATTTTTGCCAAGTTGTTCCTGATATATTTTTTATTTTTTAAAAATATATTATTACCATGCTAGGGATAGAACCCAGACAGGGCCTTGCACATGCTAGGCAAGGAGGTTACCACTGAGCAACAGCTTCAGTTCCAAGAAAACCTTTTTGAAAAGATCGGTTGCCTAGTAAGTCGATAGTTTGTGGCTTCTAAACTAATTAATTCCAAAGATGGTTTTAAAAAAATCAACTTCTAGTACTTAATTTCTTTGTGTTTCATCAACATTTTGCACCCAAAGTCATTGCCTATTTAAAAAAATCTACCTAACAAGACTTTTCCTGGGTAACAAGTACAACACATTTTGTACCAAGAACACCAACCACCTCACTGTGCCTCAACAAATGTTTTCGCTCCTGTGTGACCACATCTTACTTTTCAATCCTCCATTCTTTATGTGTTAGGATAAAGCAGCGGCCTGAAATCCCAGCTGGGTTCCCAAACCATTGCTATTTCAAGACCATTCTGTAGCAGGTCTTGCTTTCTCTCCTCAAGCATAGTCCTTTGAAAGACCCACAACAGGAGACTTACCGAGGGAGACTTGCTGCGATACTGGTTGGCATGCTGCTGGAGCAGGTCCAGTGCTTTGGATTCCGTGGTTGCTTTTGTGTTGATACTGGGGCTAGTGTTGACTTTCTCTGCCTCTTCTCTTCCCGACATCTTACCGTAAACGGGATAATGAAATCCTGGAGAGAGATAGGCTCCTGTAGGCAAACGACAAATGCCACATCAAGTTACAGGCTACATCTTTAAAATAAAAACATCATTTGATTACTTGAATTTGGGATAAGAGTTAGATATCTTAAAATAAGGGGTTACATTAAGAAAGGGCTACATCATTACTAAGCTATGTCTAGGTTCTCTCATTTTCTCCTCTGGTTAATTCATCCTGATGAGAAGAGGTTATAAACAGAATTGAGCTTACAGCCACTTCAACCATTTATGTGTCCGCTTAAGTGAAAGAAATACTAACTATAATGATTATGACAGTAAGTGCTTAGAATATTTTCATAGGCAATAAAGTATCTGTCAGTCTAACGTCTACAGCAAACCATCGGAGACTACGGAAGTTAGCGCTGAGGACTCTTGACATTTCATTTCAAAAATGGAAAAAAAATGCATTAAATCAGTTTCATCTTTGGGATTTTAAGCAGCATAAAAACAAGCAAAACAAATGTCATTCTTGAAGCTTCTAATTTATCTTCAGTTGTTAATAGCTAATATTTGAACAGAGCCTCTTCCCTGCAAGTAGTTAGAACTCACAACACGTACCAGGGTAGCTGTGCATTAGGACGGGAGAAACAGCCCGGTATGCGGGGTGGCTGGGGTCATACATCTGCGGGTAAGGGTAGGCATGCAAGTACTGAATGTACGACTGGTGCTGACTCATGGGCGAAGACACAGCCACTCTTGTCCCCCGAGAGTCCTTCCAGTTCACAGGAGTCTTTCGATCGTCATTTTTCAGCTTGTTTTCCTCCACTGACTGAGAATCAGGGCGCTTGGCTTCTTTTGGCTCCTCTTTGATGCTTGTTAATGACACAGGGAGGCCGGACATACCACTTTCCTTATTAGGAGTTTTCCTTGGACTATCCTCCTTTAATTTCTTTTCTCTATCAAGATCTTCTGACTTTTGCTGATCCAGATATTTGGGCTGGTAGACATAGTGATGCCAGGTCCTGGAATCTGGATCCTGGTTGAAAAAAAGAGAAAGATTTGCTTTAACATTTCAATGTTTTGGAAGCAAGACCATCAATCTTCCCGACGGCCTAGCACTTCTCATAGGAAGCTAGCATTCACGTGCTAGCCCTTCTGCTTCGTGAAAGTGTCTGAAGCAGGCACTGTGATAGACACTTACACCAAAGATTAAAGCAAAGCTTCAAAATTCAGGCACCAACACTGCAACACTGCAGCCCAGTCACGGGGCTGGGCCCCATGACATATCACCCCAGACGTGTTTAACTCAGTCCTCATTTTCCCTTTAACACCTCGTATTACCGAAAGGAATCTCAAAGCCTCCACCTGAAGCTGAGAGGAGTAACTGCAAGTACCCACTCTTGCTATTAGCATCGCTTAGAAGGAAAGCTCTGGGTTGCCTGACATATGCTTCATCATCCACTGTAGCTGAGGCTGAATGCATCGGCTCACTTCTCATTAATGCAGTAACTTCTTAATCAAAACAAAATTTCAAAGTAATAGCATACATTAAGCCTTCTCTATAAGAAAACAGAACCTTCTACAAATGCTTCCCAACTCTGTTGTTCTGATGTTACCATGGGAGACAGCAGTCTGATTTAGGCCCCTGGAGGACATGCAGCTGGAAGTCTCATGTGGCCTTTGTGACCCCAGCGCATTATGAGTGAGCATAATCACACCTAAGTCCCGATTTTGGGTAGCAATGTACATGGGGGAAAGCTCTTGCTCTGATTCACCAGGGAGTGTGTATGGGGCAGTCATGGTGGGGAATACCAGAATGAATGCTCTCGGGGCTCTGGGGGGGTCAGAGTGTCTGAACCGTGACACAAGCACTAGCTAAATGTGGTTTCATGGTGACAGATTTTCAGGTGTTCTCAGGCTGACTGAACATGGGGCTCTGGAGACCCGCTGAGACGTGTCACTCAAACCTCCTGAACTCCCCTTGCAAACCCTCAGCACTGAGCTCTGCTTTGGGGACTAAATAGCATAAAGCAGAAATGTAAGCATATGACACTCTATGGGAAAGGTACGTTGATCATCAAGAATCATTCAAAAGGTGAAAGGGAAGTAGACATTCAGGGACCCAGAATTAGAAGAGGCTAATAGAAAGTTGGTGGTCTAAAAGAGCAAACATTTTCAAGAAAAGACTTGAGATCTGAGTCCAAGGGGCTTCAGAGCCCCCCAAGCCTTCACCTTGGACTCAGAGTTACAAATTTAGATGATGGGATGAACCACACACCCTCAAGGTGCATGTCCAAATTTCTTTTACTACACGCCGCAACAACCAAACAGCGAGCCATGTACTTGTGGTGCTTGCACAGCAATTCCCAAGAACGTTTCAAGAGCCAGGAAAATCCCCGGGTAGTGGTTTCCTCCTGGATAAGAAAGAGATCTAGCCAGATCACGCCCAGACATGTGCACAACTCCGACTGCTCCCTGTCTGGGGGGGCCACGCTCCACAATCTTACTTGTTTAAATCTCGAGGTTGGGTCTACACCTGTCTGCTTCATAGAGTCCATGACAGACTTCATTTCTACAGCCTCCTTAATAAGCTGGTGGTTTTCCATCTGCTTAGCTTTGAAGCTGTCGGCCTGAAGCTGCTGCTGGTGATTGGAGAGAAGCTGCGATTTACCTGTCTCCTCAGTTTTATTAGGCACTGACGGCCCTAGTTTAGAATGGTTTTTGTTAGGCTCCGGAGTAGAGGGAGCTTTTGAGATTGTGGCCGAGGGCATGGTTTTCTGCTTACTGTCTTCCTTGCCCAGTTCTTTCAAGGGGAGTTCGGTCTTCCTTTCACAGTCTCCTCTCCCGGGCTGGGCCATTTTCTGCTCTGCCAGTCTCTGGTCTTCATAGTACTTCTCATACTGCTGTCGGTAGGCAGGGCTGGTGGTCAGCAGCGACTTCTGGTCCATATACAGCCCATAGCATACTGGCCGTAATAAAGCGACTGGGCCAGTGCAGGGTGTCTCTGCGTGATCACCGACTGGTGCTGAGGCTGCAGGGATGCAGAATTATGCTCCACTTTCTTGGGATCTAACGGCTCCGCCTTGTCTTTTTTCTCCCCGTCTTCCTCTAACTCTTTCTTGATCTTCATACCCTGAGCACTTCCGCCGTTGCCAGCGGGAGGGACGCCAACCTGTCCAGGGTGCATGTAACTGGGAGAATAATACGGATCGTATCCATGGTAGTAGGGGGAGTGGGACTCTTTCAGTTGAGAGGATGGCGCTGGTGTGGAAGAATGCGCTTTCACCACACCGTCTTTCCCGGAAATGATATCCGACGGGGAACTGGCCTTCGACCTCATGCCTTCCGACCTGCTGTCGGAACCACCGTCATCGGCAGCATCCGAGATGTCCGAGTAGGCCGGGCTGCTGGTCTTGGCCGCCGCGCCCTCGGCGCCGTTCTGCGTCAGCACGTGCAGCGGTGCCAGGGGCGGCTGCCCGTTCACCAGGGCGCTGCACTCCATCCTCGACGCGCTCCCGATGGAGGGGCTGGGGGCGTTATCCGTGAACGTGTAAACTTTGTCAGCCTCCGCTTTGATGCTGGCCATGCGGCTCTCCTGAGACTCTGACAGTCCGTTAGCTAGCCCTTCATTCTTAGTGAGGTGATCTTTTAAAAAATGCCCGGAGAGATCCTTGCCGGCCGCCTTGGCGTCTTCCAGCTTCCCAAGCTTAGCATCCATTTTGGGACTTGCAGTCTCTTTCCCCTCTTTATCCTTTAGCTTTCGCTTCTCCTTTTTCTTCTTGTCTTTGAGCGACACCAGTGCCGGGTTCACGGTGACAGGCTCTCCCATGATCGTGGGCTTTGGTTGGATGGGCTTCAGCGGGGGACTCTTTGGTGTGGCCTGGACCACCGTGGTGGTGAGGGAGGGCAGTCCAGGAATGGTCCCGGTGGTGGTGGACGTGAAGGCTGCAGTGGGAATAGCGATCAGCTGCGGGGGCGTGGGCGCGGGCGCAGGCGCGATGGGACGCGCGCTTTTCAGTTTGGAGAGATTCTTGTCCATTTTGCAGTTGTTTGCTTTCTTGCCCTTTTCTTTATCTCCCAAAGTTTTCTTGTCGATCAGTCCTTCTGCTTCCAATTTGGGCATTTCCGCAGCCAAACTGCCATCGGCCGCTGAGCAGCTGTCTAACGTGGCTGTCATGTTGGAGATGACGGGGAGGCTGTTCAGTTCGTTGTTAAGGCCTTTCTTCTTGCCGGAATTCTTCCCGGCTTTGGAACCCACGACAGAACCTGGGCCATTGCTCATCAGCTCCCTCTTTCCCTTAGGGGTCCCAGGGGGGTTCCCGGCCCCAGGGGACGCGGGCGCCTTCATCTGGTCATAAGCTGACCCACTTGTGCTTGGCTCCCTGCAGTCCAGGGCCACGTTGCTCAAGGCTTCTTCGCAGTCCGAGATCTTCTCCTCGCTGTCAGGTTCGAACTCCAGCTTGTTTTCCGGGTCTAAATGCGCGTGAGCCTGGTGGTACCTCAGGCCATTGATGTGCTTGTACTTTTTGTTGCAGTTGGGATGGGGGCAATCGATCAACACGGGAGAGGAGCAGCCTTGGTCCAAAAAAGTAGTCTCTGGCTTCCCCTGGGGGGTGGTGGGAGTGCTTCTGGAGTTGGTGCGCACGCGCTTCCCGGGCTTACTGTCTTCGGAGCTGGAGTTCAGATCCAACTCCATGGGGGGCTTGTTCTTCCTTTTGTTGGTAGAAGATGGACTGGCTTTGATGTCCTCTGTGGCACAGTTTGGGGGTGTCCTTCGTCCACTGGCGTTGAGGCTGCCTCGCCTCCCTTTCCCATTGGCACCCCCTCTGTTCTTGCTCTGTAGCCCTCTGGACTCTGTGAAGCTGGCCTCGGAGCCCGGCGCCGCAGTGGCAGACCTCGCCCTCTTCCCTCGGCCTCGGCCTCCCCGCATCTCCAAGTCACTGGTCGGTGACTCGCAGAACCTAGGGAAGCAAATAACAGCTGTCAAAAATGAGCGCCCCCCACAAGAGCCAGGGGAGCTCCTAAGGGGCTCCAGGCAAGCAAAGAGCAGTCAGCGCCTGGCAGCTTGAGGGCAGGGGCCCAGCCCAGGGAAGGTCATTCTGTTCTTGCACTGACACACCCACCAAAAGAGAGGGTACCAAGCATCTGAGAGTCACCCACGGAAAATCAGAGAAAAACAGCCCCAGTAGCTGGCTTCAAATCAATTTAAATTGACAGAGAGAGAGAGAGAGAGAGAGACAGAGAGAGAGAGAGGAGAAAGCCCAGTGAGCAAGTAAAAAGCCAGTATGTGGGCTTTACTGTGTCAGTCCTAGTTTCAATTACAGGGACAGTTTTATATATTATTAATCTCTTTCCACAGTTACCTTGTACAGACAGGATGGTGGGGGGGGGAGGTGGAGAGGAATGTACAGCGTGTACCTGGGAGGGGCCCAGTCGTGCTTGGTGCAGTCCAGAAGGGTCCCCACATAAGTTTTGTTCCTCCACGTGACATTGACCACTAGCACACCTGTGAGGGAGGGAACAGGGGGGCACGTTAACGTCCATTACTTTCTTTCCACTCCATTTATTGTTATTATTTTTACCAGTAAAGTTCCATTCTCACTTGCTTTCAAAAGCTGTGGTTTACATCCTTCCTCTTTTTGGTTTCAGTGACCTCAAGTTAAAACCCACAGGAAATTGTGTGTGTGTGTGTGTGTGTGTGTGTGTGTGTGTGTGTGTTCGTCTGCATGCGCATGTGGTACAAAGGGGTGAGGCTGTAAGAGAGTGTGATCAAGATATTGCTGACAGAAGGAAATGGTTTTTGCCATGTCCTGCTGTAAAACAGCAACACTCACCTCTTAATTTTTCTATTATTACCCATAATTGCTTTCGTTTGGCAGACAGCCAACATAAACTAAGCACGAGTTACCAGTGCTTAAACCAGAGGATGACTGGCAGGAACCTGTTTGGTTTCCAATTCAACAATATAAAATAACCATTTTTTAATTAAAAGAGATATGTAAGTACATTAAAAAAATGGGTAGAGAGGAGCAAGTGGGGATCTGAGTTCAGAGAGCAGGCAGTCAGCTCTGATTTCTCTATCCTGACCCTCCCCTCTTGGACTGTGAGACTGTAATCAGACTTGGAACCTTGGAACCAGCTAGGTTTCACTGTTTGGTCTCAGCCTCATATTAACCATTCTTAAAATAGCCCTCTTAAGAAAATAAATGTGCACAATAGGTTTGCTCTCCGGGTTATCTTTAGACTCCACTTTGGTAAGCATTTGCCACAAAGGATTAGAAATCTCAAAACCAACACACTTGTTTCCTACCAGCCACTTGCTTTTCCCTGTTGCTTTGCAGACAGACAATTTAATTTAGCACTGCATCTGTGAAAATTACCAAACTTAAGTGCACTTAGTGTACCAAATGTCCCTGAGAAACAAAATATAACTTCCTGTTTATTTCTGTTGAGGACAAGTGCCACTTTAGAAAAAACTTCCTTTTTTAAAAGAAGCTAGATTTGAGACAGACATACATAATAAGGTAAAGAGACGATATATTCAAGGAAAACCTTCGTTTTCTGTAGTGTCTACCCTCCTACCCCATTCTTTCGGGAAACAGCAGAAGGTTGGTTTTCTCACTTGCATTAACTGCCATTTTGAACAAAGCTTGTTCATGGCTAGAGAAACCACCCGAAGCAACACTCTTTTTGCTTGGGAACCCTTGAACAGCAAGTAAAATATTTGAATAGTCAGAATTCAGAGAGCAGAAGGAAGCTTTTCTTTCACAAGTCTCAAAAGGAGATCTTAAAAATTGCTTCCCGTACGGTCTATGTTGCTGTTAGTTACATAGCAGCTGAATTTACTCACTGTAAATTCAACCTACTATTGTAGCAATAGTCTAGCGGGGGAAGATCCGCTAGAAAGAAGCAAAGCAAGCAGTTTCTCCTGTCGTGGTTGTTTCTTTTGTAACTCCCCTCGGGGGAAAGAATCTTTTTTTAACCATCGAGTATGAAGAATCACATTGCCATGAGAATCAATGGTAATTAGGCATTTGGTCAAAAATTGCCCAAGACAGAACAATTGGAGGAAAGGATTCTTTATGAGCACATCCCTGCAGGAAAGAGGAGGGGTGAGTTGGAGGGGAGGGGACAGCCGGCTGGTTTTCTCATCATCTGCTCTCTGGGGCACTGTGTGTGGTGTCAAAGACCTTTGCAGCTGCTTAGAATTCTTCAGCATGTCAGCGATATTTACAGTGCAGGAATGAATCTGCACCGCCAGAAGGTTACTGCGTTCAGCTTTAGCTGCGAGGGGCTGAAATCACTGCGTTCCACAGTCCCTGATGTAGCACAAATGTATAATTAAAATTGCTTGAAAGGAAACATGAAAGAAACAACAAACCCTCCATTCTCGCAGTAATAAAATTAAAAACAGGAAAAGTCTGTGCAGACACTTAACATTTGTCTGCAGTGAAAGGCTTTTGTTACTGCTTTTCCCCTAAGGGGTTCGCGTTTCCAGCAAATGCCAGCCGCCGATTGGCCAGCGCCTGCTGGGAATGCTCGCATCTGATTGGTTGAGGCGAGGCTGGCCGGAGCAAAGGCGGGGGGGGGGGGGGGTGGAAGGATGCTGTGGGCCGTGGAGGACTGCGGTGCCACCCGGGCCCTCAGTCCCCTCGAGGTCCACGCGTGGGACGCAACCGAGGCGTTGCCCGCCACGCGGCTGCACACGGCCGAAAGGAACCCCGGCTTGCACAGAAGCCTCGGTTCTTCTGGCGGCCTCGACCCCAGTAAAGGGCCCAAGACCATGTCACTGAGTGTTTGGGGCCACAGGGTGAACCGGTCACAGGAGACTCTGCTGCAGGAGGAACTTCCACCCTAAACGGTTCACATCTGCTATTGTCTGCAAGCCACGTGGGCAACGCGGTTGCCTGGGCTTGGTGGGAATAAACAGCCAATATTGCCAACCTCGCAAGACCTAAATAAGTTGCCCTTCATTTTTCTGGAAGCTCTCTGTCGTGCTCAAGGCTCATGGTCCATTTCTTAAAGTCTGCATCAGGCAGAGCTAATGACATTCGCTAGCCCATCTTTATGTGTTCAAGCCACCTTCCAGAGCACAACCGACCCAGAATCCACTGAGGAATACAGAACGCACAGGTTCACATCACCAGACCTGCTCCCTCCCCCGGGGTCGGAAGGAATGGTCTTCATCTAAAGTGCAGGGTGTACTGTTTCTTTTTGAGGTCTGTGTTTAGACAACATTCCATTATGAAGGGCCAAGTAGAGTGGAGGTGCTTTACCTTTAAAACGTGCAAACACACGGCTTCTCATTTTGCTGAAAGGGCAAATGTTGAAGTCTTTGTAGCCTAGGGCCACACAAGCGGGCTGTATTTACCATGAGGAAAATCAGCCTTCTAAATATATAAATTGAATTCTGCAACTCTGGGCTTAAAGCAACGTTATAATTCTCACTTAAATTAATCAGACATGCATGCACATTCATGCCCCCAAAGGTTTGTCTGTCCAAGCACATGTATGCTTCGCACGTGAGTTAAGAGCTGAGGTGCTGTACAAGTCCCTTCTTTACAACTGTTTCACCAGTTCCATTACTCTTGTCTTCCCACAATGGAGGCATATTACTAGAAAGAGCGTGGTGAGAGTGTACTATGATGATTTGGGCATGCTCAACACATGATTTTTCTTCTTCCCATTGACACAATGTTGAAGATACTGTGGAGAATCTAAGATGCCGTCCCCAAAGACATGAAACTTACTGAGCTTTTAACACAAGTGTGGTTTTATCCTGTAACTGGAGCCCCTTATCTCTGTAAACAAAGAGGAAAACAACTCTGAGTCCTCATAGGGACTTCTGTTCTGTATCCTACTCAGGTTCACCAGCATCGATTGTGTCCATTGGGTACTTATTTAGTGTTACCAAAACCACCATATTTGGTTGGAGGGTGGCATATCCAGGCTCCCTCAAGTGTTAGGAACATGCCAGCACAGACAACCCAGATGACATCCAGTGGGTCACACATGCAAAAGAATGTGTAGGTAGGAGGGAGGAAAGCCACAAGTTACAGCCGGATGCCTCCTTCATGTGGGAGCCTGAGGATGGATACCTCCACTCACCTGGAACGTGCAGCTCGTCCTTCAGGTGAGAAGCAAAGTCTCACCATGTTGTAACTAGTCAGTACAGGGATAAACTATTCTAAGGAAATGCTTGTGTCCCTTTCTGGCTATCAGACTATTGAAGCGATGGACCCTAAGAAATTGGAATCTCCCTAGAAACTCATGCTCCGAAAAGGCAAAGGCTGAAGTCTGATGCTAGAAGAGGAACTTGCCTCTCAGGAAGAGATTTGACACAGCACTGACAACTTGTCAGGTCAGCGCTCCAGGAGCTAGTCAATGGTGGGCGGAGCCAGCTAGTTGGTGGGCGGAGCCACCGCAGGAGCAGAGGGGCTCAGCTATGCATAGTTCTTGCCCTCTTAAGCCTAAATCTCACATCAAAAAGACTAAGCAGGACCTCTGCAGTAACACTGGATTCACCTCTTCACAATGTGGCCACATTAAACAAATTTTCTTGCTTTTCACTGTTTTAAAAATTGATTTATAGAGGGGCAGAGGGTTGAACCATGGCCCAGAAGTTACCCCAGGTTATTGTGTTCTGAATGGTGACTGCCCTGTATCCTATTTTACAGAGTTCCTTTAAGATTTCCCTCCACTCAACTGTAGCTGATTTCTTCCTGGGCTGTGTTAGCCCCAAGAGCGCCTTGCCTAACTCCCAACAAGACTTCACCGACGACTTAGCAACCTACTGGAATCCTGATTGAACCTGCCTCTCCTGTTTCACTGCCAACCATACTTTTTCAATAAATGTAATCCCTCACCAGGTTATAGAAGACAGACATTCTCTGCCGAGAGACTTTACTCCAAAGAGCCTATAAATGTGGCTTATGAATTATTATTTCTAGTATTTACAAAGCTGTTTCCTCGAGAACTGAGCAAATGCCTATCCCCCAGTGGAGCTGCAGAACTCTGTTTATATTACAGTTTAAAGACTGTCTCCGAATCTTTAAAGTGTCTCATCCTTGGGATTGAAGACTTTGCCAAGCATTGCAAATGCCAAGTCTGGAACCAAACAGAAGTTGTTTTTTTTTTTTTTAAACTGGTCCTCAGACTACCACATCTGGATGGACTTGTCACGCACTCAGGCTGAAAACAGCAACTTTATTCTAATATCACCATATTGCAGCTCATTTGGCCCCGGTTCTTCTTCTTGGTGTTTACACATTTCTTTCCTTCCCTGTACTTAGTTTAATAAGACATAGAAATGCCTCAGTTCTCTTCTCTCTGTATTTCAGACACCACACTTCCTTACACTGGTGAATAATATGACAACTAGACAAGATAGGACTTATCATCAGCCCTCTGTTCAGAACTTCCTTCCAGAATATTCTGCTGGTTTTGCCTTGGAGTATTCAGTACTGGTCCTGTTTTCAAAGTTAGAGCTGATGTGGTATCTTTCTTCATTATTATAGCTTGGAACTCTTTACCCTCAGCCAGATCCTGTTTCAGAAGATAACACTAAGTTTATAATGGTTCTGGAGATTTTAAATTTTACAACTTTACTTTGCCGCTGCCTCCCCCCCCCCAAAAAAAAAATACCTGCCAGTCAAAGAGCAAAGGGACTTTCCTTTTATCTACACCAAGTATGGAGAAAGCAACGGGACAAGAAAATTGTCACGTGACCACTAACACACACACACACACACACACACACACACACACACACACACACACATATATATATATATATATATTTTTTTTTTAAAAGAGCCCTATTGCTGGGCTGAATGTTTGAAGAGTCACTTTAACCACATCCTGTAATCAAACCATCTGGAACACAGAGATGCGATTAGTCATCCTGAACATGGGGCTTTATCTGAACAAATGTGTAGCGATGGAGCTTGGGAGATAGGGCAGTAGTGACAAGAGGGAGTGTAAGGAAACACTTTATGCTCTGGTGTGCCGCCACCCCAGCCATAAACCCCAGATGTGCATGTTCTGGTATCAATGTACCACCTATCTAAGCCCTGTGGAGCTTAAAGAGTAAAGGGGTGAAGGGTGAAAAACTGCTGGCTGCACAGATCTCTGCCAGCTGGGATACACTGGCATCATTGTCTTTGTTAATTCTAACCCTTGGGTGATGCTTCAACTTTCCTGTTACACTGGTGTTACTTTGGCATCATGACAAGTGGGGTTCATCTGCACACTTAGACAGTCTTCAGGGTTCTTCTAAATGTCGCCATTTTAAAGGATGGGGTATTCTTTCTTACTCTTCAAAGTAATTCCACATCTGTATACAATCTGTGGAGAACTTTTTAGAAAAATCAGAAAGAATTTCCCTTCTTCAAATGCTCGGAATAAGAATTTAAAAACAACAATGGCAAGGCGAAAACAATAATAAGAATGCAAAGCACAGCTTAAGTAACAGTGCTTGCCCACAAGTCTCATGTTGTAATACACAAAAGCACACAGAATCGCGTCCATCACTATCACCTCCCTAAAGCCTTTGTTCAGAGCCCCGACGAGCTATATTGATTTGGGAAAAATCATTGAACTTCTTGGAAAACTAGACTCTCACTTATTCACCGCCATCTATTTCTTTCCCATGAAGACAGGTGGTCAATATCCAGTTGACTGGTCAGCTAAAAGCAGTCCTGCCTGGTTTTCTTTGCCTTGATTCCTCCTAAGGTGATCCTCACTCACGTCTACAAAACACAGTGGCCTGTTATGAAACCTCAGGGGGAAGCGCAGGAAACAGGAGCAAGGTCGCTGTTGGGCATCTCTAGGAAGAGCTGTCCTATCTGTTTGCAGGGGCTGCACATTAGGAAGGGGACAAAATTCCACAGGCCGAGGAAGCATTGACAAAAATGGGGGCAGTCTGGGAGAGCCTGAGTCAACACTGGATGGAGTTCAGGCGTCGGTGGCCATGACTGCGATCCCTGCACAGAGGAAGCAGCTGGGACTGGGCTGGGCTACCTGGGACTACACACGAAGCTCCTGACCAGCCTGAACTCCAGGAGACCCTGCCTCAGACAAAACAAAACAAAGCAAAGCAAACTCCTATGAAAGCAGATTATTAGACATCTGTGACCGTGGACTACAGAGAGAGATGCTTTGTTCCTTTTTTAGATACCCAGAGCCTATGTTCTGGGTCACAAGCAAATTTCCTGCTTACAAGATGTCATGGATTTTGTAATATTCATTTAAGGTAATGAAGGGCATCATAAGAAAAAAAAATGACATGGGGATCTTTAGAAAGTCATTTTAAGCATGATTGGGAGCACAAAACATTTGTTTTTAATTTAAGCAGATTTACACAGTCCTTGGTGGTCTGAGGACAGCTTTAGAATATATCCTCCTTTGTCTAGAGCACCATTCGTATGCTATATATCCCTTGTTGTTTGGTCAGTTCTTCTAATAGTTCTCCGGAAGTACTCAGAGTCCCTGCGGGAGAGGGGCGGTGGGCAGGAGAGTAAGCCCACCCAGATGACAGGATGGGAACAGAAGACACCAACTACTTTCCACAGGGGCAGCACCAAAAGCCACCCTCTGTAGGGTGAAACCCGCCGAGTTTGGTCAATACACAGTGGAAGGGGTAGTCAGGGGACATGTGAGGAAGAGAAAGAGGAGGAAGAAAGGAAGAGGAAGAAGAAGAAAGAGGAGGAAGAGGAGAAGTTGTCCTCTGTACACGTGGAGTACTGACTGTCATGCATGCACTCTGTGTACATTTGTACAAAGAGGCTTCATTGCTTTCCTCTGAGCAGACTTTCCAGTAACGGCTTTGTGGAGCTAGGTCTTCCTGGCATGCTGTGGCTTCTCTGAAATCTGAGTTCAGATAATGCCTCCCGATGTAGGCACCAAGGCAGGCACGTTAGTTACCTTACTCTGGGTTAAAGTGCAATTCGCTCATTAGAGCAGAGTGCTTACCCCTTCCCTCCCTCTTCTTTTCCTGGGAAGGCACGACTGTTAACAGAATTAACTCCACCGCCTCCTGTCTCCGAAGCTTTTATTACTTCATTAGGAGATATTTTTCTTGCTTTAAATAAAAGCACTCAAAAGTGTGGGAAAGGTATTTGGTAAATATTTGCGGAAGGAGGCTGAATGAGCCATCGTAGTGCTTCAGTTCTTACTGTATCACCTCCTAAGTTAATTACTTTCTTAAGAATGTTATCTTAGGACACCACTAGGTACCAGCAGCCCTGGGCAGGATCTCCCAGAACCAGAGGGAAAGGGCCATCCCTTCTTCCCACTGAAGTTCCTGAACTTCACATTAATTAAAGGATCTTTGCTGCTCGCAACTCCCTTCCCATCCTTCCCATCCCCTCCCTTTACTTCAGCTGGAAAGGCAAAGACAGACTGCCTTCCAGCTGAAAATTCTCCCTTTAGGCTGTCATCCCCTCCCCCAGGGTAGAGTCACGGAGGGCCCAAAGGGGGGAAGGGTATAAACTGCTGTGCCCCCTGAAGTCCTGTAGCAGATGCCTGCCTCTTCCCCATCTTCTGGATGGGGAGCCAGCATGGAGAGAAATGAAAGAGAGAGGGGGGAATAAGAGAATGAAACAGAACAAGACATTCATATTCTGTGGAACAAGTGTAAACAAGAAAAGGGGAAGGAGAAGCTGCTAGGCCCCCCAACATCTCCAGTCAATCGCCTGGTCTTTCTCAGAAATGACCCTCTTTGGGCTATAGCGATGGCTCAGGGGTTAAGCCTCACAAGCAGAAGGTCCTGAGTTCAGATTCCAGGAGCCACATAAGAATGCCAGGCAGAAACAGCAGAGGCCTGTATATCCAGCCTTGGCGGGCAGAAGCAAAAAGGAGGTAGAAGCAATCCAGGATGATTCCTGACATCAATCACCCTTGGTCCTCCACAGGGACACCCAGTGTCCTCTCTGATTCTCTCTCTCTCTCTCCTTTCTCCTCTCTCTCTCTCTCTCTAAATTTAAAAAAAAGAAAAAGAAATGACCCTTTCTAACTTGGGCCTAGTTTAGGTTTAAATGCTTGTCAAGATATATGCAACGTAAGTACAGATTGCAGGACTGTGTTTAGGAGTAATGTTTCCTAATCCCTGGTCCTTGACTTCTGAGGGGGCAGTGGAAACCAATTGGCAGCTCTGCACCACATCAAGAAGCTACTACTGATCAGTGTCTCTCTCCCTGGGGTCTAGGAGCCGGGCTCCTATAAATTACCATGCTTCATTGAAAGGCAGAGCTTTACTTGCTTTTGTGCCAGCTCCGGGTCCTTTTCATCTCTAGCGCTCACCGGCCCCAGAGAGCTCATATTCCTCCAGTTCTGCTGGCCACCAGCTGTGCCCTCTGTAAATCAAGAAACCTCCTGGAAGCAGCCATTCTTCACCAAGGCCAACAGCACTTACTGGAGATGATCACTCTGCTATTATTCTACTCGCCGAAATTTAAAATAGCAATTTACAACAACAAGCGGAAACAGAAAGCTTGACTATGGGTTTTGTGTGTGTGTGTGTGAGAGAGAGAGAGGAGAGTGGGGAGGTGGAGAAAGAGAGGAAAGGGAGAAAGATCTGCAGGCATGAGGCACACAAAGAGGTAAATACCGCATGCCACAAAAACCGCCATCTTGAATCAATCTTGAAAGGAGACAAGGAATGAGACAGAGGAGAAAAACTGGACTCACTCAGTACCCTTCTGTGCTTTCCTGGATGGAACAGGCCCATAAACACTTGGGGTAGTCACACTTAGGTCAAATCAGGTAATGTAGCTCAGCCTCAGGAAGCGATGGGGGACGCTGAGAGGCTGACTCTAAAGGAACATGATTTGCAGTGAGTTTTTAATTTTTTTTTTTAGGGAGGGGAGAACAGTTGGTAGAGGGAGCACTTCAGAGCTTGCTGGTGTCGGGCCTATGCCGTCACTGCAACCTTTGGAACTGAGCTGAAGCCAATTCAGCTTTGGCTTCATTTTCCATGACGAATCAGGAACAGCAGCCCAATGTCTAACTGTCATGTGATATATGTAAACCCTTTCACATGGACGAAGTCTCCCCAAACTTTCTGTAGCTCAGTTCACAAGCTGAAGAATGGCGGGAGATGTGCTATAAATACCAGAAGCGCAGTGAGTACCAAGTTGTCCACATTTCCATCTAGGGAAGCACCTTGCCATATGGCATCTGAACCAGTTAGCCCAAGGGCCCCTCCTCACCCGGCACACTGCAGATGGAGCGCATCTCTCTTCCAGAATCTTAAGATCGGCAAACTCCAACCTTGGGAACTTGCCTTATTGCTCCAGTACACAGCACTGGGCTCAAGCAAGAAGACATTATTTGTCCTAAGGACCATCTATTGCTTAAAGCAAGCGTCCCTTCAACTGACCAGTAAAGGGAGCTGAGAAATAGGTGCCATCTGTGACGTCTCCTCTTCAGACTGTTTTTAAGGGTAAAGAAGCCTCATATCAGAGTCCGGAGTCCTAGACACTACATGGAACTTCTTTAGAAGCCTCCTTCCAAGTCGCCAGGAATACCCAACATTTTGTAGATTACAAAAGGCAATTCAGTGAGGACAGAAAAGAGACCCCAGAGCCTCGTTCCTAAACCCAGCCAGCTCCAGCCAGCAGGCTAAATGGGAACTCATCTTTCCAATCCCATCTCAACAAACCAGTTCTCCACACAATAGCCAGGGGCCCCCTTCCTGCCCTCCCCCAGCCGACATTCCCAAGTTCTTATCTTTCAGGGAGGTGGGGGAGTGGGGGGAGGCCCAACAGAGTTACAAGTACTTCAATGCCCCGCTTAGAGACCAGCTCCTTTCAGTAAACAAGTCTAATGAAGTGTGACTAATGGGCTCTCCTAGGGCAGGGCCGAGGTAAAAGGGCCTCTGTTAGCACTTACTGGGGCGGAGGCGTCATTTTGCTGGAGCAGAACAAAACTTAGCTGGTTACTGATTGACCAGCCCTGCTCCCGGTCACTGCCTACGGTCTGGTCCACATTCTGTGAGTATGAACAGGCCAGTTCCTGCAGGCCTGAGATGGTGCTTATGCCCCGCCTCCAAGGCTAAGGGTTCTGATTCTGTGCAAACCAGACAGCCTTCTCAGGCGGTCTTGCTGAGATGGGTTCTTCTCTGCCACTGGTCTTTTCCACTGCTTGATTGGGGCTAACAGTGCTCCCAAGGGACTCTGTGCCTCACTTTCAAAGCCTATGATACGGCATTCCCCACAAGCACCGTGGGACTGCTTCCAAAGCCATTCAGATTCCTTCTGGTCTGTTCATTACATTCTGGAGGGGATTTGGGTTGGTGATAAATTCAAAGTCGCTGAGATTTCTTTTGACCTGATGCTCCTGAAGGTTGGCCTCAGGTGCTAACTGCTCAGTAAACACCCCAGGATAACTTCCACCCGCTTCTTAGAGAGTCAGAGGTGCTATGAAAAACACACAGGAAGGCGGGCAGTGCAGTCAACCTCTTTCTCCGATAGAGGAAGGAATCCAAGTCCAAACCTGCTCTTCTTGCAAATCTAAGCACAAATCTCAGTATAAATTATTGACTGCACTTTGGCCTCATCTGAAACATTAGCCCCACAGGCTGATAAGTTCTGACCCCAGGTGGCACATCAGCCCTCGGAAGAGGCAGAAACATTAGTCCTTTGCACCGGGGACTAAGGAACACCATCCAATCAATCAAGCGCTCTGACAGCTTTTACAGCCTCTGCGCATTAGGCTCAAGCCGACCTCCAAGACACCTATTGTTCCTGTTATTCTCTCCTCCTCTGCTCTGATGAAGTTAGGGTTAAGTCCAGGGCTTCAGAGAGAGAGAGAAGGCCTATTGTTAGTAACTCAGTCTTTATTGACTCTGACCTGCAGGGCAGCCAACTTCCAGTGTTTTCCAGAACGTAATGCACTGTTAATTGGTGCTCACCATCAGGGTGTGTTTTATATACCTCTTTGCACTGAAGGAGGATCTGACTAAACATTTCAACATCTTGCCAGATTACTTTCTAGTTCTGACAAGAATTCACACACACACGCACACACACACACACACACACACACACACACACACACACACACACTACCTGTCCTGGACAAAACTCGGACATGTATCCTCAACTGCTAAATCTAATACCATTTCAAACATGGAGTGTGTGGCTAGACAAAATTAACATCGAGTGACAAGTAAGTTCTTTTTTTTTTTTTTTCAATTCCCCATGACAAATAGCTGTTGGCATTTGTACATTGGGCAGTAAAACAACTGACAGAGGAAGGCGGACCTGTTCTTTCCTTCTGATGGCCTTTGCTTACGCTAATAACGAAACATCCTTTTAGTGGAAACTGGTGAATGGATCTGCGAACGGCCAGCAAATGGACTTGATGGCCTTGGAGCAAAGAGGACCAGAAGAATCCAGCACCAGCCGGCTGCTGCAGAACCGCTGGACTAAAGGCTTCCTAGCTTTCTTTGAAAGAAAAACCAGGCAAACAAACCACCATCATCTCTTCTTGCTCTCTGGCCTCTCTGGGAAATGGTCGGCAAGCAGCAGAATTTCCGCCAGCCTTTCTACCTAATGAGCTCCATCCAGCTCAGTCAGAACTTCTCCCCCCACGTATAGACTCCAGGCGGAAGCGGGGGCGGCCTGCGCTTCTGGTCCTGGTAGGGCGGAGCCTGTGAATCCCGGGGCGGAAGGAGGTGGAGGCGTCCATGGTGGTTCGCGAATTCGTCCGTGGTTCTACATATACACAGGCACACACACACAGACACACACACGCACATGTGCACAGTTGAATAAATAATGATAATTAAAAAAAAAAAAAGAACTTCTCCCCCTGAACCCCAGTTCAGCCAGACTTTCCTGTTCCTACACCCCAGGCCTGTCAAAGCCCCATCAAGCACCCATTACTTTGAAAAGTGATGAACCACAGGACAGAGATCAGGAAAGAAACTATACATTAACCTTCTGCCTTTTTTTTTTTTTTTGAGTACAAAAAAAAAAAGCACAAAACCCAAATGGCTTGCCCCTGTAGCAAGCTTTTGAAAATTCTTGGATAGGGAGAATGAGATCAAGAGAATCTCCAATTGGCACTTAATCTTTTCTCTTAAAATCATAGTTTTGCATCCATAACTCAAATGTACTTAAATCACAATGTAGGCCCTGCTCAACAGGTCAAACTCACAAAAAAAAAAAAAAAAAAAAAAGCTTTGTAGGCCAAAAAATACTGCATAAAGAATTCAAAATTAGTTTGACTATATAGCCTGTTTTCACATGGAAGTCTTTCTTGAGAAGTCCTGTCTTTTTCATAGACCAAAAGTAAATTAGGGAAAAAAAATCAGAGAAAAAACCAACTAGATTATTTCAATAGCTGCCTGAAGAAAGAGTTCGAGAGGACACCTTGTTATCCATGGGGGAGTGGTTTCAGGTCAGACCTTTACTCCACCACAGATACCAAAAGCTGCAGGTGTTTGAGTCTTCTTACAGAAAGAGCCTAATAGTCTTGCACAAAGTCTTGTGTTCTTAAGCACCTAATAGGACACAAACACAGTGTAAAGAGCTATAAGGTTATGTAGGGAATGATGGCATGAGAAGACACCTGATTGGCAGTTGGTTGAATCCAGGGATCCAGAACCTTCGATAGTGAAGGTCACCTCTAAATGATAAGTCTATAGTTGGTAAAGACGCAAACAGAAGGGGGCCCTCCAAAATGGTAGCTTAAGAGATAGGGCCTTGAGAGACAATTAGGTCACGACTATACCTCCATGAAGGACTGACATAGGGCTCCTTTATCACAGAGTTCAATGGAGGAGCTCATTTCTTTTTTTGCTTCTTTATGATTTCTACCACGTGAGGCCAGAGGTTCAAGGTTAGCGTCTTGATCAATTGCTGTTGATCTTTTTGAGAAAGGGTTCCAGGGTCCTCATGGAACTTAAATTCATCAATTGGCTGAGCTGGCTGGCCAACACTCCCCAGCGATCCTCCTGTCTTTACCTCCCAGTCAGTACTGGGATTGCAGGCGTCTAGTTTTTCCTAACTTGGGTGCTAAGAGTGCTAGGGATCCAAATTCCAGTCCTCAGGCTTATGGGGCAAGTGCCTGACAAACTGAGCCATCTCCGCAGCCCTGAGGTCAGAGTTTTCATATTATACTTGCCAGGTCCAGAACAGTAAAATTAATCAGTCAATCAATCAATCAATCAATCAATCAATTTCTGTTCATTATAGATTGCCCAATCTCGGTGTTGTTTTAGCAACACAAAACAGCCTAGACAGACACGTAAAAATATTTTTAAAGAATTGTAGCTCCACCGACAAATGGGAAGTGGAGATGTGCTTACTGACTCCTATAGTTGAACTGAGGGGCAGGAGAACTCCACTGAAACTTCAAGAAGGCATTCCAAAACAATAAAGTAACATTCTCTTACACATCAGGTCGCTAACATTTGTCCTACTGTTCTCAGGGGGTAAAGATGGAAAACAAACACAAGGATACAGATAGAAACTTTTGTTCTATGCGGGTCATAGGAATTAAGGCTTTTACACAAATCATCTCCTTTATCCCTTCTAACTTGTAGGTCAGGGTCACACCGTTCAGTCATTCTTCATGCTGCTGATATGATTACGGGACCAAAACAACTTCGAGGAACAAGGGCTTTATTCTAGCAAGTTCTTGGTTCTTATGCTTCATCAGCACGGTAGGAGAGCTCGTGCGCTGCGGCACAAGGAGTTCCACACAAAGAGCTGAGAAATGAACTTACTTGCCAGTAAGTCTGTATCTACTAAAATATCACTTCAGCTCTCTCCATCTCATTCACCTACTCAGGGAGTGGTCCCGCCTACCATAGGCTGAGTCTTCCCACGTTAATTAGATAATTTCCCACAGACTTACTCAAGGGACAACCTTAACTAAATAATTCCTCACAGATGTGCCTAAAGCTCAGACTTCAATTGTCAAATCGACACAATTGTATCTAACTGGAACAATCTGTAATTATCATTGTCTTATTAAATTAAAGCTCAGAACCTTCCACAAATATATCAGGTTAGACAGTCAATAATTTGAACACTGACAAACCGACTTCTGGGGTCCTGTTCCCATGGATTCTATGAAAGGTGACAGAAATGGAAGTTTATAACTAGCAAGGTTTCATAACATGTGCATGGGTGGAGACCTATAGGGGTGGCAAAGTCACCTTTGTGATAACCACAGGTGTGCCAAAGACACTCACTGTAGACGGACACAACTATTAAAATGAGCGAAAGTGAAAACTGCAAATCAGAAAAGTGTTCATCCATTTGATGGCGCTGTTGCTGGCAGAGGAAGCTCACCTCGGTGATCTCCACTTTCAAAATAATCTGTCAACAAGAGGTGTATCAAAAGACTGACTTTATGTATCTTCTTTTCTTCTTTATAAAAATTGCTGGTGAAATGACTAATCCTGTAAACTAAAGGAGCCAGGGACCTTAATCTAGGACCTCCAAAACCATCCACTTTTATTGAACGATTACAAAAGCAATTGACGAGGTACATTTGCCGCTCACCTGATGTAGAAGCTCTAAACACAGACCATAACCCGGCCAACCACAGCAGATGCGGACGATTGGTCTCTCTCTCTACTCCTTGCAATTTAATGAACAGTCATATTCAACAAATCTCCTCCCAACAGCCTGCCCGTGGTTATTCTCTCAGACACAGGGCCCCAAAGAGAGATTTGCCATTGCTTAAATAAATTTTACAGATGTAATAGATAAAGGCAATAAAGAAAGCAGAGCTTTTATAAAACAAAGTTGACAGAGCAGAAATGTCCTCTCTGGAACAGGAGGGTGTGCGTATGCGTCAGCTGTTTGTGTGGACCAGAAAGAGGATGTGAGGGTTAGAAGCGTGGAATGACAACCTTCTTTGTCTTTCAGGGAACGTGAATTTTATTTGCCGAGTATAAATCTTGGAGCTGTGGTCTCAATTTGCATGCAGGATCACCAGAGGATAGCTTCAAGGAGAGCCAAAGTTATTTAACTTGTTGCTTGTCAATTTGAAACCCAGATCACATGTTCAGGACAGGCCATACTGCAGAATTCAAGGGACACTTTCCTGTTCTCTTGACATGTGTTGACAGGGGTGGTTTTGTCTGCCTTGGGGAGTCTGAGCTCCCAGAAATAAGTACATATCCCTCTTGTCCTCAGTAAACACAAGTCACTTCCAGTGGGCATTTTCTTGACTTCAATTGAAACTCAGAGTGATAGTTTCATTCACAATAAACTCTCCAAATATTGCGAAACACAGTTTCTTATAAAATGTCAGCGGATTACACTACTAGGAATTCAGTATCTCCTCCTATAAAGGAAGAAGGTGCAAAAGGATTAACTTTAATATCTTTGTCCTTGTTGCGCATATATTTGCATGTTTCCCTCTCCCCAGGAAATCAGAAACTCTAGTCATTTTTTCATGACTCAAATATACAAATGAGGGTTGCTGTGTGTGGGTGTTTGCATGTGTGTTTAAACTACTAACAAACTACAGCCTCTTTCTACTTAATCCTCAACAATTGCATCAATCTAATTTTATGTCGAGATATATTTAAAAATAGAAAGAGGCAATATATAGAAATCCTAGTATGCAAGCCTGTGTTACCCAAAATGGAACAGGAAATACTATAAGTGACTTTTTAAAAAAAATGAAAATGACTTTTCTTAAACACACACACACACACAGTGCCGAGGATAGCAATGGTGCAAATTTGTTAATAAGTCCCAGAATTTAAGTATTGTTGATGCAGCTGCCTCCTCTCTCTAGCAGACAAAAGAAAGAAAAGAAATCAATCTAAATACAAGTTAACTGCCCATCCCTGAAAGCACAAGGTACCTAGGACCAACTCTATGAAACAGCTTCCACTTCGGCTGTACCCAAGCCCCAGTTATTACACAAAAGAAATCCAAGATAGAAAGGTATAGGGATGGGTTTGGAAGTCGGAGTGGCAGGAGGGAATGAGAGGAGCATGCTCACAAAGACATGTTTTCTTGGACTTTACGTTCCCTTTGACACCCCAGGAAAGTCACAGCCAACGATCAACAGAACCAGGAACAATGCTGATTCCCTATGAATCTCCTATGCCATTGCCTGCCCTGACTACAGTCTGTCCCTCCTAGCATCGCAGCATGGATACAGAATTGTTAATCGAAGTAATGACACTTTGTGAGTCTGAGTACCTTCTATGTTAATATCCCAAGTGTAATAAACATGCTGTCAGCCTAATGAAAAGCACATTGGCTAGTGGAGGCACTTTTGTTTGTTTAACAAAGACCCACAGTACTGACTATGTGTTAAGTAAGCACTATTCAAAGTATCTTAAAAGTATTTATTCATTTAGGGCTAGAGAGATGGCTTAGGGGTTAAGCCTCTGCCTTGCAAGCAGAAGGTTCTGAGTTCAGATCCTGAATCCCACGTAAAAATGCCAGGCAGAAACGGCATTGGCCTGTACTTCCGGTCCTGGCGTGTAGAGCCTGGGAAACTCCAGAGCAGAGCAAGCAGGAAGTAGAAGCAATCCAGGATAATTCCTAAAGTCACTCTTGGGGCCTCCACAGGCACATATGGTGCTTTCTAATACACATAGACACACACAGAGAAATACACAGATGTACAATGCAAAAAATAATAAAATAAAAAAGTATTTACTCATTTAATCCTTCTAATCACCCAATAAGGAAAACCTTTATTGTTTCCATTTTGCAACTGAAGGCCAAAGAAACTGGTGAGTATCAGGGCAGAAAGCTGCGGAACTGGGAAATGGAACTTGGAGTCTGACTGCGCCTTCTGATAATTTTTCCGCGTTGCCCCGTGGAAGAGTCTGGTGCACACAGAGTCACTCAAGTGGTCCCTGTGCCCAGTGTGCTAGGGTGCCACCTCTACACAGCCAGGTCATGAAGTCCCCAGGGAAGCCTCATCACATCGTGCACACATTTCCACCACATGAAAGCAAAAATCTAGATAATGTTGGAGTCAAAAAGAATCTTGGCAATCATGGATTCCAAGCTTGTACGTTTCATAGGAGGAAAGTTGTGAAAGGCCCAGAGGGGTTGAACAGCTGGTCTTAGCCCACAGTGGGAACCATGCCAAACAAGGGCCAAGACCACAAAGGACAACGTTTCTCCCTTCCAGCGGTGGTTTGCCTTGACCTGGCTGTGTCCAGACAGCAAAGAACATCAGCTTCCACTTCGGCTGTACCCACATTTGGTAGAGCTCTCACCTAACTGGGTTTCATCCCCAGCCCTGCCGTAGACCAGGCATGGTGGTCAGCACACGTGAACTCTCACACTTAGGAGGTGAAGGCAAGAGGATCATCCTTGGCTGTATAAGGAGTTCCAGGTCTATATGAGCCATGAGTCAAAAAAGAAAAAAAAATCCATGATATGAAAGCAAATCTGGCTGCGACCTCTATCACTCCATTGATTGTCAGAATTGATTGGGCTCATCTGACTGGCTAGGCAAAGAAAGGTCGCCTTCCTCCTCCCTCCAAATGCATTCCTCCAAAGATGCACGTTGGAGAGCTCCCTGAGAGTGGAGATGCATTTTTCAGTTAAGGTATATAAGTAGCTGTGCTCCTCCACTCTATAGAACCCTCAGACAAAAAACAAAACAAAGAAAAAGAGAGGGAGGGAAGGAAGGAGGAAGGAAGGAAGGAAGGAAGGAAGGAAGGAGGAAGGAGGAAGGAAGGAAGGAAGGAGGAAGGAAGGAAAATAAGAAGGAAAAGGAGGAAGGAAAAGAAAGAAGGAAGGAAGGAAGGAAGGAAGGAAGGAAGAAGGAAGGAAGGAAGGAAGGGAGGAGGGAGGGAGGGAGCGGGGAGGGAGGATGGAGGAGGGAGGGAGGAGGAAGGAAGGAAAAGAAGAAAGGAAGGAAAAGAGAAAGGAAGGAAAAAGAAGAGAAGGAAGGAACAAGAAGGAAGGAAATGAAGGACGGAAGGAAGGAAGGACAAACGAAGGGGAAAAAGAAGGAGGCCAAAAAGAGGAGGGAAAAGAAGGAAGGAAAGGAAAAGACGGAAGAAGAAAAGAAGGAAGGAAAGAGAAGGAAGGAAGGGAGGAAGAGGCGGAAAAGAAGGAAGGAAGGAAGGACAGAAGGAGGAATCGACGAAGGAAGGAAGAAAGGAGGAAGGAAAAAGAAGAAAAGAAGGAAAAAGAAGGAAGGAAGGAAAAAGAAGGAAGGAAGGAAGGAAGGAAGGAAGGAAGGAAGGAAGGAAGGAAGGAAGGAAGGAAGGAAGGAAGGAAGGAAGGAAGGTGTTCCTAACATTTGGACAAATGAGTGCACTGGTCAACCACCAAGGTCCTCTGCTGACTGGTAACACAGACCCCAGATGATTCATGTAATCAATCCTGAATTTCTCCTCAGGGATGAAACGGCACATCCTTAAATCTATGGACTACAAAAAGATAAAAAGAATGACCTACAAAACTCAAGCTGTTTAGTGCCACTTGTAGTATACTGAGAAACAAAATATATGAAGCAGTTCCAAAGAGCAGGCCTGCTTGGGGCAGGGGGGGTTCCAAGGGACAGGCCTGCTGGGGGGGAAGGGGAGTTCCTAGGGGTAGGTCTGCTGGAGGGGAACCCCTGGGGACTGCACTTCCACAAGGAAGTCAAAGGAGCAAGTGGTCGCAATAGCCTACCTGTGAGTCTCCACCTGAAATCACATAGCCAGCAGAATGGTGTTACGCTTTAGCACAACTGTGATAGTAGCCATTGCTGGCTGAATGGGGGGCTGCATTCTTGGGGTTGGGGGTACTGTGTGTGCTTTCCAAAAATGGAAGTGTTCTTAGGCCAGGATAGGCCAGTCTCGTGGGGATCACGGATGCTCATGTCACTGCGCCCGGTGTTTAAGTGATACCTGGGGATATGATCTCAGGCTGTCAGGCTGCCACGGTAAGTGTTTCACCCACAAAGCCACCTCTCCAGCCCTAGGTCAACGGTCTTTAAAGAAAGTGCGACCCACATGTTGTACTTCACAAGGAAAGAAGTAGAAACCATAAGCTTCATCAGTTACCTTCCCACATTCCCTTAAAACAGAGCGGCAGGGGCGTGGGGGGGGGGGTGAGCGGCTCAGAAACATTTACTAAGGAGCCTGGAATGAGGTTGAGAACTTTGATCTGACTAAGTTCTTTGACAGGAGCATGACTACAACGGCTTTACTTGATTTAAAGAGAGAATCAATCCACTGTCCACACTAAGCTCTCCTGGAAAGAAGCGGAATTCTACTGGGGCTACTTACAGAAGGTGACGGGTCCCCACTGATCCTGGAACTTTGGAAGACATTAATCTTGCTTATTAAGATAAATCCCTGGAAATGTTCACATAAGAACAGCTATCTATTTGCCACGGAAGTTTTTTTGGAAAGGTAGTGGATCTATAGCATGCCTACTTTCACACCACAGTCTAAAATATAAACATGTCAACGCATTGTGCAGTTGTGGGCTTTTAAATTTTTTTTTCAAAGTCACACAACTGAACAGGTCAATGTGCATGGGAAACTGTGGCTCAGAGACAAAAGCAAAAAGCTTTCTGCGCGGTACAAGGCTTGGTCTAGCACATCCTAGAAGACAAGTGTGCCGAATGCACGCCTCCAAGACAGTCTGCTAACCAGCACCTCTTCACTATGGTTATCAAAGGCCGCTTTTCTGTTTTCCAAAGGATAAGAGAGAGAGAAGGAAAGAGACAGGGAGGAAGAGAAGCAAACAAGCTTGCCTTTTCTATCCCATTCCACCACAAAAACCTCTCGTGAGGTATTCAAAAATAACAAGTCAGCCAAAAGTCAGGCCGGATAAGTCCTTCTCAAAAAGCTGCTTTGAGCGAATCAATTTTCAATGTCGTTTCAGTTATTCTTAGAAAACTTTCTGCCCCCTCCCTTTCTCCTTTGGAAATCTGGGGAGCACAGCCTCTGCTCCCTGCTGAGACTTGATATGTAGAGCTGTATTCTACCTGCTATTAAGCTGCTGATAGCAGTGTTTCTGTTGCAATTTATGAGCAATGTCAGTTGCAGGCAGACAGGATTGTACACACTATATTTTCCCAGCTGGAGATCTCTGTGAATGGAAAGCAAGAACATGAATACACATTGCATGAGGGCTTGGGGGAATAAAAATGCAAAGGGAAAAAAAAGTCAGCAGGCTAAAATCAGGTGGGTGGTCTTGATTATAAACCAAGTAGATAATGAAATATTCAGAGGAAGTTGTAAGGAAATGATCAGGAGCTAGAGAGACAAGATGGAAAGGGATTTCTCTATGTGTGCACGGCCAGTGTAATTCCTAGATCTGTAATGTGCCAAGGTGCATCGCGCCACTTGGGGGTTTTAAAGAGCTTGTCGAATCCAAAGGTCATTTGAAACCACAGAAATAAACTGTCTTCTGCATTAAGTTCCTAAAAACCATCAGGGCACACAGCAAGGTTAGTGGGTTCCAGTTCTAACGCCTCCTCACACGTCTTCCTTAAAAGTCAAATTGGTTTTCACTGAAAATACCTTGCATGGGGAAAGAGGGGATCACTGAGAATATCTACATGGGGGTGGGAGTCAAGTTTTTTGTGTGTGTGTGCTTAGACTTATCATACCATCTGTGATCTGTGGACTTTTTTTTAATCACGAAGTGTATAGAGAATCTACTTGTTCTCAGTACTCCAATTTTACAGAGAAAATATCAAATAAATGAATTTAAATTCACTAACAAGATCACCAGAAAACAGGAAGATTCCATCTATCCCTAAAAACTATACCCAAGGAATACAACATAAATGCTCACGGGAATGTAAATATACTTGATTTAATTTCCCACTCAAGAAAAATTCAAAATTGGTTTATCTGTGAGTTATTTCCAAATCTGCTATTGGGAATTATATGTGTATGTGTGTGTGTATATGTGTGTGTATGTGTGTGTATATATATACCATAGCCTGATCCTTAAATATTGTGATTCAGTTGTCCGTGCTGGAGGTCCTGTAGGTCAGGGCTGAAAGTCACCTGACTAAATTCTTTCTCTGTGGAAATGACCGCTCTCTAATGAGTCCACAAATATCGACACCAACCACACCTTCCTTGGCACCATCCATCCATGCTGACTGTGAAACAGTATCCAGATACCAAATGAAAAATTTGTCTATCGTCACTATTGGCAAAAATGAAGGATTAGTCACTTGCTTTTGCTGTCCCATGTAACACTGGGACGGTCTTCAGTATTCTGAAGTCTTTAAGTGTTCTACTGTCCTCCTAATCTGAATTTAGGTGGTTGGGACTCAGACAAATTCTTCTCATTGTACCAACAATATGAAACAAAACAGTGAGCTTATTAAATTTATCAAGCCCACAGCTAAATCAAGGGGGAAGTAATTACCATTTGATGTTGGATCTCCACACCAAGAGGCAAAAATCTCAGATCTTAATGTTTCTCAGAGGAGTCTAGAGAAAATAAAGATGTCACCAAAAATGTCTTTTCGTTACAAGGAAATAGGAAGCTGTGGGTCACAGATCTGTAGTCAGTGCCTGGTGACAATGGTAAGGTCCTGCTAAATGTGACACCTTGGGGGGGGGCTGAAGGGGAAACACAACTGACAAAGCCCTCTCATCCTTCATGGGTGTGAGGGGAGAGCGAACAACCAGAACTGAGGGAATGGATTCACGCAATTAATGCGTTCCTGGATGCCACCCACATCCAACAAAAGGATCCGACTACAATGTCTACAGGTCCAAACTTCACCCATCGCAACCATCCTGCCCAACAATTCAGCACGAAGCTAGAGCTTGACAGGCTTGTTCTCAGCCTTAGTCTCCTATTCACTGGGGATCCAACCTCTGCAAAGGGCTGGAAATCCTTTAAAATGATGAGATTACCAGACAGGATGAGGTAAAATGATTGAGATATCCATACAGTTTCCACATTTTGCAGCATTAACTAACCAAATGGAGGATTAAAGAGGTTGCACACTATTTTGCCACTTTATTTATCCTTTAAGCATAAGAGATCACCCTACACTTCCCTAGTAACTCACGCAAGACTAACCACATCACAGAATTCACAGAATCCTACTGAATGTGCTCAGGGTGTTTTTACCTTTGCTTTTGGCCTGTTTGCTAGTTTAACTATTTTTTTAAAAAAAGATTTAATGCTATTTGAGTATTTCTACAAAAGAAGAAAATGATTAAAAATGAAGAAGACAAAACATAAACCACACAACTCAAGTTCAAAAAAGCCTCAACAGAAAGGAAGGGCGCGCCCTCAATCATAATGAGTCTTTCCTTCAGCTTGGCTTTTAATTACCTGTGACATCCTTCTCCTTAAAATACAGCTAAGAATCTGCCATATTCCTGTGATCAAATGCTTATCTCTAAATAGGCTGCTTATTTCAAGGATTTACACAGCATGCAGTTTATGATCATTTAACTTCAGAAAGAAAGCAATTACAATTGTTCTCTTAAATGGCATAATTGACACCTTTTGTTGCTTTTATACATTTTCCCAAAATATCAAAGTCTTTGGCTTTAATTATTTAAAACATAGCGTGTGTCTGCAAAGCAGGAGTCTATGTTCAGAAGCAAAGCAGGTAAATTATGCAACAATGTGCTGGTAGCCATAATACAAGGGATGCCAAGATGGTAAACCTGAAAACCTGGCGCCGGGAGTTCACTCCTCAGACCCCACATCGTGGAAGGAGAGAAACAACTTCTGAAAATTGTCATCTGACTTACACATGTGTGCCAGGGCATGTGTGCATGCCTGTTCTCTCTGTCTCTGTCTCTCTCAAATAAAAAAGTTTATTTATTTGTAGACATGGACACAGTACCCGGGAGTCTCAATGGTTGTAAATATTATAGGCAAACTGTATCAATAGGCCACATCAGGAAAGAGGATCCTATCTACCTCTGGCAGTGGATTCAAGTAACCTGACTGATTACAGATTCCATGGTTCAGAAAGTACTGCACACTGGGAACACCTAGAGTCTTCTAAGTATCCTGATGACAACTGCAACTTGAACCAGAACCCAGGGAGCGGGCCCCAAGCAGCAATGTGCTTCTATCTCTAGGCCATCTCAGAGAATAGCCACATTTATAAGGTAACATGCTAGTCTAGGCCAGCAGCTCATTACCCCGACCTTTCACTGGCATGTTAATGTAGAAAGTCGTGGATCAATAACAACGGCTTTGAAATATGCCTTTGGGCTGGGGAGATGACTTGAAGGGTTGGCGAAAGTGCTTGCTGTACAAGTGTAAGTCCCCGAGTTGGAATCCCAGGAACCCACACAAAGCCTGGGTGTATCCTAGGGCCTGCAACTCCCATGATCCTATAGGGAAATGGAAGACAGAGACAGGAAACTCCCTGGAAGCTCATGGGCCACTAGTCTAGCATGTGTAGAACAGAGAGACCTTGGATCGAATAAGGTGAAAGGTGAGGCATCTTCACACATATACTGTGGCATAGTCATACCAATTCGTGCATGACTACAAACACCCATTCACTTGTGTTCACATATCACGTGCATACACACATATATAAATGTGTAGACTTCATCCTAAGTCAAATGAATCAGAATTTTTGGTCCTGAAGACTGAAACAGCATTTTTCTAGTTCCTAAAACTAAATGGAAAATCTAGATTAAGAAGAGTGGATTTAGGGCTGGAGAGGTGGCTCAGGGGTTAAGCCTCTGCCTTACATGCAGAAGGTCCTGAGTTCGGATCCCAGATCCCACGTATAGACGCCAGGCGGAAGCGGGGGCAGCCTGCGTTTCTGGTCCTGGTAGGGCGGAGCCTATGAATCCCGGGGCAGAAGGAGGTGGAGGCGTCCATGGGGTTCGCTAATTCGTCCGTGGTTCTACACACACACATACACACACGCGCGCACATACATACACCTCACATGCACAATTGAATAAATAATAATAATAAAAAAAATTAAAAAAAAAAAAAGAAGAGTGGATTTAGTAGATTCTAAGACTAATAAAGTATATTTAAACAACTTACTAAACTTTTCCTCAAACACACTTTCTCTGCAAGCCATATGATTACAATCTGCCTGAGTACAACAGATTAATATAACACAAATAATAAAAGAAAAGTCATACCTTTGACAGAGTCTGCAACTCTGATCAGATAAGAAACATACTTAAAGAGCAATCGAGGACCACCAAAATTACTTAGTAGGCAAAAGAGTTATTTGCCACACAAGGCTGATGCCACACAAGAATTCCAGCCTTGGAACTCATATACAAAGCTGGATGCAGTAGCTCACGCTTCTCTAATGTTGCTCCTACACATACCATGGCACCTATGGGGGTCAGAGGACAACTTTCAGAAGTAGACCTTGCATTCCACCAGGTGGGATCTTGGACATGAATTCAGGTGACACTTTTATCTGCTGAGCCATCTTGCTGTTCCATCTTATAGATAAAACAAAATCTATGGAGTTTAGTGAATTGTTAAAAAACTCTACCAAGATGCACTGTGAGAGACTACAATCACCGTTTATTTAGAAATACCCTCAGTCTACGTAAAATTAAATTACCTAACCTATTTTGTGTCCTACTTCTTTGAAGGCTAAGGCAGCACAGTACAATACACTATGAACATATATAACAAGAAAAATTATCAACAAGGGAACAGATGCAATTTTAGGCACTATGTGTGTGAAGAAAATAAAATAGAACAAGGTTTTGGAAGGAATAGGAGAGAGGTCGCTTGGGAATAGAAGTCAAGTAATACTTTCCTGGGGAAATTCCATCTGAGCCAAAAGTCGAAAGGCATAAGACAGAGGGCCTTTCAAAGCTCCACAGGCAGCAGGACATGATTTGCATGTGCCTGTGTATGGTGTGTGTGTGTGTGTGTGTGTGTGTGTGTGTGTGTGTGTGTGTGTGTGGTGTGGCATGGTGTGTATATGAAGTCAGAGAAAACTTTAGATGTTGTTTTTTTTTTCTTGCCTTCCCCCTGATTTGAGGAAGGGTCTCTTTAATGCACACCAAAGGGTATATCGGCTCCTACCTCCACCTCCCTCCTCCATCTAGTACTGGGATTACAGGTGAGCCACTACAACCAATTTTACATAGGTATTGAGGATTTGAACTCAGGTCCTCATGTTTGCATGATCAATGGTTTATACGCTGACCCATCTCCCCACTTGTTCTCAATTTGGCACAAATTCGGAGAGATGCCATTGAAGTGTCTCTGATGAATGCCACTGGAAAGAAGCCAGCAAAACCCCAAAGATCCCTTCTTTGAGGTGGGCGAACAAACACTCAGGGAACCCTGGCCGGCATATGGAGTCAAAGCAGGCATTTCTTGTTGGAGGTTTTCTTTTTGATCTTAGAATTCCACCCGATTCTCAAGCTGTAGTTTTAGCAAATACTAATGAAGTTTTGCAACAACAATGACTGTTATCTGGGTCATTATAAAGAGTAGAAAAACAAAGAGTTCCTTTGCGTTGCTCTGTAAACACACGTCTTACTTTGAAGTATGTAATAAACCATGGCTCTATAATCTACAATACCTGAAATATTTTGTGACGTCTTCTCTTAGCAAAACAAACCTCAAGGAAAAATACCAGCATATTGTTTAAAGTAGATTGGTTTGTTTGAAAAATGGCTTGGAAACCAGGAGACAACATTTGAAGTAGCAGAGAACTGGCCACAATCCAAAAGTCCATGGGTACAAGATCGAATGCATAATAGGGGTGCCTTCAAACAATCAGACGTGGCCATGACCACCAACACTAGGCTGGGTGAGAAAAGCAAGCAATTCCCTGGTTGCCAAACCCAGTGGCATGTCCCTTAGGAATTTTAGAGGCTTGTGATAAAGCACAAGAATGAAAAATACAAATGTTAGGATAGTGGTAATATGTAGAGAGCAAGAAGAGGTTCAAACCCAAGGAAGGGCTCCCAGGAGCTTTGAGGTTCTGAAACCAAGAATTTCTACTCTTTCTTCTAAATGGTGGGGAATCTGTGTTTGTTTTCCAGCTGTTCTTTATCAGTGATAGATGTTTTAAAATATTACTTTGCAGAGATTCAACACCAATAGGTTCCTATTAGCTTTAAACTCAACTGGAGTGAATCTACAGCTCCATTCCACTCCTACTGAATTTATGTGTGCATCTGTGTATACATTCCTTTTCCAAGCTTGTCGACCAGCCTTCTTGCATTTACTCAATATTTTGGTGGACAAAGCCTGAGGAAAAGGAGAGATAATTATACTCTTTCAAATGGAGATAAAGGATGCACAAAATAAATTGCTAATGAAAACCATCTTGGTCAAGGAAGATTGAAGTGTGGACTCCCCTCTTCGACAGATTGTACTCAATGTTTTTCTGAACTCATTACCACAGGGTGTGGAAGGAACACAGTAGCTTACAAGAGTGTATTTTACTCGAAACCAAGGATTAATTTTCCCAATGTACTTAGGCAGTACTCCCCCCCTCCCTCCAAACTACTACATATCTATGCAAATCAGAATTCATAGAACAGTGGCAGGCAGCCAACCCAATGATTTCAGGTCTGCTGTCCCATCTGCTTGGCCTGTTAACTGTCGGAAAATATAAGTAAATCGCTTCTTCTGCAACTAATTCTCAATAAGGCTCCTCAAAACTAGACTCCATGATGTGACTTTAAGAAGACAGAACAGCTTATTATGATCAATAAAGCTAAGCCTGCCAGCAGATGCACAGATAGGAGCCAGCTCGGATGCCTCTTCGGTGGACCCGACCCTGCAGAAAGGCCATGGGCAGGGAACAGACTCGGGGAAGCCGGGCTGCCTGTGATTCCTCCCGGCAGAAAGACCCAGCGGCATTCTCTTCCTGCTAGACTTTATTAGCCCCAATATGTGGTAATTAATTTGCTGCTGGCTCTTAATTCATAAATGGACCAAATAAAGCCTTCCGTGGCTTCTGGCAGTTGACCCCTACTGCCTGATGGTGACTGGAAGCTGGTTTAAACGTTGCTCATAAGTCAGCCCCCTCCGGCTTGTAAAGTTCAGTCTGAGGGTTCTTGATACTGTGCACTCTAAGCCTTCAAAGACGGCTTTCTTCATGCCAAAGGAAAGCTGCCAACGCAACAGTTCCTCAAATGTTGGTCCAGACATTACTGAGAAATTGAAATTCTGAGATTCTCAGTACTCAAAAGCCTGCAGTTTGGGGTGGGGGAGGCTACTGTAGTAGGCTAAAATTTACTATAGAAATCTACACACTAATGAAAGTTCTAGACAAAAAAAATACAAACAAAACCATCTAGTGGTTTCTTCTGAATTTCCCTCACAGTACCATTGAAAGATAAGGATTATCTAAGCTGGACTTGGACAGGAAAAAAACTGTCTCAACTGCTCTCAGTCCTACCAAATCTGTCACCTAAGCCTCTCTCTTTTTCTCTCTCCCTCCTCCTTTTTTTTCTCCCTCTCTCCCTCCTTCTCTCTCTTTCTTTCTTTCTTTCTTTCTTTCTTTCTTTCTTTCTTTCTTCTTTCTTTCTTTCTTTTTCTTTCTTTCTTTCTTTCTTTCTTTCTTTCTTTCTTTCTTTCTTTCTTTCTTTCTTTCTTTCTTTCTTTCTCTCTCTCTCTCTCTCTCTCTCCCCCTCCCTCCCTCCTTCCCTCTCTCTTTCTTTTTCTCCCTTTCCTTCCTTCCTTCCTTCCTTTCCTCTCTTTCTTTCATCTCATGTATACCAGGTTGTTCTCAAATTTGCAATGAAACTGAGAATGACCATGAACTGTTGAAATGTCCACCTGCTGAATCTCCATGTCTGTTGGCAAAAGAAATTCTTCCATCATTCCATACATTCGATACATGTGCTAGCAGCTTTCCCTAGGGCTGGACAGCACACTTAGGTGAAGAAACAAGAAAACAATTCCATCGTGGGTGATTCTCTGGAAGGCCAAGGCTCAAAATCTCCTTGAGGCTGAAAACAAGTTAGCAGCTGTCTCTGCGTGGTGTGGGGAAGGCAGCTGCTCTCCATGCTAGCATGACAACCCAAGCTGCTGGAAGACAGTGACTTTGAGGAGACAAAATATTTCCTTCAGCTTCTGTTTGCCATCTTGCTGACCCGACTGACAGAGTAGTGTGTCCCCCACCACCACCACCAAACACTTCCTCCCATGCTTGCAGAGTGACAGGGCAGTATGACACTCACCCTCCTGATAACCACCTACTCTGTACCATGAGTCTCGCCCAAGGTGAAGAGAGGGAATGAGAAGCGTGGATCTAACCACTTTCCAGCTCGAAGGTCTCATGTGGGAGCAGCATGGGGCTAGGATGAGGGGACACCCTCTCAAAGTCACCAACTTTGCTTTATTTATTTTCTTCACTGTGTAGAGTGTGTATATGTGAGGATAGGGAGCAGATATGTGTAGAAAAGAGCAGTGTATGTGCCTGTAGAGATTCAAGGGTGACTTGGGGAATCATTCTGAATTGCTCTATCTCCTTATTGCTTTGTGTTCTGAGGTTTGCCTGGCTCAGCCTTTCAGAACTGGAAGTACAGGCCACAGCCATTACTGTGGGATCTAGGGATTCAAACTGAGGTCCTTTTGCTTGTAAGACAAAGACTTAACCTCTGAGCCATCTCTCCACCTTAGTTTTGCTTTATTAAATAACCAATAGCCAAAGGGAAAAAAAAGAAACATACTTTATGTCATTAGAAGTTTCCACACTGACAGTCTGTGTGCAGACTAAGCATAACTGGAACCGCATTCACAGGATTAAAAACTAGTTCTGGCACAAATGGTGGCATGTGCTTATAATCCCAGCACTGTGGAGGTGCAGACTGGCCAATCCCTGGGGCTCTCGGCCAGTGTAGCTGATGTCAGTGAGTCTCAGGGAACAGTGGGAGACCCTGCCCTAACACACAGGGGAGAGGGGCACTTCTGAGGAACAATGTCTGAGGTTGACCACTGACCTCCATACACACACACAAGCACACACAAACATATACAAATACAAACACACACACACACACACACACACACACACACACACACACACACACACACACACACGAAACTTAAGCTGTCAGAAAGAATCTACATTTGTATGATAGAGGAAAAAAGAAACCTTTAACCCTCTTTCCTACAACTGGCACAACGGAAAATGGTTGTCATGAATTCAGAGAACACTTGGTCTGAGGAAAGCAAATAAAAGTCAAAAGGCAACCGGCAGCTCAAAGACTCTGGCCACACTTTCCTGTGTCTCCACCAAGCTCCACCAAAAGTGATCCCCCTCAAACTTCCTGAGTCATTGAGGTGCACCAGCAACAGTTTACTCAGAACCTTCTGCGTCATCAAGTTCTACCAGACGTGAATGACTTGGACCTGCTCAGTCACCACCAGAAATGGCCTCCTTAGCAATACTAGGTCAAACATCAAGTTCTTCCGGGACACATGGAGCTCCAAGCTAGTTTTCTCACAACCGGAAGCAGCCAGTCCAGGATGTGTTTGAAAAGAGTCACAAACATGATATGAAGAGGCCACATTGAATAGAACCGAAAAGAAACGTAAAGGGCTAGAGAGATGGCTCAGGGGTTAAGAGTCTGCCTTGCAAGCAGAAGATCCTGAGTTCAGATCCTAGGTTCCATGTAAAACCTCCAAGCAGAAACAGTGCAGGCCACTTCCGGACCTGGTGGGCACAGCCTGGGAAATCCCAGAGCCAAGTAAAAAAGAGGTAGAAGCAATCCAGGATGGTTCCCGAAGTCACCCTTAGGCCTTAGGCTTCCACAGGGACATACAGTGCGCTCTCTCTCTCACACACATACACATACACATACACACACACACATACACACACACACACACATACACACAATAAATAAATAATTTTTTTTTAAAAAAAGAAAGGTAAAAATATGGGGGATGGGGAGGGAAGGGAGGGGGAGCAGGGGGTTCGGCGGGGAGGAGGAGGGAGGGAGGGAATTGGTCTACCTATTGTTTGTATGAGCGGAAATAATAAAAAATGTATTAAAAAAAAAGAAAGGTAAAAATAATGCTGTGAGAAAACAAAAAGAAGCTACCTAAAAGGGAATGAGAAAGTATGTTCATGAAATGAGAAAAATAAAGTTTCAGCAATGCAAAGCACACAGGAACAGATTTTTCAGTGAAAAAACAATGATAAAGTTAGAAAAAGGGCTGTAATCAGAAAATGTATATATAGATACCTATAATCCAATCTTCTGAAAAAGTAAAGGAGATCTGAGACAAAAGGAGATCTAAAAAAAGAATATAGGATATAAATGACATCCTCCCCAGAGAAATCTGCACATTTTCTAAAGCTGCAGGGCCTCTGTTTCCAGTCAGATCAGTCCCAGCTAACTGAGAAAGACTAAAAGGCAAAAGGATGTCGCTGTGATCTGTCAGAAATCTGAAGACCAGGAAAAGGACGGGGGGGGGGGTGGGAAGGGGGGTCACACAGAAGATCTAGATGGGGATGAGGCTAGACTTCTCAGATGCAACACTGGGGAGCTCAAAGCAATGGGGTCCTCTTTCCAAATCAGCCAGCTCACTTCTTGCCAGAGTATCAATCAAGTGTAGAGAAGGAAGGAAGGCTGAGAGGCCTTAGGACCTCAGGAGTTCAAAACTTTACTTTTCATTAATCCTTACACTTGAGAAGCTACTAGATGAATGAAGTGAGCGACATAGAAAGAGTTACACAAACCCTGGAAAAAGGCATCTCATGTAAGAAGCTATGTTATCTTCAGAATGTAAAAAAACGGCAATCTCAGATTTATAGAGAGATGAATAATACCTAACCAATCAGCCCAACTTGAAGCAAGCCAGAAGACTAGGAAAAACTACCCAATCATTGTCCAATCATTGTCATGCTGCTGTGGACACTAAATGCATGTCCTAAATGTTGCCCGAGGAAGGTGGCCTCTATCTAGAATGGCTCCTCTTAGTGTCACTCCTATGTGAAACCCTCCACGTGAGTGTGGGCTGGACCTCCTTCCAAAGTGTGCAGCAAATGGGCTATCATTTCTTATATTAAGTTATACACAAAGATGGGTTCTATTTGGGGATCCTCTTCATACCCCCCCCCCATCTACTAGAGAAGAAAGTCATCCGTTGTGAGCAATTCTGTGGAGAGGCCACGTTCAGACCCTCAGCCCAGCAGTTCACGAAGGATCGAGGGATTAACTTGCAGACAACCAGGACATTGAGCTCAAGGGCGGTCATTACTGGTAAAGGCACTTGCTGAGTAGCTTGATAACCCAAGTGCAATTCCCAGAACCCATGAAAAAGTAGAAGGAGAGAATCGAAAGTTGTCCCCTGATCCACAATATACTGTGGTATGTGTGATAATACACTTTAAAAAAGAAAGGGGTGGGCCTTTCCAGTCAGCAGCCAGGTGAGCCACGTCCACATTTCTGACCCCTGGAAACACTGACATAATGTTTGTTGCCTCAAAGCTGCATGTTTTACAATTATTTGTCCAACAGTGGCAGAGAGCTTATATCTTACAGCTATATTAGGAGTGTGGGTGGAGTGAAATATATTTGTGTTGGAAGAGATAAGAGTGCTAAATCGTTATCTTCCAAACTAAGAAGTTCTGAAAATATCTAAATTAAAAAAAAAAATCATTCACATAAACATAGGAGGAAGAAGAAAAGGAGGAGGAGGAGGAGGAGGAGGAGGAAGAGGAAGAAGAAGTCAGCTGGAGTTCCAAGTAATTAGTTGCCTCTAAGAAGCAGATCTTGGGTAACAGGGGAGGTAAAATATTAAAATATTATTTATTTATTTATTTATTCATCCATTCATTCATTCATTTATCTGTGTGTGGGTGGTGTGTGTGTGTGTGTGTTAAGCTATATAGAACTCTGTGACTTTGAAACTATTCATGTATGTAATCTGGATAAAAATTAGAGATAAAATGAAGGTGCACTCATGTACTCATGATGTCTCTATTTCGCAGTGATGTTTGGGCATTGAGTCTCATCCAGACTGTCTGATTAAGAGGCAATAGGATAAGCTGGAGCTGGTGCATGTCCATTAGACCACGGCTGAAGTTTCCAACAATAAAGCTGTTTTGGTTCTACCACTTTTAGAAATTCCACGAGATAAGATCTTTAATAGTCTCATTCTTCATAAATGGAATCAGAGACAGTGAGACAGACAGAGACCAGAAGTCATTTTGCCTGCAGAAGGTCTTTAGAGTCCAAAAAGGATTTGAGTAAATACAGAATCTTAGAAATAGGACCACTGAAATGGCTCAGTGTTTAAAAGTATTTGCTGTCAATCACTAGAATCCACATGATGGAAAGAACAGACTCCTGCCAAGTTGTCTACACACACAACACACAGCACATAACACACACACACACACACACACACACACACACACACACACACACACACTAAATATTAAAACAAACAAACAAATAAACTGAAGACCTGAAGACACAAATCAAGCCTTGATCAACAGGACCTGGAACTAATCCGGTGGGTAATTCACAGTAATACTATCATGGTTATCCTCTAGGAAATTTTTTTTTTTTGAATCCCTTAAGTCCGAAAGAATGCTAGTATGAAGAATGCTTTACTCTTCTTTGCTACCTAAACTTCAGGATTAAGCAAAGACCACGCACTTAAACCCACTTGATGTCACTCTCAAGGCAAGTGTTGCTGAAGATAACACAGCTGAACAGTGAGAAATGAGACTAGAGAACAACTCTCTCCTCCTCCGTCTCTCTCTCTCCATCTCTCATCTACATAGACTAAGTTATCCTTGACTCCTAATCCTCCTGCCTCAGTAACCCCCCCACCAAGTGCCAGGAATGACAGTCATTTGCCGCCACACTTAGCCGTAGCCGGGTTCACCTGACGCCGAGTCAGTGCCGTGTCGTGTTCTTTTGTCCCCTTGTACAGTCTCAAGTTTCCTAAATCCTAAGGCGTTTCTTACTTCCATTCTACCTTTCAGGTATGCAAAATGAAGCAACTGTCAGGCAAACAGAACAGCATGTCAGCAAAAGCACAGGAGGAGACAAAGGGATGCGACAGGTTACAGTGTGTGACTCTCTTTTTAACCGGATCTCTTTCTCTCTCTCCCTTCTCTCTCACTATTCTTCAAATAGTGTCTCATGCTATAACTCCCAAGCATACAATACAGTCAAGACTGACCTGGCCTCCAACTCAGAAAAATCCTTCCGCTTCAGCCTCCTAAGTATGAGCCACCACACTTTGCTATGTCAATCTTTTACAAAATTTACTCGAGAGAGACAGAGAGAGGATGTGCCACAGCTCATCTGCAGAGGTCAGAGGGCAACTTTTGGAAACTGGTACTGTCCTTTCATCAAGTGGGTCCCGGAAAAGACACTCAGATCACCAGGTTTGCACCAGGCACCTCTTTATCTGCTAAGCCATCTCCTTGGCCCCATGTGCTTCTTTCTTTCAAACCAAGTTGCTATAGTAACCTTAGAGTTATAGCAATCATGTCCCTTTGTTTTAATCCTCTCCTCAGGGTTGAACCACAGGTCTTCTCTCAAAATCAATCTGTCTAACAGTAGTCATGACTGCAATACTCAGAACTAATGAGGAATCTGCAATAGCATTTTTTTTTAACTAAAAATATGCTGAATGAAGAGATGGAATATTACACCCAAGGAATTCCATGTGTGATGGAAGGCGGTCTCTGACTGCCTTTGAGGGAGTTGCATTTTGCATTTTCTGTTGTAACTGATGTTATTAAGCTCACCAACTGGCCGGAGAACTGCTGTCCCCCTTTTGTCACTTTGTATTAATGGTCAGCATGAAATCAAGAGGTGAGTGACATCAAACACCAACCCAAAACAAGTTGGGCCTCCAGCATTCACAGAGCAAAGGGACTCAAAAGCGAACTCTTGGCAGGACTCCTGTGCCTCACACCACAAGTCGTCTTTCTGCTTTGCAGGATATGGGGCCAACACTTTTCCCTGTGCATGGAAGGAGGGGTCACCTTTCTTCTTGCTAGACTACCTGCGGTCCTCTCTGACTAAAAGTCTGCTTCTACTCATCCGAGTGGTCAGGAAGAGAGAATCCAACCCAGAGACGAAAGGTAACAACTTATCAACAACCGAAGCCTGGGCCCCAAAGATCTGGCTTAGTTGTCAGTGCCGACTCTTCAAGAGGAAGAGCCCAGCGTGGCACACCTCATGCGATGTCTTGGCACGCCCAGGGGAGTATGTGTGGGTAGGACAGCTAGATCTCTCCGGACCTATCACTAAAGCAGTGCAACTTTACGGTATTTCATGCTCTTTTTGGGTCTTTTTTTGATTGAATATCAGTCATAGATTCCCCAAACCTTACTTTCTATAGCACAAGATAATAAAGATTGCGATGTTAAATCACAGCCTTGAAGATACCACGGTTATGCCCGACATCTGATGGACTACATTGAAATTCACAGTCGGAATTGTCCTGCTTGTGAGAAACTGCAGGCTCAGGAGATTGAGACAACTGCTGACATTTATTTTAAGAACACATCAAACTCAAAAGTCAGATGTAAAATGAGATATTCTGGAAGGTGTACACTTTGAGGATGCTCTGGGAACCGACAGGGGGATGCAGGGTGATTCTGTGCTCCTGAATCACTGAGGATTAGTCTGTACCTTACAGTGGCTTACACACAGCCCTCTGCTTTTCTGCAAACCCTGAGTCTCCTTCTGTCGTTTATCCCACTGTGGACTCAAAACTTAATATTCAAAAACTTCTCAGTAAATACGCTAATACCTTTCAGTCATCCTACAAATCAGCTGTCTACAGAAGACAGAAGTTCCACATTGTTCTGGAGCTTTCCAATGCAAACAATCCCAAGTCAGAGCTTCAGGACTCCTCAAGACCTTCTGAACACAGGGTATCCCTCTCTCACGTACTTGCTATGCCAACCTTGTCTATGTGGGTTTCAGAGAGAATCAAGCCACAGTGCCTAATGCCAACTCTGGTGTCTTCCCGTCTTGTGGCAACAAACCCCATCCACTGTTTGAGTAAGAAAGCATCGTCCGCCTGCCCACAGGAGGTGTGGATGAGAAATAGACAACTGTGCACACTGACTGCCATATTTAGCTTTTACTTTTTGGAAAAAGGACCAGGTCTCTTCAGGAAGCTGAGTAGAGGCGGAAGGCAGTCTTCGTCGGGTCGCTTCTCCTGACCTGCTTGCTCCTTGCGTGGGTGCAGAAGGATACGCTAAACGTCCCTGGCCAGCTCTTCTGACTTGAGTGACTTCATGTCAAGATGACCTCGCACAGGCGGAGGGGGCAAAGCTCCGGTGGGATGCAGGCTGCCCACCCCCAGAACAGCGTGTGCTCCTGCCACGGAGACATGGGAAGTGCTCATGATTCATTTTGCTTTCCTTCGTGTCAGGAAACATATCTCAGAAAACTACATTTGGGGTGTTTTTGTAAAAATCGTTGGTGAATATTAAATTGACAAAGAATTTCGCTCTATAAGCTAAATTGAGTTCTTACATTTCAGCCCAAACCTCAAACAGACAGGCAAATGCTTGTTTGCATTTAAGGCATATTTTTAAATAACTGGTTACATTCACCCACACACGCAGAGTCAATACCAAAAAAGATTCACTGGTTTAGTCAGGAACAAGCAGTTCAGAAAAAAAAAAAAAAAAAAAGGAAATATTCCCCACAGGCATTTTCTGTAGGTTTCCTGTGCCTCTTTCTCTTTCCATAGAATAACAGGCTCCATTATGGGACCTTCCAGGTGAAGGTTCCACACTACCTACATGGCAGCCACAGGGCACTGTGTGTGCGATTGGTTTTCTCGACTTAAATGTAGAATTTATTTTGGCTCACTGTTCCAGGGGCTTCAGTCCATCGACGTCAGGAAAGCCCAACAGCAGTCACAACAATGGGCTCCTGGGATCCTCTCATGGCCACTGGAACCAGAAATGGAGTACCGGACTGGAACCATGGGCGGACATAACCTCACAAGTCCTGCTCTGACTGGCTGACGTCTCCCAGCTAAGCCAGAGTTCGAACAGTCTATAACCCCCCAGCACCACCAGCTTGGGGACCAGGTGCTCAAAGTGTGCATCTGAGAGCCAGTGAAGATTTGAACCATGACAATAAACTCCTTGAACAACAGCGCTTGACTGTGGAGACACACGTCTAGCGCCCAGAGACTATGTAAGTGCCTGAAGGACATGTTGAGCCAGAGGCGTAATCATGAAGACAGCAGGAGTGTGCTAGGCAGGGAAAGCACTTAGTGTGCCATTCAGCTCTAAAAAGCAGAATGGCCACAGGTGAGTAGCAAGGGTTTTGCTTGCTCCCCGGCACTTTTCACCTCCCCCTCCTCGAGAGGACCCCAGAATGGGTGATGTTAGATCCTGCTCCAGAGCCTCCATTGGTGCCCCTGAGCCTCATTTCTCTCCTTTGCCTGCTGAGAACAGATATTTCAGACCTGCACGGGACCTTTTCCCACACCATGGCTTATCTTTCCTCCTGCCAGGGAAATGTCCAGCAAGCTTATTTGTGAACAGAAAAGCTGGGGAACGGCAAAGCAGAGTGCTCGCGTGGTCATAACTATTACAAACTACCCTGAGAGCTCTGCCTTGGGCCAAAGAGAGAAGTCACTGATAGGAAATAAATGAGGCAAGTACAAAGACAGGACATGGCTTGGAGGTGCCAGACAGCGAATGAGGGACACGCGATAGATTATAAATGCGTTATGAGAATCCCAAGATTTTCCTTCCTCATTCTGAAAAAGCAGAACCCAATGGAGAAACACTGCAAAGACAAATATAAGCAACTCGGATTCCTCCTAGTTCAGAGGAGATGGCTGGCAGTGTAACCTTCTCGCCCTCCTGGGTGCTTGAATTCATCCTACATAAAAACTTCCTTTCTTGCCATTGCATACACAAGCAGACATGGAACCCTATTCTCTCTCTCACTGACAGCAAGGACTCCCACCAAGGCAGAGGGACCAGTGTGCTTTCTTTCTGAGCATCACTTGTACCCTGGATTTCTTCTGCTTAAAAACAGATACTGTAGAGAGAACATGCGCTTCCTTTGTAGGAGCTGGGCTGTTTAACGCAGGTGTTGGCACTGCAAGCTAAACCTGGCACTAGGAGCTCTTTCTCTTTGTTAACAAAATGTCGGGGGGGGGGTCCAAAATTAGGTAGGGTGAAATGGGCACTCCCTGACTCAGCAATTCAATTTTTTGAAAACTGACACCATACTAATTCTAAATCCATGAAAAAAATCAAACAAGCCCTTTATGCTAAAAGACACAGTAGGCCACATATTTGTGTGTATTTAAAAGACAGAGTGAGCACTCAGCACTAGCAGAATTTTAATTCAACCAAGCTCTGGATATATCCATCCAACAGGATATAAGATGGAGGAATCTTTGAAAAGACATTTTTGTTTTGTTTCTTCTTTACTTACTGTGTAGTCTAGGCATATTCCCTTGACTCAGTCTCTCAAGTGCAGAGATTACAGCTGGCATTACCACACCCAGCTTAGAAGGTGCTTTAATAACATGAAACACAAGAAGGTTGTGTTTTAATGTTAAGATCAAAAGGAGAGAAGGCAACTCAGAAGCCTAACTACAGAACTACACCAAGCAGGTTATGCCATGATGGACTACTGGCCAAATAAAAGTAAAATCCGTGCTCCCTCAACTTGCAGGATCTAGTGTGACCAACTCACAAGAGTCAGCAACAGGAAAGGAAACTAAGACAAACACAAAAGCATAGACTTCGAAACCAGAGCAGATGCTGGATTGCACTGAAATTAAAAGTCTCTACACTGTTGAAAAAAGAAGAAATGAGGGGCTGGAGAGGTGGCTCAGGGGTTAAGCCTCTGCCTTGCAACCGGAAGGTCCTGAGTTCGGATCCTAGACCCCATGTAGGGACGCCAGGCGGAAGCCAGGGGGGCCTGTGCTTTTGGCCCTGGTAGGGCGGAGCCTGTGAATCCCGGGGCAGAGTAAACAAGGAGGAGGTGGAGACATCCATGGTGGTTCCCGAATTCGTCCGTGGTTCTACACACACGCATATACCCACAATTGAATAAATAATAATAAAAAATTTAAAAAAAAGAAAAAGAAAAAAGAAGAAATGAAAAAACTACTACCAAGGAAATGAAAAAATAAGCCATGGAGTGAAAAAGTATGTGCAAACTGTAGAAACTCAAAAGCAAGAGAATAACCCTAGTTTTAAAATGATCCAACTGTCGGGACACCTCAATCAAAGGACATACGCAAATAGCAAATGACTACATGAGCTGGTCTCCACAGCTGACACCAGGGAACTCCACCAGCCTCAGCAAGGGCCTATTGGATGATCAGATTTCAGAACGCTGGCAATTCTCCATGTTGCTGGAGGTAGGGAATGGCGTATAGGAGCTTTCATTGTTACTGGCTCTGCCATTTTTTGCAGATAGTTGAACAGTGTTTTGCTTTTTAAGAAAGGATCTCACTAGCAGTTCAGGCTAGTCTGGAACTCATTGTTAAGCTCAAGACGATCTCAAATTCATCATCCTCTTGTGTAGCTCAAACTGACCTCAAACTCATTCTACCCCAGCCTCCCCAGTGCTGGGATTGTGGCCACGTGTCCCCAATGCCTTATACTGCAAGTTTCCTACAAAACTGAACTTATATTATGAAAGCGAGCAACTGTGCTCCTTGGTAGTTACCCAAGTCAGGTGAAAACATATCTGTACACAAGCCTGCATGTAGATGCTTATCACAGCTTATATGCATAATTGCCAAACTTGGGAGCAACCAAGAGGTCCTTCAATCAGTGAATGGATAGATTGACACAGCGACAAGAGATTATTAGATAGCACTAGGATCTCCTATGCCATGGAAAAGAAACACCAATACATGTCGCATTCCAGAGACTTGCTTGCAACACGCTCCTAGAGTAAACTATTTGTTCAAAGAAAGTGCTAAGAAAGTTAATTAACATATTAAGAGGTCAACTGAATATTGTAATTATGCATTTTTATTCCTCTATGTGTTTACTCTTATTCCGAAACAGCTAAGAGTAACACATGAACCCATTCTTGGGCATTTTATGACAGAAAATAAAAACTATTTTAAGGATAATAATAGATGAATAATTGTAAATGAAAAGATACACTAAATATTTTCTATCTTGTAAAAAGATTTATTTATTAATTTACTGCATGTGTGATGTGGTGCGTGTAGATGTCAGGCAGTAACTGTAGGAGTTGGTTCTCTCTTTCCACCTTGCTTTGAGTTTTCTACCGCATCCAACTTTTGGGGTGTGTGTGTGTGTATGTATGCATTCTAGAGATCAAAGACAGGTCTCCAGTACATACTTATACTCATTGAGCCATTCCCGCTAACCTCAGAACTTCGTTGTTTGTTTTGACTAGTCTAATAATAGCAATGTTGAGAGATGAAATATTTTTTAAAATCTGATTTTGTAATAAGTTTTTAAAAGAAATCAATGACAGTCTGTTTCTGGAACTACTTTGGATTGTCTAGACCAAACATAATTTAAAAGCAGCCTTTTCCTGGAAAGTAGACAACTCTACTACTCCAATTTAAATATGTATTGATACCGGATCACTTTGTTGCATGAATGTATTCCACAGTCAATATGTACGATGTTTATCCTGCACTGGTCCAGGGGACCTGATATGACCAGACAGATGGGGTTTGTGTTTGTCTGGAATGCGACATGCATTGGCGTTTCCTTTCCATGACATAGGAGATCATAGTGCTATCTAAGACGCTCAAGGCACATGGGGCTGCAAAGACTGGTTTGAACACATCAACCCAGCAGAAGCAAACTCAAATACTACTGCTAAATGCAGATGCTTACCTAAAGAAACTCCTATCATTTCACATGTGAAGTAAAGCCTTCACTTATTACATCACACTGCACTCCCTGTTTCCATTGAGCACTTTGGAAAACACACAGCCATGAATAAGAGAGAAAAAAATCCGGAACACAGGACTGCTATAAAGTGAAAGGGCACTGCAGGTCAACTGAAATGAGTCTCAATCCAGACTTGCCCACTTGCAAGGTGATCTACTTGGCCAGAAGGCTCAACTTCTATGTCTCTATTATTAAAACAGGGATGAAAGGGGCCTGGGGATATAGCTCAGCAGGTTAAGGCACCCACCTGAAAAACTGCTGACCCAAGTTCAATTCCTAGAAGCCTATATGGTGGAAAACCAACTTCTGAAAGTTGTCCTCTGACCCCCACTTCTGCACAATGGGATATATGTGGCACCTCTCTCTTCCTCCCTCCTTCTTCACTCTTTCAAATAACTGAATAACTAAAAAAAGAAAATGGCTATTTCACACAAAAAGATATATAAAAACAAGGATGATGGCGATAAATGAACTTTAGGTTGAAAAAATTATTGGCTGATATTGGCTAATGAACACATTCAGCACAAGGCCAGTCATTGAGGATGTGCTCAGCAGATCAATTTGTTGTCTTGCCCACAAAACATACATGTTCACCCAAAACCAGCAAGGTGGAAGGCCCTGTAATAGAGGATTTTACCACAGAGCACAGGTTTCATTCAGTGTGGTGAGAATGTCCTGCGATTAATTGTTATGATGGCGATGTAACTTCCACCACAGTGAAAACCAATGAGTTGCCCACTTTAAATGGGGAGACTATATGTTATGTGAGTAATATCTCAATAAAGCCCCTATAAAAATTGTGTTAAAAAATCAATGAAATGTTTTAATCAATACGCCTAGATGGGCCAACAGCTATTCTTTGCAAACAATGAGATCATTTCCATTTTGTAACTGGAAATGTATCTACAGTTCAAAATCACTGTAATATCAAGGGTTGTTCAAGACTTCCATGCAAACTTCTCCTTAAAAAAGGAAAACATTAACAGACTAGAAAACAGTAACAACAAAAATAACACACACACACACACACACACACACACACTTATAAGACAGCTGCAGCCTTTCTCTTATTAAAGTCCTAAGCTTACTCTGAAGTGCTCAAAGCTTCTCTACTCAAATACAGGAGTAAATTTAGTTTCCATATAAACAGAAAGGGTCATAAAAGGCATTTGCACCATGAACTTAAGGTGTACTGATCCATTACTTAACACATCTTAATGTCTCCACCAAAAATACAAATGGGCCAAAACCGAAATGTTATGATTAAGCTGAATTTTACATTGGCAAGAGGAAAGTGGTGGTACACACATGTGGCCCACATCAGTTCATCAGAACATGAAGCAAGCAGGTTGGTTCACCAGGAAGACAAAACCCGGGAAACCCTGGCTCCCATTTTTACTTTCAGGGAAACTGGCAATATTCATTTTAGTGATCTCCAGTGTACTTCAGTGAATTTCAGTGATAATTATTACACACCATTAAACCATCTTTATTTATATTTAAGCATGTTTGAGGGTCCAGCGGTTCATACTTGAAACTCAAATTACTCAGGAAGCTGAAGCAGGAGGATCACTGGCCTCGACAAACTTAACGAGACCCCCATCTCAAAAACAAAACAAAAAAAAGCCCTCCACCAAATGACAGGTCTTTACTAGTACTCTCATAATAATCAGGCAAACACACAGACTGGACTTAAATTTATGTGGGTCTCCATTCCATGTGAAAGTATGCTACATATATGCACATATGTGTCCTCACACGGGCACCTCAGGACTTCTTTGCCACCAATCATGATGGCTTTCAAGGACCCATCCACACCGTCACTGGTAGCCCCCCACAAATCAGCCATAGAAGGCAAGGGAGGAATTCAACAAACACAGTGGAAGTAACTAGCAGGGTTTTTTTAGCCCCTTTGAGTCCCCTGTGGATGTATGTTGACGATCAAAGCTGAACCATTTTTCTTATCACCACAGCAATTAAATAAATCTGCTAAATACATGCTGAGTAAGGACTGATGAATTCTGCCATCTGAATAGTCCCGTGACTGCACTGTTATGACCACCGACACCAGCAGAGAATGAAATACACAAGTGAAAAACGTTATCATTTCCCTGTGCATCAAAGGCGACCTTATAAAACCACAGAGCTGTACACCTTGATAAATAGTGATTCACCCATGGAAAGCACTGAACAGGGCTGTGCTCCATTGACGAAAATAAAAAGGTAAGCCTGGATTAATGTTTAATCTTTTCTCAAATTAATCAGAATTTTAAAAAATGTCCTATTTGAAATGAGGAGAGAGCTAAGTAAATACTACACAATAAGAATAATAATATCATATGTTAGACCCATGCTAAATTCTGTTGATCATTTGCCTTCTAATGAATTAGCTTGAAACCCACTCTACTGCACATTTATGACTGGAAGACAAAAGGCAGAATTTGAGAACGTCTCTAGTGGTTTAAAGAAGAATCATTTATTTTTCTAGTTAATTACTGTTAAAACATTACTTTCTTTTTTATTTTTTTTTAATTTATTCAATTGTGCGTGTATGCATGTGTGCGCGTGTGTGTATGTCTGTGTGTGTGTACAACCACGGACGAATTCGGGAACCACCATGGACGCCTCCACCTCCTCCTTGTTTACTCTGCTCCGGGATTCACAGGCTCCGCCCTACTAGGATCAGAAACGCAGCCCCCCCCCCTTCCTGCCTGGCGTCTATACGTGGGGTCTAGGATCCGAACTCAGGACCTTCCACCTGCAAGGCAGAGGCTTAACCCCTGACCCATCTCTCCAGCCCCAAAGCATTACTTTCTTAAATTACCTGTTTTTGCTTGGAAATGGAAGGCATAGAGGGCCGTATGAAGTGCTTTTTCAGATGTTCTTCCCTTGGCTCAAAATATACAGGGCTGCCGGCTGCATTTCTCCTACCTGAAGCTCTGAGCATAACCCTCCTGCCCTCTTTGGACACAGGATCTCTGTGTAGCCCAGACTGACCTCATTCTCAAGATCACGCGGCCTCTGCCTCCCAAGAGCTGAAATGTCACGCAACATGCCCCTCTTCCAATATCTAGATACAGTTCTTTACTCGTTCTGTCAACCACTTCCCTCGTTGTGACGATGGGTTTCTGAGCTACTTCAAAATGAATTCCCCAGGGTTGATGAGGCAGTGAACCAACCCCTGGTGCCTGGCTCTTCTGGAGTACTAAAGCCAGGTGGGCACCGCTCAGCTGTTCCTGAGGCACCCAAATCCTCTGAGATTCACCTGAGGTCCAAGGCCGAAAAGCTGCCCTCATTAGTAACTAGGCATACATGCTCTTCTGAGGGGCTATTACATCGGAGGCATTACATTCTGCTGGGCTAAGGCGGGTGCCCCTGTCCACTTTATACTTGGGGATTTAAGAAAAGAATACATGTGCCTCAAAAAAATCAAGAAACTTGCAAAGGTCTGCTTCATGTTCTTTCTCTCTCTGTCTCTCTTTCTCTCTCTCTCTCAGCAATGTTTCTTAATCTTGTCTATCCATTAAAGTCACCTTGGGCCCCAATACCCAAACCTATGATGTCATGGACCAACCCAGTGAAGGCTGGTTATTTCCATCTTTTAAAAGCCACCCCTTCTTAGATGAATAAATCACACTGAACTGAGAACCTGTGTTCTCCTAACCTGTAGGTGTGTAAAAGCCGTTGGCAAATGCCAGTTTTCTCTCCTCTCATTTCTTCAAGGCTGTGCTCAGCCATGAAGAAACAGGAGGGTGGAAGGGATCACAGAGCATCGTAGCAGCAGTGACTAGCAGTGGACAGTAGACAGCGGACATGGCTGAACCAAGTCTCTTCTCCAAGGGCCCCTTCCCCAAAACAGCCCAACAAAGCACCAGAGCTGGAAAGACAAGTCCAAGACACACGTATTCACACATATTGTTGTGGACAACACATTTTTTCCCACTTTTTCCCCAGCAAAATTTCAAATAAACAACTGTGTTAGGCATGTGTGTCTGAAACGTCACAAATGAAAAACTCAGGGACTTTTGTCTAACATCCGTGAGTACTTTTGCACAACACATCACTGTCCCTACGTAATCACCATCTGGACAACAGAGCAGGGCACAATAATCAGGTATCCGCATGCAGCAATAGCTTTTTATAGATAATCTGAAACCCACTCATTTTTTCCAGAAGGAACTTCACTTTATCACTGCGTGAAAGCTGGCTCTCTGACCATCAGCGCTTCACTGCTAACAGTAAGTCTAGAAACAAAGATGAACTGAAAGGAAGACTTGTGAACAGGGACTTCCAAGCGTGAGAAATGACCACAGGAAAACCGATTTCACATTCCAGTCTTGCTATTCCCCCTGCCATCTAAGAAGTCCCAAGAATATTCAGCATGGAGCCCAGAAGCCACATGACAGAACTAACTTCTGAAAGTTGTCATCTAATCTCTTACCGGTGAATGGCTCTCTCCCCAAAATTATATATATATATATATACACACAATTTAATGATGTTAAATAATATAATCTTAAATAATATAATAAACATCATCTTAAATAAGTATAATTTGAGAATCTTAAAAACACAGGCATATGCAACCTCTAGCAAATACAAATTAAATTTCTGAAAAGCACACTACCAGTTACACAATGTTCACTGTGATGATTAGTCTTAATTGTCACCTCGCCCAGGGGAAGGCCTCTAGGAGGTTTTCTCATTGTCTTGGCTGATGGGGGAAGACCCAGACCATATTCTGAAGATGCAGAGAGTAAGCTGGGAGCTAGCAAGCAAGTGTGCATTCATTCATTTCTCTCTGCCCTTGACGGTGGATACAACATGACCAAGTCCTTCCTGTTGCCTTGTCTTCCCAGAGTGATGGAGTGTACTCTCAGATTGTGAGTGGAAATGACCCCTTTTCCCGTAAGGTTGGCTTCCCATAGAGTGTTTAAACATAGTGACTAGAAAAGAAACTAAAACATTCTTGAAAGGAAAATATTGAAGGAGGTATTCTACTCAACTCAGTTTAGAGGACATTAGTCAAAAGTACTTGCTGATGCTGTAAGTGCTGAACTGGAAGCTCATAGTTTAATGGACCCTCACATGACAGACTACTAGGTGGATATTCCTCACCCTCCCTCTTCCCCTAGACCATCTTTTTCAGGTCCACAAAATTGCCAGCTCTGCATGGATTCGTTGTGTGTGTGTGTGTTTTCCTCAAGAGGGAAAAATGAATGGTCGGGTGAGTTTAATTTTTAAATCGATACTGGGACTTTAAATACACTGCACCCCCCCCCCAAAAAAGGATGTAAATGGTTCAAAATGGATATACCTTAAATACACATCTTATGACCCAGGCAGACCTTTAGAGTGATGAGTTCTTCAAGTTTCTGGAGGTCAGAGGTTGAATTTCTTTAGCAAAAATAACTATAAGCAATCCCAGCTGGTTCCCGTGACCACAGTCTACATCTACGTATAGGCAGCATAGCAAGGCTGTAGCTGTCCCAGGTGTGCAGCTGGCCTGAACACCTCTCTGTAACTACAGTCAGTCAGTCCAGACACCCATGGGTGGCAGCACAGGAAATCAAATGAATCGGAGTCTGGAGAGCCCCAGGCATTGCAAGGGGATTATGAGTTCAATGCTAGCCTAGGAGTGCATTATAAGACACTGTCGCAAAAAACAGTAATATAACAATAAATAACATAATAAAAATCTGAAGGCAATTTTGGAGAGGACAGGGCAGAAGTGCTGAGTGAGGCTCTGTACATGTGCATCAAAATAAACTTATCTTAATGTTCTCCAAGTTCTCTCCTCTTTTGTTAGAGGCTGAAATTAAAAAGCCAAAACAAACTTCTCAGCAAAATGAAAGCTACTTCAAGATGCCCCAGAAACCTTGTGACTCATGTCATAACGTCTACCACCAGTGAGAGGGGTTACACTGTGGGAAGTCAGGCCTGCCCCACACTTGCATATGTAAAACCACGGACAAGCAGTAAATCCGTGGGCGCTGACTCACCAATGCCAAATGGGGAGGGAGTATTTCATCCTAATCAGCACATGCTCCGAGTACAAGAAATCTGACTTTCGAGCTCATGGAGATTAACCCTCATCCTTTCAAGTCACTTTTTTTCTCTGTCGTTGTACATTGTACCTAAACTAACGGACTGTGACCTTCCTAAGATCTTGACTCCTTTTCTCTCCATTCTCCCAGGAGAGATCGACCTGAAGCTATCCTCCAGCCCTTCTGCTCTAGGGGAAATGTGAAGCAAGACATTAAGCCCAGCAAAGTTTGCCCTTGCTTTGGCCCTAGAGGAATGACCAGGGTAAGTCCTGTTTCTCCACAATGATCCCTGCTGCCACGTGGTTTTGCAGGCTTGTTTGAATGACTTCTGAGGACGGCTGAAGAACGGGAAGCAGAAGAAACAAGAGGAAGAAGGGACGAACCTTTACATTTCTAACACCCAAAGCAAACCCTCCTTTGAACGATCAGCTTCCATTTGAGTAAAGAATATACCAAGCTTCACTTTCATCTGCTTCTCTTACATAATTAATTCCTTTTTCTCCCCTGACACTGTTTTTTTTTAATCTAATTAACAAACATCATATAAGAGTACTTATAATGCGATAGTAGAACTCAAAGAATCCTTGGAGCAGTACTGTTTTTCTGCCTGGAAACAATTTAAGCTACTTTCACCCAGCAATTGACTCCCATAGAATACCCCTCAGTCAGCCAGCCTCCTGGATAGAGGTGTCTCCCTTCTCCCCCTGGGTTGGGATCCTCGATTTTCTTTTCCTTGATTCAGAGGTACCCAGCTCGTGAAGGTCTCCTAGAGGTCTCACCGGTGAAGCCCCAGCCTTTTCCTGACCACCCTCCCCTCAATGACCATTGGTATCCACAACCGGCGTTTCCTTTGTCCTGGACTATTCTAGCTTACGGGGTGTTTCCCTGAGCTCCACTTTCCTCTGTTCCCCTTGGGTGGCCCTAGCATGTTTCTTCTCTCACCTCACCTGCTCTCCTCGCTTTGGATGGAGTAGGCAGCTCTCAAAGCCCGGGGGTTGGCTTGCAGTATTTGCTGGCCTGATCATTTCATACATCATCTGAAGTATTGTTAACCTGGTGGCCACGTGCTATGAGACATGGCTAAGTGGATTTGAATCTACCACCAACCGGCAAGGACCTGTGCTCTGATTTTCCAACAGCAAAGATCCATTTCTCCTCTAGCTTGTTTCTCCTGTGACTAACAGGCTCCATTGCCAAATGGCCCACTGAGCTAATAGGCAGGGAAGGTTCTGTCTCTGAACACAGAAGAGGTAACTGGCTGAACAGGGCTCAAGCCTTTGAACTTAGTTAGCTTCATTAGCTCTAAGCACCAACCAGCCACAGCTGCATCAAGTCAATAGGCCTTGGTATGTGCAAAAATCACAGCTGTATTCAGAAGGCAAGTGGTTAAGTATAAGACCCCGAGTCTCAGAAATAACCTTGTCAAGACAGACAAACTGGAAGGCATAGCAAAAATAAAATGAACTTGAGTCCCATCTCCCTTCCAAATGTCCCCAGTACCTTTTAGGAGAATGTTATTCTTGATCCCACTTTTCATAATCACTCTTAAAGTGGACTTTCAAAGACTCTGACTTATTCTAAAGATTAAAAACAGCTGTGGACATAAGGGACACCTTAATTCTTACTTCAACCAAACATCGGGGAGCCTAAAAAGTACTTGCTTTTCTTTCCTCTCCATACCAGATAACAAATTCCCCTCACAGAAGGCCAGAAATTCAGCATGGGGAAGAGGGCAGAGGGAAATAAATGAAAAATAAATTGTATTTACCTTCTTCTGTTTCATGCCACACGATCCCTTCCAAATTCACACTGGTCCCAGGTTCACAGGGCCCAAGACACTCGGGCTCTGTCACGACTCCAACTTCACAGGTATTGACACCCACGGACCGAGTCCGAACCAAAAGCTGTTCGACGGGTGCTGCAATATTGGATGAAGATGGGGAAAAGTAGGAGGGTAGAATCTGAGGCGCGAGACTGCTGGCAATCGGCGGTGGTGGGGCCGGCACTGTAAACAGGGGGTCAACCTGAAAGACAGACAGGCTTACTGAAGAGGTGCTGTATACAATCCGCTTACACCCTTCTAGTACAGATCATCACCCCATATCCCATTCACAATTCTAATGTGCTCTGAGGGATTTATTGGTGCCAAAATATAAAGGAGTAGAAATAAGCACTTCTTTTAGCGACAGACAAGGTGAATGCAGGAACTCCGGCTTCCTGAATTGGAAGTAGGCCTGCTAAACTCACCAGCAGACAACCTTTTAGTAGTCTCAGTAGATATGAATGAAAAAAAAAAAGTTTTGCAAAATTAAGACATCCTCCCTCTTGTAGTATAAAACCTTATTTTGAAAATTGTAACATTATCCACAGAGAAACTCCAATAAATACCAATAAACAAGAACATCTACATGAATGAATGTTTAGCTAAAGGAGATAGGCTAAAATTGTTTTCAAAGTACTTTATAAACCATAATGAATTAAATCCCCACTAAAATATATTAACTTACTGTGCTGAATATATGTAATATATAAACGTGATTACACACAATGAAACACATAAACTGGATATTATTAGCATGTATTAAGTACCAACTCCTGATTAAGTGTTTTATTGCAAATTTTTGCAGCATTCATAAGGAGTATATAAATGGGTGTGCCCAACATCAGTAGAACATGAGTTTCTTCAAGACACAAATCTTTCAGTATTTTGATTTCTCATGATTACAGAGTAGTCTGACCAAGGCTCAGCAGCCCTCTGTTGTAAACCAAAAAACAGAAATAAGAGTCAAGTGCAAGACCTTGTCATGCAAGAGCATCTCTTCGTGCACCTATCCCTGGGATGACAGCAGAGAGTTCTTCCCAAGTTTAGAGATTAGCCATGATGCAACCAAAGCCTCCAGCTCTGAACGAGCCGATCACCAACCAACCTATACATTCACTTGGCGTACATGACAACTGTTAGGACTGCCATAGAACAGCTTTGACTTGGCGCTGAACACAGGTCATTGACTGTTAAAAAGCCACACAAAGACATACACGACTGTGTCTCAGGACTCCAGATTACTTGGATGTTGGGCTGCACATAGGTAGCACTTGCATATGAGGGATGACACCTTGTATATATTAGCAAACTATAATGGTTGAAAGAAAAGACACAGAGAGGATGGATATGGTAGCACATATCATCTCATCAGCTATTGAAATATCCCTGGGTCCTAAATTCAACTTTGCAGCTTTTTGATAGAGTATTACAAACATAATATTATATGGTTTTTGTTACCTGAAAAAAAAAAATCAAGGGTAAAACAAGAGTGTTTCAACAGCACTTGATAAAGAAGTGTTCTCCTAGTAAGCATATCGGTGTGGGTCTCTTTTTCAAATGACTGAAGTAGCTGCTGACTTGCATTCCATTAGAATGATAAAAGGACCTGTCCATTGCCCGAGTGATACAAGTTACAGAGATCAGCCCTTCACCCACAGAGATTGCGCAGAGAAACGCAATTTCCTGCCTCAAAGCCACCATAAAACTTTTTTTTTTGCTTTATAATACTTTTTATTGTTTTGCATTCCTGATCACAGAGCCCCAGAAGGAAAAGCCTTCAGTCACACCAAAGCCCAGATAAAGTGATTTATGCTTTTGCCTAAGAGCTGCTTAATGTGGATCAAAGTTCATAGTGATCATTCCTATTTTAAAATGGGACTGACAAATGACAAAAAGTGTTCTGAGGAAGAAAATTTAATCTGAAGAAAAAAAAGGCTCCTATTCCATTGTCTTATTATAACAACAACAACAAAAAAACTATTTTAGGATCCTGTTTCAAAATTTAAAAATAGACTGGAGAGATGGCTCAGGGGTTAGGCCTCTGCCTCACAAGCAGAGGGTCCTGAGTTCGGATCCCAGATCCCCCGTACAAACGCCAGGCGGAGGCCGGGGTGGCCTGCATTTCTGGTCCTGGTGGGCGGAACCTGTGAGTCCCAGGGCAGAGTAAACAAAATTAGGAGGTAGAAGCCATCCACGATGGTGCCCTGAATTCACCCTTGGTTCTACACACACACACACACACACACACACACACACACACACACAGACACACACACATACACACACACACGAATAAATAAGTAAATAAAAAACAAAAAAAAACCCAAAATTTAAAAATGATGTTGTGGCATGTAAAATTGAAAAGATAAAATGGAACAAGATTCTGAACTATTCTTAAGCGGCCTGATCGACAGCCCACATTAATTCCATGGGAACAAACACAGCTTGAGTCTACACTGCAAGAAAATAGAACAAAATTAAGAGGTAAGGAACCTCAGGAAGTGGCAACTATCTGATGGGGGAAATGAGGACCCCATGGGACAATGAATGTGACCAGAGTGTGGGAGTAGAGCATGTCCATACTAGAACTTGGGCCCCTAAATCTGATACTAATTAGCTTTTGACCTTCCACAGTCACTTAACCTCTCCAGGCCCATTTTTCTCAACTGGAAAATGTGTTCTTCAGCCTTCTAATACTGATAACAAATTCAGCATCCCCAGTTTCTACACAGAATCACTGTTTCAAGATGATTCCAAGATTATATTCATATCCAAACACATCCCATGCTATTTGTGATATCTACATAATTCCAAAAATCAAAGTTCCCTACCTACCTATCTATCTATCATCTACCCATATATCTATCATCTATCTATCATTGAGGTTAGAGACCTACTGAGCCCATGTTCTACCACTAAACTATACTCCTAGTCCAAAATTCAGATTTCTAAAGAAATTGGGTGGCTTGAGAAGTGAGGCCGTGGTACTCCAGGCCTACGAATAAGCTAATTGTGCTTATTTTTATGAACACAATCCAAATAAACCCATAATGACTTAGAGGATGATGTAATGGGAGGGACTTTGGAAGGTACTGAATGTGCCTGTGGAAGTCCAAGGTTGATTTCAGGTATCATCCTAGATTATTCTGCCCCCCTCCGATTTTTTGTTTTGCTCTGGAATTCCCTGGGCTCCCCTTCCAGGTCCAGCATTTCCACCCAACATTTTTATGCAGGATCTGGGATCCAAACTCAGGTGCTTCTGCTTGTGAGGCAGAATCTTAACCTTTGGGCATCTCTCCAGTCCATTCTCATGCAATATGTCTTTTAAAATAAGGTAGCTATGTCTCTGAAAATTGGACTATAAATTTGGACTTCAGTATTGACGGTATCTTGACCTGATAAAAATACAAACCCCTGAACATTGGTGGGAGGAAGAGTCTCAAATATTCAAATCTGTGATTTACACCAAGCAAATTTTTTTCTCTCTGTTTTTCTACTCTCCTGTTCTTCCTCATGAAGCTCAAAACTGCTATTTGCACAAGACCGAGATGAGTCTTTCTAAAGGAGAGAGGAAAGGACAGAGTGAACCCATTTGATCTACAGTAGACAGTCACCAAATGGAAAGACAGTTTGGGATCTAGAATTGCAGCCACTCCCAGAGGTTTTTGGCTTGGCAGGTGTGCTGCTTTGAAACACATTCCAGTTATTTACCAGTATGTAAGAGCTTAAAGAAGAGTCAATTTCCATTAGCTCTGAATATAACGACTGGATAGCATGATATGCCGGAACCACACTCCTCAGGCCAACCACAGACTGTGTGAGTTCAACCTCTCCCTGAGACCATCACGGAATGTTTCAGCAAGAAGGCCACTTCCTCCAACCTATTCAAATCTACAGATCAACAAAAGACACTAAGCTATAACAGGCTGGGGGTGGGGAGGGGAGGGGGAAATGGGACAGATGAGAAAAGTATACTGCTTGTTTTGTAAGAGTTCGACCTACACTGGGAAGACACTAGGAAAGGTGGAAAGTTAAACAACAAGACCAATTGATCTCTTCCAGGGAAGGCCCCAGTGGAAATGTCTGTCCTTCCTCCACCCCCCCAAAATGTTTTAGTTCTCTTGTTTATCTCATAATGCCACACACAAAACCACATGCACATAAAGTGGGGTTTGCAGTATTTTTTTGAGGTAGAATCTTTCTGTGCAACCCTGCCTCACCTGGAACATTAGATACTCGGGCTGGGATTCCAGCTGACCTTTCACTCCCAACCTCAGCAGCTCTGTTCTCCTTATGCGGAAAGATCAACCCCACCCGTCCCTGATTTCCCAGGTCACTGAGCTGTTCATTTCTGCAGCCCATGAAGCTCGCGGAGGCAGAAGATGAACCTCAAAGCTTTCCTCAGGTCCCCGTGTGGTACAGTGGTCCTCTGAGGCTCCATGGGCGGAAGGCTGGGTTCAAGCCTTGGCCTTACCAGTCTTTGCCCTGGGCCACCCTGGGCCACCGCAAGCCGAAGGCTCAGCATCTCTGAGGCTCAAGGTCAGGATCTAGAAAATCATGAGTGGTGATACTAATCACCCTGGCCCAGGTGCAAAGAACACTCAGCGAGCTCATTCATGCAAAGTAAATGCTCAACACAAGGCCCAGCTCAGTCAACACAAGCTTTCCAAGCAAGTTCCTGGTCTGATATTACAGTCCTCTAACCCTGCACATAGCCCTACAAAGCTCCTTTTTATATGCTACTATATTTAACATAAATCTATAATCCCCTCCAAATGCATGGCTAAGTGCGGTTAAAGTGCATTAAAAGTAGAAGAAAGGGGACTTAACCCAGAGAAGCGCAGCCTGGGGAGATACTAGTTCTTTCCAACGTTGGTACCTGGCATCAGGCAACTGGCGTAATCTCCCCACCCCCACTCTATAGCTTTAAGGCAAGGATGGGAGCCATGCCAGGGGTCCTGATGAGCCTTAAATTATTAGAAGCGTTTTTCTTCATATTTCCTCTTGCACTTCTTTTCACAATCGCTGCTTCAAAACAAAAGTAACCCCATCTCACACCCACTCAGTAAGTAGCCAGTGCTGAGCTGATCTCACGGACCCGCTAGAGCAGGTCCCGCCCAGTCCTCCAAGGCAAGATTGTGACAAATCAAATAATCGCAGAGAAAGCAAGAGGATCTAGGTCTTGGGACTATCTGTGGCCTGAATGGAAAGGCACAGACGTTCATGGACAGCAGCATGCGGGTGTGCTATGCTGGAATCCCAGCCTAGGTGCTGGCCGTGAACCTCAGACAAACCCCCACCCCCATCTATGTGTCACTCCATCTTCATCTACAAAATGGAAATAGCATCTCGCTAATGTGACATGCAGTCAAACAGATAAGCCGAGTTCATAGCCTGGGCAGACTAAGCCTCCATAAACAAGAGCTAAGGCAACTACCTGTCAATGTCAATGTCATTATTACAAATTTATTTAAGACCCGAATAAAATGACATTGATAGGTGATTTGGTTTTAGAAAGCCAAAGGTCAGGGTTTGCTATACTCAAAAGCAATTCAAAAGAGACAGTTATGAAAACCTTCTTTGGGGAGGGGCAGGAAAGTAGGGGGGGAGTTCTGTTCAGATCTTCCTCGTTTAAAACTCAGCCAGAAACTATCAGTCTAACAAGTACTAATGACTAGGATAAAAAGACAAGATTCGAAAACTGGGCCGTTTGGTTCCTTTGTCAAAGCTCTTTCCTGTCATCTTGGTGGGATACGGATATAACCTATTAGAGCCCCTAAAAGGAAAGCAGCCATCTTCAGTAGGGGGGAGAAAAAGAAAAGGGAAAAGGAAAAGGAAATAAAAAAAAAAAAGGACCCATAAGTTTAACAGCTGGTGGTGGCAGCCTGTCAAACTGAGGAAAGTTAATGTCAAGAACAGCCGGGCAGCAGTCTCTCAGTGTTATTTTTGCATGATTATTCCCAGGTGTTGATGCTAGCTGAGCAGTAGCCTGGCTATTTATCACGCCAGAAAGCCTGAGAGCAGGGGAGGGGGAGCGGGAGGGCGGAGGGAGGGGGAAGGGAAGGTTATTTACACAGATAGTGGCACTTAGTGGATGTAATCAGAGGGCTGGGGAAGGAGCGCGGCAGAGCGCCCGGCAGTATTTTCTCTGTTCACCTTATTTCAAGGGCTTCCCTGAGTGCTGATGAGCCAGTCGGGGTCCAAAGCTGGAGCGGTGGGGGTGGGGGTGGGGGGGCAGCTTTTCATCGCTGGAGCATTTGACTGTGTTGGCCAGAGAGGGTTTATAGTATTAGGAAACTGACAGCAGATGCACAGGGGTCTCTAGGGCAGGGCTGCGGGGCGCCACACCCGGCACTTCCCCTCCATCCAGACAGACAAAGAGACAGTCACATGGCTCTGTTGCAGGAGACTAGTGCTACCAGGCGGAGCAAGTGGGCTGCAAAGCGGCAAGCAAGCTTCCTCCATCCATGCAGAAACACCCTTCCACCCCACAACTTACACCCCCCCCCAGCTTAGCCAGGCCCCAGTCGTGGCTGAACCCCCGGCAGGGAGTCATGCTCTGGGTTTCTTGTTTCCCACAAATCTCCACACCCATCCTGCCTGTGAACCCCACCATCCTGGGATTCTTGGCCCGCCAAGCACCAGAGGGGGAGTGGAGTGTTATTTCGCTCAGAGTCAATATTTTCATTCTCTGGGCATGCTGGGGCACGGTTACTTAATGCTCACATTTTCTCCACGTCCTGGTATTTGGCTGTTTTATGAGCATGCCCACAGTTACCTCTTAATTTAAAAAGCATTAGGCTAAAGCCCTCATCGCCATAGGGAAAATCCCAGTCCTTTGGAGGTGACCACCGCTGCCCACTGCCACAGACCTGACTTCTCTGTTTCATTAGCAAAACAGGGGAGGCTGGAAAAGCTTATTCTTTACTTTGGTACTGATCTTTTTCTCCAAAATTAATCAAATTTGAATTTCCACCCCGTAGGACAACACAGAACAGTCATGGGGTTTGGTCCTTCGTTTCGCCTCTCCTAATGGGGTGGAGACATTTTAGAACCAGGATGAAAACAGGCTATGCTTTATAACTTGATGTGAAGGAGAAAAAAAGTATGTGGAGGAAGCGTGTGCCTGGAGGTAGGGGAGACTCAGGGGGTAGGAGGATAGGAGGTAGGATTGGGAGGGCCACAGAGAGATAGATATTTTCCAATTTAATGGTCTATGGCACCAGGTCTCCTCAACCCCAGGTCTGTATCACTCCATTCACTTGACAGAACTAAAACGCAAGTTTTACATACTTGCTTGTCCAAACTTAACATGTGCAGTTATTACACAGCATGTACAACATAAGGGAAGAGAAGTGATTCAGCACGTGCAGCATAAGCAAGATTGCACCGTGCAATCATTTTCTCATTCAGTCTTCACAAGACTGTGGACAGAAGTATTTTATAGGTGAGATACAGAAAAACTGGGAAAGTCATGTGGCAGGGCGTGAAAGTGAGTCGTTCCCCTCTGGCGTGGGTGCTCGAATCCTTAGTTGATGCTGATGTTTGCGAAGGTAGTCGCGCCTTTAGATGGGGAGCTTTGTTGGAAGAAGGCCCCGTCACAGGTTGGGTAGCCCCACCCTGCTTGTGCTAAGCAGTCTGCTCTTGCATTTGCCGCCTGCTCCCTCTGTCCCCACAATGGCTTCAGTGACCTGAAATGGTTCCAGCTTCTGCCACCCGCCTGCCATGCCTTTTCCACCTTAATGGGCTATACCTTTCCTCTGGACTGTACACCAACTAAATCACTCTTTCTCCCCTTAAGTGCTTGAGGCTGAATGCTGTCTCACAGCAGCAAAAACAGTAACTGCAACAGTAACTGCAGGGTCACAGAGTGGGTGGAAAGCATGCAGTGAACCTGTATTAGTCAATCAAACCCCCTTTTCTCCATGTGAAACAGAGCATAAGAAGGAAAAAAAAAAAAAAAAAACACCTAAAAGTGTTACCTTTTGGGTATTTGAGAAGTCACCTTCCTGAATTGCTTTTATTTCTATAGCTTAAAACAGTGGGTCTGGAGCGATGTCTCTGGAGGTTAAAAAACTACAAGTGCTGACCACACAAGCCGAGCTCCAGGCTTCAAAATCTACATAAAAGTAGGAGAGAACTGACTCCCCAAAACTGTCATCCAGCATCTGTATGAACACCACTGGATGAAGGCCTGCACCCACATGTGTATTTATAACAAAGTTTTTTTTTTAAAATCCTTAAATAAATAACTTTAAAAGCCAATGTGATTCAAATCTCTCACACAAATTTGCAATTGCTACAAAATTTCTTCTAAAAGCCCATTGAAGGGTATGACAATATAGTTCAGCGGGTAAGGTGCCTGTTTGTCCACTTGGCATGCACATACAGTCTCTCTTCCTCCTCAATTTCTCAAACAAATAAATGTTATATATACATGAGATTAGGTGCATGGTAGAGCACTTGCTTAACACGCACAAGGCCCTGAAGTCAATCTCCAGTTAAAAAAAAATGATCCACCACCTTCTAGAAACTGAAGTTCAAGTTTGGTTTTGTTTTACTACTGTGCTAAAACCATCCAAATCTGGGCAGGTGAGATGATTCAGTGAGTAAAGTCACCTGCATAAAAAATTTGAGTTAAATTCCCAGAAGCCCTTGGTGGAAGGAGAGAATCAACTTCCAACAGGTGTCTTCTGGCTTTCACATGTGCACTGTGGCATGCACAACCTTTCTCTCTCTCTCTCTCTCTCTCTCTCTCGCTCTCACTCTCGCTCTCGCTCTCGCTCTCTCTCTCTCAACAAGATATTGGGGGAAAAATCACATCTGAAAGCATCAACTCTGTACCTTAGTTAGGAATTACATCGCTATTTTCAAATTCTCATTACCAGGTCGAAGACCATCCACAGCACAAATGAAAACCCACACATTTTAAAGGACTACCAAGGCAGAGCCACTCCCTTTTCCAGCCAGGACACAGAGCATGCCAACAACCCAGAATCTGTATGATGCTGCACGTGGGGTAGGCTGTCGCCAAGGATCAGGGGTCACACCTATGTGCAGATCACAGAGTCGTGTTGTGACGGACACGCATGGAGAAACTATGCTTTAAACAACAGCTCTGACTCTTACCTTAGCGTCATTCTCTAGCCCTGAGAGTTTTCCAAGAAGCGCAGAAGGTATGAGCATGTACAGGCATGTAATCCACCACTCTGCTCCATGCTTCCAATTTTGTTTTGTTTTGAAGCTAAATTAAGTCTCCCCGCGAAAACCCTCTATGTGGAGAGTTCCTTATAGCCCTGGGATTTGAGGTCCCCACCACATACTGAAAGATGCCTGTTCCACTGTCCGGCCACAGATACTTAAGGTACAGCTGACATCTTCCACTGGTAAGAAAGGGTTTTAAATAGTAGTGGTAAATGAGGATGGTTTCCATATCTAGTTCAAAAGAAGACACTTCAAACATAAACCACAAAGAACCAAACCACGGTCAGAGTACTAGAGAAGTCTCTGTTCTTGGAATAACCCTGAGCAAAACGCTGAGTTCTTGAACAAGTCCAAACAAACTCCATTATTTCTCAATTTGTTTGTTCTAGCTTTCTTTATAAAGAGAGCTTAGTGGGCTGGAGAGATGACTCAGGGGTAAAGCCTCTGCCTCAAAAACGGAAGGCCCTGAGTTCAGATCCCAGATTCCACGGGGGGAAAAAAAAATCAGGCGGAAATGGCGGTGGCCTGCACTTCCGACTCTGGAAAGTACAGCTGTGAAACTTCAAAGCAGAACAAAAAGGAGAAAGAGCAATACAGGACGATTCCCAAAGTCCCTCTTGGCCTTTCGCAGCACATACAGTGTCCTCTGATACAGAGAGAAAGAAAGAAAGAGAGAGAGAGAGAGAGAGCACACTTGGTGATAAACTGGGATGCTGCTTAGCAGGAGTGGGTCTATAGTAGCTGGTAGGCCAGTCTCAACTCACAGGAGTGATGTGTGCTCGGCAGCGGGGAGCCATGCTGAACGCACTTGTCTGGTTTGGCAGGACTCTCCATTTTTCCTTGCAGTGAGGTTGAAATAGGAGGGAGATGGGCAATGTCTTATGTCACTCTGCCAGATGAGGACACAATTTTGAGAAGAGATAGGCACGAAAAATTAAAAAGTCCCTGCTTGAGGAGAAAAAAATATATATCTTTTTAAGCTTATTCTTCTCAAAACTGGTCTTTTCCTTGTCTTACATTACAGATTCCTACGTGCAACCATCCAAAAGGAGTGTTCAAATTTAGCAGTTTGAATTATACAATACATGCTGCTCACAGCAAATTTAAACGACAGGGAATGTCTTGGTCCCAGTAGAAACTGAGAGGTCACAGCGTCTTGCTTTACCGGTGCATCGGGGTCAACCACAGAAGGTATAATTCTGACTCTACCCAGTCTGCTGTCTTGCAAACAGCACATACAAGTTTTTAAGAACACATTGCAGCACATCCGTTCTTACTGAACCTGTAGAGAAAGGCCAAGTGTGAGTTTTCTTATCTGATTTTGTGAAAAACAGCCAAGGACTTCCCAATAATGTCTATGATGCCCTTTCACAAGTAAAATGTAGCCCAAACTCTGTGTGTGTGTGTGTGTGTGTGTGTGTGTGTGTGTGTGTGTGTGTGTGTGTGAAACCCATCCAGGGCTTTATGAGCAATAACAAGTTTTTTCCACTGAACTACCTACACCCCACCCCAAACCCAGAGCCCTACATAATATGTGGTTCACGGGTCCAGAATCCATTTCTCTATCAAGAACAGAGCAGATCTTAAAAGCCAACAGGACTCTCTCCAGAAAGAGCCTCTTCTAAAGGTTTCCTGTGTATCCTTCTCAGAAGCTTTATCTACACAATAACAATCACAGGAGGATATTCCTTCACCTGGAGCCTTTGGTGTTAGCATGAACTGCTGTCATTTTTAAGAACTTTTTCTTCTTTGGTGTTTTGTTGTTTGTTGAGGCTGTGTCTTATACTGTAGCCTAAGCTGTACTATAGCTCAGTAGATAGTCAAAACTAGCCTCAAATTCTCAGCAATCCTCCTGTCTCATCTTCCAAATATCTGGGAATATTGTGACCTACTTAGGAAAATCGATTAAAAAAGCCATTTCACTTTATAATAAACAAAGCAAAATGCTGGCCATGGTCATGCATGCTTATAATCCTTAGACTTGGGAGGTGAAAGAGTATCAATTCAAATGATCTTCATTTACCTTAAGTTTAGATTAAATGAGGCCTAATTTTTTTTGGGGGGGTGAGAGGGAGATGGAGGAAAATGAGGAGAGAAGGAAATAAAGTCCAATATTCAGGAAGAGGAGTCATGATGAAAGATTACTCTTTCAACTCCTTATAGGTATGGAAATCAGTAGAGAAGTTAAAATTATCATAAGACACTAGCTTGTGTGAGCCGATGACCGTGAATGGATCGCATACCCTCCCCTTGGTAAAAAGTGCTGTTTAAAGCTGCCTCACTGTTAGCGACGTCATCCTCTCCTCCAGCCACTTGTCGGGTGCTTCTATGTGATAAGCGTTGCTCCTAGGGCCCTTTGGGAGCTCACAGCTGACTGGGGAGATGAATGGTGGCTTCAGAGAGCAGAGTTTTTGTCAGGACCCAGATGGTCAGTTAAGCCCAGGGCATCATGGGAGCACGGGGAGGGGGGGCAAGGAGCAGGCTGAGATTGATGATAAAGACGTGTAGGACTTGGCCTGAGAAAGGGATGGGAGGCTAAAGGCAAGCCCGAGCCGCGGCAGCTTAGGGACCGGGAAGATTGGGATGGCTGGAATCAAACAATCAGCTCACAAAGGGTCCAGTCCAGGATAAGAATCTGGGGGTTACTACTGCGAAGTTAGAAAATGACAGGGAGCATTTTGAAATACAAGCATGGGAATATCGCATCATTTATCTGATAAAAAGCTCAGAAGGATCTGGAAAGACAGATGAGAGAGAGAGCAAGATTAGAGAGAGAAAGACAGTTAAGGAGCTAAGGCAGGACTCCACGGAAGTAGCAGCCATGCTGGAGACTGGAGGGTTCAGAATTGGGAGAAGACAAACTCAAAGATGAGTCCCACAGTCCACTTCACTGAGCAGCATGGGCAGGGGGCTACTTGGAGGGCCACATCTACGGGGCAGGCATTGAATGATCCAGAACCCAGGGAAATGATCTAGATTTTAGACCTCGACACAGAGGAATCAAGGAAGCCATCACTTACGGAAAATGGCAAGACTGTCAGGGAAAGGTAGGAGCATCCTGGAGACCCCAAAGGAGATGAGGAGGACAGAAAGGGAGAGAAGCAGAACGGCTGATGAGGTCCCAGAAATGAGGGACCAGCTGTTAGATTACAGGGGCCTGAGAGGCCTGGTGTCCCAACACCACAGGGAATAGTCACGATGAGTCAGGGTCACTCTGGAGCAGCTGACAGAGGGGCCCTCTCTGCTTTTCACCTAGACAGGAGCAGGGCTGTGGGCGTTCTGCAAAGTGTGCAGAACGAACATTCTCCTTAATTTCACTCCACCAAACCGCAAGCGACTCCATGATGTGACTCAGCATCAGCATCTTTTAATCCATGAATGACTTGTAATCTTTGAAAAACCCCGAAATGTCATTCCTGTCAATATTTTGTATATCAGCGGCAGTCCGGAAGGTAAAGAGGCCTTCACCTCAGGGAGATGAGTCACAGACCAATGGGTGTTCTGGACCAGCTGTTTCAAGGCTCCCCACCAGCTGTTTCAAGACACCACCTAGAGATCTGCAAGGTGCCAAGCTCAGGACACTTCCCAAGGCTTCTTTAACTTGTCACATGGCTGAAGCTGTATACTAAAAGCATGTTACTCTCAACTAACATGATAAAAGGCTTCACATATCTGGTAATGGGTATATAATTAAATATTTACAAGTACTTAGAATCAAGTATATATAATTAGACTTTATGAAGGTGGAGAATAGTGACTTTTCCTTCCCAAGCCGTGTCCCGGGCAGGAGCCGAGCAGAAGCTTGGGGTCAAGATCTAAACAGTATTCAGAATGTTGGCCCCGGCTCTTTCATAGGGGCACCCACAAAATTCAATGAAATGAACTCTGGGAAATGGCCTGAGAAGAATGCACGTGGAAAATAAAAGTGAATGCTACTATCAATTTATCCTTGCATAGTTTCAAGCCCCTTTGATTTATGGAGCCCCAAAGGAATAAAAGGATGGAGCACAGGGTTAATGGGATCACACTTTCTTACTGCCGTATTTCCAGAATGGTTCCATATCTGGTTTTATTTCAGAACAGAGTTTAGATGGCCATATGTGGTTATTAAGACTGATTCAAGGGAGTATTTGCCCAGCCTCACACCTAACAAAGATAATCTCTACTCTAAATCTTGATTACATTAAAACAGATGAACTCCAAATGACCACGTGATTCAAACATAGAGAAGGATGATACAAACACCCATGATTGCTTAGCCAATGAGCAAAACAATTTATATAATATGCCCCCAAAAGAAGGCAATGAGGTTATACTCCATAAGCTGATATCAAACTCCCAGCACCCTTTGGACAACACAGCTTACCTTGTCTGTGTCAAGATTGATATATCTATTCCAGTTTTCCTTAACGTTACAATAATTTTCAGCTAGCCGATAAACACCTGCAGTTTTAGCAGTAGACTAAGCTAAATTTAAATCAAGCTGATTTGAATCATGATTTAAATCAGTCAAGAAGAACTGGTATCTTTAACAAATTACAGAATGCATGTTTATTTTTACTCTAATAGCAGTAAAACTTCATAAAACTCATAGGTGTATGTGCATATACTACCTTTAAAAAGAAATATTAAAATGGCATTAAAGTTTGTTAAAATACACTATTTTAATTTTTAATATCACCATCCAGGCCTTCCATACGCATATGTACTTTCCATGTTAAAAATCACTCTCCATCGTTCTCAACACATCTTTTTCATATTTTAAGCTATAATGGAGGCTCTCGTAGATGTTTGAGTATCAAAACTAAATGAAGCATCTAAATAACTGAAGGACTATCTTCTCTAAGTTAATCATGGCTATTTTTCCAGCATATTAAATTCTAATAACCTTAACCAAAGCAACTTACATTCAAATTGTTTTTAATAAAAAAAATGAATTACTTAGAACTACCGATCATTGTAAGATAAGTATGTTGGATCAAATACCTCTCTTAATCAGTGTTACCTATCAATAAACATTCATTCCTCTGTGATAGTGTTACTTCTAATCACAATACTAAAACTCACTAGAAACAAAGGAACATTCCTGTCTAGTCACTCTTCCCCAGATAAAGAATAAACTTGGAGGCTACAATAAGGATATAAAAGCTTCAGCAGTCAGATCACGTGGCTTTTTGTGTCGGTTACACTTGATTAGGGTACAGGTAGGGTGGGATGGGATAGAGTTGATAAATTCTATTTCAGGTAACTTTGAAGCTAAGTGCACTGTGGAAATTGTTCTAAAGAGTTTTAGTTCTTTAATGAACGTGTCTTCATTCCCAATTTTGCTACCTAATTTTACCCTTAAAAAAAGCTATAAATTTTGATAAAACATTTAACCTCGGACGCACTTTAAGACTGTATAAATTTCTGTTAAAAGCAATATTACTTCATTTTTAAACCCAATTTTAAAAACTCTTCATTTAGGCATGGCGGCACACATGACATTCTCAACACTGGAGAGGCAGAGCTAGGAGGACTGATTAAAGTTGAAGGCCAACCTATTCTACATGGTGAGTTCCAAGCCAACTAGAGATATAATATTACAAGAACTAGTCTCAAAAAACTAGACACAGTGCACTGCTCAGCCAGGTGTGCTGGTTCACATTTGTGATCACAGCATTCACCAAGAGTTCACGACTAGCCTGATCTACACAGTAAAAGTTCCAGGCCAGCCCACTCTGTCTTAAACAAAATCCATATTCTGATTTAACTGCTTCTTTGTTGAAATCTTAAAAATTTGTGGTCTCAAGAATTACAGGCAAATAGCAACAAAAACTCTGATAGCTTTGGCCTGTAGATATGCAAAATCTACAGAAAACCAGCAAAATGAACTTGAAAGCGTAGTATTTTTCTTTCCTTCCTTTCTCTTCTCTCTCTCTTTAGGTAGGTAGGTAGGCAGATAGATAGATAGATAGTAGATAGATAGATAGATAGATAGATAGATAGGTAGGTAGGTAGATAGACAGAATGATAAAATTTAGCTGCTGCAAAAGTCCGTGGCCAAATAAAGATCTACAACCTAGCAGAAACTCCCAGTTAAAGCCCTGCCTATACATATCTCCCCCCCCCCTCCGCCAACAGCCTGATTTCACGTCTTCTGCGTGCACAGTGCTGAGAAGATGGAGAACTCTGGGCATATGGGGGCCAGCCAAGTTTCCCTGTGTAGGTAGTGGAGGAGGACATATAGAAGCTTTATGGCTGATTACCTCTTTTTGTAAAACCTTCTTGATTCCTCTTGCCCTTCCACAAAGGAAA